>CM037847.1:14932530-17332530 GCA_021234535.1 Stichopus chloronotus
ACCTTTGATTTACAGAAATGCAGATACCAGTGTATAAATTTTGTGTTCAATTACTGAAGTGAATCACACAATGATCAAAATTACAAATACTCTGATGTAAATCCATGCAAACCAGTTAAAAATATTTGACAATAAATGTTAACGAAAAGCGAAAGCTTTTCAATTACATGTGGTCAGGTTATTTCGTCACAGTCTCAGTCGCCTTCAGCCTTTAGTGCCTGAATCATGTCTTTTTTTTTATTTCCTTCAAATTTCCGAAATCTCGGAAAGTAAACATCATATGTAAATGAAATTTGGTGATGGTGGTGATCGCGTGTTGGTCTCTCATTTAATTTTAATTTTTTTCATTGTCAAAATTCCTAAACTTTCTTCCTCCTTTGAAGAAAAAAATCAATGTAAGACTTCAGATGCCGGCGAACAGCGGCCTTGCACGTTCTTACCACGGATGCCGTCAGGTGCAGCAGCACGTGATCAATTTCCTGAGACAATACTGACTTCGATTATTGTGTCGATTGTTTTGTTCCATTGATTGTTAACGCCCGGAACACAAACAGGTAGGTGGTCCTCATCACCTGAAAATTAACCTTTGGATCCCTGTATTTTTTTTCTTTTCTCCCAATCGGGGCAATACGTGGTGAGTATCCCACTGCCTTAGTGATGAAAGAGAATTTTTTTTTTTTTTTTACTTTTTGCAGACTCTTCAAGCCCGATTGCCAATATCTCTCCTTCCATACTCAAATATTGATGTTTGAAGAAAGACTTCAAACTCTCTTGTCAAAAAGAAAAATGTTTGAAAGTTGCTTTAAGGTTTACAAAAATTCCATAAAACATTCATTCGCAAAAATATTGCTGGAAGTCTTTTTCTTCCTCGAAAACGGAAGGGGTTATTCAATTGCGAAATTCGACGCCAGTGAAAAAATGTTAGATACGGGCTATGGCTCTTCTACCTTAAAATATTGTGACGACTAAAGTCACATTCGTCTCCTAAACTTTACTAATGTTCCTCCTTTAAGACAGTCGAGGTTTTTAAGAAATATAAATGATATTCAAGTAGTTGCGCTTTTCCATAATACATTGTAGCATTTAAACATAGAGATTTCTTTAAAATTCCACAGCTTTCTAGATGGAACATATCCTACTGAGTTATGATTTCTCCAATACAAAGGGAAGAATAGCCCCCCCCCCCCCCCCCCGTACTGAAAATCAGTGTCGCTACGCAACTGTTCGGGGGGGGGGGCGATGAATCGCATTACTCGAACTGTTTCAGATTTGTTTCGATCTAAAACACTAAAATGGCTCTAGTAGCACCAGCGTACGGATCCTTTCGTTCATTGCGATATAGCAACGCACAAAAGATGGAAAACACAAGTGTACATATATACAGCAGTTACAAATATGATAATGATGGTCCCACTTTGCAAATGATCCCCTTTAAAAATGCAAAGTATATCCCCTTCCATCCCTCTCCTAGGGTGGCGACGATCAACAATCTTGGTCCCCTCACCACCATCAACAGCTCTGTGAACGGGCCTGTTTAGCCGTCATCTGTGTATATGCGAGGCCAGACTTCATCAACTGCAAGTGTCTGTGTAGCTAGGAGCAGTATTAATAGGTACACCTTTATTTATACCCACAAGACAGAACTGTAACAAAATTAGAACTGGTAATTTAGTGTAAACACTGGACTGCATATACTGGGTCGTTGATATTTGTCAATATTTAAATTTGTCGGTTTGTCGGTCAATATATCAATCAGAGATAATAATTACAGTGAACTGCTTTTCCTTGCGAGGTCATTGCCGCGACAAATGTTAACTTGTCAAACATTTCTCTAAACCAGTTTTTGGGGATTAATTGCCCTTGCGTTCATCGCATCGCAGTTGGTGTAACTGTGACACTTTAACAAGACAGGGAACTTGTAGGAGGAACAACAGTACTCCGTTGCTATGGTAGCCATCCTCTGACGTCATAAGGTCGATTTTCAACCGATAACTTTCATCTCGTCAAACAATTATTCAAACTTCCGCAATGGAGGTGAAAAACTGCTAAATGTCTTTTATAAAAGTGACATTGATTTCACGACGAGGAGTACACACAGTTTAAAAAGGTATACAGTACATAATAAATCTCATCCCCCCCCAAAAAAAAGAAACAAAGAAAAAAAAAGGTTTGTATTTAAGGGACATAACACAAAAATATATTGGTTAAAGACAAATATCCCTTTGACTATTCAACGGGCTCTGAAATGGAGGAATGATTTAAAACTTCGCACGGGTCACAAAGTGGGATGCATGTGGAAATCTGGGGTGAGAATATACGTTACTGGTTATAATAAATATTCCATTGACTATTCAATTAGCTCTTAATTGTACTGTCTATGACGTCATGGACAGTACTTAGGCACACTTCTCGTTTCGGGCCAAGTGAGGGATTAAGCCTCGGATGGCCCTAACCTGAAACTTTTACCTGAAATTTCATTTTAACCTGAAATTTCATTTTAACCTGAAATTTTTAATTTAGATCTCGGGCTCATGAAAATGGACGTCAGTCCCCATTTCAAAGTGAAATTTTTGGGGCTCGAATTTTCATGTGCCTCCAAGTTTCCTGGTTAATCCAGCGCTGCCTGGTGCACGTAGCAAATTAATTTCAGTTTGTACGCACCAAAGAACACAATAAACATGTTGTAGCACGTAATCATTGTCTTCTCATTCAGTTTTGAATCTGCCACAACGGCAAACGATACCACCCAGTTACATAAGTGTCCATACATCAAACAGACCTATCTTCTGAAACCTATAACCCGAGACCAGCACTTCCCGATTTCGGATGGAAACGTGGTTTAAATACTACCGCTAGGCATATACTGAGGCACTACGTCTTTTAATCCAAAATACAAAAATATCATGCCTCAACGTTATTTCTCATTTCTCTCTCAGTATAAGTATAGTTGCGATGTTCTTCACCGCATTGTGTAGTTGGACGAATGATTTCCAACATCTCAGAGGTTACAAAATGGGATGTAACGCTGAAAATCGTCGCAGAGAAAGTTGTTCTTTGACTTCGAAGAATTAAACGGTGGAATTTGACACCATGTGGGAGAGTAATATCAAATTTATTGCAGATTCATTTTAAACTGCCGAGAGGCTTAAAGGTAACTCTAAAATGGTGATGTTTCTTTAAAGCAGTTGTCATTATGAAAAAATACGGTACTAAAAAGGACACTTGACCAGTTGGTCAGTAATAGCATCACCATTTTCCCTGAATACAATGTGCCATTGCTCAGTAGAAATTTGCAAAATGATTTGAAAGTAGAAATTGGTTTAAATACCCATAACTTCCAAACAGAGGATGGCATTTAGGTAGGAACTTCACCAATAAAGAGATAAAACAATTTCATATAGCTCCATGGAATTCCAGAACAAATTAAGGATCGTGTATTGGACGTTAACTTTACAAATCACCGGTTTTTGCTGTGGTATAGGGTTTCCCAGAAGATTTTTGACACATGACAGTGAAATAGTTTTGGGAAACAGGACTCGAATATCAAGTTAACCAGTCCAATATCTTTATTTTTTTTATACCAGTGACCTTAACACTCACCAGGATATGCTTCCATACATCCCAAACCCCGTCTACTTTTTTTCGCTTACTCACTTCTGGGTCTCGATTTTTCTCGACGTTGTTTGCGGATTTCACTTTTCGCATTAGCCTCCGGGAAGGACCTAGATGTTATCTACAACAAACCAACAAGCTTGTACAACTAGTTCAATCAACAAAAAAAGAAAAAAAAACAATAAAAACTCGATAATGAATATCAAACAAATTTTGACGACATGAATAGTTGTGCTGAGATAGCGAAATTATCCCAGTAATGAGGGTAATCGTTTGCTTGCAATGGAAAATTTGCCAATAAAACGATTAACTTTTCCATGGCTAGGTATTGCCCTATCTGCAATGTAGGGGATTCCCCTTTTCAGTCACAGCAGGTATTCCGGTAGTGGTGCAAGTCAAAATACCTTTTAAACATCTGATCGAATGGAGTGATTTGGTAATTGGTAGAAAACAGGGCACCTGATCTGGAAAATACACTGTTCACCAAGGATATGCTTACCGTTGGTTATCGCGACACGCCGGGTTTGTCTTCGAGATGTTAGGACGGTGACCAGTAATTACAGGTCGCATATCCATACCATTACGCTATGGGATTACGTCACTGTGACGCCAGTCATGAAGAACCAATGAGACTGCAAGATGGTTCACCCAACGTAATACTAGCAGAAGACACGATAAATTTAAGGACACGATAAATGGAAGGAAAGTAGTAACATACCACTCCAATCTAAGGTGTAGTAAAATGCATCAGCCTATACATTGACGGACCTAGGAGGGAGGGGGAAACAGGCCCGCGC
Source organism: Stichopus chloronotus (assembly GCA_021234535.1). Taxonomy (NCBI): domain Eukaryota; kingdom Metazoa; phylum Echinodermata; class Holothuroidea; order Aspidochirotida; family Stichopodidae; genus Stichopus; species Stichopus chloronotus. The sequence goes on from CM037847.1 coordinate 14,936,940, forward strand.
CTCCGCCTCTATTGACACCTCACAAAAATGATACAAAATGAGGAAAAAGCAAATAGAAAGAAAAGGAAACGAAGGATGAAGGCAGCATGGCTGCATGAGGTCAAGCAGGTGCAGCCATAGACTTTGTAAAGTCTTTCTCGGCGAATGAATTCCCCTCCTTTGATACATTCCTCTCAATTTGAGCTGCAGCCTACTTATACCCAACCGAGGATATGTACTCATCTAGTAATCGCGTTTTCCTTTGATCGCCGCCCGCCGGGCAGCGATCAATGAAGGGAGTAAACACTCTTCCGGAAGAGCAGTACAGTAAATATATCGGGATGTTCCTCCAGGGGTGACGGACCACCAAAATTAGGAAAAGAAACTTTCCAGCCCAAGCAGACACTGCGGAGTCTAGTGCAGCCATTGACTTCTTTAGTGTAATTCAATTATGCAACATTTAAATTTTCGCAAGAGGGAGGGGAGCTTCCCTTCCCTTGCACATCACCCTCAGAATTGCGATCCACCGGCAAGTAACAATGTAAACACAATGTCAAACAACAAAGCCTCGTCACGTTCCACTGGAGACTATAAATTGTAGGAGAAGTAGCATTAAAGTGATTAATTTTAAAGCCAAATTGTGTGACTCGATTACTTAATTGTCTGTTTTTAGCTTGTCTTACGCTCTGACAATGTTTTTAATGTGGAATATAGATGCTTAGTATATAGACAGATGGGTCAGTTAGTTAGGTAGACATGTGGGGGTAGATATATGTGCTTAGGAGAGGAGGTAGTTGGATTACCTTTATAGGTGGGTACAAGCAGATTCTGAGGTAAGCCGGTGCACTTGGGTGGGGTATAGGTAGTTGGATGAGTTACCTCAGTGGGTAAATGAATGAAATTAAGGTAATAACGTGAGTAGGTAAATAGTTTGAGTTGGCTGAATTACTTAAGTAGGTGTGTATGATGTACTTAAGTGAATACTGGGGTAGTTCGAGAAAGACAAGTAGGCCTATGACAGAGCGGGTAAGAGAGATCAGTATTAATGTTGGAAAAATGACACCAATTTATGAATTAAACAAACCATTCAGTCCCTCCCTCCGTCTATCTATCTATCTATCTATCTATTTATCTATCTATCCATCAAGAAGGAATTAATTGATGGCGCAATTAACATTGGACCATGGTTTGTCAATCAGGTAAGGGAAGTAAGGCGAACATTCATTATCTGGTCTTTATCTCAATAATTAGCCTTCATAATTCTCTCAAAGACATCTGCTCTTGGTTAACATAAAGTTCCGGTGTCCTCTAACTCTTTCACCCACCCCCCTTCACCCCTCGTTTACCTCTCCATAGAACATCTAAGTGTACCTGGCCTACCTACCTAGTTATCTACCTTTCTACCTACTCATATCCATAAAATAAGCACTTACCAAATTTGAAAATCAAATCAAGAAAAAATAAATATTTCCTGAGAACTTTCTTTGATATTCATTTCAAGATTGGTTAAAGTTTCTGTGACCATATCTGACATACACCCCTTCAGATTATGATGTAGTTCCAAAATGCCAAAATGCAGTGCAATGACGCAATGAGTACAGGTATGTGCAGATGTTCAACAATAACAAAACAAAAGAAAAAATGTACAATGCTACACAGAGGACTCGTGCCCGGGTCAGCTCGTAACATGGACTAAATTTGAAAAATTTGGATGGCTTAATAAAGAAATATTCACTACCAGAAGCTGTGTTTCTTCTTACGATTTCCTAACAGCTGGCTCAGTCTGCTACTTTTGTTACTCTAGTTAGCAGTATAGTAGGAGTATCAGTAGTAGTTGCTGTGAGTTTTACTCAGTAATTTTAGATTACAAAGCAACTCGAAACCCACAATGGCGGAAGTGAAATTGGAGATATTCGAGATCGCTGTAACATACGTAGTATTTTTTTCTTCTTCTTTTTTTTTACATAAACAAGTTTACTACGAGACGTGCCAGATTGCTTCCGATTCGAGAACAAAATTTGGAAATAGGAAGCCAGGAATCAAACAAAATAACATCAAGAACAAAGAGAGTGTTGGAATGAATAACTGGTTTCCATTGATAAATTAAAATCTGGATTTGCATGTGGCTACATGTCGTTACTATCATACAATGACGTATGCCGTTGCTTAGGTCACACGAACAGATTAACGACAGGGTATTGTGAAACTGAGCATGCGGAATGATACATAGTATCGACAAGCACAGTGTACACTCTCCCAGTTTCCACCACCTTTACCCCTGCTCATCACCCCTCACACCACTTTGCCCATCATATAACCACCCACAGACGTACACTGGGTTCTTAATTGTTTACGGAAGCAAATTCACAAGAGAAAAAGATATTTCAAAAGGCTGGTACGCATAGTGCACACATCCCCAGTCTTCACCATCCCTGAGGTCCCTATACACCCAGACTACCCCCATTACACTCCTACCCCCTCCCCAAATGCGCAACTTGAGGAAACACTTTGGTGAATACTCGACGAAATTTCAAAGAGAAGAAACTCATCGTTCATATGGGAGGGCACCGAGGCTATCTATGACTCTCCCTCTCCGGTAAATACGCTTTACGTTCTTCTGTTCTGTAATAGTACTGTTTTTTTTTTTCTCTCTTTGGGAAAATCTTCACAGTATGCTTTTATCTAGTTCAATTATAAGGTTACAATATGCCATGTCAGACCGGTACATCTCTGAAAACGTCTTTCTTGCCCTTTGAAATTAAAGAGAGTATTTACGCCTGAAATTTGACACCAGTGATAACACTGAAACTTGGTTCCCTTGTGGATTGACATTAAAATGTTACGGAAATGAAAAGGTCAGATTATAAACTTGTGCGGGAATGTAAAGGTTAAAATACACATGCAGGATATTCCGCTGGTTGGTCTCTCGTGACGTCACATGCGTCCCATAATGCACCACTGTGAGTAGATTCCTAAGCGATCCAAGCGTCAAGGATCAAACCGATTATGATATGGTCTTCACCAGAAAAAGGGAGAACATCTTTCAATTTTTTTTTTAAAGATTTCTTGTTCAATCTTGTCCCCTCAGACTGGCAAGTTCTTCAAAGGATCGGTGACTTCTAAGCTAAACCCCCTATTTGTTTAAGCGCAAAACTTCCTGGTTTGTTTTGATAATAACAATTAGAACATTTCGATATCTTTCACACTTCAACTCTCGGAAGCGATAATAAAAGGAATCAGAATGGCATTTGATGAATCCATTTGACTTTATGATAAAGAAACAAAACTAGACAGACAAAAGAAAGAAAAAGAAGAAAGCTTGAATGTAGTGCGACGTTGAACAATAACCGATATCCTACGAGGTGTTTTTTTGTTTCGTGTGTATAATTTGAAATAATATGACAAATAAAATCGATTTTGTATTAAAAAAGGACAATTCTTCATTTCTTTGGAACTTTGTAGTTTAGTTTAGAATGGTTGTAGGTTACTTCAAGTTTTTACCTGTTTCTTATTTGCCAGTCAGACGGTGGTTTCAGTTTTGCCGAAGAAAGAGAGCTTCCTGACATGCGTTTAATGTCATAGGAAGGACAAACGCTTTTGCTTGTTTTTGTATTATTATTATTTTTTAACCCATGTAGTACTTACTGATAGTTGCCCAATAAGTAACGATCTGATGCATAAAATAGGAAGGTGGATAACAAAAGTAAAGTCGAATTTAATATCAACCGTGTTCATATATGAATAAACAATATGAACAAAAACCTTCCATCTTAAAAAAAAGGAAACTCCTTGCGTGGCGGAATCGACTAAATAAGATAAATCAGCACAAACTGGGGTGGCTAGGTGGTGGTGGGGTGGGGGGGGGGGTGGAGGGATTTTGAAATGAATTTCTTAAGCTTAAGCAAACCACTGAGTCAGAGGGTGGTATAGCTCATAACTCACTTTTTACGGTCTATTTCTGTTCTTAATGTATAACTGTTCATCAGTTTCGTATTGTTGTTATCTCATCGCCCTATAGGGGCTAAGATGAGATATTGTAGTCACTTGGCTAGTGGAAATATATATTGTACTGTGCACCCATGGGAGAACGGTTGCCATGGGAACGCTTGGAGTGGATGAGTAGCGACACCCCAGGGGTACCCCATGGTAGAGTGACCATGGGTACAGGAGGGTTCTGTTGGGTGGTATAAATGAAAACGTGTCCGTGCCAATGTGTGTGTGTGCGTGTGTTAATCCGACCTGTCCAAATTGTGTTTTCTTCCAGAATAGTTTGAAAAGCATATGAGCGATTAAGTTTAAGCTTGGTATGGCCGCGCATGATGCCAATATGTGGAAGATGTATTAGTTGTATGGTAAATCGAGTCGAATTTGCTGATTTTTTAGGGAAAAAAAACCAATTTTTACCCAAAATTGCTATCTCCAGCATATCTTGAGAAGTTTTTGAGCATCATTTAATGCAAAATTTGGCAAAACTTACCTGAGAATGAAATTTTCAAGGTATATCACTTTTGTAGTAAAGGGAGTGAAATTTGCTGATTTTTTTTTTAAAAAAAAAGCCAATTTTACCCCAAAACTTGTATTTCCAGCATATCTTGAGAACTATTAGACCAATTAAATTAAACTTTTGCAAGGACTTACCTAAAAACAAATTGTTCAACATTTTATTACTGCAATGATAAATCCAGTGAAATCTCAGTGCTGATATTTGAGAAAGCTAGTTTTGCCTCAGGAATTGAGCATATTTTGAGAGCTAATGGAGCATTATAAAATTTTGCAAGGCTGCTCCTATGAACACAGTAACGAAGATACAGTATATCACTCTTATAGTAAACTGGTGAAATTGTATGATTGTCTGGTAACAAAAAATTAATAGAACTGGCATCCGGGTCAATAGACACCACCTTTTAACTTTAGCCAAAACATCCGGGTCAGTAGACAACACCTTTTAACTTTAGCCAAAACAAATTTAGCCGACCTGGCCCCTGTGGGTAATGTCTTTGAACATTCCTGCAAATTATGAGAACGTTATTTTTAAGTCAAGCAACAATTGTAGCAGAACCAGGTCCTACACAGGTAAACAGGAGACTAATATGCATATAGCCCATATAGGGATGCTCTTATATCCTGCCCCTAACTGTAACCACTAAGCCTAACCCATATGGAATAACCCAATGTTATAATTGCGTTATGTAGCGTAATATGCACAGATACTTTTGACTTGAGCCAGTACTGTTATCGTTACTTAAGCCTAAGAAGTGACACGAGGCTATGGGCTTTAGCTTGCTACCTTACAGTAGATCATCAATAGGCCTATTACCATTTCATGTTCGGTTCTGCTTACCACCATTTTATATTTGAAGCATATTTGGTTCTAATTTAAAATCAGTGCCAGGAAATAGGTTTCTGTGAGATGTGGATGCAATAAACTATTACTCATCCTCATGTACAGGCCCTGTATTGAAATCAATGCATGTTGGGGATGGAAAACTCCGTGGATTGCCCTCTTGTTTTATTACGTAGCCTCACAGGCTACGTCTCTGGAATCGTCCTTCGGGTTTTCCGCGCCGGTTGACACAAGATTCGTACCCTTGCAGAAAAAATAGATCCGTTAACCAACAGTCGGCGGACATGCGGATTAGTACACAATCTCAAGTACAGTTCAGGCTCGCCCCGCCCCCACGATTCATCATAATAACTGTAAATGTTCGTGAGCGAAGGGAATAAAGCACCAATACAAGTACTATGTTTCAGCAATCAAGCCATAAATCAAGATTCTGGCTCTATGAAACTTCTCGAAATTTCACACAGGGGAAGATTGTTTATGAATTTTATACAAAGATTACAAATAAATTACAATCGCAGTCTAGGTTTGGTAGCTTCCTGAAAAGGATTCATGCGTGGAGTGATAGAGCACAAATAAACTCGTATATAGATAAGACATGACTAGAACAACGTCACTTTCACGATATTGATCACGTGGGCACACATTACGTCCTTTTGACTAGAGTCATTTGTAACCCTGTCTAGTCCGCATTATATATCAAAGATTTTTATATGGTATCGTCCCGAAGAAGGTACATTATTTACTATTTTTATTATTTTTGTGTTAAATATTGGTGTATGTTTATGGCGGCATTGAGATATAAAATTAAAAGCGTAATACAATATCTAATCGATAGATTTTATTCCAAACATTTAAAAACATGTTTCTTTATTTTCAATCAGTCAAGGCGCTGTACCCTTGTTTTCGTAGTAAAAAATCCAATTTGGAGCACTAAGCCCCACCCCAATCCAATTATAGCAGATTTTTCACAGCTTACGGAAGCTAGCCTGATATGGCCAGGCTCGCGACAAAAGAAACTACGAAAAGTTTCTCCGTACTTACACTGTGCATTTCGTGCTAGAGCGCAACGTTAATACAGTACGTGTTGTGAATGTACGTACATGTATTAAAGGGAAATAGGGCGTTTAGAGTACACCAACATGGCATACAAAAGAAATAGCTTTATTCATTGTTAATCCTTCGGTCTCACCACTAAACATCTGCCAAAACTTCATCTCCTCAAAACATTATGCACGTGATGAGTAACGGAAGATGCATCATTTGAATTTTGAAAAGTTTGGGTGAACAAATTAGCGTTGAGCAACAAGTTACTGAATTTCTATCTGTGAGAAACTAATTTCTTGAAAAGAAGGCTACAGTCCTTCCTTATTTTGAAAAATCTATCATTCTGTGTTCACAAACATTGGTTTTAAAAATATGGATGTTTCCTGTAAAACAAACGCCCTATTTCCCTTTAACATCACTGTAAAATAGCTTTAGGCCAAGCAAAAAAAAATATTAGTTTCTCGTCCCCGCCCGCACGCTTTTTTCACGCCGCACGTAATTTTTTTTTATTTTTCATGTATAAAAATATAAAATAAATAGTATAGTATAGAAGCATTTTGGGATCTTGCATATTAGCTCCGCGAGCCACTCGTATTCACTGGCAGTGTCTCCGAGTTGAGCCTATTCGAAAGCTGAGCATGATAGTAAACATATAGGCCTACAGAACCTGCATACTGCAGTTGCTTGTGCTGCCGAAAGTGCCAGTCAGGATTCACCGGTAAGAGAAAAAAAAGGCCCTCATGGTCAATTTTTCTCAAAAGTTAGGACGAGAAACTAAATTTTTTTTTTTTACTTGACCTTATGGATCGCCGCGCGGAGTAACTTTTCTTGGAGATGTCGTTGAAAGTTCACCTAGGGTTATCAAAACCACTGTTTATTGAGACCTCAAATATTTTTGGATGTATTCCAGTGAATTTTTCTTGGCGTAAACTGCTTTTGTTTGATTCATAGGCCTAATTCGTAAGCGAGGTAGATCCTACGCATCCTGCTAGTCCTAGACATTATAGTTGAGTTTGTGTTTGATTAGCCTACTGAACATCAACCAGAAAGTGAGACAAGAATTAAAAAAAAAAATACCTCGTTTTCTATTTCTCCCTAAACCTGTACATGTGTGCTGGTATATCTGCTGTATCTATTGTATGCTACTTCATTCTTGCAAATGCAATGCATGAGTAGGGGGCCTATGCAAAGTAGTAGGCTAACTTTAAAGGCTGTATTGCATCACCCTAAACTATATTTTTACCTCCCTGAAAGGAAAATTCTCAACTGGTTCTAAGTTACAGTACTCTTAGATTGCCAGCAAAATCGAAAGATGCAGAGCAGCTCGTATTACACAGCGTAATCAGGGATCCATTGTTTTGAATACACATGTGGAGGAATGTAAGACAGGCTGAGTGAGGGACTAGAGCTGAGGTAGGTGGTTGGGAGAATTGAAACTGTCTGGGGTGATGCATTACAGCCTTTAAAAGAAAAAAACACAAGACAACTTCACAAGATCTACAAGGGAAATTGAAATCTGTGGCAGAGCAGTAAGACATTTAAGCACAGATTAGGGCCAAAAAAGAGACTAAATTACACATAACAAGAAAAGTGAAAGTATAAGTTGACGAACCATCAACAGCAAAAATCAAAGCAAGTTCAAACGTAAAATACAAAAGTAAAGTACCCAATCATCTTAAAGAAAGGTACTTGTGAAATGGTTCTGCCCATGAAAGAGTAAGGCACCGAAGCGATTAGTGTAGCTAAATACCGTCAGTAGGCTCACAATTTTTCGCTCTGAAATTTTCATGAATTTTCAATCTTCATTCAAACTGGGGAAATAAAAAAAAGTCTCATATACCATATATATTAGTGCAGAGTGAGATCATGTCTGCGTATGGTTAGGGAGAAGGAGGTCAACCATCCGGCCACCACTTCCCTTTTCAGACTTTTTCTGTAAGACGCCTAAACATACAGCGACCTTGAAAATCATATGACAAGAATGATGTTACCTGGTCAACTGCTAGGCCTAACCTAGTACACGAAAAAATTCTAGGGCCCAAGTCAGTGGACAAAAGTGGGTTATGTCATAAAGTTTTATTGCACTCTTGCATCATTAGAGCGATTTACCCAACTTCAGTTTTTATTTCAAGCCTGTCTCTGGCCGATCGTGGCTACGTCAAATTTGCCATGCAAATTCAAATTTCTAGTTTGTTATTCTCTGCATCTGTTGTTATCTGTATTTTGACATGCGCGGTCTTCATCAGTAGGAGGTCTCCTCCGCGATTTGACCGTTTCTTGCCCAATTTTCACAATATTGCGAGCAACACCGGAAGTCACATATCGCTGCCGTCAAAACATCACTGTATGAAATATGAACTGAGAGGATCCCTTAAAATGTCGTCATTCTATGAATATTCAGTAAAAAAATAAGAAAAAAATGGTCGGAACCGTTAACCAAAACCGTATTAAAGGTATTCGTTGTCAAACTATGCAGGTGCTTTTCCTCAGGGATCATATAATCAGAAATTTCAGAGCGGGGGTTGAACAAAATGGTAAGTAACATGTAGAAACCGAGAGGCATTTTTCTCATCTCGGACGTTAAACTGTATATGTGGCAGTTGATTACATTGTAGTGTTTAGAACACATTAAACGTTAATTCATGTGAAACTTTTTAATTTTCACCCTTAGATTGTGAAGTAAATGGCACATATTTAGCATCACTGATTTTGGAACCGCCTTACGTGTAGGACTCTTCGCTCCATATGTAAAGTGCTATTATAGGTTGCGCGAATTTTTAAACACCATATATACAGTACGTACGAATGAAAAGCTAGCTAACGTATGGTTAATAATAGTACTGTAGGCCTAGTAGTAGTGGTAGATAAATAACTTAGTGCCTAGAATCACGTTGGTAATTACGACTTGCATTTGAAGCCTATCTGGCTTGACAATGGCCTACATGACTTTTCACTGCCCAAAATTATCAAACGGCTGCCCAAATAAAAATCTGTAGCAGAAGATTTTGTATGAACGGTAGCCTATGCCTATGAACATTACGACATTCACTGATTTGGAACAATTTGGACAAAGAAAGGCAATACAAATGAAAACTAATAGGCTAAACCTACACAAATTTCGTATTCCTTTATGAGGCTTTTTTAGAAGGGTACTATGTAGGTCAACTAAGCTAAGTAGCAAGTGATACAAGGCATGTGCCTAACATGTCTTGGGTTTCCTCTTGCAATGAGTCTTAATTTTTATTTTCTTTTTCCTTCCTTAGGTTAAGCTGTGGATTGGCCAGCCTAGGCCCTGTTGTAATTGCAGTTATTACTAGGAGTGTCTTTCAACTATCTTTCATTGTATTCCAAAGAACTTCAGTTGATTGCCTATAAAGTATAAAGGTACCGGTAGTTGATTAGGTCCTCGTTGGAATATGCTTTTCTGTCTGGGACCCACAGCAGACAATTCTTACTGAAAGATTGGAAGGTTTGCAACAATGTATTGCAAGGTTTATAGCAAATGACTACTCCAGGGAAGTTGTGCCAATGACTGCTCTTTTAGAATATCTTGGTCTCTTAACAAATACTTGTCTGACTGGTGTAGTACGATCCATGTTTTGCATTACTGCCAATTGCTATAACTTCAGTTTGTCCCCAATACTGTTTGGGACTGGAACAACCTCCTTAGGTGTTTGTTGAGGCTTCCCTAAGTAATCATAAGCCGATGGAATTCATTGCTATGTCACTGAGAGTTTGACCACACGGCACACTTGTGAAATAATGTGTCACCATCTCTCAAAAGAAGAAAGAAGAAGTGACAGGGTGAATTGATACCTGATCATACAATATGGAAAAAGATTTATTTGCAAAATGCATTCATCTGCCATTTCATGCAAGTGGTGGAGAACAAGATGTGATTCTTATCACAATATGCTTCATGAATAATGGTGTTATTGTTTTTCGTCCATGCATATGTATCAGTCCTTTTCATACAGTATGGAAGTTTTTAAGTATATCTCCCTGGTTGTATCAGTTAATTAGTTTCTTCAGCTTTATGCCATCTATGGTTAATACATTGCATGTGTAGTGGATGTTGATGTGTATAGTGATTTCAACACCTCTATTAAGCTGTTCAAAGTACTTCACATTTTTGTAAGAGTTGTATGCTTTTTTATGATGTTTAAGTTGAGTTACATTGTATTGTAGATGTATAGATCACTTTTACCAATGACATGTATTCCCAATTTTTCTCTTTCATGTCATTTTGTGTGTCCTTGTGCATGTGTTATTACAAACAGCACTTGCCTTGCATTTCTTTTGTTTAGTGTGCCAACAGCTTTCAGAATGAAAATATGTTGACAACTTCAACAATGTTGTATACATTTGTTAATGTTATGTATGGATTTTTGTATGTCATACTAACTTGTCTTCCATATTAAGTTTTCTTTCATTGATGTCACAGTTTTCAATTCTGTTGTCAGTCTGTACCAAAGAAGGATTTAATAAAACTTAGAAATCAAGAAATATTGATTTGACTTGTCTTGTAATTTGTGATTGATGTTCACTTTACTCTTTTAACTTTGCAACCTTGATTGCACAGAGAGAATGTAGGGTAAAAAGCTGTGGCCGACTCCCACGCATGATATGTGTTTCAGTTTGTAGGAGTGTGACTCATTGTTTAGATGAGACTACTTAGTAAAACAACAATATCAACACTCCTAGATGTGTTCTGTAATAATGCAGTAACTATTGTAGTTTCTTGTGAAGGGGTATATATTATGGGAGGGGATGGGGGGGGGGGTAAAATTATCATAAATAGATCTAAAGGTCCACCTCTCCCCCATGAATATAATTTGTACTATGGGCTTCAGTTGTTAGGATAAGCTAAACTTAGGTCCCATACCCCAGGCATGCATCATCTTCATTCATAAAGATCAACATGTTGTGGTAATATCTTTATATTAATATCATTCTGTTATATTAAATTTACTCGGTATATCCTTATTCTTAACAATATAAAGCCAAATTCGTATTTTGTGTTTTCCATTATTGAAGACCGACATTGCAAGTGTATTAGTTGTGTGCACCCAATTCGGATTATGGGTAGTTGGATTTGTGTTTCATTAAACACTAACTGTGTTATCCATTGACTAAGTCTTTTCAAAGTTGTTTAGTGCAAATGAAGAATATATGAAATATTTTACGTGCCATGAAAATTTATCAAAATTATTCTGTCATAAAAGTACTTGCCTTGTAATAACCATTTTTTAAGTTAACCCCCTACATTATATTTTGGTTTGGTCCGCGAGTACTATATTGTGTACACTGTTTCAGGGGGCACACCACTATTAGAGGTACGGCCTTCCTGAGAAAAGTAGTACCGGGAGTACACCGTCAATTTTAGGTCCATTCTAGGTGTAAATTTTTCATGTTAAGATGATCAGTTGTGGCAGATTTTTTATGGATATGAAAGGGGAGATGTCAATGCCTGAGTGACGGCAAATTTAGATGGATCGGAGGTGATTTAGGCTGTTTCAATAATTGGTGTGGAAAAGGGTTGATTTCCGTCACTTTGCGGATTAATATGACCAGGTGTACACCCTCTAAATTTCTTCCCCTTGTATCTCAAAATCTAAACGGTCATGCTATGGTAAATTTGTTGTGCCATCATAGGCCAACTTATTGGCCTTCATGTGAGGGGTAGCTTATGGGGGTTGTGAACTTTGACAAGGCTGTGGGGGGTAGGAAACAGAAGTAATTTAGTGTGTAAGTCAATGGAACAGCTAATGGTGGTGTGCCCCCTTAAATGACAATGACTTTGTCTTAGCGCTTTACGGAATAGGGGTAAGTTTCATCTAAGACTAACCGTACTAGTCATTGATTTTGTCTCTTGACGGTTGCATTATGTGAAAAACAAATTTCTGTAACATCTCCCTGCATGTTTTCTTTTTTCACTCATGTTTTGCACAGTTTGGGCCAATTTTCAAACCATGTCCGTAAGTCTCATATTTAAGCCTCAAAGTTGTTCGCGAAATTAGGCTGTGTAGTTTGCACTGTCCAAACATGGCTTTTTCGTCCTCGTAAACTGCAACGTTCGAAGTATATATACCATATACAGATATACTTAAAACTGGGCAGATTTCCATGAAATCTGTGTATTAGTTTGTCGATTCGCACACATGTTCAGCAGTTGCAAATTCAAAAAGTGTGACGTCATTCCCGCTTGAAATTTTTCGAGGTCAAGGGGTCAGATTTCCTACTGTCATGTATAATGCGTGTTATAAAAGTATATTTACCGAATACATCACCAACCTGAAGCTATCCCAGGATTCATCATGGGATTCATCCCAGGATTCAGATTTATCCCAGGATTTAGAAGCTATCCCAGGATTTATCCAAGGATCCTGGGGTAAATCCTGGGATGAAACCTGGGATAGCTTCATGTTGGTGGTATATAAGGTAGCATTCCCCAAGTAATTTCCCCATTGACTTACAAACTAAATTGCAAAAGTAAGCCCGGTAGTTTACAACAGATATAAGCTACCACTCTTTACAAAGTTGACACATTGGCCATTCATGGCTTTTCAAATTTTCCGTACCTTAGTTGGTTAGATTTTCTTCTAGAGGCTGTCGAAGTTAGCATACCTTGTCACTGGGGCAAATCACACATCTCCTCGGATGGTACTGTTCCGCCAGCTCAAAGTCCACAACTTTTCCATAATTGCTTCAATTGGCACCATTTTCGCACCTTGTATACCTCAACTCGCCTACTTAAAAAATCAATCCACAAAAGGACCCATCTCAAAGAATAAAATACCAAAAAAAGTTGACTAAATATCCCCGAGAGGGACTTTCACCGACACAGGTGAACAAAATGCGCAGGAATCTCCAACTTCTATATAGGGTATGCTACCTTAAGTGGGAGGCAGCACCAGCTTAAACAGAAGCTTAGATGAGGCTGTGAAAACAACTTCACTGTGTGGTCTCCACATGAGCCAAGTACTACATGAGTACCGGGGTGTGGCATGAGTGCAGGTTGTATATATACTGATACCAACATTCCCGACTGAATCACTTTTTCTGAGTACATTGTTTTCCATATCTAATGGAAACAGACCGTACCACTGTGGAAACTTTGAGTGACCAAATCCTGCCCAGTTAAAGACAAACCATGATCAGTTAAACAAACTAATGCCCCGATGAATAATTAGAAACTTGTTACCTTGATACACCATGAAATGCCCCCACCCCCTCCTTTCACACACACATACAGTATATACACTTCTGGCCGCATGGCATAATGAGTAAAAACGAAAAAACCTCTTCACAGCTGACACTCTGACCAATAAAATCCATGAATCAACCATGAACACAATTTAACTTTTGATTTCCCTCCTCCTGGTGGAACAAGCAAACATTTTCAACTGAATTTTGAAAGATGTGGTCGAAATCCAACCAGTTTCTACCACAGGCGTCCCCACGTAGTACACTATCTTAGGCTATGTCCTATATGTAGATATATTATATATAGGGCATAGCCTAGGCTAGTAGTCCTACGTGGGGACGCATGTTGTTTCTACCAATATCCTCGAAATATTGTGTTACAGGTAAGTGAAACCACGGTACATCTTTAGTTGTAATGAATATTGATGGCGACCTTTGGTGCAAGGGGAATCTGGGCAATCCCCATCTCCCCTCACCCCCCCCCCCCTCTTCTCCTCTCTGTCACGCCAATGTAGCGCCCTCCACTGTCTAGACAAACGTGTTGTGAACGCGCAAAAACCTGCCTATCGGTCACCTCGAGAATATTCCTTTCAAATTTGCATTGTTTGGTTACTTCATACTAGCTATTTCACATCATCAGAGAAACATTTTCATGAAGTAATGATAGCTGAAACAGACAGGAAGTGATGTCATTCTTTTTTTCAGCATTTTATCACAAATTTCCACCATTTATTTCTGATGTTTGTTAACTTCTACCCTTTCTTTACAATAAGCTGTCGTAGTCGCAGTTTTTTTTTTTTTTTTTTGCTATTCTTGTGTTTGTATTCGACACAGCGACAAAATGGCTATTGTGTCTTCAAACTATTTTAGGAAACAAAACGTTTCGAATACCCGTAGGCTATATTAATATAACCCAATCAGGGGCTTACCAAACCAACGAGCCATGACGAACATAAGGAAAAAAATAAAATATGGATCGCATTCGTAATGATTCCGATTTGGGAAAGGAAGTCATCTCCATTACTACTGCATGTAATCAAACAAGTCTTCTTTCGTTACAGACATGTTGTTGGTCTAAAAGCTTTTTAAATTTTTATGACAATACCTTTGGAAACTTTAATTAAATCAGGGCCTGCGATGGCATTTTGAGTTTCATATAATATGATGTTACACAGGAGGTATAGGTTAAGTTGTCCTACTTAAACGGCCCACCCGACTTCCCCACTGGACTCCCCCACACCGTGTCTCTTCTTTTATGATCGACATTTCATGTAAGTTTTTGATGATGATTACACTTTTTCTCTATCAACTTTTATTCTTCTATGTTTGCAATTTGATGGTTTGTTTTGAATGTTGAGCTAAATTTGTTAAAATTTTTAATTATTTTTCAGTGCTTAATTAAAGCAGGTACAAATGTTTTATTTTCAGCTGAATACCTCATTTCAACACAATTTATAATTTATATTATGGCAAAATATGACAGATTTATAATTTGCCATAAAAGCTAACCTTTGTACTGATAATTTGAAGGGAAAAAATGTCAAAACGAATACGTTTATTTCATATGGCATTGCTTACACGTACGACAGTTCTGGGAAAAGGTTGGACTATCATATTCAGTACTAACACATTTATGGTCTAAATTCGTACAACATAAATATGATGATTTATACTGTACGGCAGTTCTGCTGCTTTAACTTCTGTGCAAAGCGCTTTAATATTGGTTTAAAAAAGGTTGTCGTTTACGCAAGACAATCAGCTGTCGTCATTAGGGTGAAGTGTTTTGATAAGATGCAATTGAAATTACTTTCACACAGGATGTGAAACATGATGAAGCAATAATTCGTGATATAGGCCTACATGAAAAGGATGAATTGATCAACATCATGCATGCATATGATTTTGAACTAATCGACATAGCCTACATGTAGGTGATATTGAACTAATCGGCGATACTGGACTAATTGGTATAGCCTACAGACAAGTGATAATAATCCCATCGGCATAGCCTACATGTATGTATGCGATATTGAACTAATCGGCATATAGCTTACAGATAAATGATAATAAACTCATCGGCATAGCCTACATGCCAAAGATACTTAATTAATCGACATTGGTGATATTGAACTAATCGGCATAGCTTAGAGACAAATCATAATAAGCTAATCAACATAGCCTACATGCCAAAGATACTTAATTAATCGACATAGCCTAGCTACATGTAGGTGATATTGAACTAATCGGTATAGCTTAGAGACAAATCATAATAAACTAATCAACATAGCCTACATGCCAAAGATACTTAATTAATCGACATAGCCTACATGTGGGTGATATTCAACTAATCGGTATAGCTTAGAGACAAATCATAATAAGCTAATCAACATAGCCTACATGCCAAAGACTGAATTAATCGACATAGCCTACATGTAGGCGATATTGAACTAATCGGCATATAGCTTACAGATAAATGATAACAAACTCATCGGCATAGCCTACATGCCAAAGATACTTAATTAATCGACATAGCCTAGCTACATGTAGGTGATATTGAACTAATCGGTATAGCTTAAAGACAAATCGTAATAAACTAATCAACATAGCCTACATGCCAAAGATACTTAATTAATCGACATAGCCTAGTAGGTGATATTGAGCTAAGCGGCATTGTGTACACGCATATATGATAATGAAGTACTGGATATAGCCTGCATGTATATGGTGTTGAACTTATCGGCATAGCTTACAAATGGTAAAATTACTAATCGAAATAGCCCACATGTACGTGACACTGAACTCATCGACATACACCTATACGTAGGTGGTATTAAACTAATCGACTTAGCCTTCAGGCAGATGGTATTGAAATTATCGACATAGACTATATTCAGATGACAACCGAATTCGACATAGCCTATACAAGAAAGTATATGATAATGAACTCGTCAACATAGCCTACGTGTATGGTACCTGAACTATCCGACATCATCCTATACATGTAAGTGAGACTGAACTTATCAGCATACATTCAGATGCATTCGACATAGCCTATACAAGAAAGTATATGATAATGAACTCGTCAACATAGCCTACGTGTATGGTACCTGAACTATCCGACATCATCCTATACATGTAAGTGATACTGAACTTATCAGCATACATTCAGATGCATTCGACATAGCCTATACAAGAACGTATGATAATGAACTCGTCAAGATAGCCTACGTGTATGGTACCTGAACTATCCGATATCATCCTATACATGTAAGTGATACTGAACTTATCAGCATACATTCAGATGCATTCGACATAGCCTATACAAGAAAGTATATGATAATGAACTCATGCATTAACATAACCTTCATGTATATGATACTAAATCAAGTCACACAACCATATACGCACGTGAACTGATAATGAACTAATTATTTAGAACTGCATACAGAGCTGTAAACTTTGCTAAATGGTTGAAACTCATTCTGGTGTGAACATTTTTAATATTTGGAGATATTTCCCGCCAAAGTACATACTTCCTAAAACCACGTGAACTGCAAAGCATTACATAGGTCTCGTGGATGTAATCAACAACATTTATACGAGGGGTCATTGCCCTACTTCAGAGGAAGAAAAGTAGAAATAATAATTAACATTCGTCTGATTTTTCTCTGTTTGTTTGTTTACATGATGAATGTAATGGCTCACCCCATGATGCGTATACTTTCCAGTAGTATAAAATGAATTTAAAAAATCCCTTCAAGAAGTACATTAAACAGAGTTTAAGGAGAAGGAAACCCTGGAAATATATTTATGAAAATGAAGCGGGAGTGTTTGACAAACACCTTACCACAGTTGCATTCAAAAATATTGTTTGCTATCCAAGTTACACACTTTTGAAATCTAGAGAAGGGTACGTGCTGCCATTTTTAGAAAGTTGTAATGAGATTGTAAACCCGCTTGAGTAAGTCGAATTATGATGTAACGTAACCACTGATAGCAGGAATTTTAATGTAGTTCTTTCTTTTCGTTACCTATATTTCCATAAATCCGCACACACTTGTGCAATAATAGAATTATTAACACTCTTATTTGAATCTATGCATAACTGTTCGAAATATTTGACAATGAACTATAAGGAAAAACCAAAGCTTCTTAATCACATGCGGTAGCGTTATTTCATCACAATTTCAGAGTGGCAGCTTCCTGATAAATTTTTTATGAGCATTCAAATTGCATTATCTTGGAAAGTAAACAACATATATAAATGAAATTGGTGACGGTGTTCACCGTCTGTTAGTCTTTAACATTAATAACATTAATTTAACATTGTCAAAAGTCCTGACTTTCCTTCTCCTTTAAAGTACTTGGTCGTTCTTTTGTCAATATATTTGTAGAGGCCTGTACAGGAAGTAATCGTTACTATTTTCCTTTTTTCGAATTAAAATAATTGATCTTTCACACAGTTTTTTATGTTTAATGCATAATTCTTTCAAATATATCTTTCAAATATGGTGGGCCTCTTCCACTTTTGATTTCATTGATTCAGTCCAGTATAAATGTAAAATTTATAAAGCTAGATAATAATTAAACAAACACCAGACAAATCACGTCACGTCGACTCATCAGGTGACAAGTGACGACACGATTTCGAACTCATGATATCAGCCACTAACGCGCATGCGTATACCATTCGACCACAGTTCCGTTTTGACATTGTTTACATAACAGTCTGTCGCAAGATACACTCCTGGTGGTTATTAATAACCTAGCTTTTTTTTTGTTATGTGAGGATCACCAGATGAAAGCCAAAGTTTAGATGAAATTAATATGTGTTTTCGGATGACAGACAAATGAAAAATAAACATCCTACGTGCTTGGATTGAATGGATGATGTGTAACGATAAATAAACGAATTTCTAAAAAATTCTGTTTTGCTCGTTTAACACAAGAGCTTTGTATAGTGCAGGGTAACAGTGCAGTTCATAGTGCAGGGTAACAGTGCAGTGCATAGAAATCTATATTAAAAATCTTTCTCGTTTTTGTAATACAGAATGGTACCAGACAGGCACTGCGTAAATTATATGGGGCAAAATGATGCAGGGCATTAAAAACGTTTTAGTTAGCATTTCGATTAAAAAGTACACAACTTAAACCAGACTGCATACCATATAACGAACATTACTTTATACCTGAGATATGTGGCAAGAATAGGTCAAACGATCATCTATATAAACACCCAAGTATTCAGTTTTGTAGGTTCTCGGCACCTAAGATCCCTCAATAACGATTCCTTGGGATATTTACTGTATAAGAGCTTCGCGTTCAATATTTTTGTTTGCGAAGCACATTTCCCTTGATTTAGGATGATTAAAAATTAAATTTTTGCGGTCGCATGTTGCAACAACGTCATTAACGGAATACCGATAATTTAATTGGTCAGTTACAGCAACGTTCTTGGTAATCTTGCACGACACAGCAGAATCATCGGCATATTTTGTAATGGAAATGCTCGAATTTGTTCTATTTCCTTTCCTATAAAGTAAATAAAATAGCGGATAACCTCAACTCAACATGCACCCTCATACTTATAAAGTGACGCTTATCTGCAAATTGCTCTACAACTATACTTAGTTTATCCACATACTAACTTTAGCCAGCCACCTGCATGCTACTGCCAGGCAGTGCCAGTGTACATGTGAACAATGTCATGTGAGTAAGATTCACCAATCAGATTGGTCTTTCGTTTGAAATGAAAGAGTTTCCATTCGCCAATCATATATAGGATATCGAAACGTGTTCATTCAATGAGCTATCTCTCTACGCCGTGAACAGATTCGTTTTTTTTTTTTTTGGGGGGGGGGGGGGGAGGAACTGCGTGATCCTTTACAAATATTGTAATACTATGATACCTGCTTGTTTTTTGCACACCTTTTACTTTACCTCTTCTCTCCTTTATCGTTTCTCTATCTAACTGCCGATCGACCTGCCGGAGAGTGAAAGAGAATGATTGTAAGTTCGAAATCCCCGGTGCATGCTTGTAGCGGTGATCCCCGATCCAATAGGACTGACTTCCGTCATTATTCCCTCCCACTACTCTGATTTTGTGAGGTACTTTAAAAATAATAGCAGGCTTTTTAGTTCTTGTTCATAGTGTTAGTGTGTCTACAGTGTAGCCTTAACATTGGCTACCCTGATCAACGTGTAACGTTTATTTCAATGATTCCATTTTGAAGTCAACAAAATCCGAGTAATAAATCTAAAACAATAGTATTCGTTAATCTACAAAATGCCACGTTTATTCGCAATTTTATAGTATCGGGACAAAATTTTTGTCAGTCCCCCCCTCTCCCCGCTCCTCCCACCCTAAGGAAATAATATCATTACGCTCATCTTCCCCGATTCGTTTGTCTGCAAGTTATCCCAGACTCGGCTTTTAAGTTCAAGTTAGGTAATTGCTTTATGATGAAGTTTGACTATTTTAATACCGTGTACTCCCGAGTTCTCATTTCACCTGCAACACACTCTGCGACGTTGTCTGTTGTCTGTACGTTTCTTTTTTTCTTGGGTTGACGGACGGGGAGGGGGGGGGGGGAGCGGTGCGGGGTGAGTTCAAGTGCACTGTGTGGGAATAAAGTGCAGTTTTAAACTTTACAAAATTAAAACCGGACAACGGAGAATGCGTCTATTTTAGTCCCCTTTCTTTGGTTTTGATAAGAAAACGAAAGAGGAACTTTAAACCGAATCAGAGAGGCTAACAAAACCTCGGTAAGTTGAAGCTGATGAACAAATTACAAAAAAGAGTGATTTAGTCATCTTATAATGAAGGAGCGTGCTGTTGTTTACCATGCAGGAGTTAATTGTGTAACTACAGTAAATTGACACACCTTGGGAATAAACTGGTATATAGTACCCAAAGCTTGCTGAGATCGAAGTATCGTGCAGCAGAAAGAAAAACCTGTACAGAAATATTTTCTCATGCCATCTTCCAGCAAACATTTCAAAGGCACTTCATACATCGGAGAAACAGATGAAATTAAGACCCCTATAAACGTTTTTGCCGTAGGTTGGAGGTCGGTTTTTGGTCCGATTGGTCGGATTATGTCGGGTAGTTTTTGGAGGTTAGTCTGACGTCGCACCGATGTCGTTTGAGGGAACACCTTCTTTGCGACTGAAAAACGACGTCAGATGGAAATTAAAAAAATATGTTGCAGTCCTTTTGACCACGTCAAATGGACGTTAAATACATGGACGTTGAACTGTCGGATTTTGATCCAAACGACGTCGGATGGCCGTCTTGGGCGACGTCGAAGCAACGTCGACTGGCTTTGCAAACGGCGACCCAGCGGACCTGCGACCAACGTAGACGCCGCCTTAGAACCGATGGCAAAATATTAACAGGGACCTCCCTGCTTTAAAGAGTTGTGACACTGGTGGTAAACAGCCAACATTTTGAACAAAACATTACCAAGATTGATAGTAAAACTTTATGCAGTTTGATTTTAAAATCTTCCTGAAACACGTGTCACTTCTAAGAGGGGGGGGAGGTGTTCGATTCTAAAACTAACCCCTTCTGGGTTAAAGAGACACATTGAGCTATTTTGTGAAATTCTTTTAATTTTCCTCAAATTTTCTTCACGTTCTGATGACAAATGGTTAAACTATGAGAACCCCCCATATCACATACAAAGATCATTAGTAAGTAATTAATTAACGATTCAATTTCATTTTGGATAATTTACTACCAGACACTTTTCACATGAAGTATTAATTCAAAATTCACAGAGAACAGTACAAGTCAGAAAATTTTGACTGTTCTTATTTTTAACCATTGGATGTGCAATTAATACTTAATTCCAGTTATAAGCATTTCCACGCAGTTGTACTATTCATAACCCCCACAAACTTACCGATATCACTCAGCCCCTTTAAGGATTTAATTGGTCAGAAATGAAGCTGTTGATGGAGTAAACTCATCACTCCTTTAAAAGTGCGTGAGACAAACAGCCGTCGAGAAAAAAAAAACATTTGCGTCTTGATCCATCAAAAACAGAAAAAAGTTGGATCTTTCCGCACAAAAGACGGGCAAATAACCTCTCTTATTCGCACGAACCTAACACCTAACTAGCGGACAACCCTAAATGTAACCCTAATCACGAAAGTTGATTGGCTAAAATCGCGTGCTTGCCAGTATTTGCATGATGTTCGGGGGCGGGCGTATACTATACGAAAAACAAACTGACGTTTCTAAATGGTGCCACTCTGTGCCACTTATAATTTACGCAGGATGCATGCGAGGTGCTCGTTTGAAAAAAAATTATTTCGTCATCGAATTTTCCAATCTATTTATCCCTTTTGACTGTAATATCCCCTCCTCGGAATAAACAGATTGCCATTTTAATTAAACGTTTGGGCTGATATATTTTTTTTAGATTTTTTTGCTGTGTTGTAAGCTATAGTTTTCAAACCATGAATTACAATGAATGCACTTGTCGCATGTGTAATAGGAAATACAATTTTTGCATCATATGGTTTTTTTTTGTTACTGTATATATTAAAGTTATTTTTGGTCTTACTTGATCTACATTCACATTTCTGTAGTGACAATCTTTCTTGTAATTTTTTGGGGGATTCAGGTGAACTAAATAGTTCATTAGATATTTCACTGGTAAATCTCTGAGGTGAACTTACCTACACTGAGTTTCTTCGAAGAAACACAGTTTTATTACATGTTTCTACATGTTTATGTAGAAACGGAACTGATGCAATCCCCCAATGTGATATACTTGAAATATGTGAAATGTGAATTGTAAATATGTCATAAATGTTTCCATGGCGATGGCAAGATCGCTTTATTGCGTAATCGAATACCACTCATGTGATTGGACGATTAAGTTTACACCGTTTTAGTTTAGTTGGTGAAGAAGCGTTTGCCGGGGCCTCACTTCAGCGTTAATATAGGTGGATAATCAGCCAGTGAGGTCCATGGGTCCGAGGAAAAAATAATACACGACAAAGAGAATAAAATAGCGAATCCAAAGTCTGCAATGAAAATTACTTTTATTACCGAGACGTTGACTGGGGGGGGGGGGGGGGTACTACCACTCGACTTAATTTAATCTTACTTTAACATGAGCTCTAGACCTCTGGAACACCCGTCAATCATATACATAAATGATAATGTAAAACACGCACACTAAAATAACACATATAGTCTGACCAGTACAGTCGTTCTTTACATAGACTTGTTACTGCAGCCGTTCTTACATCAGTATAGTTAAGGCGGTATGATATATGTTAGGTTATATATTCTATTAGGGTATTATATAAATATTTATAAAAGGGAACTACAGTGTTTGTTCTAGAAAAAAGTTTTAATTTTTTTTCATCCCATTTATTTAACTTTTTGATGTTGATTACACTTCGCCTTAACTCGGATTTATAAAATGTAGATTACTGAAAATAAATAGAAAAAATATTCACGGCAAGGCTGTTACTAAAAGCGACATATAAATTCTTATATGAAATTTTTCTTTTCAGATTTAGAACACCCTAGATATTTTCAACCACTAAAAAAAATTAGATTAATTACAAAATTAATTTACTTTTGGCATTTCTTGATTTAATTTAGCGTTGAATACATAATATTTATCTTAAGTGAGAAGCGAAGAAGTTGGAAGGGTGCCTTAAAAAGAAGATTATACTTCCAAAAGAAATCTGTTTTGTCAACATTAACTGCCTATTTAAAACACGTATCTAAAATAAAATTCTACGTAAATGACATTACCCCGTCCCCCATCCCCACCCCCTACCAAAAAGAAAAAAAAAGGTGCTCCGAAGTCTTGTCGTGAGAACCACAGAAAGTAGTTTCGTGTTCTCATTAATATTCATAATAGAAGAAATTAATCTGTCAATTTGTTCCCAAAATTCGACGGTGGAAGAGGAATTGCTCTCAGTGCAAGATGGAATCGGGACATGGAAAACCGTATGCCATTGCAGATTATCAATATTATCTGCGGCAATGGACAGGGAATGATATATGGTTTTGTCCAAATAAAGGAAGAAGTCACCTCGCAGACAGAAATCCACTTATTTGTGTTCAAGGACAGTTTGCTCACCCACACCTTAAAAAATAAAAAAAAAGATGCAACTTCCGCAAATCTTCTTGATTTTATCATCTTATGCACGTTTTGAAGAGATAAAGCTGTTGTTGGTATCTATTGGTGTGACTGCATGAATGTACTGATTTAGATTAAAGGTCATTTTCTTTTTCATGCCATGTTTGTTCGTTTGAAACACAACATTTCCCTTCAGAGGGATTTAACTGAAGATTTACGTTGTGTAATTACATCGTGTTTAAAGATCTATCGATTGAGGGTAGTTACAATTACTTATAAGTGGTATTATATCGATCATTGGAACCAAGAAAAAAGGTACACTAGCTGGTGTATTTGGAGATGTATTGATTTGGTAGTTTATATGTGAAAGTAACAGGTTTTGTGGAATGAAGTGTACGGCGTAATATTTTGGGGTAAGACTTATAGGTGCAGTTCAAATAAATGTGAACGACGAAGCTAAGTTCATATAATTTTCAAAGCATGGTAAAACTCTGGTTTCATATTTTTAAGAGGGACATTTGACATAAAATTACAATTATGTGGTGTGTAGACCCATGAGCATCGATATGGGGGGGGGGGGGGAAGGACATATATCCAACCAATTTTTGTAGTTGAGGGGACACTAACACATTTGTCCACATCCTATCCATTTTTTACCTGAAAATGAAAAAAAAGAAAAATAACAAACTAGACTTGAGTATAAATTTCCAAACCTGTGCTGTAAAATTAGAGAAAATTACGTTAAAATTTACGCTGCCAGAGAGAAAGAAAAGTGTCATCCTTACAATCCAAGAGGTGTTTAAAATATCTGTGTGCTATGCACCAACCGATGGTGGCGCCCCGCTTTACATAGAGGCCTGCATTACTGCTCGTCATTCCATTGGTATAGTTGTATAATCTCGGCAGTACAGATTAGGTGATATCCTGGTGAAGCAAGATAGTTGGTGCAATTCAGTTGGGGTGTTAAGTTCGTTTGGCTGTGAAGATGCGCTAGATGTTGCACAGCTTAATCCGAAGGTTCGAATTCGTTAGATAGTATAGGTAACATATCACCATTAATCTCTAACTTTGACTGACTAAAATACCGACATTCGAGGGCCCCATAGTGTATACATGGTACGTCATATCAGTAATTTCCTACCTACCTACCTACCTACCTACCTGCCTACCTACCATGTGCCTGCTGATATTGCCTGGCCTATCACGGTACTTTAAAATTTCCGTATTCAATTTTGTAAAACAATTTATATTTCCTTAAATCGTCCTAATGTTTACATCATCTGTACTCTAATTTGTTCTCTTCAGTATCCACGTAACGAAAATAGTGATAGCTGGAAATGTGACGGAAAATCGATCCCCGTGGAGTAATTAAGGCACTTTTCCCGAGGGTTAACTAAACTTGCGAATGTACAAAATCTGATGGTAGTATGGTACCTATAGTTTGGGGGAGAAGTGATCTCAATGGTTTAACCTAAATAGTCTCTAATACTTTTAGTGTTACATAGTATAGTAATACAGCAGTATAGGATCGGCGGTGTCGTTTGCACGTTGTGGATAGTCAGGTGTTGCAATATCACGTAAATCTGGGTTGGGTAAATGCCCCAATTCCAACGGTTACGTTGAAGTTCATTATTATGTTAATGAGTACGATTCGTCCCTATGGTTACACATAAACGACAGTTGTTCACAGTGTCAGTATACACATGGTGATCGTAGCACATACATACTCAATGTCTGTAAGTGGGAACTGGGAAGTTTATAAGGTGGGGGGTATTTACCGTATATGTATGGTGATTAAATGGTTCCTATATAGGACCCATAGTATTGATCCACGAGCGGAGGTGGGGGGTGGGGGGGGGCAATACCGTCCTACCAAACACGTTTACTGTAGAGATTATCTGACTTTTTACACCGTTACCGAATACCGTCACTGCTGTGTATGTAAGGATAGGCCTGTCTACATCTTCCCCAGCGTTTGGGTTAACCTCAAGTGGTCATGTTTCCTTTTTCCTCCAGATTCACCCAAAAGGTTTGTGTATTTCTTATTCCTAGTTTTTTTTTGATTCCAAAACCGAAAGTCAAACAAGTTCTAAACAAAAGTTCACCCTAACGACATGATCATAATAATGGCGTTAGTTTCGGTTTATTCCTACGGTTTGACGGCCACTTCCATTTTCGGTGTAACAATGCAAAATTTTAAATCTAAATTTCTTTGTAAGACAAAATATATAAGAAAATAAGAATGTCCTACGAGGAACAACCTAACTTCAGAGCATATGCGTCAGGCTGGTGTACAATGTACTGATAGCAGCCAACATATATAGAAAACGCACACACACACACACTCACACACACACAAACAGAGGAATATTCGTGTAAATTCTAAGCGAATTGAAGGATTAAATGAGGAATGAAATTCATGCTGCAGGTGCAAAATATTATTTTTACACTCCAGTACTAAATTCATATCAGGTTACTGGGTGAGTTCTCGACACGAACAGGACTACCATATAAACGTCACTTGAATTTGAACTAAAACTGATGTCCAACACCTCCCTTACACCTAAATATATTGCTATGTATGTTACTTGAACACCACCGTCACACCTCTCTCGGCGATTCTATGTAGTGTTCATTTGTTAATCACTAAAAACTTGTATGAAAATGATTGCAATTCTTGCTCTACATTGAGTAAAAATGAGTGAAAAATAAATTTAAATAAACTACAGAATGAAAGTGTCCATATACCAAAATTAATCCAAAAAATTAAACTGAAGAAAAGAAATCCGCATTATCGGAACATGACAATATCTCATATGATGCTTAAGATGACGTGATTCGTCCCATCGGAAAAAAAAATGATTAATCTTTCATAAATCGTCCTCAAAGTTAATCAAATTTCTCAAAATTGTTTGATTATTGCATGACCATTACCAAAACACATAAAACCTTGCTGAGACCGTCCGGTTGAATTATTTCCGATAGTGATGTAAATACCCAATTTAATTTACACCGGGGCGGTTTGAAGTAAACTGTACCAGTTTTAAGATGCTCCCTTTTCCTCTGCAGCCAGACTCTTCGGTGGATGATGCTTTTGTCGAAATAAAGTATATACTTCTGAAAGACTCACCAGAATAAGAATGAATCTTCCAGAAGTAAAAGTGAGGAGAAATCTTTTTTCTTGCCTATATAGATGTATAGTCTATATAGTTCTGCTTTCAGTCGTAGAACGCCTGATAAGTCATCGAAACATGTCATATACAAGATGGGCGCTATCATGTACAGAAGTCAATTCGCCCATTCGGTTACGGGCGGGATATTTACGTTTTATTTTTGAGAGAAAGACCTCGAAGGGGAAGAAATGAACAAAACGATTGAAAAGATTTCCGAAAGCTACACTTTTGACAGAGATTTCTTTGTGAAAGGGACTCTTTATATCTTACAATTACGATTACATTTCTCATTGCCTAGTCTGACCTCTTAACTTTTTCACAGGACTGATTTTGCTGCTGAGTAAAATAAAGTTGACATGTGTAACCCATATATGTAATAATTAACCATAAATATAATACCCACCATAATGCAAATAAAATTTGCAAGGAGAAGGAAACCCGAGGAATATATTCATCAAAATGAAGCAGAAGTGTTTGACAAACATCTTCGCAGAGCTTCATTCAGAGATATTGTTTTATATCCAAGTTACACACTCTTGAAATTCAAAGAAGGGTGCTGCCATTTTTTGCCCAAGTTTAATGTAAACCAACTTGAGCAAGTCTAGTAATGATGTCACATAGGCTAACCACTGATAGCAGAAATTTTAAATGTATTTTTTTTTTTATTCTTTAATATGATTTCTATAAATCTGCACACACTTGTACATATTTTGTGTTGAATTACTTAGGTGCAACAATCAAATCATTAATACTCTGAATTAAATCTATGCATCACCGTTAAAAATATACTGACGATGAAATATAAAGAAAAACAACAAAAGTTTTCCAATCACTTGAGGTCCGGTGATGTCATCACAATTTCAAAATGGCAGCTCCCTGATTAATTTTTAATGAACATTCAAATTGCAATACCTTGAAAAGAAAACAACATATTTAAATAAAATTTGGTGATGTTGTTCACAAAATGTTAGTCTCTCATTTAACAAAATTCCTGACTTTCCCTCTCCTTTAACCCCAAATGTAATAGCTAACCACCGTTTAAAAGCAATAATTTTTAAACAAAAATGTAATTATCTGACCCCCACCACATACATAATAATTTTAACCATAAATGTTAGTATGATGAATAGTTGGGCAGGGGAAGGCGGTCTTGTCTTGTTGGAAGTTTAACGTGTTCCAGATAACCAAGAGGAAGTTTACTGAGACAAGATGTAACTAACCGCAGAATGGGCCTGTCAGGTACAATTTTGTTAAACATTTAAGACCGTGAGAGGAACTGTCTCAGCGTGGTAATCACAATGTAAGCGATTCATAGGTCACGGCGATGGTGTAAAGTCAGTATGCAAGCCGGATTTAAGCATGGGCCAACAGGTCAAGGGGCCTAGGGACCCCACTAAAGGGATCCTCCCCCAAAAAATTGTAAGGAATAAGAAACACACAAAGTTATGATTTTGTGATATGACATACATCAATAGAAGGATCGCTACAATAAGTGACATGATGCCATTAATGTTGCAGTATGTTGGTAGATCATCTGGACTACCTTTGCTTTTGTATAAGCTGTCATGTACGTTAGACATCTATGAAGTTTACTTCTAGTTTGTGTGTGTGTGTGTTTGCGTGGAGGGGGGGGGGGGGGGTTGGGGGAGTGTCCATAACCTTTTTCCTTCCTTGTATAGCTTTAGCTACTTTAGTCCCGTAGAGGGATTATAGAAGAAGACGCTTTATCATCAATTTGTGCCCAGCAACAACCCCCCCCCCCCCACACACACACACCCAATTGGTAAATCCGGCACTGTTGACAAGGGTACAGTGTTTGATTCGACCGCAGTGTTAGATTTCTGGTGTGGCTGATTCTTTCGTACCGGTAGGTTCCAGCGAACGACGTAGTTCGAAACAAAGGGGGCAGGTTGGAGTTTACACTGCATGGGAATATATATACTTTGAACAAACGTTTTGCATGAGGATTTCAATTTAGTCAATGCTGGATGGACTGGACAGTTTAAGTAGCCTAACACTGTATCTGCTCCCACTCCGATAATAAAAAATAAAACATTGGGTAACTGCCGTTAGATCTGCACGAACAGTTGAAAAACTTGAAAAGTTGAAAAAAAAAGTTGAAAAAACGAATTCAATCAATTGATGGCATGCAACCCGTATGGCCACACCTATACCTAGACGACAGAAAATCATTAAGACATGTGTAGCATGCAATGAAAAAAAAAAAAAAAAAACTCAGGCTCAAAAGGTAAGTGTAAATTTTTATTTTATCCTAGAAGAAAAAAATGATCTCGATTGAAACACATATCAGTTTGTTTTTACTAAATTTTCTCCAAAAGTTTTGAGTGTGTGTGACTTTCTAGTTTTTTTTTTTCAAAAAATAGTATCTATGGGTTTATGTTGCCTAACCTTAATTTGTAATGTTAACCAATAGCGTTAGGCCATAGTGCTCCCGCGTAGACCAGAATCGTTGCAAATCACAAATTTTAAGTCGCTTTTCTACACAATGTGCAGTTTTTGTGTGTCATATATGCTCAGACGGTAAAAACGTGTTATAGGTGATGAAATTAGTCTTCATGTATACTCAGGGATACATGTCATGGCGGTGATGACGTCACTGTCAGGGCCTCTAAATTAATTTATGTTACGAAAAAATATTTTAATTTTTTCAATTCGTCTCGTCTTGTTAATATAATTAAAAGTCTCCATAAACACTTTACGACATGACTCGTTGCATTTAGCTAAAAATGTTGACCATAAATGTATTGAATTTTTTTTTTTTGCAGAAATGAGTCGTATATAAGCAGTCGTATACAAGACGCAAAGAATTGCCAACAACGTTTGTTGCAAATTATGAATCTCGAACACATTAATTTGCAACATTACATTTTGCGTCTTGAAAACCGGATTCTGATGACGTATGCCGATTAAAGCAAAATATTTCACTTTCGGGACTTATGGCACGTCAGGGGGCCCATAGACGGTGACATAGAAATGTTCGTATGGGATACTGTGCTTCTACAGTGCTTTCGATAGGATGTGACTGTCAGATACACAAAAAGTAGACAGACATTACTGTGGTTGGGGCCTTAACCTGACCTTCTTCTTGTAAGCGAAGAATGAAAGTGTGCTAACATTCTGTGCCACTGTCGTACAAGACTGCAGTGTGAAAAAAATATCAATTGAAATAAATAGGGGGTGAATTATTGGCCAGTGACGGATAAAATCCCTGAGAAATGAAACAGAAAATTAGAAAAGAAAAATAAATCGGGCAGGGGTAATATAGATTATATTGACATGCCTACAAAATAAACATTTTCGTGGAATTAAAAAAATTTAAAATCAGTTTCATTTGTTCAATCGGATAAGATGCAATGTCGATGAGATTACTGTTAGTGACTGATAAAGGAAAACAAAACGGAAACCGAACTTCAACTGCCACTCGGTATCATTAATAGCTGAATGTTAACTTATGTACTTGGTCGTCCTGTCAAAGAAAGGTCAAGCTACAAATTTTGATGTTCTGCAAGACGGAGAATCATTTTATCTCACCATTGTTCGTTTTTTTTTTCTTCTCTTGAAGTTGTGTTGTTTAACATGGGTTGTCAAAAGATGACTCGTTATTATTAAAAGATTGACCAAGCCTTGTTCTTTTTTTTTTGCTGTGATCTACAGATCTGTGACATCAGATCTCCTCATTAGGATGTGGTGGCGTTGTCGCGCTGATTGCATGCCGCATACGTACACACATAATACATAATACATTAAGTACTTGGCGTTCGCTTTATGCAATGTATTCAACATTATACTACAAATCTAGCTCGTGTCTGCGAGACATGGCATTTCTCTCCGACATCAGGCTGATTTGTTTACTCGCACCAGTTACGAGTCAGTGTAACCCATGAGTAAAAGAGCTAAAATGTTATCAGATTAGTGAATCTGTACATTGTGATCCACACATCATGATTCTCTGGCTTAAAATTGGCCTAAGTGATCACAGTTACGTTTTTAACATCTCTCCATTCATACTTGGTAAGAATCCTCAATTCCTATACTGGCCCATCACGATCAGGTGAACGTGACTTATCCCGGAAACTGGATGACACACAGTCATCAACTCACCTGCGGATGAATACACTCAAACTGTGAATCACCAGTGTTGTGTCGTCTGCTATCTTACACACTAAACGATAGTGCTATACTTGGTCAATCGCACGCGAATATTGTTGACAAGTTGTTTAGCGCGCTTTCCTTTTCTCGTGGTTCCTTTTCGAAGAAAATGCGGTTATTTACAAGCCAAAAGTTTCTTTCGTTTTTGTCTTTTTCATCAAAATATCGCGGTGTGCATGAATGAAAAATGGCAATCAACACTTCATCGGTGCATTAATTGACGGGTAATCAACGCTGGAAGGTCCTCTGCGCGGTTCAGTGTTGCCTGACCTTCATTTGATTTTTTCTTGCCTCTTGCAATCCGCCGCCAATACTCGAGTAGGATTATACTCTGTCAAGTTCCTTATACTTCTGATTTGCATGTATGGTAGTCTTTGACAGTCCTCCTTAGTAGACAGAAATATTTCTGGTCTCCCTGTATCTACCTAAAAACCAATGCAAAGGGTTCCTTAAAGCTGGAATATGAGTTGTACTGGCAAACGCCTGGTCATCTACCTTTGTACTTCATCACTGTTTCAGGGAAAAGAAAGTAAAGGAAAAGATCATCTGTCACAAAATCTGAAAGAGAGCTACGCGCTCATCTTCTAGATATTTGAATATGAAAATTATCTCAACATTTTGTTGGCCCTCCAAAATTCTCTCCAAGAAAGCGTAGCAGTCAATCACCATGACTTGAAATCAAACAGACCAATGGAAATCGATATAAATATTCATGTATGCAAAAATGGGGCAGAAGCAATGTCTTTGCAGTTGCATATTCCACGGAATCTGACTTTCACTGACAAATTTCCAACTCGTATTCCAGCTTTAACATTACTTCTTCTGTTGTTTCCAGATGTCCTAAGTTCATCCATGTCACTAGTCTGTTGATTTCCCTACATTGGTTCCCTGTTTATTCTCATATAGTTGTATCCTGTTCAAAGTTATGCTGATTTTGTTTAAAACACTTAATCGTGATATATACCCCCCCCCCCCCTTACATCAAGGAACTAGTTCAACTAGTTGTCAGACCATACATACCTTCATGTCTTAGGTCAGCAAACAAACAAGCATTTTCTGACCGTACCTCTGTAAGTTATGGTGATGGACCATTTGCTGTTTTGCCTACAGGTCATAAGCCCATATAAAACTCGCGCTTGAGATCCGTAATTCACAGTTTATGGCTTTAACTCAAATTTGTACTTATTTAGGTCTCCATAATTTAAGGATTCTTATTCTAATTTATTTATTTAGTACTTATTTATTTTTCTTTTTGTAAAGCGCTTAATTGACTGAGCCTTTGTAGGAACAGCGCTATATATTTTCAACTTATAAGTATCATTGAATTGATATTATTTTGTGACAATTTTGAAGAGATCCATTCATTGCATGCCAATTTTTTTTCAATGAGCCTAATTTTTCATCTGCAATCCTCCTTACTGAAATTGGGAGAAATGGTAGTTTTTTTTAAATAGAAGATGCCTGTGGTTAATGCCCTTATGAAAAAAAAGTGTCTGCATGGTCGCAAATTTGTGATTAGTAATTTTGATCGTTAATCATTCTACCAACGTTAATTCAGCCTTGTTTCAGGTATCTTCAGAATTAGTTTGATCCTTTACGTTCAACATGTGAGTGATACTCAAAAGATGTGACGAAATATCTGGAATTTCGTGAAACAACTCGATGAGCCCCTTTAAAAGGAAATTCGTCGAGATATAATAAAGTAAATAAGAAGAGATTATCTATGAAAGAAGATTCACTAAAAGACTTTAAGTCTATCAGCTCACACGATATTATATATCGTCAACTCCAAGGCACTTCCGTTTTAGACCTGAGATACATTGAAGTCAACAACCACTCTTTTTTTTCTTCCCATAAGTACAGGGTACATTTATTCAATACATTGTGGGGATTTTTTGTGTGTGTATAAAACCCCGGTGCTAGTTTTCAACTAAAAGACAATAACGGGGCGGTGGGAGATTAGAAATCCACTTAATCAATTACATTTGGAAATTTTCAAAAAAAAAAAAAATTGGGAAAGGTGTTTGGAATTTCCAAATGCTGTTTTTAACCCCTCGTTTATTTTTCAATCTTTGTTACAGCTGGCGATGTGAACAATATGAATCAGATGTTGAATGAAAAAAAAACTCATTGTACAAAACGTACAAAAAGACCTTTAAAAACTCGCTGAAATTCTACTCATTTCAAGAAAAAAAAGCGTGTGACTTTGGAGTTGTTTACACCAGTACCAGTTGAGAATAATTGATTTTGTAGCCATTGACGGCATTGTGCAGTGGCACGCATCGTACCTATCGTTGAAGAGAACGATTGTAAATAAACGACGCTCCGCCCGCGTGCCCCCGAAGAAAAGAACAGGCGAGTTCCGGCGAAAAAACACAATGCACCTCTGTTTTTGGCTTTTCCCAGCTAAGCACCGGCGGAAGATGATTTGACGGGCAAAACGCTTTATTTTACCTCGACTTTGGCGAACAAGTCTTACAAATTATGAAATTCGTAAAACAAAATATGGACTTGACTGAGGGTCTTACATGCATGGGGAAAAGGGACGGTCCCACCCGTTTTTTGGATATAAAAGTTAACCAACGTCGCGACGACAGTGAATCGTCCTTTCATGATCAAATAAATATTTAAATGAAAGATGGAGACTTACTCTATGGATTTTATGCTCACATAATATTATTTTACACTGGGGTAGCCTGCAAGGGAAGGGGGGCAAGGGGACAATTTTTCCCCTATACCCCATGGATTATGTTGAAAGATGAATGTAAAAAAACAAATATAGCACCATTCTGCATCTAAGCCGTTCAAGGCCATAAAAAACTCAAAGGGGTGGGGTTGCCCGCATCCCCCCATATATTCCTCCAAAAGGAAAGCGGCAAAGAGTAATGGGAACGAAGAGTAGGCTTTGGCCTTCTCTCTTTCTGCTTCATGTTCTGATCATGCCTATGATTTTATGCTACTTCCGGTCTTCAGTGTTTTACGGCTATTAGAAATGCTTTCGTGTGGAAGGTACTTAGAAAAGAGCTGGCTTCAGTCAGAAGTTGCTGAGTGACAAATTCTGAATGAGAATCCAATGCAGAATTTGTGTTCATATCTACTACTGTTTTTTTCTAATATCATGATGCGAAGTGTTACACTGTGTCAGTATTTCCTTTGTTGAGCCTATATATAGGCCATATTGTCTCTTAATAACTTGTCATCTTGGGTAACACAATTGTCAGTGGTATCAATATTTGTAAAGCAGAAACACATGCATGCTTACAAACTGAATCCCTCGGGGCATAGCAATTTATAAATTGTCCCTGAGGTAAAGTAAACAAAAACCAGAAAGCCAAAAGGCTTTGTGATTCCTTGCGACGTGTGTATACTATAACAAACATAAATTATCCACATGACAAGTATGAGATCAACTGCAGTTTATTATTCTTGAAACACCACATTAATAGTCTTTACGCCAAAATGAAATTTATTTTGGTGACCTCAAATGACCTGTGCTGTCCACCAAAAGCAATGGGGACCACCTACCCATTATGGCCAACCCACACATCAAATATGACATCATTCAACATTACCCTTCTGGAGATAATGTGTTAGCAGAGTTTGACCTTGGGTGAACTCAAACGACCTTTGACCTCCACCAAAAACAGAAGGAGTCTTCTATTTAGTATGTACAATCCACACATCAAGTATGACATCAGGCAAGGTTAGATGCCTGGAGATATTGTGTTAACACATTTTTAGTTTGACCTCAGTAGTGAGAAAACACCAGAGGAAAAAACTCACTAGAAAAATGATTGGGATCCTCTACTCAATATGACCAAACCCACACACCGACTATGACATCAGTCACAGTTAACCTTCTGGAGATATTGCATTTACAAGGTTTTTACAGTTTGACCTCTGGTGACCTCAAATGACCTTTGATCTTGACCAAAAACAATAGGGGACCTTCTGCTCATTATTACCAACCTACACACCAAGTATTACATCAGTCATGGTTGACCAAAAAACAATAGGGATCATCTACTCAATATGACCAACCCACACACCAGTATGACATCATTGATGGTTACCTTTCTAGAGATATCGCGTTTACAAGGTTTTTGCATTTTGACCTCTGGTGACCTCAGATGACCTTTGACCTCCACTAAAAACAATATGGATCATCTACTCAATATGACCAACTGACACACCAAGTATG
The DNA here is from genome assembly GCA_021234535.1 of Stichopus chloronotus. Lineage (NCBI taxonomy): Eukaryota > Metazoa > Echinodermata > Holothuroidea > Aspidochirotida > Stichopodidae > Stichopus > Stichopus chloronotus. The sequence goes on from CM037847.1 coordinate 14,972,172, forward strand.
ACATCAGTCATGGTTACTCTTCTAGAGATATCATGTTTACAAGGTTTTTACAGTTTGGCCTCTGGTTACCTCAAGTGACCTTTGACCTCCACCAAAAACAATAGGGAGCATCCAATTAATATGACCAACCCACACTTTAAGTATGACATCAGTCAAAGTTACTGTTCTTGAGATATCGTGTTTACAAGGTTTTTGCATTTAGACCTCTGGTGACCTCAAATGACTTTTGATGTCCACCAAGAACAATAGGGATCATCTACTCAATATGACGAATCCACACACCAAGTATGACATTAGTCACAGTTACCGTTCTTGAGATATCGTGTTTCAAGTTTTTCGCATTTTGACCTCTGGTGACCTCAAATGACCCTTGACCTCCACCAAAAACAATAGGGATCATCTACTCAGTATGACCAACCCACACACCACGTATTAGACCAGTCATGGTTACCCTTCTTGAGATATCGTGTTTACAAGCAAGGCGTCACATACACACGTACATACGCACACACATGCACACACGCGACATCACCATCGCATAGATTCCTTGCCTGCCTTCGGCAAGGAATCAAAAAGGTATATCATGAGAATACTCTCTTGACGTCACAAATTTGCATACGCAGATAAAGAAATTTGACTGTAAAATTGTCAATATTCGACGGTTTTTTTTTCATGGAATTTGTGGCTATTTTCAACATGTTTATTGGACAATACAAGAGAAACTCCAAAATGCAATTTCCGTGTCACACCACCTTTAAAAAGTAACTTGTCTGCAAGAAACCTGTGAAGTAATTCCAGAATAGGACCATTTAACCATATAAGGAGAAAGGGAGCTACTTAAAGAAATTTTGCAAACATTTCCATGAAAGAATGGTGTGTAAAATGAGTTTACTCCGATGTGTTTTCTGTTGGACACGTGCCAACTTTATTTGGAGGAATGTATATGTTACCATTTGAAGAAAAGAGGATTTACCAATGAATGTGCGCAAAAGTTGTTGAAGATTGAGAAAGCCAGGGATGTAAATGGAAGCTTTACATTTCAAGTAATTTTAAGCTATGGTCCCGCGACTGGCAAAGCGGACCCATGTAGTCTTATCATACTTTCAAGAGTGACTGCACCTCCAACCTGCAGGTCTGCAGTCACCCAATGATTGAATTCAACTTCATCGCCAGGCCAGAACACCCAACTCAATTGCAACGTGAAAGTCGTATCTCTTGCACAACCACTGATGTTAGATATACCTCATTTCTTGCAGAGTATGCCTACGTGTCATTAAATGTATACGTTGGTGAAAGCAAACCAATTTGCCAATTTCCACAATTTCACAATTGCTTTTTTTTTTCTCCTCTCTGTGCATATCTCAATATCTCCATGTATGTACACTTTCATTCATTGTGCACTATTCCTACAGGGGGTCTTCCCCGTGGTTCATTGTCCCCGGGGCTCAATGTTCCTCGTTTTTTTATTAGTTCAGTGGTTGCCGATGAGTACAAGGTTTGTCATTCCCAGGGTTCGATGTTCGACCCTGGGAACATTGAACCTCGGGAACATTGATATACCCCCCCCCCCCCACACGTAGATTGGACAAAAGCACAATTTTGGGGGACTAAAAATGCACGGAACTTTTCTTCTTTTTATTCTTTTTCTTTTGGAGGACGGGTCCGTAATTGCAGGTCATTACGCTAGCCTTGTACGCTAACACATGCTGCCATTCTCGGTACTGCTTGGGTCCGTGCAAATCATTTAAACAACACCTAATGTCAGAATGTCGCGTACAGGTAAGTCAATTCAGAAGTACCACAGTCAGACACACAGTTGCAGTTTGCTGAATTTCTTTGAGTTTGAGTTTGAGTTTATTCATTCACGCATGTATATATATACAAATGATTTAATTATATAGGTTACTTGTTTCGTAATTATTAAGTACTATATACACATACATGAAAGGGACGTCATAAGCTCTGAGAGAGCTTGAGGTGACGTCCAACAGAAAATAAACAAAGTTATACTAATTGGGAATGAAGATCAGGTGACTTAAGAACAACAAAACTATACAATAGTTATTTACAACAAAAATTGGAAATGAAATAAGAATAAGAAAAGAACCTTAGGAGTAGGAAGAAAAAAAAAAGGTGGGGAGGAGGGAGGTGGGTGGATGTAGGAAAAACAAAGGGAAAGGGATGAAGAAGGTTTTCTACATCACTTGTAATAAATCAGTATTGCATAGTATATTTATCCAAGATAAGACTCTTAATTTGTCTCTTAAAGCTATTTTTTGTAGGGCACATTCGAATATCCATAGGTAAAGAATTCCAAAGGTCGGGGCCAGTGTGTCTAATAGATCGATGGGCGAGAACTGTTTTGGGGTTTTCTAGATGAACATTTAAAGAAATTCGGGTTGGATAATTGTGGATAGCAGAGTTGATGCGAAACATGTGTAACAGGTTGGCGGGCAGTTCTTGAGTATGGAATCTGTACATAAAAAGAGCAATTTGGAGGTAATGAATATCATGTATAGTAAGTGTGCGTAGCTCATAAAATAATGGATTCGAATGTGCCCGATAATCTGAGTTCGTACAAATCCGGACAGCTTTTTTCTGGAGAAGAAGCAAGGAGTTAATTTTAGATTTTTGACAAGCCCAAACAATATTACAGTATGAAATGAAGGGTAGTATAATCGAATTATAAACAGTAATCAAAGTTCGTCGAGGAATATAAGAACTTACTTTATACAATGCACCAACTCCACGTGATACAGACGTAATAACGTTAGCTATATGAGAATTCCAGTTCAGTTCCTCATCGACAGTAATACCTAGGAATTTAGTACCTACTTTTTGATCAATTTTCATATTGTCAATAAAAATATTAAAGGAAGGGTAAGTGTTAATTGACCTTTGATTCTTGAAGAGCATAAAGTTCGTTTTATTTACATTTAATGATAACCTGTTACTTCTGAACCATGTGGAGACCTTGGGTAGCTCCGTATTCATAGTTTCAATAAGATGCTCAAAATTATGGTGAGATAAAAATACATTCGCATCGTCAGCAAATAATATGAAATGAAGTAATGAAGATGAGTTACAAATATCATTAATATATATGAGAAATAACAAGGGTCCAAGGATAGAACCTTGGGGGACACCACATCTGATCAATGAAATATCAGAGTTTACATTATTATAAGTAGTGTACTGTTTTCTGTCGGAAAGGTAGTTTTCAAACCATACGAGAGGAATTCCTCTAATACCATAAAAGTTTAATTTGTTTAGTAAAATATGATGGTCAAGAGTATCGGAAGCTTTGCTAAGATCCATAAAAACGCCAAGTACATGTTCTTTTTTGGATAATGAAATTGAAATCTTATCACAAAGCTCAATAAGAGCAATATCTGTAGATTTGTGTTTTTGAAAGCCATATTGAGATGGAAAGAGTAAGTTGTTTTTCATAAAGAAAGAATACAGTCTATTATATACAACTCTTTCGAGGATTTTGGAGAAGCTAGAGAGGATAGATATGGGACGATAATTGCTTATCAGAGAGGCATCGTCCTTTTTATAAATGGGTATCACTTTGGCGAGTTTCATTTTAGTAGGGAAAGTACCAGTACTTAGTGACAAGTTGATGATGTGTGTAATAGGGGAGACGATGAACGCAATTATTTTCTTCAGAAGATTATTTGCTGATTTCATCATGACTGGTTGAGTCACTAGATTTAAGTGAGTTTACTACCTGAATTATTTCAATTATTTGTGAAGCGAGTGTAAAAATTTTGAAATTTTGAGGAAATTTGAAGAAAGAAAATCCTCTAAATTTAATTCCACCTCAAAAATCCGCTAAAATTTAAAGAGAAAACTGCTAAATTTGACCTCCTCCCCCCCCCCCCAAAAAAAAAAGAATCAGCAGAAAACTTCACAAACGCAGAGCCCAAACGCCCCCAAAACGTGATTGCGCGTTTGTGAAGTTAATATTTATTTCCCATGTGTACTCTCCCTATGTGTTCTTGTGTTTTTCTTTCACCTTTTGATGATGATGATGATGCCAACTTATCTTTATGTAACTTTTATCTATGTATTTCCCCGAAAGAAAAAAAAACGAAAAACAATACCGCAAAATAATACCGCAAAATAATATACAGATATACATACACAGATAATATATATCTAATATAATAACAAAATATATAAACAGAAATCCAACAGTAGACAATGTAACTTCACGATGGGAAAAAGTGACTCCGTGTTAGGGGTTTACTTTTTAGCATTTTATGACATTTTTTTTATTCTCATGTTGCCATCGAATCTTTCATCTGAATGCCGAACATTGCTGACCTGTATTCTACATATGGTGTTAACATTCAGGATGGTTTAAATTAGGTTCAGAGAGTTTAATATATCCTCTGGAAAAGGTCAGTTTCGGGTCAGGTGAGAAGATTTTCAAGGGATCCGTATCAATGTTCAAAAACAGTCCACCCTCTGTATCTCAAAATCGGCTTGAAAGGGTTTGAATATGTCAAAGTGGAATGGAAAATGGCATCTGAAAATGTCACGATAAACTGAACCGTATACCTATCACATGATATTTTCGTGACCTTGCGCCAGGAAGCTGCCCGGCACTCTAACGCATGGGATGTATCGAGTACCCGTATTTGCGTGTAGGTCACTTGGAAAAAAATTACTCTTGTTTGCTATCTGAATGTCTCTTCTACATAAGTGAACATAGTGTAACACTGCTAAGTACCGCCACTCCTTGCTATATACATTACACGGTGCATACGACATGTGGATACAAATTTGTGTAGATGGTACCCATGCAGGCCTGCCTCAAGTTTGTCATCGGTACTTATAAGAACAATTAAATTTTTGAAGTGATGTTTTATTGGTGTTGCCAGCGGTGCTGTATATAACTCTACTAAGAGATATAACCTTCTACAGACTTTTAAAAACGGTTATAAATACTAAGTGAACTTAAAGATTTAAATGTTGCATGAGTATTTTCTCTTTTTTTCAAGGATACGGCAGCTTCTAACCAAACAAGACACAGACCCGAGAATTTGAGTAGCCTAGTTTAAATCCGGTCTGACTTCTATAGGATTGATAACACCTTCTCTGATAGATCCTGTTCTGGAGAAAACTGAACTTATTCAATGAGAAAAAAAATGCCTTTCGTTTTATTTTTTACAAATTATGCAGGTCTTCAAATCGGATTATTTACCTACTTAGTAAAAGTTGTCTAACAGCGGATTGCCACCTACTTTGCAAATATCACAAGACGTCATTCGTGTGTATCTTATTTGTGTACCGGGGTATCTAGCTATCAACAAAGGTCCCACTCGGTCGCTGGATCTTGTTTAATAATTATTGTCTTTCGGTGTACCTAACTTCTCGTTTAACAGATCTGCACAAAGACGAACGGGACAAGGGGAAGTTCAAAGGGACAATTGCGACCCCACCCAGGTTGGAAATTCTCTATTTTTTTTTTTCGTCAAGGTTTGAATTTGTTTCTGGAAGATAAAATTGAACAAGAAAAAAATGCCCAACGACACCGGTCAAGTTTAGAAAGAAAGAGGTCTCAACGAGAGAAACATTCAAACCTATCCACCATTATTTCTTTAATCACCGTTTGTTTTGGAATTATTAGTTTCTCCGGACGAAGGTACTTTGTTCCACTCCCCTCCCAAGAAATGTTCTCCCCCCCCCCCCCGCTTTTAGATTTGCTTGTAAACCGTACATCATTTTATGCGAAATGTATATGATGATCACAAATTGTAGCAGAAAAATGGAGGAATTAAAATTGAAACTGTCAAAATATTTGGGTAGGTCATGATAAAACGAGTTCAATTTACAAAGTGTTTCGATCGATATAATTGTGAATCAATGCAGAGAGGAATGATTACAACAACAACAACAAAATAAAAAAGGAGAAAAAGTAATGACTTTACTTCTGAAGAATGATTACTCGGTGGGCGATATACAAAAGTATTAAACTTGAATGTCTGACTGTTTATTTTAAGACTCTAGCAGAAATCTTGGGAAATTGTACTTCGATATTTGAGGAATTAATTATTATTAATCAGAAACAGATCCAGTGAAAATACTGTTTGGCTTCGAAGTCAGAACAGACAGGGTCATAACAGCAAGGAGACCTGACATAAGTGTGGTAGACAAGCAGGAAAAGAACTCCAAAATAATAGATGTTGCGATCCCTCTTGATAAGAACATACGAGGGAAAGAATCCGAGAAGCTACAAAAATACCAAAACTTGAAGTTAGAACTACAGAAACTATGCATGGGATGTGAAGGCAGCGGTGATACCGGTAGTGATCGGGGCACTGGATGCAGTCAGTACCAGCCTGGAAGGCCATCTCCAAATGACTAAAACGAAGATGATGACGACGATGATGATGATGATTTTATGATGATGAAGATGATGATTATTATTATTATCATTACTATTATTATTACTATTATTATTATTTGTGAATTGAATGATTTAGACGAAGAGGATGATGGCGATGAGTTTCGTGATAATGATAATGATAAAGATGATGATCATGATGACGACGATGATTGTGAAATGACGACGATAATGATGAAGATAATTAGGCACGATGAAACCAACGGATGATGATGAAGATGAGAATGGTAATGATGACGATGATAGCGAAGACGCTGTTGGGGTTAATGACGACAACGAAAATGATGACGATGATGACGATGTTATGATGATGATGATTCGTGATGATTAGCGTATTTATTTTTCTTCGTTAATGATGAAGATGGTGATAATGATGAATATAATTATGATGATGAAGCCAATGATGATTATGACGACGATGATGACGATGAAGCTGCAGATGATGCAGCTACTGATGATGAAGATGATATTGATGACGACGATGATGATGATGGTAATGATAACGACGACGATAGCGACGATAATAAAAATAATAATTTGAAGATGTTGAAAATGATGAAAATAATTATGATGATGAAACTAATGATGATGAAGCTAATGATGATGATCACAATGATGATGATGAGGATGATGAGGATGAGGATGATGACGACGATGCTGATATCGATAGAGATAACGAGGATACAAATAATATTAGTTAGCGCCGATGATGAATATGACGACGGCGGCGATGATAACTTACAATGATGATGACGTCGATGATAACATTTCCATGGATACTTAGACATCCACGTATATACACGTGTCTGTCCAGCGCCCACGCATCTTTTCCAATGTTTACCGTTATTTCCATCTTCTTCCTCTTTTTATGGCTCTTTATGGAAGTGCGAAGTGACTTTTTTACAATTTTTGGGGTCAGACATATGTCCGCCAAACAAAAAAAAAAAAAAAAGTCAAGATATTTCCATTCCATTTTCTTATTGTTTTGACAGGATTTTTTTAATATATATATTATTTCGAAAGAGACAAGTTATAGGGATAATTCCAATCTACCGGTTCAGAGTTGAGGAAGTTTATCTTCATTCGCCTTTATCCATCAATAAGACAAAAGAAGTTTAAGGCCCCCACAAAAAAGGAGGAAAACAAAAGAGGTGGTGTAAAAGTTATATCCACCTTACAATGTTCAAAGACGGATGTTCCTACTACCACTTCGCTACTGTGTAAGTAACGAACAACAAACAAGGCATCGAAAATTTATCTGTACTTTTGTTTAAACTAAACAAAAAGTCTAGGGAATATCACCTGTGCGAAAAAAAAAATTAAAACAAAACAATGAATCCAAAAGTCTGTACTGCCAGAGGCGTATATCGAGTGCTGACAACTTTACTTTTTTCAATTTTCAATTTAGTTCTATCCATTCGCTCCTTTTTTTTCATTCATCCATCCGTTTGATCCTTCCAACAATTTTAGGAAAAAGCTCGCTAACCTCAATGGCACCACCTAAGCCTCGCACACATTTGACGATGTTACACTGCAAGTCTGCAACCAATGTTAACAAGCACAAAGAGATTTTAAATAACGTTTTTCCTTCTCTGTTTTGTTTTTGCGTACAGTTACTCATTTTCTTCTTTATTTTTATTTTTTGTCATCAACGACTTTTACGAGAAGGGATCGGAGATCTTCTCAAAATGGCAAAATTTAGAAAATTGTCTTTCGGCTATGGTTAGATCTCCCCAAAATGACATTTTTTTTTTCACTTTTGCCACATTGACAAGTAACTTAAATCTCTGGAAAAAAATCATTCTTTGTAAATTTTCCATTTTAACAAGATGTTCAAACTTGAAAATGACAAAACCTGAAAATGACAATTTCCAGAATGTTGTAATATTAATGTGCTGTTGTTCTTCAGTGAAATCGAAAATTTCCGAATTTGCCACTGATTTGAAGAGTTGTTCTCAAAATGACAATTTTCTGAATCTTACCATTTTGACAAGTTGTTCAAACTTGATCAAAAGGCAATTTTCTGAAATGCCATTCTTAAAAGTTTATCAAATCGCCAAATTTCAGGGTTTTTGATTTTGACAAGCAAACTAAAGTCGTCAAAATGGGATGTTTTAAGAAAATTGTCATTTTGCCGAGATAGTTCTTTATTCATTTGCATGTAACTTCAGTCTACGTTTCCGTACACCAGAAAAAAAAATTAGTTCAAACAAATTTGAAAACTTTTGTTGTAATTTCGAAATGCTAAAACTGATTAGTGCGTCAATTTGCATAAGGTTTGGCGGTTGCACAAACGTCACTTTCCCACCACAACTTGAAATGTTGGTAGCCTACACGGCCCATAAATTCATCAGTTTTTAAAGCAAAATTTTAAGAAGTACATAGCATGTCGAGAACTCAAAACTAAGTTGGCAAAAAAATATTTCAATTCCTTTGATGTCCCATACGGTCAAATTAGATCTTACCACTTTGTCGCGTTGGTTCTGATCCTGCTTTTCAGGGATATCATGATCGAACATAGTCAAGATCAAAAATAGCCATAGTAGATAAACATGTCAAATAAAGAGTTAAGAAAACGTATCTACGTGTTTTCATCCCAGCAGCACACTTCTATTAACAAAAAATGAAAAAAAAAAAAAAAGAAAACTAAAAATCAGTGTAACTTGTTTTAAGCGTTTGCCGAATACACCCTCTTTGTCAAATGGAACAGTCCGGGGGGGGGGGGGGAATTTTGCAACCGTAGTTTCGATTTCATTCCTTTCATTATTTCACTTATAGGCTTTACATTTTAGTCACGTTCTCAAAATGTAACCGTACAGGGTGGGTTGATTTGGGGTTCAAACCACAGGATTGTTCTAAGAGTTTTTACTGTATTCATTAATTACATCTTCCGAGACCATCATAACATAAAATCTTTTCTTCGACAAAAAAAAGCAAATGATGAAATAAAAGTGATATAGGCGGGAAGATAAAAGAGAGTGAATTCAGGGGCCAATTCACCCAGACTGCTTTATAATCAAAGTTGAGCTGGTCATTAATATTACCTATATGGTATATTTGACCCTACCCTGTAAAGAAAATGGAATAGCCTGCCATCAGAATATGGCCAGTTAGTTTGTTTTTATTTTTTGTTGGGGGATGAGGTTTCTGACTTGGTATATACGTAATGAGGTGTGGCAACATATCCTGTTTGTGATACGATACTTGCAACAAAACAATAAGTTTTATATTTGTATTTGAAATTGGGAGTAACTAACACTTTTTATCGTACGTTTTTATAATTTGACTATGACGAAAAGTTACCCGTAAGTGCCTTCATTTTTTTTTCTGCATGAAAGCTTACTTTAGAAGAATATCTAGGCAATCACTCAGTGTTGAAATTTGTATTGGCCCTACGGGTGACCCATTAAAATGTATCAGCTATACCGCCATTACAATATAGAATCATGAAACTGCAAATATAGCTCCCGCCTGTCGGCAACCATAGGTTGGAAAAATTGCCTTAGGTTAAAAATAGTACGGCACCACCATGGGGAGGGGACGTAAGTCATTAAAAACTACCTTTCAAACAAACACAAAAAAGAAAATAAGAAAGAAAAAAACAATAATTGTAATCACTCGTGTAGACGAGTCACAAATCAAATGGCAGGAATATAACTGATCCAATGAATATTCATGAAAGTAAGTATGGCACACACATCATCAGTGGCGTCGGGAATATTTGACAGTGTTTGAAGAATATTTTCTTTTCTCATTCCAATGCTTTTTGCAGATGTAATTATCCCGTGATGCATTGTGTCAAAATAAGCTTCGAAGGTTTTCATTCCATGTTTAGAAAAAGAATTCAATACTATAGATAGCATATATGATTCGAACTCAACGCTGGAAGGAGGGGGGGGGGGCACTGAATTTACCCAGTCCAGTCTCGCAGCAGCTTAAAGCTAACTGGATGCGGACCTCGTGTGCTGGATTGTACTACTGACGACTTTACTCATAGCACACAGCCAATTTCCCCGAGCAGGTACGGTATTAACCATGAGTAAATGAGGGATGTACGCGTCGTTTGTTCGAACTATTGTTAGTGCTGCTATTAAGTTCGAACGTACGAGAATATTACATCCACCATACCAAGTCATTCCCGAGGCACGTGACCCTCCGTGCAGCGGACAATTTGACGCCATTTTGTCCATTAGCGGGCTAAGTTCCAGCTATAAGGATTCCGATTTTTATGCTCGTACTGTCAGGCAGTGGCGGACAAAATACACAAGCAATCGGCCTAAGCGTAGAATCTTTACAGCGCATGCGCGTCGCTATTCATAGATACCAATGGCGCTGCTGTGAAAAAGTATAACCTTGCCCTTCAAAACCAAAGAGATGCATAATCACGTGACATTGGTGAAACTCATCGATATTAACAAACTGGATGAGGTAGAAAGGAAGAGCAATTACTTTCTCTGATGTTTTGCGATGTAAAATACAATTTTGCTAGTCCTCTTTGCTATTGTATTGTCTACTTTGACAGAGTTAGGATTTTAGTCAAGACTATTTTTAAGCATGATGACCGTCTGGCAAATCGAGATACGTTTTTAAATGATGACGTAATCTTTTGTCTTTCACTTTTACTATGCTAATAACGATTGTAACAATACGAGGTGTGACCATGGAACTGTTGCTTGACCCACCCTCCTCAAAAAAATAAAAGAAAAAAAAGAAGTAACTTGATTGAAATATGGATGTCCACGTGACTAAGTCGCAGTTTAAATGAAAGCAGAGAGATAAAAGATCCCGGATGTACCTAACAGAAAACAAGAAGCAAACAAGAAAACAATAAAAAAACCTCATTCACAGTCAGTCAGACCCAGTAGACAAACATTTCAACTTTATGAATTCATTTTTTTTTTTTAAAGTCGGTATAAACCCTAAGCTAATTCCTCTTTCATTTGGTCTGAATAGAGTATGCACTCTACATACTGCTGCATATCGTGGCATTGCTGTTTGAACTTGAACTTCATGCAATCAATCACCGTCTTAAAGTGAAAACACTGTTTATGTTTTACAGAATAAAATCAGATTTTTCAAAACCGATAATTGTGGACACAGAATAATAGACTTTTCAGAACAAGGAGGGGCCGAAGTCTGATTTTCAATAAATAATTTTCTCACAATTCAGAATTTCAGTCACTTTGTTGCTCAAGTTTGTCAAGCCAAACTTTCCTGCATTCTGATTTGAGAAGATGAGGCTCTCCCTGACGTTCATCCAAAAGACTGAATGGTTTAAAGATGACTAAAGCTGTTTCCTTTCTTATCCCATGTTAGCCCATTTATCCCTCAATGTTTCCCTCAAAACACTTCCAGTCTGTAACCTTTAGCTCTGTTCTATATGTTAAGGAGAGAACCAGCTACAGGCGTTTTGTTGGCTCAATTTAATATACCCTGTGGTAATATGACTGATAAATAACTTGCATTTCTCAGAATAGCGGCAGTATGTAATTTTTAAGGCAAAAAAAAAAATAGTTCAGAGGTCCCCCTTTAAGCAGGTTAATAACGACATCGATACCAATGTAAAACAAGGTCATTATAACATTTTTATCAGCCTTCAAGCGCCATATCCTTCAGGAAATCTTCCTCAAATGTTGAATTCAGCAGTGCATGGGTACGGTCCACGAAACCAGGATCAGATCTCGCTATAGGACAGTCATCTTGCAAAGCTGGCTTTCATGATCAGATCCGAACAAGGTTGACCTTTGTGAATGGTCTGATCCCTAAAGGCAATCGTATAACCCATAATACAATTTACTCATGATACAATTTATACTGTATAGTTTCTTGAACAAATCTGTGAGGCAAAGAGGTAACTTTTGCATACTGAATTTACGAAAGAAAGTCCTTTAACCAGGTGGAAGGCCGACGTACATGTCTTCAGGTTTGTTACCGTCAGACAATATCGTCAGTGCGAGATTATTATTATTATTATCGTTGCACCTTTATCGTCATGTGTGAAACTTGGAGAATTTGTCGCTTACAGTGTACCTGATGTAGAAAGGAAAGACCAAACCTAACGGAACTACACCAGAGAAACTATGAGCTCAGACTGCATACCCAGGCGACCATAAACGACTTCACCTGACCATTGCAGGTGAATATAAAAACGAATTTTACAAAGACAAACGAAAATAAATAAACTGGCCGAATGTTTGCCATCTATGTACTTTTGACGTGAGGAATATTTTACTGGTTTATCGACTTCAGAAATAAACAGGTTCGATCAAAGACGATACTCCCCACTCAGGAGTTTTGCTGCTGGTGTTTATATGCATCTCGCGTCTGTTCTTGATAACCCTATCTCGCGCTTTTGATTCCGAAATGGGCCCTGCATCAAAGAAATAATCTTCACTGGAGACAAATAAATACAGCCCGATCCTCTTTGCATATACGGTAATTTACAAAGTCTGAACGTAGTGGATAATAGCCCTTTGAACCAACGTCTTCCTCTGCAACTTCCCACCAAAGTATTTGGAATAAAATTAATGATATTTTTTCTTAGAAAGTAATATTTTATCCAAAGCTTACACTCAGTCTTTCTCAAACATTTGGTTAATGACATCAGAGGAAGCTTCAAGTCAAGTTTTGGCGGGACAGTGGAAACCATGGTATCTTTAAGACTGTAATTAATTACCGTATTGAAGCTAGCTGAGTTACTCATCTATCACGGTGTTAACCTTACCGTTCATTCCTAAATGGGCCTAGATACGATTTCATGGTTCGTGTATCACGTATCACAAAATCGTCTTATTCTGGGAACATTTATACCAAAATTGCGTTAATATTAAATAATTATGATCTCGAGTTTGTCGCAGAACTGGTATCGTAAAGGCAATCGTTAATGATACAGCGGTAGATAAGGGTCAAGGGTCATAGAAACAGATAAACCATAGAAATTGGAACGATAGTAGGTTATGTATAGGATTTCGACGAGATAAACTAGAATGGCGTCATTGTAACTTCTCACACGATGAACAAATGAAGCCGAACAATAACAGGTGGCGTCTTACGCGGTAAGGCAGCAAAACAGCTCTGTCTTCAACATTTGCCATAATGTATAATGCACTTACGACCAGAGCATTTTTTCGTTCGATATCTAGCCTAACTACATCTTTGGCAAGAACAGAAGTAAATGCAACCGTTTGATTTATTTAGATAACTACCTACAAACGATAAGCTGATTTCGACTTACATCGTCCTAAAATTCCCATTGGATTTATGTTACACGGTTACATGAGAACTCATTTTGACATGCAGAATTTGGACTTAGCTTACAGTTCCATGACTTCATTCTCGTTTATCTATTTCTCTGGGTTCAAGCTTTTTGTGGTGAAGATTTCATGTATGTTTTCATTGTGATATATTTCATTGTGATGATGCATTAAAAAAAAAGAAATGTCTGAAATAAATAGTTTCCTTTGATAAATACAAAACGGTACCAATGATAGTGTTCATGTATCTGATTCCACAGAACGATACCGAAATAAGGGAAGGGGTAAGGGGTGAGGGGTGAGGGGGTGAAGAGAAGCGAGGGCATTTTGATGTATCTGAATTTTATGTTAAGCCACGGTCATTCCGTCATTTGCATCACTGCGAACGGCCTGTGTGACTATAGCAGCCTTCTGTTTGTAGTAGTTTATATGAAAAAAAATACAAAAAAAGCAGAAAAATAAATATAGTCGTAGTTTCCTTTTCCTACGACCGAATTAAATTCTTCCAGTCCTTGACTCTTACCAAAACCTCCTTGGAAATTTTCTATTCACTGGGTCACCCTTTAAAAGTGTATACCAGATCAATCACTGCCACCACTTTTATATTTTTGATATGTTTTTTTTTTCTTAAGTTTATGTAAACATTCAAAATCACTTTTGTCTATATCTCTCGACAATGCACAATGCCTTTTGTTTATTTGAGCTCAATAGGTTCCTGATTCAGCCGCTCTTGCGAACGCAGTCCATCTGATGGCGAATGGGGTATGAATACAATAATGCACCCCCACCCAAATTTCTATCAATTTGCAGATTGAATCTATTGTCAAAAAATTATAAAAAAACTGGCGAATAACCACTGCCGTTCCCACGGACCCTAACCATTAGACATAATTGTCACCATAATCTTAAATATAACGTTATTACGATCGCTGACTGGCTAAAATCGCCTACCCTTTTTGTTTCTAAGATAGATGGGTGAGGTGTGGTAGGGATGACGGGAGGTGGACGGGATGACGGGGGGGGGGGGTGTCAAAAGCTTTTGTTCGTTGTTTGACTGTTTTCTTTTTCTGTTTCTCCATCTTTTTCATATATGTTGTAATAATTATATTAAATATTCATCTGTACTCTCCAATGAAATTGGAAATAAAGTTCATTATATTAAATTTTGAATCTTTAACTACTTCTTTTCTCATTTTTTTTCAGGGAGCGTCACTCCCACATAAGCCCTTTACGCTGATGTTTGTTTGTTGCACTTTCGTGTAATATAATCTTTCACTCTTATGATCCTATTTGATGGACAAATTACTCCAAAAAATGAAAATAAACCTTTGAAATGTTAATTGAAATCTCGTTATTGCCATTAAATTGCCATAAATTCTGTTCTCGAGAATTTGTTTAACAATTCGAAGCCCATTATTTATATTTTTATTATTTACATTTTATTCGTGAGAGGAGTAAAGATGGTCGGACTGTGAAGTCTCATTCACAGCAGTGATCAAATCTACCCAACCCCTTCCCCCTCCTCTACCCATCCCTTCCCCCTCCTCTACCCATCTCTTCCCGTTCCCCCATTCTTAAACATGCAGTTAAAATGCATGAGACTGCACACACACACAAACACACACACGGACACTCACACACATATATTTTGTTACTGTGAATCTTTCACGAAACATATTCTTAAACAAATTGCTTTAGGTGTAAACTTACTTAACTGACTGTAAATCAATCAATCAGCCTATTCTCCTATTCCCTCTCCCGAAGAGAAATAGTTTGTAATTTTAATGAGAAATTAAAATGTTATGTTATTACATTTTTCCCTAACACGTAACTATGTAACGATATGTTTTTTTTTTGGTTTTTTTTTATATTTGCACAAACTTGTGAAAGTTTCTATTGATGACTGCCATCGCCAGCCTTGTCAATCTTTTCAAACCACTCTTCTTTTGTATTGTTTTTCTTTTATAGTAAACTTTCTAACATTTATTTGAGCAGGTGTCTTAAACGAAACGCTATATGAAACTGTTTAGAGAAATCCGTTGCTGTATACTTTAACACCTGCCCGGTGCGTAAATACAAAAAAAGGCTCCATTTTGAGGAGAGTGTGCCACGGTATTCCCCTTTAATTGTATAGTTCACTCCCTTTTCAATTGAAGAGGGGACTTCACCGTATTGAACACGTGTCGAGTCGTGATAACTATCCCCAGACACGAAGTTAATACTATCCGAAGGCTTACATGAAAGTTAAGTTCACTTGTGGTGAGAATTAAGAAGTGATATGCGGTTCACAATTGACCCAACAATGGATATTAATGAATTATACCTCTGTTATTAGATACTTAAGACAGTGTACAATTACATGATCTTACGTGGGTAACAATAAGCTCACCAGCTCGTGGAATCCCATATGGTGGTGAGCGTACGGCTTCAAACGCGTCTGTGTGGTACGGGAGTTCCCCCAAAATGACGTCAGAACTGTAATAACAGATGTCCGTTGAGGGGATTTTACCTTGTTATGTTTATCCTCAGAACTGGTGTAGACACCTTCAAAATACCACCAGTGACATGATTGATTACAGGTTTGGGCAAAGATTGGCATTTTTCTTAAATGCCGTAAGGCGTCACGTATAGCAGGCGAAGTAATCATATCAACAATTGTTTATGGGCAATGTGTTGCGTCGGAATTTGTGGATACGTATAAGTTTTCCACCAAACGATTACAAAGGGTCCATTTAATTTTGCAAAATTTGTAAGTAAGCTTTCTACCAATTGTCTGCCAAAAATTACACCGGTATATCGATTTTGATGAGTTATTACTTAATGAAAAGTATCATCAACATAAATCCCGATTTGTTCTCCGTTTAAGTAACTGCTCGCGTGCTGGTATACGATATCGAATCCGTTGGGCACGGTTAGACCATTAGCACCAGTCACATGACACAACTGACTGGAACGCGTCACAACTACTCAGTATCATTGGCTCTGAACATTGGGAGATGCAAGTCATTTGTTTCCCGGGGAGGTGGGATTGGTGGCACAGTGATATGGAGAGAGAAGTAAGGGGGTGGCCCCTCCAATTCAGAAACAAAAGTTTTGCGATTTGGTGTGTGAACAATTGAACAATTTTTACGTTAATTTTTTTCTAAAAAAAAAGTTGTGCCATTGCTCCCCCCCCCCCCCCCCCCTTTGACTACCACGGTGTCATTGACTGAGACTTAGTGTGGAGCTTCTGCGTTCTTGACACAGATTTAAACTATAACAAATAATAATTTATCGTTAAATTTTAAGTTAAGACCTTTTTTCTTGGAGTGTCTTATCTAAACTTGGGCAATGTTGAAGTGTAAAAATGAATAACAGGTAGCCGTCACTGTCCCCGTATTCTTTCCCCCATACTTTAGTCAGTGAAATAAACATCACTGAATGAAAACATACTACGTTTTCCTTAACACATTTATTTTTGACCTTGATGCTTATCATACATCGACACAACCATGGTGTGAACTTTGCAAGCATAATGCAATGTACTTTGCTACTATCGGAGGGGGGTTATACTAAGAAATTAATGAAACATTCATATTTGCCTTAACACATTTTTTTTTTTTTTTCAAGTCGATGTCATTCACTAGAGGTGACACCAAAAAAATGTTCCGTCCTGGGGAATGTAGCACTGCCATTTTTCTCATCACCATGAGTGAAGGACTTGAAAAATTCAGTGGAACCGCCTGCAATTAGTTTAATTTTGAGGTCAAAATGAACGACATTTTTTGTTTTAAACGGGACGATTTGGCAAGTCATTAAGGTGGTGACTTTTTTATTTCATTTCGCAAACGATCGTTCAACTAAGATTGACCTACCGACTTATATGGTGAAGTCTTCGTTAGTCTTCGTGATGAAGTCTTCGTTCTTTTTCCATCATGTACATTTAATAATCGGTCAATAACCAATTTATATTTACTTTTAATGATAACAGTTTACTGTATTTGTCTTACATTATCTTACCTTATATTAAATTAGGTACCAAATATTCGCAAAAGAAACATATAATTAAATACAGTTATACGTTCTGGATTCTCGTCGGTTAGAAAATACTCGAAACCCTTAGTAAATGACTGAGATATGTAGCGTTTTGTTGAAAAAAAATACTACATATAACATTTGCTGTTATGTAAAGTGGAAAGATATCGGCTCATTAAAGAGGTATTGTGAGAGGGATATACGTTCAGGTTGGGTGTGATATAGTTAAAGAGGATATCCAACAAAGGACATTTTCTGCGAAAGCACGGTTGCAATACCTACAGTTATTTTGCTTTTCCTAGTTTTAATCTTATTAAAAAACATCCCAGGAGAAGTTCTCGGAATTATGCTTATATAGCGAAAGAGATTTGGCGTCGTCTGCTGTCATAATGCAATGTACACCACTGTGAAATAAATATTATTTTTTAAATTTATGTCATGTTGAAAGCAACATGATATTGAGACATGATTTTCCGCAATAAAGTGAGACAAATTTCTCTAGTGTTTGTAATATTTTAATCGTCTTCACTGGCCAGTCTTATAAGGATGAAATTTGCAAGAGGGTCGACGAACCATGTTCACCTCGTATATCTGGCTTACTTTCTTTGTTGCGATTGTAGGGGACTTTTTGTATCTAGTGCAATGAATGAAAAAAAAAAAAACCAAGAGTTTTTTTGTTTACTCTGATCTAATTACATATAAAATGTTTCTGGTTTGTCTTTCTTCATTTGAGAGGTAAGTAATGAATACGTTGATACTTTGAGCCACATCATTTGCATGAGTCATACATTCCACCATTGTGATATCATAATACCTCCCTACACGGTGAGTCATAATGTACTGATTGCTTTGATGGTTTAAATTCATATTTTTCATGGGACGCCATCCGCTGCACCTGTGACCTAACAAGTTAGCATGCACTTCATTCGTAATTTTTGAGCCGGTTAGATCACTGCAGTTGTAATAATTGAGCTATCGTCTCACCCATGTATTAAATATTTTAGTCCATAAGTATGGCGGCTGAATTGAAATTGCGTAATGACCATGGCATAAGGGACGGGAAATAAATAATGATAATGTTAATAATAATAATAATAATAATGATGATGATGATAATAATAATAATAATATTAGTAATAATAATAATGATGATGATGATGATAATAATAATAATATTAATAATGATGATGATGATAATAATAGTAATAATTCATGCACAGTCTCCGGTCACATTATGCTGGGTCAAGTCTGTTAAGCGAAAAAAGTTTTGCACTATATAATTGGTTGTCTTTCAACATTGAGGGAAAAATGTTTGTGGATGGCGCAAGTACGAGGTTCACGTCACCTTCAAGTTAACATCAAATTGGATCTAAAGTAAAAAAAAAGGAGAGCAGCGATTTTAGTGCGTTCGTGTTTATTCGATTCATTCCTTCATTACTGGAGTTGGGCTTACATTGGTATTTAGTCAGTGGTTCTTCGCTTATATTATGCTTCTTCAGCATAGGGAGATAAGAAAATAAATAATAATTTTTAATTTTTAACTTTTAATTTTTAATTTTTCCTCCATGACGGGTAGTACCAAGTAAAATGAAATTGTTCAAATCCTAAATCTGAGACTTCAGAGTACAGAGTTTCTTCCGAATATACTTGTCGTTTCCGATTAAATAGGATGTCAATGCGTTTGCCCCAGTGAACATTCGTGGGCGTGTGTGCGCGTGTGCGCGCGCAATGCTATCTCAACATGAGGAACTATGACAGACCTCATATTGGAATTGTATACAGGTGTGTCACATTAAACACAAGAATCCAGCGTATTTTTTTTTTTTTTTGAAGAGGGGTTAAATAGCCC
Organism: Stichopus chloronotus; assembly: GCA_021234535.1. Lineage (NCBI taxonomy): Eukaryota > Metazoa > Echinodermata > Holothuroidea > Aspidochirotida > Stichopodidae > Stichopus > Stichopus chloronotus. The sequence continues at coordinate 14,991,706 of CM037847.1, forward strand.
AAACCTTTACATCTCTTATATATAAGAAGAAAATATAGTACTTGAACGAACCTCCTATATGTTGTATGCGGTGTCAGTAAATTTGTCGAACTGTAAAAACGTGAAAACTACTTCCTATCCCTAAACTTCTCCGTGTCGTGTGCTGCACATTTAGGAACGTATACGACCAAATGACAAAGCCATTGTTTCTGTCAGAAATCGATGGTCATCCAGGGTGAAGTATAAAAAAGAGTTATAATAGAAAGGTTGGCCATCTATTGGGATGTTGCCACTTCTGTTCAGTGTGTTATAATTCCGTACGAGTACGTGTCACAAGACCCACTTACTCTTACAATGTGAACGACGTCTTGTTGTAACGGTAGACAATCCTCCCGCAAACAGTATGGATAGCATCAATTACCACCTTTGCTTACTTAAATAGGAACATCGAAAAACAAAAAAAGAAAAGAAAAAGAATAAAGAATGTTGAAAATAAACTCATCCTATTGAAAGAAAGAAAGGAAAGCTGCTTCTCTGCATGGTTAGGGATCGATTATATATGCAGGTCTTCCAAGACCACCATATAAAATGATAATTGAAGAAAAAAATAAAAGAAAAAGCGGCTGGGTGCCAATCTACGTCATATCTTGTTATTGATTATGTAGTGTAAAAGATTTGATACAACTTGTACTATACGGGCTTAAAGACGTTTATTTATGTTCAGGACTCACAACACGATTTCTATCGCCCAAGTGAGCTGCTCACGTAAATATCAACGTGTGAATATCACTGCGATTTTTTTTTCTTTTTCTGTTGTAGATAAAGTCGGTACCGTGTAACTTTAGAATTGGGGATTGATGTAATTCCGCTTTTATATAGGGGAATACCCGAATTTGAAACGTGATCTATTCCGCGATAATTAAAGCTACATAATGGAGCCCCCCCCCCCCCCGGGCAGAAACACGGATTACATTCCCCATCGACACGAATAAGTTTGACGGTAGCATGAAAATGTTAGTATAGGCTATTATTACCTTCTACAGTATTTTCAATAGGATACGTACCGTATGCTGTAAGATCAACTGCAGCATCGTTATCATTGGCCAACTCCTAATTAACCTTCTTTTAGACCCGTGCCACCGTCGTGGCGCTAATGAACGCATGCGCACAATCTTGGAATTGAAGTAAATATTTAATCAGTGCACTCACTTCGCTGATTGGAGGAGACATTACACCGACAGCACAGATCAAACTGCCGTTTCCAGGGATGACGTCATTCGACAATTCACATGACTTGGAAAGCTTAAAAAAAAAAAAACGCAATTGCTCATTGGTCAAATGGGATAGTGTTTTGCCGTAGCTTAGGCTAAATGTATCGTTAATTTAAGACGATAGTAAACATGGCAACGAAAAACGGTATACCACTGGTCCAAGAAAGTACTTACACATTCTTACATGATGGACAGAAATTAAAAAACAAAACATTTCTGAAAAAAATAGGATCGATTCACGGAGGACAATGCCAGCGATTTTGAAATATGCCACAGTGAGATAGCAGACTTTAAACGGTAGATCTCCGAAGAACTCATCTTTCATAACAAAAAAAAAAAAAAAACCACAGTCTTGTAATTCTTTTGAGTTGCATGGTCAGATATGATTTATCATTTCTATAAATCACTTAAACCAGAAATCGTCCTCATTAAGGACATTGTAGACCATAACTGTGCTGGTTCTGAATTTATTCAGTCATTTTTTTTTTTCGTAAAACTATTACTACAGCATCCGGTGCAGCAGAAAGTTTCCACTACATAAATGACCAGGAGGATACACTTCTTCAATCCACCCCACTTGAGTTCACCCCATGCCACTCTACCTTTCTCCACTCTAACCTCACTTTAATCTACTCCATCCATTTTTTCCCTACCCAATCCACCCTGCGCCACACCACAGACCGCCCCACTTTCATCTTCACCATCCCACTTTACTTCAACCACCCCACTCCAGTACACCAACCCACTCTACTCCACCTACCCAATTTACTAAACTCAACACTCTTTACTTCAATCACACTACTCTACTTCACCCACCACACATTTCTCCACCCACCATCACACTCTACTCCACCCACTTCACTCTGTCTCATCTTTACCCCACTCCGCTTCGCCCAACCCCACTCTGCGCATGTCACATCTTAAAAGAGAATCCAATTCACTGACAAAATAGGGGACAACGTTAGCCTGGCCACATCTACATCGTGTGTACCTTTAAAGTTACTACCGGAAAAGACAAAGAGAAATAAAAAAGTGAAGAAAAGAAAAAAGAAGTAAACTGGGAAGTACCGAACCCAGCCAGCTGAAAATGACGAACCTAACCTTCCAAGGGTGGTTCGATTAGGGACTTCCCCAATCGTCATCAGCGCGTGTTCAAAAGCGCTGGGCTCAAAAGCGAGGTAAAGTATATTTATTTTGAACTGCGTCAGGGTGATCTGATTAATGTAAACAAAAGGTTATTCAGGCTTAAACGTAGTAGCTTGTGATTGGCTGGTACAGTCTGTTTGTGAAGCGATTCTTTCGTTGAGAAGAGTTGCAAATAAAGGCCAAAAAAAAAAAAAAAAGCTGTACCCGTAAATACATGAGAAAAGCACAAAGTTATGTGAAGATGTAAAACAGAAAGTTGGAAATGGAATTGCCATGAAAAACCACAGATATTACGGTTGGTGTAACGTGGAGTTGTTTACTTCGATAAAATTTTAGTTTCATGAAAATAAATTAACGTTTCTTACGTGCTATCGAAGTAGAAATGAAAGTATCGAAGAATTCTGACAGAAGTCTTGATGATAAAAATATGATTTAATAAAAAGAAGAAAGGATGAAATACTACACAGTGGACAACTTAGAAACAAAATTTAAAATCACAAACGTAAGTCAAAGGTCTCGATATCGCATTTACGAAACTATGCAGTATACTTGCAGCATTTTGAAAGCTACGTCAGCCTGACAATTTTATCTAATGTCAAGCAATTTGGAATAATGTTAGGTTCCACTGTCTAGTTAATCATTAGAACAGTGTAATATTTTGCTAGCAACATCACAATTGTAGATGAAACATTCTTTTTGAAAAGCTTAAAAAAATTAACACATTTAAAAAACCAAATTGCTTCTCCAAGAGAGAGAGAGAGAGAGAAAAACATTTTCGTGTAATTCGTACTTTGTCCAATGTTATAAGCCTATACACTGAAGATCTGTGGAGTTCATATGTAATGGGTGGGAGAAAGATGGTCCTCCTTCGGCCCTCCTTTACCGTGATTTGTGCTACTGCAGTCTTGTGGGGCAGTTCGAATGCCCCCCCCCCCCGAATGAGTTTGGGCCCCGCGGGCCTCCTCGAAGGTGAATCACACCCTGCATCGCATAGAAGTAATCGTCATACCAGTTCTATAATTAATATTTACATCATCATATCCAAAACTTGAATGTCCTGTGTATGGAAGGAATGTGTAGATGTTACGATTTCTGGGTATCATTTGAATCACTGTACCAGATATAGTTCTACCAGATCTTTCTTTTGAGATTCGTAAATTCCACATTGAGACACCAAAGCAGTTTAAAGGTGCAGTAGAACAATTTGTGAGGTCGCTTTTTCTTTCGACGCACCCAGAGTTCCTTTATAAATGAATTATACATCGGACCAGAGCCGTCTCCATCTACGGCGCGCTACAGGGAACTTAAGTTACATTTGACGGACTCATCATTGTCTACCTGCACGGCATGTATTTGTTCATACAAAACGCTTGTGTTGTCTTTGCATATTGCGACGAGTACCGTACGTCATACATTGGCTTTATCAAAACCAAATTAAAACGAAATAAGTAGAATAACATGAAACCGTAATATATAGTTCAACTCGAAAGCTGTTCAAAGCATGTAAAGGAAGTATGACCACAGAAGTAAAGTGGACAAGAGAGTAAATCGGTAAATCCTTGATAACAACAAAACAAAACAAAAAATCCATCAAGGATACTTTGCACTTTGCTGCTGTGATTGGACACGGCCCGTTTCGATATGCAGTGTAGGCCAAAGTCCGACCTCATTTTAATTAAGTTGACATGGGACAAACTGTGTGTATGTGCCCTCTACCTTAGGTGTGAATATTAAAACTATTGCGTGCATACATATCCTTAAGAAAAATCCACTATCAATAACGGATCTCGTGCGGCTTGGAAATTTGTTTGTAATTATTATTTTGTAATTAATTATGTTTCTCATTGACGAACTACTAATTAGGTTGAAAACTGAGGCAAAACTGGGTACTGTCCTGGACATCGTCCCCAACCCCCCACCGCCTACCTTAAATCCTGGCCAGTGATGACCGTTAGACGTATTAACGATGATTAGTCCTTAATTCAAACCCCGATTAACGAAATACTGTTTGTCAGTGTGAAAATTAAGCCAATTGACACGCAACTTGCAACAACTGCACTTGGTATAGGCCATTGTCATTCTGTTACAGCTAACACCCCCTGCCACGAAAAATGTATATTCTTGAGCCAACGAATTTTCTGTCAGCTAAAACGTTATTTATTATCTGACTTTCGATGCCTTATAACGTTCAACGAAACCATTGCTGTTGGTTGTACTACGACCAACCACAAAATCATTCCAATTAGGAACACCGCAAGTCGCTTACACCAAATTTTGTATTAACATAGCTTTCGGTAAACAGAAACCACATGCATGCGTTACGTATATACAATGTATGCTGTTTCTCTTTGTGACCTATCCGATATCAGAGTAACTGCAACATCTCCACATTTTATCTACGTTTTGCGAGTAAGGTAATCAATCAAATATGAGGGGTTGCACGCCGATGCTAGATTTGTCTTTTTTTCCTTAGGGGGTATACGTCAAGGGAAAAATCAGTGCTCACTTTGATCTCCTCCCCCTGTCCACCCTGTCTCCTAGTGACTGCTCCTGAAAAAAAAGTTACCCTATATTGGTAGTCGCAACCCCGTAGCTTGTCTCTCTACCCCTCAGGACCCCGTTCCCCACTCCTTCACTCTCTCGGCCTCTGTCCCGCCCTATCGCTTTAGATTTGTTAGCTATATGGTGTTAGGGTTTGCCCAGAGAAATAAATCAATTTTTGACATGGAAAAGAGGAACAGCCGACTTCACACGTCCTCAGCAAAAACATAGAAAAAAAAAGAAGAGAAAAAAGAATTGTTTGCCAGAAGAATAATAGGTGTAACCACTTTCTTAATTTCACTGTTTTTTAACAAATATTCACCGGAGAGCTGCTGGCAAAGCTGCTTTTTCTCTTTGATGAAGAGGGATCACTTCCGTTTACTCTTTACTCTTTTTGACACTTTGCATGCTGGGATGCGTAAGACCAGTCTCCCAGGTAACATAATTTCATAGCAGAATAGTTTTATAAAATGACCTTATAAGGACTTCATCGTCACCCATCTTGAAGACGAGAAGTTTGATCCCGTACTGCCCGACAGACGTGACCTAATTTCACAAAGTTTTTGTTATGTTTTTTTTTCTTTTAATTTTGTGTGCGTTCACGCATTAAACCTGCGTAATCACGATTGTATCTTTTTATTAGTTTTTAATTTACACAAAATTGTTTTACTTGGCCGTCCTACCGAAATACGATAGCGGAACTTTCTCTTCTTTTTACTTTCACAGAACTGTTAACACATAAGCAATCGTATTCGACACGTCGGCAGCAAGCCTTGATTCATTTGGTCATATTTTCTTTTTTTTTCTTCAATAAATGCATAAGATTATTAATAACTTTCGTTTCAAATATATGTTCTTGTTTTTCATAATTTAACACAGTACCAATCGAAGTAAGATGATCTATGAAACTTCGACAAATGAATAAACGATGCTCTATTTTAACACAAATATGATGAAAGTAGTAGTCAATAACACTTTAAAAAAGAATCAGATCATATTTTACATCCCGTCTGCGCATATTGCCATTGTCAAACGCTTTGGCGTATTTATTACACCCGCCTTACCACGCGAACAAAAACCTCTGTGTGATGTTGTTATTTTCGACCAACCAGGTGATCCTGTTTTAATCAGTAAATTATGCATCATTTGTAAAATAAGCTTTCAAATACAAACCGAATTTAGTGACACATTTTTTTTTTTTTTCAGGGAAGGTCGTCTGCGCAATTGTTATTGAAAGGTAAAATGACGCATTTATAAACTCGCACTCCACGCGAACAGAACAAGTCAGTTATTATGTACGGTGTACGTCTCAGCCATTCAGCTGATCCTGTTGCTGTCTGAACTAAGTCGCAATATTTTCTATCAAACACATTTAAACTCCGGCTGTTGAAGTATATACGTTAAAACCCGCTTTGCAATGTCGAACGCTATCACGTTAAGTATTTCTTTTTAATCATTAAATTTCTTTGTCTTTATACACACACAAACTCACAAGCACTCCACCCCCCGCCCCCCCCCCCTCATCCTCTCTCTCTTTGTCTTCTCTCACTCTAGGTATTGGACTAGCGTTCAGTCTATACGAAGACCATTATGCCATTTGGCATAATGGTCTGCAGTAGAGCCGCGCTTACGACTCTCTAACATTCACTACTCTAACCAAGGAGCTGCTATTCTAACAGCGCCCCCTATTTCGACTCTTCGCATTTCGCAACGTATCATAAATCTTTGTGGTGTCCAAAACGTCTCCGTGTTTACAACGTAGTAGCCTAGTTGATACTTCAATGATTGTGGCTATTCACCCGAACAAATTCGTGACAATAAATCGAATTATTCTTATCGATATTGTAACCAACCAGCAATCGTTAGTAGGGTTACGCTTTTAGGTTTGGGTTCGTGCTAATAACGAAGGTTATTCGCCCAGTAAGTCGGCCTGTTGTTCGTGCGAATAGTCTCATATCCTAGTCCAATTGACAAAATGTTATTCGAATCACCTCTCACCTCATGGAGCCTCCATGAGTCCATCCTTCGTATGGTAGGCATTTTTCAGGAGACCCACCGTGAATTAACCAGTTTCCAGTGTTCGATTATCGGGAAATTCCAGGTGCCAACGACATTCCACTAATTCCAACTAACCTATCCGGCTTAGGCTCTATCCTCTACATTCTACAGCAAAGTCCAATTTCATTTCAATGAGGTCGATCTTTTCATCGATCTGTGTAATACATCGTAGGCCTACTGCCAATGATTCAAGTGCGATTTGTGTCAGTTTTCCGTTGGCCTATAAACGACAAAAAAAAAAGTCTAAGAAGATAAAAATCTCCTTGTAATGACAGGGTATTCCCCTCCAAATTTTAAACACGACTGTCCTATACCGTCAGTACCATGGAAATACTGTACCTACCAGTACACATTGTAGTAACACAATCGCACTGCATGTCCGAACAAATTGCATTGCCCAGCGCTGAAACACTCTTGTCCCCCCCCCCCCCCCCCCCGTCATGTTTTGCTGCTCTTCTAACGGTAGTAACAAATTAACCAAGAACTCAGAGACGTTTAAGCCCTTCTTTTTGAAGATCCTAACAGCTAGTATTGTTAAGAGGATAGGGATTAGAACATTACGAAAACTATGTCACGTTGTGAATTTATGTGTAAGTCTCAACTTCTGTTGGATATCTTGAACGTAGATAGCGTATTTCGCCGATAGTAATCACGCTAGTGGTGATAGAGTTACGTTTGACTGAAAGACAAATAAAAATAGATGCATGCTCTCATGAAAGAAGGGAAGAGGAGGGTAAAAATGCCTTGTCCTATGCTCCCGGTTGGTTGTGTAATACGAACCTCTCTTCACAGTCTTTTCATGTAACATTCAGGGGCGTTAGCAAGTAGGTGGACGGGGGGGGGGGGCAATGTCCAGGAGCCTCGGGACTCAGCGGGTCCCAACCAAATTCGAAAAAAAGTGTACTGACCCCTCCATCACACCGAAATAATGGGAGGCTTGGAGCACTTTTCTCAAAGTTTAGGATGGGTGGCATAGCAACGTGACTGCTAACATTGTAATACAGCAGTGTCCCTAAAAAGCTACCATTACTCTTGGGCCTATCCAGAAAATAAGGAAAATTTGTGCATTAAAATTTGTGTCAAGGAATACATTTACGTCTCAATTTTTCCACGTGTAATTATGGCTCCGAACTGCTCATAAAACCAAACAAGGTGACTTTGAACCCGGATTAAGTGCGTGCAAGGCCTCATTCTTACCCGGTACCTCCCCATACAGTTGGAATGGGTTTGAGATACCACTGGTTTGGGACCACTCGCTGTCTCCTGCCCATGGACCATAGTTGGTCTTAGGCCACTGATGGACATACAACGCCCTTCATGAATACGTAATGACCGGGTAGCATTCCCAGCCAATTGTTTGGACAAAAGTTGCGAGCTGACATGAAAATTTTATCGTTTATAGGAAAGTTTGTAGAATTTCAACAACACAGGCAGGGAGTTACTATGTTTATTGAAAATCCGATAGGTTTGTAAACAAACTTCAGTTATCTTACAAGAAGCCCTGGGTCCGGGGGTATTTGTTTTCTTTTTTTAGTATCGCGAATGATTCAGCTTCTTTCCTGACCTGGATAAAGACCTATAAATGCCCCTCAGGATTATCTGTTGCGAAATACTGAGAATTACTCTCCCGTGCAATTGTGATGTAGTTTTAAAAATAAGTCGTCCTAAGGTAACCTAGAGCAACCGTCGTTGACGTCAAATTTCAGTGTCACACTTGCGCAGTACCGCAATGTAGGAAAGGCTTACGTTGTCATTGGCTGGGCAAGGTAGAAAGAGGCGGAGCTTAAGGAACGGGTGACCTTTGACCAATGATATCACAGTCCTCGCGCAGGTGTACGAAAGGGAATTCCCCTCCCCGCTAATAGGCGATACAGACAACAAACTTAAGCTCCGTGGTGCGTAACCACTAAGTCTGCATTGAAATAACCTGGTGGTTATTTATAAACCGGTTCGTATAAACTAGGCAGTCATTCAATGTTGGAGCTCGTTGCAATCAAATGGTTACGAGAAAGATTCGTTACCATTAAAGTCCTATGCTTGTCGTTTTAAATGTTTCTGTTCGTCCAATTTCTAAAGACCTGAATTGTAGCTTTCTTTCCACTGCAAGAAAGGACATTCGTCAAGTCTAACAATAACCCCTCCGACTTCCACTTTTTCGAAACAACTTCGAGTCTGGAATCGACAACTTACCACCAGACAAGGTCATTTCGTAGGCTGCCTATTTCCGACGGGAGAAAGAAAAAAAAAAGAAGGTAAGGTTTCTTCTTTCTGTTACCGTATGTTTTCAAGCCACATGACATCGTGGTTTGTATAATTGTTGGTCTTGCCATAAACTAAACTAAAGTTAAAGTATGTTTAAAATATTCTTCAGACCTTTGCTAACCTAAGATGTCATTTCTTCCTAACGAAAAGAGACCTCAATAATCTATGTCATTCTGCTACGGCAATCTACCCGTGAATCTACACCACTTGATTTTGTTTAATATGTTACAGTTGGGTCAGTACAGACTGCCCTTTTCTGTACGTTTTCACATCTAAGTTTCCACTTTCTCTGTTCTCCTCAAAAGACATGGAACAAGACATGGAACCTACATCGCTGTTAAATCTTTTAAATTCACCAGATCCGTACATTCAAGATTCGCTGGTGAGTCGATCGTCATCTTATCAACTTGTATATGCCTTTTACTCGAGTACAGTAGCTCTTCGTTTCCCCACTCACGACCCACTTTATACAGTGGTCTACCCATGTGGCAATAAATGGGCCCATACAGTTTTCTCATAATATCGATCTCGGGTTAGAGTTCAGCGTGAGATTGTGATGTAAACAGACTGTTTCTCACTTAGAAAATAAGATCAAAACTTGATATTTCAAACTGATCATAAGAAATTTAGAATAATAAATTTGGCATGAGTTTTTTTTTTTTTTCGTTTCGTGGTTGTGTTCATCCACATTTTAGTGACTTTTCTCGCAGACTCACACCTTCACCTCCATGCCCGACCCCCCTCCCCTTCACCATAACTTTCCTCACAGTAAATGAGTTGCCTCGATATCCCATCCTACTATTTAATTGGCCTAGCCATAACACAACATTGCCTACATTAAAGTTAGCCTCAGAAACCCATGACGGCGTTATGATGCGCTCAGTACTTAGATACGATAGTCTTCCCATAAAACTAGAACGCTGTCCCGTGATTCTTTCCATTGTGCGTAGACTCTCCGAATAAAATTCAACGTAAATCCATCGAAACGCGTTGTTTTTTATAAAAAAAAATACCAATATACCTTTTACCAACAAAGCGATATTTGTATGTTAAAATTCGGGTCCTCGGTGATTGTTTTTCTTTCTTTCGTTCGTTCTTTTTTTGGTTTCTTTTTTTTTCTTTCTTTTTTTTTTTTGCTTCTGTAACACATGAAATAACTTTTGCAGATCAATGAAGCATATACCTTCACACAATCTGTGGTCAGTATATACATACATAGGTGCCGAGTTGGTTGTTGATTGGGGTTACCGAGAAGTACGTATTGTTCACACCGTAAAACTGAATCAATAAGTTAACCCTGGTTGCCCATGTGCATGTCTGTGTGACACAGTAGGACCGCCAAGAGTGTATAGCCACGGTGCAACAGTTGCACGCATGGTTTGGTTTCCGTACTTAAGGTGTATGGTAAGGAGGCAAACTTTACAGTACAGCCCTATAATATGCAGTGCAACATATTGTGTATGATGCTAACGGTATGAAGCATTCAATTACGCTACATCAGAGTCGATTTTACCTCATGCAGTAAAATTTTTGCTTGTGCCATCTAGATGGCGTGTAAGAAGGTAAACGGAGGGTGAGGGAGGGGTGGCGGGAGTGAAGACGGTTAAGGTATATCCTTCATCTGGGTGTGGTGTTTGAGTCCTCGTTGCATCGTTCAAAACAAATTCTAATTTAAAAAAATAAATAAGATCTAAAAAACGTGAGACGACTTGAAAACAAGGGGAATTAGTTCTTTTTTCTTCTAAGAAGCAATATTATTAGCGAAAAAAAATAATACATGAATTCCCCTTCCCCCACTACCCACCGACCTCTGCCCCACCCATCTAGACAGATGTTTCCTCCTAGTTGTTTTTCTTTTTATTTTAAGTGTATTATACTTCCATTACAGAATCAAAACGATGTAGCCCTTCCGAATGGAGTGTTTCCAAACTTGACAGATTTAGATGTGTACCAAATTCCTCTTGAAGACCCACAGTCCATATCAAAAGACCTCCAGATACCTGTCGGTAAGATGTTCTCATATTTCGTATTTAGCTTCCAGTTACCTTCCTACCCTGGTCCTTCCTCAACCCCTTCCCCGGGCACACCATTCCCCCCCCCCCCCCCCCTGCATTCTGACTATAAACGCACCTGCCGGCCCTCAAAGCTGTATTCCTTGCTTGTTGGTGGGGCAAGAACCGTTTTCTCCAACATCAGCGTTTCAAGTATTGACTGAGAATTATTAATTTACTTTTGTTGGCAACCTTTGCTATTATCCCAACTCCAGTTCTATTATTCTTTCTTTCTTACCTTTTTGTATTACATAAATTCTTTTCTCAATTGCGTTTCTTTCATTTTATATATATTTTTTTTTCTAGTGTGTACGTATTCAATAGAACCTCAATATCACGAATCTCAAACGTACGTATGTCGATAAACTGTAGGCTCAGCCGGGGTATATGAGGGGAAGTCCCGATCGTGCGTTTCCGTTCCATACCACCATATAACGTGGTGTACATTTCATTACGGGCGTGTAAAATACAATGTAAACACAACCTTACGGTGCTATGGTGTCGTACAGTTTGTGTTACTGTTTTCTTTTTGTTTTCTCTATGAGTAAGCTTTTCAAATGGTAAAGTTGTCGACCTATTGTTGCCACAAAAAATGTCTTTATTGTGAATATACTTTTGCAAGCGTACGGGTAATTATTTTTGTGTGAGTGTCAAGAGAACGGGATTTTTGAATTTGGTATTCCTTTACTGAGAAACTAACTTAAGTGATCTCATTTGGTTCTTTTTTTTTGTCTCAAATTTTCAACACAGTAATGTTAGGTTAAAATTCTTGTGTGCAACGGGAATCTAGAAATATTCTAAAAACTTGCTTTCATTTAGTGTTAACATCAACTCAAGTTGACCGAGGGAGACCAAACTGTGCTAATTTAGCCCCTTCAGTTTTAAAAAATGCTCATATCTAAAAAATACACTGCATTACTTGTAATAATTAAGACCATGTTTGCATGTGCGGTACAATTACTTTGGAAAAAAAGGACTTTTTGATTATGCATGCATGGTATACGCTTAGAAAGGGGGTTTCTATTGTGTCCATTTATAGGAAGAAAAGTTGAGTTTTGTTGGGAACCATTCTTCTCCTTTTGTCCCCCAGAGTGAGCCCACGGATAGTCAAGAACCCTTCTGTCCCCTCAGACAAGGACTGCACGTGTCTACATGACATTTAGTGGTTTCTGTTCACCGAACACCGCAGCCTAATTAGTTAACATCGCGTTTAACACCTTTGTTTGTTTCTTTGAAAAACACATATCCGAGTCCAAGGGTGAAGTGGTCTTCACCACCCTCGAGTAGAACCAGTGAACACGGATATGCGCAAAACCTGAGTATATATACCTGAGTGTGTATATATATATATATACATATATATATATATATATACATATATATATATATATATATATATATATATATATATATATATATATATATATATATATATATAACATTCTTGAAGGAAGTACTAATTTGAAGGCAAATTTCCAAGATACAAAGTCATTTTAATCGAATATAAGCCAATGTTTCATTGTTTTTCCTTTTTTCAATTTGTCTGTTTGGGGTCTTGTTAGGTGTGCCCCCGCTGAACTGGACAGGTTCATAGAACATTCGTTTAACCGTATTTTTTAGTACCATATAAAGAAAAAGAAAGGCAATTTCATGTTAAAGACAGCCGACCGCGAATATTACAGGCGTAGTCAGCGTACCTTTAAAAGAAACAAATTTCAGCTCAGGTAGTCTCTTTGAATGATAAAAACTGCAATAGGATTCAACAGAATTACCTCTATTTAAAATAATAAGGCGCGTGATAATCATGGGTCTATCATCGACAGTCATCTATCATGGATACTATAATCGTAGTACCTTTAAAGGGCTCGAAAGAGAAGTTTTGAATTGTCTTTTAGAGTAAGTTTCGTTGAAATCGAAGTGGACTTTGAAATCACTTCACGATATTTACGTCTGGTTGTATGGATATAACATTACCCTGCGCATCTTTATCACAGGCTTCACCGATACTTACACGTCATGCCTAAAGCAAACATCCACATCGAACCGATCGAACCAGAGAGAAACAAACTTACGTGTGATGTTATTTCGCCAGTCTCATGGCTTCCTGTGTTTTGGATTCTCGCCTTTCTAATTGATCACTCCAAACCAAACAAATTTGGTTTCAAAAAGGTTTCCCCCGATCGGGCTGTTTTCGAAATCAGAGTTTCGTTTTTCCTGTTAGATGAACTCAAATTATGAACTTATACACGAGACTCCGTGCAAAGTGGTAAATACAGTCTCTAAAAAAACTCCCGTAGATGTACCTCACAATCCCCCGTCCCCCCTTCCCCCGTCCCAGCAACCCTTTTTCCTCATATTTCTTCTGTTCTACTTGTACTTCTAAACAAACTGCATGACGGTACAAAAAGCGTCTAAGTTTGCATGCTGAAGATGCCTTTGGAAGGTCAAATGATACGGTACAACGGTATACACACTGTGGTACCGGCATAACGTCTGAAAAAAAAACAACAAAAAAACAAAAAAAAAACCGTGGCAGACGTGCAACAGCAAATTCGAAAAAACAAACAAACAAACAAAATTAGGTTAAGTTCACAATTTATCAAGCCTCCTTGTTCGTTATGACTTCAGTAAGCGTTCATTTAAGCTGACAAGAATATTCTATATAAAACTTTCTCAATTTTGCTAGCGTTGCGATTCGATTTGTAGTGTTTTGAGGGAGGGGAGAGGGAGTGGGGGAGGGCTTATGCTGGGTGCACTTAACACGCGGAAGTGGTAGACAATTAACGCTCAACAGACCTGATTTTATCCAGATATTCGAAAGTGAAAGTACTTAAAGAGTACTTTAAAATCAATGGGTTTTGTCCCGTAGCGGTTTGATCCCCGTCATTGATAACAATATAACAAGTTTAGCACTATTTTCCTTTGTTTCATATTGTTATGCTGTTCGTAATCATATTCTATCATCACTCAAAAAATGAAACCTTTCTCCTCATCATCTACGGCGCATTCTCACTCGCCTCATTGAGTATTCACAAATTCTAATCACATGTGTGTATGACATCACGTATATTTTATTTCCACACGACTGGAAAGAATACAGCCGTAGTTGCTTGTGACCCATTAATTACGACCGATCGCTGAACTAAGCCAAATCTCGTAACTCATTACAAAAAGCGTAATACAATCCATTTTAAATTCAAACCACTGTGAAGTATAATGTAGCTGTAAAATGAGTAGGTCACATTAAATCAGCCTAGCTTGACTTCAATGACGAGACATTAACTCCGTCAGCTTGTCAAGAACTATACTAGTCAAGAATATCAACATCAATTTATAGGGAAATAGAGCGTTTAGAAGACACCAACATGGCATACAAAAGAAAATAGCTTTAACCATTGTTAAACCACGCAGTCTCATCAATAAACATATATATACCAAAGCTTCATCTCCTCAAAAAGTTATGCATGTAATGAGTAATGGAAGATGCATCATTTGAATTTTGAAAAGTTTGGGTGAACAAATTAGTGTTGAGCAACAGATTACTCCATTTCTGAGAAGCTTATTTCTCAAAAAGAAGGCTAGTGTCCTTCGTCATTTTGAATAATCTATCATTCTTTGTCCATAAACATTGGTTTTAAAAATATGTTTTCTCTCAAACAAACGCCCTATTTAGCTTTTATGTTGATGGTCATTTCACATAAGGCGTAATCATAATAGTGCAATCATAAGATAGGGTCAAACTACATACATGCGCACACTATTTAAAGGGTCTTAGTGGTGCGCGTTTGCTGCGTTTGCCATTTCAGTTTTACGCGTACCTCCTATGCTATTAATTTATCTTAAATAAGCTAGACACACAACAACATTTGTCTCCGTGTGACTAGACTGTGTAAGGTTTGTTAGAAACGGCTGAGGTTGAAATTACCAAGCACTTGCTATCAGTTACTTGGAAACATGATGTGGCAGAGAGACACGCTTGTGGGTGATGATGTATTTCGGGGACAGTCCACCATTATCATAAATAGAACAGACTCACGTTGTACATTCCTATTGTTTCCCCTTCAGCGTATGGTAACGGAAATGGTATTTATCCTGTCGATCGCCAAATAAACCTGTTAAAACAATATGCTTCAGTCTTATTCCACGAAACAGGACGTTTTGAAGAGCGGCAGTTGTTTATATATAATATAGTTGAAGAAGATCAAGTCCGCAAATACGGCCATAGTAGAGAGGTGATATTTCCAAATGTCGAAAACGTGTTGGGAAAAAAAAAGATGGCCCTCTCTGAACAATGCACTGATATGCGCATGCAAAGCATGAATTTCAAAATCATTCAATTTGAACGTGGATGATAGCTAAACTGTTTCCAATCAACATGATTCAGTGACCATGATCTCAAATTAACGAATAACAAAACTGAAACCAATTACCGCAATTGTGATGACGTAGTCTTGACGTCACAAGTCCCCCCCCCCCTTCACCTCGGTATTAATTTTCAGCCCCGTCAACACCAGTCTCATTGCAAGGGCACCACAGAATAAACTAACGTTAGCACCTGCATGTTTTTTCCCCATTTGTGAAAATTAAGTTTCGATGTTCATTGTAATAACGTCTCGATGTACAGAACACGTGACACACTCCTCAATTTTCTTTTGATAGTATTTTCGTAATAACACGTATGATCCACCCCCCCCCCCCCCCTGCGACTTCACTCCAAATGTCATCGACTTCATATTTGAATAGATGCATTTGTCATTTTTTTCTTCAGACATAATTAAATCTTCCGTTAGCTTCTTGGCTTGAAGAAGATCATGCTTACAGATTTTACACAGTTTTAAGTGTTCTTGTCTATTTCTAATGCAAATTTATTTATTTATTCATTTATTTTTTGTCTTGTAGATCCTCATCTTTGGGATACGTCACAGGTACTGAGATGGATAGAATGGACGCTGTCTCAGACAAATTCAGACGAACTGGAGATATGCCAAATCAAGGAACAACTCCTCCTCCAGTCAATCAAGGGAGATCATTTGACCAAATGGTCAGCGTTTGAATACGACAATATGTTCAACTACAGAAGTGAATACTTACGCCAACAAATGACCAATTGGCTACAAGGTGTGACATTTATTCATCAAACTTCAAAAAATTATCATACAGTGTCAAGCAGTGCAGGGCCCGTGACAACCGTGGCTTACTGCACTATCGTCTGATTCCATGTTTTTGAGAATTATGATCATTTTCATAAAAACAAACGGGTTACCAGTTGAGTCAGAACTATCAGCTACAGTAACAATATGTACAGTACATTATTACAACGGCAAATTAAAAATACGACGGTATAGGCCTATAGTGACCTACCGTACAGTGTACTCCGTGGAGATTGTTTTGGAAGAAAAGGCTTATTTTATCTCTATTCTATGCAAGAAAAAAAGTGTTACATGTAGAATACTGATGAGTCTTGGCTCTATTAGAAAAAAAAAAACTACACCGTCGGAGTGGCAAGAAACTTTAGCTAAATACTTTGACGGTGATGGTCGTTAGAAGGGAAGGGCCTCTTTCATCAAAGCAATGCTTGTACTTGAAAATGTTGTCTCATGTAAGGGTTTTAATTTATGAAAACAATGCAAGTGGTTTCCTATTACATGAGCAATGTCATAAGCATCATTGTGTGTGTGTTTTCCTTAGCAAAAAAAAAAAGAGCACATTTGCTTGTCATCCTTCAGACACAAAGACAATACTACCTTGTGTTATACGACAAAATATGTCATCAAATTTCTAAATTATGCTTTGATTTTAGTGAGGAAGGGAAAGTGAAATTCATTTAATTAGAAAATATTTCGTGAAAGTTACAGCAAGTAAGGACGATCGTCACACTTACCGTCATCATCTAACGAAACTGAAATTCATTCAAACCCATCTGTTTGTGAGTCTGAAAAGCTTGCATTTTCAAATCATGAATCCCAATTTCGAATAAATCCATCACAAGCCTACTTTGCTCTTGGTGCTACACGTTATGTATCAAAAATGCAATTAACAAACATCTAAAGGTTTTTTTCTTTCTTTTTTCCCGCTCAACAGCTCTCCAGACGTCTGATTTCTTCCTGGGGCCAGCTCAACCTGGTTACGATATCGAGGTAATTATTCACAAAGCCAACGATGTAGCATTCATTTCTTCGAGTGACCAGTTCCGCGACATGTTGAATTGAACGGTTGTACACCCGTTGGTTCTTTGTGAGGTCCCTATTCCCAAGGCAGTCGTGTGCCGTCAAAATGCTCATTCCAAAGGCTATACGTAACCCATACATAACCCCTAACACATATGGCCTCGTAACTATACGTGTGACTTAGCCACATGCATTCTCTTTTATTTAAGCCAAGCTAGTCAAACAAATTTTGAGCCACAATTTTATAAGAACGGGGTCCTGTGGTAAATGCACGGATTGGCCACGTGAAAAGCCACCATGTAAGCATTTACTTTGTAAACAATGGTTGTTTTAATTAAAAGCCGCTCGTAAGTTCACATATACACAAATGTCCAGACACATAACAGGAATTCTCGCATCTTCGAACCAAGTTTAGGCGTTTGTTTTACTGACATAAATTTCAAGGATAGTTCTGCGGTGATGGTGCTGATATCATATAATTTAAGAGTGATCATTTTACTTACTTTTATAAACGTGTTTTCTCTTCATTTATGCAGTACAACTGGGGCGCATGGTGCAACGACCCTGGGATGTACCAACAGCCGTTTCATAACGTGACCAACAACACGGCGAACGCTCAAGGAGACTTCACAGTGAACTATGACACTTTCGGCGACTACCAACCGATTGCGCATTCGAATCAGAGGGTACCCGAATACCCGCCATACACGTGGAACCGGGAGGACGATAATTCAGGCTTCCCGATTACGAGGGAACCTATCAACTCCGGAAGTTCTGATGCCGGAGAATCCTCTAGTGACGACGAAGAGGACTTCGTTCAGGACTTTGTGCCAACAAAATCGACAGGAACAAGTAAGTCAGTTTAATCCTAGAACTTAGAGTGTCAGACGGTGTAAACGTCAAAACCAAATCCTTTCTGCATCGCAGTATGACGTCAGATTGGTTTATCTGGTAACATATATATACAGATGGAACTTTTTCCTCCCTTTTTTCCCTCTTACTTTTAAAATTTCACTATTAACTGTTTCATCAACGGCTGTTTTGTCAGACATGACATACACTATACGCTAATTGATGACAAAAGCATATATATATATATATATATATATATATATATATATATATATATATATATATATATATATATATTTGCTAAGCACCTGTGTGGCGATGTAAAAAGTTCAACGGGCACCTTAACAATCGGAAATGTAATAACACGTTGGAAGGTTCTGAGTATAGTACCATCCGCATATAGATAAGAAAAGAAATGTCATGGAAAATGGCTTTCTGGGTGATTACTTTGTCGTGCACTAATTGTCCTGCTCAAGTATCAGTATCGTTTCGACTTTTAGCGTGCTTCATTTTTATTTATTTATTTTTTTAGAGTCTCGCAAGTCTCGTTTTCACACTGTAGTGATGGTTTACATGAATGCATATAGATAATATTCATATTAAATTCGATTTCGTAATGCTAAGGTTAAGACAAAACCTCCTGTACTCACCAGCTTTCATTCCACCAAAGGATGCGAATTCTGTTTTTTGTTTCTTCTTCTCCTTCTCTTTTGGTAGTTTCAGTTGAATCATTTTTTTTTTTTGTTGGTTTTTTTTTCAGAGAGGAGACATCCCATCCTCTACAAGTTTATCCTGGAGCATCTCAATGATCCCTCAACGTCACGTGGGTACGTAGAATGGGTGAACAAATCGGAGGGGCTCTTCAGATTCAACTCCAGAAGGAAAGACAAATTTGCAGAGATGTGGTCGAAAGCCAAGGGCAAGAAGCAACCCATGACCTACCAGAACATGGCCAGGGCCCTCAGGAATTACACCAGACCCAACAAGAGAATCATGGAGCGGGTGCCCAAGAAACTCCACTACAAGTTTGTGCCTGAATTTATCGAGTAGGCGCCTGGCCATGGCCGATATGAATTTATTTGACGTTTCGAGTTTAACGTCGATTTGGTGTTCCGTGAGAGGACAGGTCGCTGATGTAGTGATGAAGGTGCAGTGTATTGGTTGAAACGAAACAGTAAAATTAAGCTCTCCGTGTTACCCGAGGTGATGAAGAGAAACAAGCCTTCCTACATCTGCCGAGAAAATGAAGAAGAGATGACCCAGCATGACGAACTGCTGTGCCTCTGATAGGATAGCTGGTGCAAATGCATGTAGGTCGTTGGTCGAGAGGTCACCAGACCAGACCACTACGAGTCCTCATGGCAGTCTTAGATCAAAAGAAAGTGTTTTTCAAAGAATTAACATGAATCCGCTGGCATGCTCATGCCTGTATTTGTAAATATGTAAGTATCTATAAAGAGTTTTTACGTCTTTAGCAAAGGTCCTAAAAATGATAAAATACAAACTAAAATGTCTTCAGAAAAATATTAAAAAAAAAAATCACCTTGACAAGCAGCTGACGTTACACGAGGACAAACGTTTTATCCCACAGACCCCTGCCGATCAAATTTCCAAGTACGAGTGAATTGAAAAATGTGAAATCCAGTAAGTAATTGCCTACAATTCACGTACTAACAATACCCTCTCACACTTATAGACCTAAAGTAAAAATGGAAGTAAAACATGAATGTACTCTGTGATAACCAAACAATGTCATAAAGAGAGAGATGCGTGGGGAAACCTAGCTTTGATATTTACATCCTAATCGTGAGGAAACTTGTTATACTGAATGTGTTACAAAAAAAAAGACATTCCTTCAAATAAGGGATTTAGCCCGGTAAGAAGGTACTGAATTTGAATTTTTGGGGAATGGTGGTGCATCCACTCTTGGAAGTATGTAAATAATGTAAAATAATGTCACATACAGCGGTTATTTATATTTTTAATTTCTGTTCTTTCAGTACATGACTCAAGGAGTATCCGTGTAGTTTATTTTATAGGCAAAGTCAGTACATATAGCATGCAAACGTCTGACAGTTTTTTTTTTTCAAAAATAATTTTATATTCATTGACTTAAAAGACCAAGAATTATTTTTACCTATAGTCTGTTTTTTTATATTGATAACATTTTCTTTTTATATAGCTGCCTATCCAACTTTCAGTAGATGCTTAAGACACACTCATTCTCGTCATGAGGTTGTCCAAACAAACTTATCCTGCCAATAAAGTGTAGCCATAGCATCAACAAGCTCTCGATTACCGCATAGTTGAACAGAAGGGGATCAAGTGGTGTTTAGGGTGGGGCCTACTTCTAATATAGGTGTGGTTTCATGTAATAATAAATGCAGTTTATCCGGAAATATCGGCGTAGTTTACATAAAATGTGGGCGTGGTTTACACGTGATACTGGCACGGCTTACTTGTAGTACGGTACTGGAATACGGTACATAACACACGGACGTTGCTGATCGATAATCCACAAAAAAAAAAACTATTTCACCCAACTTCGTTCTCTTCCTCACAATTTTCACCCCCCCCCCCCCTTCTCACAATTTCTGTTTACTTGTAGTAGTTGAACATCTAAAAAGTTTTGTTTCTATCAACAAGTTGACTCTCAACTGGGCATTACACGTTATCAGTATGGTCTATACAAATTCCTACATTTAGTTGTGTGTGTGTGGGGGGGGGGGGGTGCGATTAATTCAGGCGGGTTTGGGTGACATATTTAATCGTCAAGATCTTCGCCTTTAAATGAAAGTTCATTTTGATGTAAGGATTGTGAACTCAGCACAGGTTTACACTGCAACCGAACTGAAATCGAAATTGTTTTGATATCGCGGCCACGGAAGGCCTACATTCATTTTCTTAAACGTTTATCTTTAAAAAGAAACTTAAACCAGTGGACCTTTTCTGGATTATCCTGAACATTCATCGAACCGGATCTGTTCTTCGTTTACGAGTTTCACAACGGAATAACATAAAATCCGGTGTGGACTCAGTTTCACATCATGGGAAAATCAGCTGTTATCGGGGCATACGAAAGTCTTAACTAAACATAGTGCTGTTAGTGGCTATATCATGTACGTATAAATGTATATGTGTCTATATCTATTTTATACGTGTGGCGATCACGCCACAGCCGCGTGATCAAGCTTATGTGCTTGATTTAAACGCGATTCAAACAGCGTAGAACAAAGCTGCTCCGGACCCGTTAGTCTTTCCAAATGTTAATATGTTTAGAAAAATAAAATCTTTGAAAAATATGACTAATTTGTTCTTCCCTTTTGTTTGTTTCTTTGCGTTCATCTGTGACTTTTAGAGGATAGTTTAAACTAAGTGAAGCTGGTATTTTCGGAAAATGTGTTCGCCCCTTTTCTTTCAAACATTGGAATCACAAAGAAACTGACCAGTCTCTGTTTATGGTTAAATTAAGGCTAAATTCTCCATCTGTTCAGTTCGGTCGTACCCCCAGAACACCTCGTCCCACCTTTTCACCTCTCCTTATCTCAGACCTGTCCCATGTTTCCCGACTTCTCCCTGTCCTTCTCCCCTTCTCCCTTTCTCGCTTCCATTCCTAAGTTCAGTTCGCCACCCCACACACAATTCTTCCATTCTCCCCTTAATGTTGACTTTGTCTGACTCCCCGTTTAACTTTAAAAGCATGCTGTAGAACTACTCACGTGACGTATGCGGGATGAACAAGTGAAGCTGCTGTTAGTTGCCGCCAGATTCTTCGACTTATGTATTCAAGGAGAAGGGAGGAGGAGGGGGGGGGGGGGTGAGGGATGGAGTTACGTGTGGGGTGGATGCAAGCAACAGTTATTCACTCATATACATCTTCCTCTATCTGTAAACCCTCTAAAAGGCGGTGTTTCCTTCGTAGAGTTGTCCTGATTTGCGCATGCGTGGAAATTCCAGGATGTATGGACGATATACCCGCAAAGGGTCGGATTTCACAAACAGAAGAAGGGGAAATCCACGGCTTTTGTCTTCTATGGGGGGGGGGGGGTGGAGGCACGCATTGTAAAATTTAAGTCTGATTTTTTTGGGGGGTGCACATTTACCCACTGCACCCTTGGGAAGTAACCGTTAAAATGTTAATTAACCTTCTGTAATTAACCTTCTGTATATAAAGGTACACCTGGTCAAAAATAGTAACGGTGTCATCTTGGGCATTTCGACATTAATTTGATATTTTGTTTTCAACGACTCGAATTACACGACGGGGGAAACACCAAAATAGCGTAATATTAA
This sequence comes from Stichopus chloronotus, assembly GCA_021234535.1. Classification (NCBI taxonomy): domain Eukaryota; kingdom Metazoa; phylum Echinodermata; class Holothuroidea; order Aspidochirotida; family Stichopodidae; genus Stichopus; species Stichopus chloronotus. The sequence goes on from CM037847.1 coordinate 15,014,326, forward strand.
CCCATGCCCATCCCAAAATGCGGCAACGTAGGATATCGTGGGTAATATACCAACACAATGGACTGTTTTGGCGTGCCTTTGCTGATTGCTTGATTACACGGAATGCAATTAGCATTATTGACTGGCTCCAGCTGATTTAACATCGAAGGACAACCTAGTTTATCTGCAGTAAAAAAAAAAAAACAGTAAAAAAAAACAACACGCTAATCTAAACTTCAGTCCCCTATTGCGCAACATCCCCCCCTAACTCCGGTCATCCTACCTAGTATAGCTGTGTGAGTTATTGGTACAGTCCTATTTATAAAGTTATGACGCATGTTATGGAATTTCTTAGTCAACAGTCTCCGTGGCGCTCTGCATTTATCTTACAAAGGGTTGCTTTATAGAGGAACTCTATTACACAAAGCCGTAGAAAGAGGTATTCGGCGCTGATCCTATAGTATAACGAGTCAGTTGGGCATTCCAGCGTACGTCTATCACGAACTCTTTTCTAAAAAATCAAATGAGCAGCTTTGAATATGATTTTGTGGGAAATGAGCTCACGGAAAGGAAGACATTTTCTGTTCCAAATGTGTTCCGACCGGTAAATGCACGAGCAGAAGTTCTGCCGCAATCGAGAACACAAAAATGGAATAAATTATTCACAGAAGAGATGTCCAACTTGGTGAATTCATTGGCTACCAAAAATGTTCAAAACTTAGATTTTCTGGGACGTACTGTATGTATCGTAAAGCTGTCCTTGTTGGTGTCGAATGGCACCTGAGAGAAAATTTCATAAAAATACCTCTCAGATTGCAGGAAATTGCCCTTCCTGGTCTCTCTGGCCTTGATAATTTCAGCTAAGTATTCTTTATTTTTTAGAACACAGGTTTGAAAATTTACACTTCCAACATTAATAGTCGAAGTCATCTTTTTTCTTTAGGTTAAGGTTTTTTTTTTGTCAAGTTATTTTCAAGAAAGATTCGGCAAGTGTCAATCCGCCCCCTCCTTGTGATGGTGCCGTTAATTATTCTTTGATAGTCTTTCCACAAGTTTAGCCATCATGTGTAGGTCATAATGGGCACCACTTGAGTCTCGCGCCACGAAGCCTGATGTAAATGGTCTAGTAATTTCTAAGAGGTTTTTTTTTTATCTTCGGTCATGTTTCTAAGCGTGATCTCTCTTGATCCACACTCAGAAATTCCATTAATGATGTCATGATCGTGGAACTTTCCTTCTTTAAAATTCTGGCAAGCTCTCTATCAGCCTGATTACACCTCATTGCCCGAGGTAGGAAACGAAACACAGTGCACTGAAAACTGATACACTCAACTTCCCCTCTTAGTAATTGATTGACAGTACCAGATCTCCTTTCTGGAATCATCTATATGCCATGGCAAAAGAAAAAAAAAGAAAGAAAAGCTAAATGAAGAAAGTTACTTAAGTTGCCTGGCATAACTTCTATGGTGAACAAATACTCAGGCTAATTGGTTTCTCACGCAGTATGAGCAGAATATAGCTGCTCGAGGTACGGATCAGTAAACGGGGTCTGGTACAAGATATACTCCACACCGCCTTTGATGTTATGAGGTATTTTCGTTGAAATCTTAAGAACGACCGTCACTGCATGGTCTAGTCGTTTTCGAAGGCTGTCCCATGCAGCTGCCATATCTTTTGTTCAAAGCCTATACTTAAAGGAAGGCACTCGTCGATTCAAACAGTTCCAATGCGCTCAACTGCATACTGTCTTACTTTTTGTCTCTCCCATGTACAAGCCGTCTAAAACTCCTCCTTTTGCAAACAAAACCCAAAATTTAATAACATATTTCACCGCCATTTAAAGAGTTTTTAAATGAAAGAGAATAGTTTTCCACTGCAGGCATTTCACACCCCTGCCAATATTTTGTTCCTAACTCAAGATATTGCTGTGTGAAAAAAGACTTCTCTTGTCAAGAAAAATTTCCAGTTGCTTCGAGGTTACCGAAATTCTAAATCACAGTGGTAAATTATTGCAAGCAATCTTTACATTTCTTTGAAATTGAAACCCTGATTCAACCTTGAAATTTGATGCCAGTAAAAATCTAGATTATGCGTATTATGGATTTACCTTAAAATATTGTAGAAATTAAGGTCACATCTCTTAAATTAAACCGTCGTGGGTAATGTTTCAAATTTCAATCCATTTAAGTACATATCCTGGTCAGCGTACGATCTCCGAAATGTGTAATCACTATCCCCACCCCGTGTATATGCGGTGTGACATAAGAAACATTGCATCTCTTAAATCTGTTGTCAATCAAAGAGGAGAACCAATTGAGAATTTGTCACTCCCCTTACCTAAAATGTAGTTTGGGGTGATTAGGAATTGAGATAAAGATCTCAGCTGCAGTGTTTGGATGTGTACAATAGATTTTTAAATATGAGCATTTTTGGCCGAGGGTCACGAGTCCCCCCCCCCCCTCTCCCCTACTCCTTACACACCCACCATCAACACAACTGCAACAATTTTATACTGCCATCCTGATGTTGGTCTACTTTCTTTCAGAGTGGATGTTGTGTTATCATATCCCACGTGTACCATTGTTGATTTTTAAGGTATGATTATACGTCTCCGCCGTGAGTGTCGCATCACGACTTGCCTTATATTTAAAGTATACATAAAGCCAAAAAAAATAAATAACTAAATAAAAAAGAAATATATATGCCACAAATCTTAAAAGATGAATTCAAATGGTACAACGCCCATCTTTACAGGTCATCATTTCTGTATTGAGATATAACATATAACAGTTTATTCACTCAATAATGGTCGATTGGGCAATTAATTTGTGATGTCATTTTGTTCTACTCAAATTATTATTCTGTTTTTCGTTTTTTTTTCCCCAGAAACCTCAATTGGCACCTTGTCACAGGAAGTGATTACTGCGTTTCCGTTGTGGGGTGAAAGCCTCTCCATAAAACATGTTATGCAAGGAAACAGTAAATTTTTCAAGGTTATTTAAACATGTTTATTTCAAAAGGGAAAAAAACAGCACACAAAGTTCAACGCGCTCTATGCACACACCGTTTTTCTTACCGTGTGTCGTGGAACCTTGTGTTGGGAAACCTTTCGAATTCGGCGGTCTAAAAGATTTTTCAATAAATTCTGCTAACAACAGTTCTTAGTTTCTGTCGATATTGTGAAGTCGTGCAAATAAATGGGCGTCAGCCCACCGAAGAATCAACTTAGTTTTTTCACATGCTGATATACGGACCACTTTTAGACAACGCAAAGTCGTGTGAAACGGTGAGGAGGAAAACACTGGGAATGTGAATAATCATGAGCTTTGGGGATTTTACAAAGAGTCATTGGCTGTTTTGAGGAAATCCACGCCTTTCTCCATATGACAAAGGGGAATCAATAGTATTTATGCCACAGCTAAGAATTTGGCTATCCCATTTGCTGTGAGGGATAGGGAACAAGTTGTGTACCCCGTGAACCATACATAACAATAGAACGCACACGAACCGTACTTGCCCACATGCTTATTCCTCGCCAACCACCTACCCGCCCTTCCCTTACGCTGGATGGTAAACATTCCGGAGAAAAATGGTCTGACCAGGCTGGCCTACTGTTGAAGTGGCTACGTTCATAATGTGAAAACTGGCAGCCTGTGTAACATAAATTAGGCATTTATCAATCATGGTTCCGGGGAGGTTTTCTTATTCAGTCCAATGCCAATACATAGTTTTGTGATTAAATTAATTTTGGATGAGTACAAGATTTGATTGGGAAGGGTGAGAACAACTGGGGGGGTCAAGGAAAACAATCTGGAGGGGTAAATGCCCCCTCATGTCCCCCGTAGCGCCGCCACTGGTTAGGGTACCACAACAGAAATAGATGCACCAGCATGATGTTAGGCTAACACTGAACAAATGAAGCCAAACGTAATACACGCAGTCCTTAATTGCTTCAGATTGGAGGAGGCTGAGGGGATTATTTGGGTTTCTGTACTGCGATTTAGGTCTGGTCCGCTCAGGTTGCTCTCGGCCCAGCTGCTGAGCTGGGCAAGCTTCTTCATCCCTCACATCATTTGGGAAAATGGCTTATAGACTGGAGGATGCACTCTCATCTGTCAGATGGGGACGTTAAATGGAGGTCAAGTGAACAGGTTTGGGGTCCGCATTGTATGGTTTTGCCTTTGTCTCGTTACACACTGAAAACTCATGGTAAAGAGTAGACAAATCTCGCAGGTGTTCATTCATAATCCATACGGTATTGGGTCTTGGTTGAGCCTCCTGATCCTTTCAAACTCAAATTCTGGCTTCTTAAAGGGAAACATGGCGTTTGCTTTACAGATAATGATTATACTTTAAGAACTAGTACTTGTAAAGACAGGATGATAAATTACTCGTAGTAAGAACAGATGGTGGCCTTCTTTCCAAGAAATAAGTTTCTCGCGGATAGAAGTTCAGCTAACTTGCCGAAGAACACCTTGTTCACCCAAAATTTCAAAAATTGAAATGATGCATCTTCCGTAAACCATCGTATGTGCAACGTCTTGAGGATATGAAACTTTTTAGGTGTTTATTAATGAACTCGAGTGATTTGTAGCTATTTTCTTTGTACGTCATGTTGGTGCACTGTGAACACACTACAATCCGTTAACGAAAAAAAAAATCTCCGCTGATGCTGATCTCTCCTTACTATAGGATATTTCCATGTTTTCACTACAGGTATCAGGATATTGCCTCAAGGTTACCACCCCTTAGTTCTATGGGGAAGGTGGCTACTGTAAACAACTGCCAGATCTATATAGTAAACTCTTATTCATCTATGTTAGGGGTTTCCAAACCTACCTTTTTTTTCATCTTTCAGGCACGGTTATTATCCAGACCCTCCGATTCCTCTTCTTCAGGTTTATCTGGTTTTATAATGTAGTATCTGTACGTGGTCACTCCTGATAGCATGCGCTGGGAGTACTCAACAGAAGGCCATGCACTTAAATCAACGAAACAGTGCGCTAGGCTATGCTCGGCATTCAGAAGTAATTCAGTCAATTGTATTACGTCATTTCCCATTTGGAATGAAAGTTTTAAAATCCTGCAACCATTTTGATTACATAATCAACGGGGTAGAAGATTCTTTCTTCCTACAATAGCTGCGCGAGGGTCTTTGTGGTACGCGACGTGCTTTAGGGTGGCGGGCAAAAGTGCTAAGAGAATATTGAACATTTTTTAACCATGCACGCTGACAATTACTTTGTCTCAAAAATAGGTCAATTTGTTCCTCCCACAGTCTAGTTTAATAACAAATTGCACCATTTTCCATCTTAGTCCCTACTAAAAACTCAAAAATTTTCAAACGGGCATCCCGTCGTTGTACGCCTCCCCCAGGACGGCGATCAGTGGCACATTACATCACAAATATTTAGCCATGTGGAGCTTCAGAAAATTCAAGTCATAAGTATCCTCATATGAGTTTCATTGACGAAGCCTGGCCTAGGTCTTTCAAACACGTCAGCTGTTTTGAACATCATAAAACACCACGTCTCACAATAATCAACAGTTCCTTTATAATGTCAAAGGCAACCATTCACAGAAACTGATTTCCATAGAACAGAGTAACAAGAAATAGAGATGAGGTGGCGCTAGATAGAAACCCTCGTAAACCCTTACCTGTTCATATGCTTGAAATGTTTTTTTTTTTTGGTTTTGTTTTTGTTGTCGTCAGTACTGCACAGTATCAGTTTTTTTCACAACGTAGTGCAAAGCTGAACTAAACGGTGGTGAATTATTCAACGACAGTGGTTCAATCCAGCGGGCTATTGCATCACTCTCTCGTTATACCCATGCAGAAGCAAAACGGCTCAGATTTGTACCGTTGAAAACTAAAACCTTGAATGTGTGTGGTTCTATATAAACAACCATTGACTGTAGAATATTGAGAACATCATGTGAAGGGGGGGGGGGGGGGGTTGATCAGTGGCGGCATCCGTGTATCTCTCCTGGTGGACAGAGGTCAAGTGGAGTCCATCATTGCTTACATGCTCGATAAAATTGCAGGGAGACTACCTAAGTACAGTCCCACCATCGGATGGCACGTATCACACCAGAAAATATTTGGATGAAAATACCACCTGGATCTCCGGAAATCACATACCAAGGCTCAACTTCACTCTTACAGCACCTTGAGAAAAAAACTGCTACAAAATAGATGGGGGTGGGGGTATGGTCGCAGTCACACCACCACTGGTATTAGTGTCTGAGCATGTGAACACAATACTATGGGTCTTTGTTACTAACACATTAGTGGCAAAACGTGGAGTAGTGTGTCATGCGTCGAGAGCCGTGCAACAGTGTTCCCACTCCCTTCTTTTATCAGTATTCATTAAATTACATTGCAATTGTAATTCCCCGTGGAATTTTATGTTCACTCTGAGGAACACCAACTATGCTTACAATCTGGAAGTATCAGTGTTCAATCAACATCAACAAACCCAAGTTGATACACACGACAAGACTTCACCATTCCCAAGCCTTAAAACACCACAATACCTCTAAATTTTAAATTTGATTTCCTTTTATAATGGTTTGATAGGAAAACCCAAGACATCCATTGAATTCTGATATCAAATCAGTTTTTTAGTGTCCCCCAACTGAAGAAAAAAAAAAAGAAAAAAAATACAGCACCAATGTAGTGACTCCCGTGTAACGGAACCGCAAAAAAATACAATGGCACTTCACAACTGTCCGAACATCATGTTGTCAAAAACCATAAAGTCACAGGACTTTTTGTGATTCCTTGCCAGTATTTATGATAAACAAAGGATAACCAACACGCCCGATTTCGAAATTCACTCGCCTCACCTTCCTTAAGATGTCCTGTCTACAAGGTTTTCATAGCATGATTTTTTCTGACCTCATTAGAACTTTGACCATCATAAAAAAAAAGACAGCCATCATCTACTCAGCAAGAGTTAAGTGTTACCAGTGGCAAGTTCCAGCACAAATCAGTCACTGATATATATCTTCCTTACAAGGTGTTAACTTCCACTTCTGGTAACCTCCAATGAAATTGACCTCCATTAAAAAAAAAAAAAATTGGGATCATCTACCCACAATGGACAACCTATACACTAGGTTTGAAGTTCTAGCAATTTTCCTTCTTCAGATACGGTGTCTACAAAGTTTCTATGCAATGACCTCTATTGACCTTGTGTGACTTCTGTAAAACAATGACAGAGATCATCTACTTGTCAAGAGCTACCAAGGTTAAGAAGTTTGGAGTTTCAGCAACTTTCAGCAGCTGAGATAGCTTACTTAATAGGTTTTCAGATTTTCTCCTCTGGTGACCTCAAACGACCTTTGACCTACCTGGGAAAGAATAGGGACCATCTACTCACAATGGACTACCAACAAACCAACTTACGAGTTCAAGTTACTTTTTCTCATTGAAATACGAATTTACAAGTTTTTCAACCAATATCCTCTACTGACTTTATGTGACCTTTGACCTCATCAAAACTTGCAGATATCATCTACTTATCGAGCGTTACCAATATTGAAGTGCCAGCAACTGTCAGTTGGTGAGATATCCTCCTTGATAGGTTTTTAGACTTTCCCTCAGGTGACCTCAAATGACATTTGACCTACCTGGAAAAGAATAGGGACCATCTACTCACAATGGACTACCAACAAACCAACTTAAAAGTTCAGGCTACTTTCCCTCATTGAGATACCAGTTTCAAGGTTTTCAAGCTATGTCCTCTACTGACCTCATGTGACCTTTGCCTCATCAAAACTTTACGGAGATAATGTACTTCTCGTTTCTTTACAGAGGTAATTTACATCTCAAGTGCTACCAATGCTTTAAGTTTGAAGTTCAACCAGCTTTCAGCAGCTGAGATAGCTTACTTAATAGGTTTTCAGACTATCTCTTCTGGCGACCTCAAATGATCTTTGACCTACCTGACAAAAGTATAGGTATCATCTACTCACAATGGTACTACCTTCATACCAACTTTGAAGTTCAAGCAACTGTCCCTCATTGAGGTACGGTATTTACAAGGTTGTCCTCTACTGACCTCATGTGACCTTTGACTTCTCGAAACTTGACAGAAATCATCTACTTATCAAGTGCTACCAACAGTTTACGTTTGGAGTTCCAGCAACTTTCATCCTCCGCGATATGTTTTCAGACTGTCCCCTCTGGTGACCTCAAATGACCTTTGACCTACCTAAAAAAGAACAGGGACCATATACTCACAATGAACTACCAACTTTGAAGTTAAAGTTGCTTTCCCTTATTGAGATACCGTGTTTCAAGGTGCCATGTCCTCTATTCACCTCATGTGACCTTTGACCCCGTCAAACCTTGACAGAGATCATATACTTATCAACTACCGATAGTTTAGGTATGAAGTTCCAGCAACTTTCAGTTGCTGAGATAGCTTCCTTAATGGGTTTTCAGAGTTTTGCCTCTGGTTGGCCTCAAATGAACTTTGACCTACCTGAAAAAGAATAGGGATCATCTAATCTCTGTGCACTACCTACACCGAACTTCAAGAAACTTTCCTTCCTTGAGATATTGTGTCTACAAGCTAAGGTGTCACACACACCCACCCACCCACGTACACACACATGCCATCACCATTGCATAGATTCCTTGCTTGCCTTTGGCAAGGAATCAAAAATGGAAATCATGATGAAAAAATCTGCAAAGCTCGCCATTTTCTCTTTTATAGTCGCAATATACGTGATGACTCCGGTGTAAAGAAACCAATTCAAATGCAACGACAGTTTAGGTTGATACTCATTTGAAATGGATGTTAATCATCATAGCGAGTAAAAAGCCAAGTACAAGAAGTGGTGGAGTAGGGGCAATACTGTTAATAGGGATGAGTTGGCTCTGTACTTCACACGTGTGGATTGACAGAAGTAAAATGGTCATCGACTTTATCCATGATCGAAACTAAATAATTAATTGGATGATCACTCCCTATTAATATCTCTCAGAAAATACATCAGAGCTCTTCTAATTTGGGTGAATAAATAAACAGAGAAATGTCGCTAAAGAATCACGGAGGTGAAGGGACAGATGCTTCATGGTTTGATGTTAGTGTTTGCACTGAGTCCTAAATTTGGACCAGGGGACCACCTGTCTACAGTTGGTCAGACACCCAGAGACACAACTTCTGCTAGGCTTTGAGTTCGTTTTTAAGTCATAATACGACATTTTGCTTAGCACATTGATGAAACACCATGTACGTGCAGACAGACAATGAAGAGCTTTTGGCTAAGCACACATATTGAATTTTGCCACACGTAAGGTACAATGAATGCCTAAATGAGACTTTGAAACCAGGTGGAGATTTCCGAAACAGATGGTGACATCATCGGTTGGGTACCACGGAGTAAACACTCTTTGATGTATGTGGTAACATGACTAGCTGCAAGGACCACATAAATGTGACACACTGCACAGTGATGACTTGCATCAAAGAGACAATGGTTTTATAGAAACAATGTGTCAAATAACTCACTCTTCATACAACACTGCACCTTTAACTTCTGTTGATTGAATATAACTATTGACCTGACCCCCAAAACAAGAAAACAAATTGGTTCCTAGCACAATGATCTCATGATTTCAACTCCTTTTGAACCCAACCGAGTTTGGCATTGTGATGTGTATCCTCTGCCATGTATAGCAATACAAAATCCCAAAGAAATGTATGTTGGTCTCCAATGTGGCTTTACCATCAAATTACCAGTACACGTTGTCATATCTGGCTTTCCACCTGACGTGTCTACCCATACAATACAGTGCGGTGGTCACACCCTACCCTCGAAAAGTAGGTAACATCACTCTCGAACGCGGGCCCAAAGAGTTCTTCCCAAAAGAAATGCCTGCAAATTGACCACTCACTATCCTCAGCCCTTCCAATATAGGTAAATAAAGAAAGAATAATATTCATGGCATTCAGTTTAATAACTGGGGGAAAAAATTGAGGGGAAAGAAAAAAATGTTTGGCCACTCCTTGACAGTCCAGACGAGCTTCCCAATCTTGTGATATGGTTTGTTCAGCTGGCTGCTGTACCAAAATCACCCACACATGTGTACCTGCACATTGCATTACAAATAAAAAGTTCACAATTGTCAGCAAAAGCAAATATGATTCAAATTACAAATGTAATTGAAATGCAACAATAGTAAAATCAGCGACAAAAAAAAAAATACTTAAAGAGGGAAAAACCTGTCACAAAGTATGGCAACAGCAGATACTTCACATTTTCATCCACATTATTCAAAGTTTTATCATATAACTAGCAGTTTGTAGGTTACTATATATGGTCACATTAAAAGAAGATGATAAAGGCAAGTTATATACTGAACTATTGGTTACTATGTGGATGTTTTTTGGTAAAACTATCCCTACAATGTTGTTACAATAGAGTTTCATGAAAAGTGACAGCCCTCTAAAATAGCAAATTATGCCAGGAGACCATATTCTGGTCACTGAAAACATCCACAGTGACTTGGATTTCACACTTGTTTTCTTTAAACATGTAATTTCTTTCATGTTCCACCATCCTTTAATTTATAGCTGCCAAAGCTGGAATATGAGTGAATTTTTTTTTTCATATTTTGCCATTGAAAGCCAAATATGTTATAGCCACTACAATAAATGTTTAAGCCCCATTCTTGCAAACATGAATATTCATATCCATTTCCATTGGTCTTTTTTTCATTTCTGGTAACACTGATTAATGGCAAGGTTTTCTTGTAGAATCTGAATTTTGTAGGGCCAACAAAAATGTTGAGACAATATTCACATTCAAACACCTAGAAGATGAATGCATGGTTCTCTTTAGGATTTTGTGAGAGGTGATATTTTCCCCGGTGCTTTGTCTTCCCTGAAACACTGATGAAGAACAAAGGCAGATGACCAGATGATTGCCTGTGCAACTCCTTCCAACAAATCAACTATTCCAGATTGAAGTTAATATACACTCTGATGGGTAAAGGGTTCTTCATTTGTCCTGTATGGAGAACCCTTGGGATTCTACAAAAATAGCTTACAGAAACTACTTAGAGGGAGTGTGACATAAAAAGGATATTTTGGAGAATTGGGTGCATTAAGCATTGAAAATATTAAAGATAGTAATAAATTCCATCAAGATCCATCAACGATTGACCAATTTACAGGAAAATTAGTCTCTCAGAGCTCACATCTGAGCTGCTCATATTTGAAAGAGCTTCACAATGATTGAATTCAGGTATTTTGACCAAAATTAAAGTTTTTTCTTGAGCAAACTACGGTTGGTAAGTTTATCCAAATCTATAGACTTTCAAAAAAAAAAAAAAAAACATGAACAGGGATGACATACAAGTTACAAGCTGACAATATGAGCTTAAAATGCATTTTAAGAAATCATGAAATATCAAAGCCATGATTTGGATCTAGTTTAAATTCCTCTAAGCAAAAAACCAAACCTGTCACCACTATTACTGATCCTGACGAATATGGTCCGTTTTTTTTTTTTTTTTCCAGCTCTAATGTGGTTGAAACCACTTCCTGCGGGTGGTTTAATTGACAGATGCACAATTTACATTTTCTTCTGAATCAAGATCAACCAAAACTGTAGAAGTCCTCTTTCAAAAAAAAAAAATGATATGAAAACAAAAAAGGGAAAGATACAGATCAAACCCCAAATATTTTGACTTCAGGACAGCTACTTTCACATAACCAATGTCCTGCATGAAGATGATGCAATGATAGTTCATTTTAACATCTCAACTATCTTCAAATGAGATATCAAACATGGTGAGATAATGTCACCGGAGAGGACGACACCATCCAAAGTGAAATTTTCTCTACAAGTTGACAGACTTCAAAATAGACATCAACGTGAAGTTGTCGATTGTTCCAACATGTTGGCTTCCAGCAATCAACCTGTGTCAACTATATGGGTAGCAGCGAGTAGACTTTTATCAAACTCGATGTCAAGTTGTCAACATGGTGAGATGGAACTAAACGTGATGTGATCTTTCTGATCGGAGTTAACATGGCAAGACATATCACTTTAGTCAAGGAGACTTATTTCAGAGAGAGCATGACGATATGGAAAGTAAAATTCTTGTCGATGAGTTGACTGACTTCAAATTAGTCGTAAACATGACGACAACTTAGCCAGAAAAGATGTCTACATGGTGAGATCAATAAATTGACATTCATCAAACAGGATGACAACATGGTGATACAAAACTACAAGAGATGTCCCACTGATCAGAGGTTAACATGATGAGATACAAATTTGTGTTAACCTTCTCGACAATGGACATCTAGTGATCTAATGTCAATTATTTTGACTGGGTGACTCAGTGGAATACGATGTCAACGTGAAAGAAGTTTTGTCATTTGGGCGACTCCAGTTCCCAATAAATTGTTTTCATCTGCTTACGTCTCTTGAACCCCATATATATCATTGGGCTGTGATGACCTTTTGATTGACGATAAATTCACGAAGATAGACGCCATTCCATAGATTAATTCATGGTCGTGGTTACATAAAATGTTTCTCTACAATCTTTTTTTTTTTTCCTTAAATGTTTAGGAAACTAAATGCAGCTTTCATAAAGATGTCTGGTTCATGTCACTCTGTCTATACACATCCAGTCTACCTTCTGTGAAAGTAAGCCGATATTAAAAACAGGACAATTTCCAGAGGTCATGTAGTGCTTCCGCTTGCCGCCTCCTCCAGGATCAAGATCGCGTCGACGTCGACGTCTTCCCGCTCCTTCAACAATTCGAGGAGTCTCTGTGGACGGGCCCTGCCGGCGTTTCTCTTCCTCCACAAGACGAACATCTCATAGACTCGATCTCTCGCACGTGGGTAATCGTCTGTGATGTGATCCACGTGATACTTTTTCAGCTTAAGGCTCTCCACTGCGATGTGCTTCCACTCTCCACCAATACACTCAGATAACTCTGAGAGGGTCTTGTCACTGACGTCTGTGTTTTGGTGGTGGCCAAGATCTGAAATGGAAGTACCCTAATATTGCAACTAATTCTGTACAAATTTGTGTCAATGTTTCAAGCTTTCTTCTGAAATTATACAATATTGAGATAGTCAACATTTTAGTGATTAATTATGAAATGTGTCACTAAATTTATTCTTACGGATTACTAGACAACTTGCAACTATAGTATTCAGCCATATAGATGACATGCCTATGGAAAGATAATGAATTGACCCTCTCACTAAAAAATGTAACATATATGGTAAAAACTGAAAAAAAAAAACATGTTCTTTTTTGTATGCGGGAAGTTGCGCTTACATCATGATGTCAACAAATTTGACAAAGAACATGTGATAAAACAAAATGACAAAATGGTAACAGGTACAGACAAAGAGAGAATACAGACAAGCCATCCTAACAAAGATGCAAAGTACACAGATGCATGGCCTACACCTATGGTAACACTGCTATCACTATCTCTACAAACTGAAAGGGGGTGCTGTAATTTTGATGTTACATGCTAGCATGAAGCACATCTGGGAGGAATTACACCTTTCCAGACTTGACCTCCTTGGTCAAACGTCATGGGGGAAAATTGATTCCGGGATATCTACGCCACGTTTACGGAACTGGGGGAGTATTTCTTGGCACATTTTACAGCAGTGACTGCTTGGTCACATCAACTTATCACAAACTTTTCACAAGACACAGTTCACATGTAACATTTACCTGCAGATAAGACTCTCTGCAACTAGATAGCTAGTATAATGCTCCTTTAAGTGCTACAAGTACTACCACATGTGGTCCACCTCTGTGTAGAATTGTGTGTTACTTGAAGGAGGATAGGTGGTAGCGACAAACATGCCCCATTACGTTTTGCACTTTCTTCCTCCAAATCGAGTAAAACCATGTATCTCCTAAGCAGATCTGTGGTACATAATGATCTGTCCATCACAAATTTTGTTAGAAAGTGGGGAGCAGAGAGAAAAAAAAACACAATTTTTTCAGTTTTACTTCCGTTGACATCCCATAGATAATTTTCATAAGTACGTGTGTTATGCCTCTCCCAAGCTTAAATGAGGAATGTCATTAATGTTCACCTGAACTCTACAAAAAAAAAAAAAATTGATGACCTTCAACCGACAGCATTCCTTTTTTGAAAAAGTGATTGCATGCTGTGAATTACAGAAGTAATTCTCAGGTTCAAGCTTTGTACACCATAAGTACTCAGTAATTATGTTTGTTAAAGCAAAAAATGTAAGCAAACGTCCTAGTTCCATAGCTTGTGTCAGCACTCGATTGCAAACAGCATTGACACAACGAAAAAGAACGTACGAGGTGTTCCAAAGAAAACGGCTGCTTCAATGGCCTGTCATTAGTCACTTAATCAAAGTTAAATCACAGGAAATCTTTGCTGTTGGTGCAAATCCTCCCATGGGTTAATATTTCAAAGAGTAGAGGTAATTCCAGTTTGCTTTACTTGATGTGTGGATACAAAGCTGAACAGAACATACAAAACATGAACATGTCAACATGAAAACATAGATAAAACACAAAGTTCATACCTGAAAGTGGCAGGTGAAAGTGCGAGCCATTATGGTTACCGCTTTGTTGATGTTCGTTCTGAAAATGTGAAAAAAAAAACCAAAATGTCACAGGAAATTAGAGCAAACAACTTTCTCTGAATCTAGGTATTACAAGGTTTCGTGTTTATGAGGCACTAACATGTATCATAAAGGCTTACACAATACAGATTTCTTTAGTCTAATTTGCACATCTCTTCTATTATATTTCGGCAAGATTTTTCTAACCGATTAGGTTACATTATATTGCTTCAACTATGAAATGAATGAAAACAGCGTCATATTGACATGAAAGTCAGCTGACATCGAAGCATTGCTACAGTGTCCTCTACAGCCTATAGGTGCAATATGACACTTCTTTGTCATTTCTTAAATAGAGGAGGACTACGTTAGGCTACAGTATTGCCAATGCGTCTCAGACAGACTGTCAGTTAACACTAGGCTGGTGTCATGTCAATGATTTTACACTTTTTACACAGCTCTACCATGGAAGGCTGAAATCATCTTAGAGTTGAACAGGGATCATCTATTAAACAACTAAGGGCCACATGGCACTCAACTATGATAGTCTGTGGTCATTTCAATAAGCCCTTACTCTTTCAAAAGCAGCTGACAAGATTTTTTACTTGATTTCATTTTGTACAAGTTACAAAGGTGGTGCTTTTTAAAAAAGGGCCCAACTTTGTGATATTTAAATGTCCCCATCAGCTACTTTACATGTCAGTACATCATTCTATTGTTAAGTTTCCATCAAGTAATCAAGTCAGTGAAAGGTCTTTTTAGCACCCTGCATTCCAAGATGTGTCGCCTCCCAGATTTTGTCCTAACATTTGTCAAAGCAAAGAGCAAAGGAGTTTGCTCGAGAATAGGGTGTTCTTCAGAGAGGGGGACCCCATAAATCCTTCACTCTCTTTACACCATGTTTAGGCTGGTTAACTGTACATCTACACCGGTCTATAATGTTTCAAGCTAAATTAGTATTAGTAATAAAGCCTGCAAGTACTGTACAGTGTACACCTACTACACGTTTGGGGTTAACAATCAAGAATAAATATGAAAAATGGAAAATAAACACTTCTACCTGGCTTACTGTACATCCCTATCATTTGATCCAGTTCCAACAACAACAAAGGGAGGAGATGGGAAGGTGGAGGGGTGGTGAATTAATTAAAATGAGTGGAACCCCCCAGAAAAGAAATTCTGGCACCATTTAGACCATTGAATTTTCTTCACAGTATAGTACCTCTTGCTTGATGTCCATGAGGGAAGCTGGTGGCATAACTGGACCTTCACTTTCTGTTGTTTCTGTAGCGGAACGAGGAGCAGAGAGCCCCCTCCGTGGAGGATTCTTCTGCCCTGAAGAGAGAAGACAGAAGACAGTGGTATTAAAGATTAGCACTACAAGGAGGAGTACAACGCACCTTCATCTGACAAGATCAAGTGGCTCCTGGATTGATCAAATTGTTTCTTTTTTCTTTAAGTTCAGGGTCTGACATCATTTCTAATCATAGCATCATTTCAATTGCTCAATTCTAGAAGAAACACGTAAACTAAGTCATAAACTTTCTACAAGCGGGGGCTCAACCAAAGAATACGTCCAAAAACACGCCGAGGTTACAGGTAACCATGGCGATCATTGAGACTATACCTTCCTGATTGTCTTGGAGTTTTCAAATCATTAAAAGTCAAAATGACCCAAAACCAGGCCAAAATGACACACATACCACTACATTTCTCAGAAATCACAACAAATCTTTGAAGTGGATTTCACACACAGAAGTGACATAATACACTCACATGTCCCTTCTTTGCTGTACACGACTCATCTCATCTGAAATATCACGGAATGTGAAAATGGTCACCAAAAAAGACAATGTCCTCATTTTGCATGTATGTACTACTACTACTACCTAGGGAAAAAAAATTAGTGTTCAAATTTTGTGTAGCACTTTTAAGGATTTTTTAGGTCCTACTGTATGGAAACTATTGGTGAAAATGCAAGGGTTTTAGGGTTATGCATACAAACAATTGCTACACATGTTTTCACTTGGGTAGCACTTTCCCCTGATGTGTAGCGAATTGCGATGCAATACTGGATAAATTATTCCCCAACCATTGAGTCACTGAGTATAGGAGGTCATGTACTGTACTTCCATTACTGATCCAATATATGTCAATGTAACAATTTTATAGTTAAATGTAGTGCTTTTATGCACAGAAGCACTGAATTTGTAATGCACATGAAGTGATTTAATAAAATGTTGGTGATTTTAGTCATATTAAAAACACATTGATTTACCGGTCAGATTCTATGTAAATGTCAACATACTGATTTTCATGTATTGATGGAGATGCACTGATTTTATATGCATCTGCAGGGTTGTAGCTAGACAAGAATGGAGTGATGGTTGTTTTGCGAAAATAAAAGTAGTGCTTGGCTTGTTAAAGAGCCCCCGAAAGTGAAGAAAGCCCTTTGTCAGCAAATTCTTTACTGGATTTAGACAACAGTAATGGTCGTACAGAGGCACAGGTCACAGCCAGTGTTTGTATTTTTGCCTCCTTGTGGTGGTCAGCTAAGATTAATAATGGCTAAAGCTCACCCCTGAAGGTGTATCCTTGTGTATCTGACTAGCTGATATGTACTGTATTGATAAATGCACTGGTTTTTTTGTGAACATTGAGTTTTACGATTATTTATTGATTTCCTATGGAGACACTGATATACATTGTAGACTGATCTAAACAATAGATGTTGTTTCACATTGATTCATCCATCCTATGTTTATATGCTGATGTCAATCTTTCACATGTTCATATATAAATTTGCTTCATATCTAAATGTATTGGTTTATTTGTAAATATATTGCAGGTTTGCAAAAGCCGTAGAGAGAAGTGGCTAGTGAGGGGTATGTCATGTGTTAGGAAAGGAAGACAAAGAACATGTGAAAAGGAGAGTACTGTAGGATTTGGAAGTGAAAGGCATTTAAGAGGAAAAGACAGACTGAAGACTTGCACCGCAAGATAAGGTAAAGAAAGCACTGATTTTGGTCTAAATGAGGAGGATGCTCTAGATAGGAAGAAGTGAATGTTAGAAGTGATGTCATGAAGTGAATGTTGGTAATCGTTCAATGATGGGAAAATACGGACTTTGAATAAATGCTGACGATGGTTTTATTTCATACTGAACAGTACAGTATGTTGATGCTCTTACTATATGTATGTATTCATTTGTGCTGTGAATGTACTGATACATTTTTTGGTTGATATCCCATTGTTATAAATTGACTTCCACTGATCCTACACTGTGTGTTACAGAACTGATATATTTTGATGATATTATTTCACTACAGAAATGAAGTGCACCTTGTTGAAGAACTTCATTTTCGGTGCGTCCCAAAATCTGTGGAAGTTTGTCAGGAAGCTTGTGAAAAAAAAAAAAAAAAAAGGTTAAAAGTTCATTTTAGTTCAACTCCAAAGTCATGTGAATTTAGAAGTGTTTGCACAGGGTAAAGAATCGGATCAAGGTACCAGCCATGAACAGCCGGTCAGGTAGCCAAAGTATAAATTAAGACTGTTAGGCTACGAATTCAATGTGAGGTCACGACATTTCGCTTGGCGTGTCAATGTAGCACCCTTTACCTACAGGTAGTGTTCTCAGTTGCATACATGCTGAATTTTGACACACATAACATTGGTATTTGGGCAGCAATCTGAGAATTAGGTCCTGATATCATGGCTGGGTACAGTGCCCAATCACTGCAATCACTCAGACTTTGCTTCAAAAGCTATTAGTATTTTAGGGTTTTAATCTGATTTATTGTGTGTTGTATGTGGTTTGTTTTTATTGCAAAGTGCCTTGGGGCCTCTGGGTATTAGGCACTCATCTAAATGTGGAATTGTTACTATATTATTATTATTATGTTTACAAGCCACATATCCAAGCAAGATTCAGCAAGACGTATACTCTTCTCCATGGAATCAAAACTTGTGAATGTATGAAGAAAAAAAAAGGTTGAAACTTTGTGCTGTGAGCAGAAATGTACCAAAGTTTGAGGACTTTGATTTTGTAAGGTGCACCAAAACTTAACTTTAATACTAAAATCAGCACTACTTAAAACTAAGATGATAGAAACAAAAATTTCAAAGGAATCTTACTTGCTGATAAATGTGGGTAAGTCTTTTTTATTACAGACGCCGAGTGATCCAGATTCAAATCGTACAAAGTCTGACAAAACAAGTTGAGGATTTCCTCATCTTCTGATATTATCAGCCGTTGCTCCAGTGCAGAGAGGAGGTCGAGACCAGGGCTCCCTCGAGTGGTGTTTATTTTATCTATACAAGAGGGGCTCAGTTTGTACGCCCTAGCGATTTTAACAGCATCATCCCTGCTCAGGGCATTGGAGAAGTGTATTAGCATAACTCTGTGTGCTCTGTCATTCATGGTGCATGAGTCTTTTTGAACTATCAACAAAAGCGGCTCCAGAACTCAATCTGATGAAGAAAAAAAACATAAAATTGTGAACAAATACAGAAAAAAAAAAACTTTCCAGGGCACATGGTTTGGGTCTGAAAGGAGCATCAATTAGAGTTAAGTTTCATGCTGTACAGTAATTGGTTGATTTTTGAGTATGAGAAAAAGATCAACAGTGATACAGTATTATGGGTTTGGAATGGAAATATCAGATATATCACTGAAAACCAATGGACCTTACAAAACGTACTGTTAACTATGTCAATTAGAAAGCAGATGGAAAAAAAGAAGTAAGTGGGGGCAAAACAAAAGCACTCATTATGCCGCAAGTACTGCTGTATCACCTACAGTATATCCTGACTTTCCAGAAATAAACTGCACAATATCACTCATCCCATCAACTGTGTTCTTCTAGACAGTGCTAAACAGTGATCTAAACCAGGAGGCAAATATTTGTCGTGGAAAGCTTTGACATGGAAGATATATACTTTGCGCACAGGATGTTTTTGGGTTAAATTGACCAATATTATGGGTGGGTGAAATGTTTGGTTTGTACTTAGGCAAGATGATTATGGTAAACTTTTGGTCTGGGGTGTCTTAAGTTAGGGTAAAGAGTTACAAGTATCTTGGTGCCTGTCTTGCAATCTCTGGGTCTCCGGATCAAATCCCAGCAGAACCAACTGGAAAATTCCTGTGGATTCAAATGTGCTAGTCCAGTAAAGCTGTTTACAGTGGTGCTGAGGTAGTTACCTGAGAGGGTTATTTGGGTTCCTGTTGTCTGATTTAGGTCTTGTCTGCTTCAGGTTGCTCAGTACCCTCCCAGTCTTTCGAAAAGAGGCTAATGACTGGGGGGGGGGGGCAGGGTTACGCTCTGTCTCGGGAGAAGGTTGGGGTTTGCATTGGTGATTGTCTGTTTCTGTACAACTGCCTAGATATCCTCTAGACACGCATCAAAAAGAGTTAGCAAATGTCACCAGTGGTAATCCACGATCAACACCTAGTTATAAGGTCCTTAAAGGAATTGATGAGCCTATTATATTATAGGGTTCCTGATCCTCAAACTTTCATTAAAAGTCAACTGGATTGCCTCTGATTACAGAGCGATATGACATTCAGTAAAGCATCCCATCTCTTTTTGGCTCTAATTTTGAATCAGTGCCCAGAAGTGACGCGTGCAGTCACTGGCTATCGTACATATTCAGTGGAGTGGAGCCGGCTTACCTATGCCGCTACTATATTTTGAATGGGTTTCATGCTATTGAAATAGACTGAATTATGAATGGATTGCCTAGCGCTAGTGTTTAAACAGGGTTAGGGGATCGGGCTGGGTGTCATGATTCAGGGTAATTAGTGGATAGATACTTATTTATGCTACATGAATATATATTGTTACATGATAGGGTGGAATAGGCCTATGTGTATTGTATGCATTTTCGCACCCCTCTAACACCAGATCTGCTCTCACAGCGTAGTGGGTATGGCGTAAGACTTATAATGCAACTGTAACCTTCACATCCTATGTTTGAAGCCTCCTACATCCTCATTCTCTTTCACTAATAAACTTCTAATACTTCTTTCACAGAACCAACAGTTGTTCATTCATTTCACAGAAAAGTCACAACTTTGAAATACCGAGGAGAGAAAAAAGAAAACTTGAAAAAAAAAAAAAATCTAGAACATAGACAATATACCAACTCTTTAGTTGCCTGATACATTGTTGACATCACTTCCAGTCACTGATTCTAAATTCATACCAATATTATTACTCTAGCCTTCTTATTAGGCTTTTTGGAGAAACACTGTTGAGGTTACTTTTATGTTAGTCGAACTAAGTTAAACGTTAGGCACACAACACATTATGAAGCTGCTATCAACTTACACTAATTTACTAGGATTACTAACGTCAAGTGAGTCACACATTCTTAGTATCTTGATGATGGATAGCCTAGCCCTTGAACAGGGCTGCGCGTCATGTTACAATGTCCTAAGCTCATTACACTCCGCATCACAATCCTCGCACCGCTCACAGTCACAGGTCGTCCTAGCGTTAAGTATACACTAGTATTACCTACAACGTCTTAGGTAATACTGTATACTTAACGCTAGGACGACCTGTGGCCGTATGTGCTGAATTTTACTGGTCAACAGAAACAGTTTTGTGGGTAACCTTACAGTCGAGTTAAGATGTACTTACGTATCATTTAGTTGTAGTGAAAAAAGCCACAGTGTGAATCTTTTTCGTAGATTTGGGGGGTATTTTGTACGAGCAAAGTACTGTACGCTAAGGCCGAGCTAGGCAATTCTCATTGCAATTTACAACACATAATACTAATTTACATTGGCTATTATCAAAACATCCCAAAATGAACTTACGATTATGAGCTGTCATACAGGTATGATCTCAAAATTGGAACACTGAAAATAGTTTTAGAAATTTGAGATTTTGAAGTCTCGTCTTCATTTTCAGCGGTACTAGTGGTCGTATGTACACTTAGCAAATGAATATTCATCAGATTCTTTTTAAGTTTTCTTTTACAGGTCTCCTTAAGCTACCGTACAGCTTAAAGTTATTTCGCAATGCGAAAAGTCCCTAGAGTGTCATATGGTAGCCGAGACGAGACATACATACAGCTGCCCTAGCAACTACGTAGAGCGCGACAGTGGCACGGAGTGTTAGCATTGACTATATTACAACCTTACATACGGTATATTCAATAGGATACTTACGTTGTCAGATCAACACATAGATGTTCTTTATTGATGCATCGTTGTGATTGGCCAACCCATCTTTTATAAACAATGAACTTGATTGGTCCTAATATTCTGTCCCTGCGCCACCGTCGTCAGTGCATATTCGTTTCCTCTGATAAAAAAGTCAGTGAGCTCACTCCCAATAAGAAGGGACATAAGTTCCATCGAGAGGATTACCAGAGGTTTACGTATGCCATTTTCTGTAGTACAGAGACTTCTTTTTGTTGATCACACAATCAGTGGCGGCACCAGAATGTCAGACTTGGGGGGGGGGGGCGCAAACTGAGAGCAGAGGAAAATGTTGGGGGTAAAGATGTTCCCGCGCAGCGCGAAACCGAGCGCGAAGCGCGAGGCCGTGCGGGTGGGGTCCAGGGGCCCGCCATAGGGCCCCTGGTGGGGTCCAGGGGCAAAGCCCCGGTGGAGGTCCAGGGGGCGAACCCCTCCCCTCCGAAGCTCTGAGGTTTTAGCATACCTCTGGGTGGAAAATTAAGTCCCAAGAGAGGTATATTATTTATTTTTATATTATTTATTTTTTCGGTTGATCGTACTCCAAGGTTCCCAACTTTTTTCTTTGGGAGTACAATTTCACATTTACGCGGTGCCACCGAGTATACACACACACACACATAGGCTACATACACTTCCATTCAAGTCACTTTATTCTATAAAAATTTGCAGTACTTACCAATATTCTTTGACAGTTCATGCTCACTTGTTCAGTATGCAAAAGGAACAAAAATGTTCCTTTGCTCAGCAGTTTCCCGCGCCATTGAAAGACGCAGCTCTATACGTGAAGGCCTGTTGCACTGAGGAATGTGGACTCCTCTATTTTTGGAGGGGATTTAACTTTAGTGAAAATGACTGTGGTCATTGCACAGGTAATTAAATAGGCCTACAGTTTATTTCACTATATGATTTACTTTCTACTAGTAATAAAAAGTGAGGCCTACTATTTACACATTTATTATGATGCAGCCAACGACATTCCTATATTTAGGAAAACAACCACCTACCCGACCTTCCCTTATGCTGGATGGTAAACATTCCAGATAAAATTGGTCTGACCAGACTTGCCTACTGTTAAAGTGGCTACGGGCATGATATGAAAACTGGCAGCCTGTGTAACATAAATTAGGCATTTATCAATCATGGTTCCCCGGAAGCTGTTCTTATTCAGTCCAATGCCAATACATAATTTTGTGATTAAATTAATATTGGATGAGTACAAGATCTGATTGGGAAGGGTGAGAGTAACTGGGGGGGGGGGGCAAGGAAACAATCTGGAGGGGCAAATTCCCCCTCATGCCCCCCCCCCCCCCTGTAGCGCGGCCACTGCACACAATATTGCTGGCCAAAATTTCATATAAAAATGATGGTGTTGAGATAATTATTACAACGAGTTTCAAATTAAGGTTTTTCATTCCTTTTTGCTATTTTCAATTTTATTAATTATAGAAATGGCGGCTGCTATTAGTTAGGTAACCAGGGCAGAGGAAAGAAGTGCGATAATTTAACCTTGAAAGTTACTTGGAGATTATCTTGATTCTAATATGGGAACCGTAAAACATTGCATGCCGTCAGATGATAATAACGCAAATAAATAAAGGAAGGGTCAATAAAAACTTTTTTATTCTGTGGCCACCAAGGAATACAATGGATAGGCTTTGCAAGCAATTATTCTGGTCTCACATGGCGTATACTGTTCAAAATTAGCATCCGTACATTGAAACGGACACCAGAGAGGAAATCGGGTAAAAAGAGGATTACACGTTATCCATGTCGATTCCAGTTTTCTCTTAATATTTTCAGTTTTTTTTAAGGGGAATTGATTTAGTTGTGTAAATGATTCAGTTCTGGGGAACTTGGATTTCGTTCCGTAATCTATGCTGTTGTAATCTCTGTTGTGTACATAGAACAGAAATTAAGACAGTAAATTACAGTCACGAATTACATGCATTATGAAATATATATAATCGACGTAAATTCTTACCTTTTGTGGTGTTTACATTTCAGATTTCTTTAGAGAGGCTTTGATCAAAATTAAACGACATAATAATAAAGAAAAAAATACTGGAACTGCTATACATTTTTTTAGTATTAGATCGGTTAGTTCATCGACCTCCACATAAAATTTCGATTTTGTTGTTAGTAGTGCAAGTGGGAAAATTATAAGTTTGAGACTTGCCTCGACTTTAATGAAGCCTGGTTGGAAAACTAATATCATCAGAGGTACGTGTCCATTATGTTTGGAATTGTGTATTCCACATGGAATGCTTGATAGGGGCTTAAATGTCCCCCTAATCCATTCTTCAGCTAAACCAAGGGACATCTGATTCATTCCTTCCCGAAAGTCACAAGTGTAACAGGGTTTAGAGAGTGGTCATCGGCATCGCCCACGATGTAACGTAGAGCTGATGACACGCCAATGATCGAAACTTTACTCAGCTCCATGGCTTAATGTTGTAGGCGCCTTGGTTCTGACCTTAACAGTCAGAAAATAACCAACCAGAAAGCCGAAAAGGCTTAGTGATGCCTTGCCATATGCCTAAAGCAAACATGCATTTTCCACAAGACAAGAAAGAAATCAATTACAGTTCATTCTCCATGAAACGTCATGGTAACAAGCTTTCGAACCACTTTCACATTCTCGTAGAACGTTATGTGCAAAAGTTGATAGAAATCATGTATTCAGTATGAGAAATGCACATGCTAAGTATGAAATCCCTTGCAGTTACCTTACTTGAGTTACACAAAGTGCTTAAAATATTTTCCCTTGTGGTGACATGAAATAGACTTAAACCTCAACCAAAAACAAAAGGGCACATCTAGGCCCACTGAATATGAGCAACAGACATGAAAAGTGTGGGATCTCTCACCATTTCTCTTTTGAGATAATAGTTTACATAATTTTGACTCTTTGACCTCTGGTAACTTTAAATGACATAAGACTTCCACCAGAAATAAATAGGGATTATCCAATATGAACTCAGAATGACCAATTTCGACACTAAGTATGAAATCAGTGAAAGTTATCCTTTTTTCAGATATCGTACTTACTGTGTTTTCACATTGAGCCCTAGTGACCTCAAAAGGTCCTCCACCAAAAACAGTGGGGATCATCTACTAAGTATGAATAATCCACACAATAAGTATGAGATCAGTCAAGGTTGCCTTTCTTGAGATACTGCGTTCACAGGGTTTTCACATTTAGACCTCTGGTGACCTCAAATGACCTTTGACCACAACCAAAGTCAATGGGGATCATCTACTCAGAATGGCCGAACCCACACAGCAAGTATGAGCTCAGCCAAGCCTTGGGAGATACTGTGTTTACAAAGGTTTTGCACCTTGACCTCTGGTGACCTCAAATGACCTTTGACCTCCGCTAAAATTCAGGAGGGATTTCCTTACTGGTATGACTAACCCACAAAGTAAGCATGAGCTCAATTTATGCTACCCTGCATGAGATCTTAAGTTTATAAAATTTTCCCATTTACCCTTTGTTGACCGCAAATGACCTTTGACCTCAACCAAAAACAATAGGGAACATTTACTCAGAATGGCCAACCCACACAGTAAGTACGAGATCAGCTAATGTTACCTTTCTGGAGATACTGTTTTTCCATTTTTTTTTTTGCAGTTTGACCTCTGGTGACCTCAAATGACGTTTGACCTCCACCAAAAACAATGAAGATCATCTACTTAGTATTGTCAACCAACACACCAAGTGTGAGATCTGTCACGGTTACCCTTCTTGAGACATTATGTTTAGAAGCAGCGTCACAAATACACGCACATCCGATGACCATCGTAGAGATTCCTTCCGCCCTTAGCAAGGAATCAAAAATAGTAAAATTATTAAGTCTGTACATGATTCCTTCATTAACTATTGCATGAGAAATTTTACAATTAAAGTTACCACATCTTGGCTGGGCGCTCATTGCAGGATAAAATGGTCTCAATGAAACCGTCAGAAAACCATGATGTTCCCTTCTCAATTTTAATGTGTGGGCATGACAACTAATATTGCTTGTCATGATACTCGAGAAAAAAAAGCAAACAGACATTTGGATAATTGACCATGATACTGTTTGCCAACTGCGGGATAAAATCTCTGACAGGTGGGCGGATAAGTGAGAGCACCGCTGGTGCAGAAGCTCATACCTGAACCCACTGACGGTACCAACAGCATACTATTGTCATTGACATTGTACAGGGCAAACTTATGTATAGGACTGTTCAATTTCAACCCAATTCGCGTAATTTCTTTTATAAACAGGGAAACAGGGTCCACATTGGACCTTTGACCCACAGTAAAATGATTAACAGATCACAAGCCAAGCACCTTATGACAGGTGTCCATCAATTCTGAATAGCATCAACTGGAGGAAATGTTAGCATTTCTGCAATATTGAACACTGGAGCCCAGAAGTTCATAGGGTCATCCTGACTTCAAATGCCCTTTGACCACCATCAATTGGTCCACCAACTTGAGAACGCTTTTTGTGTTCAACTGGATTCCCCTGACATACAAAATATGAGGCTAAATATGAGAATGAAACCTGCCTTCTTGGGCCTGAGATATTATGTTTACAAACAGGTGTCACAGACACACATACTATAATGCCAGCATGACTGCAAAATTAAGCAACCAACATCACCAAAACCCGAGAGAAACCAGAATGCACAAATGCATTGTGGTTTCGATGATCCAATTTTCTTTTTCTGAATCTGCCACTCTGGAATTAGGATGTGCCACAGGATGTCAATGCTTAGCCTGTATAAAATATGAAATCTGTACAGGCTTTCTTTCTTGAGATCATGCCTACAAGGTTTTCACAATTATACCAGCTCTGTTGACCTTTGACCTATACTAAGACCAAAGGGATTTTCACTTAATGTGGTGCACCTTCATAAAAACTATGATATTTGTTCAAGCTTCTTTTCTTGAGTAATAGTCAGGTGTTTAGAATGTTTTCACATGTTGACCTTATAACTGGTTTGCTTGTACTCTATGAGATACTCATACTGTACATACTAAGTATGAGATCTGTCCAAGCTGCCCTTCTTGAGATATTGTGTTTACAAGGTTATCACAATTTGTTCCCTGTTGATCCCGAAGGACCTTTGACCTCCAAAAAAAAAAACAACAATAGGGTTCTTCTCCTCATTGTGGTACACCTATGTACTAAATAGTAGATCTTTTCATGAGATATTGTGTTTACAAGGTTTTCAATGTTTGACCAGTGTTTACCCAAATGGTGTTTGACCTCCACCAAAAGCAATAGGGATATTCTTGTTAATGTGGTACACCTACATATCATATATGAGATCTGTACAAGTTTTACTTCTTGAGATATTGTGTATATAACATTTTAACAATTTGATCCCTGTTGTCCTCAAATGGCCTTTGACCTCCACCAAAAACAATGGGGTTCTTTTCCTCAATGTGGTTCACCTATGTAGTAAATATGAGATCTGTCCAAGCTTCCTTTCTTGAAACACCATGTTTACAAAGTAGGGGTTACAAACACATCGCCGCGTGAATATAAAGGTTACAATTACATCAATACCAAAAAGGGACTAAGTGAAAAGTTTAGTGAATTTGTGTGAAGTCTTCAGAGGTAATCTGTATTTGATAAAAGTCTATTTTTGGAGACACCTGTCTGAACAAATATCCAGGTAAATAAAACATATTTCCTCTGACAAAACTGACAGACAATCTAATTTATTTCATATACTTTAATAGAAAATGTAGAAGGGAAACAAAAGAACCAAGGTAATCTTGACCCAGAAGGACCCTTTTCATAAAAAGAACAAAAACGATAAGAGACAAAAGGAGGAACAAGCTCCTAAATCGAAATATTATTTGAAAAAAATATATATTGAAATACATGTCTTGTATACAACCTTGGAGGCTTTTTTCAACAATGACAATGATAAAACAATAGCCCCTCCCTAGAAGACAATAAAACGCATTATATGCAAAATAAACATTGAATTATTAACACAACATACATGCAAGAGCCTTAGGTAACTTATAACTAGATTTATGCATCATTTAATATAAAGTAAGTGTAGTTCAGCTGCTTGAAAATGTTTTTAAATAGGAATTTTTTTTTTGCACATAAGCTACAATTTTGGTAAGACTGCAGTACTGTAGTTATAACAGAAAGCTGGTGGTTACAAAACTTAAGAGCTGTGCCACACATTAAAAAATAGAGAGAGGTGTGTGTCATTCATTGCATATGTAAACACTGCTAAGTAATCATTGTAAATCATTGCTAAATATAATCCTATTGATATCAAACTGTGCAAGACTTCATAACTGGATACTTGTTTCAATGTCAGCTTCGGTTGTGAGGACATTTCAACTAGTTTTCAAAATTTGAAAAATGGTGACCACGCTACCAGCAAGTGAGAAGAATCATATCACAAACAATGTAGTTATTGCTATGCATGATGTAACAGTGCTCAAAAGGGAATGAACGATAATTGTGATCAACAGGTCAATCACACAGCACTGTCGAAAGTAAAGGTAAAAGAGAAAAAAACGCTTGTAAAGTTCTTGAAACAAACCGTTCTTAGACAAAAGATCACTGGTCATAAATGAAAAAAAAAGAAGTGTATTTACAGCATTTTCACTTTCAATTAAGTTCACTTTTCATGTGTTGCATGTAGAATAAGTTCTGCCAATCAACTTATTTACAAGGTACATATGGGATAGTTCAATTTTGAAGTCAACTTGCTTCCCTGAACATTATGTCACTGTTACTGCTAATTCATATAATTGATATGCAAATTTATTTTCCAGATTTCACTATGTTTCCAACATTCAAACTAAATTTTCCATATTGGTTGATTCAAGGGTTAAGTTGATTTGGTCATCTTCTTTTAGATATGCATGGACTCTCCAACGACAGGAATGGCACTAAAAGTATTGCACTTTCTTTATTCATTACTTCATTTAACAATGAACGCACTCATCTACAGACACACAGCACACACAACGTTAGCACAATTACTGTGTTTCGTTTGTAATACTGACAAAACCATGTAATTAGGACAACCACAGCTTTTTCTTCCACCAATTAAATTAATATTAGAAGAACACAGTTCATTGTTGCATTTCAAAACAGAAATACATTCTCTTAGGCTTGGTATACAAAGGAGTCATTTACATGCACTGTGCAGTACTCCCCCAACCGACATCACCAAGATTTCTTCGAAACATTTGTCGACTTAAGCTACAGCCTTGCTTTTACAACAGCTTAAGGAGCCACTCTCGAATACCTGGCACCTTAATTCTAAAATGCAAATAGACATTTTGAAACTTCAGCAAATATTTGACATAAAGAGACAAAGCAGGAGCATTAAATACTCTGAAGCTAAGTATGCAGTTGTATGCGTTATTCAGCATGCAAGAACACTATTAGTTTTTTGTGAACATCAAGTCGTACGTAATATTTCCATGCAAATTTATGCTTTTTTTGGTTTTGTTCTTTAACCTATCGATGAATTTCTAAAAAGGGAAACTGGTGAGAGACTACCACGGTAGTATGTTCATGGATGTGTTGACTGACATAGACAGCGAGTTGCATAAACTTCACGTTACAACCGTCTCTTTAGTATTTGGGGAAAAAGGAAATGTTTATGAACCAAATCCTTCCCTTACAGTAAGAGTGGGTAAAAAAAAAGTCTTCCAAATGCTCACTGAGGATTAAAAGTACACTTTGACAATTGATTCCAGAACACAATTGTGCTTAATATAAAAATCCTGGCAACACTGTTTATTTTAGCAGTTTTAATCAGAGATACTGTGGTGGGGATGGAGGAAGCAAGTTGGTGTCCTGCATTTAAAACTGGCCACTGATTAGGGATGGCCAAGGATTTTTTTGTTGAGTTTCAAGACATCTGGTAGTGACAAATGATCACATAATCTCCTGGAAAAAAGATAAAAGGAAAAATGTAGTTGAAAAGAAAACCACCACTTAAATAAGTGAAACATAAACAGAAGCACAAACTTACTACGAAACATGATGACGAACATCTGCGCAATTTTAAACATCATACAATTGTTTCACCTACATAGAGAGACATGTAACGTTGATGCAGTATATTTTGTAATGATTTGGAAGGGAACCATGCTATGGCAATACTATTAATCAGTGTCACTAGTCACATACATCTATTTTTACAGTTACTGAAAATGTGAGAGATTGTAATTTTTATGAACGGGCCAGTATAGAGTCAGTTTCTCCTCTGTGTGTCTCTTCTTTGATTCTGATAGTCCCTGACAGAGACCTTGTTTTTTTTTTTATGGATGTCCACAAATTTGAAATGACTTTGGTAATAGCTTGATTTGCATAGTTCGGCTGTGAGCATTATTTCCAGTGCACTTTGTATGGCGGCACAGTGGCAGATGTTATTCAATATTCATGAAACGTTGACAGAAGTCAGCCAATCGTCACCCATCATTATATGTTTATGTCTCTTTGGGGGAACGAATCTCTATCAGGACAGGATGTTTAGTTAAAGTCATATTGCACCGTGCAGTGAACGTCCTCTCGAGATGTGATTCTAGTACAAAACGAACACCCTGTGAGGACAGAGTGTAAGGTTTGTACCATGGTGTATCCAATTCAATGAAGTGTAAAGTTTGTGCCATGGTGTATGAAATCCAATGAGACTGTGTGAGCACTACAACACATGGTGAAACTGAATGTCAATAGGCAAGTTTCACGCTTTGGGTTTTTAATTTGTCCACAAAGGTGAGGGCACCAATAAACATGTTAAAAATTAGTTGGAGAGTTCCAGAATTTTTTGCAGAGGTTTACTTGATTTGAAAATTTGACATGATTTTCACCATTTCGGTTCACCAAATGGATGCTGATAACCACAAATAATAACCAGACTCAAATTTGGTTTAATCAAAAAATATTTTGTCATGGCAAAAGGGACGAAATAGCTGGGTTCATATGGCAATTTGCAACCCACGAGAGCCCAGTTGTGACTCAATTTCATGACAGCTTCGGAAGAGTTTCAAAATGATATTTTCTCTCCTCCTACCACGAAAGTTTAATTCTCTCTCTCTGCTTGAAGCTGCAGTCACAACTTCAAACATTCATGACATATTTGAGTGAAAAAAAGTTTTCAAATCATTCGCATGCAACGGTTGTTGAACATCTGCTAATCAAGATGGTTTGGCAGATTATTTAAACATTGATGAGCAAAAAACATAACCTACATGACGCCACTGTTTATGTATAAATGTGCATCTTAAGTTACCCATCTACACCTACGTGGCATCTTGGTTAACACTGAGTATTTCATTTTATTTATTTTGTTCATATGCACATGCATATCTAAACGCAAGATGCAGTCAAATAAATTATGAGAAAAATGTAAAAACGATGTTGAATAAAGAAGGTTAAACCAAAGGTGAGGAAAGTCATATCAGCAACATCAACAATGACCAGCCCCCTAAAAAAAAACTTAGTCTAGATTTGCGGATAATGGACTTGCATCCTTTCCAAATTATTCCTGGGAACCAGTTCTGGGAAATCATCAAATCGAGGAAAACTGACGTAAGGAAGATTAGATTCTCTCCTTGCCAACTGCAAGCTGAAACATACACGGCAGTGAGGAATCCACGGTAGGTAAAATTCAAGGAGAAAATAAGATTCCTTACCATTTACTGTCGCGACTAGAACCCATTTCTCTTCACATTTCTGTTTAGTCACCTGAACATTTTCATCAAAGAAAACAGTAGAAACAGAGTGAAAAAGATGAATGCAACGTAGACTACAATATATACTACATGTAACAGTATTCCGCATGACATAATCAGAGCCCTCTGCAATCCTCATTAGCTCTGTCTACACAAATCATGCATTTGTTCAAAACTTCATCGATCTGTCTGACAATGTTCATGAGCAAGTGTATGATCGCATAGATCCGCTTTCCAGCAGCGTTGAGCGACGTCCAAAATGCACTGTGGAAATGTTTAGCTGAATGTTTCATCTTTCCAACGGATGGCTCAAAAGATTTCAATACTTTCGAACCTATTCTTATTATATGTATGGCCCTGCTGTCCTGGTGAGGAAAATCATCGCCCAAACTTGCCTACTACTCGACTTCTGAGATATTCAGCAAAAATCAACAGTTTTCGACACTTACAACTCTGAGAAGTTTGGGACTACATGGCACATGAAAATTTGCGCACACAAGCACATGGTACTGCATGCTTTTAACTGGAAAAAGAAAAACATGTCTTGTACTTCCACAACCATGTTAATGGACCAATGTATAACCCCTTGACAGGGATTAACAGTACTCTTTTTAGATAAACTTGTTGTACCCTAAACTAATTGTACCCTTTTTAGATAAACATCTAAAAAGGGTAGAGCTCTCTTACAGCAGAGGGGGGGAGGTTAAATGTCTAAAATAAATAAATCTTTTTACATCTAAAAAGGAACAACTCTCTTACAACAGAGGGGGAAGGAGAAGATTAAATGTATCAAAATGAATAAATCTTTTTAGATCTAAAAAGGTACAACTCTCTCACAGTAGAGGGGGAGGTTAAATGTCTAAAATGAATAAATCTGTTTTTTATGTATAACATAATTTCAATTAATGCAGGCACTTTGACTAATGCAGGCACTTTTTGTCCAAAAGGAATAAGCAACACCACATCTAGAAATCTGGGCAGCTCCTACAGTGGCTTTGATAATGTAATGACAAAGAACTTGGATGTCCACTAAACCAAACGTCAAAGGGTGATGCATTCACAAACACATCAGCCGACCACAAAAGCATTTCTCTCCGCTGGATGAAGATGCTGTGCACCAGTACCCTCAAACAGATAATTCAGTTCTCAATAGAATCTGTTTGCGATCAAATTCAGCAGAGTGTGACTTCACCACAAGTTATTATCTAAACTTCCAACGGATTCAATTACGTCGAGGATAAATATCAGGCACCTCAATTTCAAAGAATGACGACGTCTTCTTGCAGAGGTTGCTGCTGTTACAGTTTATAGAAACCTTGAAGCAACTGCAAATTTCCTGCGCTTGCGGAGTCTTTCTTCAAACAGCAAATATCTCGAGTAAGGAACAAGATATTGGCATGGCGTTTAAAATGCCTGATGGGAAAGAATTATTCCCTTTTACTTAAGAACCCCTTCACTCGTCAGTGGACTATTCCTTTAAGCAATCTTATCTGATGGTCCAAGCGACGAGTAATGCGTAAAATGTGGTTGTCCTTTTAACTCCCGAAAAAATATTTGTTTTTGAATTTAAATTGGTGGTTGTGAATAATTACGCAATTCTCTTTATCGCCTTACTGTGAACGCACTATACTTCCGAACTGGTTACCATGCAAAATCATTCAAGTCACCAAATTCCACTTTTTTATCATTTCAGATATTTTAAAAAAATCTGACTGACTTGGATTTGTCTGAAGGACAAACTTGCATCAGAAACCTTTGACTGTCCTTCAAAAAGTTTAGGCTATATAGATGCAGGCACCACCGATTTTAAAAGTATTTCAATGGTTATCATTACGTTTCACAGCACAGAGTAAAAATAAACTTTCTCACCCGCAAGATTTGGATAGCAATCTGTGACAATCTTCGCCGCATCGTCAAATTCATGAATCTCTAAGTCGCTGATGAATTCCTTCAATATCGTTAAATCATCGTCGCATATTTTCCTCCTCTGCTCCAAAGCTCTGATCAGTGTCAAACCCGGAGAATCCCTCTCGATGTCATCGAAAAAGGAAGCTGGTAGTTTATAAAACTTCCCTAATTCTGCACAACGGCTTCTACCCAGAGCTCGTGACAACTTCAAGAGCATCACTCTATGCCTCTTCCCGTCGTCCATGGTGGCGATGTAGTGCTGAGGAGGAGAGGCCCTGGTCGACAAAACCTTAGCAGATTGACCTAAAAAATGATAAAAGAGCAGTACAGGTTAAATGGCACTTTGATAAATAGTTGATGAAAAGCTAACAGTTTTCATTTTTTGATGCAGTTTTGAAAATGGGGCAGAATTGGAAGTGGAGAGCTGATTAATCTGACAACTGCAGGAAGGGCTGGGAGGGAGGAAGAAAGTACATTAAGTATATTTACTTAGTTTATAACATTAGGCCAACAGTAACATGCCTTACATATAGTTCTGTAGTCTAACTCCACAGTCCTCAGACCTTTTCTATCATGATCCATTACTGACTTTCAACAGTCACTCCACGATCCATGACTCAGCTATCAAGTTCCACATATATAACTAGAGCATCAATGGTGCAGAAGCTCACACCTCAACAGACTGAAGTTACCACTGACATATCATTATGTCAAATCATTGGAACCAATAATGGAGCAACACTAAACCAAGTCATCAAAATTGTGCATTTAGATATGCAGATTGTGCCAACATATTTTTTTTTGTTACTTTTGACCCTTCATTTTTTTCCCATGACATCATTGCTCAAGGGAACACAAAATCTAAACCCCCGGGCACCTACCAACCATCTTTGAAGTTTGTACAACAAACCCTGCTGGAGACAGACATTTTTCGCAGGGCTTGATGTCCCCCTGAAAAATTAATCTCATCCTTAAACAAAGGTCTCCACAGTAAATAGGAAGAGTAAATTAAATACCTTCAGTTTTTACAGTTAGGTTTCCCATGGACGTTTCGAGGACATCGACAGTTTTTCCTTCAGGACATATTTCATGCTTAGACCGATCAAGTCCATCTCCACTGCCTGTAGTAGGATTTACAGCGCCTTCTTCTTGTCCAGCCTGTGGAGCTCCATCTACCACAGAATCAGTTGTGTCTTCCTTGCTAACTAGGTCTTTTGCTTTCTCAGGAGCTGCGCAGGTTTCCGTAGCATTTCCACTTTTCAACTGAAGGTCAAAGTAGACACAGAAAATATGTTCCAAACATATAATTCCATTTAATTAAAAGATCCTTTACACTTCCCCCCAAATAACAGTTTATAAATTGATCAATAAATTTTTTTACTTTGTAAGTCATCATCTCAGGGGCAGTCTTTCAACACACTTCCTAACAGGGCAAGATAACTATGAAAAGGGAGTTGAGAACAATGGAAACACTAAAATGAATCCTTAGAAAATTATGATGTGTCTAAATTTACAAAAACACTTAATCACAAAATATGGAAATTCAGAGAGTACTCGACCATGCAGCTATGTGCCATGGAACTTGTTAAAAAATTACTTTTACCAGACGATTTAATTCTTCATCGGCCTCCTTCAGTGTTTCTTTGGAAATGTGATCATTCAGATACTCTTTCAGGTATTTTGACCAATCTGTAAAAAACAAAAGATGAATATTTCATCTCACCTCTCACTCTCTATGATGGCGAGACGAATAAAGGTGACCACGACCCACAACACCATGACATCGTTCCAGAAGCAACCAAGTGCTCCTCCATGATAATGTCGACAACAATAACAAATGTGAACATTCTTTCACTTCAATTGTCAACTTGATCTCCTGTGACAAAACAAGTTTGCTCCAAACTTACAACTTAATCACATTTTTTTGTTGTCTTCCAAATTTCAGAAAGTAGTGGTATCAGAGCAAATGGTATAAAAAAAAGGACAATCAAGAATGGTCACACACCTTCGAAAGCTCCTCAAGTTGCATCGAAGGCAATTTCAAAACTTTAAATGATTCCAAGAGTCAGGAATGAGGGAGAAGGCAATCTCAAGAGGCCCTCAAGGAGCCTTCTAGGACATTAGAAGGATACTTGGGACAGCAAAGGGGGGGGGGGGCATGAATCTCTAATATGACCAAAACACAAAAATACAAACAATATTCATGAAGTTGCTGACTAACACCACAGGTTATCCATTATGCAATGTGCCATTTTGAAATATTTCTCACGAGATTCATGGCTTTTACACGTAAAGAGAGAAAAATGTGCTTAACTTTTATGAAATATTAATTTCTGTCAGTATCCAATCCCTTTACGAACTGCAGGAACCTGTAGAACCTCATTTGTTCAATAAAAGCAAGACTCAGTGTTCATTAGTTCTTTTTTGGTTTTTTTTGTTTGTTTTTTTTTTTCAGCTAAAGCTATGCACCTCCTCACAATGTCTTATCAGTCAGTGTAGGACAAATTCATGAGACTTCCAAAAGTTCCCGATATTCTCCCGGCAAATTCTACATATGAAATAGAGTCCAAGCTTCCACGTCGAAGGTTCATTGAGAAAAACGTGACAACACACTAGGTTGCAAGATTTTGACTTGTTTGGACATGAAATAAACTAAGAGCAATAGTTTTCTGAAACTTCTTATCATGGGTGACCAACAAGCTGTACTATATAGGAGATCAGTTCAAAATTGCATTCTTGAGATAACGTACCGTTTACAAACTTTTCTTTTTGGCCTCTGCTGACCTCAAATGACCCTTGACTATTACACAAAAAACTGTCCTCTTTGTGGTTGATTAATTACATACAGTATAGGTTAGCTCAAGTTAACATTCTTGAACACTGTGTTTACGAGGTTTTTGGTGTCTGACCTTTGCTGTGCTCTGCTGACCTCTGCTGACAGTGATCAATAGGGATCTTGCATTCAATATGATTGATACTATTAAACAAGAGATCAGGCTGCAGTTGATTGATATACATTTTAAATATGAGATCAGTCCAAGCTGGCAAATTTTATATGGTCTGACATTTTGACCACCAATGACCTCAGATAATCTTTGACCTCGACTGAAATGATAGAATAATAGAATATATATAATACCACTCCAAGGCTCGATGTACGCATGGGCAAGTTGATTGAGTGCATGACCTGTGACCCCCAAAATTAAAGTATTCTATCTTTGGATACGTCATTCCAGGCCTAAGATATAGCTACTGCATGGAACATAAAGAAGTTCCACATTGTCAATTATGTTCACTTAGACTGTACTGTTCATCTCATATTACAGGTGTAGTCAATGGGGGACTGGCACAAATTAGCTTGTGCATCCCGCTCCCCCTGCCTTCCCCATTTAGGTCCTGCATATGTCCAAGCTTCCTTTCTTGAGTTGCTGTGTATAAAAGCAAGGCATCATCACAAAGACATGCATACACACAGTCAGCATACACTTGCACTCAATGCCTTGAGGGGTACAGTCGACAGTTTCCTGTGAAGATAGAAGTGCAAGGCTCTCGCTCTTGTGAGTGACTGGTTCCTGCTAAGGTACCTTGTGTAGTCGCACGTGTACATGGACACACACACACACACCCTCATGATTACATAGGTTACGACTTTCTTCAAAACTGAAAGTGGAAGAGATTTACACTGAAAGGTCTTCCTCTCTATTGGTTCTTTATGCCAGCAAGACTCAATGACTGTCTTGACGACATCCAGAATAGGCTTAGGACAGTCTATTTCATCCAAATCATGTCGAAACTGTGAGTCAGCGACCCACAACTTTAGGGAGGCAAAAGCGTCGGTGTCATCCTGTATTGGCCCATTTTCAACTGAAATACAAAAAAGAAGAAAAAATTTACCATTTTCATGAAGTGTTAGAAGTAGTGACACGTTTGAGTTGTTTTCATACTGCCAGCAAGCTGAGGACCTATTCCGTGCATCTCTATGTACAAATGACCAATGGGTGCATGGAGTTCTTCTAGGCTATATGCCATCAAATTATTTTCCTTAATATTGTGACCCACCACAGGGGGGGATCAGCTGTTTCTGAATTGTTAGTATTGATGAACATGGAAGATCCCTCGTGGAGATGTTGCACATTTTAGAGAAAAGTGAAGGAATAACCCATTTTCTAAATGATCTATGTTGAACAAAGCAAAGTCACTGACATGTCTGAGAACATTTCCATCAGTTGCCAGTCAGAGAGCGCACACTAAAATACCTGACGTAACCATTACATTGTCAACAATGCTTGAAGGGAAATGTTCTAAAGAGAAATGAAATGTTTTGCCGATATTACTGGGATTTCTGTCAAATTTACACAAGTCTTAAACACATGTTTACAAGATAATCCAGATTCAACCCTATATTAGATACAAAATGCTAAGTTTACGTGAAAGTACCCAACCTACATGTTTAGAATATTACAAAGTTTCAATGACTCAAATGAATTCTCACCTAGCACAGTCAAGTCTGTTCTTATACGTACACACATAAAAATCATGTAAGCTCCGATCCTAAGTTGTTCGCTGCAAGTTTTGCAACTAGAGCGACTATAGTTACATTCACACTTTCAGCACCCCAGATGAACTTTGCAAGCTTCCATCACAAACAATAATTCTTACGCTCATAAAAGGCACTTAAAGAAATTGAGATTCTTTTCTATAGTAAAGTTTTCTGTTAAGACATTTTACCTTTACTATACATTAAAAGCGGTGGACTTGGCTGATGAGAATTAAATGACTGGACTATTCCCAAACATTGTGTAAAATTTTGTAAGAACCTGAAAGTATACCTACTTTCTTTTCCTTAATTTATGTCTATCGTGCACCCTTTGCTCAATTCTCTGACAATCCATAGGAATTTTGAACTACTTATGGAAATTCAGGCATTAGACCTATAACAGACCGTCACCTGATTCACATGGCAAAATTTCGGAACCATGCGATATGCATCCGTTAATATTAACTGATCGAGTAATGATGCACCCGAAACAGAAATCACTGTAGATATAGTCAGGACAACATGAAGATGATGTGAACACTACAGCATGCGTAACATGCGCGCCTACACATGCAGTTCTACCACAAGTTGACAACCTCAACAAAGCTATGTCTCTATGAATTAAGGCGGTGAATTTAAATCTTAAACATACTTTTGATTGGTAAAAAGTTATCATTCAGATGTTTCTTTAAATACCATGAACTAAATAGCTCACAAATACTTTGCTGTTCACTTTCAGATCTGATGAAATATGCTTATCAATGAGGTGGTTAGGCTATTGACACTTATCATGTAGTAGGATATGATCAAAACGTAAATTTTTGAGTCTTCCATCACCAGCCTTTATGACTCGTTTTCACTACACACTTTGGAACATTTTAACTCCAAAAAACATGAAATATAGTGACATGACATAAGCATAACTACGATATACTGCAAGTCTCAGAGAATTTAAGTTTAAAAGCAAAATCAATGAATTTTCTCTGATCAAACTTCGTTATGCTGAAATGGTTTCCATCCTAGGTTAGCCCACAAATGTTGCACTGTCAACAGCAAAGAGTCTTCATAGCGTTGTGTGACTTTGACCCTGACTCTTTGACTTATTGTACCTGTAGCAACCCAGGCTTTCATGGAATGTATTAGCTAAAAACTAATCTGCCAAAATTCATAAAGTTTAGAGAGTTCAAAATGGGATTTCCTAATTTTGTCAATAAAAAAAAAACAAACAAAACAAACAAGTCGCCTGTTTCTTCTATCCAATTCAAACACCGCCATAACACTACAGCTAGGATTTGTTTATTTTTTGAAATACCTATCCTGCTCAGAGGACAGAATGGAAACACATTACCGTTGCCCACAAAACGAGAATGGTAGCTAAGCCATTTTTCTTTTTCATTTTACAGATGGGTATTGATGAGTTTCAGGCACCCTAAGTTTGATCCAGGAACTCAGATACCCGACTCAGCCCCAAAATGGCATGCCATATGAAAACTGAAGTACTTAGCCGTCTTGGTTTACTGAAGCAGTTACCAGTACCATATATCTTGAGATGCATACTGATGCCATTAGCTATCTTGCCATAATGAAGCAGTTACCTATCTTGAGATACTGAAAAAGTTACCTATCTTGAGATACTGAAACAGTTACCTATCTTGAGACACTGAAGCAGTTACCTATCTTGAGACACTGAAGCAGTTACCTATCTTGAGACACTGAAGAAGTTACCTATCTTGAGACACTGAAAAAAGTTACCTATCTTGAGATACTGAAACAGCTGTTTATCTTGAAAGGCTGAAGTAATTACCTATCTTGAGATACTGAAGGAGGTTACCAGCTATCTTGAGATACCAAGGCAGTCATCTATTTTGAAACACTGGAGTGGTTACCTACCTTGAGATGCTTTTGGTATCGTATTCATTCACGTGCATTCACGTTACACACACTTCGCGTACATGTCACACGATTGGAAAGTCAATTGGCGAACTATGTCAATTAAAGGGTGAACAGACAGGCAAACATGAAACTGTGTTGTTTCATACACGCCTTATTCCTTATTTTTATCTGATTGGAGGATTGATGGTCACATGTCATGCTAAAGTTGACATTATTATCAGAACTACAATGCTCAACTCTCGTTTAATACGAACTCATGGCAACGAGTCTGTGATCACTGCATTGTGGTCCATAGCACCATACTAGCCACAATGTACTCAATATAACACCGCGTCCTTGGGGATCATCATCTTTTGCACAATATACGTATTTATTAGGCCATATCTTCCTGTCCTATAGAATTACATTTTGACCAAATTCTAAGGTGTGTTAAAAAAAATACTGTTTTTCCCTTCATACAATAGTATGAGTAATTTCATTCTAAGGAAGAATGAAAGTTCTATTCTGCGCTGCTTCGCCTGGTTGAACACAGTACGTATGTCCAACCTTTCTACTCATAAAATTATTCATATTACTGCTTTCACATACATTCATTATTTATGTAATAAATTACATCACACCATCATCATACATTACTGTTCAATACTGTGAGATTTCACTCCCTGATAAGAAGAGACAATTTCTTTTGGCGATCCCATCTAGAGGAATTTTTGTTAACAAGATGAATGGAATATAGAATTTACTCACTACGAAATAAATTAGCATTGGTAATCATCTTGTAAAACAGTACACCACAGCTGCGAAGAGACAGAGAAAGATACATGTATTCCTATCATGGGTCACAAAGTAATGCAATAGTGCCCCCTCAGAGAATGTTGCCATTATTAAACTAAATGAAGACATGTCGAGGACCCACACTGGCAAAAGTAACATTTTGTTAACATGGTATTCACTAGAACATTCAACCTGCTTCTGACCCTGCTCCTGCTTCCCATCTGCTTCTGGCCTCAGAGGATGACCATGCAAATGCATCGAGGACATTCCCCTGGCCATGCCTGGTCTTGAGCACCAGCCAAACACACGATCGAAATGTAGAAGGGATCTAAAAGGGTCCCAGCGAGAAGATCGGTTTGCCAATGTCAGTTCTGGAGATCTGCACTTCGTCTGTTACAAGAAGAGCAAGAAGAGAGAAAAAAAAAGAGAACTTCAGGGTCTGCTATGGCAGCCATATCTGTTGGATACCATTCCTCCTTGGTCTGCTCACACAGGGATTCTGGACACATCCTTGTGGCCAGTCCTTGTTCAGATATCCCTTTGTTTTGGGTCTGGAGTTGTGAACAGGGTCTCCTAGTGACCCTGACGGCAACCTGATGCTACTGTGCATTCCCGCAGGATAGGAAAGGTCGACCACGGCTGCCTGCCTGTCAGAGCTTCCAGTTGCTTGAAACAACGCTCGTGACTTGACAACAAACTCCGGCGGAATCGAGACTACTGTACCTCCTTGTTAGTGAGTGAAAGACAGGAACCTCTAGAGAGCTCAGCTTGGAAATGAGTACCCCCGTGACTGAAACCAGAAATGAAGGTCAGCTCCCCTTGGTCATCCTTCTCCTCTGTCTCAGGAGGTGCGGTTTCCTCCGCATGCTCATCCATCTGATCGAATTCATCATTATAACCATCCATCGCTGGCAAGAAATTCCATCAGGAAGTTCAAAGGTGGTAATGTGTATGAAACGGTTGGCCATCCCTGCCCTGAGGGGTACAGGCACCATTGGTTGAAAACTAAAGGCTCTAGAACAGCAATGTGCCAGGGTTATCTCATATCATTGAAATGCAACTATTGAAAGAAAGCTGTTTTAATTATTTAAAGCAAAGGACGGACTTCTGTAAAGAATCTTTGCCATTCCTGGTTACAAAGACAAATTACTGCCAATTTCACCATATATGCCCCCCCCCAAAAAAAAGGTGGGAGGAATCAAAGGAAAACATCTTCTCATGAAAAATTCCTGAAGGCAATTACGGGTCAACGACATACAGTACCTGTAAATGTCATCTGCTTCACTGGCACGCTTGGATGGATCGCTGAGTCGTTCTGGGCTTAGGTAATACAACGAGCCTGAGGGTCGCCCACAAACGTGGCCTTCTTTTGCTAGAGAATTGCTGTAACTCTCTTGATGCTTAGCCAGTCCTAAATCCCCAATCTGGAATAAACGGAATCAAAGAAAAATGACATTGTTACATGATGAAATGACTTCACAACATTTCTCGCTGCCCCTTTCTCCAGTTCCAGTGCTACCCACATACTGGATATGACGACTGACCTGCCATACAGAAGTTAGGGAATGATGATTGACCATGTGATTAGGGGTGCACCAATCTCAAATCCCACCTTAACAGATATTTGAGGATTTTTTTCAAATCTTGCAAGCGCGGCTGGATTTTGTCTTGAATCTGGCCTTAATTCCGCACAACTCACTGGTGTGGGTATTCACGAG
The DNA here is from genome assembly GCA_021234535.1 of Stichopus chloronotus. Taxonomy (NCBI): domain Eukaryota; kingdom Metazoa; phylum Echinodermata; class Holothuroidea; order Aspidochirotida; family Stichopodidae; genus Stichopus; species Stichopus chloronotus. The sequence continues at coordinate 15,056,676 of CM037847.1, forward strand.
TGACTATACTTACCCCTTGCCACACTACTGCATCAGTTTGACCTATGCTCTACTGACCTCGAAGTCAATTCTGACACCACGCCCTCTAAGGCCTAGCTCGCCCTCGTAGGACTGAGTGAGGTGCTCAACGTAAGCGGACAAAACCGTGAACACTCACCTGAGAGCGGGATGCACGAAAGCCACCAAGGCGTCGTCCAAGTGCCGACGCACGGGGGGACCATCCCCCCGCTGTGCCTCCCGTGGCGACTGTGCTCGGGACCCCCCTGAGCCTCCAGCTCGCCGTTCCCCACACGAGAAAAAAACAAAAAAAGGTTTTTTTTTTTTTTGTTTTACAATAGGAGTTATATACACTATGTACAAGAGGGAAAAGCCCTCGCTCCTCCGAGGGGAACCAGCAAAACCATGAAAAACAATAGTGGTTCCCCATGCCTCCGCGGGGTGGGAGGCGGGAGGCAGCAAGGGGTAAGTATACTCACTCTTGACTACCCACACCAGTGAGTTGTGGGGAATTCACATCGTAGACATATACTTACCCCTTGCCACACTACTGCATCAGTTTGACCTATGCTCTACTAACCTTGAAGTCAATTCTGACACCGCGCCCTCTAAGGCCTAGCTCGCCCTCGTTTGCTTTTCGCTCGAGTGCCTCATCAACGTGTGTTTTTGCCTCGCTGTTTGCCTCGCGCAAAGGCGGCTGTTTTAGGACTAAAATCTGAGTATTCTTGTTTTTTCGTTCCATTCTTAGCCTTGTCGTTCTGCCTGTTATATTTTCCCCCTAAATTAGCTCTCGCTTCTCTGAGAAATTTAGATGTTAATATTTCAGTTTGTGCAGCGTGCCTTGGACCGATATCCTATCGTGCCGCTGCACAGTTTATCCCATAAGCCTATACTTTTGTATATTTCGCAATCCCCTTAAGGGCAGAGTGAGTAGGTCCTGGACCATCGGGTGCAACACCCTGCCCCTGTCCTGGGAGACCAGACGGGGGGCCGGCGGAAACGCTACCTGAAGGTCCACCAGCAGGTGGAGGAGGAGTGGGAACCACGGCTGGCGGGGCCAAAGTGGGGCCACCAGCAGCACGCGGGTTCTGGAAGCTCGAATTTTGAGCAGAACCCGGTGGATTATCCCGAACGGGGGGAAGTCGTAAGCGTCCAGGCCGTCCCAGGACAGGGACAGCGCATCTATTGCCCAGACCCTTGGGTAGAAGGCCCTGGAGCAAAAGACGGGAAGCTTCGCGTTCTCCCCCGTCGTGAACAGGTCCAGGTTTGGGTGTCCTAACTGCAGAAACAGCCAGTCTGCCCAACCCGGATCCAGAGCCCACTCCCCCTGACTCGCTCGGCCCCTGGACAACGCGTCGGCCAGTGTGTTGTCCTTCCCTGCTACGTGGGATGCCCGCACCACAATGAAGTGCTGGCGACACCACAGGAGGAAGGACCATGTCTTCAGGCAAAGTTGGGGGATCTCGTTCCGCCCTGCCTGTTGATGTAGGCCACGACTGTCGAGTTGTCCGAGAAGACCGTTAGGCTCGTCCCCTGCGCATGATCTCGTAGGGCCTTGACGGCCTTAACGACGGCTGCGAGCTCCAGCACGTTTATGTGGAGCTCGGCTTCCTCTGCTGACCACGTTCCTGCGAGTGTTCTGCTTTTGCAGAAGACGCCCCAACCAGTGAGCGAAGCGTCTGTAGTGACGCTCAAGGTGGGGTGCAGGGTCCCAAAAGGTACCCCCTCCAGGATATTGTTGTCGTCCAGCCACCACTGGAGGTGGGGCCGGACAGAGGGGGACAACGCCACCGGGACCCGGAGGTCCCTGGACGCCGGTCTCCAGAAGGACAGCAGATGAAACTGCAGCGGTCTCATGCACAGCCGGCAGAGGGGCACAACGTCTACTAGGCTGGCTAGTAAGCCTAGGACCCAAAGCCAACTCCCGGAGGTACTCAACAGAGCCTCCAGGAGTTGTGAAACAGCTTCTCTGAGGGCTGCACACCTCTCCCCTGAGGGGAAGGCACGGCCCACGTTGAGGTCGAGTTGCGCCCCTAGATAGACCAGTGCCTGTGAAGGGGTGGGATGCGACTTGTCCCAATTGATCACCCAACTTGAGTTCTCGAGAAAGGAGATCGTCGCTCAGACGTTGGCTTCTGTTTGGGCCAGAGAGTCCCCGAGGATCAGCCAGTCGTCCAGGTACGCAAAGAGCAGTATGCCCCGACGCCGTAGCTCGGCGACCACTCCTCCCGCGACCTAGGTGAAGACCCTCAGGGAGGTCGAGAAACCGAAGGGGAGGGCTACGAACTTGAACCTCTCCCCTTGGTGCTCGAACGCTAGAAAGGGTTGGGACGCCGGAGCTATTGGGACATGCAAGTACGCATCCTTCAGGTCAAGAGACGCTGCCCACATCCCTCTCCGTAGAGTGGGGATGATGAAGGCCAAGGTTTCCATGCAGAATCTCCTTGGCCTTACATAGGCAGCGTTCAACGGCATGAGACTGAGGATGGGTCTCTAGGAGCCGTTTTTCTTTGGTGCCATGAAAAAGGACAACCGGAAGAGGGGTTCGTCCTCTTCAGTCACCCTCACGATGGCCTCCTTTTTGAGGAGGTCGTCGAGCTCCTTCTCCAGAATTTCCTGGTGGAGCGGATCTGGTGGGGTGGGTGTCGACCACCCGCCCCCGAAGGGAGGAAGCGCGGCCGTAAACTCGATTTGGTAACCATTTGTGACGACGTTTAGCACCCACCGATCTTGGCAAAACGACTCCCAGGCCCCTGTAAATTTCCTCAATCTCCCCCCTACCGCTGGGAGCGCAGTAGGGTGGGCACCCATAGGGCCGTGCAGGGAACTGAGCCGGGGTCTGTTGACCATATCTGGGACGGTCTCCAGCCCCGCCAGTGCCTCTACCGCGGCCCCGAGCTGGTTGGGAACCACCGCCCCTACCTGCTCTGCCTCTCCCATAGGTTGGTTGAAGGACCTTCGGAAGAAGCTCCACAACCTGCAACCTTTGCTTTGCAGCGACGGGACCGCGACTTCCCGCGGGAAGCCGCAGCGGCAGGACGTGAGGAGGACTGGGCGGCTGCCGGGGCGGCCAGAGGACGGAACGATGAAGCAGCCGTCGCCTTGTGCCTCTTAACCTCTTCGACAAGTTTGTCTAGAAACTGGTCGTTGAAGAGGTCAGGCCCCATGACCAGCAGGTTCTCCAACCTGCTCCTGGCCTAGGCGGATGACCATGCAAACGCGTCGAGGACACTGCCTCTGCGCACCTGCATGGACTTGAGCGCCACTGGGGCAAACTGATCGAACACGAGCTGGGACAAGGGACCCAGCAGGTAGATCAGTTTGCCCACATCAGCTCTGGAGAACTGGATTTCATCCTCTGGGGGCTGTGTGTGGGCTCGTCTCGGGGCTTCTGCCACGAGAAGGAAGACCGAGGAGGATTTCAGGCTGGCTCTGGCAGCCAGATCGGCCTGATAGGAAAGGATCTCCACAACTGACGCTAGAAGGGAGGAAGATCAGTGCCCCTAGGGGTGCTATCTTCCTCCCTGGTTTTGGGCTGCGGCACGGTCTCCTCCGCCTGCTCCTCCATCTCCTCGAGCTCCTCGTCAAACTCGTCTGAGGCGAGGAGTTCGAGCGAGTCGGGAGGTGGGGGCTCGGCGGCCGTGCCTTGGGCCACTGGGGTCTCGGTTAGAAGGGGAGGCGGAGCCGGGGGTTGCTGCTCGCTGGACGAGGGACGGAGGTGTGCCGTTTGCTTGGCGACCTCTCCAGCAATCAGCGGACCCAAAAGACTCGCGAACTGGGCCATCCAGTTCGGGTCAGTTCGGGTCCGGAAACCCCCTAGGACTAAACGATCGGGACTGGGTAGTGCGACCGTATCCCCGGTCCGAGTCGGCAGAATCCGAACTCGGACGCGTGGCGCCTGAGCGAATAGGACTCCTGGACTGGTTGGCCCGCGAAGTCCCATTCCCTTCACGGCTCCTGGCATGACCGCGATCCACGAGGGATCACGAGCCGCTACCATGGGAGTCCTGAGCGGCCTCACCAACACCGGCGGGGAACCGAGGTGCCCAGACCCGGAGCAGTCCGCTCTCCGCCACCCTGGGATCCCACAAGATCCAGGCTCCGAGGAGCCGAATCCTGGGGAGCCGGCTCCTGTAACTGGCTCCCAGATCCCCCGGCATCTCGGGAATCCAGTGGGAGTACGTTCCGAGGAACGTACTCAACCACGGACTCCCGCGGAAGGTCGGAACCCGGCCGAGCCAGTTCGACGTCCCGAGGGACAGAGCACGACTCGGCGGCCGAAGCCACGGGTTCCAGGTCGGTCTCCTGGGCGCCAGAGCTCGAGGCTTGGCTGCTCAGGACCGATCCCACGTTCTCCACCAGCCTAACCTTCCTGCCCTTGGACTTGGCTTTGGACTTACCTTTTGGCCTGGAAGCTGGACCTACGGGAGCCTGAACTCCCAAAGGACCAGCAACCATGGAGGGATCCGGAACCGCATCCAGCCGCCCCCTAAGCCTTTCCTGGCGGCCCTGCAGCCAAGACGAAATCTCGGACCACTGGGCCGCGGAAAAGTACATGCACCATTCGCACGGATTTGAGCGCGTGCAAGAACAGCACAGGGGGCACACTGAATGCTTGTCCCAATCCCTCATGGGCGGAAACTGGTTGCAAATGGAGCAATGGGGACCAGGATTGGGGGAGGACATGCCAAGTCTGAAGGGGTGTCACTCTTACGAACCAAAAACACTTAGCGCCCCAAAAACCAACACCAAAAGATAAATAGGGGAGCTAAGGGGAAACAAATAGCAAGCAAACTTGTAAATGAAGATATAAAGGTAAACGAGGAGGCTAACGAAACGTTATACGTGAAATGTAATACAACTGCTAACGTAAGAGGGGGACTGCGCAATGCCCTTAAGGGGATTGCGAAATATACGAAAGTATAGGCTTATGGGATAAACTGTGCAGCGGCACGATAGGATATCGGTCCAAGGCACGCTGCACAAACTGAAATATTAACATCTAAATTTCTCAGAGAAGCGAGAGCTAATTTAGGGGGAAAATATAACAGGCAGAACGACAAGGCTAAGAATGGAACGAAAAAACAAGAATACTCAGATTTTAGTCCTAAAACAGCCGCCTTTGCGCGAGGCAAACAGCGAGGCAAAAACACACGTTGATGAGGCACTCGAGCGAAAAGCAAACGAGGGCGAGCTAGGCCTTAGAGAGCGCGGTGTCAGAATTGACTTCAAGGTTAGTAGAGCATAGGTCAAACTGATGCAGTTGTGTGGCAGGGGTAAGTATATGTCTACGATGTGAATTTGCTAAATCAATAAGATATGCTGCACCTTATAACCTTACTGCAAGTCTAAATGGGATATCGTAAAATGCACAGGACAGCATATTTCAGTGTGCTATTAATCACATCTAATCATATTAGGTTTTACTACTTGCTGCAAAGTTTCAAAATGATGAAGGTGTTTGTCACATGCTGCATCCAACGGTTCATACAGATATAGGTATTACTCACAAATACTGTAGCGCAGTGGCTTGCTAAACAGTTGAAAGTGTCACTGAATCCATCCAAAAGCTTATAAAATCAAAATGTTAAATACCAAATTATGGAAAAGTACTGAAATTCAAGTAGTATACATGTTTAAAGATTTATCACAAGGTCAAACAGGACTTAAATAATAGTGAGTACACCTTGAAGTATATCTTGAGAGTCTGCAAGGGAGAAAACATATGGTTAATTGGAATGCTTTCAGAGATTCTGATACCCTCCAATTAGATATGACTTGAGGGAAAATGAATATGCTATTACATAGGCATCCACAGGGGATTATTAATTTCATATAATAAGAACGGTGAAATTTCTCCTGTTTATGGTAAACTTTTGGATGGACGAGGAACTTTTGCGGAAAGTTTGTTTCATCACGTCTTCATCACCGGTGATCCTGATTCCTGCATTCATAGGCAACAGCTTGCTCTGAGATGATCTCACTTTAATCAACACTTTTAATTGGGATGACAAACTTACTTTGCATATGAATGTGTCCGTTACCATGACGTTTCCTGGCTTGATGTCTCTGTGGGTGATGCCCTCGTGATGAATGAACCACATCCCACTCACAATGTGTTGCATAAAGTGCAGGCAACGTGGCCATGGAATGTAGGACTCGTCCAGCGTGTCCCTTAGGCTCTTCAGACTGTACAGACAGTACTCCATAATGAAAAAATTCTTCTCGAGACAAACACCTTTAATTCTGACCACATGGTCATGGGAGGCAACCTTTGCCAGTTTTTCTATTTCTCTTTTCTGGATCCTACAGGCAAAGAAAATTGCAAGTAAAAAGTATCTTCATTAAAACATTGTACATTCTTTTACGCTACGACAGAGTGGTGTCTTCCTGTTCGAAAAAAAACGTATTTGAAGTATCGGGGCTATTTGGAAGGCTTTACAAGGGTTTTTCTTTGAAGAAAAGTAAACCCTGACATTACTGTCCAGCCTCACCATTGTAGCAAACTGCATCTGTAAACAAGTAGGCAATCCACAGAGTTGCAAATCTCATCCCTGTCATTTTGCTTGCCCATTCTCAACAAGTAAGCTGAGCTGGATATTTCATCCGTGATTCAGATTGCTCGTTGTGCCATGCTCTGAATATTCAAGTCACTTAATGATATAGTACTGCAATACACCGCGATAAGAGTCAAATGACACAAATACCCGCATGCACAATCACATGTGCCTAGATGCCAAGCATGCATCAAAAGTATTCCCAGAAAATGGGTGAGCATCAGAGTATTCCTCATATCCCCACACCCCATCACTGTGGATCCTTTGAGTGCCGTGAAAAGCGTGTTATGTGTGGTTCAATATTTTCTTCACAGTGCACAAACATCTCAAGTTCTTGAACAATTGTGCAGTAGATCTATATGTATACGTTGTAACATATACTTCGTGAAGGTACTATCAACGCAGAGGAAATGACTATGCCACCAGACATACATTCAGCCCACATTTGGTTGTACGTGTTGAAATAATGTGTCACATCCATCGAAAGGCAAATGTGCAAAAGTAATGTTGATACCATGTACCCACCACCTTGCACTGTATTATGTGCTACAGTAATCATCGACCTTGACCCTTGACCTGTGATGTCATCACTCAGGTAGACATTACATCTCACACCCCAGAAACCCTTTTTAGAGCGTTTTTGCCCATTTGACCTTTAATCACATGACCAACATTTATCAATATTTTAAGAAAACTTCTTGTGTTGTCTTTCTTTATACTATAACTCTAGAATATTCACACATGGAGACAATGCTAACAAAGTGTTTTCATTTTCATGACCTGTGACCTTTGACATCATCGGTCCAGCAGACACTATATGACATACCTGGCACCTACTAACCAAGTCTGAAGTTTGTTCCACTTACTGTCTAGGATGAGATCATGACACACTTTTTAGAGCATTTTTGCCGATTTGACCTTTAATCATGTGACCTTTGACCTGGTGACATCATCAACATTTTTGAAAACTTTCTTGTATTGCTTACTTTCTATATATGGTAGTTTTGTAACTCTAGGATATTCACACGTTGAGATAATGCTAAAAATGTGTTTTTCATTTTCATGGCTGGTGACCTTTCACCTATGATGTCATTGTTGGGGCAGACACTACACCTCATACCCGGGCCACCTACCCACCGAGCTTGAGGTTCATTCGACTTACCGTCTAGTAGGAGATCGTGACTCAAGTTCTGTTGAATACACACACACATTTGGGCCCCCTTCTCAACACCATAACCCCAATAGGTAATCCCAATCCATGTCATACCATGAGGAACCCCCATATAAGGGCTACTGGCCTACCAAGTTTCTGTTGAATGCTACAAGGTGCGTAAGATGGACTCCCTTTAAGCATCATTTTTTGGCGCCTTTAACCGATCAAGTAAGTACAATATCTCCCCCTGCATACTACGTGATGCTAGAGTGATGAGCTTATAATGATTTACTTTACTATACTTTATATACCAAATACTTCATACCAAATACTTCATACCAAATATGGATACAATGATCACACCTTTCATAATGCTGTTTCTTCACAGCAACATATCCATTGTGAACAGGGCAATAGGCTTTGGAAACTATCCCAAATGCACCTTGGCCGATGAATTCCCACTTATCCTCTGGTTCCAGATCCTTCTCTGTTAGGGACCTAGGCCACCATTCACTATCCGATTGCTGGGCCATATCTGGACGAAACCAAGAGCTGCAGTGAGAAAGAAAACTGAATTGTACAAAAACTGGCAGTATATACTGACAGTATATACTGCACAGAGGGTGCAAACTCAACCATATGAAATCACTGCTTCCAAAACTCAAAAATAAGTTTCCTGAACTGAAGTCCAAATTTCCTGCAATTTGGAGGTTACAGTATTCCCAGAAAGTCTTGAAAGGTTTCCTGTATAGGCTATTTGTAGTTGTTTCCAAAACCAAAGATAGCAAAATGAGGTGAAACAGTCACTCGATAGCCATGAATTTCTGGTGGAATCTATTTGCACATATGGGCGAAACACTGTCCATACAGTATATCCACATTCATTGATGTACAATGAAATGTGTAAAACAACAAAATTTTGAGCCGCAATGCTGCATGTATGTCAGTACTGACATGAATTCTGAAAGAACAGGGATGGACAAGAAGGGGGGATTTGTCCCCCTTCAAGGTACAAGTTGCAGGTGGGGGGCGGGAATAAACCACCTTTTCATTTCCATAGCAAAAGCCCAAGGGCAGTCTGGTTCCTTGCACAGATGGAGAGCATATAAATTATGAAGTAAAAGGGAGCATATTGCATTATTGTGTACAATAGCCTTTATGGTCCATTTCTGACCATGAACTCTCACTTTTGTAACATAAAATCTGTAGAGAGAGAAACATATTTCACACTTTTATAAAATGGCCCATTTCAGACATTGGACCCCAAACATGACAAACATGCACCCACATGGAACCACTTCCATAGCACTAATGTGACCAACCATCAACTGTGTTATATACAATCTGTAAGAGAAGAAGTATTTTGCATGCTTTCACAACAGCCTATGGGCACTATGGTTCCTTGCACTTGAAATATACATACTGTAAAATGATATGCCTGAGTTCATAAATATAAAAAAAGCCATTTCAATTAATGTAATGAATTGGAGACGTTGATTTCTGCAATATACAACAATATCCCATTCATTTTACAAAACACAAACAGCTGTGAATCTCTCATTTAAAGAAGGGGCTCTGCAAATTGCAATATGGCTTATCTCATCTATGCCCCTTTAAAGTCCAATAAACTAATAGCATGACTTGGAGGGAACTACTGGGGTCTAGTTTAAACTGGTAAGAACACCAACTGACTTATTTTCTTTCATTGTGTCCTGCTCACCTCACTAATTGAAAAGACACTTACATGAATGCACACATTCGCACTCAGGCACAAGGAGGTAAACTGATCCAGCCAAAACTTGTCTGGTGTGACTACCTACTGTACAGTAGTTGATCAAGAAACTGCTAACTCAAGCAGTACTTCCATGATGCACTGGAGGGGGACTGATGGAATATATGAGCATCCATAGCATAACAAGGTTTTCAGATTTTTTCCCCCAGTTCTCCCAGATGACCTTTGACCTTCCCCAAAAACAACAGGGCACACCTTCTCAATATGGCAAACCTACATACAAAGTTTGACTTTCATCTCACTTTCCTCTATTGAGTTAGAGCGTACCCAAGCAAAACAAACTTTTGCCCCCAGTTCCCCAGATGACCTTTGACCTCCACCAATAACGACAGGGTACACCTTCTCAATATGGCAAACCTACATACCAAGTTTGACTTTCATCTGACTTTCCCCTATTGAGTTACAGTGTACCCAAGCAAAACAGACTTTTGTCCCCAGTTCCCACAGATGACCTTTGACCTCCACCAAAAGCAATAGGGCACATCTTCTCATTATGGCAAATCTACATACCAAGTTTGACTTTCATTGGACTTTCCCCTATTGAGTTAGAGGGTACCTAAGCAAGTGTCACAGATGCACACACACACACACATACACACATACACACACGCCAACCTGACTGCATAGGTTCCTTTGCTGACGCAAGGAAGTAAAAATGTAAACTTTGTATTATTTTGGTTTAACTGTTACTTAAAGGGAAATAGTGCTTTGTTTTACAGGAAATATCCATACTTTTAAAACCAATGTTTGTGGATGCAGAATGATAAATTATTCAAAATAAGGAAGGACAGTGTCCTTCTTTTCAAGAAATAAGCTCCTCACAGACAGAAATTCAGTTACTGTATTTGTTGCTCAACACTAATTTGTGCACCCAAACTTTTCAAAATTCAAATGATGCATCTTCCGTTACTCATCACATGCATAACGTTTTGAGAAGATGAAGCTTTGGTATATGTTTATTGATGAGACTGAATGGTTTAGCAATGACTAACGCTATTTCTTTTGTATGTCATGGTGTATTCTAAACGCCCTATTTCCCTCTGAGAAGAGGACACTTTGAAACAATGTTACTTTGAACTTGCATTTATAAGTTAATTTTAATCACATTTTGGCCTTTAAAACCCTGCAAATTGCACCTTATAATTACGGCCTATGAACACAGCACTGAAGCAAAATTTGTCACCCTAAATCCCCTTCGTAACTTACCAGGGACAGTATAAATTTGGAACCATGGTTCACAGTAATAAACTATACCTTTTTGAGTTTCTGGCAGAATACCTAACTGACCTGTTTTTTTGCAACATTACAGTGCTATCCCATGCAATATTAATGCTGCACACCAACATTACCGCTTGATAAGTTTACTGTAAGAGATACATTGAAGCAACAATGAGCAAATTTCACAAGTTTCACGTACCAAAAATATTCACAAAGATAATCATAATCGATTTTTCGGAGATCGTTTTTTTTTTTCTTATCTCACAAATTTGTAGACATCCTGTGAATACCTTTGGAGAGAAATGACAGAAATTAAATGAGCAAAAGGAGAGAGGTTAGATGAGGATTCCAACCAACTGGCGTAGAGTAACAGTTGCAATTCTGTTTAGACTCTATGATCTCTGCTCTTTCTGGCAAGTACACACTTGGCATTACATTACAAGATGCCCCAGTGTCTAGCTGTATTTTGACATCTTGCCCCTTAAGTGAGAAGTTAGCATATATCTTAGTTTCATACGGACTCCCTTCAGAAGTGTCTACTGCATTTACATTTCCCTCTAATGAGACCGAAAGAAAACATTTTTCCGACGAATCATGGTCACTGACTTCACTGTCAGTATGTCAACATGTTTCACAGATTTATGCCTAAGCTATAATGTGATTTCCTTCTCCCTTTGTCCCTGCTCCTTCCTGCTGCTCTACATTTTGCAGCAAACTGATTTTGTTAACCACAGATGGCACACTTCTTGGCAAAAGCTGGGCATTTAATTTTCTCTGCCTCATTAAATCTGCCATGCACAGTATTGGCAATCTTTGATATGAAATTCTCAAGACTTTTTATCTCTAACCATTGTCATTTTTATCTTCGTACATGCCCTTCATCTGCATACAGCGGCTAACTCAGCTATCCAACATATATCAATGCTAGTTGCCAAGATCGAGGTTTGATGTTTGCAACAATTTCTTTTGCGCATTTCTATTCACTATGCCGCACACGATCTATCACGGATCACTTCTAATTTCAGATTGCTATAACTACACGATGAAGCACAAATTCTTAATCTCACAATGAAGTCATCAAAAGATTCATAACATTCTTGAACACAGTTGTTAAATTTGAATCTTTCATATATCACATTGGTCTCACCAACACAGTAGTTCTTGCTCCCATGGCTCAATTCAAGTATTTTTTTTTCAGGGTTCGTACACATTTTTTACTACAAAATTCAAGGACTTTTCAAGGGCTTTCAAGCACTGAAATTTCAATATTCAAGTACTTGTTTAAACCAAAACTATTACTAAACTGCGCTGTCTACCTTATTTAGGAACTTAATAATGTGCTTCTTAAGTGGAAATATCAATGCTTTAAAACAAAATTTAAAGCTTGCCTTATGTTTATCAGCAGAAGATAACAGCCAGCAGGCATAGTTAGAATTTTCAAGCAAAAGTCTGGTAAACTGGCAATTTCCTGGCATTGTAAATATTTTTGCAAGTGCCTGGATATATTAAGAATTAAGAAATGTTAAGAAAAGTGAAATGTCTGCAACAGGTGTGGGTTCATGTCTACTACTGTTTAAACAGCTTAGTTTCAGGGTAGGCCTTTACAGTATGTTGCACACAAAGTCAAGGTAGAAAACATGTGTAACAGTAGACCCTACAGTACACTAGGCCTGGGCTATAGGCTAGCAGAACTTAATACCATAAAAGATACCAATGTTCACAACCAAATGTGCAGACAATTTGATTAAGGGGCAATAAATTTATCCAATCCAAAATGTGTGCTTGACACCACTTTTACATTTTCCGAGGGTCAAGAAGAAAGCAACCGGTGAAAAACTGTGACGAAACTCGATGATACGCGAACAACACTTTGACTTAGGCTACACCTAGTCCAGACTACGAGCCTCATATGTGCATGTGTATGCATGTACTGCAATGTGTTAATGTACCCAATTCCACTTTACATGTAACGTTTGCACTTTGTATGTCGCCACAGTGGATATCGCACACACGGCAGGTGTGAATATTAAAGTTTCCCGAATTGTACAGATGCGGGGCAAAATGATGTAATCCAGCACAGTAGGTACAAGAGTATTTGTGCACCCGCCCTCATCCTTCCAACGCTTGTGTTGTACATGCACTGATGATCTATTCGACAAATGCACGGAAGAACTTTCATGATCGATGATTTTACAATTATGATTATCTTGTATTTTTTTACATTTTTCTCATCTGTAAAGAAATATTTTGCAATTTTTGTAGACGATGAAATGAAATGGACTCTGATGTTTGAAGTTCAAGCACTTTCAAGGACCTGACTGCCAAAAAGCAAAATTTCAAGCACTTTCAAGGCCTTGAAAAGTGCTTTATCAAATTCAAGTACTTTCCAGATTTTCAAGCACTGGTGCGAACCCTGTTTTTTTTTACACTTTCTGCAGTATCACCCTCACTCTAATAATACAAAACATTATGTACATCAGATGGAACTATGCATGGAACTATGCATGTAATGAAACTAGCTACCTTCACCTTTTCATGTTTTTTGTCTTATTCTGTGACTCTCACATAACTCTCCCAAATTTGCTTGAATTTTTTCCTGTATCTGTATCTGTCCATAAACGTACAATCACCAAAAAGAAAGGTTGTCACGTACGTAAGGGTCAAGAACGGAGCAGGTCGCTATTTAAATTTCAAAATGGGCTTTGGCAGAGAGTGCCTTAATATCCAAACAGTGTAATTTTTCTTTGAAAGAATTGACATCAGGGGCATTGCGGGGCATTGCGAGTGTCCAAATCAAGTAAATTCCATTCGGGAATTGTTCTCGGATAAAGAGAGTACCAAAAACAATCCTTATTAGTTCTGATGAAGTTATATTTTAAATTTCCAGTTTGCCTGGTGTGCAGGTGCAATTGTTACACAGATTGCCTTTCACATTCAAAGGTGTGGTGGCAAAGGATTTGAAGCACACTAATTCTACCACTGCCATGTACTCGTCACAAATGAAGGAAACGAAAAGTTGACACTGTCAAACCCCCTTATTCCACAATGACAATCGTAATCGGTATCTTGTTTGCAATTTGCCTAGGCTTAAACTAGACCACAATAAGTGTATACTGGGATAGACCCATTCTGCTACAAATCAGTAAGTACAGTGCATTATGTACTAAACCTACCAACGTTATACTAGCCAATACACATGTGTCTTAACACAATGCAGAAGGCCCACAATTATTCCTCAAATACCAAATGATCAATACTGCTACGTAAACAATCATACAGTATACTTTACTTCAGACACCATGTTACAAGTTGTACTCACAAGCTGCTAAATTATCGCAAAAACACAGGATGTCTACTTTCCGAATCTATTTACATCGTTGTAGCACGGTACGGTGGGTGCACTGAATAACAACTTCCCACTCTCTTGCATATTATTGGTAGACAGGCACACGTTACTGTTTGCTGATGACTGGACTGTGCTGAACAAAAGGGTCTGCCCTTAATTAACCTGAAGAACACTAACTTGAAAATATGTGACGTGCTCCCTTCATGAATATTAAAGACACAAACTCATCACCCACCAAGTCCTGCACCATTAATGCTGGGCTATGTTGGATTTTAGTTTGGTTAGGTTTTTTTTGTAGGGGGGGGGGGTCTGGATTACAGGGCATCTTATGGGGCTTTTGCCCTCCTTTGCCCTTAAACTTGTTATGTTATGTTTTCTTAAGACAGTTTCAGTTCTCCCAATCACTAACAGTTCACATGTGTTATCAAAACAATGGATCCCCATACCCTGTGTTATATGAGCTACTCTTCGTCTTTTGAATTTGCTCTCAATAAAAGAGTACTGTAACTTAGAAACAGTTGAGAATTTTGCTTTCAGGAATGCAAAAATTTAGCTTAGGGTGAGAAGTTACTGCGTTTAAAAAAAAAAAGAATGGATAAATGCATTATGGTTACAATGATGAAATTAGACTCTGGTTAATTAATTTCATGAATCTGACATAATGCATACAAAGATCACATTTCATCCTTGTAATATCACTGTTAATGTGTCACCAACTGCCCAATCAATACACCAGATTGGGCCTAAGTTTCGGACCACTGATCATGAACTGCAGATCAGTTTTGTCACTTGGTATTTTCCTGTGGTCTACGATATTCAACCTAGCCCAATGTATAATTGCCAGTTGCTGCATCCCAACCTGAGGTAAAACCAACGATGGCGTTTCATTTCACAGAACTTGAGTGGGACGATATTAAGGTGTAAATATCACATGAACGTAACAATTTTGCCGTCGGTTTTTAAGACGGCGTCTACGTACCTGAATGGGTTGTAAATCCCACTTCAGTAAATAGCTTCAAAGGTACCATTGATAAACTTTGATTGTGACCGTGGCAACTCTGATTATGCTGGGCTGTGTTGGATTTTAGTTTGGTTAGGGTTTTTTTTTTTAAGGGGGGGGGGTCTGGATTACAGCTGGGCATCTTATGGGGCTTTTGCCCTCCTTTGTCCTTAAACTTGTTATGTTATGTTATGTTACGTCAGTTCGATGTCCGCTACAGCGCCGCTTGCAAAAACGTTCGACGAAGTCGGATCGACGTCACCAAAGACAGCCATATGACGTCCTTTGGACCAAAAGCCGACCGGTTTTATGCCAATACAAGGCCCGTTTGACGTCGGCAACAAGATTGAAATACTTCTTGCCTTTCATCCGACCTCGTTTTCTAGTCTGAGAAAGGATGTTCCTTAGAAAGGCGTCCGTTCGACGTCGGATTTACTTTTGACAAATACCTGATCTTAATCCGACTGATTGGACCCCCAAACCGACGGATGTCTAACCGACTGCAACATGTTTACAGGGAAGTATGAGATATATTTCGGGAGTTCTGCAAGAAAGCTAAACCTGCTCAGAGCTTGTGAGGAAGTAGAACCCCGACAGACTGTAAAGTGAAACATGCGAAATCAAATTCCAAATGCAATAGAAATCCAAAACGCAGATTTCTCAAACTCCCTCCATCCGTTCCTCCATCACCACCCTTCCCCACCCCTGCCCTCCCCCACAATCACAAGCAAAAAAGTAAGAATGAAAAGGATCATACGGCTATCATGCAGTGCGGTACATATTTTTAATGTTCGTCACTTTAAATGATGTTCATGGAATAATTTCCTTAAGTGACTATGTGGTAAATTATTCCATGCAGTATAGGTCCCGTATCATTAATATTATGTTGAGTATTATGTTGAGTTGTGAGAGAGAAGAGTGATCTGAGTTATGTTTAGCATTAAAAAGCAGCCTATGTACTTAACAACGTCATCAAAATTAGGTAAGGAGAATGGAAGAATTCAAAAGTTGTAAAAGTTTAACAAGACCTAATTCTGAAACCACGGAGTTACTGTAAAAAAATACCAGCACTTGGCGTTAACAAAGTTATTACGAATTTATTAATGTGAGCAGACCGACCAAATTAAAAGTTGATCAACGGTGATTCCAAGAAATGTTTTACAATCAGAGAAAGATAGAAATGTGTTATCTATGGTACATAATGCCACTATATTCTCGTGATCAATAACTTCACGTGTGGGATAGAACAAAGTCATGTCCAGCGATGGGGTTGTCTGGGAATCTAGTGACTTGACATAGCTGGAATTCTGTTCCGGGGACTGGAATATACATGAATGAAGGCCAACAGTGTGATACACTGGAATAATCAGGAAATTCTGTGCCAGTACATCAGTGGCACACAGTAGAATCGTACGGAACATAGGCCGGGCCGGACTGAGAATGACGGGAGAACCACAGACTTAGGCAGAGTACCATATTACGTTCGAGCCGACTGTAATCTTTTACATAAATATACACCCCCCCCCCCCCTAAATCGCAGGAAATCTTCCTTCCGAGGCTCAGGAGAGAAAAACTCCAGGAAATCACACTGTCAACCGCAACATTTTCTTAGATAGAGAACCCTTTTACTCAGATAACTGGACGTTTATCACTTTAAGAGTCTGACAAAATTATTTAAAAATGATTACACTACATCTGACGAAGACTGAAATATACTGCGTGAACTCTGAATGTATTGTGAATATGCCGGGCAACAGGAACGTCTCTGAGCTGACTTACGTGGCTTTCAACAAAAAAATCAGTTTAGGTTGTCTGGGGCTGCATGTGGTTTACATATACGTATCGAATATCAGGTACGTCCGAACTTACTTCTTCGATCAGGTATCGTGTTTGCAAGCTTTTTAGTATTTGACTCTTGTTGACCTCAAATAACTTTTGACCTGCACCAAAACAAGTAGGGTTTTCAACGCAATTTGGCAGGTCTACCTTTGCGATCTAAGCTTCAATCTGCATTAAAAGAAACTTTTTGACCACTTGATCCCAAAATGATCCTTTTGGATCGAAATAACCCCTAGTTGACTTTTGATCATTATAAAGTCAAGTGAGTTGATTTCTAAAATGGCCCATTCTAGATAAAATAACCACTAACGTAAACATTCCCCCCCCCCCCCTCAAACTACCTGTACTGAACACCGAATTTTGTGGACAAAGTTATTCAATGATGGCACTGACCATATATTACGATAACTAATCTGTACAAAAAGAAACATTTTAAAGAGTAACTTAATCCCAAAATGACCGCTTTCTGGCAAAGTAACACCAAGTTGACCTTTGACGTCAAATCCTCAAGAACCAGACACGTCTTACTCCCCTTTAAAATCTTTTTGAATGAAATCTGTTATTTAAAAAAAAATAGGTCTGAGAAATATTCCGTTTCCTTCAGTGCGATGTGAAATATACTGTTGTCAAAAATGTTCTGGTATACTACAAGGAGCCAACCAATGGTGGATTTCGTGCCTCTTTAACATAACTCTTTCATAGCTTCTAGAGTTTCCTTGTTTTCTATGAAGGAAATCCAATGACGGTGTCAAAAAAGTTATCTTAATGAACCAACTTAGAGTTTTTTCCCCTCTCTCTCTCTTCAACAGACTTGTGGCAAAAGCGGTCTGTTGATAGAAATTTTATTTCACAAAGTTGGCTATTCCCATAAGCTGACGACGTAAAAACTTACATCCTCGTTGTGGTCTGGAGGCAAATTCTGTTGGGGACCAGACCGTAAAGCGGGCCCCGTTCGTTCTAAGGATTTCACATGTCTCAGCGCAAAAAATTAAGTCTCATGGACTTCCTAAAGCACAAAGGCAAAAATTTACAGTAGACGTAAACATGTACATGTATTTGTCATATTACCTCAGATCAGTGGGGGTAAGGGGGGGGGGCAACTGGGCAGGGGTGGATTTAGGGGGAGAGCGAGCGGACTGTAGACTGCAAAGTCAGTTGCAGATTTCCTTCTGGAGTTTTGTAGTGTAACCAGCGTTGACGTCAAATGACATTTGGTCACCAATAGCGGTATATTTCTGGCACTCACTGGGTTTCCTTCACATACCAAATATTGGTTCATGCTAAACTTCTATTCTTGAGACACGTTTCCATGCAGGTCATGAGACGCACGCACACACAGGCCAACATGACTGGAAAGTGAAAGTAATTAATACCCATCAAAAACAATTAACCAAAACATGGGAACAACTTTGCAGGTTGGAGGTTATCATAACCAATCTTTATTTCAGATTCAGAATGTTGTCACCTTCTCCTGATGCCGGAACAAACACAACCTGGGTGATTAAAACCTTTATTTCGTTATGGAATGAAATACCAGAGGAATAAAAGCATCAAGGTAAGAATATCTTGATCATCAAAGACCCTCAAGATATACATGCATGAAGAAATCAAAAACAAAGAAAAGGAGGCGTAATTTAATCCTACCCTTGAAATAATCAACTAATCCACTACTGCACATATTATAACAATGAAGATGCTAGAACAATAGACCTCAGTATAAACTATAGCTAACTAGATACAACTTTAAAATAATCATGATAGATATACGGGCGCTTTGACCTGATTATTGCAGTAACCGTAAAAATCATTTTCAGCTGCTGTTCATTATTTCATAAAAGGCTAATCTGCATATGTTCAAATTTTGTAGGATAACAGTACTGTCATGATGATACAAAAGGGGTGGTTTAAAAAAGCAAGAGCTGTGCCTTGTACCGAAAGACAAACCCCCCCAAAAAGAAGAAAAGTAAAGAAGAAAAAAAGAAAGGGTGCATCATTCTCACAATAAAATCATCGTAAACTACAAACTTATTGACTCTAACTGTTCTACTTAGTTGGATATTTGGATACAGTAATTTGTTTTGTGAGGTTATTTCAAATTTTCAACATGCTGAATGCAAGGTCAAGGAAAAATTGTTGAGACAACTATTCGAAGACGAATGCATACTTCTCTTTCAGGTTTTGTGACAGGGGATCTATTCCCGCACTTTCTCTTTCCTGAAACACTGACAAAAACAGAGACAGATGACCAAGTGATTGCCAGTACAACTCATATTGTAAAATTGCATTACTCCATGAAAGGAAAGACATTCACACCTGCCCAAATGGCAATAAATAACGTGACACGCAACCTCGAAGTATAAATAAATCCCAGCAGAGAGAGCAACATAGACAACAGTTTACAATGGATTTGATAATTTGGGCAATTTTACCGCCCTCACCGATACCACTATGATCCCTTCAAGATTTACTGCCCTCTACACCTTGCCCTTGCCCGAACCACTTTCACCAGTTCACAAAACTAACTCTTACATAAATATGTCAACTTCTTCTTGAAATAGAAATAGGCACTCTCACAAAATATTTCAGATAGTGAGATAAGTCAGTGTATCATAACATTAAATGGTCTTCAGAGTAACTACAATACTTCACTACTCAGGATACAATATAAATGAATTGAGGAGTTGTATCACATTTAATAACTTTCAGTCTTCTCTGATAGTTTTCATACAAATTTATGACTTTTTTGTTTATTCTTATTCACGAGTTTCCAAAAATAGAACAGGTAAAAGTAATTTTTCCATGGATGCACTGACTGCCACTGGCCTACAAAGCACAGTATGTATGTTACAAAAGTCTCCTTAGTTTTAGGCAACTGAAAATGTTCATTGTGGGCATCCTTCCATTTCGTGTGAGAGCAGATGGGATGAAGTCTTCCACAATGCCTGCTATAAAGTTAAAAAGGCATACTGGCAATCAATCCCACAATACAACTTGGCCCCTGGAAAGCTAAGCAAAAATTCTAGCATTGTTGAATGTTGAATCACAAGTGAAAACTCTTGGGTGGGGGTTGGGGGGGGGCAGAGATTCTATGAAAGCTCGTTGGTACCCAGCATTTGAAGTTGACCACTGGTCAGAACTGCTGTCCAAGGTTTTACAGTATGTTTGAAGACATCTGGTAGTGGCAAGTCATCACATCTTGAAGCTCCTGGAAGAAGGAATAAAAGTGCAATTGTACTCCTATTAAATTGTAGCAAAAGTGCTGGCATTTTGCAATGTTGCAGCTTCCACCCCAAATAATACTGCTGGATGCAGAGGGGGGAGACAAAAAAAAAACAAACCATGAGAATATGAAACAGCAATCATGCAAAAAATGATAGACAATAAAGCAATTTTAAAAAATGCTAAAATAAACTGTTCAAAAGCAATTTACCCACAATGAACTTGGGAAATGGAATCATACGATGATAGTAGAGTTGAGGCATTTGTAAATTGTGTGCACAGTCACACATGATGACACTGAATGCACACAAGCAAGTTTCACATTGGATGAAAAACAACAAAGGGAAAGGCTCCAAAAAACGATGTGAAAATTCACTTGAGAAATCTTAACCATTTTGTGGTAACTTATCTGATTTAAAACATTGACACTGCATTCACTTTTAACAGCAGGATCAGCTTACAACAATGACAAGATTTCATTTCGGTTTCTTTTTCTCATACTAAATAATTTGCAAACATGACAGAGATGAAAATGTGTAAAACGTACATTTTAGGTGGCCGCTCTACAATCACATTACATCTGTAAAATGGTGGGGCTTCACTGATGATATGTGAAACATACAAAATATTTTGAGTAAAGGTGAGATGAAAATCATATTTGCGACTCCAACATTGAAAACTAAAGAACATTATTCAGAATGCCATATGCTAAACTTCAAGGCAGCCTGTTCTGTGAAATCAGCAACTTAAAGCTACTGCGTACATAGGCACAAAAGGCAAAAGCATTAAAATTTCACATCCAAAAATGACTTTTAATTGCATCATCCAGAACATTTCAGACAAGAAGAGCCCAAGGAAACTTGGAATATACTAACATGCTAAACTTTCATAAGTATCAAAGAAGGCATTTCAATTCATGCAATGAATGGAAGGAGCTGAGTCCTACGATATAAAGCAATAGGGGTTCATACTACAAATTACAGAAAAACACTGTGCTATATGATCGGGTAACCTTACAGTATTTGTTTGTTCCAACTGATAATATAACATAACTCCACTTATCCCATTCATTTTACAAAGCACAAACAGCTGTGGATCTTTCATTTAAAACCCGAAAGAAGGGATTCTGCAAATTGTGATAAGGCTTATCGCATCTATTCCCTTTAAAGGCCACTACCCAACACTGACAGCATGCCCAGGAGGGAACTGGTAAGATTCTTTCATTGTGTTGTCCACCTTACTATTAAATTCAAAGCCATTTCCATCAATGCAAACATCACCATTGAAGTACGACGCTGTAGATTGATCCAGCCAGACTTGTCTGGTGTGACTACCTACAGTACTTCCGTGGCACTGCTGCCTCTTCATTTGATCATGAAATTGCTACATCAAGCAGTACTTCCATGATTTGCTGGAGGGGGACTGATGATTCATAAAAGCATCCATAGCATGAAAATGGAGCAAAGGAATTTCAGTAACAAAAAGTCTATTGCCCACAGCATGCACAAAAGTTCTAAATTTTTGGTACAGTCTTACGCACACTATAGCAAAAGACCCCACCCTTGGCCACAAATGCTAATGATATTGAAAATAAAAAATTCCATGGTCATGTATCTAATATCTAACAACGCCTTCCTACCACATTTGAAGTAAAGATATTAAGATATCAGGAATTTTACATTAAAAAGATAGTCCAGCCAGAAATTTAGCTTAGATATGTTTAAGAGTAAGTCGATGTGACCCTAATAATAAAACTTCCATGCATTTCCCATGCATGGTTCTCGCGATTTTATCAGTTCGAGTTACCCCCTTTGCTACCAACTGGGAACTTGAAGCAAACAGGAGTGACATCATCTCTTCACATTGCTAAAGAGTTTTTTGTTTTCCTCATTTTTAAATTTATTTTGACCTTGAAATCAGCAGGTGGTCATCCTACATACTGGTTTAACCTGAAGGTCACAAAACTCTCATACCCCTCATACATTTACACTATGATATCACTATATATTGAAGTATTAAATTTGGTGTATATTTTCAAGAAAAACATAAAATGCTTTACTAATGTGAGGAGA
The DNA here is from genome assembly GCA_021234535.1 of Stichopus chloronotus. Taxonomy (NCBI): domain Eukaryota; kingdom Metazoa; phylum Echinodermata; class Holothuroidea; order Aspidochirotida; family Stichopodidae; genus Stichopus; species Stichopus chloronotus. Next base: position 15,078,869 of record CM037847.1, read on the forward strand.
TGACATCACTCATGCTTGCTTCAAGTTAACTTTCAGTAACAAATCTGGCAACTTCAACTGCTCATATCTCAGGAACCACACATGGGAACTGAATGGAAGTTTCACTGTTATGGTCAGATTAACTTACTCTTTAACATATCAAAGCTATATTTGTGGCTAGACCATCCTTTAAGTTCCACCCAATCATCAATATGCAAGATACAGGGACCAAAAATGATAAGGGGCATCTATACTCAATACGATACATGTACGCACCAAGAGTGAGAAAAATTGAGTTCTCAGTAACTGAGTTATTACCTCACATACTTTGCATTACAATCATAACATTAAACGTCCCTCACTCATTACTATGCAAGATATGAGCAGGGAGCTGGCAGCGCCATGATGTGAGCACCAAAAACAAAAGGGCACATCTACTCAATATGATACGCATACACACCAAGTTTGGGAAGAAATTGAGCACCCGATTAGTGAGTTATCATGCCACGTACCTCACATTCCAATGGCGTCTCACACACAAACACACACACACACATACAGACGCCGATTTGGCTCCATAGGTTCTTTTGCTAACACAAGAAAAGGTTTCATGCGGTAAATTCTGCTATATGATTTAAAAATCTTTTCACTGAATGATCAAACGTCCAAAATATGATGATGAAGTGGTTGACAATTTTTAGTCAGCTTAACCGTGCACTGCCTTGAACAAGTCTGTGGGAAGTATACCAATAATGAATATTCAGTTATGTCAAATCAGTTGATTAATGACACTGCAGTGAGGCCATTAGTTTGTAGGTTCTTTGCAACTACAGTGCTTACTGCAGTTTTACTAAATACGATCAAGGAGCGCGACTTCATTAGTAGCTTTTTGATGCACCAGTGAGATCTGTACTATTGAATATTCATTATGTAGGGGCTAATTATGAGAACTATTAATTTTCAAATACAGTATGACTAATTCTCTTTCTATGCTATTTCGATTGCTTTTCAAAGTGGTTACTGTCATTTCATTCATTGAATGACATGTAGACTCCATGAACAACCTCATGTGCACATTTAACAGAAAAGAGAAACTTAAAATTCAATGTAATTTCATCTTTCTGATGTTTCAGATACACACACAATCACTTGACAAAAACCTTTAAAACAAAGTGAGATTTCTTGCTTGCTATAAATTAGAACTTACACCGTAGTGAGGAACCTTACAGTTGATGAGTTCACTGTAAGAATTAAGTCTGGTTTCTTACCATTTATTGCCATATGCTATAACTGGAACCCATTTCTCTGGCTTCTTAAAAGTTCTTTGAGTCACCTGAACATTCATTTGGAGAAAAAAACAGAAGAAACAGATTGCGTGTCATGATGTGATCTTCTTTTTTCTTTTTTTTTTCAGGGAACAACAAACAAAACTACAGCTATTAACAAAAGCATACAAAAGAGGCAAAAGTAATATGGCTTCTGCAGTGGTGTGCAGAGGTATGCAGAAGAAAGCCATGCATGTTTGCCAAAACATCTTTCAAACAAACCTGGCAAAAGACAAAGTAATGAATGATATACAACAACTGAGAGATTTTCGATAGACTGCGAGACGTCGAGCAACTACCCAGAGGTATGTTTACAGCAAAGGAACTTAACATCAATACAAAAGTCATCACATTGTCGTGAGAATGCCCCCATGTCACGGAAGGGAGGGGAGCAACCATTTCCTTGTTTTCATGACTGAATATTCTGAACTAAATGTAAGTTCAAGCTGCAGTCAAATGAAAAGGTGAGTGCTGACAATTTGCAGAGCAAATTGACAGTTGATACATGGGGCGGTACAAAATTAAGTTGTGGGCCGCAGGTTGCACACTGGTGGAGTTACAGTGTATTAAAAAACAATGCAAATGGATACATATTACTGACAAGTGAAGGAATTCTTAAATAAAAGAGAATAATTTTTCACTGTAGGCATTTCAACCCCATGTCAATATCTTGTTCTCAATTCAAGATATTGCCGTTTGAAGAAAGATTGCTCTGGTCAAGAAAGATCTTCAGTTGCCTCAAGGTTTAATACCAAAATGCCACGCAACACTGGCAAATTATTGCAAGAACTCGGTTTTATTTAAAGTGATGCCTTCGTGTAATCTTGTAATTTGACACCAGTGAAAAAGCAGATTGGGTATATTGTAGATTAACCTTAAAATATTGTCACATTAGGTCACATCTCCGGTAAAACAATTGAAATGTTTCTTTTAGGACAGTCGAGATTGCAGAGAAATACAAAGGACATTGAAGAAGTTGCGCCTCAGTGACATCACAGATCTCCAAAGTGCAATGGACCATTTTGAAAAATATATTTTTTGAAAATCCATATCTGTCAAATGGAAGATGCTACTGAGATATGGTTTTCATCAATAAAGAGAAAACATATTCCCAATTTATATGAAATACCAATTTTCTTATAGTGTATGATACCTTAAAAGGTATAATGACCGCAAGACCTTTGACCTACACTTAAACAAACACTGAAGCCTGATGCTAAAAATGCCTATGCCAGAAAAGCATTTCCCTTCAATGGATGAAGATGCTGTATACTATTAACAATTTTCAACGAAACAAAGTAACTACGATCAACTGAAAGTAATTGCTTTGCATTCAGACCGGGAGATTCGATTCAGTTTTTTTTGAGCAAACAGGACACAAAGGAAGTAGTAAAATAAGTTTGAGTTGAGCCTGCGTGGCCTTGGGAAAGGAACACAGCATCCTTGGACATGTTGTATGAAAAGCAAAAAGGGGGAAAAAACATAACTTACTGGCAGATGTGACTGGTGCCCCTCTCTCTGTAGTTTCACATGGATTTGAGGAATCTAAAGCATTGAATAAATGAAAGAAACAGGATGAACAATTAAACTATTTAAAAGATGAAGCTCACAACTGGTAATGGGTGCATGTATTTGGGTTAAGGAGGTGGGCACACTTTTTAGTTTAGGGCATGTGTCAAAGGTTAGGGTACAGGCGTGTCAGCATTTGAATAGAGTACATAACAGGGCATAGTGCAGGGAATATGTTCGACTTAGGACATGTACCAGGGCTTAGAGTACATAACATCAGGGTTTATTACAAATGTCAGACTTTATGGTACATATCTCCCACACACAGCGTTAATACGTGTACATGCTTAATCGTGCAGGCTACATAGGCACCTTTTAACTTCACCTCTACCATTACAATGAAAACTGTCAAAGAGCGACGGACCCATCACTGCTAATACAATAGCATAGTGTGTTATTACAATGACCAATGTGACTCTGAGTTTACCCACGGTCTTTAAAGCGCCCTCATTCCAGGCATGCTTTATGCACTCTCAAAGCCTTTGAGGAATGGCACACTGTGTTGTATACTTGCGATTCAGAGTACTGCTGTGGACAGAAATACTTTGCATGCTGACCAGGAGATTCGATTCAGTTTTTTTTTTTGAGCAAACAGGACACAAAGGAAGTAGTAAAATAAGTTTGAGTTGAGCCTGCCTGGCCTTGGGAAAGGAACACAGCATCCTTGGACATGTTGTATGAAAAGCAAAAAGGGGGAAAAAACATAACTTACTGGCAGATGTGACTGGTGCCCCTCTCTCTGTAGTTTCACATGGATTTGAGGAATCTAAAGCATTGAATAAATGAAAGAAACAGGATGAACAATTAAACTATTTAAAAGATGAAGCTCACAACTGGTAATGGGTGCATGTATTTGGGTTAAGGAGGTGGGCACACTTTTTAGTTTAGGGCATGTGTCAAAGGTTAGGGTACAGGCGTGTCAGCATTTGAATAGAGTACATAACAGGGCATAGTGCAGGGAATATGTTCGACTTAGGACATGTACAAGGGGTTCGAGTACATAACATCAGGGTTTATTACAAATGTCAGACTTTATGGTACATATCTCCCACACACAGCGTTAATACGTGTACATGCTTAATCGTGCAGGCTACATAGGCACCTTTTAACTTCACCTCTACCATTACAATGAAAACTGTCAAAGAGCAACGGACCCATCACTGCTAATACAATAGCATAGTGTGTTATTACAATGACCAATGTGACTCTGAGTTTACCCACGGTCTTTAAAGCGCTCTCATTCCAGGCATGCTTTATGCACTCTCAAAGCCTTTGAGGAATGGCACACTGTGTTGTATACTTGCGATTCAGAGTACCGCTGTGGACAGAAATACTGAATATTCAATATGCATTGAGCATCACTGTCAAAGGATTAAATAGTGTAAAACTAAACCACCTCACCTGTGACAAGAGTTGGATAACAATCTGAGACAATCTTTGCTGCTTTGCCTAAATCATATTCATTTAAAATGTCAAAAAAGGCCTTCAATATTGTTAAGTCGTCGTCGCATATTATCCTTCTCTCCTCCAAGGCAATGATCAGTTTTACACCCGGAGAACCCTTGTCGATGTCATCAAAAAAGGAAGCCGGTAATTCATAGAATCTTCCCAAGTCAGCACAATTGCTTGTACTAAGAGCTTGTGACAACTTATGAAGCATCAATCTGTGCTTTTGCCCTTTGTCCATGGTGGTGTACAATTGAAGAAATACCCTGGTTGACTCTACTCTTGGAAATGAACCTTAAACTAAAAGAGGAAGAAGTTTTAAAGAAAGTTTGGTAAATACTGTACTGGGTACTAATTTATGTACTGTTACTGATGCAAATTTGACCCATGGGTGATGGGCATTGTAAAAATTGGAACACTGGATTTCACTTTTAAATAGTCTGTTATTGTTAATTACATGTTCACATATTAAAATAGCAAAACACATACCAAAACCAAATCTTATGTCAGAAGAAGTGTGGCTATAAGAAGCTGAGCGGAAGAAGAAATCCAAACCTGGTACCAAAAAGCAGACGAATTTTTCAGTTTAGCACTGTAACTGATTCCGGTAATATTTTATTTTGCCAGCCTGGATATGCAACCTTTTATCTCGCCTACGCAGAAACTGCACACCTACTAATACTATAGTATAGGCTACACATTGAGACAGCAAAGCCAAAGGTCAGTTATGTACCGTGTACGCACACAAGATGTGGTAGGCCTATAGACTGGCATTAGGCTACACTGTACAGGCCCTAAACCTGATTACTTTGTCTACGATGAAGAATTTAACGTGAGCATTACCACATAGAGAGTGCAACTTATCACCCCAGAAAGTTTCAATTTTTTCAACCACTTTCTTTTTGTGGTCCCTCTCGGTCTCACTGCAGCCTGAGTAAAGCCTTCACATGTGTGATAGCAACGTTTGTAACGATTTCCGGTTATTTCAGTGTAACCAAGTAACAATGTGATATATTGGCTAGATATATTCTGTTGGATTTTTGAGTAACCATTTGTCAAGTCAATTACTATTTTATTATTTTTTCTGTCATGTTGAAGTGGGACCAGCTCACATTAAATCCATTTTCTAGATATTTTCTGGTAAATTATGTGGTAATAATTTTACAGGTCCATTATTTTGCGTTTATTTTCAGTTTGTGCTTAATTTCAGGGTTATCAGGTTACAATATTATAGACATAAAAAATTGGCTTGGTTTCAGTTAGATTTTATTGGAAGTAATGGTGTGCTAGATATTTTGTGCTGCTTTTTGTAACCATTTAACAGGTAAAATATTTGGTTAAATATTCCTTGTAACTTATATTCATGTTAACTATTTTATAGAATAAATATTTTCGTATTTGCTACTAGATCTTAACTTCTTAGCATGGCTTTGGAAAGATAACTTCGTTATTTAACTTTGTTAAATTAGGTCTCAATTTATACAAAATCGCAGAATACTGAAAGGGACAAGCATTGTCATTAAAGAAGACCTGACATACCAAAATCAACAGCTTTTGAAGGCAACCCAGGCGCACAACGGAACCGACAATGGATGGTCGAAGGACGGCATAATCTTCGCACATATTACAACTAGGACGAAGAGAAAGTCAGTAACCAGGAGAATTAAGGACCCGGGTGACTTGGATAAATACGATGATGATTCTTCGGATATTAATTTTTAATCATAGCTTTAATTCGTACCATCATGGTTCTACAAAGCAAAGCATGCCTGCATGGTCAACGCTCTTGTTTACAGACATTCATTCTACAGCTGCTTCAGTTCTTCACCGGTTCTTCACCGGTTCTTCGTCGGTTGCAGTAAGCCTTTTTTTTTTACTCAAAGTAGTGTTCTGTTCAGCTTGTAGCAATCTCATTACTATGTCATACTTTTTATTCTTGTAATTTGTTTTTCTTGTAACGTCTTTCTGGAGTAACCTCTTCCTCCTTCACATCTATATTCTAGTTTCTTTTATTTTATTTTTTTCTTCTTCTTCTTCTTCATTCCCCGCTTCCCATTTTTGTGTTTTGGGTTCCTAAGCTGATAGCTTCAGATATATTCAGGTCTATGTATTACTGATGTAATAGGGATATCAACGATTTGTTAAACACTCTTCATTGCAGTTCCAGTTCACACTTGGCGCATATGTCTTGTAATGACTCTATGAGTTCTTCCAGGGTATGTCCTGGTTGTTTACAGAGAACTCTTCCTTTTTATCAAGTCAGTGATATTGACACTTCTGACAACCTAATAACATTGTTTTCAAAAGTAATTTATCTACTGCCACCGATAAGTTTGAATGTGTTTCAAATTACTGGATGATTTTAACGCTCTGTCCAGTGGCAGCAATTTTGACTTGTTTCATTTAAATTGTTAAAGTCTAAACAAAAACTTCGACAAAACTGTTGATTAACTTTCCTTACTTAATCCTAATTTTTCTGTTATAGGTTTCACCGAAACCTGGCTGCTGACTGATAATATTCCACCTCTTACTCGCCTTGATAATTATTCTTTTATAGAAAATCACCACCTGTACAGACGAGAGGTGGGGGCGTGTGTATTTTTGTGCAACAAGAGTATTTAAAGACAAAAACTCATCACCTTATACAGTTTTAATTCTCCCAATATAGTCCCTCCCTCAGCCTGTCTTAAATTCCTCCACATGTGTAATCAAAACAATAGATCCGTGTGTACGCTGTGTAATATGGGCTGCTCTGCATCTTTCGAATTTGCTGTCAATCAAAGAGTACTGTAACTTAGAACCAGTTGAGAATTTTGCTTTCCGGAAAGTAGAAATATAGCTTAGGGTGATGGGTTACAGCCTTTTTAAACGTACTGACCTCTCAATTTTCAACAGCAGTACTGAATTAAAGTTTATTTATTGATCTAAATATTCCCCACTGTGGAAAGAAAGTGGTAGCCGGTGTTGTTTACCGACCTCCTATAGTGGCAATATGAAATCATTTAGAAATTACCTTTCTGGTACTTTCTGTCAAATTTCGAACGAAAAGAAATACTATACAATCTTAGGCTTCCACAACATTGATCTTCTAAACAAAGGATCTTGGCAGAGTTCTTAAGTACTGTGTCCTCTTGTGGGTTCTACCCTACTATTACCAGACTTTCTCGAATTACTGATAAGCAGAGAATGCCTTCGCGTTGTCCTTAATATTATCAGCTATACTCTGCTCGAAATTCAGTTTAGCTTCGAGAAAACATCCATATTTTGGAAACCAATGTTTGTGGATGTGGAATGATAGATTGTTCAAATTAAGGAAGAACAGTAGCACTCTTTTCAAGAAATAAGCTTCTCACAGATAGAAATTTAGTCACTTGTTGCTCAAACTATAACTTGTTCACCCAAATTTTTCAAAATTCAAATGATGCATCTTTCATTACTCATCACGTGCATAATGTTTTGCATAAGGAGATGAAGCTCTGGTAGATGTTTATTGATGAGACTGAATGGTTGAACAATGATTATTGCTACTTTCTTTTGTATGTCATGTTGGTGTATTCTAAATGCCCTATTTCACTTTAAGTTGGTGAGTGTTAAACTTAGAAAGGTCAGAAACAGAGTTACTCATCCTATAACGCCTCCACATTTTCCACTTTTGTCTAATTGCACACCGGACTTCTTTAGTCATCCACGAAGGCCTACCACTTTTACAACATCGAAACTTCCACGGAACATGATTATTTATAACATACTTCAATATATATCAGCTGTAAATTCCCCACGTTCTGAACTTACTCTCGCAACTCATTCTATTGATCCGACACTCTGTATACCTTTCAATGAATAATCAATTAGGGCCTACTACGTACAGTATCTGCTTTAGAATAATCCGAAATCCTTCCATTGCTAATAGTACTGAAGACCTCACAGACAAAACGTTACCACGGGATCATACGCTTAGTCAGGACTAAGACTAGAGTCTGAAAATGGCTTACGTTAAATAGTTGAAGCCAAGTAACTTTTTTCTATCACCTGATTGATACTTCACCGTATTTCACCGGCCGACAAGTAAAATATGTGCGGCGTTCTATATCTAGTGAGAGCCTGTAGTTGGAAATGGCAACATAGAGACGGAAAAATAATATAGGAGGGCGGACTTCCAAAACTGCTAATGCTAAGTAGCTGTGATTTCATGGGGAGCTGTGATTTCATGTCCGCCATTAGGAAAGAGGTTCAATACTGATTTCCAATGGGCTCATGAATGTGGTCTTCACAATATCGTGGAAGCGTTCCAGAAATGTAATGTGTGCACCACTAGTACCCCAAAGAATTAAGTTATCTTCCTCCCATGCAACTTTCACATGCAAATATCAGCCTTTACAACCTAATACAGTCAGCAGCGCCTTCAATATCGTTCTCTGTGTCGATTTCTATGCATGACCTACTTACAGCACGCATGCTGCTGTACAGGTTACGTGTATGAGTATAGTAAACTGGCTTGAAATAGCGTCCTTGAAGGAGGGGAGGGGGGGGGGGGGGGGTGGAGGCTCACCTCTGAAGCCAGTCGGGGAAAAGCGCTTAGTCGGGGGATTTAAGGGTAACGGGAATAGAAAAGACTGAAGAGCCACGTGAAGGTCGCCGGGGGAGCAGTCTTGGTCGACACCGTACGAAACAGAATGCAGTCCGCCGGGGGAAAGGCCCGTTTTCGCTCCCCAGAGGAAATTTTTCAGATGAGAACCAAATATTTTAGGCGCGCTGTAACTTAGAGTCCCTAGTCACGCCAGGTTCTTCAGTAGTTCCATCCCACATTAGACAGCACATGCAGGCCATGCCCACCTTATCAAGCAACAAGAAGGCAGAGTACACAGTTTATGTAGGCCTATAGGTAATTTCATCCCATGCTTCTCTCTTATGTGTGGGCCATACCGTATTTCTGTAGTCACTGAGGAGAGATCTTAGTGTACAACCTGTGTAGGTAGTACGCCCAATAGGACGAAACTGCCGGACAATTATTGACCAGTGTATAAGCTTGTAATTGGTACCGATATTCTAATACACTACTGTAGGATAACTAAAAGAATTCTCGCATTTCACTAGTTGTACACTTTAAATTCCTGGGAAGAAAAGTTATATCAGCGCTAGAACTATGTTCCTCTGGTACATACACATTTTATGAAAATGACATGGAACAAGTACTGTAACTTCCGCGGTCATCACAAGCAGCATGCTTCTCGACCAAATGACTGACCTCATGCTTACGGTCCTGTCAATGTATGTGACACCCTGCAGCCTACCACACATCGAGGATAACCTGAACTCTATGTCTTTGACATCGAATTTCAAGAAACAAAAATTATGAAAAAAGTTTGAGTCTGACACGTATGCAAACTTGCTGAGAAGGTTCAAGAGCAATTTGACATTGTTTCAGGCTTCGGGCTAGCCTGTGTAGAGTCTCTGTGACTGCCACCCCTACAGCCTATACTTTAGCCCTAGTGACCTGCAAGCTGAACAAACAAAAAAAAATGTGGTAAGCTGAACAACAACAAAAAAAAAGCTAAAAAAACTGAATCACTCGTAACTAAATCACCCGTCACTCGCTGCTCGTAACACTGACAGGTTGCAACCATTTCCTTTTATACCAACGTTGTACTTTCAGTGAATAACTTCAGCTGCATTACGCCCTGAACTTGCAAGGTAAACCATATCTTCAGATTGCATGTCAATAATGGATTCGCGATTGAGAAGATGTGTCCCCGCCCCCCCCCCCCCCCCCCCTCGAGATTCAGGTTTTTGTCTTGCTTTTGGACAAGATTATATTTTGTGGTATGGTCGGTAGAAAATGGGTTTTAAAGTCTAAAATTTTTTTTAAATGTTCAAGGATTAATTCACCATCTGAAAAAAAAAATGACAATGAATCATTTTATGAAGATTGTTTAATTCCACAGTATTGGGTCTATCAATAATTTAATCACTTGATAACTTTGGAAATCATATTCAATGACTTTCTTGTTTAAAATAGCTTCGTTCAAAATTTGCCTTCTGAGAATGCATTGATCGACTCAAAGCCTGATCGACTCAAGGTACACCCTTGCATAGGAATCTAAAACTTCGGTATAGGTCATGCTACCAGAAATGTAAAGGTTAACAGCGACATCGCCTTGAAAACTCACATCGTTGGCACAGAATGTTAGGACCAATCAATTTTTCGTTTATAAAATAACGTTAGCGGTTGGCCAATCGCAGCAATGCTTCAATGAAGGACCTCTTTGTATTGATATAAGTATCATATCAAATATAGCATTCAGAAGGTAACAATAGCCTAGCGTTCTATTTTTTTTTTCAATTTTTCAATTTCAAATTTATTTCTCATATGTTTTGCAAAGTAGCCTATGTACAAATTAAGTGATGCCGATTATAATACATGTATACATATGGAGGACACTAGATTAACAGAGTAGACTGTTATCTAAGCCAGTGACCAAAGTTGAAAAAGAAAAAAGAAAACAACAAAGGAATAAAAAGAAGAAGAGGAGAAGGGAAGGAAGGGAGATTAGAAAGAAGGAGAAGTAAGGAAGGGGTCCTGCAAGAGGAGAGAGTAAGAATAATGGGAGTCTCAGGGCATAGTGTAGAATCAGCTTACTGATAACTACTGAGAAGTTCTTGGGTAACTTTACTTTTAAAAGACTTTAGAGACTTATCAGATTTAACAGATTGAAGGAGCGACTGCCATAGGTTGAAACAATAATTGTTAAGAAGCACTTTTCCATGAATAGTATTATAATGAGTAACACTAAATAAGTTTCTGTTACGAGTAGTGACAGAATAATTGCAGCCATTAAAATGTGTAACAGCTTCAGAAATGATAGTGGGCAAATTACTTTTAGAATCGTTGTATACAAAGCAACACATACAGAAAAAATGCATGTCCTTTATCATAAGTAAATTATTATTTCTATACAAGAGGTCAGTAGAATAACGTCTAGGTTTGTTTGTAAGTACCTTAATTAATCTATTTTGTAGATTTGAAGAGGCCTTAGGTACGATACTTTAGCAGTTCCGTAAACTTCAATGGCATATCTTAGCTTAGAATAAACAAAAGAATAATCGATCTGATTTGCAACGGCTTCAGAAAGAGTACCCCTAATATTACAAAAGATACCGATGTATTTAACAAGGGATTTACAGAGATCAAACTCGTGTTGGTCATTGCGCAAGGAAAACTTGTGCAAACTCATAGGTCTAATTACGGTTGATTACATCAATGTATTTCAACCCTTTTTTTTTCAAGAGGATAGCTTGGTTAGCCATTACTTATTATACCTGAGGCCCTCTGTAAAAATTAAAACAAATATAAGATATAAAACAGAAAGAATGTAGGCTATACCTTAAAAGAAAGAAAAGGTGTAAAACTCATTACAAATTAAAAAACTTGAAAAATGTGAGACAGAACATGGCAATATTTAAGAACTGGGAAGATTTTAAGAACTGGAAAAATAAAAATAATTAATATTTCGAAATACCAACGAGATCAGCGGTTATGATGAGGTGGTGTATATCCTACGTTCCTAAGAAGGTTCACCTTATACCCCAGTCATCTCACCAATACACTGACACATACCCACATTGTATAACTTAGTGTATAGATGCGGCTACTGCTGGAATTTACAACAGAAGATAACATACGATGCGGCTTATCTGTTCACATCTTATGGGGAACCAGAACAGTTATCTGGACTAACGGAACCATTTTATATCATAGGATGGCATGGTTAAAACCATGTGAATAGGTCTAGTCATGACACGGCCAATACATGCAACAACTCAGTACCATTATCAAGACTTGGCAAGCGGTGCGGATGTACAATACCTGCAACATGTTCTAATGTGATATATCACAGCATAGCTTCCCAAAGTATGCACGAAAAGAGAGACTGAACGTCAAGTAACAACGTAAACTACCTCGAACGTAACGACGTACAAAGTGGGTCTGATGCTAAAGTGATGATACTATTTGTGAATATAATATATATACAAGTTGAAACTATTCGCACAAAATGGAACTATCGAATTACGTGAAAGACTCCTTTATTTGCACCAACTTAACGAACTCAACCCCTAAGCCTAAACGTAACTCTAATAATGATCGCTAAATGGATAAAAATCCAGTTCGTGCAAATAGGCCTAATTTGTTTCATTCACACGAATTTGTTCGAGCGAACAGAACAGGGATAACATGTACTCGTGTACATGCATAGTAGCGTAGCTCCCCCAATCATCTGAACGTGCAATATTTTGTAAGAACAAATATTTATTTTTGTGTGTAAGGGGTAAATGACAAGATTAAAATGCAGAATTGTAGAGGAATTGCTTTTTCCTGGCATACAACTACACTCACCACTTATCGATACACAACTGTTGTGTGCTGGGTATAGGCTACCGTATCTTGCCATTGCCCCATGAACACACATAACTTCGATTAAACTTAGTAGCCTACACTTTTGTTCTCTTTGGTTTATGTGGATTAAAGGTCAAGTAATCGAAATCTTTGTCGAAATACGAAGTAATAGCTTAAGCCAATCTTCGGAGGGGATTTCCCTCCGTCCTACAGAAAATTTGTTTGCATTTTCTTTTGTTCATGGGATCTGTAAAGTAAACTGTTTGGTTCAAAGTCGTTTACAGAGGACTACTTATCACTATAACACCGGTTCACATCTACATCTGTGGCAGGACATAATTACGCGTTGTTCTTCACTGAGCACGCGTAGTTTTCAGTCACAAAAAAAAACCCGTCTGAAATTAACATGAGCTAGGCCACATGTAAAGACGTTGAGAAATTGTCTTCATTCAATGTTGATTTTGTTTTCATCGGAATGGTTTGTAATTTAGCACTTCCGGACTCATGACTCATGATATACATCTTTCTAATTTGCTTTGAAATGAATTCTAAAATTAGCTCATTGTCTCGTTCAGTTGTAACTATAGCACCATAGGGTTTTCCTTATCATGTTATAGAAAGACTGACAAATTCGTCACCAAGTTTTTCGTTGAAGAAATGTGCCGTCGTTGAAACTGACATTCACGTGCTATCTTGAAGTGCACAGTACAGAAAAAACAATGGACCTGTAATCACAAAAGTAAAAGCAATCACCACTATGATTTCATTGCCTTTTACTTTGTTGATTACATTGTCTTCAGTTTGGTGATTACATTCCCTTTACGTTGGCGATTTCATTGCTGTTGCTTTTGCCATTTGTTGATTACATTTGATTATTTGGTGATTACATTGCAATTACTTTGCTGATTACATTGCTTTACATTGCATTACTTTGAAGGTTTTGTTGCCATAATTGTAGTGATTTCAATGGCCTCCTATATTTGACGGTGATTACATTGCCTTCACTTTGCCGGGTGGTTACATTTTTTGACGTTTGTGATTACATTGCCTTCACTTTAATTATTTTATGGTTTTAAGTAAATTTATTTTTTAGCGGCTTTATTGTCTTTACTTTGGTGTTTCGTTGCTGTTACTTTTGTGAGTCGGTGATTATATTGCCTTCACTTTGGTGATTACATTACCATTACTTTGGTGATTACATTGCTTTCACTTTGGTGATTACATTGCCATTATTGGAGTGATTACAATGACCTTTGTTGATGGCATTACCTTTACTTTGGTGATTACATCGCTTTTACTTTGCCTAGTGGTTACATTGATTTGACTTTTGTGATTACATTACCCTCACTTAAATGATTTCATGGTCTTAAGTAAATTTACTGTAGAGGCTTCATTGCCTTCACTTTGGTGATTACATTGCTTTCACTTTAGTGGTTTCATTGCCATTATTGCAGTGATTTCATTGGCTTTTTACCTTGGTGATAACATTTACTTTACTTGGTATTTAACCGCTGTTACTTCCGTGATTACACTGCCTAACTTTGACGATTACATTGCTTACATTCTGGTGATTACATTGCATTTACTTTAGTAATTACATTGCTTTCACTTTGGTGATTTCATCGCCATTATTGGAGGGATTCAAATGATCTTTTACCTTGGTGATTACATTGACTTTACTTTGCCGGGTTGTGACATTGACTATATACTTTGGTGATTTTAATTGCTACATTTTCGTTACCAAGATATTTGAAAATGTTTGTATCCCGGCCCGCAAATTATTATATTACAAGAGCTTCTTCTCCAGGACCCTGTGTAGTATATTGCAGTACACTGTATATACCCTTTTGTTTTGTCAGGCTCTAATTTGGATGTATCATTTTTTTGTTTCATGGGACAACTTCCCAGTAAATTGTCTATTTTCAGTTCTAACTTTCTGATATTGAAGGAATTTTCTGGTGACGGAACTTGATTTTTCCTTATAAAAAAAAGTGAAGACATACCTCTCTTTCTGAATGAAAACCATGTTTTCTTAAGGAAGGAAAAAGGTATATATATGTTTCATAGCTCAGATTTTCAAATCTCAAATGAAATTATTCACTTGATATCAAAAAACTAAGATTAAGTGGGCCCTTCAGTTTCAGAGAAAAAATGGATTAATTTGCCGGTGTCACATTTCATTTTATAACTACAAAAACTGGGAAAATCTCCTTGGCCAGTACACTCTTACCTTCAAAATAATAACCGGTGATTACAACTTGAACACTGAAGCGTGCCTGTAATGAAAACTATTTTCGCTGTCAGTGAAGACGTCCTTAAAGGGAAGTATTGTTTTGTTTTATAGCAAAGAAAAAAAAAAGGAATGCAGTCTTAAAACGAAACAAAAAATCATCATGGACATAGAATAATGGATTATTAAAAAAAAAAAAGGCAGAGGCAGCGTTTTGTCCAAGAAGTAAGCTTTTCACAGATAGAAATTCAGTTGACTATAACCCAAGAATCATTATTCCATTTAAACTTTGAAAAATCCCAACGAGGCATCTTCCGCAACTCTTCTACTTGGACGATATTGTGAAGAGACGAGGATGGTATTGCTGATGTTTATTGGTGAGACCAAACGGCTTGAAAATTGAAAGTCGTGTTCGTGAATTTTAAAACGCAATATTTACCCGTTAAATTTCCACTGAATTTGTTCTGTGCGTAAACTCAAATAACTCCAAGCTTTGAAGTTCTGTATACAAACCTGACTAGTCTTTAAACTAAACCGAAAGTGGACTTAATTAGCTGCACCGCCTCTGACAGTTGGACGCCCTCCAAGAAATCTGCTATATATGTGGGAGTGATATATGTGACTCCTACCCTTTAATATTTAGGACGGTTCAGCCTCGGTATACACATATAGGCTACACAGTTGACAAAGTCAACATAAACTGTCCGAGAGGTCCGTAAATTTATGTCGAAGTTAATTATTGGCCAACATGTGTAGGTTTTGCAGAAAACGAAAGAAAAAAAAAAATAACATGTGTTTGTTCTTTGCCAAGACCAGGCAATTCTGCGTAGTGAACGAGAGTTAGCCTTTCTAACTTTATCAGACAATGGGTCATAAATAACTTTCTCGCACAGACCTGATATTTGATTATAGCAACTTCCCCGGGGCACGTGTTTACCAAATTGTGGCAAGTAATGGCAATTGTGTCACGTGGTTAGTATGACGGCCATTCATTTATCGAAGATCCAGGCACCGCTGAGTCACTCGAGAGAGGTAAACGATTGACCTTGGTTTCCAGAGCACGTAATATAGATTTTACATCATGCAGATAGCTCATAAAACCAGGGTAACCATCTGGATGCCCTCCGTAGTTCGTAGCATGATCATAATATAGGACAAACGAATAAGAAAAATCAGTGCAGTGCAAAATGAGTGAGCAATCTGGCCCGTATCCAGCGGGTTCATGCAGGGGGTTCTAACGACCCCTACTATACAAGACCAGGAGTTCCACTCAGCCTATGATAGTAGGCCTACGTTAGTAACATGTATAACGAATTTTAATTTGTTGGTCATACTTGTAGGGTAAAATGTGGAACTTGTGCTAAAATCGACCCCCCCCCCCCCGAGAAAGCCTCGTACGGGCCTGGCAATACTGCCAAACTTGTGTAATGACACGGATTTCTGCCTAATAATTTCACTTCTCCATGAGACTGGTCAGTAGCAGATGATGAGATGGGAAAGCGGGGAGAGGGATGAGATTACAGTAAACAAGGTCCGTAGTCAGGCAAGGATGGAAGGATAGGGGAGTCCTCATTCTGCTCCTCAAGTTTTTTTTTTTTGGGGGGGGGAGGATAGAAATAAACATTTTGTCATATGTACCAGCGTTCCAGTCCCCTTACCTTAGCGTCCCCCTACACACAGGCAATCTGACTGGCTAAGCCCTGATGTAAAATTGGTGCGTTCGTCAAACAGGCTAGGGAAAGAGAAGAAAAAGAAAGTGATATCAGCGTATAGTTCAATTGTAATTACTGTTAACACAGTCTCCCAACACTGCTATATATCTATCTTCGAATTGCTGACTTTTAAAAACGTGAACAAAAATATGCTCCCCCTTTTGTTCCCTTCCTTCTTCTACCCCCACGTCTTACTTAAATAAAATGAAGTTATGAACGAACAAAAAAAAAAAATACGACTGTGTGGGAAGTTGTTAAATATTTCACGTATAGTCTAGTCTGAGAGTAAAAGTATTACTAGAATGGGGTAAAATAAAAACTGAGAAGATATTCACTGCAAAAAAAGGAAACGAGACAGACCAAACAGTATAACCAAATCGCTTATTCGCCGAAAGAGACTGAGAGATAGGCCCGTGAAGGAAGTATGAGGTTAATAATAAGTTTGGTCTGACGTTTGACTCATAGCAGGATCTTCATTACTGGCGAAATGACATCATATAACATTGATTGCAATCAAATGCAAAGTAACCGCATATTAATTGACATAAAAAGAGGGAAAGAACCCGAAAAAAAAAACAAAAAAAAAAAAACACACGCACACACACACATAACGGGGGAAAAGAGGATAGCGTAGGTTGTGAGAATGACTTTGTATTTTTATTCAATGCAACACGTTCTGCAAGGATGAGCGATGGAGTCTTCCCACGGTTGTCATGGCAAAGTAGTATAAATTCAAATATTCCTAAAACGTGTGTCACAGACTCTAAACCGGGCAAAAGGTGCGTGTGTGGGAGTGCGGGGGAAGGGGGAGGGCTGAGCACAAATGGGGGGGGGGGGGCGAGGGTGTTCACAAATTTCAATTTCTGCTGATCGAGAGACCATGGTTTGATCTTGAATGTGGTCAGGGAGACCTTAGTGAGGAGTCTAAGAGGGGTGGGGGGGGGGGCTTAGATGCAAATTGCGCCTCATACAATCCCTCTTTTATATTGATAATTACAACCGAAGACATCTTCACTACATGACTATCTACATGAAGGGTTTTCTTTTTTTATTTATTTATTTATTTTTTGTTCATTATATCATATTTAAGATTCAGGTCATATATTGGGAAGGGCAAATGTGTAAACATTTCTATCGAAAAAAAAGAAAAGAATCCCCCACACTACTAGACTGATGTTATGGTAAAATCTCCTGCAATCAAGTCGGATTCTATTTCTTTGAGGACGATATTTTCACGGTTCACCAGATTAAGTAAGACTATACACAGAACAGCGTGTAAAGTCTTTGTCATAAAACTTAAGTTGATTTAAAGCAGGAGCCACTTTTTACATTTGACTTTGCATTGCCAACAGAATGGCTAAACAATGGACGTTTTTTTTTTAGTTTTTTTTAGTTTGAAAGAATTGGTAGGGGGGGGGAAGGAAAACTTCTTTCGTATCAATGACGTAACTATATATTTTTTTTTTACCTGGGGAGTGATGCCAGGGTAAAATGTGGAAGTGGGGCCACGGGGGCCAGCACTAATGACCCTATCTAAGCCGCAGGCATAATTGGCGAGAAGCGTACAAGGATTTTCTTGAAATTTGTTCCCGATAACCTGAAACCGCACTCCCCGGTGTTCTAAGCTTCGCGTACCCATTCTTGGAATAGGAATGTCTGTGATTTCTCGATGAGAACAAATCAGTTTATGAAAGAAAAACAGACAGATGGGTTGAGGTGACGCAAGTGTCATAAAGAATTATGCATCGTCTTTGATTTATTCTTGAAGCACTTGGGGCAAATATTCCGATGGGGGTGGGGGACCTGACAAACCTTCAAGCTTCTTTTTTCCATGGGGAGGGGGGTCTGAGCCCCAAAGCTCCACCTCCGGCTTATCCGCCACTGAGTTTACACAATGTATAGCATTTTTGGGGGGTAAAAATTCCTCTGGGATTGCAGGAAATGGCACTTTTGAGTCTTTCTGGCGGTGTAAAATTCCAGTTAAGCTTTGTTTTTGGGAACAGTGGTTTAAAATATTGACACTTTCACTTAGAATTGTTTAGTTTATATTTTTTACTTTGGTTTTAAGGCCACAAAAATAGTGTTGGGGACAAATGTGTCAGTGTTGCCTTCATTGAAAAAGTCTGGGAGAGGTGTGTGTGTGAAGGGGGGGGGGGGGGGTTCAGAGCCCAAATCGACACACGTACCTGTAACCAACATAATTGACAGATTCACAATACACAAACAATGACACTGATAAATCTCCCCCCCCCCCCCCCAGATCAAAACTTAAAAGCTAACAATGTATCCAGCGTTGTATCCGATTGTTTATATGGGTACCAGTTTTGCGAAAGTATTCAGCGCAGAAATTTTATTATGGTGTAAGCAAACTTACGGTGTGAGAAAAGAAAAGAAATGGACGATCTAAGTTGCTGTGGAAGTTTTTTAATCTAATCATATCAGGTAAGACGCACGAATTACAGGGTTTACTTTCCATGAGAGGTGAGTAATTCATATAGGCCTAAGGCTGATAAGCATTCATTACCACTTTCAAAGGAAAACCGCAGCTGAAGCATTAATTAAAGCGTTTGTATGGCATTATGAATCATCACAGTGCATGCACGGTCTGTCAACGAATATGCTTATCAATATATAGAAACCAACAAAAGTTACTCATATTCGTTGAAAATAGGCCGGGAAACAAACTTACGAAAGGAAAAGCAAAGAAAGACATCCTTTCAATGAGTAATGGACTAAAACATATATGTATATATCAGCCAATTCTCCTAGCAGCTATAGTATTAACCACGACTAAATGAGGCCTATCATTGACCTTAACAACTGATCAGCCCACTTTTGGGAATTCAGTGGGGACATATATATCCTTACGCGCAAAGTAATCTTGACATTTCTTTACGCGTAAAGAATTGCAACCTTTCTTTACGCGTAAAGAAATGCATTTCACCTGGCCGTGACGGTCATAACGTGTAAAACTTTACGCGTAAAGTAGACTTCCACATTACATAGCAACAGTATTGAACATAACAGAAGGAATCATGATTGAGAGAACCATAACATCGCTACCTACAGAATATTGCATTATTTAGATACATTAAATTAAGCACACAAATAAGGACATTAGTTGGGATGGATAGGTATATTAACAAAAAAATCAATTAAGAGCTCACAGAAAAGACTCTAAAATTAGCTTGTGGGAGTTCTTACTCGTATTACACAGGCCCGTTCATCATGTTAGCCACATGCGTTAGCCAACACACAAAGCCTAGGCCTAACGTCAGATACGTTTCATATGATTGGTCCACAACACAAATGGGGGGTAGAACAAATTCAAGCCGGATAAGCACAATCAAAGAAAATTTACAAAGAAGGAGACAAGATTCATTATTTCTTGGGCGTGTTACACGCATTGTGGACGATTGTGTTACATTAATCTCATCGTTCCTGTTCATTAGCCTGTTTGAAATGGCATGTAATCTCCTTTGAAGGGTGTTAATTCTTTCCTCCATGTTCATTAACTTTCCTTTGAAGTTCTCACAATGCTACAAATGGCCGGCCAGTCCTACAGCAGAGTTGCAAGCTTTCTTTACGCGTAAAGAAATGCCTTTAAAGAATTGTGATTGGTCATTTCCCTAAGACGTAATTGTCATTCTTTACGGGTAAAGATTTAGACGTTATGACCGGTTTCGCCAGGTTAGCCGTTCCGGTCATAACGTCTAAACTCTTTACGCGTAAAGACTTAGACGTTATGACCGGAATGGCCAACCATATGCGTCTGCAGTCACACTCGTTCGTTTGAGATACTTCGGGCTCTTGCTTCAAGGTTGCTTTGTTGTGGGCGTTGATACGATGTTTAATGTTATTCATACAACTATAGCTCACTTTGATGGTGTTTCTGTTAAATATTTTACTTAGAACGTGTCCTTTTGGAAATTCTTCTGAAACAATTTTGAGGAATTTTCTCCCAGTATTAGTTAAAACATTCTTACTGTATGGCGGGTTGTACCATAAAATATTCCTGTGGCGTTTTCTATTTTCCATGTTAGGACTAGCATCGGGTAAACGAGTACCGGTTGGCGAAAAATGAAGCTGGTGTTTGTAGGCACCTTTAGCGAGGGCATCTTGGTACACGGGGACTGCAGGGCAAAATGATGCGTCGTCGGATGAAATTTCTGAAAGGCGCCTGTTAATGGACTTCGTTATGTTTTGCAAGATACCAGGTGGATGGTTAGACCTACTGTGAACGTATAATGGTGTGTTCCCTGGTTTTGTGTAGGGCATGAATTTCCCGCTGTTATGGTTGAGTGTTACATCGAGGAAGTTGACGATCTTCTTGTTAGCCTCAATAGTGATTCTCAAACCGTGGCTTTTGAATATGTCGCACACGTCCTTCTTGATAATTTCTACTCCCCTAGGAGATGCTGAGGTAACTCCTAACCCCATCGTCCCTGTAGAGACCGAAACTGTTACCGTATTCCATAGCGATGGTGTGTAAAAGGAAAGAACCGACTAATTCACATGATTCGGCAGCGTCGGAAATGTCGAAGAGACTGGATGAATCTTTCTTGCCCCATGTATCTCCCGAGAAAAATAAGCAAGACTTCTTTGCATGGATGACGATATTACGCTCTTCGTTAGAAATAGAGGTGTAATTTGAAGCAAAGTTCAAGGCATTAATTAAAAGATCAATCGAAATTGATGGGTAAAATTCGACAACGTCGAAAGCTATGAATGTGTACTGGTTTTTGTTTGGAATTTCGTCAAACCACTTCAGAACAGCAGCTGTATTTTTCCATTGGTTTATTCCCAGGCTTCCAGTGACACTCCTGTTAATACGGTCCAATACCATTTTGCTAATCTTGCCTACTTCTGATTTGGCAGGATTAATCAGGCGACAAGTCGGGTTGTTCGAAAAGTTTGGTTTGTGGTCTTTGAGAGCAATAAACGCTTCTCTACGAGCTGTGGTGTTTATACGATCGTCGATACTTAGCTTCTTAGCAATGTTTTTGCCTGGAGTTCAAGAGAAGAAGTGTCGTCTCGACTCGCCTTCCTTCACGTGTTGTACGAAACTAATTAGTAGTAATAAACAGTATGAGTAAAAACTTCTGACTTCATATATATATATATATATATATATATATATATATATATATATATATATATATATATATATATATATATATATATATATATATATATATATATATATATATATATATATATATATCTATATATATCTATATATATATATATATATATATATATATATATATACTTGCACTTGCAGTTGCACTTGCACTGTGAGTATAGTGAGTATATATATATATATACTTGCACTGTGAGTAACGCTCAACTGTTGCACATCACTTGGTATAAAAGATGCATTGAAAACGGTTTTGATAGCAAGTTAAGATTGAATTGAGCAACAAGATTGCAAGCAGGTATTTTTGGCAGAAATGAGTCCTTAATCAATTTTATGTTTTAATAGGTCATAAAGGTACTCAGTCCTTGATAAGTTTTTCAAAAACAACTTAATTGAGTTTTCTTTTTCTTAGGTGTACACAATAGCCCTTTTGCAAACCCATTAGGCCACAGTCAAACACATAAGTGGAAAATACAGTAAAGGAAGAAAACAATATAATGAAAGAAAGTCTACTAGTGATTGAATAAAAGCCTTATTGGACAGGGTAAACCGCGAGTCCTTTGCAAAACCCATCGGGCCTTTTGGCTTGTAGTCAAACACATTCACAAAGCACAATGTAGAAATTTCTTTTGAGAAATATATCCAGAAGGATAGCATATATATACTGGTATAGAAAAGCACTGTGACCTCTAATGACGTTACTAAACCCTGTATCAATATTGAAACAATAGTCTTCAAGATAGTCAAGTGATTGGTGAAGTACGATCAAGGTCCTCCTCGTCTGCGCGGTCGGGGTTGGAGAGGGGGTAGTTGCCGGTATTGTAGCAAACATTCTAGATACTTGCCCCTTTTGACAAATAAGTGCCCTTGTTACCAGAAAAAGGTTTTTTTTTTTTCAGAGTGCCCTCAAAGACATTTACCTCCACCCCACTCTTTGTTCAGATTGTCCTTTTCGATATTTCTCCCCCCCCCCTCCCCCACTGTATCTTCAGAGTGCCTCCTCCAGTTGTAAGAGCACCCTGATGATGCATGTCACGCCAGTTATCATGGGCTACGGGGACCTCTAACCCCCCCCCCCCCCATCCCTCGTCGAGTGCTGCACCAGGAGAAAATAAAAGATGACGAATGGAAGGAGGTTGTCTAGGAACGGAACATCTCAGCCCTGATAAATATACCGTTATAAACACAACAAAAGCCAAATTCGCAGTTACAAGGTCTGTCAGGGCAGACAACATATTCGTTAGTAGACGGAGGACGTTGGTTCTCACAAAATTCACATAATGTGCTAAAAATCGTTTCTCGAGAAGACCTTTTTCTGCATGATGAAACATGACGTGATATCCGGATACATCGCCATGGTTAGCGTATGTTCCTTTCGCGATGGCATAAAGATCAGTGTATGGTGTGAGGATTGGCTGGGGCATCCGATGTATTTCGGCGATCACGCCAACAATATTTGACAAAGTTAAACATTGTTATGTCCCAGTAGTATAACTCGCGTAAAGACCTTTCTACGAAATTTACCCCCCCCCCCCAAAAAAAAAAAGGGGGAACACAGTTTATTTTTACTATGTCACGATAGTATTGACACGTTTGGTCGATTTGAACGGGCTGTCACTTGCGATAGGATGTTCAAACTCATTTGTTTGTTTTTATACGCACAAAACTGTTGAGATGAAGTGTTTACACGTGATTGCGGAGGGAAAAACTCTAAGACCGGGTTATAAAAAGTCCCCCTTGTAAACATTTTGGAGGCAATAGAAATAGTTTGGCGGTGGACATTGACTTAGCGGACGACCTGATTATTTGCATCTTCGCAGTGTGTTCCGTCAGCACTGCCCCTCCATAACAACATTGTAATCATAGAGTTTTGATACCGAAAAAGGAATTCAGGGAGACAAACTGTAAAGAGATGTCACAGGTAAACATTTACAACCTGAAGTCAAACAGTGGGTAAGGACAATAAAATTACACAGGTACCTCCAAGTTACCTCTCACACTACACCGATATGTCGCATCAGATATTTTGAAAAATATCAGACCAGTGGTTATTCTGTTGGTATTCTCGTTTAGGTTGTTCACTCTGCCCCCAATATCTGATCTTAGCAAGTCTTCTGAAATAGTTTAATTTACGACAAAACGGATAGTTTTATTCCAAAATTGTTCCGACATTTTACACTTTTATCTGATTAAAACTGTCTCAAGAGATGACGTCACACCGTGATTCTATTTTTAGTAACACCACATGTGATTGTATAAGATCACCAAGTTTTGGTTCTTTTCGTCTAAGCGTCGAGAAAATTTCAGGTGAAACTTGAAAAAAAAATCTGATCGGAATTGAATCCGACATCGGCATAGTGTGACCGACGTAGAAGTATAAAAGTTAGCTATTTTAGTTTTGTCTATATATATTGTCAGTATAATGCGTAAATACATGCAGTATATACTACCAATATTAAATTTAAAGGCTATAGGTAGTCTGAATCAGTAGGTGGCAGCTGTTAAAAAGATGATTGGTCTTCTTATAGATATCTCTTATGACGTCAGTCTCTGTTCGAGAACTTTCTGCAAACGTCACCATAATTTATGATCACTTTTTTTGCACGCTGGCTGCAACGAAACTTCTGTAGCCAGTGTGTGTTTTTATCGCTCGCCTATCACAATAGTATGATTCAGTGCACGAGTACGTGACCCTTCTCCAGCTCGTTTTATCTCAGCGTAATAGTCCCTTCTTCAGTCACAGCTGGGATAGCTCCGTTTTAACCACTAACTCAGTTTCAGTGGGTCATTTAGGGAATGTTTTCTGATGACGCGCGCAGTGGGCCGGCTAATGGTGCGTGCCATGGTCCTGATTCTGCCCATAAAGCCTCATGCGCTCTCAAGAGTGCTTTTCGTAATATATCCCTGGAGACTAGAGCATCTTCTCGTGACCTGTAAGTTTTTGTATAGCCTCCCAAAATCAAAACTATTTTGTAAAATTACTATGTAGGAAAGTAGCCGAATAAATTAAGTCAGTGGTAGCAAAAAGTGGCTCTCTTCATTAATATCTTTTTTTCATAAGGATACAAGCTAGGTTTGCAAAGAGGTGTAAAAAAAGGACTGACGTCACTTGAGATTTGAGAAGATCAATCACCTTTAAAGAAAGACTCCTCTAGTGTAGTCAACAGGAGATCCCTCCAGGTTACAAAATGTTACGCATCGCAGACTTATCACTGTAGACTGCTTATGATTCTCTGAAATTGCTGATGCCACCTTAAAATTTGAAAAAAAAATTAAAAAAATAAGATGGGGGTTTATTACCATAAGTTGATTTCCATGAATGCTTTGCTTATTAAAGCAAAAACTGTAACTATAGTAATGCTTGTTTTTTTTTTAATTGAGCAAGCTGATACTATAAAAAAAAATGACATTCAGTCAGTTTGTTTTGACATCACAAATTTCCGGTAATGCAAATCACCATTTTGACGTAGAAATTTGTTTTAGAAATAAGTAACATCCAAACAAATCATTCAATTGAGGTATGGTTTTTGACGGAAAAATTATCTTCTCAAAGTTTCACGTTTTTGATCGACGATTATCTTTTAAGTCACTACCATCATCCTGATACTTTTATTTTCTCCTTATTGTGTTTGAACCACGTAAAAGCAGGCCCATGTTGACCATACGCACAGAGATCTATTCATGTTTAAACTATTGTGCATGCGTGGTAGGCCATTTCACAGGTGATGTAAACAAAATGAAACGTTTCTTTAACTTTTACTTTCTCTCCCACAGTCATTTCCTTATCAAAACCCTTTTTTTTCGTCCAAATTATGACTGAAGAATGGTGAGCTAGTTATTTCTGGTTGTGAATAACCGGTTTTGTATTTATAATACCTGGAAATCAAAAGGGGTATTTCTTTTTAGTTTGGCTCCCGTGATGACGTTACTCGTTAATTCCCTTACGGTTTGCTAGATTAGCGTACATTATTTAAAAAAAAAAAAACATTCGGCGACCTTAAAAAAAAAAATCAATTTCATGGAGGACCAACATTTTTTTCTCTGGTGTATATACGTTACCTGTACATTCCCTTTCTTTACACTGTCCGGGACCGCAGGCTAATTGAAGAAACTAATTGAGTATTTCGCAAAAGGCAACCGTTCTCTGTAAGCATAGCGTGTAATGTGTTCTCGTCTTGATCGTCAGTCCTGGCGAATTCATCCAACGTTGATGAAGCAAAGCAGTGGATAACAGTCGTTCGTAACTTCCCGTGTCTTCATCGGGTACCCGGGTATCGGGTAACCGGGTACGCGACCGACCCGGATCTGAAATTGCCACTCGGATTCAAATTTCAAATTCAGAAAAAGGCACATTAATAATAAGTTTGTGTACAGTTTCATATTTGAATTAAGTCTTTATATTTTACGATCGAAACAATTGCTAACCTGTCAAAACTGTATAAAGTGAAGTGTATACTCCATGCTAGGAGTAAAGAAATACATTACATGAAAGAAGTAGTACATAAGAATAACATTTGTGTTACTACTCTA
This sequence comes from Stichopus chloronotus, assembly GCA_021234535.1. Lineage (NCBI taxonomy): Eukaryota > Metazoa > Echinodermata > Holothuroidea > Aspidochirotida > Stichopodidae > Stichopus > Stichopus chloronotus. Next base: position 15,105,192 of record CM037847.1, read on the forward strand.
TGTTTCACGCACCTGCCTAAAGCACGGTGGACATCAGGTTACTTAACTGCGTCACTATTTCTTTCTGGACCGACTTGGGAAGTATAATACCGTGATCACAAGTAGATAAGCTCTAAAAGCTTATTGATGTTATTTGTTGTGAGCACGATATCGAGCTTTTCATCCATGTCCAATATGTAATTTAAAATGGTGTGTTGCCATCTTGGCGTTCCATGTCACTGGACGTCCTTAGTTACAACGATGAAACCAACTATGAGTCATTATGATATTTCTTTGAAGCTTTTCAATGTAAACAGATTACTTTCCAGAGAGTCCCGACGTGGCTTTCTATATTTAGTATTGTTTGTTTGTTTCTTTGCTCTCTTGTTTACTTGTTTATTACAATTGTCATACGAGACATTAAAAATTTCCATAGAAAATTTATATATTTCATATTACATACCGGTATTTCATATTTCGGAATTCATGTACAAAATTTACATACAATACAGAAGGGAAAATAGACTACAATATATGAATGAATCGAGACAAAAGTGAAAGAAACCAGATGAAGCTAATAACCTTTTCTAGATTGGCTCTTTAAGAAGAGCTTAAGAACAAGAAGAAAAACACAAGATGGTGGATATGACCCCATGTAAGTCCCTTGAATGAGTATACGGTAGACGATGTAATTATTCTAGAATTTGCCACTGCAAGTGTGTTAACTGAAAAATAGTCAATAATTTCATACGATGATAAAATATAAATGCATTTAAACATTTCTTAAATAAATTGATATTGAGTGCATTTCTAATTTTGCATAGACAAGTGAATTCCAGAGATATACGCCATCACTTTTTACATGTAAACATTGCAAACATTGTTCTTGTGCAAGGATGTAGAAAATTACCTCTTTCCGCGGTGGATAAATGTGATGTTGTTTATTAGCGTGAAAAAAAAAATGAAACTCTTAAGGGACTTGGCCAGTAATGTGCCTGCACCAAAATATTTAACTGCCTGTAGTGATCTCTAAGTCACGATATGCCAAGTCATGATATAATGAAGATGAAACCAGTGGAAGGGTGTGGGTGTAAAGTGAAACATTTAAAACAATTCCGCTTTTGTAGAATAAACAGTTTATCCGTATATGTCGGGGACGAATTGTCCCATAACAGAACAGGTGATTTTTCAGAAACTCGAACATGATATCACATTCTAGAAGATGACTAGCAAACCCTCCCTCATACCTAGTGAGAGGTTCCTATCTTCGAATCCATGATCTGATAACGTCCGGTTTCTTGCCCCTTTTTTCGGCTTCGTCGATTGCCTGTGCATGTACTATTTGCCTACATTTATACAGTAGTCAAAGGTCATTACTCATCGCCCGACGTCCAGCCTAGCCTATACACTCTGTACGTTCGTTGCCGTTGCACCTTACGGTATTCTGTGACACTGTTCTTGTGGATCACCTCCTTTGCCGGAGCCTAACAGTTAAAGCATCTGGCGGGTGCTGTCTATGGAAATATACCATTGGATTTTATGAGAGACTGTCCGTATATATCACTGCTTACATTAAAGGGGCTCATTGAGTTGATATCAGTAAAGATTGCGGTGATTTTGAAGTATACAAACACACGACAATACTCACAATTCGCATAATTAATCAAGTTTCACATCCAATAGTTATATGAAAACTGTCAATTTTTTCGAATTTTTGACCGTTACTTGCTCTGATTGTGTGCATGTGAATGTACTAATGTGAAAATGTCTGGTCACAAAGTTTCAAAAACCAAATTTAATCGTTGGTTACTCACTCATTAATCTTCCAACGTATGTAAAACTTTGGGATCTTTTTAGTTTGACTGTTTGTCATTAGTATGTGAAGGAAACTTGACCGGTTTAGAAAAATTTAGTGATATTTCACAAAACAACTCAATGAGCCTCTTTAAACGCCAGCGTTATAATTTATACCAAGCGCGTTGTGGTCATCATAGCTACGGTAGCCCACTCGCATTACTACGAGACTCCATCCCGAGGTCAAGAGCTGTGTTACCATGAACCACCCCCCTTATAGTTTGTTAAGTCTAATTGTTGAGTTTTAATTTAATTGCGCTCGGTAATAATTTTTAGCTGAATCAAGAAATAGTTTTCATCTTGTAATCTCAACTCATCTCTCTGAACCTAAAGTCTGAACGAGTAACATTCTAACTGAAACAACTTGAAGCAACATTCTCGTTTCATCTGTAGTCTGCTTGGGTACATATTTATTTGCAATCCGTTCTGTTGAATTTACGTAACACCATACATAAGTTACAAGCTAGACCCAGATAAACTCCTGACGGTACGTATTCGATTGCCTTTAAACTTCCTAATGAATAGAGTAGTCGACATTTTGTTCTTTTAGCGCCCAAACATACTTCTTTTCTGTGCCATTCTGTGCCATCGTCTACGTGATTTTGTGACTTTGACCCTTCCATTGACCCTACAGTTGCAGGTTTTGGTGTTGAGGTCTAACCAACTTTTCATTGCATGATGGGTGTTGTGGGAATCGCTTATTATGCTCATGTTGTTTAAACATCTCTACGGCATTTTGAGGGTGTTTTTGTTGGCCATTTTATCAAGCTTGTTGCCAGCTGGGAAATACTTGCTGGTCAATTTCAGAAATTTACCTTCAGCTTTGGTTTTTACATTCTCACTGAATGGTGGGTTGAACCGTATGATATTTCTGTGCCCTTTTTGTTTTCCCTTGTTCAGGTCTGTGCAGGTTCAGTGGTCTTGGCTACTGGAGGCACTTCTCGTATTCGAGGATACCAGGAGTAATCCAGTACATCCAGTACAAAACTAGTGTGACTGTCAGTGATCATAATATCTGACAAATTAAAGCCTACGTGACATCTAAAAATATCCTACCATTGAAAACTACGTATGGTGATATATTCCTCGGTACCCCTGAGCAAAAAAAAAACAACAAAAAACAAAAAGAACACAAGCTAATGAAATTCATACAGCAGAACAATTGAATATTTCTATAGCTCAGTTGTACGAGTATTTATTGGGATGTAAGAAGTATACCCTATTGACACGGTTCAGTGCCGAGCACCTACAGGTAGAAAAAATGAAAAAAAAATAATACAATCTAAATCTATTTGTTAAGTTGAACAATTGGCTATTGTTAAAAAATTCAACTTAGTCATGGTGACGACAATAAACGTCACTGTCCCTACAGCCTTTTTTTTTTTTTTTTTGATAGTCCCGCTCTGTCAGTGATCATAATAGCTCCCAGATCAATGCGTCATTGCGCCTGTCACCCTTTCGCGGGGACCCCTTGACAACTGTTATTCTATTTTTTATTCTCGACACAACCTGTAACAGTTCAGTGGAAACGTCACCGCAATCACCGACGTCTGAAAAAAAAAACCCAAAAACTATTGTTTGGTAGAAGGCTAACTTATGGTAGAAAAGATGGGGAATACCCCGAACTCAAGCGCACCATTTCAAACCGGTGTCACATGCAGGCAGTGGATGAAAAAGTAACTGGCATTCATTGGGATTCCAACTTCATTTTTTTTTTTTTCGTGTCACTGTTGGATATTTTCGGAGTATGAAAGGGAATTAGTAAAGAAACCAAAGAGTAACATTATAAATTCTATTAAAATTATTTGCTTTCCTGAACAATGGAAATGCTCTATATAGAAGGGCAAACATAGTCAAATGACGGAAAGAGTCAACAAATACGGATGTGAAGTTAACGAAAGCAAATCAAACGAGACCGTTTAAATATTGGCGAATTTACCGTCGGACAAAAGACCTTGAAATCACACGATAGTTGAAGAATACAGGCCATGAAATGACAAGAGGCCGTGTATATACAAAGCACCCCGTCAATTCCATGAACTTCTTCCCCTAATCACGAAAGAGAACGACCGTGGAACAATGTAGAAACTTTGCTCAGCAGTTGATTTAAAGTAAACTTTGAAAGTGTTTATAAGTTGTGTAAAATCTCCTGTCAACTTTTAGCATCCGATCTGTGGGGTAAACGTCCGGAGAACCTTGACTTTGACGGCACTTGGTCTTATATGACTGACCTAAGGACGGGGGTTGATATCCATGTTTAACTTGAGTGTACTTGGAGCAACCCTATGTATTCCCAAACTTGAAAATGGAGCATTTAAACACGTGCATATTGTTTGTGTATAAAATGGTGGCTGTAACTGGCGTTGTTTGTACAATTGACCCATAAAGGCTCTTTCTGTACCCGCCAATAGGTCTATCGGTTTAAAAAAAAAAACAAAAAAAAAAAACGGGGAAACCGGCACGGTGTGTTTCATACTTCTGAGCATACAATAGGGGAAAGCAAGTTGGTCAGTGAAAGAAACAGATCAAAAGATAACAAAATTAGCACATATACTCACATACCCACCAAAATCCGTTTCGGTGCCCCCCACCCACGAGGTCATTGCAGGTGTACCAAAATGATATATTTTATCACATTAAATGTATATATATATATATAAACATGAGTGTATACCATTATGAAACTGGAAAAACACTACACAATTGTACTATAATAACATTAACTCTTAATTGGAAAACACGCAGACAAAAAATGTTGATAGAAAACTGCAGACATTTAACCAATATTCTAATCCAGTGGGTTTTGTCCTTAACAGATACTGATGTGATTGGTTTTAAAAGTTTCTCAAACTTCATAAGTTCATGTGATGCAATGTCACGATTTCATCCATTTTAAGTACAAATTCATTTGAAAACATCAAAGATATGTATTAGCAGTGTGTACCGTTGAACAAGGAGTTATTATTTGTCGAATAGCTACTCACTGCGTTGACATTGTTCTGTTGCTTTGAGTCTTCTTTTCCTGCAGTATCAGATTAGCAGACACGCCTAAAATATAAACACCTATCAAATTGTCACTGATTTGAAAATTTTAATTAGATATTGTTCTAATTAAAGATATCAAAAGAGAACAAAAAGTCTTCTCTAACCGTGAGTAAGGTTAATGAATAGAAACTTCTGGTGAAATCCCTGTATTTACTTCAGCCAGGATTGAATGATTTAAGTTTCAAGAAACTACCAACACACCGAACAAACTCGTGCATTGTTCAAAAAATATTGGTGACTCAAAAAAACAGTTTTTTCAAGTTTAACGTAGGGAGTACGTGGTCTTATTGTATCAGGGAGTTCAGTTTAAATTTAATGGCAAAGTTCCTATCTTTCCCTAACAGTATCTCTGTTACATGTTTATTATGTCCAACCGGCATCACGGTTTGACATAAATTAGTATGATCGCACAGTCGGTAGATGGGAACCAACTTGATCCATTTGCATAAAAAGCAGAAACGTGGTCCAGAGAAAGTCCGTGGGAAGTCGATGCATTTTGTCCTTCCATCTTCCATGTTGGACACTTAACTAGGTATATGAACAGGCCAGTTTTGGAACGAAACCAAAAGTGCCTAACTGAAGCTGACATTGCGCATGCCCAGCCTTACCACGACAAAGCCACTCAGTTTTACAGCGGTAGGTGCAATGACGTTAAGCGATTGTGTGCAAAACTATACATGGCGAGGCGAGTTTTTGTGAGAGACCCACTTATATAGTGACTCGTTAAATGTTCTGAAGTTTGAATTTGTTAAATCCTTTCCATACACGCATAAATCAACCTTGTATGCACATAACCTTTGACGGTCTACCTTTGAAGGTGTACCTTTGAAGGTCTACACCGAGCTTCCTTATGTCCTCAAGTTCCAATATATAGGCCTACCGCCTACTTATTTTGAGTGACTCAACTTCAACAATTGAAACAGTTTGGTGGTGGAAACCAGAACAACAGTCAAATATGACTCCATCCAGGAACATAGCACGTAGACGAAACAATATTATAAATGTCGCTTTTATGGTTCATGATAGTATTCTGCCACAGCTTTATGGCTCGTTACAACACATTAGACAATCTTAATACACACTCATTTATGGAGCTCTGTGTGCTGTGCGTGCATGAACACCTTTTCTTGAAGCGATGAACTCTGAACGTTGGTAAAAAAACAAATGATTTGATGGTTAAAGGGGAAATGGGGCATTTGTTTTACATAAAAATCATGTTATTAAAACCAATAGTTGTTGGACACAGAATGAAAAATTATTCAAAATAAGTCAGGACAGTGGCCTTCGATCAATTTCAAGGAATTCGTTTCTAACATATAGAAATTCAGTTGCTTGCTGTCCAACAGTAATTTCTTCACCCAAATTTTCATACCTTCAAATGATACCTTTCATCTTCCGAAACTCGTCTTATGCATAGTAATTTCAGGAGGTGAAGCTATTGTAGCTATTTATTGATGACACTGAAAGGTTTAACAATGATGAAAGCTATTTTGTTTGTGTGCCTTTAAATTTAAACTCTTGCCTCCGGGAAGGGTGGGTGGGGGGTGGGGCGGCTTCACTGAATCACTGTGACGTCACCGTAGGGGTCGATTAGTTTTCTAGTTTTATCAATCAAAACTGATTTTCATATACTGTGGTAGAATTTGGAACGCTTGGTGAAAGGTTGAACCTATTTGCCCAAAGAAACGGCGAATAATCTTCATTATTCTTAGCCAAACCCTAACCGTGACCCTAGTAACGTAACCCTAACGACGATCGCTGATTGGCTAAAAGTTTGTTCGTGCCAATAATTGGTTTTACCGTATAAATGTATTCGAGGGCATAGCCGCATCCTCGGTGAAATGGTACCTACAGCACAGGCAACGAGCATGGACGAACATTGTAGCGTGCCACGCAATGAGACCGGGTATACACAGCGCCTGGCAGGGTGTAGAAGCGCCAAAATTGCCAAAAGTGCCAAATTGAGATTTTACCGAGATTTTATTGGACAACAACTATTTGAAATTTGACGAACTAGATTCCACTCTTCAAAGTCACTTTCACTGAGGAAACAAAATGTTATAAAACTCAACCTGCTCTGAGAACTGAACGATCCAACAATTTTACAATTATGTTATTGTATTATTAATTTTAGAATTTTACAAGAATGTCTCGGGAAGGTGTGATTTCGGAAAACGGTGGACTTTTCGCGAGGGTCCTCCATTTTTTTTTTATTTCCAATGGTCCAAAATAATTACTTAATAGCAAACGGTAAGTAAACAGTCGAATTTGCTTTAAAAATAATACTGAGAATAGTCGACAGTAACTGAAATTAGTAATTACGGCCTGGGTTTGTGTTCGCTTACGCATTCCTGGTCGCAGTATATCTAATTCAGATAGTTGAACAGATTTCTCTCGTTGGGTATGAAAATTTTTCTGCTAAAATGATTATTTTAGATTACACTATCAAATTTTGATAAGAAGATGCAAAGGTACTTCGTTCTCTTGCCCTCTTTAAGGGATTTTTGTGCATTGTAATCGTGTTTGCGTTTACAATGCCCAACCAGGGCATACGAGGAAAATAGTTTTAACCATTGTTAAATCATTCGATCTCATCGATGTACATCTAACAAAGTTTCATCTCTTTAAAACCTCATCCATTTGATTAAATACAGAAGATGCTTCATGTGAATGGTGAGGGTTTGGGTGGACATTTTTTTTCTCTCGCAACAAATAGCTGAATTTCTGTCTGTCTACGGAAAGTGGTTTCTTTCCTTATTTGGAATTATCTATCGTTCTGCGTCCACCAACAGTGTTTTTTTTAAAAATGTTTTTCGGTAAAACTAACGCCTTATTTCCCTTCAAATACCAGGAAATGAATTTGTCCTCATAGCCCCCCCCCCCCCAAAAAAAAGCTATATTTAATATCCAGAAGAGATTTCCTTTTATTTTTTCTTTTTTTGGTAGGCACTTCTTTTTTCTTAAGGGGGAGGGGCGGCGAGAAAGGGACGAAGGGTGTCGCATATGGTAAATTTTCTCTCTGCGAATAAAATTTAGTTTTCTCTTCATGACGTCGTCACATACATGTCGGGTAACATGAGTGATGATGGGCGCCTCTTGAACCTCTCCACCCCCTCCGTCCCCTCCCAGGGGAGTTTCCCTATGAACGCCGCTACTACTGATCATCTTTCACTTTTGTTGTAATTTGCTAGTCCGCCACACGTTGCCTCATGATACGTTGTGTCTGTTATGAGGTATTTTGCTTACAGACGAAGAGGGGGAAAAAGTGTTGAACATGGAAACAAGATTGAACCAATGCTTGAGTACTTTCGTGAATGTAAAGTTCTGTACTATGAGACTATGTCATCTTGACTTTAAAATTGTATTGACAACGTATTTGCCATCTGCATCTTACGGTAGCCTCTAGCTCTACACTGTTCGGTCAGGCATGGGAAGTTGGAAAGTGCAGATTCATATTTTGCTTGATATTCATGTGGTCACCCCGGAGGCATAAAATGAACCTTCATCATGTCACGTCATGTACACATCGTAGGCCTTTTCCTCACTGACATTACGATAACTCAAGTTTAGTTCATCCTGAGAATACCAACGACATGGGCCTACGTTGTCGCTCGGTTCTAGCCTACCAAAGCTGACGTTTGCTCGCAACCTCACAATATAAGGTCATATCTATAAATTAAACCCACATTTATGGTATCATGTGCTCTATGGGATATTTGATGGTTATTATAATCATTTTGTATCAAAACGTTGGTGTTCATCAAACTTCAGAAGAAACCGTATTCAAACGTTAGCCATCATGCAGTTCTCACACAAGTAGATGTATTTTGTGTTTGGACTAGTTCCACGAATCTTCAGTGAACAGGAACCGGAAACGTCTGGTACAGCATTTACTCGACGCTGTACTGAAAACACATACCGGTAAACAGTTTCGATTTTTCTGCACCCGTATCGATCCGACAGTACAGAAAAAGAGGCTTACACAGTGTTGAACAGCTGAACAGGGTAATTTAGAAAGCCGGCCTGAGGTCATGAGGCCCTGTGGGTGGATGGCACAAAGAGAAATACCATAATACCAGGTAGCATGGGATCAACCAGGGCCGATATGTGTTGATTCGTCAGAGTTTCAGGGATATTGATTGCTTCTGATCACTTCAGTTGGTGCAGACAAAAGATTCAAGCCTTAACCGAAGCCTCTTGTTATACAGTTGGAATTAATAAATAATGTAAATCAAGAATACTTTCATCAAGAACACATGACGTCATATCTAGTCACATATTATATACTACCATATGATCAAATAACAAATGTTTGAAATATACTCAGCAACTAATGCCGACAAATTTGTATGACTACAATTTGAAGCAACTCGGTAAAAGTCAAGCTCATGTCTACTTCAGTTGAAGGAATGGATCGTCTTTTCGCTTCAAAAGTTATGAAACTAAGAGCTTAGCCTATTTAATCGATTGTCTAAAACAGCCAATAGCTGGAATCAGGCTCCACTATGCAGTGGAAATCACATAAACATTTTATTTCACATGGGTGTCGGCTGGAGTTTGTAAGTGGGTATATACTGTAGTTATAAGTGGCTGAATTTTGACACAACAGAGGGCATCTTTCAGGATGGCACAACGTTGGATTTTCTTTAATGCAGAAATTACAACGGTAAGCCTTTACTGCGTTGACGCAGTTGTCTGCAATGCATGTAGGACGAAAGGTCAGTCGGACAAATTATTGTTTTGGTTCGAAAAATTGCATCGGTTTAAAAAAACCTCAAGGTTTGCGTGTGCGTGTGTGTGTGTGAGTTTTTCAATATCTGAATGGGGAAAAGAGGAACAAAATAAACTCGACGGCTTTCAACCATATAGTCAACAAGAAAGTGCCTTAATTATCGTTTGGATGTCAAGTGAACTGAGAACGAGCAGGCGAATTGAAAATTCGATATAAACTTTACAAATAATGGTACAAAATTCAAACCTATTTTTAGCGATTTTTTTTCTTTCTTCTAAATTTGTTTACCTTAAACAGTTCCTGTCGCGGTATTGCCATACATGTTATGATTTTCCTCTAGAATTTGTTAATCAAATCCTTCATTCGAGAAATGAAAGTTTTAAACATATGGCCTTGGAATTAATTGCCGCAAAATCGCAAAAGGAAGAAAAAGAGACCGTTAAGGGGAAATAGTATAGGTTTACAATGCATCAACATGTCACACTTCGACGGAAAAACTGCAATCACTTTTAATCATTCAGGCTAATCAAGGATCACCTGCAAAAGATAAATCTCCTTAAACCATTATGCATAAAATGATGGCATCTTTTAAAATTTTGAAAGCTGGAGCAACACATAACTGAACTTCTAATAAAAAAGAACTTATTTTTTGAAAAGAAGGCAACCGACTTCCTTACCTTGAATAAATCTATCATTCTGCGTCCACATTGGTTTAAAGGATATGGCTTTTTTTTCCGTAAAACAATCCCCTTAAAGGGAGGAAGCAGTCACCTCAACTTCATATTGAAACATCAGCCAAGTCTGACGAATCTCCTCTTTTATATCTTAAAAGTATCTTTCAGGACATTTCCAACTAGTGCATATTCAAAGTAAGCAATTAAGTTGCATGAAATGTGCAATCGATTTACAACATGTCACGTGATTCAAAAAAGCCATCCATGAATTAGGATAGACGACTACACTGTAATATAAATTGGGGATGACTGACTGCATCTTCCCTAATGCGATTCTCGAATGGGATCGGTTTACAACCTGAGTACATCACCGAGGTCCGTATGAGATCAAGTGTTGACATTGGTCGTCAAAATGTATCCTTTCCTGTTTAAGTTTCACCCTGGCTGGAAATAAATACCCTTTAGGCTCGTGATGCCTTTACATATACACTTTGCGAGAGGGAGACTTACGTAGTTTCTAGGATACGCCACTGAGTATACTGACTTGGGGGAAAAATGTTCAAAACAGGAAGCGTCGTTAAACATATCTGCGAAAAAAATGAACAAACAATAAATACTAACTAGACTAACTTTCTTTGTCTCCTTCCATTTAATTAAGTAATTAATGATGATGTTTGAAGTGGTGTAGCTCAACAATCACACCAGAAACTGAGACAGCCAGGGACATTGGACTCATTTATTTGGCGATAAATGTTACTCAGGATGTTGTAAAGATATAAGGGAAACAAAAATGTCATACAGAAAACGAATAGAGGGCGGGATAGAAACCTCTGCTGTGCGGCCCCTTGAAGTTCAAAGGTGGCAAGGTGCTCCCCTGAATTACAAAAAGATATAATTTTAGTTTTCAGTGTCCAATGGGTTGTTTCCTCTTAACAGAACGACTGAATTAATTGTTAGTGATCAATTAATTGTTAGTAATTAATTATATGGGGGGGGGGAATCTCACGTCACGATGTGAAATCCACGAGTTGCACTTTTGTGGGGGGGGGGGGGCACTAAACTAGGCTTATACTTCTACATTTGATTCTGTTCACATAGCTAGTCTAAGTATCGCAACAAGAGGCAAAGTAAAGTAAAACCGCTAAGTCATCGATTATGGGAATCATCATTGTCTTATGGTGCGAAAAAAGAGTTCGACAAAAGGTGACAACAATTGTGGAACGAGCTATCCACATTTGGCCACATTTCCTCTTCAACAACTGTGAAACTGTCAAGAGAATATAACTACAGCCTGTCTTCGCGAATTTGAATGTGTTGTTACCGAACTGTAACATCACATTTAACATATCTCCCGTTCGGCAGCGATTATTTTGTAAAAAAAAAAAAGAAGGTTGACTGCGTTAATTACTGCAAACGAAGCTGAATATTTTCACTTACCCTTTAGAAGCTCCAGTTACGACAAATACGGGCTATCGGCGATTATGGCCTTTTTAAATGCAGATTAAGCGTTCTCTGAGTTATTTACACAGTGTGTCAATTGTGGATATGTAACTTATATAAAAAAAAAAAAAAAACCGATTTCGCCATCGAATGTTGTGTTGGATGGAGACCCCTTCCTGTTGACGGAGAAATATCTCACAGCTTGCGGGAAATCAGAAATGGCGACCGGAAAAATTTTTGCAAACTGTGTTTTTCTTACAAAAAAGCAAGAAAATAATAGATTGACGCATGGCCATCGAATAAATGAAGATATGGCGCACGAAAGGGAATAACAAGCGTCAGGCTCAAGAAGTTGCTCAAAAGAAAGAAAGAAAGAAGAAGTAGACAAAAAAATCCAAAACACCTAGACTGCCCAGCTGGGCAGCTAATTGTAGAATTGAGTTTTAAGTTGCAATTTTGGTTATCAACCTTTCAAGGTATATCAACCAAAGAACGAATGAACATATCTCGGCAAGTTTTAGTGAAATGATAAGCCGTCCGGTTGTTTGTATGTTCGTTGTGCTGTACGCTACATAGTACAATATCGGTCCTACGGTGTACAAACATGTAACTACGTTCTTACTAGGCTTATTGTTATTTGCACTGAAGGGTCATTCAGTCATTAATAAATTAACCACAGACCTCTTCTCGCAATAATTTGCCACTGTTACATGGCATTTTGGTAACATTGAGGCAAATCGCTCTTGACCAGAGAAGTTTTTTTTTTTTCAAACGGCTTGTCTTGAGTCAGGAACAAGATATTGGGCACGGGGTTTGAAATTCCTGGCGTAAAAAATTATTCTCTTTCATAGAAAAACCCCATTGAATTGTCAGCGACACGTGCCTTTAATTATTTAATTATGTGTTTTGAATTAGGTATTTTCTTTTTTTTTTTTTGTTGTACAGCCCACTTTCCATCACCGGCCTCTAAATGATTGTCGTCACACCATCAGTAGTGCAACTCTCAGGTCACATCTTAATACATCTACATCTTAATACAGGCAATGGGCGATGGGCGAGAGCGCGCATTGACACACTTGCTCTCCCGCCCCCCCCCCCCAAAAAAAAGAAAAAAAAAAGAAAAGACACTGGCAGAATATCGGCAAAGATTAAGCACATTCCAAGCATGCTGACAAGAATCGTTTCAAACAAGGTTGACAAGAATTACTGTATTTTGTCTTAAAATTAGGTACGTCATCTGTCACTTTGAAAAACTCGCGGGCTGACGAATGATAATTTATTTGGTCTCACAGAAAAGAAAAGTTGCCGTCATTTAAGACAAAAACAGACGTTTTGTAGAAAACAAAACAAAAATGCCCTGGAAAAGACCATTTTGTTTGCTCGTTTATTCCCGTCTGGAACACCACCTGGAAAGAGTACATTTCTACATACCCCCTCCCCACCCTCTTCTAGGACCGCAACGAGCCAAACTTGGAGTAATGAGTCACTGTCACACAATTTATTAAAAGATAAAAAGTACGGCTTTTTAGCAACAAATAACTTTTTAAGCTAACCGTACAAAAAGAAAGAAGAGAATACAGCCATTATTTTCTTTGTTCGTGGAATACAATTTTTAACACACGCACACTGACACAAATCGTGTATGAGTATGGGGAAGTAAAATATTTCGCCTTCCTCATATTTAAGAAATAAACTTCCTTTAAAAAATAACCATCTTTTGTGCTGAAAAGGTGTCAAAATAAATTTGCTTCGATTGAGAGAAGATTTACTGAATGACTTATCTACCAAAGACGAATTCTGCTATATGTGATCACCCGTCTGTCACATGACTGTGGTCTGTGACCGGCAATTACTCACATCCGTAAAGTGACGGGCAAATAAGGGTGGTGAATCCCTGTTGCAATATCCCAATTTTTATAATGACCTAAGCTCGTTAACCCTGGGACGTTCTGATATTGATATTTTGTTGTACTTTATCAGTCAATACTGATATACTATTTAGCATGGCTGATTCAGGACCTTTGTTGGGGGTGCGTGGTGGGGGGGGGGGGGGAATCTGGTAGCACAGTGGTGTGGGGAAGGGGGTGTCTTCCTCTTCCCCTTCGAAAATATTTTCGACAACTAAATACCCTCATACGGGCCCAGAAAAAAAACCCTGCAGGTATTTCATCAGTGGGCACTAAGTATATTGACTTGTTCTATCCGTGTTTCTGTTTTATGTACCTTCGCCTGCATACTTTCTTTCGGTGGGTGGTCTGGATGCCGTGGGTGATATCGGTGGAGGAGGATTTAAGCTTTTTGCCCGTTCTTTGTCTCTTTTTTCCTTTTATACGAATTCTGTTTTCTTTTTTCTCCAGGGAGCCTGTCACTACCCGATAAGCCGCACATGGTTTCTTAGTGAACGTCCTTTCATATAATTTATTACTCTCATGTTCCTAACTATTCTGTTGTAAAATTTGCTGTGAAAAATCAAATAAATGAAATCTGATGAAACAAAAGGGTACATTTCAGTGTCATGGTAATTTTCTTAAAAAAAAAGTTGTTTTCTATAAAATGCATATAAGCATTAACTATAGTTAGTCCACTTTTGGGTACTGAGGGCCATATCACGTTCGCTTTGAATCCAACAGTCTCCATGTATAAACCATTCAGTTAGATACATTAGAGGAAAGTTCCTTGTTTAGATACAGAATAATGTAGGCTACAAGTCTTCGATATACACCAACACGTTAAAACTGGAACATCATAGAAGCGTTTTGAAATACGTTGTTTGTTATACGTTCAGCCCATTTTATTAATTCTTTGTACCGAAATGGTTCACCCTCCGCCTTCGCTTCCTGTTTTCTCCCGTAACCAGGGTCCACTCTCTGCTCATTAATTTCATATCAAGTCGTCTTTCCTTTTCATTTTTTACATTCAAACGTTGACTTACTAGTGAGCAGGAATGACATCTCTATGTAATTCAGAAGCACGCCACCATACTGGCGGATGGGGGGTCTCAATTGTAATAAGCGTAAAGCCCAGTCTTCAAATGTATCCGTGCTGCTTCATATGAATATCCAAGATTTCTACATTTTCAACATTTTAGATAATTCCAGTCTCAATATCTACATTTTACAGGTTTCATTTAACATTTTTCGTCATTAAACTTCACACAAAGATGATGCACGGTAGTATATGGTCGGCATTGAGACTGCATAACACCCCTATGCACGTGAATTCCCTATGACGTATTCTTTTGTTGTTGTATTTTTGGTAGTCGCCGTCCATAATGACTGGCTTCATCCTCGCTATTCGAGTCCGGGGGGGGGGTCCTTGGGGGAGTCCTTCCGGTTGCATGTATCATTTTCGCACACGCATACTTTTTTATGCAATGTTAGAAGATAGAGAAAGTTTGTGGAATCTGTTCCAGCTTTGTTGAGGTTCCCCTGGCAACCTCCGATCAAAGTCAGAGTTCCTTTAAAGCTGGGATTTGAGTTGTACTGACAATTGCCTGGTCATCTACCTTTGTTCTCCGTAAGTGTTTCAGGGAAGAGAAAGTAGGGGAAAAGACCATGTGTCACAAAATCTGAAAAAGAACAATACATTCATCTTTCAGATGTTTTTGAATATGGACCTTGTCTCGACATTGTCGTTGGCCCTAATTCAGACTTTCCAAGAAAACCTATCCGTCAAGCACTGTTACTCGAAATCAAACAGACTAATTGAAATGGGTATGAAAATTCATGTATGCAAATATGGGGCTTAAACAATTTTTTTTTTTTTAGTGACCATAACATATTTAATTTTCAGTCAACTCCTCTCGTCGTTGCACCTACCACAATATTACAGTGTAACAGGGGAAATGACACAGGTGGGTGAAAGTGATTGAATTATTTCGCATTCAAACCAAGCATAAATGCTCCAACAAAAAAAAAATTCTATGGGAGGTAGAAAGAAGAGGATAAGTGACTTATATTGTTACAAACCAAAATAACCTCTTGCATACCGCGGCACTTTTAAAGAATTTTGAATCATTGAAGAATTATTTAATCAAACAGAGTTGAAGCGTGCGGAGTGTGAAAGATAAACAAGCATAAACAAGGTGCAAACGGCTGTTTACGAATACATTGAAGTAAGATCCTAGAAGTTTGGTACTTCCTCGAAAAATGTCAAAATGTAAAAAAAAATAGGATAAATATGAAGAAAGTAGATTAAAATGGGTGTGTGAAAATAACGGCTAAAAGCAACAACAACAGCCAAACATCATAACTATAATAACAGAACATGAATGAGAAATATGGGAAGAAAATTCGCTGAGGAACAATTACAGCATATTAGAAGTTACCACAGGAACGACTAGTGCTTGCATCAATTAGCACCGTCACCACTGGGGACTTGCCCCTTGTTTTACCCTCCTCCCTTGGTATCGTAAGCCACTCCATCCCACACATAGATGACTAATAAGTTCTTTTGCTCAGTTTGGTCATAAAAGGACATACTAGCCTTTAAAATAACAGGGTGGACGCACTTCACGAGCGCATCTTACCATTCCTAATGAATTTGTGTCGTACAGACTACGTCAGATGACGTCATAATGAGTCATTACCAATTACAGCCGACTGTTTATCTCAGTAACATCTCCCTCTATTTCTATGCATTATAACAGAAAATGTATACGGTCAGGAAGGAAGGACGTTTCGTGGATTTTTTTTTTAATTCGACTTGATGACGTAAACAAACCTTATTTATGTAAGGTCTCAAATGTGCAGGTAGATAGTTTAACTAAACAAAGACGTGGTTTGTCTAGCCTAACGTTTTCGACCCTGAAACGGAGAAAAGAAAACAGACAAACAAACAAATAAATAAATGAATAAACAAACCCACACAGTTAGGCCTACTATTTGAAGTACTGCGGGGGTTAATTAATGGATAAAATAATAATTTCACAGTTCACTATTGGTCTTACGACGTAGCTCAGAATATAGTGCCTGGATTGCGGCTGTTCGTTATTGGAATTAAGAGACTTGTGGTCCGGACACCTTTCAATCAACTCACCAGTCTCGATCTGTATGTTTGTGTGTGTGTGTGTGTATGTGTGTGTGTGTGGGGGGGGGGACGGCATGGATAACTGGAAAGTCAGTTAAGCAATCGAGACTCTTAGAGCTGCAGGCATTCGTATTTTTAATTTTTCTATACGGATGAATCTCGTGCTCTTTCCCTCTCAAACTGTGATTTCTTCCACATTCGAGCACCCGCTGGATAGAGTGCTGCGGTAATGGCAAAACTGTATACGCTAAGAAGAAGGAGAGCGCCCCCAACTGATTGCTAGTAGTAACGCACCCTTTGTTGAACAATCCATGGAAGGAAAAAAGAGCGGGTGGGGTGCATATGCAGGCAAAAGCCACATTTTCCCGATTGTCACCTGCAAGCGCTGACTACGACACGGGTTTTCAGGGAAGGGGTAGGAAGTGAGAGTGGTAGTCAAAGGGGGATGAGTCGGTGCAATTTTTACTTACTCTTACCATTATGCGTTGAATACCCGGTCAACGATTGTTATATATCAGTATTCAACTAATAATAGAATGAATACGGGCGAATGAAAATCTGCAAACTGAGATTGCACCGAGAGATGGACCCACCATCGACGAAAGAAACAAATTCGAGAACAAGGAGAGAGTTGCTCGTTGTTGATTCACCAAGCTTACTGGCGGTAAGTCACCTCTCCGAAACCACCTGCTTCGTAAACAGGAGTGTGGAGGATGAGGGGGGGGGGGGGGGTGGGTCACCTTCGACTGCCCTGACGATATCGTTAACTGCAGCAAAATTTTTGTAAACTGTAGACCATAAATAGTGAGCAGACCAAACACCATGCATAATGATCTGTTTTGAAAGCAAAACCATGTATGGCTCTTTTCTCTATATATTTAGACGTGATTTATAGCGCCATCTAATCGATGTAGGTTCGTGATCATGAAGTTGTGACGTAGCAGCACACTGGTTCACATACCAGCTCCTTTCAACCAGTCCAGACAGGGTTGTGTAAACATGTTTATGCGTGTTATTTTCAACCTTCGTCCATACAGGTAGTTGCATTGTATTAACATACCCTCTACATTCAACCCTTCACGGGGTTGGTGAGTTAGATGTAAGCACATATACCTTCTATGTGTTCACACTTTGTATCTACCATTTCCATGACAATGGAATAACCTGATCCAACCACCAGCCTGGGTAGGGATATGTTCATATATCTGATATTCCCAACCACCAGGGTAGGGATATTTTCATACGTCTGATATTCCCGGCAACCCCCAGATGGGAGGGGGTGGTATGTCCATAATGTATCTGATGTTTCCAACCTCCGGTTTTAAGGCATTTCCATACACTACACTATAATTCACATTGCAGTCAGTTTTACTTCATATCACATAACGCACTCCACATACATGAGGAACAAAAACCTTTTTTTTCTTTGTTTTTCCTTGAAGGGGGGTGTGGGAGAATGACTTAAAAAAATAGTGCCAGTTAATATCAGAAAAAAAAGAAAGAATTAAACCAGTTGGCCAACTTATGACATGGAATGATTACAGATCAATTCTGATGCAAGTTTCCCCAAGATTCAACTGAATGAAACCAAATAACCCAACAACCTCCATATTCACCCTACCCCCACCCCATTGGTCCATACCCCCACCCCCATTGGTCCATACCCCACCCCCATTGGTCCCTACCCCACCCACATTGGTCCAAAGTGTCATGAATAAACCAAAATGATTTTCTTGGAAGTGTCTACCAGGATCAATACAAGTGATGGGGAGATCAACTGCTGGATTAGGGCTTTATCTTTACAACACCTCCTTGAACTTATGTTAGTCCTTTCACAGAAAACTGAAACATGTCCACTTTATTCCCTTTCTCAAGTTTCTCTTTGTGTTGACTCTCTGATTTGTTTCTTTTGTCTTTTGGATGTTGTTATCCTTTGTTCTCAACCCACTCCTTATTCCTGTTTGAAGAGATTACCAGATCGGCTATGCTTTCTCTCTCTCTGCTTTTATCGAAAGTGTTAGAAATGTCTTATCAGTTCCCAGCATATTATGAGGGTTTTTGTCACTTGACACCCCTCAAACGATAAAGGTGTATTAACTGTGACGTAGGCACTTGCTGGGCCACAGCTATACGCATATTAACTGCAAGTAAGCTAACTTTTTAACTAATTAATCTTGACGTGCCCATTAACGTTATGCGCAGTTAGTTTTAATTGGGTAGGTCAAAAAACAGACAACTGTTTCGAATCGATAAGCTCTCTTGTACTCCTGAAAATTACCCTGGCTAACAAAAGGTTGGTGTTAAATCTCCATCGAAGTTAATTTGGCACAAAGGGTTGTCTACCATTGAGCCACACGAGTTTTTCCAAGTAGAGAACTAAAAAAAAGAATCCAAACAAAAAAAGGACTTAATTATCTATTGCTAACACACGCAAAGTGTCGAAGTCCCTTTGCACTGTGAGTGACGTATATAAATATTCATTAGATGTGAGCCAATCAGCCCTTCTGAAGGGAAAGTCCCCCCAAACTTTCGGCAAGCGCGGTGAAGCAGAGCATATAGCCGGTGACACTTCTTTTGACAGTCAAAGATTGGGACAGCTTATATTGAGAGTGTCCCTCAAAAAGTTGTATCACAACTATATTGCTTGCCGTTTGTCGGAATTCACATTCTGCTGTGTAAGGAATCTGGAGGGCAAATTTAGCCAAAATAGTTACAGAGGCCAATACTTTTTTTTCTTTTGGAGGAGCTACTGTGGAACCGAGAGCACTTACAAAGTAAGTATAGGGGATAAACAAAATCGGAGATGGGGGAAGGGGGGTGTCAAATTGGCTGTATATTTATGGATTTGTTCACTGATGGGACTTGGTTTTCTAATAGCAGTAATCACACAGTTACTAATTTAAACATATCGTAAACTGAATCAAACGTAGAAATATCCAACAGTCAATTGTTTTGAAGTCAACAGTTAACAACTCTATTTACCTTACTTCATTGCCTGCTCTATTTTTTTTTTAATTTTGTTTTCTTTGTGAATATAGCTTTTCATGACTTGATGTTTTCTTTGCATTGCTTACGTTAATTTAAAATCCCAGTGTGCCCCTAGACTAATGGTCAACCTGTGTCACTCCTCATTTTCATTCGTATTTTCATCGACGTTTCATGAATCAAAGCCTAACTTTTTTGTTCCCCTAACATATCATAAATTATTTATTCCTTTCTGTTATTGTCGTCGTAGTTTAGTTGTTGCTGTTTGTCTTGCAAAGTCCTGTTTTTTTTTTCTCAAGGAGCTTCTTTTGCGTGTCTATTCATGTTCATGTATAGGTTCAACGTCGTACAGGAGTAACTTTGCAAACCGCTCGGCGCTGAGCCGTTGCTCGTGAGCGGGCTCTCCTTGACTTATACAGCAAATGGATGATGTAACGTCAGAAGTCTATAACACCAACGAATAAACCCTCAAAACATGACCTTATTTTACCAACTCCCTTCACTGTCGTACCTAACACCACCCCCCTTCCCAAGAACCACACCTCACGTTGAGGCTTTTCTGGCAGGGGTGGGTATATGTATGAGTTAGAATGATGGACTAAAAACTAAGGGGAAGGGGCTGGGAATGGATAAAATTTACTGACCATTACGGGTGGAAAAATATAAGGACGCATACGAAGAACGTGGGGGGGGGGGGGGGATTCACAGACTTGCATTAGATGGGAATCAGAAGTTCTAATCACATGCATGGTCAAATGTTAGGCGCTAAATGCTTTACATCAGGTTCCCCCAAATTATAGATTTTCTTGTTTTATATACAAGGATGGATCCTCTATACCTTGACTTATGGTGGGGGTGGGGGGGGGGGTTGGAATTGGGAGGGTGTTGTGGGTGGTCATTCAATTGTTGCCGTTAAAAACAACAAACCCTGTATGATGCCTCTCTCTATCAGTCTAGTGAAGGCAAACAGAAAGTAAAACCATACCAGTGAAAGTTAGCCCTGGCAAAAAAAAAGACTTCAATGAAATTGGATTTGGAAAGCAGAAAATGGACGGATAATTAACGAAATCATGTTGAGTTTCAAGTGTCACCATTGTTTTTGTTTTCCAATTTCTGACATTGAAGCATTCATAAACTTCATGCTGATTTGCTGATATCATTTTTTTTTATTGCAAGGCAGCTCAATGTATCGTTAATTAAAGTGTATTTTTTTTTTAATATTCAATCGATAAATTAAGCAACAAACGTCACGGGTTTGGAAGTCCATAAAATTTGTGCAACTCAGCTCTTAGGCGCTCATTCATCGCTTTTTAGTGCGCACTATTAATAGCTGCATATTGTCGTGCTTCAATATCCACTTTCATTTCAGTGTGCTAAAAGCACACGCGCCGTAACAATTGTCTGTAGAAAGTATACCCACACCCGTACGCACGCATTAAAACTTTTATAAAGAGATACATTAATTAGTGCGCTCACGGAGTGGTCACTTGAAACCGTTGCCATATGAAATTTGTGAAGTTAGACAATGACAAGGAATAACTACTTGAACGATGCATGACGAGATATGATATGATAAAGATATGATTTATATTTGAAAACAAAAAACATAATTGGGTTATTATATAGAACACACTGTGGTCTAGTTTGTAGCATTATTAGGTTTATTATTATTTTATAAACCTTACAATAATTTCATATAACTGCTAATATCATACATAAGTTGTACACAGAATGGGGCACAACCTCACAGTTTCATTTGATCTTCGTATTTTCCATGAATATTCTGGTCAAGGGGGGGGGGGGGGGAGGTATCTCCACGGTAGCAAATGTCATGCTTGAAAAACCTTATGTTGCTGTGCTGTAATCAATGATTCTTTGTTTTGTCGTCAATCCTTTGTCACAGTTGGAGTATTGTTTTGCAACGTAGTAATTACAAAGCTCCGTAAAAAAAAAAGTAGAAAAAGAAAATCATCTCTTTGAACTGAAGGAACGAATTTAATAATAAATAAATAGGATTCCCAACGAACAGAATTTTTTTTTCATGTTTTATGTTTTCAAGTATTTTATTATTTTCATGATATATTGCAGCCATCACATGTAGTTTTTACTTTCATATTTTTAATTTGAGACTCCATAGTATTTCTTCGTACCAGATGTAGTCGTTTTCATAACTACCCGTCAGAGGGGGTCAAGTTTCAATAAAAAGAGTTGAATTTTCGCATTCAGAGACCGTCCAAAAAGAACCACTACATTTTGCCTGTATACTTCAAACCCCTTGTTTTATTGCGTAGGCAAGAATACACAGACTTACCTGAGGTACGAACTTGCTTGAACAAGTTTTGTGTGTTTGTGTTGATGATCCTAGTCGTGCTAGCAAATATGAAACTTATATACAAGAGGCATCCATTTGATGTCGTTTATATTGAAACGAGGAACGAAAGTCCATCCAAAATTTATTCAGAAAACAATGTTGGCTTCAAGTGTTTCTACCTAAACTCCTACACGTTTACAGTCTGACATTGAATTTCAAACGTTGATTAAATGCTGTATCCAAGAAGACGTGGGAGGGGAGAGACGGGGGGGGGGGGTCGGAAGCGGTACACAGGACGCGTAGGGGAAAAGCATGTGTGTGTGATTTATTTCTTACTGACGTCATTCACGTCACACACGTCATACGCATGTAGCGCACACGGCCGCAGTTGCAACAACATCATGCAAGCCCTCGTGTGTGATTACCGTGTGCACATCACAGAACGTTACACGTCCTCACCAACATGTTGGTCTCTGGACAGAGAGAGAGAGAGGGGGGGGGGGGGGGGGAAATAAATTTCAAAAAGGAATAAATGACATTTTTCCTTGTTATGCGAGGGCTTAAAACTGCTCTTTGAACCACGTGTTGATCTCGTACTTTTTAATCGTTTTTTTTTGTTTTTTTTTTTGTTTTGTTTTTTTGCGAATATGTTTCCATATTTTTTTTATTTATTTATTTTTCAGTGCAAACTGCCGATAAAATATGTCTGTGATAACGTTGCATGTTATCGTACAATATTTACTCTGTACACAGTGTACGGTTGTTCGCACACAGCTCGTTTTCTTGGCACTGGTTTATGACTAATAGAAATGTGAATGGAGTTTCACAGAACAGGCTGTAAGTAAATACGGTACCTTATATTTACATAATTCGATATGAGCAAAAAATTCCCAGGGACTCGACAAGGACTTGAGGGTTTTTTTTTTATCGGTTTTTGTTTGTCGTTTAGAGTTGAAGCAGTTTATTACCAGAAACACAATGGGCCTACTCAGGTGGTTAACTGTACCGTGTCACAGCACGTTTGTGGGACTGTCATTGGGCTTTTGGTGCCATCACCAAATTTCTTATGGCGATGGAAGCTTCCCCGTATGCTTTGCCCACTTCTTAGCCACAGGATTGACCTTCAAACATATACGTCACCTAAATTTGAAACATACATATCACGTTTCCAGTCTTGCGAAGCATTGTGAGACAAGACTCAACGTACGGGAAGCAGAGGCAGCAGAGAATGACGTCTCCAGCGTTAATGAGTGAGGGGAGGGGAGGGGAGAGGGGGGTGGGAAACTAAAAAGGCGTTTGAGTATCTGACGTCATGCATAGGAAGCACACCAGTGCACAAGCTTTGTAACCTAACGTTGTCACTGCGCCTGCCCGAGAATATGCAAATTATCCGCACATATAGGCTCCATTGACTCTAATTATCTTGTGTCAAATAATCTCTTACGCTTATCCCGTTAGTTCTTTGGATTCAAAAACTTATTTTTTTATAATATTTACTCAAGCTGGTGACTTTTTTGCCAAGAAACCTCTCTCTCGAAATTGTAACTACCACAGGTATTCTCAGCTTGTTTGTGATTGTTTGGTAGTAGTGGTGTGTGGCTTTGTGTGTAGGACTACCTATACGGCCATACAGCATACGGTAGTAAATTATAACAATGAAACGTTGTTGCTTTATTCATAACTCTGACTAGACGAATGCAAATTCACTGTCGCTTTACAAACTTACTAGTAAGGTATATGGCATTCGCACACTGAACAGCGTATGCATATACTTATATATGTGTGCAGAATACTCCATATGCCCAAACTGAAAATGGCTGTTCGCCTTTCTTTATTCTAATGAGCGTATTAATTATTACTGTCACCACCCTGTTAAAAAATGTCATTGTCAACTGAAACCGAAAACTTCATGCTGGCTTAGCCGCCATCTACTTTCTGCTAATTAATAAACCATATGGTTAAAAGAGCCCATCAGAGGTTTCTCCACGTTATGCAGTGTACATGTTATACTCAGCAAGGCAATCCAAGTTCAGGTACATTTTAACAAAATTTTAGTACATGTCACATGTTATTTTACGCATACCTGAAAGGTGTGAGGCCCTATACAATGTTTGCTGAGTGTCATAGTGGGCCTGCGCAACTAATTTTAAAATTTCTTCTAACAAAAAAAAAAAATAGAATAAAGAAAAACAAACAAAGCAAAACAAAAGGGAAAAACAAAAGGAAAAACAAAAGAGGGGAAAAAAACAGAGGACGCACGCTAGCCCAAAACAAAGCCAAACAAACATTCTGTAACAGTGTCTGTGAAACCCTTACTAAGTCAAGCAGACGCAACATAGAAGACATGAGTTTAGTCAGACGAAACCCTCTTCATTCAATGAAAGTGATAGCTTATCACATCGTTGTCACCTCAGTGAGTCGAACATAATTTACTAAAACTGAAAATTTTCGTGCAAGATGGCCACAAACGATTTAACAGTTAGGCGAAAGAATGATACAACAATAATTACAATAAAAGTCAAATCAAATTTATCACGACTGATAGACAATCATTGAGAAAAGAAAAATAATTAAAAAATACAACGGTTGACATGATATCGTTAAAACCAAACAAAGAAAAAAATCTGTCACGAAATCAGAAAGTCAAAGTACATTGACTTCTTATGTTACAGATATTTTTATGTTTGTGTTCACACAAAAAACGAAAATCCGTACTTGCCTTTGATTTCGTTTAATATCCCATGATGCCACGTGATGAATTGTAAATTGATTGATTGATTGACTGACTGTTGGCTCTTATTGTAAGTAAGCCCTTCACCGTACAGAGATAGAGAGAGAGAGAGTGTAACGTAAAAGCGCTATCTTCACAGTCCAACTTGAAATTAACTCATAGTATTTTCATCTACACAGAATTCTTTTTTTCTTATTTTTTTGTGTGTGAAAATTTCACCACCACAACCATATATACCAGAACTGGAAGCAGAATACGTATGGATATACCTAAGTAAAGAAAACAAAAAAGAAAGGACTTATGATAATTAAAACGTTGTAGGCCTTAACGACGAAAGTCTTAACAATTCAGTTTACAATATACTGCTCTTGTGCTGCATAGACAGTATCGAAAATGTCCATGACTTTGTCAATTTGTACTATTTGCAAAATTCAGAATTTTGTGTCAAAATTTATGAAGCCAACAAACTGTGAAAAATAACGATAGTTTCGTTTGTTTTCTGGAGGTCGTAGAATCATAAACGAAATAACCAGGATTAAAGCAAAACCCAAGGAGGTAATGGAAAGCTATGTCCATCCTAACATGCTGTATTAGTGATAACATCAAAATGGTCATATATGCCCCATTCTTGTTTTAATATCGTTTGAAACACTGTCGCCGTTGAACGCAAACAAGAACGCATTTTTTTTTTATTCGCAGGCGTTCAATAGTTCAATATATATATATATAATATATATATATATAGACACTTGAACACTACTATATACAACTATATACTATACAACACTTTACTGTGTGAAAGAACGAACGGCTGAGATACAAAACGGAAGAGTCACGTTGTAGATACAGAAGGTATCGCTTAAGGTTTGGTTAAAGAGGAGAATTAAACAGCCACAGGCCTAGGGGCTTTTGCTGATCTCTCGGACAGTGTAAGCTCTTGTTGAGTCACAAAAGTGATACACATCTAATGTGTACGTATGTGTGTATAAATATAGGCATATATGTCTATATGTTTGTATACATATGTCACAGGCCCTTTAAATAACTTTTCCAAAGGACACTGTAAAGAAAAAGTGAAAGCGAAGTTATCGTTTAAAGTGAAAACAAGTGGATGTCCCGCTTGATCTCTTCGTAAAAATAAACGTGAAAAAGTGCACAAACAGCAGTATAGCATTTGCAACCCTATAAATGAGAAAAAAAAGAAAAATAAAATAAAAATGTAACACAAAAACGATCGACTATCAACTCGACGAGTTGAAGATTTCACAATCGAGAAAGTATGATGTCTGTAGATTACTACAAAATTATTAGATCGTGAATATTCATGATAATATTCCACTTTTACAGGTCCAGCCTGTTTCCCTTCAGTTCGCACATCCCTAGTCACGTTCACTTGTCACGAATGTACGTCACGTTGAAATTATTCAATTAGTCATTAGCTTTTTTCTTTATAGAGATTATTTTTTTTCGAAACTTTAAAAAATTGTCTAATATTTGTTTCCTGTTATGAATCCTTGCGAATGATCCTTCAAATACAGTACTTTTTTTTATTTATTTATTTTGATAGGTAATACTTTCCTACAACTTTGATTATTTGGTCATCCATTTTTGTGTGCAGTGGTTTGATAGTTTACTATCAATGCCGTTTTAGGCTTATCGTAGACGAATATCATAGTCGACACACATAGGTAGGTAGACTATAGGTAGTCCATGCTACGATCTTCCTAGGGTAGTCATTATCTTAATGAAGCTTTCAATATATTTCAAGATTTAAAATCTTGAAACAGTGAAAGGAATCCTCACCAAGGGTAAAGCTCTCAAGGATATAAAATCCGCCTCGGAATATGAAGTTATTCTCGTACCTAGCTAAATAGGTAATTCATTTCGTTTTGATTTTAATTTGCAGACAACAGGACAAGCGTCAAAGATTTGGTCACATAAAAAAAAAAGTGGATGTCTTTCAAAATGACTACGAGTTGTTGACAGAATTTGACAAAAGAGCAGAATAAATATTCTTCCAATGTATAAGATTAAATACGCCCAGGCAATTTTCATCAGTTTGCAAATACTGTCGTATCTTCCTTCATGGCATTACCCATGTAGTGTGAGCCTGTGAAAGGATTACCCGAATCGGTTGGTTTAAACCGAAGCGATTCCTTTCCTTGAGGCTATATTTAACTCGGTCCTTTGGCCCGGGGTTCTATAATCGCTCTACCGACGTACGTTTAGCAACCACTTGAGATCCCATTCAGAGAAAAAAAGAAGCAAAAGAAGAGGATGATAACACTATGAGCTGTTTCTGACAATTTCTCACGAAAAATTAGCGCCACTCTAAGTGATTTACTTTGACTTGTGATTTTCAAGAATAAAAAGGTGGATAAAAAATGAAAAAAAGTCCGGCTATATGTGACTGAATGGTTGCCGTAGGAACAAACTCGGACCTACGGGGTAGAATTCAGCTGTATGGTTCTGACACTGTAATGTTATACCAAATACACAACACACCTGAACACACACACACACACATATACACAAAGATATCAATTGGTGAGTCATGTGACCATTACGACACAAACATACATGTACCAGCATACACACACACGTACACACACAAGCTACTTTCAGATAGTTGTGAGTCATGTAACAATACAGCAAGGTTACTATCTTCACTGGGTAAATCCGCTTGCCTCGGAGAGGAACTCCACCTGAGTAAATAATGACGTCATCAGTTACGTCGGCAACTCGGGTACAATGGCTTTCTGTGATTTTAAGTGTGTAGTCCCTAGATGATTCAGCTATGGATGAACAACATTCGCTGACACGCTATACAAGGGTCAATATTAACGTTCAAAGAAAAAAAAGGATGAGTGGCCAGAATATTCGGAGACACGCTTTTCATTATAACAGCGCTTTTCTTCTGCTTTTGGCTACGTTTTCATATTATGAATAGGAATATATCTATATATATATATATATATATATATATATATATATATATATATATATATATATATATATATATATATATATATATATATATATATACTAGAGTATATAGTAGAATACTAGCAGCAGAGATTATGTATGATCTGTAAACTTAATTGATCAGTGTACATAACGGTTTATGAAAGTATACGTACATACATATATACGTGCATAGGCCTACATACATAGCCTATACGTTTTTTCAAATTGTCCTCAGCGGGATTTTTCGAGATGATAGGTAACCCAAATGCTGGTGCCACGTTCATTGGGTTAGATTTCGAATTTACAGACCCATACGTCAAACAATTCTTACTAACTATGGGAACCCTCCCATATACAAGGATCTTTCAAGAGTAGAAGGCGAATGAAACTTTATATGCATTCATTAGCTCCGATCTCGGGAAAAACAAAGAGGTCACACAAAGAACAATTTGCAATGATTACAACGTTTCAGGGGTTCTGAGGCACGACATAAACGCTATTTGACATGTATGGCATGTATGTTGTATTACGTAGGTATACATTGTTTAATGTTATAATAATTGTGTGTTTGTGTGTTTTGACGTAGAGGAGTGAAAGAAAACAGGTTGTAGAGTTTCCAAACATGACTTGGTACACTTGTAGAATATTTGTTTTTTTTTATTGCAATATTTACTTGATATTTTATTTTCTCTTTTGCACGTATGATTTCTCAGTTTTTTTTATTTTTTATGCATAAAGCTGATAAACGTAACCATTTCATGTGGTGAAATTATGTGTTCAGAGTAATACTGTAATAGCACTGTAATGCAAGCATGATATAATCACTCAAAGGGGTTTCCTTGTAAAACCATCTTGATATAATCGAGCCTCCATGTTAACAGAGAGATAATTGAAAAACTTATCGCTAAGTAGGCCACTTAGTTCATCCAAATGTTTCGTGCAAAATGTTCCGAGATAAAAAGAATGTATTAATTGGAGTAAATTGTTAATCACAAGATGTATCTGTAATTTCACCGTATCGTTTGTATTACCTTTACCTTGGAGGGCGAGAGAGAGAGAGAGAAAGGGGGGGGGGGGGGAGCATGCATTGGAACATTGAAATCCCCAGCCTTGAATTTTTTGTCTCTTCACTTTCCTCTTATGCTTTTGACACTATTCTTTGAATGACGTCACTGGACTGCTTTAAATGACAGGTGATCCTGTCAACCAATCAGTGCCGTCTTATTTTGCTGCTTTGTCATACAAGTTACACGCCGTTAATGATGAGAACTTGTCTAGTTATTGTTTGGTACTAAATTCCTGGGGATCAAAAGAACAATCACTTAACGCGACATCGTTAAGTCTTAGGACACCCCGTTAAACCCTCTGACGTAGTACATCACAGGATTCAGAAATCCGTTTTTTTTTTCTTACTTTCACTCTGTCTCTCTTTGGTAGTGACTTGGTCAAACAAGGACAAATCGTTTTCCGACGTATCGGATTTATTAGAAGAAAAAAAAAAGAAAATAAAAGAAAGTCAAGTTACAATTAAGGGCATATATACTTATATGTAGGTCTATGTGAGTGCGCGATAAAGTTCTGACTGAGATATGAGTCTCCCGACGGCGTTCCATGAATCTGGTAAACCTGTATTGTAGGGAGAACAATACGGATTTTGACTGCTGCAATCAAAGAATTTTCAATGAAAACCATAACCGCACGGTAATACCACCCTCGCTAATACTTTAAGAACGTCATTTACCTGTCGAGAATTTAGAAGATTTGAGATTTTAGTGGTCATTGATTATTTTAAAATTATTGTAACTTAACTGTAATCTGCTTGCGGTAAGCTTGGTTGGCACCATGGATCGGGCTGTGTGAATCGTCGTACAATAACGTAGCGTTTGGTACCTGTTGCTAGCTACATTGAAGACGCTTAGGTTCCCAGCGGGCTGTCAATAACTGGGCCCATTCACACGTCGATTGCCCCAGTCATTATAATCATCGCCTTAAATTATGTTTAGAGACAACTGCGCTGGCCATTTGGATTTCAAATTCTTCTCGAACTGAGCTTTGGGATCGAGACTTCCTTTCATCGGGTTGATGAAGAAGAAGAGCATTTCCAAAAAGCTGATCTTTTCTTTTTACTTGACTCAAGGCCGAAAGTAAACCATTTGGTTCATACGCTTGTCTCCTGTTTGTTCCTACCAACAGAAATTTGCCATATTATTTTGGAATCGGCGACTTTATGAGCATGGAATCAATCTACGACATGGTAAGTGAATCATACCATGCACCTCCTTTATCTAACCGTTTGTAACATCAGTTTGAAGGAAAACTTCGTCAACTCAAATCCTATCAACCAATTTAGAAGAAATATGAAATGCTACTGAATTAACACTCAAGATTAGCAAACTTTGAGTATTTTCATTAAACCAGCAGGGGGGGGGGGGGGGGGCTTGGGATGAAAAGAATTGGGATATATATATATAGAACTGCAAATAGCTTGAGATTTACTAGTATGCTTGTTCCTTAAAGGGAAATAATTGTGTTTACAGTGTCTTGCAGAAAAAGAAGAAAAAAAAATCTCAAAACGGCAATGAGTGTGGACGTAAAATGATAGACTATTTGGAAGAAAGGAGGAGGGAAGCGTTCTTTTCGAGAAATAGCAGATAAAAGTCGTCCTTTTTTTTGGTTGCTCAAGAATAATTTGTTCACCCAGATTTTCAAAAATTCAAAGATGATGAATCTTCCGTAAATTGTTTCGTACTTGATGTTTGGGGATATATCAAGCTATGTTGCTGATGTTTACTGTCGAGACCGAAATGGTTGAACGATGGTTTATTTAAGCTTAAATCAATGCATGATACATGTTGGTAAATTTTAAGATTTCACTTTCAAATTCCGGTTTGAGTGACGTCACATATCACGTCACGTCATAAATATACTTCATACACCACACCCACAGTTAAGTTTTAATCCTCGACAGCATACGCTTTAGGTTATGTTCGAATTGTTTATCATTACTGAACCGAAAAAGGGAGAGATTTCCTAACGTGAAAACAGTTCAATGGCTACAGTTATATATCAAAATGTACTGCATAATTGACCTGACTGTTATATGTATGGAGTCTCGTGTTAAGATACGTTAATTTGCTAAGATGGATCGTTAGAATTTGCAATGCATGTTACAATTTGGCCCATGTATGCACTGTTCCTACATGTAAAATGAAGCACAGTTTCTCGCACTTGTTTGCTAGTGGTAGAGGGTGGCTTGAATGTTTCTTACAGGGGTGGTGGAGGGGGACGATGTGAGGGGTAAGAAAGATTCTGAATGAATAGTAAAAGAAGAGATTACGGTGACATGGTTACATAATGTTGGTTATTGTCAACGGTTGCTCTATCCTTATCGACTAACTTAGCATTTCAATTGAGGCCTGTTGTGAAGCATACACAGTTTAAGCGTAAACCCTGATGACGTCATGTGAAGGCATCGTAATTAGTGAGATGACTCATCATTGTGTTTTAAGACTAACAGTGATTTTTTTTATTTTATCGGGCCTTAAGTTTTCGTTCCTTAACCGATATAATAAAATATAATGCCGGTAAGTTAGTTGTACCTTTGAAATTTCACAAATTGCCCAGACTAAATGGTTTCTTATCTGTGCCGATTTCTGAATTTTCACAAAGTCTGACAAATTTTTTCATCGCGTTACCGTGAATTGTCCCGTTTGAATGTTGAATTTATCGATCAATGCCTTATAGACGTCCAAGTAACTCACGTTTGTTTTCTTTGGTTTAATTTACCTTTTCATCTAAAACAGATAGGCTACCAACCTGAGATGTACCCTCAACAAGTCCTCCCGGTGAACAATCCCGTGGGCTCCGAAGGGTACAACTTACCGACACCGCCCCATAGTCCCCTGCAGACCTTCACCGACATCAGCGGATCGCTCGTAAGCGGAAACCGACCGTACGCCATGGAACCAGTTCAAACTATGCCCACAGACCTATCCATGCATGACCACTTGGATCGTAAGTAAAAACCAAAAAAATATAAAATAAAAAATTTATAGTCCATAGAAAAGTTTTTAATATATTTTGAGCATGTTACGTTGTACTGAACTTCCACTTCAAACATGTGTAAACGTTAGGGCGTCTTATAACTGAGCCTAGGCATTGTTTTGGTTTACCCGGATTTCGGTCTTAGGGTATTTTCTGTTTATGTTGCATTGAGTGGTGAGATTATGCAGTGTCATTACCTCAAATTCCTTGATGGTTTTTACATATGGATCGCGTACTTCATTCACTCTTCTTTTTGTTTTTACGAAGCAATCAGATTGTATCTCATTGATCTAATAACGACACTGTTCCGTAAATGGTGTCACTTGTATAACCGTGTAGCTAATAGCAGTCCATGTTGTGACTAACCAGTTGCATGACGGTGCAGAACCCGCACCTGCAGGACCTATGCGCCTGTGTAACGAGTTGTATGTTAAATGGATAAAAAAGGAAAATCTGTCACACTTAAAACAACAACAAAGGCCATGCGAAGTTTAATTTTTTTTTTCCTTTTTGGCAATTTGTAACACGTAATTCCCCTTCTAAGCTGAGTTGAGGTGACGATATAGGGAGAGGATTTTTATACACCGTCACGTCCTGAGAATGTGTTTGTTGGAACGTCGACGAGGGACAAGCCCCGCTTGGTCGTCGCTTCCTGAGGTACACATGGGAAGTTCATGAGACGTAGGATACCTTGGCTCAACTTATAAAAAAGTGCAACTCTGGAATCACAACTGGGAATTCATAACTAGATCAAACTTTCTCTTAAAAAATGGGAACGGTGACAGGATATGGCTGTTGCTGTTGATTGTGCAAGTTTTCTTCTTCTTTTTTTTGATTTGTCAGCGATGTAGATATGCCCCTCTCCCCGATCCCAGTTTAAAGTAGACAAACTCAGGTGCGATATGTGTTTCAATACATTTCGGACATCTTGCATACACAATTTATCAATTTACTGTGAAAGTAGAATATATTAAAATAACTAAACAACAGCAACACTACCTTTTGTCTTTATAAATATGGCATTCTGTTACATTAGGTAAAAATCACGGTCTTACAAACTTACAGATTCACACAGACCTATTTAATTAAATTCGGGTATTTTTGTTCTCAATCAAGTCTTTACCCACAGTGGTGTGAAACCCACAATCCCAAAGATCTTGTTCTCACCGGCTTTAAAAAGTGTTTTGGAATTCACGTGTAATTTTGTTATGGTGGTGCTATTGGAGCGTGAGACGCTTTACCTCCGAGGAGGGCATTGCATTGTCTTGAGACATATTTCTGAAGCGATGCATTAAGTTATTTCTTAATCCCACTTATAAATAATAATCAGTTCTTAGAGTAAACAAACATTAATTGTACATGAGTCCGTAAAGAGAATCGTCCCTAGTGATATAGTGTATTACTGTCTTCATGCAAGTAGGCCTATAGATTCAAAGACGAAACAAGACGGTCGAGATATGCTGGTAACCATTACGTCATCACCTGACTGAACACCAATGAAGCGTCCGGTGTGGGACTAACGACACCAAAAATAGTTTCCAAGAAGACAGGGAGCCCAATGCAGACCAGATCCAGAGGAAATCGTTTTGCATCTGGTGCGCAAATTGAGGTCACAATTTTTTGATGAGGGATGTTCCCCACCGAATTGTTACTGAGCTTAGTTTTCCTTCTTTTGCTTATGATGACTAGCACCTCTTGACCCTTTGAGGTCAATCCCAGGAAGTTATCAGAAACACATCCGAAAAGAAGTTTTACTTTCAAATAAATGGTGTAACATGAAAACAAATAT
The DNA here is from genome assembly GCA_021234535.1 of Stichopus chloronotus. Taxonomy (NCBI): domain Eukaryota; kingdom Metazoa; phylum Echinodermata; class Holothuroidea; order Aspidochirotida; family Stichopodidae; genus Stichopus; species Stichopus chloronotus. The sequence continues at coordinate 15,138,771 of CM037847.1, forward strand.
ATATATATATACTGATGAAAACGATGAAAGTATAACTCTGTGATGCCAATCTCTCCCCTCCTTCAAAAAAAAAAAAAAAAAAAAAAAATGGTTAGATTAAATCCTTTTGTCGGAGTCTATAAAAATATGAATCTAAACTGCGAGGGATAGTCAAATGGTATCATGGCAGGGAAGCCTTGACAAGCTGTTTAATGAACCCACTGAATATCAAGCTTAATGGACAATAAGGTGTTTGTTTTATAGGAAAAAATAAAACCAATCGTTTTCTTAAAAAAAACAAAAACAATATTTATGGACACAGAATTGTAAATTATTTAAAATAAGGAAGTATTATGGCATTCTTTTCAAGAAATAAGTTTTTCACAGACTGAAATTAAGTTTTATGTTTCTCAAGACTAATCTATTTACCCAACTTTTCAAAGATCTCGATGATGCATCTTCCGTATCCATCATATGCACAATGTTTTGAGGAGGTATATTGAGCTGTTTTGTGAAATTCACCACATTTTCCTTAACCTTTTAAGTTTCGTTTACATACTACTTTCAGATGGTCAAAATAAGAGAACTCCAAATGTGTCACAAATTCCTGCAAGGGAACATTAATGAGGGGGTTATTAACAATTCAATTTGGTTTCTTAAATTTGCGACCAGACACTTTTCACATTAGTAATAATGCATATTCACACTTCCGGTACAAGTCAGGGTTAAAAATTCAAAACTCTTGACAGCTTTCGTAATTAGTGGATCTGAAACTTGGACCAATTATGCTAATTATAAACATTGTCATGTATTTTTGCCGTTTTAAATCGTCACGAACTTATTGACATCAACTCAGTGAACCCCTTTAATGAGTTAACGCTTTTGCAGCTGTTTACTGGTGAGATTGAATGGTTTAAACAAATGTTAAAAGCTATTCCACATGTTTGTATGACACGTTAGTTCAATTGAAACGCCATGTTTTCTATTAATATGGGAAATTTAAATGGCGTTTTCGAAAGTTTGCTCGAGGGGGTTGTAATGTAGTGGGTGCTGGGTGTGGTGGGTGTAATGGACTGTGCACATGACTGTGACTTGACTGTGCACTTAGCACATGATGGTACAAAAACGCCCTAGCACCATCCAGTATAGGGCACCGTTTGCAATTAAAAACAACGCACGTCCCATGCATCCACTCATCAGGCATCAGACAAAGCTTGTCTGGACGAAACGGCACTTTAAACCCACGAACTCTCTGAGACAGACATTTTCAGGTGAAATCATTGTGGATTTCACAATTAAGATTGTGGTCTATATTTGTACACACAAGCAGGGAAATTAGTAACTTTTCGATATTTGATGATAAACGTAAAATTCCTGGAAGTAGGGTTTACTGTTATACCAATATTTGCGAGTCCTTAGAAGAACGGAAGCTATCAACGAGGTATCCCTTACCTAGTAGAACAGATTGGCCACTGATCATGGACTATCTGAACCGGTGAATATAGCTACCAGTAGGTCAAGGTATAGGAAATCCATAGGACTGCACCGTCGTGCGCTATCCCGTACACAGTCGTTGCAGTATATGTTTGTGACTGTTTTGCTTTAATTGTAACATATGGAATAACAGAAAATGATGAAAATAATGATAGGCCCCAATGATTAAAACAAATTAACAACAAAAATGGAAGCTGAAGAGGTTGAAACTTATCTTAGTGGGTGTATATTACATTTTGCTTCTCTCAAACAAAGTTAACTATCGAAAACTGCTGAGACTCATAAAAAGCAGTGTAAAAAGCTGTAATCGCTTTTCATCGCCTTATACATATACCGTGCTTAAGTCTAAACAACACATCACGTAAAGTAACAAACAATTATATTACTATCATGAAAAGCATTATTCCTTTCTATTTTATAGTTCATTTTATTATCTTTCAAGCACAGTTTAAATATTTGTGACTCACTTTCATGACGTCTCAAAGTTATAGCATTTATTGCATTGAAAGATAAGACATACTATGTCAAATGCATAAGTTTAGGCTACAAGTGCTACGTACAGTGTGATGAATAGGCCGCGTAAGAAACCATATTACGTATATAGCCAACGAAAAGAACACGTAAAACGTTTGTCATTCTTAATCGGTGTGTGAAGTGTACTGATTGATGATTGCACTACCATTTCGGTAAACTAAGTGTCAGTTTAAGGCAATATACCAATATATGGGGCATTTACGTGCAGCCAGCTAGCCACGAAACATCGAAAATGTACAACTCAAAGTGATTGGGTACTTGTGTGAGAAGTACAATGGTTCCATACTCCAGTAATGTTATCTCACGAATACAGTTTGCACATTTAAATTTCCACTGCATTCACAGTCCCTGCTGAGGGCTGACGGTCAACCCTCTTACAATTTGAGTCACGTGGATGCGGAGAATGTCTAAAAGGGCACTCTGAAAAAAAAAAAAAAAATCGGTGTGGCGATAATGTCTAAAAGAATTACTCTGTAAAACCTTATAACCTGTGAGGATAGCCCTTTTGTCAAAAAGAGATCCGTAACTAGAATTACTCTTATTTTTTTTTTCAATTTTTTTGTGTGCGTGGGAAGTGAGCTTGCTTACTTATTAAACCTACTACTAGCTACCCACTAAATTTGATATTTTCTTTTTTTTCGACAGTTTGCTTAAAACTGTATCAATCACAAGTTTCGTATGCGATGTCGAAAGCCGGCAACTAATGTGGTTCAAAGTTTAATGATAAAGTCTTCACGTTAGCCTGTTAACGTTCATGATAAATGTTTACAAAACTGTGGGAATTTCTCCACTTTTGCCAATCAAGGAGAAAGGCAGGAAAAACAAACAAATTCTCAGTTAGTCGGCGTATTAATTAATGACAATGTCCAAAGTCCAGTTGTGCCGTATATATCACATCAGGCCTATAATTGTATTGTCTTTCATGCGCCCTTTGGTACTTCATTTACTTCTCAAAACAAAACAAAAAAGTAAGTTGCGAACTTACTTTTTACTGGGCGGACAAGCATAGTTGAGAAGTTCAGTACTGCATAGGCAGAGGGGACGGATTAAACAATCATACGTAATAGTGGCGCAGCGACGTGAGTTTATTTTTTTTTTTCCGGGGTGGTGGGGGGGGGGGCAAATATGATGAGAGGCAAATTTATTCCACGAAAACGGCAACCGATCACTAAGGGAATTTGGCCTGAGGTAATCGTTAGGAAATTACAGTCGTCGTCTTTGGGCGAATTTTTAGGGGGGGGGGGGCAATGCAACCCCATCTAACATACTGAAAATGCCCTCCCCCCTGTCCTCCTCCGGTTCCTACGACTATGATATATAGTTTGCACAATTTGAAAGCACAAGTTGACATTTTCGACTGATCGATTAATCAAAAATACCATTAAACCAATAACTGCTGCCAATTTCGATATCAGGACTTTGGTAATATTGATTATAGAAAATAAAAGTAAATAAATAAAATGATGACCTCACAGCGGCACTGTTTTCATTTATCTTTGTGAAGAAAGTAAAAACATTTTTGCATGATATTAGTGTCCATTATGTTGACTCTATAATGTTCTCATATTACAGCCTCAATCACGATTCAAAGATATTCAGATAAAAATTGGCGGGCCCCTGCAGACAGGAAACTAACGGGTATAATGTATAATGTTGAGAAAATTATGTTTGATGTGGATTAGTTCCAAACACAAGCAGGCTACACATCCTTGTCATGTTATTTTAATAGCAAAAACCCATTCATTCATTAAATGTAACACAAATAGCGTTGCAATTTAACACCTGTCATTACAAGGCACACGTTAAACTGTACACACATGCTGGAGATTGTAACAATTATTATACACGGATATATATGCGACAGAGGGCACCTGGGATGGCTAACCTTGAATAACAAAATGTAGTTAGGCTATATGCGAGCCTACATATTGCTTTAAGCTTAACTATACGCATCAACAATGTGGCATTATTGGCGAAAAAAAAATCACGAATTGATAAGTAAAGTATATAAGCTATCTTGAATGCATTTCCTAATCCAATCTCGTTGTTTTGGCTACATCTTTTGTTTATGTTAATGTACACAGAAACATCATTGCAGTTTGTAAATAAAAGTTACCACAGAAATAAATCACAAAGTTGTGATTATTTTATTTGCTATTTTGAGAAAAATCCATTTTGAGGAGACGAAACATGTACACTTTTACATTCACTGTGGATGAACAAAATGTTAATAGTTGATCATTGAACAGTTCGTACACTACAAACAAGCAAGAAGGAACAACCAAATATTTGCCTTCTCTGAAACAAAAAAAAAATACCTAGAGGGAATTAAGATGGATGGAAAAAGGGTCAAATTAAACCCATTAAAGTTACATTTTTCTTTTTTTTCATCAACAGTTAATCTTCACGATGTCTTTGAAGAGAAAGGAGAAACGCTTCTTACAGGTATGTATTGTAAGTACCTATATAAGTACAATCTTTCCATTTTATCACCCCCCGGGACCTCCCCTTCTCTCCTTGATTCTGGCTCTTAAAAAAGATGTAATCAAAATTATTATATACTTTATGAAATAGCAGACCTGGTTTTCTGTTTGGTTGAAATCGACGAACGCGATGTATCAGTATCATTTGCAGGCATTTTTGTGTCGTTTTAGAGAAAACTTGGAAAAAGAGGATCGTTTTCAAGCGACGCATGCGTCGATACTGATTGTTGGCTCGGTGAAGGTCAAACTCAAAAGGTTAAAGAAATGCGGTATGAGATAGTAGGTTGCATCCAGCCCACTTATAAAATGTCAAAGTGTCACATCATTAACGGCATTAAAACGACATTTCTTATCAGTATGGTATGAGCATGAAATATTTCTAATCTCTTTAAAAGTTGGTACAAAGGTCTACTTATTTTCCTGAAAATACTCAACAGAGCCCGAATGCAGAGGAAGTAGTTAGTCGTTGTTGTTTCGAAGAGGGAATTTATAAGGGGGGGGGGGGGGGGAGGGTGATTAACAGGCGATGCAGAGTGTATACATAACATTCACATCTGGATCATCACCTTAGGTCTATTTTGATCTCTATGGCGGTAAAGTTAAACAATTCATTTGTATCCTCTTAATAGCTTTAAACGTGTACCATTCTGCAATCGCCCATTATTGGCCGAGAGACGAAATGGACAGTAGTTAGCTTTCAACTGATTCGTTTGAATATGTATAGGACAAACTTGTAAACCGCACCTTATCCTCACGGACGTTTGGTTTTGTATTAAAATCATCCCTCGATGAAACTCTTCCTGCATGATAAAATGTGATGTGATAACCAGACATACTGCCAGGGTCACGGAATGTGCTCTCGAGGAAGCATATCATGTATGATGAGACTGATTTGATGAGTGACGCTGATTGGCTATTTTGCTGACTTAATTTCAATATGAATGCAGCAGATATTGAAATTACTCTGTGAATACTTTAGTGAAAACTGAATAGTAGAAAGACCTCAAAAAGAGTGAACCGTTGCATGGGATGACGTCACCGTTTATTAACGTCATGAGGCACAGCATGTATTATAATTATTTTACTGTAGTATTGTTGCTAGACGTCATTTTAAATGATTTACTTTTAATTCATATTTTAGATTTGCCTGATATCCTGAGCAATCCGTTTGTGACCAACCAAGACTATCTCCCATTCGAGAGCGTCAATAACGTTTTCCCAGAAACAGAAGGTAATCAATCATGTTAGTAAACTTACAAATATTGAAGACCCAGAAACATCACCTTCTCCCTAAAAAATAATAATCTGAGCATACGATTAAAACCTATCTATTCGTACGATCTATTCGTAGTTTTGTTTTTTATCTTAGTTGCTCTACTCAAACTGAACATGTGTCAAACAGGTCTGACGTCATCAATGCATGCATATTAAAAAAAAAAAAAAGCATTTGAAATGTCTGTGCGATTTGCACTCGGTCTGATATATATAAGACTTCATAGGTGTATGATGTGAAATTTTCATTTTTGTATGGATTGCGGTAAAAATAAGTGAAGAAAAATGACATAGAACAGAATCGATTGTTTGATCCGTCCGTATGTTTGACATCATACTCATTTGTTGAAGCAAACGAAAAAAAAAAACGCAAGAAAAAAAATGAGGCAAGTTCGAACAACAAGTTATCACGAAAAACAAAGGGAAAAATTAAGCAAAACTTTGGCAAGCAGGTTGACACAACTTTTCTTCAGCCATAAATCCCAATTAAAATTGAGGGTGTTTCAATACTAGTGACCTCTTTTAAGATGCATTCCATTAAATTTGCTGTAAGGAATAGCTCCATCACATTTGTAGACAAACAATTCTCTCCTAAAAATCAACGCTCAATCAAACAGTGCTCAATGCACTACCGTGGATTATTAAGAACGCTTAGCTTAGATGTATCATCTTTGTCTTGTTTTATTTTAGATTACGTGCCTAGCCCTACACCCAGTGGATCTTCCCCTATCTACGTTCACCAACCTGAAAATCTTTTCTTGACAAATTACGTACCGACTGCAAGATCCGTTGGTTCTGCCGGTTACGGTGAGACTTTTATCTTCGACAATGCGCCTATTGGTAACATTCTTGAAACGTTTATGATGTTAGGTAAGCTGAATATAAGGTGCAGGCACGCAGGATCCAACTTCATCGCGGTGGACCTAATGCTAACATTCCGGAGGTGCTTACGCTGTTAGTAAAGCTAATGCAATGTACGTAGACACAAAAGACTCGATTCTATCGTTACTTTTACCTGCAAAGGGTAAGCCCTTGTAAAATAAACCCACGCTGTAGGTTATTATATTGGATGATCCTCAGTAGACGGGCACACACATAACGGAGACCGGCTTTCAATTCACAGAGCTTTTAGCTTATGAAAAATAAAGATTAATATGTTTAACCTAATTTCCTTTTTTAATCTTCCCATTCTTTGCATTCTCACACCCACCTCTATTTCAGCATCTCGTCATATTGCTTCCTTAACATCCTAACATAAGAGATACCACATTCATCCCCTGCGATGATTTTGTAGCCTATCCTTTTGCCAGATCATATGTTAAGGTACTGCATATGTTGTTTCCCGCCATTTTCATGTGAAGTTACTTGATTCCGTCCATGTTTTTACTGACCGCAGACTCTGACCAAGATGGCTCGTTGGGTGAAGATACTTGTGTCGGACAAATCCATCCCACAAACAGAAGACAAGAGGAGTACTTTACGACGACCTCCTACCACGGTAGCTACATCGGAAGTCCTCCCGCTGGCAGGACCCACAACTACCAGAGAAAAACAGATCCCAAGAGTCTCTCTGACATCACGGGGCAAATGAACTCAAACAGCTGCAGGAACAAGAAAAAGAAGAATCCTAGCTCGTCCTCCTCTGCCTCATCAACGGACCCATCGTCGAAGAGAAAACCCTCGAGAGGCAAGGGAAGACGTGAAGGTAATTAGTTGATGCAAGATTTCCAACCTGTTCGTTTTGGCAATGGACAGGGGCTTAAGATTTAGACAATAATTGACGTATTGAGTTTCTGACAACTGCATGGATCGAGTCATGTGATACAAATGGGGACGAGATGCGTGATGTATAGGTATTCCTTGAATGTCTAGTTGAACACAACTATTTAAAAATTGAGCAGAATATTTACCCACTTTGATCGATTAAAAATGTATAATAATGTTTAATGTATGATAATGTAATAATGCATGATACTGGCTTTTAAAAGCGATATATTTTAGGTATATGTTGAAAGATATAATTTCTAGTTTCATTTCTAGTTTTGTTGAAATTTTCTCTTCACGTGTGTTTTAAAATCAACAGCGATGAAAGGAAACCATCTCTGGGAGTTCATTAGGGATCTCTTGAAGAATAACTCAACTTGCCCCAGAATCATCAGATGGGAAAACAGACAAGAAGGCGTGTTTCGCTTTGTAAATTCCGAAGCGGTAGCCGGCTTGTGGGGAAACAAGAAAAATAATCCAAACATGAACTACGAAAAGCTGAGTCGAGCTATGAGGTAAGTAAAAGTTGAAATATTTTGAGAAGTCTTACAACAGTCAAACCAAACTTCCCACCCTACCACACCACCGAACTATCAAAGACAGGCAGGGGTGGGAAGTGGGGCACAGAGAGGGCACAGAGAGGGCATCGTCAATTTGAGTAGTATACTCCAGTCTTTGGTAACAACATTCTTCGAAAATTCTCCTCAAAATGAAAAAAAAATAGGGGGGGGGGGGGACAAAACAGGGTAATCGGCCAATGGGCAGTGTCTCCTTACTCGACTTGTTTACCACATACTAAAAAGGAAAGATGCACGTCAAAGTTAATAGGTATGGTTTCCTTTCCCATCCAATAATTTCCTGCTTGAATGAAATCGTGAGCTTATTTCAAGAGTAAATTCTTCCCTGTTTTTGAAACAAATTTATGGCAATCTTGTGTTTTAAAAAAAATAACGATGTCATTTACGCTTGCAAAACAGCAAGGTCGTTGGATACAATTTATCAAGCATCACTGAATTTTAACATATTTTTGTTTCATTTCTCAATCATTTCAGATATTACTACAAACGTGAAATTCTCGAGAGGGTAGACGGGAGAAGATTGGTCTATAAGTTCGGCTGCAACGCGGAAGGATGGAAGGAGGCGGCGGCGGAAATGACGCAAGATGAATAAAGTTGACGTTTGAACTTTAGAAAAAAAAAACTCACAAGTTCCAATTTTTAAGGAGTTTCAGTGAGATGTTAATGGTCAGCTAGCTGTTGATCTGAGTCCCGTCGTGGTTGGACAAAATGTGACGTCATCACCTCAGCGTCGGTCACGTGGAGAGCGACCTTTGACTTTTTCTCCGGAAGACAAGGTTTGCCCTCTGTGGGTCAAATCGGATTGTCGGAGGAGGTTCCTTTGGTGCTTTTGAACGAAACGGAATTATGGATGAATGGATGAGAAGAAAGATTCAGTGCCTTGCAGACAGATCGTGCCTTTTATAATGTCTATTTTTGTACTCTGTCAATAGAAATGCCTTATCGTCTCTAGGACCAAAAGCAGCACTATGTAATAGAACAACGACGAAACTAAATTAAGAAGTTAAATAGTAAAAAATGTTAGAAAAAAAAAATAGTAAGTCACCTTCGTGCCGGATTTTGATATCTGCTGGTCAGATCAAGTTGAAATTTCGAACACCGCCAATGTACAAGACATGCAGCGAAATTGTTTGTGAGACAATGGAATCGCAACAAGTAGAAACAAAGAAAAAAAGAAAGAAAAGGGGAAAGGAAAGAACAGAAATATGAATTTTGTAACTGCGATTGAACTAATAGAGTATTAATTAATTATTTGAAATTATCTTGTAATTAATTGAGGCATTAATCAGACGAAACTGTTTCAAACAAATGCTTTCCTGTTATATAGAAAAAAAACTGTTTTTAATCAGACTAATCAGAAAAATATGAGAAAAAAAATGTAAGAATTAATAGATATTACTCTCCGAAAGCTGGGCTAACTCCATTTACTAAACAAAGTGGGTTTTTAAATGAAGAAACGTGTATATATATATATATATATATATATATATATATATATATATAATAAACTCTTAGTATAAATGCATGTCAGACTTTGCAATTCGAGGTGCGCGGCGGATACTGTAGTTTTTATTGCCTGAACTAAAACGCAAGTTGTTTGGTGCTCTCCCGCTCTCTTTCGATCTGCAGTCGATCGAAAGCCTAGTAAAGCATAAACTAGCTCTCTTTTGTTCGTACTTTTTAATTTATTACTTGCCTTAACGAAACTTCGGTACTTTTTAGTTAAAAAGAAAAGAATAGCCCATTAACTGGATGTGTTATATTCTCTACCGTGGACAATTAACGATATCGAGTACCCCCTTCACTCGAAAGTTTCATTTTCGTTCACAGCCGTTTGATACCTTTGTGTGGTGTGCATTTTAAGGGCTCAGTTTGTGACAGCCTTGTCTCTTTTTAATGGGGCATGCAGTGTGTAAATATTCAAGTGCTCTTTTTGACGGAGAGTGCAGTTCTATACTGGATATGTTGAAGGACCCGTCATACAGACAACACTTGTCGAGTGTTCAACGTATCCATAACCAGCAGTGTGGGGGGGGGGGGGGTATGACTTTTGTATTTATAGAGTTGTGTTCAGTCATTGAGCTACCATATGATAATGTCATGGAGGAAGAATGAGGAAAGGTGGGTGGGGGTGGGGGAGAAAAGTATAAACGTATATTGGCCTATACTTTATAAAGCGCAACCCACAGTGCTAATAATCGAATTAAATTGGATGGGTTTTGCTAACAGATCTGTAAGGTCAACTTTTTGAGCCAGAAGCAGACTGCAATGTGTAAATTGACTATTATGTTGTCGACTGGGAAGGGGGGGGGGGGGTCCGGGATGAAATGTCTTGAGAAGTTGGGAAGGGGATCTAATAAGGTGCTGCAGTGAACTGGTGCTCCTGAAAACAACACGAGTTGAACCATAATATGTCACAGATCATGTTCAAACAAAATATTTTTTAGTTTGCGGTAATTCCAAGTACTCCCATGATACACTCAACCAAAATAAAAGCATGCCAGACTCATGGGTGTCTAGGGGTAACTTGTATACGTAATCACCATGAGAAACAATTGTCATGAAAACTATCAGTATTAACTTGTTTTTCAATCTTGAATAGTAGTCCGATATACTGTACGAGCGTATGGTTATCAAGTTCTAAGGGTTAGGCTAAAACAATCTTGAAGGAACTTATCCATCAAAACTGAGGAAACCTTATCATAAAGGCAGTAACCACACGGTGAATTCTTCATTAATTTAAGGTATGGTAGGTAGATGAAATGAAAGCCTACTACGTTTTTGAAACAATCGTCTCGAGTCAGTAGGAGACGGTCTTGTCCTTTAACTAAAGACCGTGTTTATAGTAGAGGCTGCAAAACCGTCGGGAAGTGAAGTCAGCGGTTTCCAAGATTTTGTTGGTAGAATTCTAGCTAGTGTTCCATGTATGGTTTCTTTGTAAAAACAATAAAGATGTGATAATCCAAGATTTTGTAGTACCGTAAGTATCTGACGAACTATGGCACTCCTTGTCACAATAACTTAGGAAAAGGTTTCAGACTTTTACCCTTAAGAGCTCAATGAAAGTGGCAATGTATTGTGAGCACTTAAAGCGTGGATGTAATAAAGAAAGTAAGAATACGCTGTATTACTTATACGTGGAGCAATTAAGTAGCCGTCTCGTTGTTCATTAAAATTAATATCACATTTAATATCATAAAATATAGTTACAGTTTAATTACAAGTTCGAGGCCTTAGTAAACCTAAGTGCGATTTATAAGTGCGACCAAACAGTCATGCCATTGTAGACCTACACGTGTTGAAGCCTACATGCATGGGACGAACCTTGGCTTGAGCTTACTTCACGGCTGATTGTGACGTCAGGCACTATTTCCGCCATTTTGTAGTTTGACAGATTGTAAGAAGGAAGTACTATTAGATTTACTATTTAATACGTTTGCATTTACGGAACATTACGTAATGTCACGGGCACAAGAGATCTGTCGTACGTCATACATGGGACTCTTTGAACGACAGATTTGAGTTGATCCAGCTAATGTGAACTAGGCTATTTCTAGGAAAGGTTCACTCGTCGCTTTGAAAACTTGTTGAATATTTTATAGACCCGTAGTGGTTCATTTTCAAGTGTGCCAACAACTCACCGACAACTCCTCGAGAGTTTTATTTCTTGAACTGTTTTCATCGTCAAAAGATGTTGACATGGTTCTTTCTTAATCAAAGGAAAGCTTATGTTTATTTATTTTCATTTTCATTCCTATTTGGCACGAAAACGTCAAGTTTATGTTTATTTTTTAAGTTAACCATTGTCCTATATATATATGTGTGTTGCAATAGTAAAAACAAAATGTCGGCAGTTTAATGATGCCCAAATTTAGAGAATTGTCTTACTGGACAAACCGTCTCAGTTCGGGGACAAATAAAAAGTATTGTTTTATTTCTTTCTTTTATTTCTTTCTTTCAATTAGTGTTGACTATAGTTTATATTCCTGCTGCAGGTCAGCTGTGTGTACATATGATTAAGCTCTATTTTTCAGGTATACTTTGGTACCTTACTTATCGGATCGTGTACATATATATATATATCTATAAATGAAAAAAAAAATGTTGAGGGTGTGTAATTGTAAACAACCTTAAAAACAATCCGTAATGTATTAACCTTCTTGTAGAATTAATATTGTACAGTTTCTAATTTTTTTCAGTCAATAAATTTGAGACCAAGAAATTGGAAAGACTCTCAATATTTTTTTATTCTCTTTGAAAGGAAGAAAGGTGACAAAGAGATGGTGTACAACTGTGAGGATCCCAGCAGCCAAATTTGTGTCAATTACCCCCACCCCCCACCCCCGCATCAGCGTTACCTCTCTCCCTTTTCTGACCATGTTAGGTATATAAAGCTGTGAAAAATGATCTCTAAATTTCTGTAACATAAGTTTGGAACGGGAATGGGGGGGGGGGGCTGGGGGGTCCACAGTTCAAAGTAGGGATCGGGGAGTGGGAGGGAGGTGTAGTGATGAGAGACAATATTGGTCCTTTGAGGGTTTCGGCAGACACCGTGTGTAAAGCACCAGGCCTGATGGTCTCCCTGGAATAAGATAATTTATATACAATCTTCCATTAAGCTATTTCCTATGGTATCAACATAAAACTCTATAATTGCTCTGAGCCAGTTACCTCGACAACGTCACTACTCATAGTCGTCAGTCAGTGATATAATTGTGATTTAGAAGCGCCTGGTAAGTTACAAACTTCGACGAAGAAAAAAAAAATACCCTTGTTAGGAAGACTTAGAGTGTATACGGTCTTACGTTTGTATCAATATAGGCCTGCACAGGTAAAGGTTCACAGAAGAAAAAAATATTTATGTGGTATGCAGGTATATGGACGTTAATGTTTTCTGGGCCTCCATTGATCTTACTCTGTCACAAACATGACGGTGGTTAAGTATGCACATACACGTACAGCACACATACATCGAAGTGGAAGTAAGTTTTAAACCTTTTCTCAATAAAGCACATGTGTAAGTACGTCCCGGGACTATTACGAAAAGGCTTAAGAACAAAAAAAAAGTTTTTTCAACAAGATCAAAGTTAACGTTCGGTTTTAAAGCCATCGACACCTGATGAATTACACAGAGAAGTAAACACTTGCTTTATATCGATAAATAGACATACCAACGTGTATATTTATATCTTTTGATTTTCGAGATAGATAACTACAGATTATCTCGTTATGACAAAGTAAATATTAGCATTTTTAATGCAAGGGTGAATCCCTTTTCATTCCCAATCATGAGCAACAGTACAAAAAAAAGGGGGCCAATGCACATCTGAAGACTGTAATGGAATAACCCATTTGAAAAAGCAAAGTGATGCGCTTGACTAAAGAAACATAGAAACATAGAACGTTTTATCAGTATTGTGAATGTAAACTTATTACGCCATGCCACACGTTAAGACAAAGTATAATAGATAGGCCCTACATGGTAATTGGGTTTATTGCTTAGCTAACTTAGCTACAACTATCACGCTATCATGCTGCATTGTAACAAAGTTAGGCTGCATGATCCATCAGTGGTTTAGCAGAACAATTTGTTGGCCTAATTTAGGGTTACCATACTTCTCTACACCAAAAGTGGGACATAACTTTTGAAGGTTGATCTGGCGGAGGGGTTCCCCCCCTAAGTCCCTACAAAAAGGTCGCAGATCTACTATAGGCTAATTCGCTGAATGGAAGTGCTCACGTTGTGATGCTGATATGTTATTTATTCAAATTCTTAATGTGTATACGTAAACAGAATGAGTGATATAGGTTAACAGCTACACATCAATTCGTTTCCTAAAAAATCGGGACAATGTATGGGATCGTGTAGTCGAATCTGATGGGACCAGATGAAGAAAACACATTAATGGCAGTGTGTTAAGATGCAAGATCAACGATGTATGCATGGATCATCATCATCATTAAATTGTTGACAAGTCGATATACGGCAAGATATAGGCCTAACCTTAAAAAACCCTTATACTTCAATATGGTAGGAAATGCCAAAAACAAAAGCTCTTATGAGGTACAGCACTGTTGTAATACCATTGCACAAATGTGCACCACCGGAGTTAACCGTGAGAAAACGGAATGATGATGCAACACCAGAAAATCTTACACCTTTGATAGGAAACATTTGCATTCGACACGACTGAATTGTTATAAAAAGCAAAATAATGGTGGTTGGTTACGAGGAAAAAAAAATCAGCGGTAAGTGTGGGCATGCTTGATTATACAGTGGAACTACTCTGACAAACGTGTTGGAGCCTCTTTGTATTCATTTGCGCATGTGTCATGTATATTTTTTTCTTGAATCTTATGTTCGTTTATATACATAACCAGATCGGTAAGTGTTGGATCTCTGACCTGACAGGAACGTTCTGTAGTAACGGCCTTGACAAGTTTATCGTGGTTTTACCATGCTTCAGTGTTCTTTTTTTTTTGTAAATTGTTACTTGTGTCGCAACCTTATGTCAGGGGGAAAACTGTTTTATGCTTATGAGGGGCCAATATGGTTTATGTTCTTTTATGCGGTTACCAAAAAACAACCCCTGGTTAATTTACTTCGGTTAAACACGTGCAAAGGAGTATTGATTTTGATTCGGGTATTTTGTGTTACTTCATTTCAAGCAAACAAAGGTTACAACGACTGGGTGCAATTCCAGTAAATCCCCAAAGCTAACCCAAATTGACATAAATTCTGGCATGCCAACAACTAACAGCCCTTCCAGGTTATAAAGAGTTTTGTATAGTAAGCGTTTAGGCAATCTGTGCTTCTATTGCGACCCATTAATTGTCCCCAGAATAGCCTCTTTGGACGGTGCACAAAGTTCAAGTGTTAATATCAGAGTTTGCACCGCAGACTAGGCTATATCTTGTAGGCTCACAGTGTGAGTGTCACCATTTTTCTCAACAGAACGACGTTGGCAGATGAGGCTTACATGTCTTTGACTGTTGAAAGACCTAACCGATATTAAAAAGGTTATGGAGTTAAGCTGTGCACAGACCGTCCAAACTCAGACCAAACCGTGAGTCTGACCATTCACGGAAACAGACTTTCCTTCGGTCCCAAATTTCAGCTGGTTTTACTCGGGTTGGTCTCGGTGGGTTGTAAATAAAAAAATAACACTGATAACTCCACAGTCAAAAAACTAACAACAACAACAACATGTAACACTAATGACTAACAGTTACAAGCCAACAACTATAAAAAAAAAAGTTCAAAATTACGACCTGCAAAGGGTTCGAACCCTTTTTTTTCAGGAGCAGCCATATTTTTTTTCACAGAAAAATCAGTGAAAATCACCGAAAACAGTGAAGAGTTTTTAAATGCATTTTCAGAGAAATTTTATGGCACCATTGACGAAACAAGTCATTGTAGGTACATTAGTTTGGCTATGGTATTCATGAAATTAATCTCTACTATTGCAGTGTTACCCTAGTGATGGGAACAAAAACAAATTTATTTATGTGTTGCATCAAATCAATCTTGTATGTTTCATAGATTGATTCCCTTTTTAAGTGATCTTTTCTATCGAGAAATTACATACCTAAGATCTCTTTACAAGGCTAGTTACATGCAGCTTACAATACTCGTGCCGTTTCCGACCATCTGGGGGACTTGTAGTGAGCCAAATTTTTCTTGCACACTTCGCGCCAACCGATGATAGCGCTCCTCTTACATGGTACTGTGTCCTTTCCATGTTGGACAACTTCTTAAAAAAAAACAAATCCAAAAAATACCTGTATCCAACCCTGTAACATTGGCGATATGGACAATAACACCGAATACTTGACAGCCTACAAACCAATAACAGCATGGTTGGTAACACTGATAATGCAACGCTCCCCATGAAAATCCGTCGCGGGGTGGGGGGGGGGTGGGGTGGGTGGAAGGGGGTCGGTCTGGCGGAGGGCGTGGTCCACTTTTCCCTAGCCACAACGTGAAGGACTTCAACAGTTGAAAACTTAAAAATCAACATCGGTGAAGACGTAATGGCTACTGACTCAACAGTTGAAAATTGAACAGCAACTTGTGGTTATAATGACTATAACGCTAATAGCTCGTGGCAAAAAGCTCAAAAGTGACAACCAAAAGCAAGTTAACATCAGCAAATCAGCCATTTCAAAAGTTCAGTAACTTTGTCTAAGGTAACGGCCAACAGGCCACATCAAAATTCGTTGCGCTCTCATTGACGGTGTGAAGATATAGTCTGACGTAAAAAAAAAAAAAAAACAAGTGTAAGGTGCACACAAAAGGTCTGAACAAAATCAGTTAAAGCAGACTTAAGCCGCTTCGATTGCTTTTCTTGTTCTGTGGCCGGACAAAGCTCATAAGTGGGTATATCCTATTTATCAAAGTATTGTTGTTCACCCAAATACCGAGTATAAAGCCATTAAGCTGTGTACTATAGGTTTGTCAACTCTAAATCGAATTTTACATTTAGAACTTGAAAAAAAGGTTTAAATATCAAAGTTACCGGCTGAATATAATCCGACTACCTTTTCAAAACACAATCGTAATCGGTGACGTCAATTACTATCGACATTTAGCAAGAAGGCACTACGTAGCCTAACATAGGCCTAATTGTGTGTTTATGCCGGTCTATTTGTATGTCATACACACACACGTCGGGGAAAGATGAGTTTATTAATAAGGTAATGACCAATGGTCACGTTACTAACCAAATAAAGTTTTTAAGTCAATGCATTTAGAGTTAAAGCGAAACAATCCCCTGGCCATAAACTAAGAGCCAGTATCAGTTTGACAAGAACGAAGAGTAAACATGAAACGTCTCGCCATGTCATATAATATCATAGCGCTGAGTTACACATTAGTTGACGACCTTTGCAACAAAATATAGTCTTTGCAATAGCCACCCCTATTCCCCCTTGGGCAGGTAAAATTGATGAGCCTATATTGTCATATTTATAGGGTTGTCGATAAAAACAAAAAATAAAAAAACAAAAAAAAAATAACCCAGAAAAACAGCTTTTTGTGGTTTGTCTTCTGTTAAGAGGGAGTTATTTCAACTTCATGAGTTGAAAATTTTTCTTTCGGCGACAGCACTTCTGATAAGATTGTGGATATTCACCCAAACAATTTTTTTTTCAATAAAATGAATCATTGGCACGGACAAGATTATAAAGAACGATCGTCTTTCTAAAGGTCTACTTTAAGGGTGGGGGGGGGGTAAGGTTCGTGCCAATAACGTAAGTTATTCGCCACTGGTGCTCCCGTCGTTCTTTGCGAAAAGTGTCAACCTTCTGAGAAAGCTTAACCTTCTTAGATCCTGTCTTGAAAGAACAGTAAGCCCCAAAGAATTAACGTTAAATCTTATATTCTTTGAGTATAGACTTATTTGCATTCGTTATAAAATGTATCAACAGGATGACTCGATGGAGGGGGAGGGGGAGGAGATAGGCCAATAGAAGAAACCAATATGATTGGTCGAAGGCAGAAAGTGTCATAAAGTGGTTTTCCGTTTTAGAACTATGCGAAATTCAATCATCTCCTCTATATACCATACAACTACATTTCACACACTCCATCCTAACAACACAGATGTACTTCTGTTATATAATGTAGGCTTCTTTTTGTTATTGAATTCTTATACATACAGTGAGCTGACGGACGGTATCAAGCAATAGGTGTGTTCGACTGGAAGGCTCGAGTCCTGTCTCGAGTCAGTTTGACGTCAGCTGTGTCCGCCAACACGCATGCGTATCGAACGTTGACTCGAACGGTAGCTCGAGTAATGACGCCAGTTCAGTGATAATGCGCGTGCGTGCTAGCTCATCGTTGTTTATATGAGGATCTCCGGAGTCAGGGCCTATCCAGAAATAGGTCAACTACTACACCCTAGCCCGGGTGCAAATTGTACTGCACATCTTACGTTGACTCGTTTGAATGTAAAACTAACTTAGTCAAGTCTCACACACACACACTGGTTGAGTGATAAGTTTATTCTCTACTGATACAGTAGTAGGAAACACGCAAGTCGGTGTGCATTTGACCTGAACGCTTCTTCAGTTATCATCAATACTCTCGAAATGACAGGTATGGTTCTTCACCATGTTTTACGACAACGGGCACTTTTCGGCCCAACGGTAGTTGGATTGTGTGGGTCGCCATTAGTTGTTTGGAATAGACTTCAACTGTGACGAAAATTACGTCACATGGCCGATCGCCTGAGGTCGGCCACTTTGGCTGGCTCGATGTGTGACGTTTCAATGACGTTTCGCTTTCTCGAGTCACTCTAGTCGCCCAGTCGAACGCACCTAATGTCTCATTTACTACGTCACAGCTTTGTGACGTAACACGCTGCCAGCAACCTTGTAAAATGCAACAAACCGGAATAACTTACGACTTATGGTTTTAAACTGGATTGTTTTGTTTATGGTAAACATAACTAATGTTTTCATATTTTCATCTGCTGTGTGGTAAGCTTAAGCAGACTTCGAAAATTCGTGACCTCATGTTTGCTAAACATGAAGTTCCAACTGTACACCACCGCATGGTAGGATCAGGTAATGGGTTCGGGATTCTTTATGAAGTAGTCTAATTGTTATGATTAAAAATCAGAAGAAACTGAAGGATAGATTGTCCTTGAGCTGATTTATGCTCTATTTCAGTGTATTTCATACGCCTCTGCTGTCGTTACCATGGAAACAAAGATCACCACTTTCTCACACAGGACAAATCGTGCAGTAATTATTTAATCCTTGCTCCGTCTTGAGTCGTCAACGGTAGTGTAGGCCTGTAATTTTAAGGAAAAATGGTCACTGTTCCTCAGTGGCAATGACTCTCCTGTGATACAAAACTACTTACGGCAGTATCAAACTCCCGCATTGACATACATTACTTTGATTCTGCATTTTTGCTTTTCAAGTTTCCGTCCATTGTGGGTGGTCACGTTGAGTAGGGGTTACATCCCTGGATTCAGACAACCATACAGCATCCGTTGAAGTTTTCTGCTCTGACCGGGCATTACTTGGCTTGGCATAAAACGGGTGAAAGAGGGACAGGGGTGTGTGTGTGTGTGGGGGGGGGGGGGGGGGACACCAACTACATTGCTTTGCCTCTGTGGCTGGCCATGATGACAAACCAAAAAAGCTGTCAGGTAGCAGCTCAGCAGGCTTCTGTGGGTAGTTACAATTGTTCCATGGTTTCTTTTATTGAACTGGGTGACGATCAAAGATCAAAGTTCTCATTTTAACCGAGAGGGAATACAAGTGGGGTAGTCCCCTTTCAACTCGCAGTTGGAAAAAAGAATGCAAAATAAACACCTTAAAATGAATGCTTTTAATACATTTAAAGAATGCTCGTTCAACCTGTCTATGGACGGGGCAGTTTTTCTTTAAACTACAAACTCTATACTCAGCCTGGAATATGTGACTTGGCATGTGGTTCCACACGGGTGACGAAAACTTAACCGACTTTTCTCTTTTCAACGTCAGCTGGTGGTTCATGGCAAAATAATAGCTGAGTATACAAACATGCAATTGTTTGACGAAAAAAAAAAACACACGCTTTTTTACAAGTATTTTTTTTCTTTGTTCATCATTAGCAGGCTTCAAAATTTCGTAAATACGCTTCGCGGATATTGGGATTAAGTTACCAGTCACTCTTTACCACCGTAAATGCAGCTGTTAGGAGGGGATTGCGTGCAGCAAAACTGAAAATGACAAAACCCACGGACTGCATCCCCAACATTGAAAATGACAAAACCGGTCTAAACTTCTCCTACCCTGACCGGGGAGAGACAACCCACAAGAAGAGGATGAAGGGGTCAGATCAAAAATTGTGTCAAATGTTTCAATATTTGGATGTACCATGAAAGTTTTACTCCTGTAATTGGAGTAGTGTAGTTTTGGGGTTACGCTGCCTCCGTCTTTTTAGTTCTAGGTCAACTCGGGGAGGGGGTGATGCCGTCCCTCCTCAAAAAGCGCCTCCTCGATATCGCCGTTACTTCAAGTACCCTGCCTCATCATCCGACATCACAAAAGAAAGTACTAATTCATGTTGTAAAAAATCAAAGAACGTTGCCGAAAGATCGATATGTAAAGGGATTTTTCCGTGTAGAGAAATCCCCGACTGCTATGTTAGGGTCTGCAAACTTTATTCGCTCACTGCGTCACAGAAAACTGGCAACCTTGACTGTCCCCATAAAGAAACGACCGAAAACGCTGATCAACATTTTACAAACAGTACAAAGGTGTGAAACCTATCGCTATTGGAAAGAAATAAAATCTCAATAAAAGGTTGTTGAATCAACTTAATTAAATTCCATAGAAGAATAAAAGCCACATGCTTCAACTATAGCTGTTGTAGGATCATGATCGTAAAACATAAAATCTTTTGTGGTCCAAACTTTAGACCATCCAGTCGTTAAAGAGTTTTCAATTTTCTGATAACTTCAACAATTGCAAGTTTCCCATAGATTCACACTGAGGAGGCCTACCACATGCAGTATAGACGCAGTTTGCGTATAGTATATTCACCAGTTTGAGAACTATCATCAGATTTATTTTTTTTTTTTTTGACAAAACACCTGACAATAAGAGAATATTTCGGCGGCTATGACTTTAGGGCAAGCAGAGGCAAAATATTTACGGTGAATATCAAGATATCGGTGAAATGCCCCCAAAACTTCTAATAATTGGTAATTGGTAAACTTCTTCTCATTGGTACGTCGTACTGTTCTACTTTTTATTGTACCATTTTTTGTCCGCTAAGTGGTTCTCCAAGAAAAACGCTGTATATACACACTATAAACGTACATGCACTCTGTGTAACCGAGGTTGCTACGGCAAAAAATGGGCCACCCCGGAGGTAAATGGATGGCGCTGCCGTTGCATTTTTTGTGCACCAACATTGTCAAAAGGTGAACAAAATTTGAAACGGGGACATAATAAAATGCTATGAAACACTTCACAACTGCCAAAGTCTATGTTGAATATTGGTATCCTGTCTCTAGGAATACTTATTTCTAATTTTAACGAGTCAGTGTTGGTATGCACCTGTATTCCAACTACTACAAACAGTGACACCTGCAAACAGTGACAGATTTATCTCATCTAAGATACAAGGTCTCTAGATTTATGAGTCATTCATAACTCACGTTTGATGATTGGCTAAAAAGCATCGATATTTATAATGTAAAAAAAAAAGAAACAAACATTGAGTGCTACTGAGTGTAATTTATGTCCACACATGCATGAATTTTAATTGTTTACAATCTGTACGCAGACCGAGTCCGAATTTGAGCGATATTTCCAGGACGTTGGTTATGAATGCAGTCAGAGCTGATGCATGAGTAATATGCGTCAGTTGTGCGTACTTACTTATTTCAGTTACATACAGAACTGTGAAAATGCGAAAGGTTGAGGGGGGGGGGTGGGGAAAAATAATACAGGCTTGCATTTCTCTATCTTGCAGACCACTTTAAAAGATAATTCAATGATCAAGGAACAATGAAAGATAAGCAAAGATATCCCTCCATATGAGAGAAAGAAGTGAAATTTATGAAGTATACGATAAAGTTCACTCTATCTTGGGTACGATTGTCGTACACAGTCTCGGTTGACAATACTTGAGAACAAATTCAGCCACAGTTTTACCTACCATGTGATAACTGTATCTACTGACAATCTAAGTCCTTTGTAAGCATGGTAGAGGCCAAACTGGTGGAACCGTGATATCTGGGAGGAGTCTAAGATGAGGGAATATCACCTTCTGGCTTCGCGAAATTTTCTTACAACTGAATGTCCTCGCATCAATGTGATTTGGAGCGACAAAAGTTTACAACTATGAAGTTAATTTCCTTCTAAAAGCTAAGTATTATAGACATATGTACATTTCTTTGTTTTACAAGTTTTTGTTCCACCTTTACGTAAGGCCATCACGACGCCCCGTTGGTCTCCCTGGATCTCTCAGTGATTGCTTCAGTACAAGTCAAATGTTCAGTGTTAATGAAAATGACTCCATTTACCAGTTTCAAAGCACGGAGTGCTACCCTGAAGGTTGTGGCACCTTAAGGAAAATACAATTTCATGTTTCCATGACTATTTGATGACCTTTTCATGACCAACATTGATCCATGAATAACGGTACAATGATTGCGACAGAAAGTTAACAACTTTAACTCTAGAAAAAATAGCAGTTTATTCTAAATTTCATGACTTTCCCATGACTGTTGTCATTAAAAAAAAAAAAGTCATGACTTTTCCAAGCCTGCTACGTGAAGATGAAATTTTAAGATGTTTCCAGGTCGTGGAAATCCTGATGGCAAAGAAATGGTTTCAAATTGTCTCGTGTTCAGTATGATGGCTGCGCCTAGCAATGTTTTAAAGCTTGGAGTGCAATTTCTTTTAATAAGCTTATGTGAGCTTATGAAAGTTTGACATCCCTCCTGGAAATTGCATAAAGACACAGACTGATTCCCATTCTGTTTTTCTGACTAATATTTTAAGTCCTGAGATGTGATGAACGTAAAAAAAATTCAACAAGCTGCTTTCTCGTTGTGGAAACTCAGCCACGGAACCAAAGGACTGATGCACACAGAAATGACCGATGAAACGCAGGGACGCAAAACGTCACAGGGTTGTCCAATTAATGAAAAAGAAAGTCTCATTTACAGGGAAATGTTGTACTTTTCAACCAAATATTATTTGGACAGAGAATGATATATTGTTCAAAATCAGAAAGGAGAGTGTGGCCTCCTTTTTAAAAAGCAAGTTAGTCATAGGTGTAAATTTACTTATTTGTTGTTCAAGAATAATTTGTCCACCTTAAATGTCAAAATTCAAATAATGCATCTTCTGTAACTCATCTTACACGTTTTGAGCGGATGAAACTTTTGTACAAATTCACTGATAAGCTTGAATGGTGAACCATGATTAAAAGTAGTTTTTTTGTATGACAAGTTGGTGCATTGTAAACACCCTGTCTAGCTTTTATGTCATTTATTTGTTGCTCAGGAATAATTTGACCACCTAAACTTTCAAAAATTCAATGATGCATCTTCTGTAACTCATCTTACATGTTTTGAGCAGATGAAGCTTTTGTACATATTCACTGATGAGCTTTGAATGGTAAACCATGATTAAAAGCTATTTTCTTTGTACGACAAGTTGGTGCGTTGTAAATACCCTGTCTAGCTTTTATGTCATCTAGCTGTGCAAATATGATCTGAAAATCATCATTTCCCCCCACATATATCATGCACAATGTTTTTTGGACAAAACAATGACAATGATCTGAAGTTGACCAACTGCTTTTTGAGGAAATTGTCAATTCAATGTGGGAACATTCCAGCCATTTATTCCAGCAGAGGAACTGTCGGCTTCATCAGGGAAAAAAACCGAAAGACTTTGCAAGGGTTCACCGATAAACCAGCTCGTAAGGAGTTACGTACTGTTCACACGATTGCTGAACAGGAATCATGACTAAATACTGTACTTCCATGACTGGACATTTTTCAGCTCACAGGGGAATTTTGAAGGGATAAAAAAAAAATAAAATAGGTAAACACTTTGCATGCATCAGGCAACCACAAAACAGATTGGACAATAATGAGACCACAAAATCTTGTCACAGGAATGGACAATTCCCTTTATTTTCTCTTTGTTTACGGCAGTTGCTTAACAGCAAATGTACACTTTCATACAAAAATTTCAAAGGAAATAAATATTCCCTGCATAACAACTGTTTTCAGGACCAGGATGATTAAGTCCTGTCAGCTGTTCCCCAGCTCGAAATTTTGAAAATGTCAATACACACATTGACATAAGGAAACCATTATATCATTTGACACGAGCATTGGTATGAAACGCCAAAATGGACTAAACAGAAGCACAAACGTATGTAATGCTATTTCATTATGCAGGTAAAAAAAAATGCTGCCACATAAGGACAAAAACAGCACAAGTCCTTATGTGACAGTCTCAACATTGAGACATAATGACAAAGATTTTTTCACAACTAATTGTGTACTTTCATTTTTGTCTGTTTTGGCACTCCATACTTTGTTGCTGATATGACAATGATGGTGTGTTCTAGTGATTTATACTCCCACTGTACTACCCAGCTAGATATCATCATGTTTGTTTTCAAGCACAAAAGGAGTTGATGAAAAATAATGTTTGTTGGGCCTCTGCCTTCTTAATTTTGCCAAAATGTTCACGGAGGTTCCATGGTACAATCAACAGGACACAGCAAGGCATTCCAAGGGGTTACAATCTCCCACCAATGGTCTATAGTCTTTTGATCTCCGGTATTTTTCATAATTTTATTAATAATGTCCCACAAAATTACTCTTGAAATCCCCCTCCAACATTTGGTTATCAGACAGAAAATTTATTTATTCGTAAAGCCTTCTGAAGTACCCATGGTGGTGTTCACTGGTACCCACCCAAGGTTGAAAACCAAGGCTCAACATGACGAGAAGAAAGAATAAGTCCCGGAAACTTTGAATGGGTATACAGGTACATGGATGACCACCACTGGATGTTAAACTCCAATCTCTCAATGTAATACTCCAATCGAAAATTGACACTCCAAGTGATCTCAGTTTCTCCATTAGATCCCCACACAACCGAAAACGTGGCAAATCGTCATCCAAAATTTGTTAACTCCAATCCCCCATTGTGGCAGTGATTCAGTCATAACTATGCCTACCTTCTAACGATGGTGCTCAAAGACTCCATCGTGGTACTGTCAACGCTGCCTGAAACCTTTTACCTCAGCTTCACCATCACGACAAGAACAAAGTATGCAGCGCCCCTAACTGGTACTGCAAGTCCCATGTTGGATCTGATCCAATCTGAATGTCTGTCATTGCCTTGGTTCAGGACTCCTCTTTGTACTTCACTCCCCAGTCCACCCAACCCCTCCCCCCCATGGCCAATACCAATTTACCTTTCTTTTCACAAGAACAGAGACTCCATATATCACCATGAAACAAATATTCTTGCCTATCATTTTGATTGATACTATTCCAACTATAATATATGCAATGAAATATGAACGGATGACCATGCTCAAACATGCTCACCATAAAAGCACAGATAATCATAGAACCCATCGTTGCATTTGTGTCATGTCTTTGTCCATCACAGATGGCTGGTGCAGCGTATCAGATTGCTGGCACAGCATATTATATGGCTGGCACAGCATATCAGAAGTCCATCATCAACAAATGTGTACATGTTACAATACACATATTTTTTTCACATGTGTCGAGTTCAGCTGAGAATTTCCTTCTTGACCCTTGATCGTACAGCCACCAATGTATCCCAATATATACCAATATATACCAATATATACTGTGCATACAAGTATCCAAACAATGTGAAATGCAGACAGGGCATGTCCTCTTTGCAATGGCCTTTATCTTGTGCAGCCTGCAGTTGCATGCAGGGTTGTCACCACGCCGGGCGGTGCCAGGCGGTGTTACCCAGCTCTCAAAATCTCCGCCTGGCACTCGCCGTCAATTTCAGCATCTACGTCCGGCACAAATTTCGTACCTTAACTGAATAAAATTGTTAGACTTCTTTAGAATTCTGAGTGATTATCCTTTTTTACCACAAAACGACAAATTCAGCTTAAACATTTCCGCACTGGTCGAAACCTAAGTACCGAATTCATAATTTATAATCTAGAGTGCACCATTTTACATCTAAGCACTCTCCAACCTGCAAAAATTTTTCCAAGGGGAGGTTCCCTTAGACCCCACCCCTAGGACGGCGATCACAAATTACCCGGCTCTCAAAATGGTCTGGTGACAACCCTGGTTGCACGTATGATCCTATTGATGACTGCCAGCGATGTGGGTGTGTCTGACCATCTCCGGTTTGGTTCCAACTTCTTGAAAGTCTATTCTATGGAAAGGAAAAAAAAAAACAAAGGATAGTTGAGTATTTGAATTTGTGCACATCTTTTCTTTCCTACGTCTCAGATGAATTGGTCTGTCACATCTCTGCTCCTTCATCGACAAGCTCCAGATATTTTAATCAAATATGATGACAAGTAGTGAGATAAACAGAAGACTTAGCAATAATTATTTGAAAAAGCTTATCAGTTAACTACGAGACGCATGTCTGATATTGGAATAATTCCCAGTGAAGGTTGCTGACTTACACTAGCCGCTGTGAGCCTTGCGAGACATCAACATGCTACAAAGAAAGACCTCACCCCGAAAATGCCCCTCTTGGAATGTACCACTTGTTGACACAAATAACCTTTGACTGTTATCAACTGTCCTTGGCTTCCTGTGCTTACTGTGGCACATACTGTGCGTACATGTTTCCAACACTGAACAAAAATTACATTTATCTGGCAAGGACCACCACTTGATATGGCATCATATGTAAGATTGTTTAGCACTTGAAAGCACTTAAATGCCACTCATGAGTTACACCTACATAACAAATAGGCAATTCTTAAAAAGCTCTAGTCCTTCTTATGACACTGTGCACATGACTTTCAAAGGTTTTTAACCTCAGACAAACATCACCACAGGTGACTCAGTTTGAAGTAGAAAACATAAGACAAAAAATGTACCTTCTTAAAATATCATCTTTTACAACACTTTTACAGTTTGAACCCAGTTGAGGCTAATAAACTTTGACTGATTGTCTGAAACAAAAAAATGGATTTCTTGGAATTTACAGCTGTGTTCCCATTTGAGTGAGCAAGTGGTGGATCATGGTTTTACTGCCCATAGGTGTTAATAAACTCGATACAGAGCTGTGTCCTTAATTTCAGTAAAGGTCGTAGATCAACATGATTACATGGAAGGTCACCGATATTTATCATCTTTGACATTTTGTCATGCATTCTCTCTAGGGTACCACCACAAGAAACTGAAAAGTGACGTTTGATGAGATCTGGGGTCACTCCATCTACTGATTGTATTCACGTCACAAACTTTGACCCAGCACAGTGGATCTTGATTTACCCTGACGGGCCACGTTTCAAAATTGGTGGATCTTCAGTCGTGAACGTTCCCACTAGTGTCTGATCTGCCGCGGTAGATGATCACGACCAAACTTGTTGACTCAAATGCGAACACAGCTAACATGGTATACCCGCATATACCAAATAATGTGCAAGCCCCCACCTCCCAGACAGCTGGAAAAGCCGTTCCCTGGGATTTCTAAGCAATATTTACCCAACAGTAAAATAAGACTCTCATGTCTGCAAATTTCCCAATTAGTGAGAAAAACAATCACTCTGTGAGGGAGGTGCAGATATGAGATTTCCTCCAAGCTTTTCTTTTTGAAATGTCACATTTGCACCATTTTTTTTTGTGATTTCTACCCCTCCCCTGCTGACACCAACACTTCTTGATATCCACTAGTAGCAGACCTTCTCCAATTCACGATAAAACTCTACAAAAATATGTAACATGTCTAGGCCTGTGAACGGTTTGTACTGTATGTACCCAACTGTCATACTGTATGCATATGCTGTATGCACACAGAACGGAGACACATTTACACCTTGGATCACCACTTTCAGTAGGTTTACAATTTCATCGAAACCTAAGACTTATAATGTGCTCTTACATTGAATGAGGTTTATGGCGCTTCTTCGCTGTACCAGCTCCCTTTATAATCATGCTTACATATATGTATATGTATCTCCTAAACCATATCGATGATGAAATAGATCTTCCATGCATCGTAAAATGAACTCGGGCCCAACATGAATTGTTAAAGTTCTCCATGCAAACACTACGTATTAAAATGTGTCATCAATTGCACGAAGACTTCTCAGACTGTGTTTGTAGGCGGAGAAACCGTAAGCGCTATTTACAGTAGATTACGATGAGGGGTGGGTGTTAGATGTTAGGTCATTAATTGCATCTTCCAGGAAAGAAAGTGGTTTTGGTTGGTTAGGGTGACCTCTGCACTATTACAGCATTATAACTGCCGAATATTTGCAGTGTAAGCCTCAATGTTACCCAAATGCTAGAAAGAAAAATTTTTTTTTTTTTTTGCACAGCAAGTCATTAGAGAAATTAATCAGTTAGGCAATCAAGATAAAGTTTTATAGAAAATAGTTACAGCCATACAGTACATGTCATTGGATCAGAATTTTGGAAACGCATCACGCTGACGGTGTTCTGCGGATATTTTCATTTATGTTGGTCACTTTGACACCATTATCTAATCTTAGCAGGCTCCCTCTAGGTTGCGCCAATGCGATCGAGTACAATATATGCGATCCTATAGAGGGAAGTTGGTTCTGATTACTGCAGAAAGGTGAGGTTTGTTAAACAGTCCCTCGATCATTAATACTTTGTCAAAGTTAACTGGCTAAGGGTTCTCAGCCACTATCAGGGGGCAAAAATCCTACGAGATAAATGAACTCATAGTTTATACTGATACCACAAAATATTGATGTTACCATGTTGCTATGGTATAAGACTTTGACTGACCTTTGAACTTTCCCAGGATAGTAAATACAAGGATCAAGATAGGAAACAATTTACAAGAATATCATGCCAAATATGAGACCGGCTGTACTTGCACACTTTGTTTGTCATTTATATGACAAAATACACAAACAATATTGTCAATCTTCTCTCTTTCTATTTGAACGTTTCCCTTTAATGTTGCTTTAACTTTTGATTATATCCTCCCGGTCACAATCGACCATTGTAGTCCATCGTTATCAATCGAGTCTGACGACCACGTCGATTGTGTCGTATCTGCACACCTGGCACACATACGGAAACTGGGACTCCCTGTCCTTCAAGTGAAACCTTTTCCATGTTATTGGCCAGAAACCAAACAAATTGGCAGATTAAAGTATAATTGTTTAGCTATGGAACAAATATTGTTTCAAAACAATAAATAAACACATGAAATCCATCATCATCTTTAACAAGAGCACCAATGGTGTAGGAGCTCATACCTAAGTAAAACCCCTGAAGGCACCAGAGAATCTGCAGAATTGATCCAAAGATGCCATTGAAATTTTTATCGATATCGGCTTTTACTGATACACAGAAAATATATTCCCAATTTTTCTTTTTTTTTGTGAAATATCAATTTCCTTCATTGGCCAAACCCTTTAACTCACCCTGCTGCTTGGATGTTGAAAACGAAACTACTTTTTAGCTGTTAATCAGACATGTACAAAAGTGATGCATCTACAGTATATACACAAAATGCTTATATCGATGACACATATTGAGAGAAATGTCACTGTCCCAGACCATAGGTGCCAATAAACATCCAATGAAAATTTTGTCATTCAGTGGGGACAGACACCTAAAGCTTTCTGCCTTTGGTATTTGCCAGTGCCAAAGGCTGCATTCTCCAGGAATATCAGACTTTTATCTCCCTTGCCAGTTTTGTTCTATCCTTACCTGACAGAAAACTTTGCACAATTTGTTCTTCTCATTTGTCTTCAAACCTAAACAATTTGAGATGTTTGGACAGTATGCAGGCACAATATGACGTCTTCAAAAAAAACAAAAAAAAAACAAATTGCAGACCCTACTGAAACTTTCCGTTACAAAAGTTAATCTGACTAGGTGGTTAAGCGATATCATTATTTGTAAAGATGAAAAAACATGCTTCCAAAACAATGTCCTTGGGGCTCACGAAGTTGTCAATGGTCTGTGAAATCAAGGTTTAGTAAACAAAGGACATTTCAAGTCCATCTCTTAATGTCATAAATTTGTATACTTAGCTCATGTTTATTCATGCTGCAGGTATAACACAGAAATTTGCCAGTAAAACAGTCAATATCTGATGGCTGTCGATAAAATTTGTGGCTACTTTCAAGATCAGCTTTTACTGATCAATACAGCCAATATTCCAATCTTAATGTCATTTTCATGTCTTGCAACCTCTAAAACATTGAAAGGTATTGTACGAGTTGCCAATATGACATTAAGCAAAATGCTGGAATCATTCCAATCTAGGGAACAAAATTAGTTTTTGAGGGATTCCTGAAAACGATACAATATTTGATGGACATGTTGTACCTGGTACCTGGATCTAATGCTTATTATAGTAATACATTTAATGAGTGATGTTCTGGCGATGTTGCCTCTGCAAAGCCCTTCTCGGAATAAACATACGAATTGTTCTAAAAGAACTGTGATTGTGCCAATTGATCGTGATGGACTCTAACATGTTAGGCAATCGTAACATTAAGCCAATAGACTATGCCATGTTAGGCAAAGGTAAAATCACATAAAACTGTAGACAGTTTTTATTATAAAGTGTGATGTAAGCTAATACAGTTTTTGTTAGTGCAATTCAAGTAAAGACTCCTAAAACCTCATTTGTTGGGAAATTAACTGCTATCATTTACGATGTATTTTTTATGCTGTACTTATGTCTAACAGCCCGCATACCCCACACCTTGGAGTGCACACAGTTTGTTAACACTAGGCTCTGCATGCTATGCCAGGAGATCCGTGCAGATGAGCTTGACACATTGCTGTACTGTCTGCTTGCTATGCTTATTACAAAGGGTAGCAACGGCTCAGTCTAAAATCATCTTTTGTTAATGATATTCGATTTGTGAGGCTTCCCTTCATTAGCATGATTTGGGGGTGGGGAGAGGCAAGGGAATGGGAAACTACAATGAAACACTACACATGGACTACATGGACATTATCCCAACTCATTTTAAGCCACCACTTCTTAGAATGGTTGCTATGGAAATAACTGGTTAGTTCTTTGATGGAACCCCCACAAGTTAGTCCAAGGTCTGTCTTTTAAGGAGGGTTCTACACTTGTCAATGTATCACCTTTGGGGAAAGAAGCAAAACAAACGATCACCAGACGTAATTCATGTGGCATGTATGGCAAACTTTAAAGATGCCAAAGGTCTAGGTTACTGTAAATGTTTGTAGTCACCTGCATATGTAATAAAAGCACTGGCGTACATAACATTTGACTGCATACCAAGACAGTCAAAAAAGATCATGTAACTGCCATAAAATCAGGTAAGATTCAAGAGTTTGCAAAAGAATCCTCGCAAATTCCAAGTATTTCACATAAGAACTTCTTGACACAATTGCCACAATCGTAGCATACTTGCAATCGGCAATGTCTCCTTTAATGCAAGAAGTGACTGATCTCATAGAATTGAATGCAATGCCCTTCATGGAATTTCGTGCATGAACAAATTTGGGTTCTTTCATTTTTGTCTATTTATCATATCACTTTGTACGACGGACACATTACACGCCGTTCTGTATGTTAAGCAATGTAGCTGCCAGCTGGCACTGTCACAAAACCTCTGCACAATTTTCCTAAGAGTTTAACAAAAAATATGATTGACGGCAGCTGGCACAGAAATAAACACCTATACGCAAAGAGAATTGAATCCTGGGCACATGTGTTAAACATGATACCTCAATCTGCGTAGCTGGAGAACTCATTATCAGACAGTATTTTACTCACACCACTCTACACGGGTGTTACATTTCACATACTCCATGCAATGTGCTATAACCCATGCGCAGTCTTTCACATACATCACTCCACACGGTTGTTATGACACATTTCACATACTCCATGCAATGTGCTGTAACTCCATGCACAGTCTTTCACATACATCACTCCACAGGGGTCTTATGACACATTTCACATACTCCATGCAATGTGCTATAACTCCATGTACAGTATTTCACAAAAAAACACTTCATGTGGTATACTCATGATAAACACATAGCACAACATTCCACATTCATTACAAAGGAGTGAATGCCACAAAATGTTAAAGTTCAAACATGTGGGTTTGTGAGATTGGAATCACGATTTCCCCCCCCCCCCCCGGCTGTACAGACTGGATGAATCATTTGGATTTGGCTATATATAACTGCCTCTTTTGCAACACTATAGTGACGCATAGGTAACCTCATGGGTTTTATGGTTCCCCACAATCGAACAGTTAATGAGTCTTATCACTTTTGACAATCGACTTTATCAATAAGCTAACTTCTGCAAAGTTAACAGATTATTAACGTATTAAACACAACGGAACAAAAGAAACATGAATACACTGATCAAAGACTTAGGGTTAAATTAGATTGATGGGGACATATTGTTTCACGTGCTTGTGTCATGTCCTTTGATGCAAAGTACAGTGTCGATAGCCCACTGAGCTCCTACTCTTCAGTCAGTTAATAACCGAGAGTTAACTCACGATTACTAGGAGTAGATCAGGCCTGCCAGGAATGGTGGCCAAAAGCTAAAACTCTGAAGTGTACAGTACAGTGGGTCAAGATGCAGTGGGCAGGTGTGTAGCCATGAAGCCAGGATTTTACAAAGGAGGTGGGGGTAGGGGGGTTACAGTTCAGTGACATGGGGAAGGGTCTAAGGGTAGAGGGTGTTCACCTCTACTTTGGCAAAAAAATTGAATATTCCATTCGTTAGATGCGAAATGGTGCAAAATATGGGCTAAACCTGGCAACAACGATGTCGTAATTTATCAGTCGATAAACCTGCATGGCTACGGTTGGTTAACCTGATTTATCCACTGATAATGCAAGTTTATCAAATTATTATTGGGCATTTGGCAAGCAGTAATCATTTGTAGTCATGCAAAGTCGTTAAACCTTGCAGTGGTCTGTCAGGTGCTTATAATGAAAAGGGGAATGCCAGTCAAGCAACATGTCTCCTGACTTATTTAGGCATTTTCAAACCATTTTCATTCATATTCTTGACGTTTTGAAATGAACTTCTCTTAGGCAACATAATTTGTTCAAACTTCCCGTTCAACAGAGTTTCTATCACTATGCATGTATATGAAGGGCGCGGCCATTATGACCGTGATCTCTGTGGCTTGTGACGTAATCGACGACCAACGATGATCAACATGATTAATCTACATAATTAGTAATTAGACACACTGTGTATTCAATGTGGCTATCACAAGACAGAACAAGTAATCAATAAAATCGAGATAAAACACTTAAGAAAAGGAATTTCTCATCAAAAGGCCACATAACGCAGCTTAGGGCGGTGCGAACAATACCTTGAAGATACGGAAAAGGTAATCTTTAGTAAGTATGAAGTAAATCTTTTCAGAGACAGGGGAAGAAGTCATCTAATGACTAATTATGTAGGACAATCAGGTTGGTCGTTGTGGATTAGAGTTGGTCGTCGACTACGTCACAAGCCACAGAGATCACAGTCAATTACATTGTAATGGCTGTGCCCTTCATAGCGATAGAAACTCAGTTGAGCGGGAAGTTTGAGCATATCACATTGCCCATGAGAAATTCATTTCAAAACGCCAAGAATATGAATGAAAATGGTTTGAAATGGCTTAAATAAGTCAGAAGACAGTTTCTTGACTGGAATTCCCCTTTCATAATCATGGAGGCCACGTTTTTCGGTAACAGGTTCTCCCAATATCATTCCTATAAGAAATGAAAATGTGAGATGTGAAGAATAAAAGCATCAAATCATACTATTTTCATGCATTCTAGTGTTTTATAAATTAATGCCAGCATATTTTTTTCTTGGCTTCGGCCATGTGTGAAGGGAGCGGGCTGTTTGAGCCCCATGCACACACCCCTAGCAGTGGGATATGGCTGAGTAGTTGAGAGCAAAAACTAATTGCAGAAAAGTGATGACATGCAAGTATAATTTTGACAGAGAGGCAGACATATAGATACACAGACAGATGGACAGACAGGTAGACAGATACTGTAGGTAGATGGACAGAGTGGTAGACTTGTAGATAGACAGACAGATAGATAGGCAGAGGGGTACTGTAGATTGGTGCCAACTGGATTGATACATATATTGATCAGAATACATTAACAAGAGGTGACTTTGTAAGTACCACTTGTCAAAGCCAAAATATTATATCATGGATGGAAACAGAGCAAGGTCATCATGGAACTGTCACATGTACCATAGAGACATCATATAGTACTTTGGCAGTCCACTCTAAGAAACAGTCTCAAAGGTTGCCAACGTCCCGTGCACTGTGGGAAAAAGGTCATGCGGAGACTTGCGAGGTCTACGCGAACTTTCAACATGCCAAAATGATACCAACAGTTGTGATAATTACCAATCAAATTTCATTATGCAATTAGGAGGGGGGATAAGAAGGATATGCGAAATTGACAGGAACAAATACAGACTTCAGACTTTAGAGCTGATAAAGTTTTACCAATCTAGGAAGTTACCCCGTCTATCGATTAAAATAAACATGGACCTGGCATTGTAATCATCAGACTGGTATGTCAGAGGTTTCGAATTATATTTAAATTATATGCAAATGCTGATAAGTAAATTTGTGCTTGATATAATACAAACAAATCACATTGGAAGACCTGATTTAGCATGTTGAAGTTGTACTGTATATGTTAGGGTGGGGGGTAAGAAGACAAGGATATGTAGCAATAAGACAAGGATATGCATACAGTTATAGGGTCTAAATGAAGAGAGAAGATAGGTTGTACCAATCGGTGATGCCAATTATCTACCTTCTAATCCCATGCATTTAATATAGTTATACATGCAAAAAAATAAACAAACTAGAGCACCATTAGTGCAGAGGCTCATACCTAAACATCCTCAAGGCACAATTATGTAACATTATGTCAAATCATAGGTACCACTGAGTATCATTATACCAAATCATCAACATTGTACAAGAGAATCTGTAGGACTGCACAATTTTCAGAATTTCATAAACTAGAGCCCCAACAGTGTAGAAGTTTAATCTTTGTCAATAAAGTTGTGAAAATGTTGATAGGTACTACCAAATAACAATGCTTATAATAGGCATCTCTTTTCACATCCAATAACTATGAAAACTGTCAATTTTTACTACTTTTTCTTATTGGTTTGAACTGGCTGTGGGTATATGAATTGGTACTAATGTGGAAAAGTGAATGGTCATGAGTTTTCCAAAACCAATTTAAATCATTAACTACTCACTCACTAGTGGTCATTAACATGTGACTCATAATGGGGCCCTATTAGCTGAACATTGATCAGTCACTTAGAAACTTGACACAAAAGTGATATGTTTGTGAAGACTCACTGAGGTTCATGAAACAACTCAAAGTGCCCCTTTAAGTCCATATATATGCTGGCCAACATACCTGAGGGCAATACAGAGTTTCCGTAACCACACCAACTGACACTGTCCAATTACTCAATTATCATTCATGCACAATAGGGATATTTGAGGTGTTTATGACAGTTTACAGGGGCACTTTAACAGTAGAAGGAGAAGCAATTGGCAGAATTCCATAAAACAGGCCCTACGGTCCTCATGGAACCATAGACTACAAATTCATGAACACCCTAAGATAACCACTAGCAGAGTTTCATTATGAGAACCCATCAACATTGCACAAGAGAATATGTAGGAGAAGAACAACTTTGTAGAATTTCCTAAAATGGACCACAGGGTCCACATGGGACCTTAGACTGAAACTTTTTTGTACACCCCACATGAAGTACCACCCAAGGATTATTGTGTCCAAGTTAAATGTAATTCCATGGAGGCATGTGCGAGAAGCAACATTTCAAACAGAATTTCACATAATGGGCCATTGGGCCCATATGGGGTTTTGGACTACCAATTCCTGAACACCCTGAAGGGACCAATAACTGAGCATCATTGTGACAAACAATCAGCATTGTACAATATAATATGTAGGAGAAGAAGCATTTTGTAGAATTTCATAAAATGGGCCAAAGGGCCCACATGGGACCTTGGACCAAATATTCCTGAACACCCTACATGGTCCAACATACAACAAACATTGTGTCTACGTTTCAGGCAAATCCATGAAAGCATGACGGAATAAAAGCTTTCGGAACAAATTGTGGACAGATAGATATAAAGAGTGACGCAGCGCGATTACAAAAGCTCACACCAGCATGCTGGTATGATCTAAAAAGGGGGGGTGCAGGGAAAGTTACTTGAAGATGAAACTCCACTTTTATCAGTTCCTTTAATTTTCCTGTAAAAACTGGAGAAAACCTTGTTCTATCTTTGATTACATTTTTGTCTTCATTTCTAATTAGTATCACATTTTATGAGCATGGATTAAGTACAGTGCAGTGCCTCTTACATGTAAAAAGCTATCTTATGGTTTTAACAGTATCACTGTGACTCTGATTTTAATCAGGGAATAACAACAACGACACAATTCCATTCGAATAGGACCATTGATGCCCACAAACTGAATTTTGGGTAAGTGACTACATGCACCAAGGTGCAAATTAAAATCATGCATTCTTGAGTACTATGTAAGTTCTATTGAGGTTGTTCCTGGTGGGTATCTTACTACATCGATGGCAGCTACTGTACGGTATCATGCTTTGGGCTACATGGCTGGGAACAGAGAGATGTGACGGACACTCTCTATACCTCTTCCAAGCCTGCAGATGTCCATTGCTGTAACTACTGCAAAAGTTAAACTTTTCAAGAGGGCGGCATAACAGCCAATCCAGACTGACAAACATGTGGAACGCTGCATAATTACTCCATGCCGTAATGAGTTTGCAGGCTTTCAAGAGGAAAAACCCAGACAATAAAATAAGGAGATGATTCTTGATAAAATTAGAAAAAGTTAGGATAATGAAAATCAGAAGCAGGACAAAAGTAGGTCTAATTCAGGGTAACAAAAGTAGTTTTCATCAATACCTACAGTACTACCAGTGCTGCCAATGTTTACGACAACTTTTGAATACTCACAAACTTGACCACCAATCTCTTCCCCTCCCCCACCCATAGCGACCACCATTCTCTTCCCCTCCCCCACCCATAATGTTTGACAATATACGTTCTGTTTGAAGAACACTATAGTGTAGGAAAAAATATGGACAAATGGAGGAAGACCCACTCAGGAGAAGGTAGGATAAGCTACAGTCACTTCACAGCCATGAGTGCAGTTAGCAGAACAATGAGGAATTTGACATCAAAATAATTGGTAAAGTTTAAAATAACCAAGCAGCTTCTGTATGTACATGTATATTAAATGAATGTCTTTCCAACAGATAAATAATGGGGTCAGTCATAGTGTATGCACACGAATAAAATCTTGAAAACGAAACAATTTCACATTTGCCAATGAGAACATGAAATCCAGTTACAGAAAACATCAACGGACATGATATACTGCAGACTTCATGACCCACATAACAGTGCATTGACACATTAAATCTATTATCATATAAACTGCAAAGTGAATGATTAAAATTTAAATGTTAATCGTTAATATAGTTTTAAGTTTGGTCAACTAAACATACAAAGCTATGAAACCTGTGCTCCAGAGAAACAATACATGCCGTTTTTCTTTTCAATGTAGCAGAAGTTTAAGATGTACGTAAACCTTATCATAGGAAACAACTTAAGTGTGCTAACTAGTTTTTGCGCGAATCAAGAGTTTGCATCATGTTTTTGCCAGCTGAAAGCCTCACATGCCACAAAATAGCTCTTTGCAGAAATGCACACTAGCTTTTCAATACCAGATATATATATGAAACACACACTACCTTTTAAATACTTAATATCTGAAAAGCTCACTACAGTAGCTTTCAGTTACCAGATATTTAAAATGCACATTAGCTTTTAAATACGATATCTGAAATGCACATTTCATGATGTAAATACCCTATATCTGAAATGCACACTTACGTGTAGCTTTTAAATACCCGATATATGAAATACACACCAGCTTGGAAATACCTGGTATCTTAAATACACACTAGTTTGTAAATACCTCACATCCGAAATGCAAACTTAGCTTGTATCAGATACCTGAAATGCACATTTAGCTTTTACATACATGGAATTTGAAATGCACACTACTGTAGCTAGTAGGATATCGGCATGGACTTTTGATTGGATTTTTGCACTGAAGATGGGAAATTAAAACAATAGGTAAGAGCACTCAGGTATAAATACACTTTCATTTCTGTAGGAATCTTAAAGGGGCATGTCTAAATTTGACATGATCACAACTGCAATAGCCTGGTGATGTGGTAACATATGATATACAGATTCCAAATTTTTGAAAAAAAAAAAAAAAGCTACTAAGAATCCGATTAATTAAAGATGAAAAAGGTAAACAGAACGAATCTTTCTCCGCTCCACTCCATCCTACACGTTTCCTGATATGTAGGCTAACAGTTCTGCAAACTTAAAGGAGAAGGAAACCCTGGGAATATATTCATCAAAATGAGGCAGAAGTGTTTGACAAACATCTTCCCAAAGTTTCATTTAGAGATATTGTTTCCTGTCCAAGTTACACACTTTTGAAATTCAGAGAAGGGTGCTGCCATTTTTGCCTAAGTTGAATGTAAAACAACTTGAGTAAGTCGAATAATGATGTCACATAACCACTGATAGCAAAAATTTTAATGCATTTCTTTGTATTCTTTACCTATTATTTCTATCAATTCCGAAATGGCAGCTTCCTGATAATTTTTTATGAATATTCAAATTGTAATATCTTGAAAGTAAGCAATGTATTTAACTGAAATTTGGTACTGATGTTCCCCATATGTTAGTCTCTCATTTAACATTGTCAAAAGTCCTGACTTGCCTTCTCCTTTAAGAAGTTGGCAACCATGATCTACATTATCTCTTGTTCTGCATAAAAAAAAAAAAAATTATTAGTTCTATTGTAAATGAAGGATGATGCCAGCAAACTACAGGATTACCACTTTTAACAGATGATCAACCTTGCTACAGGAAGACACCCGTCTGTCGGACAACCCAACAGAGTGGATTTGGTTGTGGGACTTGAGTTTTACTCCTGTTGGACAATTAGAAGACCGTTAAATTTCAGAGCCGTAGGATGATTTCTGGCACGGAAGAATTTGTGAAAGAATAGAAAGTCAGATTATCTACATCATTACTAGCTACATACCATAGTCCTCTATTACATACAGCCCAACAACCCCCAGGTTCTCCACTCTAGGAACCAGTGAAAGGTGAAAATATCTGTCTCCCTGAAATATTTAACTGTCCCCTAAAGAAAAATCCAACCCCCACTACAAAAACTCCACATAGCCTCCCCACCCCAAAAAAAGGTTGACCATAGGCTTAAGTCATTTCCAATGGAGTGAGATATCATCTCTATGGTGCAACCATTTTGCATCTGACTTAGCATCTCGATCAATCATCAACAATTTCTAGAGACAAGGTTGAAGACCCATCTGCCGTGAAGTGACGCCTCAACGCTTCACGAGTACGCGACCAGCACTCTTTCAAACCTGTTGACAACACTGACCCCGTAGGGCCTACACTTATAGACCACCTACATATTGTGCCAGTCTCAAATACACACTCTATAGAGTAGGATCCTAATTTACTGTACCACATATATACAGCTGCATATAGTGTAGACCTACACACTGTACGTGCTATTACCCTTTACAGCAAGTAGGATATAACACAGACATCCTTGCTGGTCTTCTGTTCACACTGCTTTATCCCATACATGTATGGTACACCTCACTCATAGTATACAGTATGTGTCGGCCTACCTCTCCCTACTCCTCAACTTACCCCACCTACACACACAACTATGACACACAATCTGCCATGGTACATCTACTCAGTGCACATGACATTTTGTACGACAACCTGATCTGAGT
Organism: Stichopus chloronotus; assembly: GCA_021234535.1. NCBI lineage: Eukaryota > Metazoa > Echinodermata > Holothuroidea > Aspidochirotida > Stichopodidae > Stichopus > Stichopus chloronotus. The sequence continues at coordinate 15,178,534 of CM037847.1, forward strand.
CCACCACACCCTTTTCTTCCCATCCCACTAATGAAAGGATCTAACTTGCTGTTAATTCACTATCAATTACCCTGCCACGAGTGGCAGCAGTGCTTTACTTCGCCGGTAGAATCTGCATCAGGGGAAACACTCTGGGGAAACCCGTTTTTCGATTCCCAGGCCTGTGCCAACGGATGGAGTCCAGGATGCTCTGAACAAATATTTTGAGACGGAAGCGAAAACGGCATTAATGGTAGTAATAATTGGATAAGTAAGCGATTAACACGCAAAGAAGAAATATACAGATGTTTGCTGTCATATTGTATAATGAATGCCAGATCTGCAAATCTACCATGAAAACGATTTCCTTTCTTTGCAGTCTCCTTGAGTTTTCGTTTGTGAAACTTTCTTCACCAATTAAATATTATCCCTTTAATATGACATAACTATAAAAACACTTGATGTTTGTGTAACGATTTTAAACAGGCGAAGCGACTTTAACTACGCCGGGGATGGCAGCCGCCCAACAATGGCAGCTAGCACTTTGTTTGAGGACATGGAGGCTGACAATAAAGCAGGCGGTAGGTACATACTGGAAGAATTAAGACAAAAAGAAAATGAAACTACAGCAACACTGTATAAACTGCGAGAGCGATGTCACACAAAGAGCAGAAATTAGCAAAGTTAAGACGAGATAGGTGGAAAATCAGTAGCTCCGTCATCCATTTGAGAACTGGAGCCAGACTGGCAATAATAGATAAGCAATAATAGAGGTTTGCAAAAGACATCAAAGTAAACTAGCCATTGATTACAAAATTAAAAAAAAAAGGTCAAAGCTTAAACTAAAGAGGCAAACTGCTGACTATGAAAACACTATGCATTTGCCTATGGAAGACACCAAGGGCAAAGTAAACAAAATCTTAGACAAAACTGTTGGGACACCTTATCATCATTTTGTAGAATCTGATGTATGAGGGACTCATTTCCACTCAAAGTCCCTTCCAAATGTTGCAAGAGGAATGGTGCGGGAAAACATATTCTAAACAAAGTCTGAGATACAGTATCTAACGGCAGCATCATGTCCCATGCCCTTTACCCGTGATTGCGGCTAATCTCAGTGTATGGATGGAAGACATCCAAAGGCTAATAATTGTCAATAAAAGCTAACTATAGAAGCTGATTGACCTACGGCAGATATCGGATGACATGCAGGCATGATATCAAACGACGAAGGTCACAAAGTTGGTTACGGTGGCAGACTGCAGACGTCCAGACATTTTAGATATCAGAAGAAGACGTTCAAAAGCGAAGAACTCATTTTTGATGACAGAAATGAAGCAAAATAAGCAATGTCAGCTATGAATGGTGAATTTTTATCCAGGACTGTAGGAAAGCTACCAGTATGGATGGTAAAGATCTGGTTAGAAACGGTTAGTTATAGAGACAGACCTATGACTGCTTGCAAGCTAGACTCGGCTTTCTCGGTGGAAGATATCCCCGCCAAAGAAAATAGATTTGGACGGCTGAAATTAAGCTAAAAAAAAAACAAAAAACTTGTAACACTCAACATCAGCTGAATTTTACCCATGAACAGTGCAGTCTTTTCAGAAACTGGGATTCTCAGAGATGAATTAGAAATCCTCGTGACCTTCTCTGAGAATTAATTACTTTTCATACAACACTGCAATCGTTACAATTAAACAACAGGCAAAATCACCTGTAGCGATTAATTCAATGACTATCTAAATCTGTGTATCGGCTGTAATCTTTGTCTTTTTTTTTTGTGTTTGAGGTTGAGGAGAGACAAACTTTCATGATCTCATATGTATGGTGATGCATGGCATTCTTCAAAGCTACGCTTTAGTTATATCTAACTCCCCAAAACTAATTGGTTTGGGAATTACGGAAGGGCGGTGACCAGATACACACATGCACACACACACAAAATTGCCAGATGCTAGACCATGGTCAATACGGTAATGCATAGGTTATATGAGGTGAGGGAGTGTGTGCTGTGAATCTACAAATTACTGTATGGCAAATGGAATCCACCATCATGATCGTAAAATCACCAATCACTACCACTACCGACACCGAACGACGACACCATCATCAACAACACCGACACCATCAACATTGCCATCATTCTGGTCAGAAAGCTGCAATCAACCACTGGCACTACTCCCATGGCCAGTTGCAATGACACACATATGGCTAGGTAACCATGACAACTACCATCTGAAAAAAAGGGAAGAGATACATCAAATTCGAGTTCAATCTCAGCTTCGATCTTCATTTGTTTAAAATGTGTGATCCCACCACACGGATAATTAGAAAGGAGTAAAATATTTTCTCCCTCTGAATATACCTCTACAACTGAACGACCGACCAAAAACGACCACGAGCAAAACCGATGCACGCACTGTTTACCTAAAAAGCTCCAATCCCCCCCAAAAAATTGTGGCATCATACCTGATTCCTCAATTGACCCACATGCACATAAACATATCTGAAAATAACTTATAAGGACGTACGTCTTTGCAAGAATTCCCAGTGTTTCACTGTGACCAGTACGGTGAAGTAATTTTTTCCTGCCATGCTCTTCCATCAGGACACTATCTACAGTAGCTGGCTCCATATTCTAGATCTTCCCTCCAAAGAGCAAACTGACAGGTCCCGTACACGATTTAACTAATTGTTCACGGGTCTGCCTCTGTCTAAACACTTTACTCCATCACGGTATCGATCCAGTTACGATATTACTTTTGTTTCTTTCCATTACCCTTGATGGATTAACAATTCTTGAGTTAAAACGTCACAACTTGCATTAATTGCTAATGCTTTTGTTTTCAAAGTCCGTCAATGCTACGTGGAAGAAACCGATCGGGACACAAAATTGCCGATCGTGAGGAGTCTGACGGTAAACACTTCATTTAAATACCGTGATACTTCAGGATGGGAATGTGAAGAGGGAATGCATCGCAGCTGATCAAACAAGAGTGGAAAGTTTGAAATGCTCCACAGGTGCTGCTTCATCCTTCTCTAATATGCACCTGTTTTTTTTTTTTTTTTTACATGTATTTCAAAATTCTCGTGCCAAAATGTCGATTCCAGGGAATTTGATTCGACCAAGGGTCAAGGCACCTTGTAGACATATTTTTCTTAAATTGTGTGTAAGGGAAACTTCTATCCTACATGATACGTGATGAAAAGTGAGTAACCAGACATGCTGGGCTGGCCAAGAGAATCACATGACAAATATTCAACAAAACCTGTGCAACTGGATGACAAAAATGGATTCGTAATTGTACCTTAATATTGAAAAGCGCAATACTATGCATATGACGTATGCCATATCTGTAAGGCAAATATGGCATTTTGCTCTTCAAGCAATTTATCATCAGTAGACCTCTGTGCTGACCTCGATTAGTTTACAAACGACACCAGGAGTAGAGTCTGGTAACGATATCGTTTGCCAATATCGCAACAAAACTATCACACAATTCATGTGCCAGGCAATTTTTGGTCACTTTATTATTAGATTATACCTAGTATCTGATATCATATGTGAACCTCCAAAACAGCAGGCTAAAAGTAACAAACTTTGCAAAAATGAAAATTAAAGAAATCAAACATTTAACCCCAAATAGACTACCTTGATGGTATAGTATCACCAATATTGGTTGAGTTTAACAAACACAGACATTTGTTTTGTTAGTAGAGGACATCCCTCTTAAAGAAAATTCAGATGTTGATCTGAAAATTGTCAGAATGTAGCAAAATTTGTAGGCTGCCAGACAAAACTTGCAGAAATTTACAGATTAATTTCAGTTTATCTTGACATTTGTGCTCAAGCCACAATGGCCAATAATGGAGTCCTTTCAGTGCGATCTGAATAACATCACCATCTTACTGGTATTGCAAACACTAAAGTTACAACCAATTTCGCATAAAAAGTGTAATGATGTGCAAGCTTGTTGGTTGTTACTTATGAAGATCATCCTACAGATTAAAACTGGCTTAAAAGGGCATTAGTGTACTCAAGCTCACACAAAATACTTCACTAATGAGCATCACACCACTCTTCTTTTTCGATGTAAGATTCAGGCAGTAGTGACGTTGTCAGCTACATGCATGCGTATCTCACAAAATTTTTCATCGCAGAGGATGGAGGAACATCAACAGTCTAAGTTTCTTTTGATGGTTCCTGGAAAACTTCCCCCCCCCGGGACGATTTCCAACTGACGACACCCATCAGGGCAACTTCCCCTCGGACAATCCCCGTCCAGACAATTCCAAACTACCTGTAGGACACTTTCCCCTCAGACAATTTCCACCTACTCTTGACCTAACCCTAACCCTTTTCATGAAGGATTTGACGGGGAGGGGGGGGGGGAAGTGAGTTGTCCAGGGTGAATATTCCTGGTTGGGAATTGTCCGGGTGGGAATCGTCTGGGGGGAAGTTGTCCGGTCATGCTTTTGACAACTTACAGTCAAAACAAGTCTAAGTTTGTGGACTTTTCTTCCTCTTAAAGGCTACTTCAAGGAAATCTCAGAATGTACCCTGATCCTTCAAATTATAGTATAACAGTCAATTTTGCTGATGACCCTTTTCCCAGAAATGAATGCACCCAAAAATGTCATACAGGCAATTTTTGCTGTTGTTGCTGCGAACAAAATACAAAAATTTTGAGATTCAAAATAGATTCATGTAATGAACCTTTGGTGTAAGATGATGTCTCAAGAGTGATAACGAATTCGTAGCATGCTGATAGCATTGGCCACTGAGAGGTCTATTACAGCTACAGGTACATGAGATGAGCTAATTAGGTGAAATAAAGGTGAATTGTTAGCAGCTGTAAAGCTACACACTACAAGGGCAACCAATTACATGACTGGACATACTTCTAACAGTTGAAAAAAAAAAATCTTAGTCTATTTTATCAAAAGTAAATAAAATATTGCCAAATTAGATACATAGATTTCAGTTTTTAGTGATCCAGGCTGTCAGTAGTTAAATGTCCAGTACTTCTGTGTCAATGACTACAAGGGTAAGCTCTAAGCAGGAAAAAACTGTTAAAATCAATTTTCTTTCTACTGTAATAAACAATCTAATTATTGAATTTTCTTCTGAAAGAAACTTGGTGTAGATGTTGTTTTACAGGTTCAAGTATCAAGTGGAAGACAGAAGGGAAGATTAACAATAGTTAGTCTTTTTTTTTCATCAAACTAGCTCAACCTGCTTTAAAGGGGAATATTGATAATTACAGAGGGTGCCAGTGATACCTTTGGCAGTGTTTAGTGGCTCTACAGAAACATGTGCTGCCAGTTTGGCAAAATTTGCAAAAGAAAATTAGTTTTGTGGTTTCTAAAATTTTTAAAAAGAACAGAATGAACCCTTTTTTCAATAACAAATAACACCTCGGGAATTTTCAGTTTTAAAGACTTAACAAAAGTCTTAGGCAGACTGCCGCTGTGTATTGTTTATTCTTCTTTACAGCTTTTTAAATTTTTGTAAAGATATTTTGAGCTGTGAAAACTCATAATCACTGACATGCACTAATTTTCATTGCCAAATGTACCACAAAGTTTATCGTCTCACATTCCAGCGTCATAGAAAAAAAGAACCTTTGTTTATTTGCTCCAAGGACAGCTGTTGAAAAAAAATACAAACAATCGTCTTTAAAGAAATATTACACTGACGTACAAAGTATGTCACAGAGGTACAACAAAGACCAATCCTTCCCACTGTTAATGACCCCCCCCTCCCCCATTCTACTGTCTCCTAATGGTTATATCTTCATGTACAGTAATATGTTCATTTCAGTGAGACTTACTTAAAAGTGCCAAATCACAATTGTGTTATGGTTATATATCTTTGAGAAGCAACACTCACTCAGTTCTAAGTTGAGGGATATTACAGCTGAGGGATATTACACAGAATCAGGAGCTCGGTTACAAAGTTGAGAACACACGGTGCCATGGCTCCGACGACGAAGAGTCCAGACCAAACCGAACGGCTGATCTCAGAGTCCGACTTAACATATTGATTTGATAGACTAATGGTTACGTGAACTATCTTTGAAGTAAAATATCTTCACCACATTTAAAATTTACTTCCAGTTTGCAGAATGATCATTAAATGATCTCACAGAGTATAGTGACACAGAATGAGTTCAAGTTGAAGTCCCAAGATGTCTTATAAATAAAATAGTGGTTTTTATCAATGGTCACCAGGAACCCAAAAGACGTGGCAAAATGGTATGTTATGGATACAATTTGTCACGCAGACGCAACTGCCAAGTCGTGTCATGTACATGAGTTCAAGATGCAAGTCTTTCAGGGCAACCTTATAAGACAAGGTTTTAAAAATTCTACTGCTTATGTAGGCTTGAGTCAATTTAAGTCTTACAGACTTGAGTCTATAAATCTGACAGAAACCTTACAAAGACCTAAAAGGCAAGGGAGATAAGGAGAAAAAAAAACCCTTTTTGAGGAATACAGTTTTCTCCAGGTGTGGTGGTCATTTGATGGTCTAGTTGGAGGGAGATCTGTGTACATTATTCATCAAAATCAACTTCTGCCTCCCATAAATTGACATTAAATGATTGATCTGCCCATGTATATACAGATGCACATACAACACTTAGACTGCCATTGCAGAAGGAAAAAAAAAATGAAGACAATAAGAATTACGTACCAAGTCAAAGGACTTAAATCATTGCCAATGTTAAGAAAAAGGAACAAAAACAAAACAAAACATAAAAGACACAGCAGTGGGTGTGAACTCTTTTCCAATATTTACCTCCGTTGACCGCAAACGACGGGAGGTATAGGAGGACTTGTGACATTGACAGATGAGTACGATTGACTGCTACATGCAAGACTAAAATCAAACTGAATGCTGGGTAACTTGCTTCCATTCTTCATGTGACCAGAATTGTTTTTTTATGCAGTCAGTGCCACACATCTATTTGACCTCAAGTGACCTTTGCCTGCTGAGAACAGAATGATTAAGAGCCAGATACTCAATAAAGACCACTGTCACTCCCCTGATGTAGCAAGTTTCATGCCAAAAAATTCTGCCCTCACAGAGAGGATGTTTCTCTGTCTAGCGCCCTCACTGGGATACACGATAGGTTGTGCTGTAACCTGAGGTGCCCTGGCTGCGGTCGTTCTGCAGACGCTTTAATTACGATCAGAAACCTTACATGATTGTCAATGCCATTTTTTTAAAATTTTTTTTTTTGCCCCCTGCTGTTTTAGACAGTAAAATCAACTCATGGTACACTACCGATGTTTGAGAGGGCCACATGTGGCAGATATGAATGCCCATGATGTAACGGTTTTAAAACCTCATGTCACCGCAAAAGAGTTTGGACTCCATAAAAATTATTAAGGATCACTTACTGTACAATTTAAAGGCTTGCTATTGTTCAAACGTCGAATAATCCGACTTCCATATTGAGATTCTATTTTTTCATAGGTGAGATACATTCACGTACAGTATGCTGAAAATCTGACATCACATATATTCCCTTTGACTTCAGCAAAAAGGACTAAAAGATTGTTACAGCACATAAGGTCACAACTTGTCAACTCAGATGAGATAATGCAGACCTCGCTACTGGAACAGTAGCTTAGTTCCCTCTAACTGACATGTTCTATTAGAAAAGGTGAGACTGAGTTCAAACATAGGAACACCTTACAAATTATGTCGAAAAATTCATGCGTGACGTTTGCAGTTACTTGACCAAAATTACAAATTTTGCTTCAGACACTGACTTTCATTTTCATTTCTTTTTTTCAATCAGAAGTGTCATGTCTATGGAGGAAATGAAATTTAATACTGTAATTGGAGAAGAAAAATGTTTTTAACCCTGGTCGAGATCGACTGTCAAGATCGGCAACCTGCTTCATTTACTGTCCTGAGGTTTTTTATCAAACATTGAGGTAATTGATACATCTCACTTGGATGGGCATTACAGCAACTTGATCTAAACCTGACGTACAGATTAGTTGTCAAAGTATCCCCCCTCTGCAAAACTACAGTAGCAAATCGTAGGCGATGTAGTAAAATTTAAAGGATTAGATAAACATGAACGATTGATGAAATACCTAATTTGACATAAACAAACGTAATTTCACCATCCATGTTTGTTCCTTAATTTATGTCGTCAACGACAAAATTTTGAACACAGCTTAAATTTTTAATATGCAACCTTGCAATGCTTTCAAGCCAGGTGTATTCACACACTTTCCTGTACATGACAAACACATACCACCTGGGATCCAGTGCACATGCTCAGTGAGTCTCTGGGCTGCAGCTTCTTGTAACAGTGTGCATTGACACAGAAGGCCTGAGGAATGGGAGACAATGGGGAGAGAGTGGGGGGGGGGGGGCAGAGCGGGAAAGACAGTGGACGGAAGGTGTTTTTACAATTTACAAACCAAAATGTTTCTGATGCTTTTACTATCGACACCTAAGAAAATGATAAAGCTTACGTCAAGGAGTTATATACTCGGTTTAGATGAAAGTGACGAAAATGTGCCGAAGCCATAAATAAAGTGCAAATATTGGAGTAAAGTATTTTCTTTTTTGGGGGTTTTGTTATCTGACAATTTGTCAATGTTTAAAAAATACTGAGTAAGTTGCAAAGAGAAGTAAAACAAACTTTACTTTCTTTGGTGTTGTTACCTGACGACTTTTCAATGTGTGAAAAAAATCAGTATTAAGTTGCAAAGAGAAGGAAAACCAAACTTCATTGACCTAATTTGAAAACTAAAAGTAACTGACAGAGGAGAGAGAGCTTATAATACTGATTGTTTACCAATTATCAGAATCGATTGAATGGATCATCTCATAATTGTTTCAAAATCAATTACATATCTAATTATGCAAACTATTTAATTTCACCAATTTGATTGGAATTCAATAGAGAGATGACTTTGTTGAGCACTGTTGGCAATTTCTACGATTCCATGAAAAATAAACTAAATTCATGCCGTCTACACATTTTTCAGCGACGTAACCCTGTCGACCTGTTGACCTGGCAGAGAAACAAAAATAACTTGGATACACATTCTATGGAAAAATTTGCATGAAAAATTGAACAGACGGTTATTGACGTTGAATCGACCAACTTTTGAAATATGTCATTGGTAACAGGAATTATCTTTTTTGTAAGATAATCTTTCAAACACTGGTTCAGAATTATAACGTGACGGACGACCCAGAGAACCCATATGAGGACTTCTTGGATGGCTAGTTAAAAGGTTGCAAATCTATCCAAAACAAATCTGGAAAAAAACAGTTGGAAGTTCAGAGAATTAGTAATGGGCATTGCTCCAAGAGTAAGATCAAACAAACTGCATCAGCATCGAAACCGAATATCCCGGAACATAAAAGTGAAACTAATGAACGGAAGCATCGCTGGTTTAAATGGTCAGCAGATACGACCTGCTGCGCACAAATTTGATATTCTAAATAGTAACTCATAAACAATAAAGAAATATGAGACTGAGCAAACTTTAACAACACAGTCACAAAAAAAAAGATTAAAAGGGAAAATCTTTACAGCTGCACAGAGAAGTGTTATTTTTCGATTCTAACTTCGTGCCTCCACCTTACGAAAATTCAGATGAGTCCAGATTGTCAGATGCAAGTTGGATAAAAGCTCTAAAATTCTGCCTCAAATTAAAGTAGCCAAATTTATGAGCAAGTTAGATAAAAAAAATAGGCCATTACATAAATAGAAACTATGTAAAAAAAATGTGTTTCAGAAAAAGAGGGGATCATTCTTTAATTTGTAATACTTTCTGTTAGCAGATGCCTCTCATCACAATGGGATAAATGTGGCAACGTACGACCGTCTTAATTTCCAACAAAAAATTAACTGAGGATCTGCATGCTAAAATGTAAGGAATTCATTTTGCGGTTCTATAGAGTAACAATACAGTATTTGCACATTGTTACTTTGTTATGTATATGTGCCCTTTAACGAACATAAGCTGCTGCCCCGACAAAAAAAAAAGAACTCCTGGTGTAAGTTTACCAGGAAAAGAGGTTGCAATGATTTCATGTCATTCAAACACCTAAACAAGAGAGTGATATGTGTTTTCCCGAAGCCCGATTTGAAGCACTGTCATTTCTTGAGAGTCCATCATAAAAAAGTTAAATAATGAAAATTCCTAAAACCATTATGATGAGAATGTTGACAGAAACATGATCTGGCTAGATAAAATAATTCCTCCTGCCCAAAAAAAGGATGATATAATAATGAAAAGTAAAGTTAAGGATATTCATGTTGATATTGTACAAATAAAGGTCAATGCTACTGGAAGGGATCACAGCGATTTGGAATGTTTCTTCCGTGGAGACAAAATCCAAGACAGAGGCCACCACTTTAAAAAAAAGAAGACAAAGAAACCCCAAAATAAAAAAACACACAAACTGAAGGAGATATATATAAAACATAACCATTGGTTTATCTAATCGCAGTCAGAAGTTCCCCAAAACTCCCTGGTTTGGGAATCCGCTGGCGACGTACTAACCCCATATAACCATATGCATTGCTGTATTGACCATGGTCTAGCATGGTCTGGCAATCTTTTGTGAGCGTGCGTGTGTATCTGGTCAATGGCCTTCCGTTGTGGCTCACTAATCACTGTCAGAGGTTGCAACCATGGTGAAGCAATAATTGTCCTTCAAAGTCTGAATTAAAACTGAGAATCTTCCGATGAAATGATTCCACACGTCCAAAAGTCCCTAAAAAAATGTGACTTCCAGTGTGCACACAGTAGATGTTAACTTCAGCCAATGTTGCACCTTAGGGGAGGAGGGGTATTAGGGGTGATGCCTGCATTGCAGAAGTACATGACTTGTTCCTTTATCAATAACCATTTCAGTGGTCGAACAGATATTAAAGGTGGTGGCATATGAAGCAATGATGCTTCGCAACTGGGAGATTCGCAGTTCGATCCTTGGCTGGGTCACAGTGAGATGGATGGATTTTTCATCGAAGATTAATATTACTGTAAGTTTTCCCTTCTGAACTGCCCTTGGGAAAAACAAAGGACCAAGATTTGATCTAAAAATGTTGAGTTGGTCATCACCCTGACGTGAAGTTGGAACGTTAAAGCTGCAGACTCTCTCCCCACTTGTGTGGTTGCTAAGTGTCTTCTTACAACTGTCCCTCAAGGTCAAGGTCGATAGCTACAACTACCATACTCATGACCAATGAATTCTCTTACTTGTAAATTGAAACAAATTAAAAAAAAAAGAAAAGGAAAACAACTGCTTTTGACTTTTGTAGACTAGTTCTTGCCTTTTTTCAAACACCGTATTGTGCAAACGACCTGATTCTAGGCTGGTAAAAATGTTACAGGTGAAAAACAGCTGAGAACCAATTATTTTCTTTCACCACTCAACCATATCATTGTTTTATTTGCTTCTGCGCCATCAACTGCCAGTGATGACAACCAACCGTGGTTGCACGAGTTGGTGCACGGGTTGCTACGAGTGTTGGTTGAACTTTAACAGAAGAGTACTAATTGCGGACAATGAAGGGAAATACCCAACCAAAAAGGGAGCAACGTTTCAAAAGAAGAAAACAAACTTTAGATTGGCAATGAGGCGCAATTTAATCAAGGACCTGGGGATGGCACCGATGTTGAACCGGTCAGGCCTGTTCAAATGTTTTCTTTCAACGTCATTGTCGCTTATAAAGTTTATTATTAAAGATAACAAACGGCAAAAGTACACAACCAAATTGGAAGCATGCAATCAACATAGGTGTCCCTGAAATACCTGGCATTTAGCTGGTATTGTATACCTTGAGACTGAAAACCGCATTCCAAGGTGTTGAAACTTGATGTACCATAAAGTTTTGGGGTTATAATAGCCAGAGTTTTACCCTCTCAGAAACTGCTGTCCTTTGACTCAGTATGGAATTGCCAAGGTGGTGTTTGGTTAAGTTGAAGTTGGGTAAGGATGGTGCTCAGATGTTTGTTTCAAAGATGGTGTTTGGTTGTGGCAATGATTTGTTGAGACGATTCTTTAGTTGAGACAGTCATATATGGTAGAGTTGGTGTTTGGTGGAAATGCTTCTTCCAAGGGTGGGATCTAGGCATTTGGTAGTGTCTAGATGGCATTTGGTAGTGTCTAGATGGCATTTGGTGGAGATGACATTTGGTTGAGGTGGCCGGTTCTTAATTGAGACAACCACGGTTGGCAGGTGTTTGGTAGTAATAAGGCAGTTTGCCTGAAGCAATCGTCCTTGACATGTTGAGACAGCTCTGGACTGACTTGGTTTTCAGTTATAACAATGCTTGGTGTTTGGTCGAAACAATGCACGGTTGAAACGGCTCGAAGTTGAGACAGCTAAGTTTGGTCGGGATGGTGTTTGGTAGGAATGGTAGTTGGAGTAGGGAGCATTTCTTTAATCGAGAATATGGTGTCTGTTGCAGAGGGTGCAGATGGGGCGTGGTAGAGATATGGTGCGTACATAAAATAGAACTTCAGTCATAGTGTACAGTAGTGAGTGTAATTCAAATTAAGGAGTTGATGTTTCGTTAAGACAGTGCTTTGGTTGAGACAGGAGGGTACTTGGTAGAAATTTTGCATATAGAAATGTTGTTTGAAGGAGGTAGAGAGCGCTTTAGTAAAGACAGTGTTTTCTTGAAATGGGTGTGTGGGAGAGAAAGCTTTAGAGAAATGGTGTTTGCATGGTTGAATGGCTTGTTGACAAAAAAGGTATTCAGTTGAAAATCTGTTTGAAGCATTGGAAGCTAGTTGAAAAAAAAAAATAGTAACTTAATGGTAAGACAGGAAAGTCTGTACGACTACTGAAAGTAGTTACTGATACTTCTCATGTCAGCCTGCCCTTCTTTTTCCATCAGTCGTGACTGCACGGCAATGGACTAAACATGCCATGATCATCCTCATTCTAAAATGCAGCGCCATGGTGGGTAAACTTTATCGTAGAGTGTATGGACGCCAGAAACAGGAACACAGACCAAAAACAAAAGTAGGCACAAACAACAAACAATTAACACTGCAAACTTCGATGGGATATGCTCCACTACTTTTTTTATTTCGCTTTCAGCACGTAGACATGTTAATGCACGGTCGAATGGACGGATCGGTCTACTCAGTCTATAGCGCGGAATAACTGGCACTTTCCTAACATGCGAACTATCTTGTTCTTAGACATGGGCAGTGGTTTTTACATGTGGCAGTATGGCAGTATGTTGACAGCGTGGTACGCGGAGCGTGCGTTTGTTACACAAGCTGTGTCGAGAGTTGGCAGTTGCGCTACAGAAAGCAGGGATTTTACTGCCATCAGCATGGTAGTGAACAAATTTATAGAATTTACTTCAGGGGATTTCTGGAAGTCTGTCATGCAATTAGCTTTATCAAAGCCTGAGGATGAATTTGCACATATAAAGAAAATCAATTAACGGCCAAAAATAAAGAATGAAACAAAACAAGTTATGTGAACTTTTGGGATGGTTAAAGTTAGAAACTTTCAACTTCCAGTACTGAGATGTGCCTTCTTTGCTTCTGACGAGAGTAACTTCTCTGCAAATTCCATTTGCCACAGAAACTTGGTGATGCCATGTTCCTCACAATGAGTTCAGTCATTGCATCTGCCATCATGACATACTTGGTGATGCCATGTTCCTCACAATGAGTTCAGTCATTGCATCTGCCATCCTGACAAACTTGGTGATGCCATGTTCCTCACAATGAGTTCAGTCATTGCATCTGCCATCATGACATATTTCTGAAACTGCTCTTCATCCAGGTTTATGGTTCTTTCGTCCTAAAAATCATTTGACTGGTTTTGTAACAAGGGACAATGCCTCTCTTTGGGATTCAAATTCGCACACGAAATCAGAGTTGAGGTTTTACCGAAAAGTGGTGTTGGAATTTGTTGCAGTACCATATACAGTATCCATGTATAATCTAGCTGGCGGCACCCTCCTCGACAGGGAAAATTGCATACATGTCAGTGTGAAAATGTCGTGGTATGTTTTATTTGTGGCCACCTTACATAATTTGTAACAGCTAGCTCAATGCCAAATGATGATGTCACCCCATGTCATGCTAGACATTGAAATTTGCAGTCTTAAATGGTAGAGAGGAGGGTTGCAAAATTCAGTTCCAGCTGGTTCAACACGACTCGGAGGGTGACGAATGCACGCTACGTATGTCCGACCGGTCCCCATGGCGTGCCGGTGCAAACATTTTGAATGAATGCAAACATGTTACTGGATACTTAAGTTACAGATGTCTAAAATCAGGAACTATTTTAAGTACAGTACAACGAATGTGCTTGCGTAGTTACCATACATTTGGCGGCAGCGATCCCTGGATGTGGCTGCCATAAGAATCAACAGAGGGCTCTTGAGGAGCTCCGTTTCTTCATACTTCATTGAAGATCAAGATGGTGAGAAAAGAAAAAAGAAGGTGCACCAACTGGTTCAAAGAGTGCAAGTAAACAAAGTAGCATTGATGGTGGAGTTCAGATTTAATTCCATGTGCATTTTTAGTTACATGTACAGTCGGCGATTTACTTAAAAGAGGTACAACTACTTGGGCAGCAGCTGGGTCCGGGTAACTAACAGATTAAGGGGCATGCAGACTGTTGAATTGAAGACAATGGAGTTCAACTACTGTAGATGTAGCCCTCTCTTATTTTGCACTAAGACATTTTCCTCCACATGCGCACATCTAATACACACTACTCTAGTCACACTGAACTTCAGCAAATAGCAGCTTTCCCATACAATTCAGACTCAAAGAAAGGACTTTGTCAACTTCTTAAAGAGAAATAGTCCCGACGTTCAAAATATTTTCGTTATATGAGTAATACCACGAAACAGCTAGTGAACAGCGCCCTCAATATGCTCGCAGTCTTTGTATATAGATACAGACCTTTTAAAACCACAAAAAATTTTCAATGGACCGACAAAGCGTGTGAAGTACACGTTGCACAGTGACAAAAGAAAACAAAACCACTGGGCTGTCACCGTGCCATGATTGCATGAACTTGTCTCAAATTGTTTTGGTTGTAACATGTGTTAGAATTTCAATATTTTGGTTGACCAAGTCGGAGCTGTTTTGGGAAATGCATTGTTTGATGACCGTTATTGATTGTTCCTCATCTCTGACACCGCAATCTTCTAAATTGATGGTAATTTATGGCTGCTGTCTATGAGATTCAGACCAAACCATTTAAGGAGAGCAAGGAAGGGTACCAAAAGCAGAAATGATGTATTCCAAAAGAAATGGGATCTGTTTTGATAGTATGAAATAAAATATGTTTAAAATCACAGATGAGCACAAAGACAACAGGAAGCGCACCAAGAGAGTCAATTGACAGTGTGGCTAATTCAGGCTAAAGAAACTGCAAAGTAGTGGTCGCATCTAATTACTTCACTTTCAAAAGTTTTTACTTTATCTAAAAATGTACAGTATTCATAAATTTCCATATTTTAGAAGGTCAATCCAGCGCTGTGGGGTCTTGCACCTCGCATGGGAGGGGGGTTTGAACAGTTTAAGATTTTAAACCTCACGTTTGGAAAAATGTGACACTTAGGATAAAATGCTCAATTTAGGCTGGTGTTTACTGTTTAGATTGCGATCCTCCATGCCTCTGTGAACACTGCAAGTAATAGTTCTCAATCTGGTGTTTGCATAAACTGCAGGGGGGCCACTGACTAATAAGGTGACAAACTTCTGACTTAATGACTTACAGACAAAAGCATTCCTGGGTAATGGTATGCACCGCCGCATATCTGTGAATACATACGTGCAGAAAACGTGTGTAAGGTGAAAGAAAACACAAGTCCTCGAAAATGCCGTTTTCTTTGAGTTTTTGAACTCTAGTTCAGATGTTCAATTCTAGATGAGCTTCATCCAAGGGCAACCGGGGATGAAGTGAATAGAAAAGGAAAATTCTCCATGTCTTACTTTTTCTTTTATATTTATCACACTTAAATGCTACAAAAAAACTTTCAAAAACACAAAGTTTTATCTCACAGTCATTCATGTCGCCTTAAAGTGGAACTGAAAAACTTAAATCTTCAGGAGTTTGTTGATGGATTTAGAATGGGATGACTGACTCCCCACTTTTTTTTTCTTAGCACTAACTTATGATTAAGTGCACAGCATATTGCCAATAGATATGCATCACCTTATGGAGCTTATGTATCCATAGTGTCAAAAATGTTGAAAATTTGTTTTCTTTGTACAAAACCATGCAAGCGTAGAGCAAACACTGCAAAGGCATTTATTCACGTGGCCGTTTCAACATATTACACGGCCAAAAGAAGTGGGGCTCACATTGCCCACGCACTTCTTACTTGATGGTGCTAAGATGTTGCAGTATTTTGTTTACTTTGTACCAAAAACAAAAGTGCACTGTAAACATTGCATACATGCATCTCTCATTTGGTTGTATTAATGTCTTTAAGTTAAAACCATCGAAGCACAGCATATTGGAGATTTTCAGTGCATGTGTCACAATGGAATGGTAAATGCTCAGTGTTTGCGGTGAACGGAATGCAAAAATCCAATTTGAAAGAACGAAGGTAAACCAGGCAAACAAGCCTTTATACGATGGCAATGAAGGTGTGAATCCAGAAAAACTGGTGTCCACAAATCAAGCTGTTCCAAGCATTGGGTGGATCTGCAGTTATGCTGTACAGTAAACACAACATTCCACTGCTCTATAAGGAGGGGGCACACCTCGGTGATGTCAGACCATGAGGATTGAGGGACATGGCTAACATGGGACCAGATCCAGAGATTTGTTCATTGACTGAGGGATACTGGTGACGAGAGACGGCATCATGGGACACAAGGCATGGGACACCAGATCTAGGGACAGATGATGTGAACCTAGACCGGGGGACGTGTACGGGTGACGTGAGACCAAATCAATCGACACAGGAGATGTGATACCAGATTGAGGCATGTACTGTAGGTGATCTGAGACCAGCTTGATGTGCACATATGACTTGATACTAGATTGATGGACACAGGTGATGTGAGACCACATAGAAGGACACACCTGACGTGAGACAATATCGAAGAATACAGGTGATGAGAGACCAATTTGATGGACACAGGAGATGAAACAGCACATTGATGGACACAGAAGACGTAAGACCAGATCGATGGAAACAGGTGACGTGAGACCAGATCGATGGACACAGGTGACGTGAGTACAGATCAATGGACACAGGTGATGTGAGACCAATCTGATGGACACAGGAGATGAAACAGCACGTTGATGGACACAGGTGACGTTAGACCAGATCGATGGACACAGTGACACGAGACCAGATCGTTGGACACAGGTGACGTGAGACCAGATCGGGTGGACAGAGGTGACATGAAACCTGGTCGGGTGGACACAGGTGATGTGAGCATAGGTTGATGGACACAGGTGACGTGAGACCAGATCGGGTGGACACAGGTGACATGAGACCTGGTCGGGTGGACACAGGTGATGTGAGACCACATAGAAGGACACACATGGAGTGAGACCAGATTGATGGACATACGAGAGCAAACTGATGGACATGCGTGGTGTGAGGCCTGATTGTGGGACAAGGGTGATCTGAGACCAGAGCAAATGAGGTAAAATGAGAAGATGGACAAAGAAAATTGTTATGGTACACTTGCAATGTTTGGGTTCCTTTAGTAACCAAATGCTGTAAGGCACCCTTGTCACTTTTACAACTTAAGCATTTCTTAATCTCACTTCAATGGCAGGCAACAGAATGATCAAAATTACTTGAGTGGCTAAAGCATGAAATTTTCACCCTCATGTTATTCTTGAGTTGCAGGGATCGCAAATTGCGAAAACAGTCTTGTTTGTGATTCACACATCTGTGGTCTGGCAGCCATGTGGGAATAGACAGAAGCAGAGATGGGAGTCGTTAAAAAACTGCGAGAGAAGGAAAAAATGTAAACGATTTTGTAGATTATCAAAGATCATAATCTCACATTTCCTACCTCAACCACAGTCTTTTGCCAAATTTCCATGAAATCACTTTTAAGACAAATACGATAACATACATGTACACATAGCCTTTATCTTCTCCACTTTTTTTTTTTTTTGAAACCCTCGTGCTCTTACGGTACCATTTGCAATGGATGGCTGATAAACTTACTTGGATTGAGGAGCCATTTCTTGTATGGACCATACTGTTCATTAGTACAAAGCAAAGAACAGCCGGACATAAGGTCTATATTTTTTTCCTCTAAGAATAGAAATGCATGTGACAATATCAAATAACATTCCCTTTGAGGAACATATTTTCCAACATAACAGGACCATTGGTATATATTTTGATGGGGTTGATACTTTCCACATATATGCCTTCATGTTACTGTACCTTCCAAGTGAATTTCCTGATCAAAACTAATTAGCGTTACAATTTTCGAAATCTATCCTTAAGGTGAATTTCCTGAACAAAACTTACCTCACAACTTTTGAAATTTATCTTTGAAATTGTTTTTTGTCTCTGTTTTTATTTCCTTCAAAGTCCCACCCACCCATCCTCAACAAAAGAGAAGAAGAATATTAAAAACACACAAAATTGTTTCGATTTAATCATTAACAGGTTCGATACAAAAAACCAAGTGAAGGTATTTAATCTCTGTCATGGATCTGGGGCATACACTGAATAATGGGGTACAAATATATTCATCAAAAAATTGAATATTAATAGAAATTACAAGAGTATGAGTGAAGATTAACAACCATGTTATAGGACAGCCTGATCTCTGACCGTGCTATAAAGCCGAATAATTCTGAAATGTAGGCGGTAAAGGGTACTCGCTAAATTTGCAGCTTACTTTGTTTGACAGAACAATGATCTTGATATCGTGATGATGATGATGATATAAATGATGATGGTGATGATAATGACGATGACGATAGAGGACAAATGACATGATTACCACGATGGCTACAACGGTGGGGATGATGATGATGATAACGACGGCACGTTTATGTGTACATAATTCTGGGGCAATTCATGCCAATGTCTTCAGAGTTGAGTTTCCCACAACACAATTACTCAAATGTGAAGATTCTTGTTTTCGGAACAGTTACGACTAGCTCCGCAAAAGCACTACGACTAAAGTCGAGAATATTTCGTGATGGTCGCCCCCAATGGCGATGGAGGCCCGGTTCTGGGATAATTGCTACCAGGATCATTGTGTGAGTGACAAAATTTGGCATGCATGCTTAAACCAAGAACACTTTAAAGGGGCTCACTGAGTTGATATCAGTAAAGATTGCAGTGATTTTGAAGTATATAAACACACAACAATACTCACAATTAGCATAATTAATCAAGTTTCACATCCAATAGTTATATGAAAACTCAATTTTTTCGGATTTTTTACGGTTACTTGCTCTGATTGTGTGCATGTGAATGTACTAATGTGAAAATGTCTGGTCACAAAGGTTCAAAAACCAAATTTAATCGTTGGTTACTCACTCATTAATGTTCCAACGTATGTAAAACTTTGGGATCCTTTTAGTTTGACTGTTTGTCATTAGTATGTGAAGGAAACTTGACCGGTTTAGAAAAATTGAGTGAATTTCACAAAACAACTCAATGAGCCTCGTTAACTTCCATGAAGGCACATAACTGTAAGATCTACATGGCATTGAATGTAGGAAGGAAAAGCGAAGTGTCCCCCTAGGAACTTGTAGCCTATCGTAATTTACATTTTCTGGTCTCCCCCCACCCCTCTGTGTGTTCCACTGACTACGTATGAATGACAGGTACTGTAGCTGGGTGTGAATTTAGGACGTGATATTCTGATCTTGGATTCACCCATACAGAGTGGACATCTTGAATTTGCTTTGTTTGTATGTTTCAGACCTTTGGTGAAGAAAAGTGCAAACTCTCCTTCTCTGTCTCTCCATCTCCAACGGAGGTCTGCGGACCGGTGACCCCCCCATGCTTCACATCTACGTAGAGGCTGCAAGGTGTACTTAACCATATTTGTTGCAGAAGGAAAGGGTGTTTGGAGAGCAGAGCTTGTGAATTACAAATACCGAAAGATGTTAGACTGTGGCTACAGTACAATTGGTGTCTTTGCACTCAATTTGATGGAATATTACCAAATTTGATCAATTTATGGAGAGATCTGTCGAGATAAAAAAAATTCTCCTTGAGAGGGGAGTACAAAGAGCAACCCAATCACTCAATGTTGCGATGCCATCAACTTAAGGAAATTTGTAATAAGTAATTTAACAAAATCGTCAACAAGATCGAATGCAAAGCAGGAAATTCCTGTTAGGAATATTAATGATGAAGTGGTCTGATTAATTAAAAATTAATAAAGGTTAAAAAAAAATTAAAGAAAGGTAATGTATGAAAAGAGGTCCATTTCAAATCCCCCTTTCTATATTCATACTGCATGAAAAGCCAACGGGTATACATGTATACTGTTTCTTGGTTGCTACGGTCAGAAACCTGTGAGTGTAAAACACAAATCTTGAGTGTTTGAGGGACAGAAAATTATACTAGTGGACCCACACAGCAACAGCAAGTGCAAAAAAATAATCTCTTTGACCAGTATTAGAAAACAAGAGAGATTCATTCTGAACTCTTTTAACCGCTAAGATTTTAGAATTTCACCACGCTATGAGTAAATAAATGATTATAACATCTGCCTCCTGTAGTTGGCTGGGTTTACCTTCCTTCACATTACCGTTTGTGTCAACAAGGGGTTATAAAAAAATTGTCAACTGTTTGGATAAAATCTGGCCCCTTTTGTTTTCAAACACACTCTTCCCTGTTGTTGCTTTTCTGGCCAAATATCAGCCTTGTTGTTCACATTCTGAGAGTGTTGTTATAAAAATTGACTTTTTCTTCAATAAACTGTAGTCTTTCTTTCACTTTTAGGCCCTGGTGAGAGTTTTTCTGTCCAATAAAACTGAATTGCTTGTTTAGGCCTTTGTGTTACGAAAATGCAAGTGATCTTTCTTTGGGGCTCACTATAAAGTTTGATGACGGAGACACCCTGTCATTTCTGTGATAGCTAGATAACTTCAGTATCTAACAAGATGAACATTATTTTATTGTACTCTATTTTACTTTGTCATAAAATGACTTTATTAAAAAAAAAAGGATCTGGTGGCTAACATTTTGTACAAAACCTCTTCTGAATTTTCACAGTTCTGAAGATAAATATTTCAGCTTTCTATTTCTTTTACTAAGATTTTTACCAGGTAAGGAAAAAATTGAGAAAAATATGTGCTTGGTTTTAAATTTGCAAGTTTACCACAAGGTCCATATCAACAAAAGTTCAACTGGTGAACAAGTTCTTTATTATCATTTTTGTAATTTTTTAATTTAAGTTAGGAAAACAAATAATATACCAAAAAATTTCTGGGTTAGGGTAAATTTGTCCACATGGGCCTTCATTTTACGAAAACAGTCTGGTCATCTCCAGACTTAACAGGATTTCACGTTGAGTCAGATACGATGGTGTATGAAAGTCCCAACATAAAAAAAAACCTGATGAGATACAATGGTGGAAATGATTTCAATGGTGAAAAGTACTGTAACTCTGCACTAGCTTGTAATCTGAGGAATGCAGGCTGGTTAGGCATTGGCTCTGGGCTTGCAATCTGAAGAGATTCACTGTACATGTAAGCCTAGACAATAATGCCCAAGCCAGCAAGCATGTTTGATGAGGTGTGAACCAGACAGCGAGTCAAAAACAGAAGAGAAATAAAATCTGAATTGGTTCGCCTTTTTTTCTTTTATGAGAGTAGAAACTGTACTGTAACAGTTGCGTTATTAGACTTAGGCTAATAATGGAATCAGCACCCACATTACTGTATGTGACTGCATACTTACAGTATTTGCAAAGACAATTGTTCAGTTTCCCCCAAACTTCTTGGTCTACTCCGATTTCGAGAAAAATCCTCAAAGTTGAGAACCAGAGGGCAGATTAAGGCAGATGCAGAACGCTGCGGAAAACTTCCCTAGCAGACCAAAAGACTGGCAATTATGGAAGGGCGGTGGCCAGACACAGATACACACACACAAAATTTCTAGATGCTAGACCATGACGGTCAATACGGTAATGCATAGGTTATATGAGGTGAGGGAGTCTGCGCTGTGAATTGGGCATTCTCCAAACATGTGGTATGTTTGTCAGTCTGTGAAATCGTGTATGTAAACATACACAATTGCATGTATAGAAGGAACATTTCACCAGATGCACAGTGCACATGGCTAATTCAAAGCCCACTGTAGTGACATGACTGTAAAAAAAAAACAAACAAAAAAACATATGGCATGGGTTGCCAAAGAAAGGAAAAAAGTGATCATCCTGCCCATAAGGACTGGCTAGCTGACATCCCCCACCCACTGAAGCCACCAACAAAGCAATCTCAGAAATGGCCTTGCAGTGCATTAACACTAAAAATAAATTCACTGTAAACTGAATCTAAATCAAAGATACTGGGATATATATAATGTATACCATATACATGTGGCTCATAAGCACATCCTGAGATGGCAGGTGAGTGACAATTTATAACGTTGATACTTGAAGCTTGAAGTCAAACTACAGTAACACACCATTTTGTGTAACATTCTGCTAAACTGTTTTTTTTTTGTTGTTGGTCGGTCCATCGTTACTACCACAAACAGCTTTGAGCAAACATGTCCACCAAATGAAGAATGGGCACCGTACTTAGCAAACTATCAAGTGATTATTTTACACACTGGCTGTTATACCGATACCTTTGCAAACCTTATCTTAAAGTCACAAGTCATACAAAGAACAAACAGGACCAAAGGGAAAAGAAAAAACTTTCAAAATCTGATTAGGTTTACTACAAGAATCAGATATCCTTTAAGCCTCTCAACTCAGGTCACTTTAAGGTTTCCTAAGGCCTGCAGCAGCCAAAACTTACAGAGTTTGATGTCATTATACTGAAAATGTTTTTAAAGATGACTACACTAATTGGTGACAGAGCGACTGGTTGTAAACAACCATCCAGCCAGCTAACAATAGGGATCATGCTCTAGATGACGTTGAAGCTCAAAAGGATTTTGTGATAAATATTCCAGTAGTTATCTTCTTCCCGTGTAAGCTGGAAAGTACTCTTGCAGCAAGCTGATTAAAATGTGATTTCAACTCTGTAGCTACGAGGCCATAAATGACGTTAATGACTAGACATACGTAAGAGAATCTCCGTAAAGAGGGGAAAAGTACCAATTTATCAGGAATTTTACCACTGCACCAGCCCTAAGTTGGAACTACTGCACGAAAGTTACTGATAAGGTAAAAAATAAAGTTTTTGCAGATTCATTCTACAAAGTTTAGTAGATGAGAGATTATTGAAAAGCATGAACACAGGTTTTAGCTTTTCAAATTTTCAGACAAGCAATGCAGATTCACACGAGACAGTTCAGAATTTAATGGACATCTCACTGCGGTAAAAGGGTGCTTTTCAAACATGGACACGGCTTGGAATAACCAATGAGGGGGGTGGGCTGATGGCAAAAAGTCATCATGTCCACCATGTTTGCCCCCCATGCCTTCTGAGAAGCAAACCTCACCAACTCCAACAATTAGCCATTTTTTGTTTTGCCCATGTTGCAGCAGAGCAACCATCCTCTGCTGCGAAATGAAGCAAATTTAGTTCAAATCTTTTAGTACGGTACATTTTGTATTGATGTTTTTTGTTGTTGTCTTGTGTTTCTTCGCGAGCAGGGAGTGTGCTCTCAAGTCTCAACAAGCCTTTGGCTACGCAGTTACGCTTGCTCACGCTTCTTACATCAACTCTGAATTTACAGTCTTTATACAATTTGCAAACCTGATCTGCAATATTACATTAAGTGGAGAATCAAACACAAATGAGATTGAGATTTTGTGTGTGATGAAGAGCCTATTCCACCCTTAACTCAGAAACCCCCCCCCCCATCTTATGAACATGAGCAAAATGTAAAATTGCAGTCCTGGTTTGTACTTTTCCACTGTTCCTCAAACCCTTACAAAACATCTGGGGAAAAAAGGGGGGTCTACCTGGATGTTCTCTCCAAATTCTCCCCCCACTCCCTCATTCTCAAACACAATCTGTTCTTACTACCTTTCAAACTACCGCGATACGTTAAGTACGGCGCACTACAGACACAAATGAAGTGTCAGATGCTAAAAGGAAAACTAATATCACACAACAGCCACAAAACATGCCAATTTCAAGAAACTATTTTCCAAAAACATTGGAACAATAATCGTACAAAAGTGAAACAAGACATTGCACAATTTCACCCAACAAAGCGCAAAGATGGTGATACAAAGGAAATTTCCTTTCAAATTTTATTGAATTGATCAATAATATATAGTCAGTCTGCAGGTTTCCAAGGTTACGGTACAGAAAAAGAAACCCAACCTTTCTGTTTCATCTCTATGTCGATGTACTACGGTAGCCAGGTGGGTCACCGTTCAGGCTAGCTGGATCGACTGTTGGCATTTCTTTATATTTTATTGGTTGATAAAACCCAGGGGAAAAAACCCCATGAAATGCATGGTTTCCCTTTAACCCAAGATTTTTGTGGTCAATGCAGTAAGAATCTCAAAATTCAATTAAAAAGAAAAAAAGCTGCTAAGTTGACAAGTTAATAAAGAGGCCATCACTTAAGATTAAAAAAACAAAACCCTCATTACTTTTTGTAATTCCAGTGGAGGTTGGATTTGGTAGATTTAAAGTTGATGTTTGATATGTCACAATACTGGTGATTTTGGGTGTTAAATTGTTTTTTTTTTGGAGGGGGGAAGGGACAAAAGCATCCAACACCAACATCATTTAACCATTTCTTTGATTGTCCTGTTAAATAACTCAAAATCCCCTTATTTCACAGTCCGGCAAGTAAGGCAATTAAGAATTAAAATATATCCTTTAAGGTGTAGCACCTCTATGGCCCTGTAGTGTGCCTGTAAATAACATCTTTCACAGTACGGCACAGACAGTGCTGTACGAACCTGGTTCAAGTCAGCTGATCGAGTGTAAACTATCGTAACTACTAAGTTTTTTAGAATGGCACGGCATGAACCCTCCCAAACTGCATCTTGCAATGACCCCCTTTTCAAGTACCACCATCGGAAGGTGAATTCAGTTCTGTATATTGTTGCGCCATGTCCAGGTAGTTTGTGTATCCAGCAGATGTATAAAATTAACATACGTGATAACTTCATATTTGCTGTATTTTTTTTCTGTATATTTCCTGACACCGCAGTAACTTTTAAAGCAGTTTGAACCTTAGTTTCTGACTCCAACAGAAATGTTTTGTGACCATCAAGTCTGGGGTGCTCTACAGAAATTGAATGGTTAAGTAATATATATCAAAGTCATTGCAAGGTGGGTTGCTGCCAATTGTTTGGGCGTCAAATCGCCTTTCCCAGCTTTGAAAAGTTATTGGCAGACGGTTGGAATAAGTTTTCACAGGTCATTAAATTTCTTATCACCCCTCTTTTCCACCAAGATGACATTTGAGCTATTGTGCGAAGTATGTACACAATCCTGGATATACTGCACATGTGGAGATACTATCACTGCTTTTTACCATAGTACCAACCAGAAAGCAACTAGAAATGGGATGAAGTGTCTGTCTCATAACCGCTTTGTCTAAACAATGGCGTCCATGTTTGTTGGTATCTACTTCTCTGTAGAGGAGATGCTCCGCGGCGTTAACGTCCCCAACTCCACAAATTTTGAATGAGATGCAGAGATTGTGCCCCGTAACATGCTTCCTCTGCACATCTCCAATTCTCCCACATCGCATAAATGCCACTTCAGCGGAAAACCAGCAACTCGGACGGTTGGAACAGCACTTGAAGACTGAGACTCATCACCGCAGACAGTTCCAACTCCCCCGACCACTTACTTCTAGTCCCTCCCACAGTCTGTCTAAAACTCCTCCACATGTGTAATCAAAACAATGGGCCCTTGTGAATGCTGTGTAACATGATGCTACTTTGCATCTTTCGAATTTGCGGTCAATTAAAGGGCGGAACCAACTGAGAATTTTGCTAACCACCAGCACAAAATATAGCCTGGGGGAGATGAGGAACTGCCTTTAATCATCCAATTGACCAAACATTTAGTGTTTCGTGCGCACTATAAATGCCTAATGTACCTGGTAGTGTATGTGCAATGCCTATTCTTGACACGTACAGGCCCGCAGTTTACATGAAACCTCAGGAGTGCTGTGACCTACCGTGCAATATCAACTGATAGCCGGGTACAAGTACCCAGATTTTTGGACAATTTACAGTATGCAACATGAACAGTCTACAATAATCATGTGAGGATAGATCACTTTTGATACGTTTAATCATACTCACTGAAGTTACTAAGAAGGAAAGAAAAGACACTTCAGGGAAATATGACAAAATTACGAGTCAACCTTGCATAATATAATGACTGAATTATCCAGCTCTTTTCCATAAAATTGATGTCCCAAATCTCTGTGATTTTGGCAAATTTACTTTTTTTTGCGACGTGTTTGTTCCAATTGTCAAAATTACACGTGATCAGATACTATGAAATAATAAACACATGGGAGTTTGTGTTTTTTAGAGTTTGCACAAAAAAAAACTAAATTCCCCCAAAACTCAACTGTTTGGGAATTAATGAGTGACGTTTTCACCTCATATGTCCTAAAAGTACTGAATTGACTATGATCTAGTGACTGGCAATCGTGGGTGTGAGTATTCAGTCAAAAAAAAAAATTCACAAAGATCGTTCTTTGTGTGCTTAACAATTTCAAAATGTTCTTTGGCAAGTTGGATTACATAGGAATTCTCATATACTTGTTGTCTCCCAAAGCCTAACCTATGTCTGACAACTTAGTTAATTAGCAAGAAGCCCACCTCTGACCCACCAATACTATTTGGGGGGTTAAACCCACCAATACTACATTGTCTATATGATAATTCTTGCTCAAATATCACATTATGTTTTGGTGGCAGTAATGATGTTTTTGAAAGCAGTACCGAGGAGTCACAGGTAATTTGAGAGCCACCATGCACTGACTCAGACTGTGTATGCTCGACTCTCAAAATCATTGGGGTTGCCAGAGCCTAATAAACAGTACATCTATGTAGATTCTGCAGGGAATAATGACCACACAGTCACATCACACCAAACCAATATTCAAACCATTAATTAAATTAACACCTAACATAACACCACAGAACACCAATAAATAAAACAAACAAAAAAATAAGAGTTTAGAATGGCTCTCACCCAGTCATTATGACATGAACACAGTTGGTCTTTAAAGTGTTTGCCGGGTTGGCTTAAACACTCCCCATGCTGTGTGGCCATCACTTGTGACAAGCCAACTGTGTGATTCCAGCTTTTGAAACTTGTCTGGGTCTAAATACTGGATTAAGGGTCTCCATGTGAAGGGCCGGTGATGAGGTGGAGCATCAACAGAGAGAATTGGGCAAACAAAAACGACAAAAGGGAGCTAATGACTACAGAAGGCGGGGATTGAATCGACGAGTAAAGCTTGAGAATATCCGATCCCGACAGGAATTAGTGACAGATAGTGAAAAGATGGGTGCTACCTCGAATAGAAGGCCATCATACTGTAGATGGATTTATTTTCCATAGAACTCTGCATTATAATCCCTCTATGCACTACCCTGGATGGAGGGTCCGTGTTACTCAACTACTAGTTTATACTCAAGCTAACATGCTTACTAGCAGGCCAACTCTGTAGCTCAAGTGACATGTGGGTTACTATGGACATAGTTTACTGGAGTGGGAAGAGGGAGGGGGCTACTTCACCATTAGTCATGGTACTTATAACTGATATTATACATTACATACTGTACTGTACAGTATGTCTTCATTTTAAAAAGATTGATAGTTTAATGCTATAATTTTATCATTAAGGGCTACTGTATGCTCATATTTTTCTCCCAGTTAAGTTCATTAGAGGTTGGTGCAGCATTTCTTTGCCTTAAAACTACTACTAATTCAGTTCTTGTCAGAGGTTGGCCAATTTCATTTTTGCCTGATATGCTTCAAAGCTAGGAAACATGACTGCACCTTATTTGTACAAGGGAATAAGGGCACAGACTATGGGGGAGGGGGTATATTCTCACTACTTACCTAGATCAGGCTTAATATTACGTTACAACATTATGTTTCACAGTGTTCTTGCACTTGTCGCATTCTGTGCCATGGAGTTTGTAGTTTTTCTTTTTTTGGGGGTTTCTCTTTGTATTCCTTTAACTGTTCAGATACCCTGTAGAAGCTACTGTAACAGCATGTGCAGGTTCACTACATAATTAAAGACAAATCCACCTATATTCTGAGAAAGCAAATGGTTAAGCTTACAGCTTTCAACGCCGAAAGCACGTGGAACAAATGTGGACAATGAAGCTTCAATCACACTGCACTGGCCTCAACAAAGACCTTGGTCTTCTTGGTCATTACACATTTCATTAAATGCTTTAATCCTGTTAAGTTTGTTTTGTATTTTCCGGTGCATTGTCTATGTTTTTACCAACTAATGTTTAAGTACATTTAGATTTTGCTGAAGGCGTTTCCAGGGGGACCGAAAATTCTGAATAAATTTGTATACTTCGTACTCCTTCAATCAACCAGTTATGCTATTTTTTGCATACTTTCTTGTTTTCTCTTTTAACCTTGGAGTATATTATATACACACATGCAGGTACACATGTACACATTTAAATATATGTGACAAGTAAGCTAAATCAATTAATCAAATCATATAGTGTTTATGTTGAGAGTGATACAGGAGAATTTTGTTGATAGGTAGCCAACAACAACACTTTCAAATCTTTGTAAAAGGATTTCTCCATAGCATACTTAATTGAGCACTTTGTTTATAGTCAAAACAAACACAGCCCTGATGTCATTGTTTACAAACAGCTAAGCAGAATCGATAAAAAGTCAGAAGAAAAACAATCACAAATTACATTTAAACCAAATAAAGCAGCATTCTGCTGGATTCTACAGTCTTGTGTGTTTAAATTTTTTGGTCTATGAGGAACTTGTCGCTTGCATTTTAAAGTGGCGGTTGACGCTTTCCTACTTTCGATCCACAACATCAGAGAACGAGACATGAAAATAAAATGAAGATATAAATAAAACAAAAAAAAGGGAAAAAAGGGAATATAAAAGAAACAGTTAACGAAAAAAGATAAGCAGGAACAGAAGGCAAAGCAGAGAACAGAGGGTTACAAGGCGAGATGAAATGGGAAACAGCTTAAACACAATTGTTCTAACTTCATAACTATTAAACATTGCTTTATTCTCAATACTTCCATGTTCACAACTCAAACATAAGAAGAGGACGAAAGATGGAAGCAAGGGCTTTTGAAAAGGTCACGAGAACCCTCGTGTGATAGCTCTGCTATTTAGCAAACTGATTGTAATTTTGTCCAGTTCAATCACTGAAAAGAAGAGACAACAGATGTTAAAGTAAAAAGAAAAAAAAACCCTTTGTACTGTAATTAACAATGAACTCCTAGAAAGAAGTGTCTATTTATCCGCAACATATAGAAATGGCCAAATTTCGGCCACATCAGGGGATACCCCAGACATTAGCAAGTTCACTTCCTATTTTTCACTTGGGAAAACCACAGCGGCATAATTACGCCTGATTAATGCCTGAAGAATGAGATTGTTGAATCGTGAGGTAAATCAATTATAAACGACTTTTCACTGGTGTAATAGAATTTCTGGTTTCTTTCAAAATCACTTTTCCTATTCACTTCACCAGGATCCATTTAGGGAAAATCACAGTCCTGCTTTACTAAAGGAAATGCATGTTTATGGTGGCAGTATTTTGATATCTGAGGGTACATGTTGGGTATGCAATTAATTAGGTTCTACCATGACATAACACAAAAACTTAACTTGGATTTATGAGATTTAAAACAAGTTTAGCAAATGCTACATTCTCATTAACATTTGAAGGTAATGGTATATGTCCTGTTTTTCTGACATAGGTAGCGCCTGCAAACAATTACAGATTTTTCTTATTTAACATCCAAGGTCTCCATATATTCATGGGTCTTATTTCACATTAGACTAGAGCACCATTGGTGCAGAGGCTCATACCTCAACATCCTGAAGGTACCATTCATGTATCATTATGTCAAATCATGGGTACCACTGAGTATCATTATACCAAATCATCAACATTGTACAAGAGAATCTGTAGGACTGCAATATTTTCAGAATTTCATAAACTGATGTTCCAACAGTGCCCAGAAGTTTGATCTTTGTCAATAAGTTAAAGTTGTAAAAATTTTAATGGGTGCCACCAAATAACAATGCTTATAATCAGCACCACTTTTCACATCCAATAATTATGAAAACTGTCGATTTTTACTAATTTTACATATTGGTTTGTACTGGCTGGGTATATGAATTGGTACTAATGTGGAAAAGTGAAAGTTCACGAGTTTTCCAAAACCAATTTAAATCATTGGCTTCTCACTCATTAGTGGTCATTTACATGTGACTCATAATGGGGCCCTCTCAGTTGAGCATTGATCAGTCTCTAGAATATTGACACAAAAGTGAAGACTAACTGAAGTTCATGAAACAACTCAAAGTGCCCCTTTAAGTCCATACACTGGTCAACATACCTCAGGGCAATACAGAGTTTCAGTTAGCATACCAACTGACACTGTCCAATTACTCAATTATCGTTCATGCACCATAGGGATATTTGAGATGTGTAGGACAGTTCGAAGGGGCACTTTAATGGGAGAAGAAGAAGCAATTTGCAGAATTCCATAAAATGGGCCATATGGTCCTCATGGAACCATAGACTACAAATTCATGAACACCCTAAGATAACCACTAGCAGAGTATCATTATGACAAACCATCAACATTGCACAAGAGAATATGAGGAAGAAAAACAACTTTGTAGAATTTCCTAAAATGGACCATAGGGTCCACATGGGACTTTAGACCGAAACTTTTTTGTACACCCCACATGAACTACCACCCACGGATTATTGTGTCCAAGTTAAATATAAATCCATGGATGCATATGTGAGAAGCAACATTTCAAACAGAATTTCACATAATGGGCCATTGGGCCCACATGGGGTCTTGGACCACCAATTCCTGGACACCCTGAAGGGACCACTAACTGAGCATCATTGTGACAAACCATCAGCATTGTACAATATAATCAATAGGAGGAGAAGCATTTTGTAGAATTTCATAAAATGGGCCAAAGGGCCCACATGGGACCTCGGACCAAAAATTCCTGTACACCCTAAATGGTCTACCATCTATGGAACATTGTGTCCAAGTTTCAGACAAATCCATGAAAGCATTATGAACAACTGTGAACATTACAATAGCTCACACCAGCTGGCTGGTATGAGCTAACAATTGGCTAGAAAAGAATGAATATTTATATCTTAAGGAAAAAGAAGTATTGAGTGTTACTGTGCATAACATTAGCAAGTACATGAATTTTAGTAATGTACAACCTGTACACAAATTGAGCTGAAATCCAAGCGATAGTTCGTATACATTGGTACTATGAATCCATGCACTCAGCCATCGGTTGAGTAAGCAACATTCTCATTGAGGTGCAAAACGAGTTAAGTGACTTTCAACTACTATAGAAGGTTCATAATATCATCACCAGATGCAGTAATGAATAAAGTTTGAGCGACTTTCAACTATGGAAGGCTCATGTAAGTAACACTGAATAAATTCCTAGTGACCTTCAACTAGTATGGAAGGCTGATACTGTAGTATGGTCACCAGTCTGAAATTATGCAACAATGATTAAATTCTGAGCGACTCTCAACTACTACAGGAAGACTCACTAAGTTACACCTGAAAAAATCCCTAGTGGCCTTCAACTACTACTGGAAGACTCATAATATCATCAACAGTCTGGAATTACATAACAATGGATAAGTTCCAAGTTCACGAACAACAGGTTCAGTAGAGCAGGTTGAGAAAGCATGCAGCTGAACAACACTTCAGATAATAAAAGGGAAACAAGGTGTTTGTTCTTCAGAAAAATATGATACTTTTAAACCAACATATGTGGAGACAATTAACGATATTGTAGATTATTCAAAATAAGGAAGGACGGTGGTCTTCATTTCCAGAGATGAGTTTCTCACAGAAAAAACTGCAGCAATTTGTTGCTCAAGAATGATTAAGCTTTGACAAATTCAAACGATGCATCTCCGTTAACTTGTCTTCTGCAGAATGATTTGGAGGAGATGAAGCCTTCTGTAGATCTATATATTCACTGATGAACCAGAATGGTTTAACATTGACTTAAGCTCATTTCTTTGCATTCGATGTTGGCACATAGCAAAGGCCCTATTTCCCTTTAAAAGTTAATACCCGTGTGGAAGATAACATTGGAAAACGATTCCCATCGGCTGTTCACTACGTTAAAAGCATTTTTAACGCATACATGATACCTACAGTACATGCACACTGTAAGGTGACCACAAGGTTTCAAAAAACTTTATATCAAATGCAGGAACTAAATTACGTCAGGGGTGTACCTGCTATGCATGGCATTTAATTCTGCAAAATTAATGCATGAAGGCCAAATTTCTCCAACATTTGAAGTAGCTGAAATCATTATTGGTTTGTCTTTATGTTAAAATGTTCAACTTGGTGGCAAAGTTCGTTTACTTTATTCACCAATGCAATGTACATTACCAACATTAAAATGCTGTACTGTACCATGTTTGCCAGTGTTGTTTGTCACAATTCAAAGAAACTAATTCTTTGCTAATAAATCAACATAGCATGGATTCACTGTGTGCATTAAATTCATGCACGGCATGTCCCACCGAACACTGCATGTAACACTGCATATGTGCAGCACAGTACTGAATGCTACCACAGTATGGTACGTGACTACATATTTACCAAATACCCAAACGAACAGATCACTGCAAAGCCATGCTCTGAACTGTGATGAGACTACTCTAGAAGAATGGATGGGGGGGGGGGGGGGAGGGGGTGGTAGGTAGGTAAGTGTAGGCAGACCTAGAAAAGAAAGTAGCAAAGCATTTGTGGTTGGTAATATATCACCATGACAATGATTACTGTAGTCTATGAAAATTTTTGGATCAACACAATTTCACAAAACACAAAGGCGTAAGTTATCCTGCTCAAATTTTTGTTGACAAGTTTTCGAAATTAAAACAAAGTAAATTTATACATTATACTTCATCTTCTCAAGAGTAACTTTTAAACTCTGTCCATGTATACTTATTACACAGGATATTCAAATCGTAACTGTGTTAACATGCATACTGTACATGGACATTATGCAAGTCAATTATTCTCAAAACAGAGAGTTGTCCACAAACAACCAATTGGTGTCATGACCTTAGTTCATTTTGGAACTTCATAGCAAAACACCTGTGATTACATGAGACTCGGCCAGAGCTGTCCTAGCTGCCTGTAGTTAGCACTGCTATCATATTAAAGTAATCTACTGCTTAACCTTTACTCATGACCTTGCATCAAACTTGATCCCAACAAAAAGCAAGAGCAGTACAAAAAGTCAATACAGAGCTTGCACTGACTTCAGATATGTATCTGATGCCGATCTAACTTGCAATGCTAGGTTATCATGTGTATAAGCTTTTGAGGTTTGGTCTTGTGCTGACTTAATGCA
Source organism: Stichopus chloronotus (assembly GCA_021234535.1). NCBI lineage: Eukaryota > Metazoa > Echinodermata > Holothuroidea > Aspidochirotida > Stichopodidae > Stichopus > Stichopus chloronotus. The sequence continues at coordinate 15,212,256 of CM037847.1, forward strand.
CCTTTTAACATAGCAAGTGAAAGAGTACACACTAAGTACTCAAGGTGAGAAATAAATGTTTGCAACATAAATGGTCTTTCACAAAATGAATTTATTTTCTGACCTCTTAATTTGAAAACTGACCTTGAATGACCTCTGACCTCACTTAAACAATTAGAACCCAGACCTGGAACGTTATGTCCATAGATATGAATACACACTTTGAAGTCCACCTCATTCCTCTGTCAAGTGAATATGCCTACAAAATTTTAAAGAACTTCCTGGCTTGCAACAAACTCAAAGGACCTGTGACCCCAAAACAACAGAAAATTAGAACTCAATGTGAAAATATAGTGTCCATCACAGCCAGTTTGAATGTGACCATTCATGGACTTTTAAGAGGAAAGCCTGATTGCCTTCACACAATACACATTGGAACACTGTAAAATAAACTTGATGCATGCCGGCCCCCCTCTGTCATCTTTCAATTGTGTTGCATTTGTTCAAACACTTTCTTTATGGATCTTACTTTGCTTAATATTACAATTTGCTGATGTGTCAATGAGTTGAGCCAAGAGTACGTTTTTTGACATTTACTATTCGTCTTGTACTTTATGAGTGAGAAACACCAAATTGCAGTATTTAACAACATACAGAGTTCGATTATGTCACTTCAGGGCTGGCTAAGAACTATGTGGAAGTCAGACCACTCCTTTACTGAACACCCTTTCGACAACAGAGGGGGTAAACTACAATTCACGCCTTGAAATGCTTGACAGCTGGCAGTTACAAACACCTGCCATGGATGTACATTACAAATTTCTAAACGCTGAATGAGCAGTGAAGACTAGCATATCATTTATGCGCTTAGTACTCAGGGAATTAGCCCAACTCAATCCCTACTATCGAAAATAAGCTGATCATTTCAAAAGATCTGTACCACAAATGATAGCTCGTGGTCGAAGGTCACGTACATGCACTTGGCTGCTAATTTGAATTTGCTTCTCAGAAACCTAGACATATATCAGGTACTGCTGGAATTTGAATCACAAATATTTGTTTGTTGCTTACACTGTTTGGATCTGAACAATGGATTTGAAAAGAAAGGCAAGTGCTACGTAGGTGCCCCCCCAAAACAAGTCTAAACATGAGCCTGTTTGCGGTATGAGTTGAACAAAGGTTATGTGCCCTTGAAAAAGAAAGGAATGTGATTTTCGACATTCACACCGATCAAGAAAACAGAAAACTGTGATGTGATATTAAACAGTCAGATCCACTGTGTTTCCGTGCCAACTCAGCACAATATAGCTCACATGTATTCAACCACGAGAGAAGGAATTCGTGACTTTTTGGATCATGCTGATACGCGTTCTGGTTTTTTTTTTCTTGTGTAAGTTCCCACTTCTCTCACAATGAACTTAACAGACCTGAATGAACCGTTACCTCCACTATTCTCTCTCCAGACTCCTCTTCATACTCTGGTGAATACTGTGATCCCCTCGCCCCCCTTCATGTCGACGATGGTGTCCCTCCGACCTCTTTTCCCTGCTTCTCCCTCCCCCCCTTCCAGTATACCTAACTTCACCCAATCTTCATCTTCCCATGCTGCAGAGACTTTCCTCTTCCCGCCTCTGCACATAAATCCGCATCTCTTCTCTTCCCTATCATCTTCTCCACTCACTGTATATGCTTTTTATGCAGTATCCTCAACCCTCTGTTCAAATGTTGGACTTACTAAAGAGGGGGGGTTATAGTTCTGGCCAATTGACCTCATAACTTTTTCCTGACCTCCAAAGGGCACTTGCTATTAAATCCTGCATCTATACAATAAATCAATAGACTAGGTTCTCATGAGGTGAGGCCTGTATACACTGTGAATGCTACAAAATACAGGAACACGAGACACAGTGTGTGGACAAATTTTGGGAAGCCTGGATTATGGGCTTCCCCCAAATTTGGGGGAGGCCCCTTTGCTATCCTGGTGTAAAAATTTGTATCTCCTCAAGTCTGAAGATTATCCCCCCTTCCACATCCTTCGTAAAATTCAGATCCCCATACTACAGCAAAGTACAAAGGAACTCGAATCTCGAATAACAAAATGAGTTGAAAACACGAGATAATCTCCAGAGAAGGCTGACACCACCGGCAACGATAATGGCAAAAAAGCTGTCTTGCCTGCAGAAGGTTGCCCAAATGCTCCCACGAAGATAAACCTCACAGCTATTGTTTTTTTTTTTTTTGCTGTCAGTGGCCATCCATTCAGCGCTGACTGTAGAGTTACAGAGTTTCAAAAAGAAACAAAAGCGACATTTATTTCATTTTTTTTTCTACTCAAAGGAAAATCAATGGATCCCATACTATGTTGGAGGATCTTCACTTGTGGTGAAATAAGTCACTGGCGCTTTCTTTAAAAAGAAAGACGTCAGTGCCTTTTTTGAATTTTTGTTGTTGTTGTGCCCTTTCTGAAGCCATGGATTTCGATCCACGCTCTGTGTGGTCTGACGAGATTTTATGCATGCAAGGTAATGGATTCTCTCTCTGTACCCACCAATTACCATACACCCTTGGACCTATGACCTCAATTGCCATTTACTGGGAAGGACAAGTGTCTCCTACAGCTTCTCAGTGGTGCACTGTTGTAAATGCGTAGGTCGAACCTTCCATTCCCAGTGAAACAAAAACGATCGTTGATTGCTATCGCAACTTTTGGAGTGTTTGCGATCCACTTATGTGACATCGGCAGTGCACGTGTGTTAACTCACTTCATCGTTTAACATATTTGAGGCATTTCAAGAAAAAAAACAAAACAAAAAAAACAGCTACCCCAAAAGGACAAGGTTGGTGCATCTCTAACACCACGAGAAGGACATATGTGCCACGATTCTTTCGCCTGATTCTGTTTGCTTTTATTTCAGATTACAATCTATACATGTGCATTTATGGAAACTGAAACAGTGCGGTATTTCGGGTTTTAATGATTCTGACGTGTGATGGCCCTTCAGAAGGGCGACATGACGAGTTCACTGCCGAGAGACGTCGGTGCGCAAAAAGAAGTCGGAATCCTTCAAATTAAGAAGGCAAACATCGTAATGGAGGGGAAACACCTTGAAGAACTTGAAGTGGCCTTTCATGATGCAAGTGATCCGCAGATTGCGAGATATGATAAATTTGTAGCTACAGACAGTTCTGATATGTACACACAGCAATCTCCTCAAGAGGTTAAGGGGTCAAAGTACATTCCAGGGGGCCAAGTTACTCATGAAACTCTTCTGCAAAACTAACTCTCCAAGAAGATAGTTTGCAGTGTCAACATGTCACTGCCGAAGAAGAGGTGCCGTGGGACATGTGATGTGAACTTCTGGACATATTCTTTGACCGACATGGCGAACGGGAGTTAATCCACTCGAGTTAATCCTCTCCTATTCAGGGTTAGCCAATTGGCCATCCAGCGTCCTCACATAGACAAAAAAAAAAAAAAAAATGAAAAAAGAAGTAACTTCAAAATTAGTGTTGCTGCTCATTGTCCTTTTCTGTTTCCTTGTAAATTGACTTAACAAGGAATACATAAAATCATCATCGGCAGGTTTCTCGTGCCGCTGTTTTTCGATTTAAAGTTGCAACGGCCACATACCAAGAATTGCTTTTCGTAATAACAATGAAATCAAGTAGCATGCCTCATGATGTACAGTATGCGTCATAGTACTGGAAATTGCACCACTTTGATTTCTTCGACATGGCCAAGTACAGTACAGTTTTTGATTGATGCATATACAGTACCTCACATATAGTAGCTGTTCAAGGTACCGTAAAACTTGTCATCAAAACTAGATCAAGTGTGTCAGCTGAGCTTCATTAAAAGTCTTGGCATTTCATTTACTGCTGTGCAAATATTTTGGAAGATCTTTTGGGTTCATGCCAAGGACTTCTTTTAAAGGCCTGCATATTTATGTTTTTGTGTTTTTTATTTTATTCCAAGGATTCAAGGATCAAAATTTCAATGCACTGCTAGAGTTTGTGGAAAAACCCGTATTAAAGTCTCACTGTGAACAAAATAAAGAGGAAAAATGAACAATGTTGCAAAATGTTCAGTTCAGTCACGTGACTGCAACGGACGATAAACAGAGCTTAATTCTCGTACATTTCATCTGACTAAAAAGCAATACCATGGAAATGACAACTGCTGTACATCACTCTGACTGATTACCCATTCTCCTTTAATTCCTTTAAAATCAACATTTTTTACTTCTCTATTTTGCAAAAGACGCTGGGTGTGGGCAAGACTTGATTTGCTGGCAATGGGGTAAAGAGCGCTGTGCATTTTCAACAGGATATACGTTCTGGAGGGAGGGGTAATTAGGGACACAAAGTAGGATGTATGGTGCAGGAATTTTGTATGACATGACATTGCACCAACTACGGAAACTCACTGTATTATGTCATCTAATCAGGACGTGTTACCATGGAAACAAAAACTACGTCACTGTCGATCAGTTGTAACGGTTCTACCGATCATCTTTTTAATAACATTTACCCTGTGGTATGGCATGACAAATGTGTTAAAAACACATACTGTAGACCTATTTAATTTCCAGTGCCTATAAAAAAATAAGGAAATACTACCATGGACATGGCAACCAAGTCTTTATGAGACTGTCATAACCATCATTCGAAATGATGTTTTTTTACAAACAACTTTCTGCACCTTTAACTTCACACTGGAAGGGAACCGTTGACGTCGTTCCCCCACTGTGAGAAGCTGGCCAGAAACTTCAGACGGGGCAAATGCTCGGTAAGATGTAGACAAGAATGCGAAAGGGTGAAAACGAAATTAACCATGTCAAGCAACACGGATGTTGGCTAGGACAAACAGAATCCCAGGAAACCAACGATGTTGGCTTTGGCTGCCGGGAGTAAAATGCATCTCTGAGCTACTCGACGGGCCAGTTGGCTCAAGTAGTCTGCTTAGACAATAAACAGACCTTACACTTAATTAGTTACTAAGTCACCTTTCACCAGCAAAAGGTCACTTTAATCTGTTCAAAAAATAGGATGATTTCAAACCCTATAGTACATGTCTCTTTCCAGCTTTCCAAACTTGCATCATCTACAGTACAATCTTTGACAAAATTGTTGGGGCACTTTTGTCGTACGTTGCAAACATACTACTAAATTTTAGATTGTAGCTGTAATGAGGCGAGAGTGTTGTGTGTGACAGCCAAAATTAATCGCCTGCTATGAGCATGTTTAATAGAAACAGAAAACAGGCCAATCCTGGGTACAACAGGCCAGTTGGCAGACCTGTACACCATCTCTCTCCTGTGCTTTAACACTAACATGAATTTTCTGTCTGCATTTATATCAGGGCTCTAGATTGCATTTCCTCTGGGCAGATGAACTACAATCTTGGACAAAATTGTTGGGACACTTTGACGTACGTTGCAAATATAATACTGAATTTTAGGTGAGAGGATAACATGAAACCCCGCGCCCCTTTCCAATGTTGCTCTATAGAAGTGAATGTACCCTTTGAACAGCAATCCTATAGCCAACATTGAATGGGGGCGCGGGGTGTCCCAAGGTATTTTGTCCAAGATTGTAGCTTTGTCGATGCCGAAGGCATCACTAGGGTGCATGGACAGCATCAACTATGAAAAGTTTTTCCTGTGTCAGAAGGTTGTCACAGGATGAACTGAGATAAGCCTGTAGGCCTTCAAGCACTACTAAGACTGACCACATCAATATGTTTAGGTGTGCAACTATTCGCGCTAATTTTAGCTTACCGGAGCTAAAACAGTCCCTTCTTTTGGTACAGTGTTCTGTTCCAAAACCAGGCAACGGCCTATTTTTCAAATCAGACGATAATGCATAGGTTATATGAGGTGTGGGAGTACGTGCTGTGAATTTTGAGCTTTATGTGGATATAAGGGTACTAATTCTGATTGGTTATTTTTTTTGTCCAATTAAAGAACTTTCTCTTACGCTGTAAGTGGTCTAAAACCGAAGAAGGCAGCTTTAACTGCTGCAATAACTTGAGAAAGGCAGCTATATTTTGATGTTGAGCTTTGTAATAGGAACGAGGAACAATTGTGGGGATAATCATATCTTTTTATGCTGATAGTCCTTTCTCAGCACTGCTCGAGTGCCCAATAATTGAAAAGGGACACTTGTGGTTATAAGCACATTGAACTTTTTTACTTGCTATTAAGCCCACTTGTGCTTAAACATTATTACCACAAGGCATTGTGGAAGTACACTCACAGTCCACAATAGAAATTGCAAAACAGGGGATTTAGTTTTTCACGCTGAGCTTCTTCAATTGGTAGTACACGACTGCACATAAGGTATGAGATTAATCATGTCGAGCAAACAGCATTCAATGCAGATTACGCTCCATTGCAAAAGAAATGTACCGTACTGGCTCACCTGAGTGGCTGGGAAGAACCAATGAGATCTCTTGGGTCTTGTGATTACAACCACATTGCATGCATGCATTTACATCTTAATGGATAAAGTGTACCACACAAAACTGACACTGACATCTGGAATTTGGTAGCAACCGTAATGCATAACACAGCACTGAATGAAAGGCAGAAATCGAGACTTGTAAAGCAGAAATATGTCACGTACATTATGCTGCATGACGCAGCAAGCTTAGCGTATGCTACGACGAGGTACCCCGACCGACGACGTCAGGACACGAGTTCTGAAATTTAAAAAGTTAAATTCAAAATTCAAAAATCAAAAGGGCTAATTTTTTTATTAACACACCTCCTCGTAGTGTATGTGTGATAAAATTCATTGTACATACCCATATAGACGATAGTAAGAACACTATTATCATACTCATGAATGTTCAAGATACATGGTGCTATGTTGGAAGCAAAATTTCGTATTTTGACTTCACAATGAACTGGAAGTCTAACAAAAGGTTCACTTTGGGTACCCGGGTACCACAACAACTACAGGCTGTGGATACCCGTCTTCAAAGTTTGTACCCGGTGCAAATATTAGGGCAAACCAACGAATAAATTCTACAAAAAAAAAAACCACTTTATAGAAGGTTTAGTTAATTAAAGTGGCAATTACTGTACACAACATATTAAGAGGAACAAGTTAAATTTGAGGAATGTCACAATCATATGGTATTGAAAATTTGAACAGAAGTTCTAAAGCAAGCAAAGGTACTACATTGGAAAGAATGATTTACTGTATCTTTACCATTAAAAAAAAAAAAAATCAGCAAACAACAAGCCGCCCACAGTTTTTTGAACGATTGTCGCACAGCATCGCTTGATTTCAATGATTTGTCTGTTTTAGTGAAATCTGTGAAACAAGAGCACATCAAAGTTAAGGAGAATGAATGTTGGGGAAAAAAAAACTGCTAGACGAGAAAAGAAGAATGACAAACAAAGTAAATCTGATCTAAGTTTGATACACCATATCCGACCAAGTGATCAATTAGATACAAAAATAGCTTTACTTCACACCATGAATGGGGAGTGAGCCCCAAATAATCGTTAAAGCTATACAGAACTTGAAGATAGAAACTTTAAAAGGAAAATTCCTGAGTCAGAACAAAAGAGGCAGTAATCTGCACAACAAACCGTAACAACAGTTTCCCCTTACTTTATGATAGTTGTCTTCCTTTAAAGTTCACGGTGCCGGTTAAGGACCTTTTGAATCTAAAAATTGATCAACAGTCACAAACAATATTTACAATAAAATGCCACGAAAAAAAGGAAAAGGATTTTTTTCCTCCAGTAAATTAATTTTATCACTTTGACAAAAGTATCTGCCACTGGGTGACTTTACAACAGATTTCTTGAAAGTCATTCCAACAGCAGCAAAGACTTTAATTTTCTCTTTGCATAGACGTCCTGTCATGTGAACTTGGCGACAAAGAAGCATGGCAGAAAATTAATATTTTATATTGGGGAAAAACCTGAAAAAAACCTATTAAAAGTTAAACAAAAAGGCATACATGAATCCCTTGATCTGCAAACAGGACAAGAAAACTGCTAACAAATGAGCACAAAATCAGCTGAAAGGTTAGTTCAAAGCAGTTACATGCACAATGAAAACAAAAGTGCCTACTACTGCCTTACTTTAGGAAAAATAATTGGCATGCACAAGAAACTGCCACCTAACGTGAAATCACAAAAAATTATGCTGGGTTACACTGTGGAATCTCACAGTGACATCTTGACCATGTGAAACCCATGCAGGTGAAGTACAGTAGACTCGTAAAAGGTTAAGCAAGGACATACCACAGCAATATATGAAAAGCGACAGACCAGGCATCATATTATTATTTCCACAAATTCCTAAAAATTGGAAAAGGGTAATTTGTTCTCATACTGGGGTATCCGACCAAAACTTTGGCTGTATCGCTACCATGGGCATTTTCAAAGTACTGTACATCGCATTTGTGTGGAAGGATGCTATTGGTGAACTATATCATCCACCTATGGCTACTCCAGGGTTGTTCATCTTTTTTCATTTTTTTGAAAAAAATTGTGCTTAAAATCGGTGATTTAAATAAAATCAAGACGATTTAAATCATGACGTTTTAAATAAAAATCATGATTTAAATCTTTTTTCATGATTTTAATCAGCTTGATTTAAATCGAACAACCCTGACCTACTTATTTAGGACCACCAATTTTTTTCCAGAGAAACAAGAAAATTCCATTTTATACATTTTCACAGTACTGTATATCGCATTTGTGTGGAAGGATCTTGTGTATACTGTATCATTCACCTATGACTACTGCAGGATGCTTGATGTTTTTTATTTAAAAAAAAAAAATAATGATTTAAATCGGTGATTCAAATCAAATAAAGTCATGTACTATTTTCTCTGCATAGTACTACATGATATTCAGCAATCTGCTAAAGAGTTTACACATCGTAATTTGTCAATTGTGTTCATTTTTCACTTTAGGAGCCAGGTAAAGTTGGATCCAGGTAGTAATATACCTAGCGGGGTCCCTGGCTACCAAAGACAACACTATCCTATAGCATGTATCTTTAGTTTTATTTCATTTGCATCCGTGTCTGGTACTGTACTTCTAGAGTAGGGCATCGATGGTTACGGCCTTCTCCTGTGTAAAATGTGTATCATTCATCTTTTGCTACAAAGTCACCAAGGGTAATTAATGAGCAACTACAGTAGCTTATCAGTGGCACCATGTGTACTAGTTACACTATGCATAGACAAAACAAACAGACATTGATTGTCAATGTAAACATGTAAAAGACAGTGACACCACAATCCATGATGGATTGTCGCACCTTTTGATTGGTGGAAAGTACGACCACAAAATACTTGACACAAAGAGGAGTTATCTAAGACTTGAGTATGAGTTGCTACGCACGGTGAGGGGGGAATACACTGACCTCCACTCGGTCCACATTTCTGCAGTTTTATCAGTCCATCTATCAAGAGTACCAGCAGATATCTTCCTCGAGATAATAATTTGCGTCAATTGTAACAGAGATAACAACTTGCGTCAATTGCAACATTTACTCACCCTGATGCTACTGATACCTGCCTTTCTTTCGACCAGTGACTTCCCCAAAGCTTGTCATCATTTTCTTCATTCTCCATTTGAAAATAATCGCTTTGGAATACCCACCAATCACGACAGTTTTAATACTTTTTTCTCTTTTTCAGTGAGTAAAAAAAAAATTCAAGGGAACTTCCCCTGTTACAGACTTATATACTCCAAAAAAAGGATGATATTCGTTTCTTTTTAAAGTGAAATAAGTATTTGAGCAGAGGAGCTATTGTTTCAATTACTGGTCATGACTACAAAAGAAACTACGTGTACGGGTAGATAGACAAATTCATAACAGACAAAGTGTAATCGTGCGATGTCTACAGCCTAAACTGCTAATGATGTACGATTGATGCATCTAGCATTCTGGATTTATGTAAAATGGACAAACTAGACACTTTCTTAACTGTTTTGTACATGAAGGGAAATATTGTATTTGTTTTACAGAAACGATCATATTTTTTAAAACCATTACTTACGATAGATTCTTCAGAATAAGGCAAGAAATAAGTTTCTTTAGTGCAGCCGTAAATTTGATTATTCGTTGCTCATGAATAGTTTGTCCACCAAAACTTGCAAAGTTCAAAAGATGCACTTCCCATGACTCATTTTGTGCAAAAGGTTTTGAGGAGATGAAGCTAATTGCCTGATTTCTGTTGGTGAGATTGAATTGTTCATCAATTGCTAATAGCTATTGTCTTTTCACGCCATGTTGGGAATGCTACATTTCTCTGCCATCACGTCCAAAACAGCCTTCCTTGCAAACATAAAACTACTGTATTTTTTGGTAAACCATATTTTCTTGGTTGCTATAGAAACAGAATCTCTCAGTATGCAATTCAGGGACAGTTGCAACAACATCGTGGTCATTCTCCAAACATCCAGCATTTGGCTGTAATGACCCGAATGATTTAGCTCCTCCGGAGGGACAATGTTACCACAGACTTAGGTTGTTCCACAGGATGTCAACTTTTTAGGCGTTTTAGATGGCTAGACTACGGTGCGACAAAATTTTTGCAAAGGGACTGAAAAATCACACCACCATACGAAAGGTCCACAAGTATTGACACCAAAGGTTGGTATGCATCATTTCTCTGCCATAGCTTGTTGAACAAATATCACTGCACAACCTGACATCTCGATTTTTCCTTCTAGTGAGGCAGCTAAACTGCATTTCTTGATTTCTGGGTATTTTTCAATATACTGTACAGTATATTGATGCCATGAATTGTACTTGACATCACTAAAATGAAGCCTATTGTTCGTAGCTTAACACATGTTCTGCAACACTGGTCTGACAACATTGAATAAGTATCAGTGGTACAAATTACTCTCAATCAAGTAAAGATTCACAGGTCTGTGCTACAGAAACTCTGCAGGCAGTAATCTGAACTGAACAGTCATGGAGAGGTGGGGGAGGGGATATCTCAGAATAGTAATTACATTCACAAAAGGTCGACATGTTGGCTCAATGATAACACAAGCTTAATGATAACACAAGTTTAAAGACCTCGGTCGGTGGCAAGATGTGAATGAAAGTGTTTTGCCTGAAACTGGCCATGCATGGGCATGAAAACTAGACTACTGTACATATCGATTTCCGTCCAAAATGCATCTGAAACAAGCAAGTAATTATCACAACTATATGGGTACTAAGAATAGGTATCAACGGATCTCTGGACACATATATAGCATGTTACATACAGTGACCCACACGCCAAACTTCGACCTTTACCATCCACACAGTGTTTTGAAAGTACAACCGCCAACACCTACAATACATGTCTTTCATTTTCACATCAATAGCTTTCCATGGTGTGAAGTTAGAAACTGCAGGCAATTTTAAGAAAAAAAAAGTTGTGTGAACTTAATAGAGGGCGGTATATGTATATATGACTTTTCCAGCATACTGTAGCTTCCCGTAGGAAGAACAGTGACACCATGTATCTTCAGCTACAACACACACACATTAGACACACACACCTTAGAGTGTACAGTATTTAACAGTCAAAGCTAGAGAGAACACACATTACATAGCAGAGTGAATAGGAAGACATCTCACATACTGGCAGCTACAATGACAGCGGACAGTGGGTTTGGTGGCCCGGCCCCACTGAAGTGGGGGGTGGGGAACTAAAGGTATGTTGAGCCCCTCCAATAGTCAATGAGTGCTTCGAGAACAAATGAAAAGGGATGCATAATCCATTTTGATTCTTCAATTATCTCAACCAACCTGATACACATAACAAGTTTTGAAAAGATTGATTGTTTTCTCATTAAAAACAAAATTGAGGACATGAGATATTCATGGCTGGGAACATGATGCAGCTTAGAGAGCTTGGGAAACGCTGCTTCCGGCCATTTGGGAGGGGGAGAGGAGCATGTAAAGCCAAATATTTTCTTGTACCGACTGATGGTGGCAGTCCGCTCAGATAAACCTGTCAGTACTCAGCCCCCAATACTGTACATATTTTCTGCTGTGGCTTGCAGCTACAGTATGTTGTTGGTGGTCTGTTTGCCAGCTATACAGTGGGTGGGCAGTCTTGAGATGTTGTACATGACACCTGGGTGTGAACAAGACAGCTGATGTTGAAATGAATCTCTGCATGACCTTGGAAGGTGTTGAAAATGGCATTTCGGTGTGACCTTGAGCACAAATGTAATGTACTGTACATGTACAGTACATTGAGATCTGATGTTGAAAATGACATACTGTACGGTGTACAACAACGCAGGTGAAAGCTTAGCTATTGATGAAAATGGCATAGTTTATCATGTGACCTTCAGAAATGTTGAAAGTGAAATGTACGACCTTGAGAAATGTCAACGGTGACACATGTGTGACCTTGAGAGGTGACTTTGAATATACACGACACCAGTACCCTGACGCTACATAAGCTAGCTGTGCCTTGGACGGTCTCTGTGAACTGGCAAGAGGTTGACATGCCAAAACGCCTTCAGCTCTTCTGACCATGTGATTTACCTATAGATGACATGATAAGCTGACAAGCTGACACTCTACATGCTTTTGCTTTGCAAATTAGTCGGTACATCTTCCCATTCACGTTCGAGCGTATTCGCTGTGTAAACACTATATGAGAGCAATATCTAGTGTCCTTCAGTGGCAAACATAAGAGCGTGCATGACTCGAACAACAAATTTTATAAAGGTCGTTTCATTTCTGATCACCCAATGACTCAATGAAAGAAATTTGACTGTACAAGAATATAAATACATTGAACAGTATGCTATGTTTTAACACAACTTTGGAGAATTCTGCTCACACAAGTTCTGGCAGTACTGTACAGTATAAAACAGATAGCTGAAATGCTATTAAAATGCAAGGACATGGCATTATCTCAAGACTGTTGTTGTAAGCACAGTTAGCTGACAATACAGACCAAAGTGGTAAGGATGATGTGATTGTAATTCTGTGAATATGCGCATGTCATCACAAGTGGTGGTGAGATACAGAATACAATATGTACTGACGTGCTGTGGCTTAAAGACAGACTGCCAGCTACAGCAGGCTTTTACTGAATGAAACCTTGCAGAACTGCTTAGCTACTGTACCAGATCCGGCTACATGACTGCAAACATGTTCATGTAGATCTGCTGTTCGCCAATGTACAGTATGTAGTGTAAACGTGGTAGGAGCTGCAATTGAATGAATGCATGAGTAGCTGTCAAATGGCATGTAAGACAGAATGTGAAATAAATGAACCACAGCCTGACATGGTATAGTAACCAGAATGTCCATATGCATTGTGGTTTCGATGATCGATTTGAGCATATTTTTCCGAATCTGACATTATAGCATTAGTATGTTTCAAAGGTTGCCTATGCTTTATACGAACTACAGTATGTGATCTGTAAAAGCTTCCTTTTTTGAGATCATGTCCACAAGATTTTCACAATTTGACCCAAGGTTGCTAACATCGATGACCTCCATTAAAGACCAAATGATCCTTGTACTCAATGAGATACAACTACAAACTGAATATGATATCTGTCAAAGCTTCCCTTCTTGAGATATGATGTTTACAAGAATTTCATAATGTGGCCCTGTTGACCTCAAATGACCTTTGACCTTCACCAATGACAATGGAATTCTTGCACACTTAATGAGATGTACCTACATTCTTGATGGAAGATCTGTCCAAGTTTTCCTTCCTGAGATGTTGTTTACAATATTTCACAACTTGAACCTTGTTGACCTCGAGTGACCTTTGACCACCACAGTTGAAAGTGATCTTGTAATCAATGTAGTACACTTACATACCACATATGACATTTTTCCAAGCTTCCGTCCTTGAGATATAGTGTTTTACAAAGTTTCAGTTTGACCCTTCTTGACCTCATATGACCTTTGACACCAAAATCAATAGGGATGTGTTACTCAATGTGGCACACCAACTTTCCTTGTATGAAATTTGTCCAAGCTTCCATCCTTGAGATATCATGTTTTACAAGGTTTCACAATTTGACTTCTGTTGACCTCAAATGACCTTTGACCTCAACTACTAATGTCAAAAGCGTTCTTGCACTTAATGTGGTGCACCTTTATGCTAAATATGGGACCTGTCCAAGCTTCCTTTCTTGAGATATTGTTTAAAAGGTTCTCACAATTTGATCTGTGTTGACCTCAAATGACCTTTGACCTCCACCAAAATCAATAGGGATCTTATACTCAAATTGGTAAACCTACTGTACTGTATGAGCATATATGTGATCACCAAATTCAGACTGTGGATTGAAGAAATAGGCACGTTTGTTGGGAGGTACAATACCCTAGCTGAAAGACTACACATGTACACACAGAGGCATAAATCATGTTAGGCTATAAGTGAAGGCTAACACTACAAAAAAGAAAAAAGAGAGACAGTGAATCGCAGATCTAGGCAAACAGTGCAGACTAAAGATGCAAACTGACTGGGCAGCAAAACTGACAAAAGATCAGAATCAAACCAACGGAGATTTGAAATGCAGGTTTTTCAGAGTGATGGTTGGGTCAGCGGATTATTCCACACTTGTTAATCATATTTGTGGCGGCCATTTTGGTTAATGGGTAAATAAAACTCTTGTAAGTTCCATCGTTACAATCATGCTGCTACTAATTCTGATACTTCTTGAGAGAGAGTATTCAATGGGTTGGCTCACTGAACCTGAGAAAACAAACAATTTCTTGGAGGTGACTGTATTTCTCTCATAGGTAGAGCTCATTCACTTCTTGTAGTTTATAAACAAGAAACCCTTTTCATAAAAGACAAGTTGAGAGTGAAAGCAGAGGCAAAGCTGTTACATAAAATTCAGGTGCTGTACTCTTAAATCAACTCCATTACATACATATTCATCTTAAAGTTACATAATAGAACTTTCTGACTCCACAAAAGAAAACCCTAGCATCTTTAATAGTGGTTTCAGTCCTCTAAACTTTCTTGTAGGGTCAGTTTGTTACAAATAAATGACAGCACATGTCTCTTTTGAAAACAAATTTCCACCTTACCTCCAGCATTCTTGAAGCTAAACAAAATGGTTATAAAAAATTAACCATACTCACACTGACAGGGTCAAAAAGTCTTTGTTTCCATATGAGTTTTTTTTTTTTTTGGTCTAGAATGAAGGACGCTATGGATTTGAATGGAGGCAAATGTAACTAATGTAGCAACTGACTTGTCATTCTTCAAGGGCTTGAATGGTCCTTCACCCTACACTTCCCCCTACACTTCCCCCTACACTGTCCACTCGGATCAGAAATAAAGAGACAAACCTAGATCACCAGCGAGCAATCAACACTGTGGTAAAATTGTGACGCTATCAAAAGAACATTACCGAACTATTAATGACGCTATTAAAAGAACATTACCGAACTATTAAACATACAGTAAACATGTGACTTGTGACCTTGTTCAAAACTTATTGCATATTTATAACACACCACATACTGAGCTAATGCGTTACAGTATACTGTGAGCTCCATTTGTTGCTGTTTTACACCTCGACCATGGAGACAGCTGTGCTTCTATTAAGGTGTACTTTGCAAGAGCTTGTCTTAAATGCTATAAGAACCTGCAAGTTAGTTTCTTAATACTGTTTTCTCTTTTCTCATCTTGCTCCCAATCCCCTGCCCATTCTAATTTTAAAAAAAAAAGGAGGAAACGATACGTCAGAGCGACTCACTTTTATGACTACAACTAACGACGAAAACATGTCAATAGTACAAATGATGCCACACAAACTGTGCCCTTTAAACATAAAACAATGGACTGTCCATGTCCACACCGCACTACAGTACTGTGTCCAATATCTCTGTCGCATTGCAAGGATTCAACGCAAAAATTCATTCTTTATTCACTTTATACGTTTTCCTTTGAGAATCCATCCTTTTGTCGACCTGAATTTGAAAGGACACCAAAGAGGACAATTACCCACATCTCCTCACAGGACATCAACTTACAGTAGCCTACAAACCCATCCTGCCCCAACATCGCTGTTTCCATTTTGCCTCACGTACGGAATCTCGGATGAAATTGGCTGTTTGCTAAAATAACGATACTAAAATAGAAATAGGACTTTGTCGATCGTTTTTGGTTTTATTGGATATCTTATCGTCGAGCAGAGTGTTTACCACAAGTTTACCCAACTCCTGAACTAATCACTGACAGTTGTCATCAAGATTTTTCTTGTGTAAACTTTCGTTTAGAGTGTGACAGCCATATACGCGTCGATTAGTTGTCATCTCGAATTTGTTGCCATTTTCATCCGAAATGATCGATGAGGTATAGAAGGGGTGAAGTTTTGGCTTGAGACCTGCCTCTGGCAGCGAGGTCTCTTGACGATGTACGAAGAAGAGTTTGTCCACGCTACCTTCTACTTTCACATTTTTGGAATATATGCTCTATTACGGAAGTGGCTGAGACTGCAAACGCCTAACTATGGAAAATTATAGTTTCACTCTTGAGTAGTTTTGGATCATCTGTCATTGACTACCGCACAGTACTGAGCTTAAACTAGTATCGACGGGCCTCGACTTTCGGCCAATGTTGCCGTCTCTTTGGCTAAGATTCTTAAATCATGAGGAATGTATCTTTCACTTCCAACATAAGTTCTTGATCTTACTCTATCTTACTTTCAAGTCTACCTTCAAGTTTAGCGGCGTCATTTTCACGGAGCGATGGAGTTAAAGCAAAAAGGATGGCACAAGCTTCTCAAGCTTCTTTTTTTCTTTTGGCATTTGTAAGTATCTCTGCTGGATTGCTCAAAGTGTCTTTTAACAACCTGCTGGTTTTCAGATGAAGAAACATTTGATGATGTAATGTACGTGTCTAAAACACGAAAGTAGAAAGAATGTATTGTAGTTGATTGTACTCCATTTTAACAAGCAGATTGTACAATGGTCTGCTTAAGACCTCTGAAGTTTTATGACAGTTTCTGAAAATTTCCTTTTCAAAATTTCCAACCAATCAAGTTGGTTGACTTATTTCAGAAAAAAAAAATGGTGTCCTTAATTCATAGACTGATTATCTTAAAATCTTCCATTTGGTGATACTTATTTCCTTTTCTGGAAATCTTCTGCAACCACAACCTGAGACACACGTTGATCACAGAGAATTAGCAAAGGGAAGGAAGTGTGCATAAATTGTCGGAAAATAACAAATTTTTCCTCGAAATGCTGAAAAAATGTAAAGGGATAGATGGCTGATGTGGACAGAGAAAATGTCATATGTGAGTGCCACTGAATATGACAACTGCGCATTTTGAAATATCAGAATATGAATTCAGACCAAACCCCACAGGATGTTGAACATCGTACAAAACCCGTCGCTATGTCTCAGTCATCCACAGGAGCTAAGAGATTACAATGTCAGCTTACTGTCGAGAAATCGTTCAATTTCATCGGCACAAATGAAAACTTGTAGATCACGGTTCAAGAACTACGAAGCTGGGTTTTCGTTTCCGAGAGATGGCTTTAAAGTCAAACGAAGTGTCACCGAGGGAGTTCACCATGCGTGGAAAGTGTGGAACTTTGCAAATTTTGCAAAAGTTTTATCGAGGTCAAAAACCTACTGTATGTCTGCAACCATAAACCAAGTAAAGAGTTTTGAAAGGCTCTAAATGTTTTCCTACAACAGGTTAGACCGTAGGTTGTGTAAATATTGTGGAACAAAAGAATCAGCCCCAATGCTCTTGTAAATTGAAATTGCACTCGTACTTCTTCTTGTCTGGCTAGAGAGCGCTTTACCCCGGTCAATTTTAATGTGACTTAAGTTGAGCAAGGGCTCAAAGAGAGATTAATCGCCTAATTAATTTGGACAAATAAATGGATTGATTTCACATCTAATGTTTCCTGAGTTTTTTCTTTAAGACAACACACGTCGATCCTGTCTGACCAGAACTCTTTCAGTTTCATTTTCCTTCGCTACACCGTCACCGAACTATTTACACAACTGCTGAGCATCCTGCTTTCAAACATCGAGATTGTTTGCATCCGTTTGCGATTCTTCAGGTTTTTTTTTTTTTCTGTTTCTTCTCACTGTGTCTTCTCCGATTCTGGCAGCTTTCGACTGCCTCGACTGCGCGTGCAAGGCACGAGGTTGAACGGGAGATCTCTGCAGACTTGGATCGAGGAATCCAATCTCTTTATGATTACTCTGCATTAAAGAGAATACGCAGATACACAGTTCATTTGTAAGCACGGGTAAAGTGATCGACTGCTTTGTCTGAACTGAAAAGTTTCGGACAGACAACCTCGTCTCACTCATCTCTAATAATTTTCCAGTGGGGATTTTCGACAAGTCTTCACAGTGTTTTACAAAGTTTTTGAAGACTAAAGTTAAGGATTCACCTGTATATTGTCTCTCTATGTATACCTATACCTGTTAAGCTACACTTTCAGTCCCTTTAACGCTGAATGTACGTGCATCAAATTATAAATTGAAAATTACCCACTTGTTTTGATTAAAACCATGACACAAACAGGAAGAAAAATTTATATTAAGAAAACATTTAAGTTTTATTTTTACTTTAAAAGTTTCATCATAATTGAATGTCAATACTAAAACAAACCATCGACTTGATTCGATGACGTCATATGACTTGATTGGTCTTGATCAAATGGTTTGTTTTTGTTGATCCTGTTCATCTTTGTGTTAAAATAGCTTTCGAGATGTTTCCAGGGAATTCAGTTCATGATAACGTTGCCTACAGTGTATAGTAGCACAAAAAGTACAATAGCACTTGCATAAAAATGTATAGTATCAAAGACATACAATTAACCACTTTTATAAAGAAAAAATTGTGGAAAAAAAACTTTTTTAAACTGTTTGTGACCAAGTGTGGGAAAGTTGGGAAATTTGGTTCGAGCTGAACCCACATTTTCTTGGTGTTGACTGTTGACTAATTTCAGTCTCTACCGATCATTACAATCTACGATTACGTATGGACTGGCATGCGCTAAACGTAAATCTTCGGTGCACGGCTGCATCACGTCAGCAGCGGGTGATGCAATAGCTTCCTGTCAGTCCAGATTATGTTATTCCAATAACAACAGCACCTAGCGCTCGCAGAGATCGTTTATTACCATAAGGTTAAGTCTGCAGGAGTTAAAAGCAGGGTGGGACGGCCAGGACGTGGATAAGTGGACCTGTACTTGTAAGAGAAATAGGGTGAACGTGTGCTCATGCACACAGAACAGAAAACACATTGAAGTTTTAATCGAATTGGTGGAAACATATTATGCCGATTTGCACCACAGAAGGAAGTGCTACAGTAGTCAACCTTTGGGTTTGGGAAAAGACAGCGGAGGTGCTAAAGGTTACCAGCTGTTTCTGGCAAGGTACGTCCACCAATTGTGTGGAGAGGGGTAACTGAAGAGGAGAGTAAGTGTTGTAGGACAGTAAGCGTTACCACAGAAGGAAGTGCTACAGTAGTCAACCTTTGGGTTTGGGAAAAGACAGAGGGCGTGTTAAAGGTTACCAGCTGTTTCTGGCAAGGCACGTCCACGGGTTGTGTGGAGAGGGGTAACTATGGAGGACAGTAAGTGTTGCCGGTGGTAATGAGCATCCACTTACAGTTAATACTCCAGTTACCACCGAACGCAATGCTCAAAGGACGGGATACGATCCACGAAATAGGCGCAATTGAACTACGAAAGGGCACTACTGGCTAATTTGGATACAACGAGGTTATTCTATCAGACAATGGCTGGTTGGTGATGTAACCTCACTACGCCATGGCACAGGCTTCCTTTGCTAAAGTGGCACAGGGCATAATCATGATGACATACAGTGACATGTACCTCATCACCATCCTGGTAGAGGAACAAATGGAGGTGTCCCCCCCCCTTCACTTAAAGCCCTCGATCCTTTTTCGTTGTTCTACAAGGCCATCAAATGCAAAACCATGCAAAGTCTGTTCTCCATTCCGGGTCAAAATTTTTCCACAAAATGTCCAATTTTTTTAACTAAATGGTACTCCTGCTTTTGTTGAGGGACAAAATAAACTCTGACTCGTCAGCCGAAAAATTTGGCAAGTAACAGACTTATTTACCTAACTCTGGGCCAATTATTGTCGGTGTTTGTAATGTTTCATTGAGTGTTTTTTTGGTTATTTTTGGCATGCCACCCAAAGACATAATGCATGCCACAAGTGGCACCTGAGTTGCCATTTCAGGAAGCCTGCTACAGGATGTCATGAGCTGTTGATATAGAGATAGCTTGAGAGGGTATCTAGAGGGTTATACCACAGAAATGGTAACGTAGAAGAAACTGAAGGGTGTAATGTCATAATATATTCTCTGACTTCAATCTACCTCCAACAGCAAGCCCGATTTGGTACGATTTGACACTGGACTAGTCGACAATAGTCGACTAGTCCAGTTTGGTTTAAGTAAAACAGCAAAATGGCCGGCAATACCCGGTTTCCTCCACGACTTTTGCAAGAGAGTGCACTTAGATCTGTGGAATAACAGATCATCCATGCCCTCCCGCAAATCAGATGAGGGTAAAACACGCAAGTTCCTAATTAGTTTTGAGCTGTACTGCAGGCCGCTACATATACAAGTAAACATGGTATGACGGTTCCAACTTTTATTTCAGGCTTATGTAAAATGCTTTTGGGCTACCACAATCTGTTACCAAAAAGCCTGAGGTGTTACTTCTTTGAAAACTATTTTTTGAGCACAGCAAGCTTGCCAAGCTGGCAATTTCATTATGAATAGTGCTTACATTACGTTAAGCAAGTCAACAGAGCTGTCACAGACTAAATACAATGGGTAGATTTTAAAATATAGATTTTAAAAAAATACAGGGTATTTGATAAAAGTTGGTCGTCAGGCCCTTTCTGACATATTCTGCTTGCATACATGTGCTGCCCATATATTGCACTGTTGTTGTGTTTATGTGTGAAGTGAAGGTGCTTTTTTTTTTTGTTTTTATTGTCCTGTTTAATAATATCTGTCAAATGGGGAACTAATTAAAAGTTATTGTTGTTCCATCAGATGACAACAAAATGGTTCCCCTTTTTAACCTTTCACAGGCCTCAAAGATATAGGCTTCAACAAAGAATAATTGTGTCAGCCGAGTGACCCAATTGCCAGTCTTCAGAAATTACAAAATATTCAGAAATTGTGGGCCAGACAGTAGTTTATTTTCACCCAGTGATGAACTTTGTGAACGCATCGAGAAACGTTACCTTATCATAATCACCAAATCTACAGTCTTCAAACTGTACTGAAGCGATCTGGGGATCGTGACCGACGACTGATACGTACGAGGGAGTATATTAAAATAAACAGATGAGAGGCTGGCTACAGCAGACTGCAAACTTCAGTCATATATGAATGACATCAACATTTTGTATTTTGGATGTAAAGACGAAGTAACGCATGATACTATCGTCGTACTTTGGCCCTTTTGGCTTTCCATAACCGACCAGTATACAGTAACGCTGTATGTTAAGAGCACGGTGAGACTGAGAGCATGGTGCAATACAGGCAACACTACGCAGTAACACCATGTGCAGTAAAACGTATATTTCAAACGGTCAAAGTGACACAGTACAAAATTTCCATCATTTAATTTGATTTGTACAGTAGTCAAGATTCCAGAAATCCTCCAAAGACACATTTAAGTTGTTGTACCCAAATGTAAAATACAGCAAATTCACAACATTTCGTTCTCGTTTAGTGATAACTATTAACAGAGATACATTTCTATGGCTTGTGCATTGGTGGTGAAATTTGCAACTGTGATGGTATCATGTCAAAGAGGTGAATTTTCTTGTGGTTAGTTCTGTTTAGAAGTACATCTTTAGTGTATACAAACTTGGTGCTCAGGTGGAGAACCTTCATGAATTTTTTCTATCAAATCCTGAACTACATCCGTATGATACCAAAACGCCCTCAATCCGCGAGGCACTGTGGGTAGGAATAAGCAGTGCATAATGTACATGGAGCATTGGAGTCTGTGTGATACTTATGGTAACAAACACTAAAAGGCAGTTGCTTCCAGAATTACCTTAATTTGGTACCCATTGCAGAACCCTTTAATCAGCAAAAGGCTGACTTAAGTTTAAACACAACCCTTTTCAACGATACTGATACAACACACCAAGTTTGAAAGACCACAAAAGGGTACTGTAAATTTACTTCAAACACTTTGGGCTCAACCAACATTCTTGCCTGTTTGTGACACCCATGTGGGGTATTTGGCTTTCTACTGTATGCAATGGTTCTGGTACAATACATGACTTCTAGTGACCCTGTTTGCTCCCCCAGTTCCCCTTCTTTCTTGTTCTTTCTTTTCTTTTGTTTACTTATCTGAAAAAGAAATCACAAAGGTCATAAATAGGCCAAAGTATTGTTGATGTGGGTCACACATAGAGACAGAATGTATGTCTTGAACTCCAAACGGGGCTTTTAAGCTCGCTCAACTGCAAGAGTGGCAAAATTAGTCAACCTAAACTACGAAAACAACATTGAAAATCGTCAAGTCAACCAATATCAGTACGCTGAGTGGGGTGTATTTTTCCCTTTGCCAAGCGCTTTTCAGTTCTCATTTTATCCATTCTGGAAATAGGTGCTACATAGGACAATTGCACAAAAATGTCTGCTAAAGGGAAATAATTAAGTTTCCTTTAGAGAAAAATTAGTTTAATGATAAATCATTCAAAACATGTCAGCTGTCTTCATTTCAAGGAATGTTTCTCACGTATATATAAAATTATTTGCTTGTTGCACTTAGGAATAATTTGTGCACCTGAACTATTAAAAATTCAAGTAGGACTCCCTCTGTAGCTGAGCTTCTGCACGCCGTTTTGAAGAGACGATGCTTTTTGCTGATGATTGTAGGTGAGCACAATGATTACAACCATTTTGCTTGTACGCCAGGTTCGTGCATTTTAAATACTGAGCTCCCATTGAAATTGACACAAGTCTAGCTAGGTTGCTGCATAAATTTTACATCTATATTCAAGAGTTTGTGCTAGGTCCAAATGTTGGAGCCGGGTTGCTTAAACTCCATAGTTGCTTGGGTACCCCAAAATACGACTTTCATTTGGCTATGAGTCTCTTGTGAAGTTATGGTATACATTTTGCTTTGTACGTTAACTGGTTAACATAAGGGTTTTTTAAATCAAACCGACTGATATGATGATTTTATTACAAAATATAGTTCAAATTGATTCATTGATTTAAATCATGACTTTAAAAAAAAAAAAAACAACAACCCTGGTTGACACAAGAATAGGTTTCTTATATACAGCACAAAAATGAAGTGTTCTAATTTAAAGCAACATTGTAAGTTTTTGTGTTAAATATACTGTAACTGACTAGCCATTCCAGAACCAGGTCCTGACTAAGTTAGGAAAATATTTCAAAGAGTCCGTGGATTCATACACCAAAATTGCTACATGATGTTGTCAGTCTGTACTCCACAAATCTCTCTCGATCATATTCTCACTGTAACTACGGCAGCAAATTGCACTTATAGAAAAGAAGAACCACCACTGCGCTGAAGACAAAAATATCCTTTTGAACGATGGAAGCGGTAAACCAGGCTGAACTTAAACAAAAATTCTAAGCTGTCCTTTGGACAACCCACGTTCTATTCTTGCCTGTCCGAAATATACTGTGGTTGTCAGAACAGAAAACGAATCTTAGGGCAAGCCAAAATAACGAGATTTAACTCAGTGGTATAATGGACTCTTCCATTGCATTTATAGTAGAAGTCTGTTATTCTGTCTGAAATAGCCCTTGTTGCAGAGCATACCAAATAGATACAGTAATTATTATTCTGTCGTTAATGTTAACCAATGACGATACCAACGAACTATTACCACCATCAAAGGGTGAACTTAACTCTCTGAGAGTTCCTTGTCCATCTTGCAGCCGAGAGGGGTCGATTTGGTTGTCTGACATGCCTTTTACTCGTTTCGGACGATCAGACGACCATGAAATTTCAGCCCTGTGGACGATTTCAGCAACATGCACGGGTAAGACAACATCGTAGTAGACACTATTTACAGACTGAATTCTAACACAAACCTGGTGAAACTAAATCCATTACTTTAATAACTGAAACTGTTGTATTTTCAGTGACAACTCTAAGGGGATCTTAAATGAAAGAGGACATTTTTGTAGTTGCACTCTAACAAGTTGTTTGCATCATACTCCAGAAGTTGCCATATTATTAGACAAGTGACTGCTCTTGTCAAGGAAGGTTTCCAGTTTACTAAAGATCACAAATTTGTTATGTAACATCAGCAAATTACTGCAAAATATCTTTTGTCTTTGTTTCAAATTGAAGTACCTTCAAATTTGACAACAGAGAAAATATTTAGCCTGGTTTATAGAAGACTGATCTTCAAAAGATGTAAAAAAAAAGGTAACAGAAGAAGGTTCCCTTAAAGTATTGTAAATGTTTCTTCCGAGGCAGCCAAGATCACGGAGAAATGCAGAAGACGCTGGATTAGTACGGCCAGTATCGCATCACATATTTCCCATGATGCAATTCAGCACTGCGTGTGTGAGGGAGTGAACGGTTTGATTCATAAATCCATAATTTCCAAAGAGATATACAGGATGCTATTGATAAAAGGTTTCCGTCGATAAAGACCAAAAAGCTTGTTTAATTTTGTAAAAGAATTAATCGTTCTTCAGCTGATGAATCTCTTTAAGTCACCGAGTTGTACAGAAAGTTAAGCTCATATTCACTTCATTTCTCTCATTCAAGACCTGAGCCCTAATTCTCCACAGTCCAATTATTTTTCATGCAAAGAGAATAATATCCTCATTATTTCTGATGGACAATAAAAATGAAAAAAAAAAGAAAATACAGGGGCATCAATGCATGAAAGGTAGTACTCCTTCTAGTAAATAGGTCAATGGTATGAAGGAGATGCCTTGTGTTTACTAATGAGCTACACTAAATTGGCTGAACAAAATTCACCATTTCAACCATATGAACAACACTTCAAATTCATTTATTAATTGCACTGACTGTCACATGTTGTTCAAAGCTACATTCCTACCCAGGATGTACGCCAACATGTGACAGAAGTTCTGTCACGGAGGAAGCAGTTCAATTTATACAGCTGCAGCTAAATTTATGACCATTGCTAGAGGGTCAATGACTTGATCTTGAGCTGCTATTTTAATTAAATTAACTAAACAATGCCACAAACAGGCCTCTACATAACAGCTGTTTACGTTGTGTATGACAAACATAAGATTTAACATTAAAAAAAATGGTGATAAAAATAACCTCAAGTTAGTTACAAATGCAATGCTGCTAGCCTGCTACGGCCTATGCTCCCAAACCACTGGCTCAGGGTACGAAAACGGCAAATTCAGCCCATCAGATTCAACTACAGATACCGCACATTCAACAAGATGAACCAGCTTGTGTCACATATCAGTCAGAAATAAACAAGTCCAAATATTGAAGTAGCCTGCACTGAACATTAAATTGTGGAATACTGCTATGTACCAAACACTAAATCTGTCCAAACTTTCACTCTGTGATGATGTTGTACAAAAAGTTTTCACACTTTAATCCCTGTTGACTGAACGTTACATTATCCCTGTTGATCTCCAATAATTTTTGACCTTCATTGCAAAATTTCGAGAACATTTTCTCTGTTATCAATTACTGGGTGGGCCAGGGACGTCGCCATGCCAGTTGGGCCTTGCTGGCACTACAGCAGCTTTTGGCGACCGAACAGAGCCTAAAATTCCGATTGGATTTCAACTTTAGAAAAAAAAAAAAAAAGTAATACTAAAAATCAAACCTTACAACACAGAACATACCATTTGAGTTTCTCTGCAGTGATTTAGAGCAAAGCAAATTTCTGTGTGATTTACATGACTTCTGCACATCCTTGATCAGCAGTAACTCAATTCAGCATGGATATATAATAAAATTAACATGTAAAAAAAAGGAAAAAAAATAAAACAAAAAAATGGCTGAAAATGCAGTAGATCCCTTAGTGGGTAGGTTGAGGCACATTTGCCAGTTCAAAAAATTAGCCGGCACTCAAATTCAGCTGGTGACAATCCTGTGTGTGGCTACACATAGAAGACTACGAAGAAAATTATCCAGACTGTCCAAGTTATCTTTTTTGAAATAGTGCCAATAAAAGATATAATTACCCACCCCTTGGAAACCATTGACTAAGCAACTTTTGGGTGATTGGTTTTGGTGACCTTTAAAAAGTTGGCGACAGTTGTCAATTCTGAACTATTGATACCGGAGTTAAGTCAATATGTGACTTATTTATCCATCCATACAACCCCACCCACTGTTTCCCCTTCATGTAAGCTTGTCACAATTACCAAACCTAACCAGCCCAACCAATGCCTGGTACTGTCGCATAGTGCCACCGTACATCTCAAATGACATTTAGGTTCCTAGCTCGTGCAACTGATATCATCTCAAATACCAGAGTTTGCTTTCCAAACCTTGATCAAGCACAATTCTTGCTGATTGCAGCCTTTCTATGCGTCTTACGCAAACAAACTGCCAGATTTAATCCTCCACATGTGTATATCCTAACGCACTGATGAAATTTTATTTTTCTGATACATGTCTGGCTGTTTTGCAAAATTTGCATTCATAGGTTAAAAAAGATATTTAACAAAAGCAAACAAACGGCTAGCTCTTTATGTTTATATGCGAGACTGGTGACTTTTTGAATGCTGCATTCCTTGAGGCATGGTACTGTATTAACAGGCCACATTCTTCTCTACACAAATATGACACTTAATCGCAAACAAAAGAGACAATTAATATCTTGACCTGGGAAATATTTCTAAGTTTGCTCTTGCTTTGTGAACAAGCCAGAATAGAGGAAAATCCTAAAAAAAAATTAAACAATTTTGCACAATTTTTTTTTAAACTTATCTCTTGTAACCATGAAATTGAGTGTGCCTTGCACGTGTTCAACCGACACACATTCATATATTGAGACACATGTCGCGGAGGGTTCAACTTGTGTGGTGGGCGAACTGCAGAAGTACTGTACTTTAGACATGTTTTACATGAATGCCAACTTATATCCATCCTAGAACAAACATTCAGAAATGACCCCAGACAAAAGTAATCCACTACGGCCAATCAAACATATAGGATGTAGTTCTGATATTCACAAATAAATAGCAACATACGTGCCTAATTAACACAAATATCATTGATATGTATGTGACCCGTGATCTATATTGACCAGGATGGACTGAAACGATTGCCAAAAATAGTGATTCAAATATGACATGTACCCTTTTATTTATTTGCAGAGCAAATACTTCAATACGTCCAATATGCTTGCACTTTGGAAAATATCCCAATCAATGACACAATAATGTTATCCTAACGTAACAACAATGTATATAACACTAGGCTACAGTAGTTCAAATTTCAGATTTACGAGGCTGGCTGCTAAGTTGCACACAATGCGATGCATACGGCAGTGATACAAAGACCCAATCTGCTATCATTCTTTTTCAGCTATTCAACTCAGTTGAAGTGTGAAAATGGGTGGGCAATTAAGTCACCCTGATGCAGACTGGAAAAAGCTAATATTCATTCTGGTACCTCCACCAATTAAATCACCTGTTCACATCATCTGCACCTTTTAATTC
Source organism: Stichopus chloronotus (assembly GCA_021234535.1). Taxonomy (NCBI): domain Eukaryota; kingdom Metazoa; phylum Echinodermata; class Holothuroidea; order Aspidochirotida; family Stichopodidae; genus Stichopus; species Stichopus chloronotus. The sequence goes on from CM037847.1 coordinate 15,239,928, forward strand.
CGTCTGCATCAAATCATTAGCCAAAATCTTTTGAAAGTGATTGCGTGCATCTAGGCAAAAAGTGAAAACATTGAAATTTGACCTCCAAAATTTAAGTAAGGCTTTTAATTGCACCGTTCGGACAATATGGGAAAATAAATAGGTTTCAGTTGGTTAGTTCTGCCATGATTTCAAATTCTTCCAGCATAACAAAAAAAGTGTAAAATATGATAATGCAGTGGTTAACAGTTTTCATTCAAATCAAGGGTGTGCTTCTTTCAACAAGCCAATGACAAGTATACTGATATTGAATATTCAGTCAAAACAACTCAGGATCACTGATCACCGCCACGTTGTGATCAGTTTGTAGGTTATTTGTAAAAACAGTGCTTCCACGCACCAAATACTACAATTTCCGATACTTGAGAGTATGTTTTTGATACACCAGTGGGACCTGTACTGTTGCATATTCATTACGTAGGCACTTATAGTAAGAACCAATAATTTTCAAATATGATTTGTATTTTTATTGTTTTTATGCCAATCCCGTTGCATTTCAAAGTAGTTACTGTCATTTTCCATCACTGGAAGAGAGAGTCCATCTGTGCAACAACTTCGCGTGGACATTTTAAAATAAAGAAAAATCAAACAGAATGTTATCCTTCTGGTTTTTCAGTACACACCCAATCATTTTAACATAAGAAAACTAAGGATTTTCTTGGCATATTCATCATAGCAAGATGTGACTTTGCATATTTATCAAAGCAGTATGGCCGTCGACAACTCCAGAGTTTTGTTTTCTACATAGATTTCACATTTGTCTCTCCAAAGTCCAGACATGTATATCACACCTGATGTACATTGGAAAAGGTTTGGAAAAGGTTAGGCAATACAAGTCTCAAGATTTGTCACAATGCATGATATCATATTAAGGATTGGGTGAAAAAAAGTGTGGATTGGGTGCCGCTGTTAATTCATACGTTAAGTACAATTGTATATTGATATTTAATTATCAATTATTTAATATTTTAATCAGTGCCAGCTTATTCATTGTTCTCCTGTTGTTTACATTTTTAGCAAAAAAAATGTTTCAAGTTAACAACTTTACTTCAGTTACTTGAGATGATGATTCCATGAAGGAAATTGTCTCATTAGATTTCTATTATCATAATAATACGAAAGATGAAGAGATGGCTCTTTTGTACTTCTCTATCCTCAGAATGCTGGACAGTCACTGCATGACTGTCTCTTCAAAAAGACTGTAGTTGATGCTCATACACGTTCGTCAATTTACACTTTTGACATGTACATAAATGCAATACTAGTTGTTCACTTATCAGCAATTTCCTTTCCATATTCATTATAGCAGTATGGTATTTACATATTCATCATAGCAGTACTGACTGTGACTGATATTTATCACAGCATTAGGCCCACCAGCTGACATCGTTTCAAGTTTGTTCCGCAATTTTGAACACTGCGATCGAGTTCAAGCCTACTAATGCCTGATTATCTGCCACTTTGTTACTGTGCGCAATGCTGTGTAGGTCATTCGAAGGCAAGATAATTGCTTGCGCCTTACAGCTACGTTTGTTCTTCACCAGTCAGATGTATTTTCCACTTCTGCCAAATATTTGCCACAGTTAGACTGTCTGATACAGTACATCTGGCCTTCAATTGCATTTACTGTGTATGTTGGCTTCATTTCACAGAACAGTCCGGACAAGCCCCAAACTTCTGTCACGAACGAAGAATAATAACAATCCTACAAGGCGTTTTCCCACCAAAAAAAACACCTACTTATTTTACAAAAAAATATTTTTGCAAAGAATAACATTTGAGACGGCCTCGTGCATAATCCACATTCATGGTATGATGAGCAAAACAGTCGCAAAATGATGCTGCTCCCTCAGATTGTCGACGAGCAACCTCTGCATCTTAGGCTTTTTTGATTGGCCTCTCCAAAAATTTGAGTTTCAAATGATATGTATCTATAAACGAAGGCTCTGTGAAGATTGAGAGTCGTTGACATGTTGCTTTATATTATCATCAAGCACTTTAGGAGAGTATTTTACTCTTTTTTTAACTTTGTCTGGTGTATTCATAAACATGTATACAATGACAATGTGTGATATTACAGTAATCAGGGTTGTAGCTGCTGGGGTGGATGGCACCAGGCGGTCCTCCTCGGGGCTAGTAGCTCCCACCCTGAATTCACAATCAGTTTATGCTTATTCTCCCGGCAGACATTCACAAAATGTAGTAAATATGACGGGAGAAGTGGCCGTTTGAGTTAGCATTCAAAGATTTTGTGATCTTAGGTGATCAAGACACAAAACCCTATTGAAGACGCTGCTCCCAAGACCCATGCGGGGTCACTGCTACTGGACCCCAACAAGGGTCCAGGTTTTAGTTTCTGGGCCCCACCAGAAACAGGTGGTTCCCATTCCTTGAAGCCCAGGACTAAAATTTGTCTACCTACGACCCTGGGAGGAGTCACATCCTGCTTCTCGGCATGACTGATAGTCAATTTGGCAAGAAACATTTTAGCTGTCAGAAGGAAGAAAAAATTACAACGGTGCACTACAGCCAAGTACCAAAGGAACTACAAACACATGGTCTTGTTTGGTGAAAATGTCTGTTAATGCCACAACAATGATAAACAACACATCTGAAACTGTGATGACGGAATAAATGGAATTGGTTTGGATTGATAATTAAGTGAAAGTTCACAAGAGCTGGATGACCTATATAGATTCTTTATGATCCAGAGTTCACAAATAAACATACATGCATACATCATAACAACATCTCGATCCTTTGTGTTTACACTTGACTGCCCAAACCGGACCTGATTGAACATTTTACATACTGAATGCATGCATCAGTAAACCTGATTGGTCATTCATGTGTTCATGTATGCTAAGAATGCATCTACTAAATTCTATTTGCAGCCAAGATTGGGAAACAGCATTTTCCTTGAACTGTTGGATGCAAAAGTGAAAGTGGAGGGGAAAAAAAAAACTTGGTCAGCTATGACCTTGGTAGCCTATGTATCCAAGCCACCGGATCTCAAAACATTTTCCTCAAATATGTTCCTCTTGGCTACCCACGGAAAATAACAACACATAGTGCATTATCTAGAAAGCAAAATAACATCAGATGAAATCGACACTGTACCATGGGAAAGGAAAAAACTTAATTCCAGGACTGTGTCAATATAAAAACATTTTTGTGATGATAGATGTTGTACAAATTCCATCAACTGTGGCTAAAAGGAGAGTGCCTATAACCAAGGTAAAAACCCATGGATGGACATTGCACCTCCATGCATTTCACCCTAACATATGAGCCATTAAAACCACACAGGAGGTGTCTTTGGATCATAGTATCTGTGGTTTGTGGACATTATTTGATGATCACACGACACCCTCCATATGGGTGACCACCTTCAACGTTGTTCTAACATCCAGGGACCATTTCAGCATCATGATCCTCATCGGGGTTGTACCTAGACAGATTATAGTGCCGGGCTCCAAGCCAGAGAACCAGCAAGTTCTGGTGGGGTTCAGAGGCTGTCACCAGGGCCTCTGTCAGGGTTCAGGGGAAACACACCAGGAGAGGGACCCCAGGGAGCTGTGCCCTTGAGTGTGCTTTCTATCTTGTAAGCACTGTTATTGGAAAGTACTCGCAAAATCTTTCAATGTTAAGTCAAAACTCTTGTCATATTGACTACATTTTGTAAAGTAAGGGCCGGGCATTACGGCATAAACTGATCGCCAATGCTGGGCAGAAATTACTAGTCCTGGAGTGGGACCACCCAGTGTGTCCCACAGTAGCTACAACCCTGATAATCATATACAGAAACGTATCCTCCAGATCTTAGCATTTCTCCACAATACTGTAGAAATCATGCAATCAGAATACACTCGAGGAAGCTTCAGATATCGTACAGTATCTTCATAGATACACATGCATAGTTTAGAAAAGTATCTTATCTCGGAAATGTGGAGGCTGTCACCAACCCTCCCCCCTTGCTCCCAACATACATACTGTAGCATCAGTAACACCACTAGTGTTTGGGTGCCTGAGTGTGATATCATGACCCGGTCCTGAAATTGCTACCCATATTCAAAGTGTCACTAATGTATATTACACAAATGGCATAATTCAGCATGTGTACCTGAGAAACTCAGTGTCTGCATATGGATAATGCTATATTATGCATGCAGAGCAGAATGTCGAATTGACTTCACAACGAACTCTAAGCCTAGGACCTGACTGACAATGGACGGTCGGTATCCGGGTCCAAATTCTGGACTCAGTGTGTTATACCAGAAATACCATCCCTTGACAACAAAAAAGATGTCCCCTCCCCACCCTTCAACAATTCTGCATATCCACATGCATAGTTTTAACACCTTACCGAGAACAACAAAGAAGACATCACTTCTACCCCTTTCCCACCTCCAGACAAACATAGATTAGATACTTTCCTTGAAGGTACAGATATGTACAGCACTTTACCTCCCTGTCCCATGCCAACATACAAGTCTCAGATAAGTTACCTCTAGGCAGCAGAGGGGACTTACCGACATCCCTGCCCCACCCTTCCGTTCTCTATTCAATACAGAGAACACATCTTTTATTCAGATAACAACTCAAAAACATGTTTACAAAAGGACAGTAGGCCATATTAATGAATAAAAAAATATAGCCATTGCCCTCTGGTACACTTTCACTTTCCGCTCTAAAATGAATGTCAATAATATTTTTCAGGATGTGCTTCTCTGAAAATAGCAGGATTTGATTTCTAAATATATATTTCAGAGAAACATTTGACTGGTTAAAAGATAAGAACAAACCTATAGACCAGAATGAAAGTAGCTTTTACACTTCGGTTACCAGTGAGACGATCAACGGCTGTGCTATTTCACGTCTCTGCAGAACTGTTACAAACACACACAAAAAAAAAGGGCGGGGGGGGGGCAGCGGATCTCCTGGGTATGATCGGAATGACCGCGCCCACTGTACGTTCATTTACAGCTCTGCAAAGGAATAGGGGACAGAGACTGTTAAACCAGGAATAAGAATGGTATATGCAGAAATGAAACTCGAAGTACGTGCTGTGATAAGTCCTATTTGCACTTAGTCTAAACTATCATTCAACATCTGCAACCAACTTGTCAGTGTTCATCCTCGTTACAGGTTAATGAGAAAGAGATAGGTGGGAAGGGGGCATATGATTACGATGCAGACCAGTGGCACTTTGCTCTAAAGACAACTTCTTGCTCCATTCTTCCTGGTACACAACATCTCAATCAATTTTAATGTGAAAAGTGTAAGTTTTATTTCAAAGCCATGAAGTGAAACAGTGACTAGTACATGTTGATTCAACACACATCCACACGAAAAAACAATGTTTACACTAGCCGGCAGCAGGACATTTTAGCTGGGCAGTCACTGCTACAGGGGGGTGGCAATTTTCACTCATGGCAAGCTGCCCCATGTAAAGCCCCTTGTGGAGAACACTGCTCATTACACCACCAAACATTTCAAAGTGTATTGACATCTTCTGTACTAATGTTCCATCACTCCAAAGGAAATTGCAAACAATCTTAATTAGTGCAAACCCTGGAATGTTTATTTTCCTTGCTCCACTCAACCTACACGAGGGTATGGCTTGATATTTTTTTCACGTTGGACTTATGAGCGAGATTGCTGGAACGGAAAGTAATTCAAAATTTCAAAACTGGGGCACACTCTAAAACCTGGTTAATATCAATCATCTGACTAGAGACCACCCCAGCGGTCCTCACAAAATATGAAAGAAACTGTAATGAATTGAACTTTGTAACTAACCACCAACAACACTGCCCCAAACCTGAACTTTGTCTATGACATCATGATATGAATATTCATACTTTGCCTATGACATTTGATATGAATATTCATATAAGCAACATTTGTCACTCTCTTCGCATAAATGTGGTTACTACCCAGGGAAGTGGTAGAGCAGGCTATTGTTACATAAAATACATTGACTGTAATGTACCAACAAGAGTGTTTGCAGCTATGGTTCCATTGTGGTGCACCTCTACAATGCACAAGCGACCATGGTTCAGTTGTGGTGTGTCGCTGTGGGGCACATGCAGTTATGGTCCCTTCTGGGACTCTGCTACGTGGCATACGCAGCTGTGCGGGGGGGGGGGGGCTGTTGTGGTGAATCATTACATGGCACTCCCAGCTATGGTTTGTTGTGCATCACTTGCTCTCTTTGTACACATAGAAGCTACGGCAAACCACTTTCTTTCAATGTTACACTGGGTTGGAACTTCAACATTACCATGCGCCAACTATGAGTCTCCCACTCAATGACTGATTCCATATAAGGTATTATCATATTTAAAGGGAAAATGCAGTAGCCCCAAAATGAATTGTACCATACCCCCCTATGCTAATTCTTGACACTTTTTGATGCGATACAACTTTTGTTGTGGTATTGCTTCATTCTGCATACTGCAGCACGGAAATAAGAAGATAATTGATTTGTAAGATTTTTATGATTTCTTTCAAAACAAACTAGGTGTGACTGCTTATTCCAAAAGCAAGAATAAGTGATTCTTTATATAATCTTTTCAGAATACCTCATTACAATCAAATTACAAATTGAAAGTGACAGATTCACAATTTACAAGAACAGGTAGCAACAATCCAAAGAAAGATGAAAAACGATGACATAAAACATTCTCCTGTGCTGCTTTGGATGTGTGTGCCAGTTCTGCAGAGAAAAGTTTGGCCCCAAAAATTGAATAATAGCACAGCTGTGGTCTAAGTATCTCCATAATTATATGATTTACGGCGTGAAAGGTTTATGGAGATACTCATATCTACAGTAGGCAAGCAAGAGCTCGTATATCTCTGGCTACCACTTTTAAACCCAACGATCATTGCATACTCTTAAACAAGATAAAAGCCAACTTATTCAAGAAGGAGATTTAAACAACAGATGGTCAAGCAAAAAGTAGGCAAATTTGAGTAGCAAGCATGAGGTCATTTTTATGACCTCGCTACTTTGACAAGATAATCATTCCATGCTGGCTAGAACGATACATCAGACCTTAAATTTGACTTGTGTGACATTTTGAAAGTTTGTATCTAAAAGAGACAAATGAGCATTATCTTCCACTGTACAAAGATTTTAATTAAAAACCACAGGTTTTTTCCAAAATCCACTTTCTACATTAGTTTCACTATTACCCTCCCCTGACTGGCTAACGACCTACTTTGTGTGAAAGGCAGCTAAGGCACTAACTTTGATCTCTACTGAGGTCATTGCTTTTTAAACCTCTGTGATCACCTTCATCAAAACTACTTTCGAAAATATGAAGACACTCAGTTGATCACCTTTTGCTGTAAAATCCGAAATTTGCAAATTAATGAATTTTTAAAATTATTTTTATACACTGCTGCTACATTCTAGCATGCTTTTAGTGATGATTGCTTATATAAAAACTGTTGAATGAGCAGTAAAATGCTGAAAGTTTGCAAGCGAGTGAAATTTTAGTTTTCTTAAGGTGTGGACATTTAACAAGGAAAACAAACTGCTTTTTTTTTTGACGATAGATTAAGAGTTTGATGTACACAAAATTTCAAGACACCAGATTATCACTTTCATGAATCAACAGCCTCCAATGACATCCTTACATCAATGCATGCCCCTTTCACAAATTTTCGCTGTTTTGCGATGTTTGAAGTCATAATCAAAGTGAGTGTAGCATTGTAGCTCTGTTCACACCCATCACTCTATTGCAGAGCTGTCTTGACATAAAAAAGAAAAGAAAAAAAGAATAAGGCTGGCATGCAATCCGTTTCACCAAGTGTGCACCAGCTATCTTCTCATTCCTTAATTCATCACAGCTTAAAATACTCCCTTGAAATACAGTAATAAAGGACTCCTGAAGCAAACATATTATACCTTACAGAAAAACAGACTGCTATAAGTAAACAAAAACAAAAAGCAGAAAAAATCTGGCAAACAGACAATGGTTGGTAGCTCTGCTTTTGCCATTTTAGATCAATGCATTCCCAACAGACACAAGGTGTAGGCTGTGCTTGCCCAATGTTTTGTGGACTAATTTTACAGAAAAAAAAAAACATGGATGTTGAATACACCTCACTGTAAACAATCGATCAGCAATGAAACAAAGTTCCTTTTTATTTATTTATTTTTTACATCTGTTTTTGTGACTTTATCCATGTGCAAAATAAAGCTTTTTGCTTTGTTGATCTGCTGTGAATCTGAACGTGACACATTTCACATGCAAGAGTTAGCCAAGAAAGTACAGGATGTGCTTTGATTAGTAAACACATTTTACGATATATTTTCCTCTTTTACTACAGCATAGACTGAATTGATTTTGAGTTTTCTGTTACCTGTTTAAATGTAGAAAACATTAAGGAGTACTTTTACTCATCCTGAATTTGAGGGCGACAAGCATAAAACCAAAGGACTGAACAGCACATGAAAGGGTGGTCTAGGCTATAGGGGGAACCGATTGTAGGAAGACTTCTTCAGGAGGACATCTTTGACATTTAATTCTCATCAAGAGGATGAAGTGACTGTCCGAACAACACATATTTTTGTGCTACTATGGCAACTGAAGTATACATACCATGTCCCTCTGTGTTAATATGGCAAACTGCATACTTCACATCGACATGGTACTAAAACCAGCCCTGATACCAAGCTGACAGATCTGCGACTAAAATGTTAGGAAGGCCTCACGAGTCACTTGTTACATTAGTTTGATGTTACCCTATCTTTGATTTAATAAATCACCCACAATTTGGGTGTAACTATGCCTTTGATTCTATGGTGCTGGTGGTGTTCACACACTATTTTTAATGCTCACCAATGGCACTGGAATGGTATTTAATCTTTGTTACTTTTACAAGTGTAGGCTTGGCTAGTGCTGCAATATTACAATAATCGAGAATCCCTTTACAATCATGACATTTCATACTCCCAAGATAGTCATACTGAAAAAAAAGCAGAAAAGGTCATATTTTTAAGTTAACAGTTGCTATGGTAACTGGATTCTATGGGATCCATACAAGCTGCTGGAAACCACATAATTTGTGTCTACTCGGGAGTAAACTTTCATACATCAAGTTTTAATCTTTAGTAATCTTTTTGATAAAGTTCATTCCTTTATGCATTCATTCATTTGTTCATCCGTCAAGTTTACACAAAGTACAAATTACATCAAATCAATCCACTATCTAGCCACTCTGTCACCAGCTAAACAACTTAAAGACTTAATGTTTGAAACCTGCAGGATTTTAAAATGTCAATGTCTGTTTCTTTCTCAGCCATCTGACGTAACGAAACATATCTTTCATCTGATTGTTCGTGATCTTGCAATTAAAGCCATTCCCCATTGTTCATCCACGCACTGATCCCTTCACAAAGTTTGTCAGCATCATTCATCCTCCATTCATCCTGATATAGTAATCTTGTCCCTGTTTTTTTGGGGGGGGGGGCAAACAACAACAGTGAATTCAATAAAAATCAAATTCACTGTGAAACCAATCTGTTCATCCACATATTCATCTCAAAGAGGGTTCATCCATCCACATCTACCTTTCTTGATGTCTGCATTCTTGCAAGACAATATCACAGCAGCACAGTCCATGACAATGCACTACATATACAATCAGCAGTTACTGGATGGAGCCCCATCCAGGTCATCCATTTGTTCATCCATTTGTTCATCCATCCAGGAGAATCTTTTTCCTTTCCAAAACATAGCAAGTCTATCAGTCAATTTGTTTGCATCAAACATATACTGGCTACTATTTGCTTGAATAAAGTGTGAATGAAGTAAAATTGTTCACTGCCCATCTCTCGGACCATTCACCCAACACAGTCATGTTCATCCATGTGAAAACATCTTCTCTGATCTCAACCCTTTCTTTTGTCCGCCTGCCTGTTCATCCATCCATCCCTGCCCACCGGTATCCACCATGTCCATCTTGTGTGGTGTACCACTATGACAAGACTTAAAACTTAAGCAAACATACATGCGGTGAGCAAATTTGTTCATCTCAAAAGTCCATTTACCGACATGAATCCACGCACTGTCAATCCATCACCACTCAACATGTGGTATTTTTTTTTTTTTTTCAGCCAAATCACTTCGTCCTGATGTCCTGGTCATTGTCCGAACTGACTGCCTTTGGGTCGCTCCTCTTTTACAGTCGCACTGAAGTTCAAGGTGTCAAACATTTTGCCAGAATGTCACCTTTACAAAACAGTGCCTAAATTATTGTATCGCCATGGATGTCCCTCCTAACACTGATGCAGTGTTGTTTTTCTTTTTTCCTCCACTTTAACCACACCCCTCCTTCCAATGTCACTCATGAAATCCGATGCTGCGACCTATACACTGAAATGTACATTAAATCTCATCGAGAGGAATTTAACTTCCATTTTCATTTCTCTTCCACATTGAAAGGAAGAAAGGAAAGTCCTTACCGCACGATCCTACGAGGCCCGAGATCACCAAACTGGGTTACCGAACTGCTTTATCACGGCATTCTTGTCAGCTAAATCTTTTTGGATTTTCTTTCTCATGTAGAATATCGGGCAATCACGACTGTCGGCGAATAGATGAAAGAGAAAAGAAAGACAAAGACGGTGATATGAAGTGACTTTTCCGTGAAAGTTGTCATCCTTTTGAGCCAATTATGAAAAGCTATTGATGAGATAAAAATAAAAAACCGTAAAGGTCACTTCAATAAAAATGAAAGCCATCAATTCTGTATGACTGCACAACTTCCCTGTCTGAAGATGCTTATCAGAGCTAATCAAATAATATCTCTTGTAAACAGATAATCAAATATGACATCGACAATAGATAAAAAAGGTAAAAAACGCTGGTTCTGTCCGGGAATCACTTGGCGACAACGGAAGGAGATGAAGAATATCGAACAGTTACAAAAAGTGCACTATCCACGCAGATAGCAGACATGGATCACTTCAGTTTATACTTGTTTTCACTTTTTTTTTTTTTTAATTGTCTTTGATCAAAGAAGTCACAAAGGGAAATGTTATTTGTGAGATACGTATTTAGATTACTGATCTGCTGCCGCAGTGAAGTTCCCTGGATTTTCTTCCCTGATTTTCACATTACCAAATTTCTTCTCTATAGTTCTACTGTTTTTTGGGGTGGGGGGTGGGGAAAGGGGTGGGGAGGGTGTACAGGTTTTGGTTCCTTTTGCAAGATATGTCAAATTGAAACAACCATGTGCCCCTCCAAAACTCACCTTGTGCATAAAATGTCTTCATGCAGACTACCTTGGCATCGTTGACACTGGGTCCAGAGCCTGGCGAACTTGACTTCCAAGGCACTGAGATGGGCAATCTGTTGAAATAAATAGAGGCAGGATGAAATAAATGAAAATGAATAAAACAAATAAAATGAACAACGTATAGATAATAAAAAATAATAAATGAGAAAATCTCAGACAATTATCTTCAAATTACTCTGACAAAAGGTTGCTGCTACTACAGTTTCGGGGTGAAATTAAAACATTTAAACCACTTCTAGCATCAGATATCTTAACCAGAATGCGCAGATGCATTGCGGTTTCGATGAATTCGTGTTGAGGAATCTATTTCCTGAATCTTACATACTGTACATTAAAGGCGAGGAAGTGTAATATACTTGGTTCTTCTTATATAACAGTAATGTATCATATCACCAATTGAGATGAACAATGACATCTGCTGACCGAAGTTGATGACTGATACATATAGGTATCCATCTGAACATGCACAACAGCATACTACAGAGATGCATCCAATAAATTCACTTCATACCAAATATCTAATCTGTGCAAACTTCCCTTCTTGAGATATCAAGTTGGTTGTCTTGTCTTCACTCCTGTTGATCTAAAATGACCTTTGCCCTCAATTCAAAAACTATAGACCATTTGGACTCACTGAGATATACGTCCACATATCCAAAATGAGATATGTACAAGCTCAACAAGATACACCCACATGCTGACTAGAACACCAACAGTGCTGGCACCGCTAACACCTGAACAGCATGAAGGTACCATTTACATATCATTCAGTCAAATCATATATCATTATACCAAATCATCAACATTGTGCAAGGGAATCTGTAGGACTGCACAATTTGCCAAATATCATAAGCACCATCAGTGTGGAAGTTCGAACTTCCAGGGTTCAAAGGTTTGTGAAAATTTTGATGGGTACTATCAAATAACAATGCTTAATCAGCATCACTATTCACATCCAATAATGATGAAAACTGTCGATTTTTATTTTTCTCCTTGGTTTGTACTGGAAGTGGGTATATTACTAGTGCCAATGCTAAAATGTGAACGGTAACAAGTTTTACAAACCAATTTATATCATTCAACTACTCATTCATTTACAGTAGTCATTTGTTTGCGACAATCACAGGGAACCTCTTAGTTCGACCATCTATCTTCGTTACAAGTCTTGTTAATATGTTCAGGAAACTTGACACAAAATTTTTAGGTATTTGAAGACTAACTGAAATTCATGGAAACAACTGAAAGTGCCCCTTTAATGTCCATACATTGGTCAACATACCTGAGGGCAATATAGTTTCAGTTAGTACATCAACTGACAATGTCCCATTACTCAACTATCTGTCATGCCTGATAGGGATATCTGAGATGTGGTATGACAGTTTGAAGGGGCACTTAAACAGTAGAAGAAGCATTTGCAGAATTTTGCCATAGGGCCCACATAGAACCATAGACTACAATTTCATGAACACCCTAGGATAACCACTCATAGAGTATCATTATGACAAGCCATCAATGTTGTGCAAGAGAATATGAAGAAGAAGCACTTTGCAGAATTTCATAAAATGGACCATGGGGTCCACATGGGACCTTGGACTGAAAGTTTTGGATAACCACACACGGACTACCATCCAATGAACATTGAGTCCAATTTAAATATAAATCCATGGATGCATGTGTGAGAAGCAGCAGTTCAAACAAAAATTTCACATAATGGGCCTTAGGGCCACACGGGGCCTTGGACTGAAAATCCCTGAACACCCTAAAGGAACCGTTAATAGAGTATCATTGTGACAAACCATCAACACTGCCCAATAGAATCTCTGGGAGGAAAGCATTTTGTAGAATTTCATAAAATGGGCCATAGGACCCACATGGGACCTTGAACCAAAAATGGTTGAACACCCCAAATGACCCATTACCTATGGAACATTGTGTCCACGTTTCATACAAATTTCGTGAAAGCATGACAGAGGAGAAGCATTTTGAACAATTGTGAACAGATAGATAGATTGATCGACTGATTGATAGACGAGCCCTGTCACAGTAGCTCACACCAGTTACCTGGTGTGAGCTAAAAATGCGATCTGTACAAACTTTCCTTCTTGAAATATTGTGTGTACATGGTTTTCACTATTTGACCCCTGTTGACCCCAATTGACCTTTGATCTAAACCAATAACAATAGGCTTCTTGTCCTTAATAAGGCTCACCCACATACCACATATGAGATCTGTACAAGCTTCCCTTCTGTTTCTTGAGTTTGGTAATTACACAGACCAAATACAAAATTTAACTGACAAGTGGGACCTTCCTTCAACCGGGGCGACTCGCCAAGTCACAGTGCTCGACTCTCTGGAGCAGTGGTACCCAACCTTTTGGATTTGCAGTATCCCTAATTTTCTGTGCTATCTCCTGGTACCCCTTCACAATCCATGTAATAATTGAAAAATAATAACTAAATATTGCAACAATGGGGATGGGCAGGGACTGAGCCACATTTTATTTCTAAAAAAAAAAGGAACAACACCCCACCCATTCCAAATGCAATTTTCAAACCAAGAAACTACCCACACCCACCCCTACACGCCCATTCACATGCCTGTCTCCAGGCTTAAATATATATATAGCTAACATACAAACAAACAAAAGGGTAAGAGCAAATAAAGTGGGTTACTATATCAGTTTCACTTTAATTTCAACTAAGTTAAATATAGGCAACATTCAAATTTTGCAAAAGTGTTTCACAATCTTGTTCATAGACGAAGAGAAGTTTAATTCCACATTTACCTTACAGTAAATGTACTGATGGCATGTCTACCAGAGTTTGTGCTAAGGAATTGAACCTGTGAGGGAAATTCCTCTCTAAACAAGTTTCAGGGGAGGGATTTTCAAAATCAAGGAAGGAGTCATCACTTGGAAATGATTCTATCGATTGAGATTTATTGCGTGTGTACTCATAATTGTAGCTATGACCTCAGCTGTGGAAAGTACAGGATTTTCCTGCGTACGATTTACCTTTGCCCGGGGATCAGGAGGCAAATGCGGGATTCACAGAATGCTGCGCCCCGGGGTGAACACTGGCATCTGCAAGGAATTACGAGGCAGGGAACGATAAAAATCAGCTCATATTTAAACACCTCTGTGGAAAGGTCCTTCTGATTGATGAGAGGGCGATTCCTGCAGTTCATACGTAAAGGTACCGTGTCTCTCATCACTGTCGTTGTGGTCCACAATTTTTGCAAATTAACGAACTGACTTAAATCTATATCAACTGGCATTGCAAACTCATTAAACTTCATCAAACTTGAGCAAGTCAAACAATCTTCGATAATTTCTGCATCTGATATTGCTTCAAAATTTACCTGACATGAGTGACACTACTTCGCAAGACTTTCAAATAAGGTATGAAATGGTTCAGACTGAAATTCATATAGGCCCATAAGCCATGTTGACCCTTAATTTTGTCAAAATTTTTGCAAAAAATTAAATATATGATGATGAAGACTTTTGTACTGTATTCTTTCTTATATGTTTGCCCATTGCCCTGGTTGTTTTTACTACGGTCTTTCATCAGAATTTACTGTCTAAACTCGAGAACGGGGAGTGTTGTTGCCTAGCGACCAACCACAGTACCAAGTGTAAGAATTGCAAGTGTTTTACATACTGATAAAATTACCAGTTATCGAACACTTATGGTCATGTGACATATTACAAACCAATCACAAGTTGAGTTTGTAAATAACAGATGTATTTAAGGTCTACGACAGAAACAGCAAAAGCAAGCCATCGTCATATCTATGATGTAAACAAATTAACAAAACAACTTTTGATTGACATAATTGTAAAGGACATTGAACAGAACTCTATGATTGAAGAAAAAAAGGAAAAAAAAAAGAAAAGAAATTCTGTCCAATTTTGGTTTGTTTGGTATTGGAGAAACAGATGTTCATCTCAAGGCAAAAATGTTGAGCAAAGACAAAAAACAAAAACAAACCCCTGCTTGCTTGTTTATCTGGGGTATGTACGTGATTAATGGAACTCTCAAAACTTTCAAATTTTATCTTTGACTGTTTTTAAGGTTATTAATGTCGAGCTAGGTTTTTGAGCTAAGCACCTGCTACATGACAGTCTTCGTCCGAGACTTTGCCAACAAGCACAAGATGTCTTTAAGACACAGGCGAACTGAATGTGTTTTTGACTACTACTCCTTTTCACATACATGAACGGATCATTTATCTTCGCTGTCGTCATGGCATTGATGACTTCCTTGTGAGAGGGGCAATTCCCAACAAATCCAATACCAAAATGACGTACGGTGGAATAAAAACCAACACAAACCGAGGACAATGTAGTGAGTATATTTCGTGATATCAGCATGTGCTTGTTATGTATGACGTGTTTTGCTTCATGCCGGTTCATTGAATGAGTTCTCAGTCCCTAATCTAGATTGATAGATTCCATCTAGTAAGATTCATTGCATGAACTCACTTGCAGAAGACTGTAAAGGCTGTAAAGGCACGATGAAGGGGTGAAGGGGAAAGAAAAATGATAAATAGTAAAAAGCAAAAAAAAAAAAAAAAAAAGAGACAGATTCTTAGAGTGCAGTGCAACTAATCTGACTGCAGTACAGTGAGCAAAAGATATAAACATCGTTGGTGAGAACGCAAGTCAAATAGCGTCACCATTTCCAGGGCAAGTCCACCTTTAAACATGGAATGCTTTTGGTCAAAGGTCATCAATCTATGTTTACTTGAACTCTGCAGGTTTAAGCATTTACCATTAATCTGTTGAAAAGGTATGCTTACACCCAATTTAGCAGAGGAAAGTGCAAAAAGCAAGATGTATTCCACAACTAAGTACATGTACCTGTCCATGATTGCTGTATGATAAGAACCATAAAGCCTAACTTGCAGCCGAGCATTAACAGCACGACCTTAAAGCATATATGCACTTAGCTTACGCATCGTTTAGGATGCATTGTGTGGGTGCTTCAATATTTGACTTGACATGACAGGAAAGCCATCTTTACGTGAATAGAATAGACTCCAAAAAGAATGGACTTGAACAGGAACAACAGGTGACCAGTAGAACAGTTCATGAGATGAAAGTTATATGGGTATATTGGACAATGGGGTCACACAGGATTCTAAACTATGCGAGACTGATGCGCATGAGAATAATTAACGGTATTTATCTTGAGGATTTTGATGGTCTTCTCCATGAAACCTGAGAATGCAATGCCAGGAAATCACTGATGCACTTGAACCTTGCAGAAATGAAGACGCAAATGATCAACATCGGAAAACGAAGAAAATTTGCTGTAAAGTCTCGAGTCCACCGAGCAGTCCCTCCCAGAAGAAAAATCATCAAAATTATGCAGCTCAGTCCCGGTGTTTTGGAACCTATAAAACGAGCAATGACTTTTTTTTATATTGACCCTTTGGTGTTAATGCAGTTACCTCTTTCTGGTAGATTTCCGATTCATCCTTCTTGCAGTAGGAACAGACGGCGGAGTTCTCTTTGTCCATCACGGCGTTACATCCAATGCATCTCTTCCTCTTCTTTGCGAACATGGAGAGTCCCCCGATCTTCGGAGCGACATGGGTCTTCACCAAGGTGTGTTCCCCTCCTGCAAATTTGTAAGGGCAAAAAAAAAAAGAAAAGAAAGGACGGGAAACATCACGGATGGAATGGCAAGCTTGAGCACACAGTGTCTTTTTCTTTTGCAGATGTACGTCCCGCATCCTTAAATAAACACTTCGTTCGTAACGTCTTCTATCAAAGTAGAATCAATACCCCTGTAGAACATTTTAAAAGAAACACTTAATGTTCTTTTCAGTTGAATGTTGTGACACAACCGCCAGGTTGCTCCATGCAGCTAGGTTCATCCATGATAAATTTGTAAATTGTAAATATTTTGATCTCTGAGGTCGAGTTTGAAATTCTAAGTGTAATTTTCACCCTGAGTTGCCAAATTTTCATGCTTATTTTGCTTCGATACAACAATTTGCTTCAAATACGACATCGAAAGACAATCAGAAGCAGTCAGAAAGGCAAATGCAGTTTGTCGTTTCGATTGCAAAACGGATTCGATAGCGAGCATTTGCATTTACTCAACCATTTAATCATTTGAACGATCCAGATGCTTACAACACGAAAAGACAATCCGAGAGAAGGCAAAGAGCAAATGCAGTTTGTAGAGTTTTGATTGCAAAATGGATCTGATTGCGAGTATTTGCATTTCACAGAGTAGAATAGCATCTGTTTTGGATTAATAGTTTGAATGATGAAGATGTTTTATACTGATTCACTTACTAAGGAGGATTGCTTCAGCTTTGTTCTCTCCTAATACTGGATCAAATATTCTCAGAAGCGGGCCCTTAAGTTGATTTTCTACGTAGTACTTTGTATCGATCGGCAGGTTGTGTTCCAAAACGTACATTGGGTCCTGGAGGTGATCAAAATAAGTTATTTACAAGAAAAAAAATAAATAAAAATTTGAAAAAGTTCCCCACAGAGTCAGTCTGTCATGACTCCAAGGATACTGTAATTGGCTCAGAGTCACATGTCAGAGCAACATGTAATACCCAGAGAGAGGGATGCGATGCTTACTGTACTTTTACCCACTGGACTTTGTGGCTCATAGTATCTAATGTAATTTACTTTTATATTAAATACTACTGACCTTTAACTTTGTTCCAAAAAGAAGAAAAGGGCAACAAATTCTTTGTTTAATGGTAAATTGTGAATGAAAAACATTCTTATTACAGTATGAGGAGTGATGTACTGTAATATCTTCCTATTTGGTTGCAGTTTGATACAAATTACAAACAAAAGGGTCACATTAAGCACTGAGACTACAAAGTGAGTGGATTCAAGGTTTATAGTCTAGAAAACTACAGTAGTCTTGTGTTTTCTTCTCTAAATTCCTTTACAATTAACTGTTTTTTTTGTGTAAAGTAAAATAAAGTTTCTTTGAGAATTTTGCAGAGCAAAAGAAAACATCGCAAAATTATTTTCAATAACGTTGAAACTATTCTCATGAATGGAATGGATGGACAAAGTAGGAGTAGATAACCAGTGTTTTTTGAACAGATCTAACCCCTAACCCTAAACGTAACCAAAACAGCAATCACTGATTGGCTAAAATATCGTTCATGCCAATAATGATTTCATTGCAAAACTTCATTCAGGACAATAGCCACAATCTCTCAACAATACATAAATGCTCACTCTTGTCCCAAATTTTATGTGCAAAGTAGCTGATATCTAAGATTCAGGGAATGGTTTTGAACAGTTGCAAATGTTACAACTTAGCGTATGGCATGCATCTGATTCAAAGCTACATTCTGTTCTGAGAACATATGTTCCAAATTTTACAGTAGTTGCTTAAACCATTATTATAATTGGTCATGTAATTCGCATGTTGTTTGAGATCAAGTATTTTTTTCCCCAGCTATTCAAGAAATCTGTATGACAAATACTGTAATAGGTGCAGAAAAAATATGAAAACGTATGTTCCATGTCTGACTAGAAATATCACATTCAAGCTACAGTACGATTATTTCATGATATCGAAAGAATCGACACTGACCAATGAAAGCTGTGAAGCATCTAGAAGCAAAGGTACATACTTATAAGAGAAGTTTCTTTCAAACTTAAGTCTGACGTCAGACAACATTATGGATTTTTTGTGTTTTAACAATCCTGCTTGCACAATGCTTTCTGATGATTATAATAACTAAGCCACTCCTGAGCTTGTACATGACTAAAGGTGATGCGTTTGTTGTTTTCATTTCAAAGTCATCAAAAGCCCACACACAAAGAGATTTAAACCAACCAAGCTTCTCTTACGTCACGGGACGGTGGGTTTTAAAAACAAGTAAACAGTTTTGTGACGTATCATGGAGGCATTTCATGTCATAACTGACTGGAGATTTCGAAATGACAAGCTGTGTCGATCGCAGTTGCCGTCTGAGATGTTTGCGTGGGCATCGTTCGTGACTGGCAAATGTCAAACCACACACCACTGGCTGGGCACGATAAGTACCGTGAGATATCGTCGCTTGCTGGTTGAAATTTAAAGGGTCCATTGCTTCAGTTGCCTGCTCCAACAGTATCATCCACTGCCTCCAAACTCCTTACTGGATAATGTTCAGTGTTTTATCCTATCAGCACATGAAACTGAAGTTAACATCCAATGTCATGTATACTTTGCACGAAAGCTTTTAATTCAGATACAGTAATCAAGACAACTTTATACTGCATTTCGATACGAGACATTCCTATCATTAGAAAACATTGACACTGAACTTCAAAACATTTTTTTTTTTAAAACAAAAAGTACATGAGAACTACTACAGCATGACTTCATATTTATCTTGATATCTATCTCCATTTGTTATCGTGAAAAGAAAACAAAAACATTTTGCCATGTGAAAGAAATTGAAGCTTACACATTCTTGAGCGTATTGTTACATTTCCTGACTGTCGGATATGTTTAGTATTTCACATTGCTGAAGTTAAAATGCAATGTGACCCATTTAAGCAAAGATGAATTTGAACAAAAAAGAAACTAAATGGCACCGTTGTTTTTAAAAGTCAAGTGGATCAAGCTCGTGATGATTTTTTTTTAAGTTAAAAAAATCACAATTTAAATTGACTTGCTTGATTAAAATCAGGAAAGTTGATTTTGAATTACTGATTTAAATCATTTTTTTAAAGAAAAAATACGAAATCACCGGCCCTGTTATTGGTTGACCGTTTTTAAGGGAAATAAGGTGTTCGTTTCACAGTAAACCATATTTTTAAAACCAATGTTTGTGGATGTAGAATGATAGATTATTCAAAATAAGAAAGAACAGTAACCTTCTTTTCAAGAAATAAGTTTCTCACAGATAGAAATTCAGTTATTTGCTGCTCAACTATAATTTGTTCACCCAAACTTTTCTAAATTCAAATGATGCATCTTCCGTTACTCATCACATGCATCATGTTTTGATGAGATAAAGCTTTTGCAGATGTTTAGTGATGAGACTGAATGGTTTAACAATAATTAAAGCTATTTTCATTGTATTCCATGTTGGTATATATTCTAAATGCCCTTTTTCCCTTTAAGGCAGCTTGGATCTGATTTCTATAAATTTTGCTTTCACATTTCAAAGACAAACACACAAATTCAATACCGCTGACCCTTTTATCCAGGAAACGTCACATCATTGAACGATAGGAATATGAAATAAAGAAAAAAAAGAAAAGAAAAACAATATAATAGAAAAAAATGCTCAAAATGTCAGAGGAAATTCAGGCAAGCCCTATTTTTCTTAGAAATTTGCTATTTGTTGCGAATGAAGTCCTGCAGAGAGTACCGAAGCACTGGTGAGTCAAATAATTATTGCTTTCCAGGGTAGCAGATTTCTAATCGAATGTAAGCATGTATAGACAAAAGATTTTCTGTAAATGGATACATACAGTACGTACATGGAGGAGATTTGTTGTTTAAAGCAGTATATGACAAAGCCTAAAATACACTTGGAAATTTTTTCTCATCGAGGCGCAGGCCACTTAACCAAATCTGGGGTCCTTTTTCACATCAGCATCTCCAAGTGTTTCTAGTCTCTGGTTCAATCATTATAAAGTTTTCACTATTAGTTGGTAAAGGTTCTGAAGTAGAAAGTTTATTTTTACATAGAACTGGAATTCATCACAAAATTTGTGGAACTCACAGAACAATAAAACATTTGTGGTGCATTATTTAATTAGTCTCAAAAATTAAAAACTAAAAATTAAGAAATTACTTAAATCATAAATATCACATTACAATCATTTCATATCCATTTTCCACATTATCTTTTGACAGTTATGCACGACCTCGACAACTTTGCGAGTCAAGTTCATTGCAAACATGCTTCTACAGTGGAAAACTGCCACCGTTCTGAACTGCCATGCAAAATTGTTTGGTCAAAGTGAAACTGTTCTACTTAACTCAACTGTTAATATTCACTTTGTTTATTGACATTTCTGTGGATGAATGCAATTTTTGCCGAATCACATTTCACCAGGCTTTTAATGACTCCGAAAATTCTACGTAAAGTTACATTCCTGCCTGTAATCCTTCCCGACGAAGTGCGTGCTACAGCAGTGCAGACAAAGGTGGTGGCATTTGAAGATTTTGCAATCGGGATTTGTCGTGAAAAGATGCCAAATGTGATCTTTACTTGTTGTCGATCACCCAACATGAAGTTATGTCACAGGTTTCCTCCACACTTGCCCGGTTGTCCAAACACAGAATGTCCTCTATTTGATCTGGCCCTAAAAATTTCATCAGAAATGAGCTACTGCAATGAGACATACAAATAAAACA
Organism: Stichopus chloronotus; assembly: GCA_021234535.1. Classification (NCBI taxonomy): domain Eukaryota; kingdom Metazoa; phylum Echinodermata; class Holothuroidea; order Aspidochirotida; family Stichopodidae; genus Stichopus; species Stichopus chloronotus. The sequence continues at coordinate 15,261,645 of CM037847.1, forward strand.
TGGTTCCCGCATTTCTGGCGAATCAATTTTCACGACTGTCTCAGGACCAAACAAATAATTTCCATGACATTTCTCCTTATTTTCTACCTAGAACGTGGAACTTTTCAACGATAACAGCAAAAGTCAAAGCACTATAAGGTGAGGAGACTAATAAATACGAGGGGTACTACATACTACAAGTGAGAATTTTCACAACAATGTCACCATGTGCAAATTTCCATGACTTTTCCACGACTTCAGGCAATTTCTCTGACTTGCAAAACTTTTGGAGGCCTTGCAATAACATCCCAATTTCCATTAATTTTTCAGGTTTCTCATAACCGCAGGAACCCTGGTCTATTAAAGCATGTTCTCTTCACACAGAAGAATAACAACTCACCTCTGATTTTTCATAGGTGGCTGCCCCTTTAGCGCCCCCTATGATGACGTACGGCACTCTGTCACCTAACGCCGGGGCGCTGCCGGCGTCTCGTTTGCGCATTCTCTCCGCGAGTTCCACGTGAGCCTGTTTCCCCGAGTACTCCTCTCCGGTCTTGGTCAATTCTTTGGTTATGACCAGCTGTGATATGTCTACTCTGTTGCAGAGAAGATCCGAAATCACCTGCTTCGCGTAGTCCACCGCACCGCTTGGATCTCTGGGAAACGAAAGGACGTAAGAAGATAACGACCATGGACGACGCCTGGATCGATCAATCGAATGGAACCAAAGCTACCCATTGCTACCTTGATGGGCTGATGACGCATGATCAAATAAGTTACTACAAATGATCATGGGATGCTAACACCACATCACCCCATTCCATTGGTCAATGAATTTTCCAAGTGAAATAAGTGCAACCATTGGGGTGTTAGGCCATGCCAATCTGCACACATAGCCTTGTTAGGCAGACTAGTCTCTGTTCTCCACATCAAAGTAGCTTTTATTATCGTAGTCACTTGTGTTCTGATACACACAGTACTTACAGTGTGTACTTGCACTAATTTTCTGACTGCATGGTGCAAACACAACTTTGAAAGCACACAGCAAAGGATAAAATAGCAAATTTCCGAGCTAATCTTCTCAGCTTTGCCATATACCAACCGACAGAAGGCAATACTCTTCATGTGTCACAGTGTTTGCGATGAGTGACAACTCTTCTAGCACGATCACATGTTACAGACGTTGGAACCAACAACCAGATGGCATCACCTCAGGTGAAGTCATAGCTTTTCGTAATCTTAAACAACAACTAATACAGTATCTACAGTACCGACATCACCAGCACCACCAACAAGACCAGCACCACCAAATGAAAGTACAGTAGTAAATATCTGATGTACTGTAAAGATTTTGAGATCACAGGAAAGTACGACAATGAACAATAAAAAGTAACAAAACAATAAACAATAAACAGTCAGTTTCATTGCTAGGAAGATTAAAACTTGTACCAGAGGATGGTCCAAAAATATCTTTTAAAGTGAAACTCATCTACAGCCATCCTCCCATATTGACCAGTTTTCCACACTAACTTCCAGTGTCGGGTACCCGTTAGAAACGAAAAGGGAGGTTCCAATTGTCTTTCTCATTGATGATTGGTAACATAATAACCTTATGTTCGAGAAATACTGTATATAAAAATATTGACGAAATATGAATTGGAAAAGTGCAGTAAGACTCCCAGGCCAGAGAGAAAAGAGACTGGATCATACCGACGTTTTTACGAACCTACGCATTCCTGCCAGGCAGTCACCAGACATTACACCAGACTTATGAATATTCATGATACCAGTCAGGGGAATGTTCTCGCTGTTATGGTGTTACTTTTTAACCAGTGAATAACATTATGAGAAAGTCATCATTATTTTTTGACAGACTTGGAAAACTGCTAACTGCAAAAGGATCCATGAGAGATCATTCCCTCCATTGCAGTATCAAAAATGTGACCCTTGGAAGTATGTGACTAATTTGTTGCCTAGCAACCATAAATGTCATACTGTACATCATCACAATGGTGTAACGTCCTCTGGTTGATGAACTTTTTCATTAGTCCATTGAACGAAAAAAAAAAAAAGTGGACAGTGCAATGAAAACCAAACTCCCAGTAAAATAAATAACGGAAATTGCTCAATATCCCGTACCATATTTTCAGATTTAAAGGGGCACTGCCAAAAAGGAACACTCAACAGTTTTGTTTCTTGAAAGCCAAACTTTTTTGGCAAAAAGAAAAACTCCCCAAAACCAACAAACGTAAAATTCACCCAATGTACAAATTTACAAATTACAGGGTATTATCAACATTTGACCTCAGATGTGACAAATTTTGGGAATCAGTAAAGGGGACATTAACCACAACGTGACTTGAACACACATGCCTGCCACACTGTAAGCAGAGGGTCGTTCCGAAAAGAGTTGTGCTTCATCTTAACAATAGTGGTACGCCAATAAAAAAAAAAAAGGAAATTAAACAGAAATTGATCTCAACTCTTTGTGGAACAGGACCAAGGTCATGCACTTTTAAAGCAACTGAACTGTTTGGCTTTCAGGTTGATGAAAACACGCTCAACGTATCTTAAGGTGAATCTGGTAGGAAGGGGTGGGGGACGTTTAATGGGGGTTAGGTGGTACCTCGTATAAATCCCCTAGCAATATTCTGGTGGGGATAATATCAAACATGACAAGCTTAAGTACGTAACTTCAACTTTTGAAATCCTGTGATTGCTTAAATACCCCAGCTGATGCATTGCGACCGGCTTGGACTACTGCGCGACCGCAGTTGTCCATGGATCTCTATGAACACTGTCACACCCCAATGTAATTTAACTGATGAATGGAATAACCACTTTAGATACATCAATACAAATTCTGATCAATTAAACTTGGAATCAGTTTCTTAAATTGAACAACTACACAGATAATTGGCAAAGTTTCGACAATTCGATAGCTATCCCATTGATTGGATGGATGATGGTCTCAAATTTATCAGGCAACCTAAAAATCAGACCAACTACTGTACAGTGATTTTTTTTTTTTTTTTCAAATCTAGGAATATTCTTTTCATGACATGTCATTCTGCATCCACATCCCCCCCTTTAAATATAATTACCAGAGAAAACAGAGCATAGATAATCAATTGGAAACTCATCCAATGTGCGGTTATCTCACGAGGGAAACCAATCCGTACGTACGCTATACATTACAGTACATTTACATCTTTAAGTTTTGAAAAAAGACCCTGGACAGTAATTACTTTAAAAGGATTACATTTTTACTTGAAAACAAATTAACTGTAAACTATGGGATCTAAGAAAGCAGCATAAACTGGACATACTATAACAACTCCATATTTGTCCATTTCAGTGGGTGGGCCTAATTGAATCTGACACATGTCCACTGCGGGCCAAGCAGCTTCAAAATAGCTTTTCATGAAATGTGTTCTACTGAGTGCCAGTATTTTTTTGTCACTTTTGGACGACTGTCTGGAAAATTCGCAAGTGCCGCTAAATAACACTTAAAGCCAGTAAGTGTGGCATACCTAACCGAAAAAAATATGAGAAAGTCCAGATACTACTTGCGCTCACACATGCTGAACGTAGTCGCCTTTTGCACAATAACAGTCAATGAGGAAAGCGTTGCAAGGTGCCTGGAGCACTTTCCTTCACCAAGTTACTTATGAACGGCAAGATTGAAAAAGACGAAACCTACCATTTTCTTGGTCTTCCACAAATTTATTAAAGTATGGCATAAAAGTAGAGCTAGGAAAGAAAGTTAAAGGCTGTAATGCATCACCCCAGACAGTTTCAGTTCTCCCAACCACCTACTGTACCTCTAGTCCCTCAGCCTGTCTAACATTCCTCCACATGTGTAATCAAAACAATGGATCCCTGTGTACGCTGTGTAATACGAGCTGCTCTGCATCTTTCGAATTTGCTGGCAATCTAAGTTTACTGTAACTTAGAACCAGTGAGTGTTTTCCTTTCAGGGAGGTAAAAATATAGCTTAGGGTGATGCAATACAGCCTTTAAGACAAGATGCAAAACTTCTTTAATTTTATAAACTGCTTTTGTCCATCATCCTTACCTCCTTCCAAAACAATTTTTTTTTTCTGTCTCAGGTTTCTCAATATCATCTCTTGTTCTCATAAACCTGTTCATTAAAAGCTTATTTACGAAACGGGTCGTCAGACGAACATCACAAGTGACATTTAATACAATGATGACACAGAAAAGGTACTAAAATATTTGTCTAGGGTAACCTAAGACTTCATCTCCCTCCTCTGCCTCAAAATATTACATGCTCATTTTTTTTCTTTTCAATGCCAGCAGACTATCAGTTGCTATATTTGCAGCCACAGGACTGCACCCCACCCCCACTAAAATAAAGTTCAAAATACTCTTTCAGACCATTTACAAACAAATTCTATTTATCGGGCAGTGATACCCTACTTCAGGCATGTTTTATTTACGTACATTTTGTTATTCCTTTGTAACCTCTCATTTCTTTTTTTATTTTACTGTAAAATCTGTCTGGACGTGCAGTGCACTGATTGGCCATGCTGGGCATGCCAGATCATAATCGTGATTTCAAATGAACACTACATTACTCGAAAATGTAAGAATTTAAAATACACAAATGTGTTTCAAGCGTGCCGGCTTCACGTCTGCTCCTGTCTTGCGGAGATTACGATAGGGATGGTGGAAAGTGGTGTTCGGTGGTCTGACGTGTGTGCATTGTCTGGATGGTGAACATATCCCTGCAAGCTGGGTGAGGTTACATCATCATCATCATCATTGTCTTTGATGTCTTTGATATCAGTTACAAGAAGCATGAAACACAATGAGTAAGACTTCAACTAAATTACTATTTTCCATCAAAATGAGAGAGGGTTGTATAGGGAGAGGGGTGAGGGGAGACTAGACAAGACACCCCTTCCCATCCGGTATGACATTAAGGGATAGATATAGCCAACTTTCTTTACATGTGAGTGTAAGATGGTACTATGGGGTTCAGGCTCAATGTTAATTAGCTCTTCCCATGTACAGTATATATGACTCAATAAAAGACTAAAATATCAATAACATTAAGTGCATTCTATTCATTTCAAAGAAATGGAACTCAAGTCGGGTTAAAAGACAAGTGTTCAACAAGTGTTGCCCTGGACATAAAATCTGAGGGCACTTCTTTCGTATAGCAAATGCCAGCCTTGACGTGCCTGCCTTCCTTCCTACTGTAGAGTCTGCAAATTAAACATCTGAAACTACATTTATATTGTGATGTTATTTTCTATCAGAACTTGAACTTCACATGTGAAAGTACCCTCTACTTACTGTACACCATATATTTTAGGTACATTTGGCAAGTGTGGCTGAACCATTAAAATTTGAGTGGATCAAATATATATGTGATGTGTACCATGACCTTCTCGCTGTAGTAAACGACTAAATGGGTGACTTCAGAAAAGGATGTTTTAAGTCATTCTATTCTTTCTATGGCTTGTTTCCAATCTGATTGTTTTCATCTTCCGTGTAAGGGCAGTCAGGTTTTAAATGTGCTCAGGAAACACCCTCTGCATAAGTGGTCCAAACATCAACTACAGTAGGCTGTCACTGACTACAAAATATATGTGACATAATTTGTTCCCCCTCCCTCTCTCTCTCTCCCTTCCTCCCTATCTACCTCCCTATTCCCCTCCCTCCCTACCCCCTCCCTCAAACCCTATCTCCCTCCCTCCTTCCTTTCCCTTCCTTTCCCTTCTCTTCCCTCCCTCCCTCCCTCCCTCCCTACCTCTCTCCCTACCTCCCTCCCTACCATCGTGGGTAAGCAATTAAACCGCACATCCTGATTACCTTGTTGCTGCCTTTAGGACTACATGCATCAAGGCAAATCTCTTTGAATTGCCTTGAGAAACATTTAAAGATGGCCGGTGACCCCAAATTGTACTATTAGGAACACAAATTTTTTTCAAGTATCACCGGAGAATGTCTGTTTACATAATTGGTTTAAATTGTGCACGGTGTGCTCATAAACGGGGAGGACAATAAAAACACAACTTCGCGTTAATCTTTCTCTTATGGTGTCTGTTTATATCAATGTCCATTCATGAACACACCATTAAAGAGAAATTTTTTTCAGAACAAAGTTCAATGAAGGGAGAAGGGGGGGGGGAGGGAAGAGGGGTGGACAGAGGAAGGGAAGGATCCCTTCCTTTTGTGGATAGATACTGAAGGTGATTATCAGAGTAACAGCTTAGTAATTTCCATGTACACAATTTGGGCTTTTTTTTTTAAAGTCGGGAGTAAAACAACAACTTTATACTGTAATCAAAACAATGCCTGTAGTCAATTTTTAAAAAACAAAGCTTGCTTAAATTCCATGTGGACATACCCTTAAAGAAAACAACATTCTTCATGTTCTGTTGCTCCTGAAACTACATTTTAATTTGTAACCATCAAAGAGCATCTTTGTCTTTGTGTGCCACAAGAAGTACACACAGTTTGGATCAGAAAGTCTACAGATTTTGTGATTCCTTGCCCATGCTCATGAAAGATGACCTACTGTACATACAGTACAAATATTGAATCAAATACTGTAAAGCCTATGTTCACAACTTGATTTCTATCTATATGTCTGCTGATGTCAAGTGATCTTTGACGGTTTGACCTCCACAAAAAAAATGTAGATCCCTTTCTTTACAAACTCATTCCCAAACGAATTCTCAGGGATATCATGTACAGTAAACAGGGTTTTCACTGTTTGACCACTCATGACCCCACTCATGATCCACAAACCAAGTACAAGATCAGTCAAGGTTACCCATAGTTTGACGTCTGGCCTCATGGTGGCCTCAAACGACCTTTGCCCTCCACAAACATCAAAAGGGATCATCTACCCATTATGACTAAGTATAAGATCAGGTAAAGTTGCCCATCTTGAGATACTGCTTAAACAAGGTTTTCACAATTTGACCTTTCATGACCTCAATTGACTTTGACCTCCACCAAAAACAATAGGGATCATCTACTCAGTATGAACAAACAACACACCGAGTATGAGGTCAGTCAAGGTTATCCTACTTTCAAAGCATAACCTATGGTGACTTCAAATGAACTTTTACCTCCACCAAAAACAATAGGGATCATCTATCCATTATGAACAACCCACACACGAAGTATGAGATCAGTCAAGGTTACCCACCTTGAGATATCATGTAAACAAAGTTTTCACAGTTTGAGCTTCAGTGACCTCAAATGACCTTTGACCTCCACCAAAAACAAAGGGATCATTTACTCAGTATGACCAACCCACACACCAAGTATGAGATCAATCAAAGTTTCACTTCTTGAGATATCGTGTAAACAATCAAGCGTCACACACACATATACTGTACATGTACACAAACATACACACGATCACCATTGCAAGTAATAAAAAACTGTACCTTCCCGACCCTTTAAGCTACAGATTGAAAGTGTGAGTGTTGCACGAAAGTTAAAATATCAATCTTTTTAAAATGAATAATTATTTTTTTTTTAATAGGGTGGAAGGTTCAATAGGATTTTATTTTCAACAATTTTGGTTGATAATTGCTATTAAGTGAAATGAGGATATCTTTTGCATATTGACCCTTGACCTCTCCACCTTACCAACAAGCCACAAAGACTTCATTAGGAAAACAGGATGAGCAGTGGTTCTTGCTTTTTTTCTCTTTGCCAACTTTTGTTTCTTTTTTTTTTGACCTAAAAAATTGTGTTTCAAAAATATGTGCAAAAAGACAGAATTAAAGACAAAGAAAGGATCATACATTTTGACCCTTGACCTTTCCATACATATTGCTAGGACATGTTTATTCACATCCTACGAACAATGAGGCACTTCATGCATTCCAGTGACTTCACCGGATGTGTGTGTGTGGACCAAACGTCTCCCACGGTGAAGGGTACCCAATGGCAGCAACATGGTCATGAGGTTTGAACACTTATTTATGGCCCAAAGTCCCCCAGCAGCATTTTTGGGAGATGCCACAAGAGAGAAAGGATGGCAAATATGGTTAATTGGTGGCAGCCACCAAAAGATGTTGTCCAAATCATTACGTAAATCCTCTTTCCGAAACATTTTTAGCAACCTGTAATTTCCCTCAGCAACAAGATGCATTTACAATCAATGAAATTCATTAGGCTGAATGACCACTTGATGCTACTAAAATGTTCACATAACTTTGGGGCATTCAGGAAGGTGTAGGTATGTAAACAAAAGATTCCTAATCCTTGCTGTGTGTGTTGAAAGATAGTGACAACTGTGAGGTTTTGCCAATAGCCTGACAGAGGGTACAGTGTAACCTTAGACATTCTGGTAGATTGTACCTGGTCAGGGGATTCACTACCAATCTTTTAAAGCGATGATAATCTCACGTAGAAAGAGGATGAAGTCATTATGACTATCATGCTACCTTGTGATGATGAAGAGGGTGGGGGGGGGAGGGAGGAGGGAGGGCACCTGAACCTCCCTCCAGTCCCCAAGTCCTCTTCCTGGAGAGATGCTCACAACGCTGGCTCTCCTCAATCGACAGATGGCACTCAAGGCTGCTCTTGTTTGAACAAGAGAGATTTTGGTTTGACACTTGGCTTAAGAATTAATCAAACCTTATTGGCAAATAAGTGACCAACAGGTTCTATGACTTTAGAACATAATTTTTGGTAATGTTAGATGGTTGCGTGTGTAAATAGGAACTCAGTGCCTTATGGGACTTACAAATAATACAAACTCACTAAATTAAGTGTTGAAGTGTGCACTTTTAATTCAATAATCACACATCACTGCAACTTGCACTATACACGAGCCGATTTTAAGGTCTTTAAATATATTGTTCACTGAAAAAATTTGATATCTCATAAAAATTTTGAATATTTGTCTCCCTCTACTGATGAAAACCATATCTAAACGGCATGTTCAATTGAGTTATGGATCTCTAAGAAAATATCTATTTCGAGATATGTTCACTGAATCATGGGAAATCTGTGATGTCACACAAGTACAACTACTTGAATATATCCTTTGCATTTCTTTATAATCTTGACTGTCTTAATAGGATACATGAAAACAGTTTAAAGAGTGGTGATCTTAACAGGACTTGAAATCAGCTTGAAGAAGGGCACAGCCAAAAATGAGCAAACTGGCTGCAGGTCTACATCATTTCATGGAGCATTCACTGAGGGGCATCGCGGGGAATTAGCAAGGGACTGAGAGCGGTAGCTATTGATGCCGTCAGTTATTTCCAGCCCTCCCTTAATTTTCGACAATACGTTAAGGTAAATCGACAATATAGCCAAAGCTTATAGCCTAAATGTAGCCTAAGTTTTCACTGGCATCAGATTTCAACGTTAAATCATCACTTCATTTCAAAGAATTATAAGGAAGACTTCATGCAATAATTTGATAATGTTAAATTTTGTCTTAATAACCATGAGGCAACAGGAAATAAGACCAAAAAAAAAAAAGACCAAATAAGTCTTTCTCCAAGCAGGCACTATCTTGAGTACAAAGGGCTAAGATATTGGCAAGTGGTTTGAACTATCTGCAGCAGACAATTATTCTCCCTTTCACTGAAGGATGCCTTTACTTGTCAGCGAAATTTTCTACTGTAACTGATCAGAGGAGTTACAGTAGAACTAAGGAACGAATAGTTGGAATTAAATTGACGATAACGTCGCAACAGTTCTGACTTCGATACTGAACGATATGCTGGAAATCGCATAGCCAGGTTGACGATGGCTGAGCCAGAGACTATCAAGAAAACGACAGTTCAAGTCTCCTTTGGATGGGTTGATAATTACCCGATAAATTCAAACAAGTTAAACAGTGATACCTCCATGCAACACAAAACAGTATTGTACAGCATCATAAAAAGGGACCTGAAAGTGAAAGCTACACGACATGATTATTCAAAAGTCAAAAGGTTTTCACTAGGCAAAGCTGTGAGGGGGCAATCAACTCTATAGGAACTTCTGGAGTACAGCTACTCGAAAAGGCCTTTCACTAGGGTCGAAACACAATATGGCACCTGTCTTCTTTGGGCTGTAGTAACTCATTGACGAGTGGATTTGTGCATCTTCTTGTCTGTTGAAAGGTGGGCAGGCATAGGATGAACAGATTTATCAAGTGTGCTATCTACCATGAAGGAGTTGGTGGTTTCACAGGCAGCAATTATCCAATAATCACGCATCTCAACCAAAATGCCATTCACTTGTTCCTTTAACATCACGTTTTGGTTTCGAGAATGTTTTGTTATTCTTCGATCTTATGCATGCAAAAGGCTAGCCCTGTGAACGAGCAATCTTATGACGGCTAGGGGGAGACTCTATCACAGAGCTAAAATTTGACACTGAAATGTCAACTTAAAAGGGAAGAAAACTGCAGTTGCTAGGTGACACTTTGAAGAAGCAATTCAAAACAATGACTGAAAATGGTGTGGACTGTGCTGGGTATAGGGTTCATAAATCCCAAAGGTATATGTTATCATTTTGGTAAAGTGTTTTTTGAAGAACAATTCAAAGGCAGGTGACCATTAGAAACATGAAAATGTTAAGAACAAAGACCATCAAGAGACATGTCATGCTTGAAAGATGGTAGACATAGATCAACTATTTGTCACTTTTGACAACATTAATACTTGAAATTGTAATTGCAAAATTATTGGCTAATTGAGTCGTTTCGTAAAATTCACTAAATTTACTCAACCTGTCCAGTTTCATTCTTATACTGATGACAAGTGGCCAAACCAAGAGAATTCCAATGTGTCACATACAAAGGAATATTAATGATTGAGTAATAGATGATTTAATTTGGTTTTTGAAAATTCATGACCAGACACTTTTTCATATTAGTACTATATCCACATGCACACAACCGGTACTTACAAGGGTAAAAAATTCAGAACTTTCAACAGTTTCATAGCTATTGGACGTAAAACTTGACTGACTATGCTAATTGTAAGTATTGTCATGTGCTTATCACCTTTCAAAATCACAACAATCTTACTGATATCAACTCAATGAGCTCCTTTAATTTACACACAAATCAGACAAACATATACATTATAAACCAATATTAATGGTAAACAATCACTAAAAAATAACCAAAGTTATGTAAACAAAGGTATACTTCCATGCAAACATAAACCAACCAATTGTGAGACTCGGTCAAAAACACTTTCAAACAGGTGGATGTTAGTGAAGGTACACTTCTGTAAGAACTTTATTCGTAAGGTTCCAGAATCCTAGCGACATAAAATGACCAAAAGGCCCCCAAATGTTTATCAGAGACAAAAACAAAGGCATGCTTCCATAAGAATAATTACAGTAAGGGTTAACAAAGCAGGCCAACATTGATCATACAGAGGTTGTGATACCATATAAGAACAATTGAGAGAAGTGATTAATTTACTGAGCCAACATTTTACTTCATACTGAGGTATGCTTCCATAAAAATAATTAAGATTAGGGGTTAATAAATGCGGTCAACATTTACCATAATACAACATGCATGCTTCCATGTAAGAATAATTGAGAGTAGGGGTTAACGAACCAGGCTAACATTTACCATCACACAGACAAGTAAGACAGACATTTAAGAAAGTCATGTAAATGAAGGTATGTTTCTGTATGAATGTTTACCATAAGGGTTACTGGACCCAACCAACATACAGTAAACAACCAGGCCAATGTTAACAAGAGTCACATAAACAAAAGCAAATTTCCATGCAAATTTTAACCACGTAATGGTCACACGATATGACCAACATTCTAATACCAGTCATGTAAAACAGAGGGATCTTTCCAGACATTTGTACCGTAAAACTGGATGTCCGTAGCTACGAAAGAGTAAACAAGTCACGTCGAAACACCGTCATGTGAATCATCTTCCACCAGTGTCGTGTTGTGACTTGCCTTTCTCATGAGACTGTAAACTAAAAGGGCTAGGCAATGTGAAACTACAAAATGGAAAAGAAAACACACATACAGACAAAAACAACTTCCTTTTGGCAGTGGGTTTGTGATTCCTTTGATGTACAAGGATAACGAAGTCAGTGACGTCAGCAATACCATCCAGTGAGAAGTAAACGAAATTACACAGTTAACTTTTGAGATGTTTCTGTTCAACTTTTCATACTTTCAGAACTAGACGATACTTCTTTTGGTCATTCCTTTCATCCAACACATTCCAGCCTGTGCCCTTTAGTTCCACTGCCGTGTCTTTTGAAGTCACCGCCAAAGATCAAATATCGTTCCATTCACTGAGGTACTAAATAACGCTTACCTGCTTGATGAAGGAAGACTGCCAGAGCGGTGCATACGATAATGGCCTCTTTTTTGCATAAGATTGACAAACCGACAAATTATTGGCTTGTTTAATGGATCATGGGCATCATGTAAGGTAGTTGAATTTTAAAATTGGGTGCAAAATTCATCAAAATATGTTATTTTGAGGCGCCTTACCTCTGGAAATAATTGTTGAATTTCTTTTTCTTTTGTTTTTCTGAGGGAAAGGTATATCAAGGATGGTGTTGAATTTCCTGCCAATTGCGGCAACTATGTTGATAAGTACTCCAGGCAATGGAAATCGAAATGACAGTTGGACTAGAGGGTGTTGTCCGAAATGTGCTACACATCATCACACAGCTCACCTGTCTATTAGAATCTTCTGTAAGCACTGTCCGACCACGTTAGCAACCAGGGGGCAGTTGTCACGGCGAACTGTTTCTATCCCCTTGCAGTCCATTTTGTCGTAGGTGTCCGCTTTCGTGAAGAACAATCCTGCGTATCTCTTCTTGTTGATCAAAAGATAAGGATAGTAGACCTGAGTGACAGAAGAGAAGAACATGGTGAGGGAACAGAAGTTTTAGCTAGATTTGTCACAAAACAAACGTTGCTGCCTTGCATATTTAGCATATCTCTGACAGAGGTAATGTTAGCAGTTGCCTTACGGAGATATGAAACAAACCTGGGTGATATGCCACAGGGGATCTCAAAAATACCTAAAGAGGCCTGGGAACTTGATGAGGGGATTTCCCCAAAATTATTATGAACGAATTAATGAAAGGGGGGGTGTATTAGCAACATCCCATTGAGAATGTGTGCACTGTTAACAGCATGTACCAGGAGATTTACTGTGCATGTAAGTTTAATAGGTCAGTAACACACAAACGGGAATTTCACAATTTGACACTGCAGTCACTCACTGGGGGATCGGGGAAGAGGCTCTTTGTCCCAACCAAAGGTGGGCCAAAAAGTTGTTTCTAAAAAATTGCTGAATTAATGAAAGAATATAAACCTAGGAAAAGAAAATAACCTTCACAATTGTTCACTTTTGTCGCACCACATCACATGCGAGTGAATTCAGTCACAGAAAATTTTTCACAAGGGCAGTAAACATCTTCCCCTTGGACCCATCTCCCACGTTACAGTAACACCAGTTTGGCCCCTACCAAACAAAGGACTTGAATCCACCCTTTCAGTCACTGAAATAAGACTGTACTGTCTCTGGATTAAAGATAGCAACCACTGGACTTAACATTGCCATCACTAGATTCAACAATGTTGACTTGCTGGATGTAGCACTGCAGTCACATGAAAAAGATATTGGTCACCAGTTTAGAGATTTGTAGTCACTGGTTTAGAGACAGAAGTCGCTGGTTTAGAGATAGTGATCACCGGTTTAGAGATTGTGGTCACCGGTTTAGAGACTGTGGTCAACAGTTTAGAGATTGTAGTCACCGGTTTAGAGACAGAAGTCACTGGTTTAGAGATTGTGATCACCGATTTAGAGATTGTGGTCACCAGAGCGGGACATTTAACACCGGACTAGACGTCGTTGTCACCGGATCAGACATTGTGGTCATGGAACTAGACACTGTGGTCACCAGATTAGACGTTGGAGTCACAGGGTTAGACACTGCGGAGACTGGATAACACAGTGCAGTCACAGGCCTAGACATTGTAGTCACTGCATTAGACATTACAGCTATCAAATTTTGCTACAAGTCATGATACATTATCCTCTCATCTCAACAAAACAAACTGTAGCAGGAAGCAACAAATAACCGAAGATAACACCCACTGTGGGGTGTGACACCGCAGACGAGCAGAGCGAGACACTTTACAGAAGCTGAATACGTGAACATCAAGGGATGGTATAATGGGAAGGGGAAAAAAAATTAAAAGGGGCGGAGGGAAGATGTAGCAGATCATTAAGAATTAAGTATATCTGTTTACAGGGATATCAAAACATAGTATTTAGCAATATTTGCCTTAAAAGAAAAACTTGGTAATAAACGTGATCAGAATTAAAATTTTGGTCGTTAGTTTTGAAATTTCAAGCATAAATTTCAGGAATTAAAGTAAAAGAAAAACAAAACTAAGTCTGCACTAACAGCATGCCAGGCATCTTGCGAATTTTTTGTTTTTTTTTAAATTTCTAAATTTTTTGGCATAAATATCACACAGATGAATGCACTGTCCTACATCCATTGAATTTGTTCGGAAACAGAAATGGGACAGTAAAACAACATTATGGCGCGAAACGAAAGCGTTGATATTGAGACTAACATCAAGCAGAGGGAAACGTGACCAGATGCATACAATCACCTACATTTAAAGGTCACCTTCCTTTATTTAATCTCCCATTAAGATGAATCTCTTATTGATTTCTTATTACCGTATCAATGTTGGATAAACCAGTAAGATCATAGCACTCCCACACAAATTCCAAGAACAGTTCCGTAACAGAGTTTTGATCATTGCTCGTGAGGTTATGACCCTTCAGCATTTGATAGTGTGGTCAGTTTTGATTACAGATGAATGCACTGCCCTACGTCCATTGAATTTATTCAGATATTGACATATGTGAGTGAAACGACATTATGGCGCAAAATGCAAGCGTTGATACTGAGACTAACATCAACCTGAGGGTAGCGTGACCAGATGCCTACGATCACCTAAATTTAAAGGTTACCTTCCTTTATTTAACCTCTCATTGCGATGAATCTCTTTCTATTGATCTATTATTAAAGTATCAATGTTGGATAAACCAATCAGATCATAACACTCCCATGCAAATTCCAAGAAAACTTCCAGAATAGGTATTTGATCATTTCTTGCAGGCTTATTGCCCTTCAGCATTTGACATTGTGGTCAATTTTGTATTATCAGAGGTTCTCACGTACTTGTGAAGAATCCTCAACTCCTATTGGCCCATTTCAGTCAGGTGACCATGCATTATCCTACTATTAAAGCACCTTCAAGTTTAGAGTAAAATCACTGGTAGAAGAATACAATAGAAACATTGACAGTGTTTTGTTGTCTGCTATTGTGCACAAAACTATGGTGGTACTTTGTCTATCGCAAACAAATATTGTAGACATGTTGGTAATCTTGTTTACCTCTTCTTGGGGGTTTGTTTTCAAACCTAAATTTTCTTTCACTTTCGTCTTTTTCTTCACGAGATCATTTTGTATGTATGAACAAGGTCAATCAACTTAGAACATATGCATGAACTGTTGGATGAAGAACAGTTGAATGATATTGCTGGCTGCACTTGGACTGAGCCCCAGTGCATCACTTGCATTGCCCCCAATCATGCACTGCCTCCAATTAATGCATGGTCCAGTGTTCATTAACCTTTTAGCAAACAGAAGAGTCCATGCGATGAAAACCTAAAAGTACAAAGAACTACCTTTTCAAATTCCAGTTTGATAGGTGATGGGAAGCTTTCTGAGATCTTCTCTGCAGCTTCTTGTCCAAGCTTCATACTTTCTCCCACCGTTTCCACTCCAAACTTCACCATGACCGAATCTGTGTCTCCATAAACCACCTGCGAATAAAAGGGACAAATGTTGCAATCCTTCCATTCTTTTCCTTCTAGTTCACTTCTGCTTATTTCACGAAAGATGATTTGAGTCTTGTGTTTTCTGTTTACTGAAGAATTTTAAATGACATGTTATCAACTGTCTGGTGAAAGTAGCCGATGCGACAGCTAATCATCACGAGTATGGCCCTTAAAATTTGGTCTCTATTTACAGTTCCAGATTATCACAAAGGAGGGTGCCTGAATAATTGCATAGGATACTGCTTCCTGCAATTTTCTTTTGTATGAGATGCAGACGCTGTAAGATCTGTGCAAAATTTCCTTTATTAGAGCATCACTCTGATTGGCCAAAACCAAATCTTTTGTAAGGACAGAATAGATTAGTCCTTAGATTCTGTACCACTTTCACAGTTACATATTTTAGTGACATTTCATTGAGCAGCGTATCACCATCACGATATGCATCTTCAATATCTCATTTGTCTTTTGTCATCACTTGACCTTTGACCTTGTGTAATTTCAAACTCACAGAAAACAGTTTTTGATAGCTTATTTCTCCCTTCATACTGGATCAAAACCATTAAAAATCATGCTTTTGTACCACACTTACACAAAAAGAGCAGTGTGGTACACCTTGCTAACAACCTCATTGACTTAGGTCATTCAGCTTCACACCTCATGGTTATTCCACTCAGATAGTACACAAAGCTTAATGAGACATTAAACTGCCTAGGTTTTCTTGAGCTGACTTCATGCCATGGCAGGGGATATTA
Source organism: Stichopus chloronotus (assembly GCA_021234535.1). NCBI lineage: Eukaryota > Metazoa > Echinodermata > Holothuroidea > Aspidochirotida > Stichopodidae > Stichopus > Stichopus chloronotus. The sequence continues at coordinate 15,278,253 of CM037847.1, forward strand.
GTTGTCACGCCTATGCAAAAATGTGTAATTGAGAAGAGAAGGTGGTTTCCTGACTGTTTTAGCGAGATTGATTCATCATGTCTCCTTACAGGTGTTTGTATCATTTGTCCACTGCATGCATTGAGGACTTACTCTCTTGCCTCTTCCCCCTGTATTCTCCATTTCTATATACTTTGTTTCTCTTAGAACAATCATTTAAACTCTAAAGAAGATTCTGTAAGGCCCCAAACCACAGGCCAACTTATTTTACAAACTTTTCTAGGCAGGTTTTGTTATCTATGTGGATGAGCTGTTTGATCGGATAGTGATCTTACTATTGCATCGTGGGAATATCCATTCTTGATGTTGTAGGTTCCCTCCACCAGCTGTCTCGTCTTCTCGATCATCATTCGTCCAAAGGCAGTGACACTCTGTCCAAAAGGTAAAAAAAACAAGTGAGCACAATCACATTTCTCATATTTTTTTACGGATTCCAGGTACCTGTCTGTTGTTATGAACAGAACATACGTTATCTTATTTCTTTCCACTGACAAGCGAATATTTTCTCTGTAACATGAACCCAGCGCCTAATTACATTTTCATGGCAATATAAGAGCTATGTAGGGCTAATACCCTGCTCATGAAGAAAGTATTTTCAAATGTCTAATTGCCTTTTGAAAGTATCACTTTGGTTTAGGGAGCATGGTAGGCCACAAAGGATGTAACTGTGGCAACCACAAAGGATGTCACTGTGGCAACCACAAAGGAGGTTCATTTCACAAAAACTGGCAAACTCTTGACTCTTTTCAGTCAAAAATGACTATGACGATCAGCCATGTACTTTTCCTCGACTACAGGTTTCAAGTTGCACTTAAAACCATGTAGTCTATGGCTATTACATGTTGAAAAAATTCATGGAAATTAGTTGCTCTCCTTAGAGGCTGTAATGCATCACCCCAGACAGTTTGAATTCTCCCAACCACCTACCTCTAGTCCCTCCCTCAGCCTGTCTTACATTCCTCCACGTGTAATCAAAACAATGGATCCCTTTGTACGCTGTGTAATACGAGATGCTCTGCATCTTTCGAATTTGCTGGCAATCTAAAAATACTGTAACTTAGAACCAGTTGAGAATTTTCCTTTCAGGGAGGTAAAAATATAGCTTAGGGTGATGCAATACAGCCTTTAAACACAAGCTACCTTCAGGTTGTCTGCAAACAGCTAAATATACAGCCAAAGTTCAAATATGATACCACACTTTGTCTTTTGTTTGGATCAAGTGTTTAAATTAAGAAACCATAAAACAATATGCATGACTGAAAAGGTTATCAAACAATTTGCCCTTAATTTCGGTTGATGCGGAGTAGGTATATGGAATATCTGTTTTGAGGAACTTTCTCTGGGTACATGTCCAACTTTTGAACCACCAAAAATACACTTTCGGTGGCTAGGTATTCATCTCCATTCACCTCACTACTTCCAGGTGATAATTGGAGTCTTAGGAGGGATCTATCTGAGTGCAACTGGCAGCTTAATGGCGATCATATACAGGATTAATTATCGGAGTGCCTACTTTTCCCGGTTTGTGTGCTTGAAAAGGATGAATCAATTTTATTTGCTTCTTGTTAAGTTATATTTCAGTGATTTGGCAGAATATTTGTGATGGAAGAGGTCTCCTGAGAAGTAATAAACTCAAGATTGAGTTTGTATGAAGAAATCCTTTGCTGCCAAAAATGATCAAACAAAAACTAGTGACAACATGTGAACTTGAGGGCGATTTAGAAACTTCTAAACTACTCAGATATGCCTTCTTATTGTCTTGCTAGAGTAATTTCTCTCTGAAATACCAATATCGAATTTCATTTACCAAAAGAAATTACAAATGCTGTCCTCATATTGTCGGTTGTTACCCGTTTCTTTTTTTAACTTGCTTTACATCCAATTTTATTCAAGTTATTTTGACCCCAAAATCACTCTACTGCTTACGTTTGTCTGGGAAAGAGAAGACAATACTTCTTTTTGCCATTCACATCACTGACATACATGTGACTGGGACAAACATGTGACTGGGGCTTAAAGATATTGTTTGGGATATTGTGTGAGCCAAATTAGCAACTACATACTCCAGTGTATACTATAGCGCATCAACTTTCCAATTAAAGATACAGTACTTAAGTTTGTACTGTGGAATGTATCTAAGGAACAATTGCATTTGGCGGACCATTATTGGCGTAACAGTTGAGACTCCAAATTTGGCAGAATAATGAACAAGGTGTGATAAACATGCAGGTCAAAGTTCAAAAGGTGTTCATTTGTACACACACAGAACACAGTGCACTGTGACTTTCTGAACGTTTTCTGAACAGAAAGGAAATATTGAACTCATTTCGATGAGTTGCAAGGGGATGGAGTGAGTCAAATGAATCAATGATTTTCAAAAAAAGAGGGAAAATATGGTAGCTCAGGTATAGATGTGTGCGCATATAATCTTACAACAACCCTGACAAACTGAGGATAAGCAACTTTCTTATCATTGTATGATACTGACAGGTTTCACTGTCAGTATGTTGCTGACCTACATTAGGCTACTCAAGTTAGCATTGACATTGCCAGCATAAAAATGCCGTATGGTTTACTGTTCGACTACGAGTAATACACAAATCTTACCATTATTTTATTTAGGGCTAGCAATCGTGGAACTGCTTCCAGATCGCTTTGAGAATTTATGACTTGTTTGAGCAATATCTATGTCACATTTAATACTCCTGTGCTATATACTGGTACTGGTTGGATGGGCCTAGCCGATCTAACTTACGAATGTTTGGAACATTAGCGTTTATTTGTCCTCGAGGGCGAGGCCTGACAGATGAGACTCAACTCACGCCTAGACTCTGAAACTGTCAGACAGATGCAATTAGGCCTTGATGTGCTGGAAACTCAAGCTATTTGCATGTGATTTCTTGATTTATTCTAGCTATACATGGCCTAACAAATAGCCAGTAACATATTGATCTCATTTGTGTGCATGAGCAGTTTCAGCAAGTAGGTCATCCCTTATGTGGAATATTTGCTTTGTCAGACAGTACTTTAAATTTTTATCATTTTTTTGTTTTTTTTGTTTCAAGGCTTATTTACAGTATTGTATTAGGCCTAGGCTGTAGGCTGGTTGAACTCTAGGTGCACTTGTTTCAGCACAGTTATTTTAATGTGAAAGTATTGTCTAACGTACTCTGAATGAGCATAGTTGCCTAACAACAGCAAAACAGTCTCAATTATCTCCAACTGTAATGGTTTTTGCATATTAATGAGATTTAATGATCATTTGCTGAGCAATAATAAGCCACCTTTTAACAAATCACAGTGCAGGAGCTGAACAACGGATGGCTAGATGTTGTTAAATTCTATATGCAGTACTTAAGGAGTCTTATCATGTGCTACATTATATTGCACAGTAAGTGGGGTACTTCACATAATGGTGAGTGGGGTAATATCTTACTCAATATATTGAGGTACTGTTGTGTTGTCAAATGCATTGTCAGTGGGGTTACTTTGTGTTATTGCATCCTAAAGTGTGGTACTTCCCATTATTGTACATAGTACTAATTATAAGTGGGTGCTTTGTGTTTTTACAACATCATGTATTGTATTTTGTGTTTATGGTACTGTACTGCATTATATGATATGGACAGAGTTGGCTATTGTGCTTCAGACAGCACAGTCTTAGATGCAAGTGAAGGAGCAAATGTGAGTTTACAACTGAGAATTACCTTTTTGCTTCACTAGCTGTTTGATGGTACTGTACATAGGCATTCTACTACCTCTGGTATATTTAACAAAACATTGATTTGGCTGTGATCAAGGCATGACTTGTAAATAACTTTGCTTCACATATGAAAATGAAGCTTTGACAAAATAGTTAATCACACACACAGACTGTATACATGTACAGATTATATATATATATGTATATATATATATATATAAATATATGTATATATCTCCCAGCCACAAGTCCATAGACCAGGTGTATATTGTATTCCACATATAAGAAGCAATTCTACATCACTTGAATGTATGGTATGAGGGCTTTCTACTGTTCTTTTCAATTTGATGGAAATACATATGTACAAGTCAGACAAATGGATTTGACATTTTACCTACTTGTGTCCTCACTTCCACCAGTCCATGACGCCCTTTCCCTGCCCACTCAACACTTGCTACATATAGTTACAATCTTCAAGCAGTCATACTGTCTTTAAGGGGAAATAGCGCATTTGTATAATACACCAACATGGCAGTCAAAGAAAAAAAGCTTTTACCATGATCAAACCATTCAGTCTCATCAGTAAACATGTGCAAAAGCTTCAGCTTCTCAAAACATTGGAAAATGCATCATTTGAATTTTGGAAAAGTTTGGGTGGGCAGGTCACTGTTGGGCAGCAAATAACAATTATTATGGCAATTACGTCTGAGTAAACTTCTTGCAGGTGCAAGTACTTTCCATTCTTTTTCTGAAAAGTATTGGGCATACAATGTTAACATACTCTGATAAGAGTCATAAGTGACTGGCCAGTTTTCGGCTCCAAAAGGGAGCAAACTGAATTCCCTTTTCAATGTTTTTGATTTACACTTTGTTCCTCATTTCTATGCAACCTGATTTCTGTAAAATCTGCAGCTGTGGGTAAAAATCTAACATTATGGGTTTTCAACATGTTGCAGTTGTACTTCACCTTGGTATAAAACAGTGCAGCACAAGGTATGACTTCATGCATGTGCAGCAGAAAGTTCAATCAGAAAAAAAAAATCATCAATATTGGTTCAAAATTGAGATGCACCACAAAATGTTAAAAATGTCTTGTAAACTAAAATTATATTACATGCACTTTTCCAGGTTACAATTTTTACAAATGCATCTTGTGAAAATAAATAGGAAAGATCATGTACAACCTTTTAAAAATTTAAAATTAAGATATCCTACCAGGGAGAGGTATAGCGAATAACCACCTTGGCGATTGCACTATTTTATCGCCTTGCTGACAATTTGTACAGCTGACTATTTGCAAATTTAAGACGTCTGGTAGTATCTGAAGAAATGTTTACGTGACATCTCGTGGTTTTGCTTATCAATCCTTGCGGCTTAAAATGTTTACCTGTAGATTTGCGGTTTGAATTTATAAAGATGGATTCAACTGGTGTTGTAAGATATTGCTAGGCCTATGTGAGTGACATTACACACCAGTTTTACTCTCCTTGTATTTTCACAGCGATTAATCACAGTAATTTCTAATGGGGATCCTCTGCTTGTTTTGACACATATTTCAGTGGCATCAAAGTACTGTTTAATAATACGTGCCGTCCTGTAAATTTCTGGCAAATTTTGGCACTACTTGAGCACAAGATTTTTTTTTGTTTCTTTTGCATTTAGTAGCCTGTAGAATCATTTTGCAAAGTTTAGTATCATATTACCCAGTGAAAAAAATTACCACAATAAAAGTACCTTTGGAAATATCACCAAACACTAATACAGAACCAATTATTCAATTGGTTTTGGAAAGTAAAGTATACACAAGATCACATTACCTAAATTCTGATTACACTTGGTCATAGTGGTGAGTGTGATCCAGTTCCATGAGGAAGGGACGGACATCAATGTTTTAATTGCGGCGCCTCCAAGGACACTGGTAATGCTATTTGTACTTGTATCACTTTTTTCAGGAAATTCAGGAAACAGTCTTAACTGTGAAAAATTTACAATTCTCTAGTCAAAATAATTGGGTCAATTAATCAGGTTATATCAACTTTTTGACTATGAGGGATGGACATCAATAAATAAGACGATGTTGGCGTTGTTCTACATTTTGTGAAATTCTATTGAAACTTGGACCGATCTTCAAATTAATTAAGCAAACAAAGAGCAACGTCAGACCCTAAGGGAAGCCTCACAAATCCAACCTAAGATCATCTTCATACTCTACATGGGCTGTGTGAGACCAGAAAATATATGCACTGGAGCATGTCTTATTACTGTCTGGTTGTCATCCTTATTACAATGGGGAGCAATGGCTTGCTCTGAGATGATCTCAGGTTAGATTTGTGAGGATTCCCTGAGTACGGTCTATGAACAAAGAACTTTATCACATTCAGGTAACTGAGGGTAGGGCACTGGATATGCACATGAGAGACGGACAAACAATCAGTTCAAACATTGTAATTTCAATTTAGGAAGTTTGGGTTAATCCATTTGGGTGATACTGAAGGAAATTCAGGCATAACTTATCACTAGGAAAAATTTATTGGATGTTTTTTTTTTCTCCACTGTTATTAATACTGTGAGGGACAGACAGCTCAACAGGATTCATCTGACAAAATTTGCTAATTTTTCATGGGGATATATGATTATAGTTGTCGATAGATATGGTACCTTAAATTAGAAACTTTCAGCTGATAGTTTTCTAAAAAAAACACATCTCTGATACATTGCATGAGGGAGCAGACACATCACTGTCACTGAGATACACCCCCCTTCCCTAAGAGGTAAACCTCATCTCTATTTCAGAAATATTTTGGTGCATGTATATGCACCCTCCCATTCTTTTCTTTCTAGGGGACATACCATCTTTAGAAAAAAAAAAAAAAAAAGAGTATCAGACTCACACCTGTCAGTTCAGATCAGGCCTGTCAATTTTAAAGGTAGAAATGCTGCTCAGATTCATTTTTTTTAAGTTTTCTTTCTGGGTGGGAAACTTTAAAACCTTAGCTACCACATTCAGCCATAACTAACATACTTTATCAAATTTCAAGATATTGTTCAAATGTTACTTTTTTTTCTTTATTGCACTCTGGTTACATAAACCAGCTTTTGCTTGTTTGGACACAAGAGCCATTTTTCTCTGCTACAATGTAAATGGACACCAAACTCTGCATCTTGAAATATTAGCAAAGAGACTGGCTTAGATGTATCCAGAATTCTTTTTACTTGCAGTTAGGAAACAGGATGCTAATTTTTTTTATTTTCAATTGTTTCTGTCGCCACGGCAATCTGGATGAATGATCTCTTTATGGCACAAAATTCTGGGAAGCTGTCTGACAGATTTTAACCCAGATGAACAAAGCTCAAAAATATTTTGATGTCTTTAGCACATTGAAATGAGGTACCTTGGCACAGATGCACTAATGAAAAAAGGATACCTAATTTTGTGATTTATCAAGTCCTAAATCCTAAGCAGGAAAGGTCCCTACTCTCTCGAATAAATCATCTCATTGATTAAGGAAATGTTTAAAGCGGCATCAGAACTATTTGACAGTTATAAGATTTCTGCCGGCGGTCAGTAAACTGTGGATAATACTCCAATTGTTTACATGTGCCTGTGACAACTTCTTTCACTGTATTCCACTGTGATCAAAGAATCGTCTAACAAATCGTTCTGTCGTTGCTTGTTCAAAGTATGACCTACCAAAGGCTGAAAAATTCTATCAAATGACAACTCTGTTCACAATTCACGATTACCTGCCCATCAAACGTCCCCTTTAAAAACTACATGATGCTAAGACAATAAATGCAGTTTCCTGTAATCATCCACCTTGACATAAAATCAGAAACAACGGCGCTGGCACGACAGAACTCGACATCGACTTCGAAACCATCGATCTGTCGGAGGCAGCAGAGCAGGCAGACACTCAACGCTTTGAATTTCTGAGGCTTTGTGTCAATGTCAATTGTGATACATTTACAAGGATAAGTAGGGCAAGGTAGATATCATGCTACTGATACCTTCACTGTAGTGAAAGTTAACACGGATAGGTCACACGATATGCTGATCAATCACTTTCGGTGCATGTAAGTTTCGACTCATAAACTTCACTCACGTTCCACATAAATGAAAAACCCTTTTCATCGTTACTAGACGAACAACTTGAAAGTGTAGGTAATTCCTAAAGGTAATACTGCCTGCAACGAGACATTAATGGTGGTAGATATTAAATAACAGGGTTCGTGCAAAGGTCTTCAGATAAATTTAAATGAAATTCCATGATGCACTGTGACTATTTCATGAACTTGACATGAACATTTCATGCCCAAATTTGATTTTTGAATAATAGCACAACCATCCTGATAGACATTACCAGCCTGCTCAAAATTTCCAGACCTGAAAAGAAAAACAAAATTGCACGACATTTTCATCGCTTTCTGGCCCGATGGAACCGTGCAATATCTTGCCAGATTATTCTAGATTCTAATTTGGTCAATATGCCAATTTTGACATTTTGAGTTTTGGCAACTGCTTAATAAATTTTCTTGGATTTTGATCCTGCTCAGATACCAGTCAAATGTTAGCACTGAAAAGAAGAAAGACAAATGGAGTGAAGAGAAAGGTGCAAGCAAACCCACCTGTGAAATCTGTAAGCAAGGCAGTTTTCCGACCTGGGCTCCCGTGAAACCGTAGACCGAGTTTGCGCTGACTTTCAAAGCAAGCTGTCTTCCATCAAGGACCTTCTTCTTGAATGGATCCGTCTCTTTCTTCAAATCTGCCTTGGCTCTGAAATAAGTATTAACAACCACCATAAATAATTTTATTCAAATGCGTTCTCAATGTACCCTTAGTACTAACGAGACAAAAGAGAGGTGGTAAAACCAATTTTGGTGAATCTGCAAAACATAATTCTTTCTTCCCTAAGCGTCATTGAATTATCTGCAAGAAATATCTCTGAAATGAAAATGACATCTAGTTGTTTTTTTTTGGTTGTTGTTGTTGTTAATTTTATGACTTTGATCTAACAAGCAAGCCTCTAAATTAGCAACTGCATAACCCCACCCACTGTCCGCTTCTCATTTTGTCCCTGACACAAAAGTATTAACTGATAAAAATGTACATCACAGTATGCAATGATCTATTCCCTGGGTATCCATGCTTTCATGAGAAGAGAAATCATACACTGCATGAACTTTGACCTTCAAGATTGCATTTAAGCTCATTGCCACTGACAAATTAAAATGAACTCACTGTCAGTTGAGTCTTTTAAATTAAGCAGTCTTGTCAGACCTACTGAATGTTGACATAATTTATGTATCATATTACAAGGTAAATGCATAAACTTTAGTGTCATTCTAGGTGATTTTTGAGCCATGTCGACCCTTGACTCATGTATACAGACGTACAACAAAAGTAATCAAAATACACTCGATAAATCAAATTCTTGCTGTCTTTCCATCTTCTTGACGTTTAACATCTAGAGCCTTACTACAAAGCTCTACAAGGAGACGATTCCATGAAATTGTGAAGGGAGGCAAGGGAAAGGTGAAGGAAGGGGGGTGAAGGAGGGGGTTGAACCACACTTATCAACCTTTTATAAGGGTATATTCTGAGGTGGAGGAGGAGGGGGAAATTATTCTTTTCCTGCATTTCGTGAGGTTGAAACAAATGCCCTCTTACCCTGAAAGGCTGTAAAACCTTCCATGAACTACTACAAAGTGATGTGGTCAGTAGATATGAGAACAAAAATTGTGCCCCTGTGGAAGTAGACATTTTATGGAGTAGTGGCCATGTTGTTGTACAGAGGTGTTCAAAATGCACAGTCTTCTAACTTGATTATCAGCCATTCTTTTATCCAAAAGGAAATTATTTGTGACGTAACTTGTTGCCACCACAAAAGGCCACTGTCATAGCCTTTCATTTCCACAAAAAAGTTCCAACAATGACAATCTTTGCGGAAAAAGACATACTACGGGCAAATTTTCAGCTTTACAACCAATTAATTTTTAGTTACAAAAGTCAAAATTTACAACTCACAAGTACATAAATGAAATGGCATGAATGATGGCTAAAAACATGGTAAAACAAACTAATTACCTACAGGGACCCCTGGACAAACACCACTCCAACCTGTCTAGCTAGACCCAAGCATGTCTGTATTTTTTTATTTAGGATTTACAGTTTATTCCTAGTAGGACTGGAATAGAGACGATATTAAATTTCATCTGTGAATTTGAAATATACAGACACATACGTATGCATGATGCATTTCAATGTGGTGCTAAGCTTAAAAAATTGTGGAAGGTAATTTAAATTATCAAGTTATGCTTTTTTTTTTTTTCAAGTTTTATAACACTGAATTTGATAGCAAGTCTTCAGAAACACTCATTCAGTTATCACCATTCAAAATTAAACAACTTCTGGGTAACCAAGAAATATATTTACGAAAATGGCGTTGGTCAGTGGGGCTTTTCAAATTCAAAAGTACAGTACGCTGCACATTTGTGGAAAACAGAAAGACCCTCTGGTTCTCCCTTCATTTTGAATGTTGGAAAAACAACTTTACTTCTCAAGGGTTCATGCAGTCACCTACGGGAATGTAAATATGTAAATATTCTTTATTTACAATAATTTCACCAAAACACTGAAAAGCACCTACATTCAAGTCAAATTTTTTTTAATAAAATTCACTTTGTAAATTCTTCCCCTCTACTGACCACCGAGGAGGTTTGGGAGTAGATGAGATTCCCACAGCCAGAGAGAATGATGAAAAGGGCAACAAAAGTCGCAAATTAATCACAGAGAATTGACAATCGATCATAACACAATGAAAGAACACTGAAAGGGGGCGGTACAGTTAAATAAACAAATCCGATGTCTCAATTAACATCAAACAGCCCACGCATACTTTAACTACGATCTCATTGTTATCACTTTGATATACAAATAAACAAACTCTTCCATTTTTGGAATCTATCTCTTCCTTAGAGTAAACATAATCCACGTTTTAATTATCATTAGGAAGATGGTAATTTGTTGAACAAGTTTTGCCAACTCCCCCGAACGGCGGCCGACGTGGACATGGTAACCTAAATACCGACGTTCGGCTATCGAATCGAATGTGTCGTTACAAAGTCACTCCCACGTAAAGGCATTTAAATAACAAAGCTCTTCAAAAAAACCAAATAATTTGTAACAGACTCCTGTACGTGACTGAGCAGACAGCAATCACACAATAGCAAACTGATTGAAAGCGAGGCAGTGTCAGCTTCTCCTACGCAGGATGGTATCTCGTGGGAGCTGCCTGACAGGTATTGCTTGCTCTGTGCTTGCTTAACATGGATGCTCTTTACCATTTACAAGTATAAATGACAATGTATGCTTTCCTCCATTGAGCGGTCACAAAACATGTGACATTTCGACACACCCATGCTTACATGTAGAAAATGAAAGACGTATTCAACAAATTGGGCGTAAATCTAAAATATGTGCCACAATAATCGCTAAATATTTTGAAAGAATAGTTGATTCACTTCTCAGTTTAAATCTTCAAGCCCCCCTCTTCCATTCCATTCTCCTCACCCCACCCCCACTATCCTGCCACATGCTAATTGCATTCCTCACTAGATGATTCTGAATAAGACATTTGGATGTAGTGATGTAGTCTGCATAGATATAATCAATAATTCCTTGGTTCTCCTTTGATATCCCATGAGTCAATTCGAATCTTGGAGAAATCTGTTCATTGGATCAACTTATAAAGCACGTGTAATATGAATATTCATGCTGATTAGAAGCATAACATTCAAGCTATTTGCATACAGGGAATTCATGTTTAGCTTCTAGTAGGATAGTCTTTACAGGTCCTCATCTTCACTCGAACGATTTTGGTAACCAACTAAAAGCAAACTGATTGTAAAAAAAATTCTGACTAAAATCACTCAACACTCATCAAAGACAATACATGCAACATATTATCCACCACGGGCAGAACTGTCTTTCGTGCACTGTTGGCAGCTGAGACATTCTGTTGCATAGTGACAGTCAACACAGATGCCTACAAAACTAGTTGCCAGATGAGCGTAGACGCCGAGGTATCGTCGAATAAGAAAACCATCTCTCCCTCTTTCCAACAGAGAGAAAGTATGACAAAGCAAACATACCAACGGGATTCCCCTTCGTTCTTTTATTTCCTTGTAAGTAGCCTGTTATATTAACAACGTCCCTGGCTATGCAAACATAAGGCTGGATAAAACCTTTGTTCCAAATACGTCACACGATGTATCGCACCATCAGAGATGTTTGCCCTGGTCTGAATGACTACTTGGACAAAAGTAACGCTTAATGCACAGTATAACGGCACAGCTTAAAAGTTAAATCATAAAGCTAGCTCACCGTAAAGTGTAAATACTACTGACTGGCATTTTGTTTGGAGAAATGGCATCGACTGAATTGAACCATGGAAAAACTTTTTCATTAGACATGATCACAGTTGATCGAATCAAAGAACTGTTCATTGTTTCAGTGACACCATCTATGTACAATTTAGAGGAGTGATGAGGCAACAGCTACATCATATGTGATCCTACCCGACAGAAGTAAAGATCAAACTGAATTATTGCATTTTTAGTTCAGAGGAGTTTAGGACTTTGGGTAACCACCGGCGAGACGTTCTCTTTCTGACAGGTGCTCAGACGGTTAACGCGGCGGGGGGGGGGGGGGAGAGTGAATCAGTCCTAATGCGAACCCAATCCTTCTAGCGGGAATGCCATTTAACATCACCATCCGACGACGCGACCACCACTTTATCACACATGAACGTAGTCGATTGAACAAACAACAAAGCCTCATTGATCCATGAACATTGGGTCCATGGGATAAACAATAAGGCCTCATTGTTTCATTGACAAATGAACATTGTGATGAGGTCACCACAATAATCACACATGATTGTGGTTGATGAGATGAGCAATAAAGCCTGGTTGTTTCAGTGACACGTGTACATTCTGATGAGGCCACCACATTAACCACACATGATTATGGTTGATGGGATGAACAATAAAGCCTCGTTGTTTCAGTGACACGTGTACATTGTGATGAGGCCACCACATTAACCACACATGATCGTAGTTGATGGAATGAACTGGCAAGTCTTGTTCTTTCAAAATCACACATCCATTTTGTTGAGGTCATTGCCATCAACATGGCAATGGTTCACGCCCCCACGTTAGTAAACCCTCATTAACAGTAACACAATATAGACTGCAGGCAGGCTATCAAACTCAACAGGTGCATCGTATGGAAACGTTGGCCACAAAAACTAACAACAACGTGTCATCCATCTTTTAAAAACAACAGCCAAGGAAAAAAAAGATGGGCAAATCTTTTGCAACCAGATCTGTTTAGTATCAGTTTAGCTATGCCAGTACAAACTATGTTCCGAAAAAGTTGTTATTTGGGAAGAAAACGTATATGAGCGAATTGTCTACAGAGTAAACTCTTATCAAAGAGGAAAAAGTAAAATGACATGTCTGTTGCACTTCCAGGGCAAAGGTGAACGCAGTCTTTGGGGAAGACCGACTCCAACGACCGAAAGATACGATGAGTTCAGCAAAAAGACTCAAGTTTACCTTTTTCTCGCCGATAAGAGATCTTCCAAAATCTCCGGGAGTAGACCTTTTCTTACAGACTTCTTAACAAAGTAGTTTTCGGATGGCGTCTTGATGTACTCGTCGGAACCAAGACTGAAAGATAAGAGTGGAGACAGAGAGATGATCGGTGAAGATCTTTAACCTGTTGACAATTTTAATTGACGTATGAAAGACTCGCACCCCTTAAAGTCAGTGGGTCTGCCCTTTCGAAACGACGGTCCTTAATTTACCGCAAATATTGTTGTTCCAAGTGTAATGAACATGATGACCGGATAAAATTTTCAAAAGGGGTTTCAGACAGGTTCCATCCACCAGTGACCAATGACGAGGATTGCAGTAATGTGCAAGAAAATGCAAAGGGTTTAAGGGATAGGGACATCCCCTAACATTCTCCACTATAACATATCTATCAGCGGCACATTATATCATATAAGTTTGCCAAGTGGCACTTCACCTCTGACGTAACTGAGGAAGCTCCGTCTCATGACAGGAGATGCACATATCCCAGTGAACCAAACTTCAGACGATGCTTGCGCAAAGTCATTTGTAGTGAGGGCATCAAAATGGATTCAGTTCACCAACTGATGCCCCACAAGTTCTGATGTAAGTTGTGCACCTTGCTTAGGGCTAGAAGATGGATGGATGTGGGCTCATGTACCTCACTGTCATTTATTTCTAACGCTTCAGGTTTGAATCTTGGGAACGCTTTTCAACAGTCCTCGATAATGATTGCAACAGAGCCATTAGCAAAGAATAAGAACTTTGACCGACAAAATAACTATCCACCAGTGTTGTAATGGCGAAGGTATGGTGGGAGGTGCCCTTTGTATATTGCAGAGCACTTTAGATCACTGTGTGCAGCATGGGCTAGATTTGTGGTCAAGACCGACATTATGATGTGGCACAAAAGAATGCAAGGCCTGTATCAGAAAATTACCGTGCTCTAAAAAAACTTCAACGAATCATGATATTGAAATTATGAAATTAAATTGTGTGGAAATTTGGCATTAAAATTAGTATCGACTGAGAAACGCACTCCTTCTGAAGGGGAGCGAGAACTATGTCATGGGTAGACTTAATGATCAGAGATGATATAATATAATCAGAGATCAATAATTGATACGGTGAGCTATCACTGAGAAGGAAACACATCACAACAAGGGCTTTTGTGTATCCATAATTTAAAATTGTCACTTTTCAAATTCACATTTTAATGCTTGTTGTATATTTTTTGTAGTACCAAACTATTGACATAATGGGGAATATTTACGGTGGGGGGGGGTGGTAGAGCTGCCACATCTTGTTGTATTTAACGACAATCGAAGCGGGCTCATCACACCGATCCTGTCACCCACGATTGTCACGACGGTGATCCGGAGAGCTTGTTATTGTAAGTAACCAGACAATGTGAACGATGCAAATCAATTTTCATTTTACCGTGGTATTAACTTACAAACAAAAGAATTAAGAACTCTAATGAGAAATAAAAAAGGACGACTATTCCAATGGCCGAAAAAATAATACAAGTAAGAAAGGACTTGTCAGAAATAACAAATCACAGCTAAAATAACAACGTTTTCCCTGATTGTACTGAGTATTTCCTATCACATGATTTTTTAATGTTTGCATAACCAACATAAATAAGCCTTATACTAACATACCCTTTGGCAACTGCCTACGATGCAAAAAACAAAACGGTCACGAAGTTTTTGCAAAACTTTTCGACCATCTTTTTTCAAAATTAATTTCGCATGTGTAGATAAAGAAGGCTCACTTTGTTTGGCTAAGTTGACAATAGACTGAAGGATACCTCATGTACAACGGAAACATGGAGAGAAAAAATAATGACAAAAGAAACACCATCGGCATGAGAAAAAATGTGAAAGAAAGGTTAAAAGGTAAGTGATTTCACAGACTTCATTAGCTGGGCTAATGTTCATTTTATCACGACAACAGAAATCAAAAGCAAATCAAGGTGCTAATAAATGCAGTCCTGAACTGTGTGACCAGTTCCCACGCACGCACTAAGAAACGGTTTCCTGACATTTGCTTACGGAAGCGATGGACCATTCATAGTTGCTACAGGGTGGTACTGTGTAAACATGTTTTCATAACAGGATGACACAGGCACTTGCCACAGTACAGGTGACGCTACGCACGCCTGATCGACCACATGGGGATATCGCAGAATCTTGTTCCCACAGAGAGCTTTGTCAGGACACGAAAGTTAGGCCACCGCTAAAACAAGAGCTAGGTCACATAAATGCTGCGTAAGCAACTTTAGATCCAAGTCGGTCAAACGTGTGAGCTACTTACGTTTTTCAGGGATTGCGAGGCCAAAATATATTTAAGGTCACGACATGAAAGGCCGCTCAAACAAGAGCTAGGTCACATCAATGCTGTGTAAGCAACTTTTGATCTGAGTTGGTGAGTTGGCAATATAACTTGCGAACTACTTATGTTTTCCATGAATCGCGAGATGAAAATGCATTCAAGGGAAGGTCTGTTTATCTATACATTAGTGAGTCAGTCTTTCCGTTCCGTGTCTTGCCTAAGAAACCTGTAGGTTCTGAAGATAACTTGTACCTTGCCTCTGAAGGAAACCCTGCTAGGATTGACATGCCAACACCACCAAATTTATCAAATCAACCAATCAAGTTATTCCTGAAGGTCAGATACAGCAGTCTGCAAATCTTGTTTTCTAAGTACTTTAAATAAAATACGAATAGTGTCAGATGCTATAAAAACCACTCACATTTTTTGAAAGCTATGCCTTTACAGCACTCCAGAGAAAGAAACACAGATCTTACCCTCAAAGCTGAGCAGCAAATTCTAACAACACACACACATCATAATGTAGGTTAGGGTCAAAACACAGTGCAATAGGGAAAAACTTTTTATGACTCACAATAACAAAAAAGACTGTTCAATTTATCGAGGATGCACAGAGTAGGATTTCTGCTTCGGCTGCTATGTTGTTTATGATACATGCTTACAAAGCTGTGATTGGTGCCCAGACTGAAATCACAGGAATATAAAGTCACTGGGTTTAGCAATTAAAAATAAGCCAACGAGGTAATAAAATCACCATCAGATTTGCATTGTTGAAGGCTATTATCATCGCTGGGAAACTGGCTTGACAAAGTAACACAAACACTTTGCTATTGAGCGGTGGTATGCTACAAAGCAGTGGTTCCTTTTCATCGGTTTAATTCTTCCATTTGCAAAAACGACAAAAACCTGCAGGGGGCAGAGATATTATGAAACTGGCATAGAGAGACCAAATGTAGTTCAGTCAGTGTTATGGATGAGTTTGATGTAACCTTGTTGCAATGGACAGGGGTCCCCCGACTGTTGCAGATGCCGTCCCACTGCCTATGTACTCCGTTATGCTCACATGGGACTTCCCAATGCCCCCAGGGGATGGTCGAAACCCCTTTGAGAACCAACACCATAAAGTTTTCATTTACATTGTTTCATTTGATTCATTTGTCTTTGCTATGTTTACTACCTAAGGAACAGTCATTTTTTTCTTCTATTTTCTTTGAATACAAAACTATCTGGACCAGAAGAAAACAGTATCAACTTAACCTGGGCTCAAATCTAATGTGAAACATGCAGGAACTAGAGTGACTGGTGTGCGACCACCTCAGCACACAGATCAAACATTGGTTAAGGTGGCTGGGTGAAGATGGCGAGAGGAGTCGCATAACTGTTGACACCAAACATTGTAAACAATGTGCTTAGTTTCACTAACAGAGCTGAAGGCGACACCAAAATGCAGTTGAACTTACTGCTGCTTCTGACTGGGTGAGAGGAGGGTGGTGTAACAGAGGTTGTGGGCTTGCATGATGGACGGGTACAGCGAGGAGAAATCCAGAGTGGCGATAGGAGTACTGTAATACCTAAAAGGAAAAGCAAAATTACAGATAAAAAGTTCTGCAGTGAATTTGACACAGATCACATGCCCCCGGAGGGTTGGCAAAGTCGTAAAATTTATCTTTTGCAATGTTTCATCTCACTTTTAAGTCACTGCAAAATTTGTTAAGCATCATGAAAATTGGAAAAATAAGAGAAAAGTTTGGCTAGAGCAGAGCAGCTAAAGTATTGCTGCCATGGCAACAACATCCCTAGGATTATAGGATGACATGATGTAGTCTGACTGGGTACAAGGGTGACAGAGGAAGTAGGACAATTATCCTCAGAGGAATTCTAGACTTAGAAATAACTCTCATTTCAATTCAAAAACTCATCAAGAATAATCTCCATGAAAACAAGAATTAATAACTCAAGAACACACCAAACACAAAGACGACAAGTTTCATTGATCAATCTTTACGGCCATCGACTGAAAATTTAAATGACACAGCCAGTGAGCAACCTCTCCAAATGCCCGAGCAAAATGTAATGTGTAAGATCTCTATTGGAATCTTAAAGTACTCAAGGAAATTGTCATCTTTACATCTCTAAAGCAAACTAACTTTATCCAATGGAAAAAAAAAATTGAAAAATTGAAATTGGAGTTGCTTTCACCAAGAAGCATGATTCAATTTCACTTACAGAGCTGCCGACCTCAACAAATCAAAAAAGTATTTCAAACAGCAAAACCAGAATGCAGAAATGCATTGTGGTTTCGATGATCTATTTAAGAAATATTTTTTTCTGAATCTGATATAATAGCATTAGTATGTGTCACATTTGTCACATTTTCACAATTTGACCCCTGTTGACCCCAAATGACCTTTCACCTTCACAAAAAACAATAGGGTTCCTCTACTCAACATGTTACAACTACATACAAAACATGAGATCTCTACAAGCTTCCTTTCTTGAGATGTCGTGTTTTCAAGGTTTTCACAACTTGACCCCTGATGACCCCAAATGACCTTTGACCCCTACCAGATTCTTCTTATCAATATGGTACACTTACACACTAAATATGAGATCTGTCCAAGCTTCCTTTCTTGAGATATCATGTTTACAAGGTTTTCACCATTTGATCCTGTTGACCCCAAATGACCTTTGACCTCCACCAAAAACAATATGGTTCCTATCTCTACATTGTACAACTACATACAAAACATGAGATCTCTACAAGCTTCCTTTCTTGAGATATTTGACCCCTGTTGACCCCAAATGACCTTTGACCTTCACAAAAAACGATAGGGTTCCTCTACTCAACATGGTACAACTACATACAAAACATGAGATCTCTACAAGCTTCCTTTCTTGAGATATCGTGTTTACAAGGTTTTCACCATTTTGACCCCTGTTGACCCCAAATGACCTTTGACCTCCACCAAAAAAAATAGGGTTCTTCTTCTGAATATGGTGCACCTACATACCAAATATGAGATGTGTCCAAGCTTCCCTTCTTGAGATATCGTGTTTACAAGGTTTTCACATTTTGACCCCTGTTGACCCCAAATGACCTTTGACCTGAACCAAAAACGATAAGGTTCCTCTTCTGAATATGGTGCACCTACATACCAAATATGAGATCTGTCCAAGCTTCCCTTCTTGAGATATCGTGTTTACAAGGTTCTCACATTTTGACCCCTGTTAACCCTAAATGACCTTTGACCTCCACCAAAAACAATAGGGTTCTCCTTCTCAATATGGTACACCTACATACCAAATATGAGATCTGTCCAAGCTTCCCTTCTTGAGATATCGTGTTTACAAGGTAGGGCATCACGGACATACATACACCCACACACACACACACATATGCATGATTACAAAGGTTACGATTATCATCGAAACCAAAAGGTATTTCAACTGGAAAAAAGTATTCTTATAAAATAAGACATGCTGCTTGTAATTCTCGTGATTAGACGCTTTTCAAACAAACTTTTCCGCTGTCTTTTATTTCTTGTTTAATGATTGACTAAATATTTTGCGGTTAACTCTGATATCATGATGATGTTATTTTATCAAAAAATGTTGGTAAAATAAAGTTTTAATGTTTCCAAAACATACTATGTAAACATTCTGGAAAAAACGGAACAATAAAGGGGAAAAAACTGATTGCCGTATTTTGCTTCAAAAAACGGAATAAAAACAGCAAAACTAGGACGGTTGGCAGCTCTGCACTTACATAATTACATATCACAAGGGCTAGATATCATAGAGCGCTACAGCTAATCATCCACTACAAATCTCTGTTGGTCTGCAGCATTACAGGTATTTTATATTTTCATGCATCTTTCAATAACGACTCTTCCAATTGTTTTGTCGTATTTCTCTCTGGTACGTCATAGGTAGACGTTAGGGGGGTTCATTCTGACCCATACGCCTCCATGGGGTGCTGTTCGTAAATGTCCTACCGTATGAGAGCATAATACTCAAAGTAGCTGACATCTACCCCCCCAATGTTCTGCTTACTCCTTCCTTGGTTCGATAAGATTACCACTGCTGTAATCTTCATCCCCACCCACCATAGGTTCTGTGCTCACAGCTTCAATGGTTAGATCATATGCACACTGCTCCGGTCTACACCTCATTTTGGATATGAAACCTTTTCAGCGGTTTAATATTTACCCCCCACCCCTATGATGGTGCTTAACTTACCCTTTCTTGGGTTCGATAACGTAGCCACCTGTGTAATCTTCATTTCCTTCACTCTTCTGAGAAGGCATCACCAAGTCTTGTTCTTTTGCCTACAATTTGATAAAATAGTCACACGGTAAGGAAAAGAATTTCTGTTTTAGAAAAGGTTTGCATCGCAGATCACCTGAAACTGTTGATCTAATGAAAGATCCATAAATGTTTCCCTTCAGTTCTTCACAAAGAAGCTCATGGCTGTTCACAGGCATTCCTTTGTTAACAGTTTAAAAAGCCACATAATATTCAAGTGTCAGAAATCCTGGAAACCTTGTTTGCATGGTATGGCAATCATTGCATGGCGATCGTTGCAAAAGAATTACGTCAGATGGAACAAACCATTTTATGGAAACAATTGTTAACCCTAAACATATTATCATCACTTCCTTCACATGGGTGAGGGTAATTGAAATACATCCATACCTTCCTCAAGAGCTGTGATACAACCTTAATCTGCTGCCCTCTAGATAGTAAATATGTCAGAGGTACACCTGTCACCCGTGCCATCTCCATGTAATTGATGATACACATGAGCTTTTCCAGGAGTCTGACAGGTAACATCGCATCTTTCAGGCAGTAAACGGCCAGCCTTCTTCGAGTTTGGGGGTTACCGTTCTAAAGCAGACAGGTAAAACAAAAAGGATATACATGGTTTACACCTCATGAATATTCCAAAGGCCTCATAAACTTGTAGTTTTGTAAGATAATCAAATGTAACAGTAGCAAGATGGAAATTATTAAATTTCTTTTCGTAATTTTTGAGCATGTCAGGTAAACGAAAAAATAAAAAAAAACAGCAATTTCAGGTCACATCTCGTAAACTAAGTTTTTGCTCGTACTACAAGAAATGAAATAAAGATACCATCTGCATGTTTCAAACAGTGTTTTCCCTTCATATTATGGTCCTAAACTCATGCACTTTTGATCTCTT
This sequence comes from Stichopus chloronotus, assembly GCA_021234535.1. NCBI lineage: Eukaryota > Metazoa > Echinodermata > Holothuroidea > Aspidochirotida > Stichopodidae > Stichopus > Stichopus chloronotus. Next base: position 15,299,171 of record CM037847.1, read on the forward strand.
GTGGTTCGGGATTTCACTGTGTTCTCCTTTCAGTGCAGCAAGCTGGATAACAGGCAATACCAATTCCGTAAATTAATGCTGCAACTGTTTTACAAGTCGCCGTATCTTTCGCTGCTTCTGCCAGTAACGGTGTTGCTCAGTAGCGCCAGTGAGTAATGTGATACCCGTATGTACTGTAGCATTGACAGCGTTTTCATGTTCATGTAAATTGTGAGTGCCCAACTGTTGTTAACACATCGCTTTCATATGTGGATACTGCAGAAAAGAGTCTCACATGGGCTGACTTCTATTTGTATGACAATAAAAAGTAAAAACAAGATATGCCACATACGGTAGCCATTTGGATTAGTGCTAGTTTTACTGTTTCTTGTACAGCATAAGTGGCGTATGCCACAATGGTACATGTGTATGCATATTTCCTCCAATTTGGCTGCTACTCTGATTCACAATCCTAAAACTCTCCACAAACACAAAGCAAGAATGTTTTCGGAACAGGTAGTGGGCAAGGTTTATTAATTTGTAATCTGTGATTGAACATTCGACCGTCATGGAAAATGGCACGGACAAAACAAAATACGACAAAAAAGAATACCTTAATAATGAAGAGTTTACGTGGTGCAGATTTACATTATAAACGTTATAATCGATATCAAACTTTGAAGAAACCATTGTCCTATGTAACACAATGTGTTGAAACATGATACGCAGTCGACTTGCCAGCAGACAAGCTGCAGTGTATAACATCTGTTTGTGGTATTCATGAATGGGAAAAATTCTTGACATCTCTCCAAGAGAAGTTTGTGGCCAAATTTACTTTGGCCTTAGTCTAGAATTAATTGGGTCAGTTACCAAATTACTGCCAATATTCTTCAAAATTACCAAGATGGCACGAATTAACAGTGACTGGCTAATGTCCGAGTAATGCACATCAAGTCAGCCGATTGTTCCCCATGGGGACCGACAATGGCTGTAGCCATGAAAACAGGACAGTAAACCCGTAGGTGTTACACCCAGGTGTTACACAACCCTAATTAAGCTATCTTTCTACAATCCAAACTTTTAATCTTTAAGCAACTGCGGTTGATAAATAAAACATGAAAATATCATTTAAACATTTTCTTTAACTAACCTGAGCTCTGCAATTTACAAATAGTGCGCTGATCACTTCGAGGATGAAATGACGGCATTTGAAGAGGTGGTTAGGCCAATCGATACACCTCACCATGTTATGATATAATTACTCTAAACTTTTTAAAAATTCCACACGATATTTTCAATTTCTTTTCAACAGACACTTTTGTACATTACAACTTGTAAAATGCATGTAACATAAATCCCTTCACATGACATGTGACACATTTTGAGTTTTGACGTAATATCAATAATTCTTTTGTCATTGCACTTTTGTATCCTGAAAGTTTTCTATCTTTGTTGCGTCCTGTTTGCCGACATGGATGGCAGCTGTAGTTGAGAAACCCTGTCTGCCCTTTTCATGGCACCTAGGCTGTAGCTACAGATTTTCAAACATGCTACGGAATTTTACTGAAATCAGATTGTGTGGAAACCCAGAAAAAGTTCCAAAAATGAATTTTGTTTTTTTTTGAAGTGGAAAATCGGAGGCTTTGAATGATATGATATACACTGGAATACACAGGGAACAAGAAAAAAAAAAGTTCATGGAATACCTCATTGTCAATTTTGCACCTGAGTTTTCTCTTTACCAAATAATCGGAATCGACCCCACCATGAAAAAAATAATCGGTAATCGGTATTTTCCATTAGAGCATAATCGTTTGAACACTAAGGCTGACTGAGCTGCTCACCAAATGTGAAGGGAAAAATGCTTACAGTGTCACAATTTTCCTTCCGATTGAGAATCAATCGGAGGGACATCCTTCCAATTATCTGCTCAATTAGAGTGTTGCGCTTATTGACTAATGTAAATATTTACTCTTTAGTGTAATTTCTGTCTTTTTTTCTTAACTTCCTTTTATCTGTCCAATGGTGATAATGCCAATATGTTTCCATGGCAATATGAAATATGCGACATTCCCAGAAGAATGAGGAAATATGTAAGTTTTGAATGATGTTATGACTTTGTGGTATCTCTCTCTAGGGCATTCACAGAGTAAAATGTTCAGATACTTATAAAACTTGTCAGCCCATGTTGCCAGAATAATAAAAAAGCCGACTTGCGGTGGCCCAACCACTGAAAAAAAAAAAAACCTATTGACCGACCAACCAGCCTACGAATTGAGAGAAAGGGCCTGCTGACAGCATGACAGCGCTGTTTGGATGCGAAACAAACAACCAACATCGCTAACAGAAGACAAATTGGCAAACCTGAAGGTCAGTGATGATGGAATGTTGGACATCTTCTTTCTGTTCCTTCAGGAAATGATAACTGACGGCGTTGAGGGTGTAAGAACGGAGCTTGTAATCACGGAGTAAAATCTGAAAGAGGAGCAAAGGTTTGACGTAAGCAGTGGCAGCAACGCTGTGTCGAAGCAGCGCTCAGAGTTAGGAGGTTTGTGAATTCACAAATTTCACAAAATTATAGTTCTGTTCGTGTCTTTTTGTTTTAAGATGCCACACATTGGCACTTCACAAACTGCGATTTGATGAGACGCTCTGCTGCAAGTGACGTTAGAGATAAACAATGAACACTGCTCTAAAGGTCACTGTTGTGTTTAAACAAGATGAAATGTCATTTGGGAAAATCACCGTAATGGAAGGACACTTCGACCCTATTATTCAGAGTCCAGCAGGTGTATCAAAATCATTTTTATGAATTACAGCCATTTTCTGACTCTGGCAACTGACTTCAAGTACATCTGTCAAGATGGCGTTGGAAGTAGTAACTACTGGAGTAAGGAAGCCTTAAATATTCAAGAACACTTTGCCATGAATATTCAGAGTACGCAAAGAATCTAGTTCAATCCTGAAATGAATTTCGAATGAATATCCAGCAAAGCCTACTTTTTCTTTTGGAGCAACACTTTTGATAACATTTATATACAACTGACCAGTGATAAACAAAACTTTTGTCTTCAAAAAAACTGTTTTCAGTGAATATTCAGTGCACAGAGCTAAACCTTTCCAAGGCATGTTATGCCTCACATTTTCATTTTTTTCTCATTTGTATCAAAACAATGTCTCAAGAAGCCTTTTCCTGTAACATGATGTGACAAGCAGGGACACAGACAGACCGGGTCAGGGAATGTTCCTCTCGAGAAGGCCTTGCCTAAACATTTACGGCATCATCTGAGGATCAGCTGGTCATCGAGAACTTAAAATGAATATTCAGTGCCTGTAAATGAGTATAGATAATTCATTCAAGGGAAATGAATATTCAGTACCTGTAACAAGTCAAGTTGGACCCTTCCTGGGAGAGTGATGACTTTATTTTCTCGCTTTCCCATCTGCTTTGACTGGAACGTAGAATCTTTGATCACGTTCTGCGTTCCTTTAATTCGTGAGAAGAATGGAAACTTCTTGACCCTGAGTGCAGCCGCTCTGTTTATGAGGTACGGGAAATCAAAGTTCTGTATGTTGTACCCAGTAATGATGTCGGGATCGATCTGGACGATGAATTCGGACCATGCCTTTGAAGAAGATGGAAAAAAAATGGGATAAAGTGACACAGCGGCAATTGCACTGTTGCACAATTTGTTGAACGGTCAAGTCTGATATCCTTCGAAGAAGAGACAGACCTATCCACACAAAAGATGCACACAATGGTCTGCAAATACGGTCTGTCACTGTTGGTCTGTCGTAGCACTTTCAGTCTGTCATAGACCTATCACACTGAGAGGTGACAGACCTATCCACACTACAAATGTCAGCACTTTAGTCTGTCACTAAAAGTTACAGATCTCTCTACAGTAAAGATACACACAAAGGTCTACACTCTTGGTCTGTCACTGAGAGGTGACCGACATACCTTCCCTAATGATGCATTTAAAGGGCTGCACTTAATAGTCACAAGCAGTATAAAACACCTTCTCACCTATTAAACTTGAAAAGAACTGAACAAGCCTTTGAACAAAGTTACATAGTTGCACAGGGCATATGCTATATCACCTACTGTTACACTAAGCCAAGGCCTGTGGGTTGCCACACAGGTGCAAAGACCTAACCTTCCATTGCTATGACAGCTACCCATGTTTTGTCAAAATTTTCACAAAGTTCCACAAGACATATCCTGCAACAAACTATTCCATTTGGTCAAAATTTTCAGGGACAAAATTTACAAAGGGCAAACAGACTACTCTCTCCAACAGGGTCATCAGCGACTGCCATGGTTTTTGAGGACTTAACAATGATGAAAGAAAGACCTTTACTACAAAATACAGTGTACTATATATTACCAATTATCCTACCAGAAGATCAACTGGTGAAAAGGATCAGTTACATGATGGTGAGTATCCATCATTGTTTCATAAACAAACCTTTTCCAAACAACCATTTTTCTTCGACAAACAATGCTGGCCTCTTACCTTCAGCATCTCTGCTTCACTGTCGAAGCAGCGGACATTCGAGCCGATGATCGGGGCGCACTCCTTCAGGGTGAAGATATTTCTCACAAAGGGGTCCTTCTCCCCTTGTCTTATAACCATGTTTGCTATCTGTATTACAGGGTCCTTTTCAGCTTCTGGGAATATTCCTGAAAAATCATGAAACAGCAACAAATTTATCGATTACATTGCATAATTATCAATTTATCAATTGATTTGCCATTATCAACTGACAGAGATAACAACTTTCCAAAACTGCTTTAGATCTGGCATGATGCTTGTCGCAACTAGCTCTTTTACATACCAAAACACATTAAGCATTTCTAAATTTGGTCTCATCATTTCGTAAATAATAAAATTTTTTAGGTACAGTTAAATTTTTTCTTACCTATTTGCAGGTAGACTTTTGTTCTAACTGTCACATTAATAAATTACCTTATACTAGCAGTTTTTTCTGCCACAGCAATGTTACAATTTTAAGCATCCATGTTAACATTCAACTTCTGAACATTCAACTTCTGAACCCTTGGTACTGAGGTAGCACAGAACCGTAAAATGTTTTAAATGTTTTAAATGTTATTAGCATGGAAGACTAACCTTGTATGAAACAAAAGCAAAACAGTTTTAAAAAGCAACTTGTCTTCAGTTTCCTTTAAGACAGCGGGAACAACTTAGAAAGAGAAATTCCAACTTACCAAAAGGCAAGTGACACTTCTTGGTTATTTTAAAAATTTCAATAGGAAAAATTTGTAGGCATTAATGTTTCTCTCTTTCTGTTTGTTTTGTTGCATTCAGTATGTACATTTCAGACTGACAAAATGGTTAACTGGCAATTCCGACATTTTTTTGATTCCTTATGAAAGGGCAAAGAGAAGTGGAATCAGATGGATGGGTCATGTGGTGAGAAAGGAAGATGATGAACGTGAGAAAAAGAGTATGGGATCTGGATGCGAATGGCATGAGGGGAAAAGAGGGATCAAAGCTTACAGGGAAAGCAATGGTCGAGAAAGAAAGCAGGAATGTTGGTTTTGAAGAGGAGGATGCTCAAGACAGGGAGAAGAGGAAGTCAGGAGTGTTATTACAGCTCAAATCTCAGTAACCACTCATTTGATGAAAAATGCCGACTCAAAAAAATGATAAGGGCAAGAGGAGTACCTTTCCTCCCGGCACATTCGATATCGAAACTGAGAATTCTGAACGGGGCCACTCCCTGCCATTCCCCTTCGGCCTGGTGGCTGATGAAACCGTCGAAGGCCACGTCGATCTCGATCTGACAGTGTGAGACTTTGGTGTCGGCTTTTCGCAGCTGGTACTGTCCTGGTGGAACCTCAATCCAGTTGCATCCTACGACCTGAGTATCGACCATGAACCTTTTGAAAACAAAAAGGAGGAGAAATATTATGGAATGATTTTTCTTTTCTTTTAATGAGAAACGGATCGCTTTCCCCTGGTGGTCATTTCGACATGGTCAAATATCGGATGGAATGCCAAAGATTTTGGATTCTTGTAATAGGTAATTGTCTAGCAACATTGGCTGTGTGGGATAAATTTAGTGAAAGCATCTTGTGTAGAGGGGATTGAGAAGTTACTTTCTATATATTTTTTTATTCTATATTTTTTTTTTATTGTTCAGAGGAATATGGTCCATGGTGCAACAAGCACTAAATATCTTTGCAAGTGTGCAGCAAATCTGTCTATCTTCACAGCAGCAATTTGTCACTCGACACCGATTTAATTACTCCCTAGGGCACAGAATCATTCAAACCCATGGTTGGCAGACATGGGCAGGGTCAAAGGTTACCAGATATGTTTCTATGGTGGAAAGAGGTGAATTACTTACACAAAGACAAGTTTGGAAAGAGGTAAATAAAAGGAATTGAAATACATGGATGATGGACATGGGGTGCATCAAGGTTCACTGCAGCTACTATCCTGCTTGGCTGTTTCAGTCAAAAGTGTTATTTCAATTTTTAAAGCTTACCTGATTTCGAAATCAATGTTACTTTCGTAGGACTGGTAACCCCTCAGAGGGTACAGCGGGGGGACTGATATGCCACACTCGAGAATCCTCTTGGCTGGAGCCACAAGCTTGGGTAATGCGAGCGTAATCTTGAGGAATGGAGTCTTGCCACTCTTGTTGAAACCCATCATGGCTGTGAACGAGAAGAGGAGAGAAAAGCTGAGAAGTATTTCTGACAGAACAGATGGTAGATTAAACAAGAAAAAAAGTGTCATTAATAATAACCATACAAAACCTTAGTCAACTTTTGAAAGCATTCTAATATAAACAAACATTTGGAGTTCTGATAAATTGCACAGTAAAATTGACTTGGTTCAACAGGGTGTGCTAAAAGCTTGGTGGAGTAGTGAGCAGGTGGTATCACTCGGCATACAGGTATCCCTATTTGGTTACTGCAGTAGTTAAACATAAATTCTTCAACTTCCTTTTTCATCTCAAGAAGCTAGAGGCTGGGGAGACAGTAACGAGAGGTGGGGTAAGGCCGAGAGAAATTAGGGGGAGAAAAGAAGGGAGAGGCGATACTCACATTGTTTGTCCAAAACTTCAACATCTAACACAGCTTGTGTGATATTGTCTTTATTGCTCCTCATGTCAGCCAACACTGCTTTGTTCAAGGCCTCCCTGAATTGCCCACAGTGGTCTCGTTTGAAGTCCTGCGGTGCGGGAACGTAGAAGTAAGGCATGAAGCCGTGGATGTGACAGAGGACGCTGTGTCCGGCTTGGGTTATGCCAAACATTCTGACGATAGGGGTGACGGGTTGATGGGAACCCGGCATTCCCGCGAGCTGTTTTCCTGAAATTGGATATATTGGAATAATCAATCTGACTGATAATACATAAATATTCAATGCAAGGTGTCAAAAACTCCCTGTGCAAAAGTTTGTAATATTATTGGGGATCAACCGATAATCTGATCATACAGTACATCAGACTTGGCTGATGTTGACCACTATCGGTAAAACATCGGATCGGCGAAATTTGCTGATGTTTGCTGATGCTGACGTTTGGCAACCTGAAAATACTGTACATTTGCACAAGGAGGTATTAATTGAAAAATGTCCCTTGAAGGCTATTTTCCATCCGGAAAGTTAAAAATATACCTGTAAGCTTTGCGATGGTTTTGAAATTTTTGATGAATGCACTCAAGAGCACTAAATCATATATGAAACCAAATTTTTCAGGAGAGAACACACTTGACAGCAAAGAAAACTGGATCGGATATCAGACAGCGATGTGATAAAAACATTGTCCATCAGACTGGCAGAAAAAAAACATCGGAAATATTATCAAAGAGAACTCGCAACCACCAAATACTGCATCAGAGATTGACAAAGTCCATTGCACTGACAGAAAAGGCCATCCTGCCTCTTGTTTAACAAGACGCAACCGAAATGTAAACCTCAGCAATGTCAACAGTTGGCCCTTACTCTTTGTTGTTGGTGACCTTTCCTTCCGTGCTTAAAGGTATTAATACATGCCACTACTATTCTGCTTCAAAACGGAGCAAATTTCGTATAACTCTTTCCTTTTTCTTCTGATTCAAAAGCTGATTTTCTTAAAATTCTGTAGCGCTCAGTGTCTGCACATGAAATAAAATCTCTCTTTGTTGCTACTTTGGGATAAAGCCTTGCAAGTGTCCTTCCTCAGGATTAATTTCACTTCACCCTTGCTGAATTAACGTTAAACCATGTTACATGCATGCTTTCTTGAAAAATACAGCTGCTAGCATGATCTGCTATTATTTCAGTGATGATAGTTTTCATAGCGATTACTGCATTTGGGATATAAATGATTCTTAGATCCGGCTTTTTTTTGACTCACCCAAGTAATGCTCCAAATCCAACTGCTGAAACAATATTTTATCTTTCTCAATGTCAAGGTCTGGAGTATCAGGTCTTCTCCAACTCGGTTCTCCTGCATCAAAGGACCATATAAACAAAAAGGAGACCTGTCAGACAACCTTATATGGCATGGACAGGAAAGATGTTTACCAGTACTTAGACCGGAGACGATGTTTAGCAATAGCGCTGTAAAGATCTTTAGCAATTAGTCCTGAGATGCCTTCAATATGTAACAGCAGCAACCAGATTTTGTGACAACGTTCTTTTTAGGCTATCAAACTGGAACTCCTTGAGCAAATTCAAAGTTCGTTTGGATTATATGTACGCTGTGTGTGAAACGATAAATTAAATTCGTCAATGAATTTGCAAACAAAACAGCACAGCAGTACCTGTATGGTAAGACTATCATAACTTGGAAAAAAAATCTTCAAATGCATTCCATAGGTGACAAAAGATGTTGTAGTACGACATAATTTTGAAAAGACTGCATACCACATTTTAAACACTGTTCTTTCCTCGAACAACAAGATGAAAGTGGGGTAAATTTTCCCACTGGAAGGACCATTTGTGCTTTACAGAAGGGAACACCAACGTCTGTAAACATATTACGATGAGAACACCTTTTCTAATCTCCTTCTATTCACAACTTTACTTCCGTTTTGCAGAAAAAAAAAGAAGTCACTGGACCATTCACAAAGCCTGACAATCTTTGTAAGGTTACATACAGTACAGCACTGTACAGTACGCATGTTTGGGTGATTTAATAAGTTTGCATTTATGTTTCTAAGTTTTGTGGGGATGAAATCAATGCTGGTTGTTCCAAATTGTGCTAAAATCCTTCAATAAAAGTCAATATGGCTGAGATGGAAAACCAGGTTTCTGGAAGCACATTTCTTTTCGATCTTTTGGTTCCTCACATCGTATGGACTGTTCTCACTTCAAGTGACCCTATCAAAACCAATTCTAATTTTTGCAATCAGGGTGAAAATGCCAACTTTGCCAAGTGGGTGAAAAATAGACAACACCGAACTGCAGGGAATGAGATGTTGAAGTTTTACAATTTTTGTTTTCATTTGACAAAATGTTACAGATGTGATGATACAGATTATTCATTTTGTTGTCCTTTTTTAGCTTTCATTTCTTTGGAACAAAGCAGTTCTAGTCTACAATGTCCAGTTTCCAATAACATACAACAGCATTGCTGCAATGTGAAATTTTCAAAAACAATATCATGAGCACTTTTCCTTCGATTGCCAGATGATATCACGATATCATAGGGGTAAGTTGGCATCAAACACATCTGAATTGTGTACAGTAAAACTATGGATTGTGTCAAAAGTTACATTGCACAGCCTGCTATGCTGATATGCATGACACTTTATTTTCATACAAATCAAACTACTGCACTGCAGTTCATTTAAGTTTGATACAGCCTTGTAGGTCTGATTTCTTGTTTCCATGTCTTTTCTACTAGCAGTATGTGATCCTGATCTCTTCTCACAAATGGTTTTCCACTTCACGACTGCAGACGATATCATAGGTCATTCCACCAATGATATCCAGGAGCTAAGTCTAGTACTGACATCACTTGCTGATATCACAACACCACTAACATACAAGACTGACAAACAGTCCTTGAAGTAAAGAAAGCCTTCTATGATACAAAACACTTTGCAAACTTTGTTTTAACACTTTGATTCTCGACAGACAAGTAGTAGGGGGCTACTCTTTGGTAGAAATTTCAATGTTCTTTGAAGGCGACATTCATAATTCCTGATGGAAATTCCACAAAAGATGCTTATCAAATACTGTAATGGACATTAGACATTCCTACCTTCTTCCTTTGCAGAGGATTGAATATTTTCATAGGTTGTAATTCTAATTGCTACTTGTCCCTCATAATAAGACACTGTAATTTTGGGTAAGGTGTGGTAAACACTTCTGAGTTTGTTTCATGTGTACAGTATGTATGAGATATACACTAATTGACATATGTAGGACACCTCTTTGCCTGCAGGTATCGAACATACTGAAACAAGATGTTAGCCTAACTGTTTATTGTTCTGTTTGATTGTTGAAATACTTGAGAAATAATTGTGTTTAGGGTCAGCTGTTTGTATGTATGTATGTATGTATGCAGTTGTTATGTCTGTTCTTGTTACAGAAATTAGCAGTTGTCCAAAGTTGTGGTTTGTTGTGGCATTCTGTTGCCAGGTTTCACATGAAACGCTTCAATACACACACAAAAGCACAGAACCCATCATGGACCTCATCTTTCTCTTAGCGTTTCTTCCGGATTTCTTCTCTTCCCACTCTGCATTCACTACCGACTTGTCCAACGAATTAATGTCCAGTTGATTCCTTCACTTAAAACGTGATCGAACACCAATGTTACCATACCTCTGTTTGTTCCATTGTCAGGCATGTCATCCATCCTCTCCTCAGCCTCAATTTTCTCCAAAAACGCCAATTCAGCCTCAAAGGACGATGGATCTGCCTCCATATTGACCTGTGCATTTCTAGATTTCTTCTCTTGCCTGCTCGAGGAGGAGGAGGAGCCTGCCTGAAACTTCCTCTTGCCTGGATTCATGATCTGGTGGAGAAATATACACGAGTTCATGGTGAAAGGTTTCAAGGGTCAAAAGCTACATGGGGAACTTTGCCATGCACTGTAACATAGCATATACAAATAGAGTACCCTACAGGCTACTGTTGACCATCTGCAATTTTTCTGACTGTCCATACTTGCAGCATCCCTGCAGCAACTATGATAAAAAGATTACATATGTGATGTCATCATTGCCATTTGTAAGAGAAAGGAGAAAAATCTTTCAGTTCTTCATGTTCTGTATGTTCTCACGTACATTTTCTTCTGCAGATTTTTCAATGATGCTTCACTGGTTGTTACAAAAATTTCCTGAGCAGAAGTCTTGAAGAAACATTATCAGTGGTGAACTTGTATGTGACTGTTTGTCAGCAGTGGGTGACAATATTTCAATTTCAAATTTATTTCTCATATGTTTTACAACGTATGTACAAATTAAGAGATGCAGATTGTGATACATGTATACATATGAAGGACACTAGATTAACAGAGTAGACTGTTATCCGAGCTAGTGACCAAAAGTGACCTTAATATGTGTTTCTCGCAGCCTGCTTTGGAATAATTCTGTAACATTTGTGGCTGAAAAATCATAACACAGGTTTTGAGGAGGAATAATCATGTAATTGCAATTAGTGGTGAGTAATAGATTACGAGACGTGGGCATGGTACATACCAAGATTTTACCATGCTACCATAGACCTAGGCCTTAGCATTTTGCTTAGGCCAAGATCATACCCGAATAAATCAATCTGGGGGCTGGATACCTTAATTGCAAATGACACATTTATATGATTCCAGCTAGGAATGATTTTATGAATACATTTGTGCTCCAGTCCTAACTGTACCTACTGTAGCACTTGAACAGGGCTGTGTGTTACATTGCATGGCCTAAGATCATTACCCTCCACATCACAGCCCTTACCCCGCTAACACAAATTTTTAACCCATTAGCCAACCTTCACCAGGGTCGTTATCCCTCACGTTCACAAATAGTTATGTTTCCTAACCAAACTTCACACAGTTGATCTCTGGTACCATATTCACTTTTAGGCATAAGTTTTTTAGCAAAATCATATGAGGAAATGAATTTTGATTCGAAATCTGAACGTTACACTAACTGACTAAGTCAGCATGCGGCTGTATACCATAAGTTGTAAGCATTTGAGTGAGTGAACGGTGCTAAATTTTACTGTTTCAAGCTTCAAATGGTCACCAAACAAAGTTTTATGGGTAATCTTAGTCTAGTTTAGATGTACTTACATATCAATTATCACTTATAGGCCAAGTAAAAAAAAAAAAAAATCAGCTGATCGTCTGGACTGTCCAGAAAAATCAAGCATGCGGGGTGTCTTCATTTTTAATTCAAATGGCCTACATTCACTACCATGGGCATAATGTAGTCTACAAACATGCGGCAAGGTGGATATGACAAACCTGAAACATCGCAACAATTTTGTTTGATATTTTGCTCACAAAATTTTACAGAACCTGATATATTTCATTCGATGAGTTTTATTTTCAAATTTCTGATAAAAATATAACACTGCAGGATGTAATTTTTAGAAATGAAAAAACAAATGTTGCTACAGCAAAAAAGGATGCAGGTGGGGACGATTGACTGATTTTTTTTTTTTACTTGGCCTTAGTTGTTGGTACTACTAAGTGAAAATACTAGGCTATCGTATGACTATGATTTTACGAATAGGTTTTGCTGATTTAGGAGGCATTTTGTCTCAAAGCTTAATGAGGTTAAAAATTTTGTGTTGGTGGCACGAGAGCTGTAATGTGGAGTGTAATGTAGCGGCTAACACACAGCCCTGTCAACGTCTTCACGGCCTAGTCTAGCTAAGTCTGGGAACATGGCTATCAAATATGAGATATCGAGTGCATGGCAGTCTGTGAAGTGTGACTACAAGTACAACAACTAATCCATACCATACGCTAGGCCGTTACTACTGTACTGCTGGAACTCTGTTAGTCTGAATTAGACTTAAGCCTCATTTTACACAACTACAGTCAGCCAACCAATGTAACTGAACGTTGTCCACAAGGCTTAGGCTTTCGTGAACTGTGCTACCTCTGTTAGTGTTACTGGGGGCCTAACTCGTGTTGAACAGTTACTGCGTCAGAAACTTACTGTTAAGTGCAACCTGTACGTACAGTAGGGCTAGGGAATAACACTAGCCTAGTACTAGTGGCAGAAGTAGCGAATCTCTCTCAATAAAAAGGCGAAATTGCTAGTCAGTTTAAGGAATCAATGAACAAAGCTTTGGTAATCGGACAACAGCTATAGTAAAGGGTAGATTATTTCGTACCATGAGATTAGGTACTCTTCTCAATCAGGAAATCAATCTTTCCGTCGACAGTGCAGTTCGTGCGAAAGTGGAATAGCGCGCCAGATGGGTACACGAAAAAAGTGGTACCAGATGCAAAATTCAACATTATTTTGCACGGATCGAAGAAAAAATGTATGTACATTGCCCTCTGCGCCATAATTTATTGTACGTAAATTAAATTTACGTAAACAGTTGACCTGGTATTTTTTGCTTGTTGAGAATCACAACGACATGAATTTTACATTGCATCAATATTGGATTGGAACTTCCAAAACTCAACATTCATGACGTAGGAGGCGACCAGCGTTTCAGTTAGGGGGAGCGCAGCTGAACAGGTACGAAAGCTTTTATGGTTCCATCATCTAGGTTGGGGCCCTGGAGTCAATGAATGGATTGCTGTCGAGCGCATGCATCCTGCTGCTCATTTGACCTTCAAGGGGAGGGGGTAAAATACATTTATTAACCTTAGAAACGTACATGGGTAAATGTAACACTAGGGCTCACTGTGATAGTCAAAATGGGTCTGTGTGACAGAAAGTTTATCCTGTTCAGGGCCTTGACACTGCAGAAGCCTTAAAGGCTGTAATGCATCACCCCAGACAGTTTGAATTCTCCCAACCACCTACCTCTAGTCCCTTCCTCAGCCTGTCTTACATTCCTCCACATGTGTAATCAAAACAATGGATCCCTGTGTATGTTGTGTAATACGAGCTGCTCTGCATCTTTCGAATTTGCTGGCAATTATCTAAGAGTACTGTAACTTAGAACCAGTTGAGAATTTTCCTTTCAGGGAGGTAAAAATATAGCTTAGGGTGATGCAATACAGCCTTTAAAGGATCCTCAAAATTTGGTGTTATTTAGTTGAAAAGATACATGGATCATTCTTCTGCATTTGCTCTCATACACTGCAACAGTTTCTAAGAAGTAGAAATTTTAGACTTCTTCCAATTGAAAGCACCTTGTGCACATAACGCTCCTGATTGCCACAAAGCAGTGGCTCTGTGTATAAACAGTGAGTGATGATCAGGACGCATCTCTTTACTTATTGCGCCATCAGTGAGTGGCCTACCCTGACAGAGAAGGCTCATCACCATAACGACAAAGTTTCTAAGGCTAGTTCATGTTCTCTCCCTCTTGCTTTTAATGACAAACCCGTGCAAACTTCTCAATGGAATTTTGAGTTAGTCAGATGAGGCATGGTCAGAAAAGTCCTCATGTTTCATCTAATTTAAGAGAACAAATTATAACAACATGAACTATCAATACTCAGAAAATGATTCCCTCAGATTTCCTTAAGTCAATTGCTAAAATTCATGACAAACTCAAACAAGACATCTCAGCATACATGGAAAGAAAAGTCATACAACTCAGCAACTTTCTTGATATTTATATTTCAAAAGCATATTGCAAAGGTATCTTTAAATCTCTGAAAAAAGATTTTGTTAAGTTTTGTCACTTCTACATTATGCATTATAAATGGAAATACCTTAAATTTGCTCAAATATTCACCCTTAAGAGTTCCATGTTATTTGAGACCACAATACTGCAGTCATAAACTGTATACAGTATCTGTGATGGTCACCAGTTATGTATTCCCTCCAAAGGAAAGGTTCCTTCTTGAGAAACCTGAGTCCACAGAAAATAAGGTGTTTAACATATATGCAACATGTATACATTATTCAACAAGCTAAGACCCTCTTCACATCCATTGTTACGTGAAATGTACGACGATGAACAATATCAACGTAAATGAAGTCATATAAATATCTTGCTAACTGATGGACAAACATGGAACTCAGGAATTTTTTCCCCAGTTTACTTTGGAAGCATAACCTCCGCAGATTCTTTCAGATCAAAGCTTCTTCTATGCTTATGCAGTTTGATTAAATTTCTCATGCACATAATTTGTTTTTTTTTTACTTTTTTTTCACCATTGTGGTTTGATAAATACAATAATATAAAAGAAAGCAAACACAAAACATTGCTACACAAAAAGACAAAGCTTCAGAGGATTGTTTCGAATTAGTTACGCATGAATGACTACAGCCCTGAGTATTCATTATTTTGTATCTGCTGAATTTGCAAGAAGTATTCTCCACTAGGGAATTTAGGGGGAGCCTGCCCCCAAGTGAAAAGCATCATCCCCTAAAAAGCGAACACCCCAAACAAAAAGTCCCCGCCCTCTACAAAAGCCTTGTTCAGCCCCCCCCCCCAAAAAAAATGTTATTGAGAGACTACGGCTATTTCAAACAGAACATGAAAAAGTCTCTAAGTGCTAGCATTTTTCGTCGTACAGAATCTCCGCTATCAAAAAATTTCTGGAGGTGACATTGAACCCCCCAGCTCTCAACCACCTCCCTTCACGTGTGGTCATCCTCCCCTCTTGAAAATCTGTACAAAATACTGCAAAACGATGCAAACACAGAAATCAAGAAACAAAGGAAATCTAATAAAGCGACATCTAAAAAATTTACAAAATATGTAGGGCAAATAGAATGATAAATTGCACTTTTTAACACTGAGTCAAAATAGCTAAAATGCACAAAGATGTGGCAAAGACACCCAAAGAGTGTAAAATACAATTACATTACACACTGGGAATTGTTGTGATTGTGATGAAGAAACTTTTCTCCTCCGTAAGGTAAACATCAGCATTGAGTCAAGCAAGAGGACGGCTGACAAATTCCTTCAAGGTAAGACAATTACAAAAGGAATTTACAAAATTTATAAAACACAAAAATCTTAAATTTTGTACAAACTAATGAAGGCATCTCCTCGAAGGCATTAAAAGGAACTAAAAATCTCTCTTACATTTATTTACAAAGAGTCTGAAAAACAATCTTCAGCAGAAGGACTAGATGAGGATCCTTCACAAAGGTAAGTCAGCTTATACATCCTTTAAATTATTGTTTCTTTTTCTCTAAATTTTGTATTTATTTTTTACCTTCATGTTCTTATTCTCTTTTTTCTAAATGTACCGATATTTTGATGTCTCCTCTGTAAAAAGTGACACTTTTCATTAATTGTTAAGTTATTGGAGGCATTCTGTCCGATATCACAAACTCATTTGACACATCTATTTCATATCTATTCAACTATTCAATGACCCTCATTTAATGAATAGGAAATATAAAACAAAGAAATGAACCTGATCAATGTCAGATCTTTAACCTCTACAAAGGAAATGGCAGTCTATGATTGAATCGATGTAAAAAAAAATCTCTTTTAAAAATGCCGGAGCTCGTGCTCAAATTTGCGGATTTCCTTTCATTAAAGGAATTAAATTCCAAAACACTTTGGCAAGGTCAGTACTGTGTGCATATTCTGAAAACTTTGAAATACTGTCCAATTGTTTTTACAATTTCTGTAGGGCACTGTAGCATGCTCTATAATACAATCTCTTCTCTGGAATGTCCAATAACCATCTTTTACAGCCACTTTCACTTGTTCAATTCAACTTTACAACATAGACGAAAATGCAATGGCATAGTGTCACTTTTAAAAACAAGGAGTACATCAGTGTAAGAATATATACAAAATGTATTTGTGAGCACATTCACGCAGGGTATCTGTACTTTTTGAAGTACATTTACAGAATATGAAAAGCTTATCAGAAGTATTACTTCTATTTTTCAAGAAGTCAAGAGTAACTTTCATTTATAGAGTTTTGTACTAAACAGCACAATGAAAGAAACAGTAAAAACAGAAAATCAAATGAGTTTCATAAAACAGGGGAGTCAGTCAAGATTCAAGAAAAAATTTAAAGATGTGTTTACTTCCCATACAGGTGATCCTCCCAAATCAGAGATAATAGCTTACAGGAAAACTGACAGAGCAACTGATGGTGTAAAGTGTAAACGCAACAATGTGGCATTCAACATGAACAATAAATTTGTCATTTGTTACATGTCAAATGTAGCCTGTCGTCACTGTGGTGTTGTAAGTGTATTTGAGCCTCTATTAAATAAATTCTTCAAATGAAATATCAAAGTGGAAAATGGGAAATTATAATCATATGCTTAAATTGTGCAAAAGAGATCGAAGGCTAGAACAGGATTTTGAACCAGCGACTTTGGGAATATGCGGCCTGTGCTCTACCAAGTTAGCCATCCAGGACTATGATTGGTAGAGACCACTAAAATAAGTAGCCATTTCTCTGCTGTTCCTCAGAAAGTTCTGCAATTATTTCAGTTGCAGAACAGCGCCTCAAATATTAAGCGAGTTTCAATCAACATTTTGGTGGCCTCTTGCAAGGTTCACAAATACAAGTTATTGGTGAATGCAGCTGAGGGAGATTGCCTTGCTGGAATCCTTCTCTGGAGATTGCCCATTTTATTAGACAATCCTTTCTGTAAAAATCAATTCCTGCAGAAAGTTGCCTCTGGAGCATAGAAGAACATCACCAGGACTATGAAGTAGACAATGCAAAGCATGCTCCCTAATGAAAAAAAAGAAGAACGAAGAAATATGATGTGAGAATAAAGGAAGAATACAATAAACAAGACAACTTAATTGGATGAATGGCTATTGAAACAGGAACCAAGTGACAGACAACTATTGGTAGCCTTTGTTTGGCTTAAAAATGCAAGTTATTATTCAAATAAAGCAAGAAATGATAGAATACTACAACACAAAAATTTATAAAAAGTCTTACAACTAAGAACAAAGACAAAATACGCGCAAAATACAAGGTATTAGAACAAAGGAAATGACAATATTGATCAATACCAATAGTATATAATACATAAGAAATAAAAAAAAAAGGAATACAACAGCATAAAGACAAAAAAAGAAATAGCACATTGCTGCAACAAAACCATGAGAAGATAACTAACAGAATATGACATCAAAATTTAAAAATACTTAAAACATCTGAAGACAACAAAAGATGTTGAAAGCAAAGAAAAAATAAAATCAAAGAGAAAGTAAAATATTTAATGATAGAATATAGCAAGAATGAAAGCAAGCAGTTACAATAAAAAAACTACAACGAAGATATTAATTACCCTTACGGGAAAAATGCAGAAACAGATTGTGGTTCAGAAGTACGTGCTGTATCAAGGGACAAATTCTCGTCTCAAGATTAAATGCAGCGATACCAGAAGTCTGAAAGACTGCACTTGAAAGAAAAATGTTTACGGGGTCCTGTTTGGGGGAAGGGGTAGGAAAAAAAAATACTGGCCCATTCCCATGACACATCTGCACTCTTTCATATGCGTTCATGATGCAGCAATACTGGTGACCTAACATGCATGCTACAGAAAGCAGGTAACTTGCCTTGAAAATAGTCTGACTTTCCATCCACGAAAGTATAATTCATGATGATGACACTCAGTGTGACAGACCAGAGATGAAGATCATTGAAGAGAAGACGAAAATTTAACCTCTTTGAAAGAAAAATATTGAGAAAAATATATAAAAAAATAAATACGATTTCCTTAAACAATTCATCAAAATCATTCAACATATTTCGTGTGGAAGAGAACACATTCTGCCTTCGGTGAAATATGAAAAGCATGTGAAACTGTGGGATGCATCAGGTTGCTGCATGGTGACATGAAATTGTGGGAGGGAGTGTTTTGGGATGGGTAAACATTACACTGAATTGCATTGTAATGTAATGTTGAACTACACGTGGCATGAAATGACATAACATTGAATTAAATACTGTAATGCACTGCACTTCACTCTACTGCACAGTATGACATGCAAAGACCTGTTCCATTATGTTTACATTCATTCCACAACATTCCGCAATATTACATGACAGTGTCTCACATATCCCTGTCGTGCGTCTCTATGCATGACGAGACATTCAGCTGACACTCACATGATATCATGCATGTTGATGTATTCTCAAAAGGACACGCCATAACCCTGACAGTATGTCTGGTGATTGCATGGTATCCGCACATGATATCATACAGAAAATGTTTATGCCGTCACAAGAGACGTTTTCTAGACAGTATGTATGGCGATCACATGGTATCATACATGTTTCTGTCTTCACAAGAGGCATTTCCTGCCCCTGACAGTATGTCTCGTGATCACATAGTATCCTCACATGATATCATGCCTGTTTATGCCTTCTCAAGAGGACATTCCCTATTAAACCCTGACAGTATGTCTGATTATCACATTGTGTCCTCACATGATATCATACATGTTTATGTCTTCACAAGAGGACATTCCCTATTAAACCCTGACAGTATGTCTGACTATCACATTGTGTCCTCACATGATATCATACATGTTTATGTCTTCTCAAGAGGACATTCCCTATTAAACCCTGACAGTATGTCTGATTATCACATTGTGTCCTCACATGATACCATACATGTTTACGTCTTCACAAAAGGCATTTCCTGCCCCTGACAGTATGCCTGGGATCACATGATATCATGCATGTTTATGCCTTCTTGAGAGCCATTTCCTACCTCTGACAGTATGTCTGGTGATCACATCATATTTTATTTTCATTTATGAAAAGTCTTCTCTACATAAACAACCTCATAGAGTGACACATTACAGAACTAAACATGCGTAATACATTGCCCTACACATCACTGAATGACAAAACAATTCTGTGCATTATAATGTTATATGCATTGCACAACAATGCTCTAGAACTCTGCAATGCATGTCAAATAAAGACATTACACTGCATGTCACAAGATGAAATTAGATTGTACCAGATCACACAATATTATGCATATTTATAGACACCTGGTAAGACAAAAACAGAGAGAAAATACTCACAAAAATATAATCAAAGGCAACAAGGGCGGGTATCTGAAGGAGACAGACTTGTACTGCTATGGAGCTACCTATCTCAAGACTGCAAGAGAAAATGAAAGGGGAAAAAAAAAATGACTTAATTTAAAAAAGAAATACTGTTTTTGTTGTACAGAAAAAAATCATATGTTTGAAACCTAATGCTAGTTGACAAAGAATCAAAGGTTATTCCAAAGAAGGCAGGACGGTGGCCTTCTTTGGAAGGATTAAGTTTCTCACAGATACAAAAATTCAGGTATTTGTGGCTCAAGAATAATTGGTTCATCCAAACTTCAAAAATTCAAATGATGCATCTTCTGTAACTCACGTTATGCGTAATGTTTTGAGGATGTGCAACTATTGCTGATGATTATCCGTGATACTGCATGGTTTCACAATGAGTAAAGCTACTTTCTTTGTATGCCATGTTGATGCAATTTATAGGGCCTCATTGAGTTGATATCAATAAGGCTGTGGTGATTTTGAAAGGTATAAATACATGAAAATACCTGCAATTAGCATAATTTATCAAGTTTCACATCCAATAGTTATAGAAACTGTAAAATTGTTGGACTTTTGACTGTTACTTGTACTGGTAGTGTGCATGTGAGTATATCACTAATATGACATTACGTGTTCATTCCCAGGGAACTTGTGAGTGTCTTTCCCCGGAAAAACTGCGAATTTTGCGGGTGTCACATGACTGCCTTTTGACCTCATGTGAGGTAGCAGATGCTTGGCTTTCAAGACTTGTTTTCCTAATACCCTGTGGCCTCGCAGGTGGTCTGTCCATGAAAAGGAAGTACTGTAGCAGTGAAGGACAACTGTCCCGACCTATTGCAAGATTTTCCACTGAAGTTGTTTATACTGGATGGACAGTCAGTAATTACTTTCATTACCATGATCTGTGGAAGTGAGAATCCTCAGGGGGGAATTTCAAGGTCATTAGTATGATCAGAAAATACACCCCAGCTGTACACGTAATGGAAAATTGTCTGGTCACAAATTTTTGAAAACCAAATTAAATCATTAGCTACTCACTCAGTAATGTCCCAATGTAATTGAAGCAATGGGATCCTCTTAGTTTGACCACTTGTCATTATTGAGTGAAGGAAACTTGACAGGTTTAGAAAAACTTAGTGAATTTCACAAAACAACTCAATGAGCCTCTTTAATTGCAATATTTAACTTTAAAAACTACACTACAAGAATTTTCACAGGAGTAATTTTTTTGGAGGGGAGGCTATCACATAGCAAATATCAGGAGACTGAATCAAGTAAACATGAGGCAGAACAAAAACTGAAACCGATATTCGACCTTAAATTGATGTTGTTTTTTAAGGCGAACTGTATCCCATTGATGATTTCGGGAATTTCAGGGACAACAGCGATGACGGTGACTCCGATGAATGTCTGCAAATGCAATACAAAAAAATAATGTATGAATTACAATTTTTCAAAAATGACCAAGATCAGTTACAGGTTATGGAATCCTTGTTTAAACATTACTATGCAAAATCTTGCGAAACCAATATATTGTTAGTTTATTTTGGTAAAATATTAAGGTATATTTAGTTTATATGTGGGAATACAAATAGAACAAAATATTTTCAGGTATTAGTATCAGCCTATACATGATACTAGAAAAACAAGAATTGTTTACCAGAGCGGGTAACCTTATTAGCTGTGAGAACCGGATAAGAAAAATGAGAGCAACAACAAGCTTGGCAACCATCATTCCATCGCAGACGTCAGCCACAAGACATTTCTTTAAATTCAGAGTGCAGTCAAGTCATGTGGGTGCTAAACAGGTTAATTACCGGGGCTGTGTATTTTTGGTTCATACTCTGTCTACATGTTTCTGTTATCTGGACTATTAAAGGCTCACTTAAACAGTAAATCATCACTCTATGCGATATTTTTACCCTCTGGAAAGCAAAATTCTCAACTGATTCTAAGTTACAGTACTCTTTGATTGACGGCAAGTTCGAAAGATGCAGAGTAGCTTACATTACACAGCGTACACAGGGATCCGTTGTTATGACTACACATGTGGAGGAATTTAAGACAAGCTGAGGGAGGGACTAGATGTAAGTGGTTGGGAGAATTGAAACTGTCTGGGGTGATGAGTTTTTGTATTTAACCTGTTGCTTTTTATGTTTTAAAAGAATGCCACCACTTTGAATGCAGAAGCATTGCAAAAAGGACGCACAAAGGAGTGACACTAATTCCATGTTTCTTTAAACCAGGCTGCATTTATTCAACTTTACAACATTTCTAGGCAGGGATTGTACAAATGTTTTGTGGCCTGCTGCTTGCGAGGAAGAACAAATGGTCCTATGAGATGACTTGACTGTTGACCACAGATGTTTTTCTTCAAACAGTAATATCCTGAATTAGGAATAATAATGCTGGCAAAGGGTTTGAAATGTCTGCAGTTAAAATTATTCTCTTTTACTTAAAAGAAGCCCTTCACTATAAGTAGCATATTCTTTAAGGAAATATATTTCTTTTGATAAAGACAGTCAAGGTCTATGAAGAAAGGATATCTTGGTAGTTGTGCCTGTGTGACAATTGGGATTACCCATAATGCAATGTATCACTGTGAAATGGATTTTTCTCTTAAAGGCCAAAACTTCCAGAGCAGAGCATAATATTAAGATACATCATGTCCACTACGAAAGAGAGAATCCAAACATTTCTTAAAAATTCACGAAATTAAAATCTTTCTTCAGTGGTCTATTTCATGCCTCACCTCTGTCACTTTGGTATCTCCTGACGCTAGAATATTTTGCAGACTTTCGACGGCTATCTCAGCGCATCCCGCCATGGCGACGGTGAATACGATGAGAATGATGACACTCTTGATACGGCCCCATAGTACCACTGGCTTGGAATAGTGACCGGAAGAATGCTGGGAGGAATGCTGGCCGGAGTGTTGTCCGGACTGAGAGAGCCTAACATTACCTAGTAAGGAAGGATTTTGATATTTTTCGATGGATACATGATAAAA
The DNA here is from genome assembly GCA_021234535.1 of Stichopus chloronotus. Taxonomy (NCBI): domain Eukaryota; kingdom Metazoa; phylum Echinodermata; class Holothuroidea; order Aspidochirotida; family Stichopodidae; genus Stichopus; species Stichopus chloronotus. Next base: position 15,322,277 of record CM037847.1, read on the forward strand.
TCGAATGACTGATTTCCTTCCAAAATTTAAAACCTGAGCAACCACTCATACTTTTTTGCATTACACTTTTCGGTCAGTCATTGGCAAAAACTGCGGTGTCTTTTGTAGCTACGACTGTGATAACACAACATAAATGCAGAGTTCAAGATTGACACAATTTCAAATTTCACTATACCTGTCAGTAAACAGGAGGGCCTGATGGGGAAGGCCACTTGAGGGGGAGGACCAGAGGGGTGGTCGCACAAATAAAAGGAGAACATACTTATAGGCTGAAATACTTTATGTGCCTTTGTTAGACTACACAGCCGGGACTATGGAACATGTAACACAGTTGGATGTCATACAAATCTCACAGCACATGTCCACATTACATACTTTACATTACACTAAAAAAACAGATAGGCCTTGAGCCTCATCAATTACAGATTCATCTTTTTCATCAAAGAGACATCTTGTTAAATCCCATCTTTTATTTACCATAAATTCCTTTCATAAATCCACCACACTTGCTGATGAAGTGACGTTGCTATAAGTAATACTGCTGTAGCATTCTATCACCAAACACTTTGAAGTACTTTGGTCACATGTTTTTGGATATGGCTTGAACAAACTCCTCTTTCTTTGAGAAGTTTTCATCTTTTTAAATACCATCTGTAAATTTCATTGCATAACATGAATGTGCCATATACTGTCTCACACAACATGCACACTGTGACAAGGTAACATGCTGACAAGGTTTCTACTCGACCGCTGTCGAGTTGTGCTTTGAGGAGCAAACTCTGGTCAGAGGAATCAAAGTCGTAGTCTCACCGTGAGCTTCCTTCTCTTTGAAGTGATCTTCCAGAACGTTAGCGTGAGTGAAGAGAGAGTAGACCAGACCGATCAAATACGCCAGAGGAAGAAGTGCAGCTATGCTGATCACGATCGGTTGAACTCTCTCCCCGTAAAAATCTGTCTGGTTTCCCACATTCTGTAGGTAATTGAAATTAGTGCTGAATTATTGAAATATCTGCATAAACATTATGTCATAAAGTTGTTATTCAAAGTCAGCTTTGAAAAAGCTGACAAGCTGGTACAAAAGTAGAAAATATGGATGAATGTTACAAGAACTTCTTTTGACACATAAGATTTCCAATATAAAGAGGTTTTTAAGCAGTCCAGGTCTTAGATTTGTAAAATCAGAACTCTAATACTTTCAAACTTCCTGCTCAAATCTGCTTGTTGCCTAGCTGACGTGTATTCCTGGTGATAATGACTCATTTCTTATTTTGAGAAGGGGTTAACCAAAGTTATTTTTTCAAGCCAATTTGATGGCTGATATTTTTTTAACAATATTGGCCAATATCATATCCAATCCGATATTTCCTACCATGCTTGTTCCCTCCTGAAAAAATGTTCACTTTGTGTATGATGCAGTTTCTGGAGTGCTTTTGTGTAAGTTCCAAAGTCATTGCAAATATAACAGGTATTAGGAAAAGGGAACCCTTGTAAAAGATAAATGAGTCCCCTTACCTCTACACACATTCACGAGGGTATGTCACTTTGGTGGATGGAAAAACAACCCCCCAAAAAAAACCCAAAAAACACTCATTTCTTAATAAATGCCCTGGTTATCTGATTTATACACCAAAGGTGCAAACATATTTGAAGTTGCTAAACATTGGCAAATACCAGCCAATGGGATTTGCAAAATTCCACCAATTCAAAGTTTTACCGATATGATAAATATAGGCCTGATCCGATGTCCGATCCTACTATTGGTTGATCCCTAATTTTGAGAATGAATTTGCAAGGCAAGCTTAAACAAGGAAGAATTTTTTAATTCCAACTGTTCTCTGAAAATGTAGTTTTAATGACGAATATCTGTCACAATCATGAAAAGAAACATTCATTTTCCTTGCCCTTGTGCACAAATGAACCACCCATTTCAGAGCTATTTGTCATGCAATGTTCAAGTTTAATCTTGGCAGCCTTTGAGGAATAAATGGATCAATCATTTCAATTTATTGAATATTCATAGGATCAGATATTCATCAGGTGTTGTTCAGTTTTAGTCTTGATTGCTGCTTGTGCCATGACCCAGTCACTTTGGCTGAGTTTCTTGTGAAACTGGCGCCTATGATGCGTCATGATGCGTGTGCACTGTCTGACATACATGCCAGACGCATGAGAGATGGGCTTTTAGCTCTGGTACACATATGGACACTGCAGGTTACCTGCGTGCCAGTTACGTGTCACCTGCCTTTGAGTTGCCTACAATTGTAAGTGAGTTTCGCATGTACTGGCAGTGGGCATATTTGCATGGCAGAGGTAGTCGCAGAATGACACCTACTTGCCTGCAGCTAACCCTCAGATTACCAGCAGGGTGACAGTAACTTGCGAGCGACATGTCCTGGCTTTCTTCATATACGTCGCTCCATGCCTGCAGAAATGATGGGCTACATACAGGTTGGCAGTACTAACACAGCCGTGGCCGCAAAATGTCCACTCCAAACTCGCATCTGACAAGTGCTCGTGCGAAATTGAAACAGCTTCATGGTCAACTTACTGTTTTCAAACTAGTTAGCTGCTTGTGACTCTCAGCCGCTTAGGGTCTTCTGCATGTGTTTTTCGGGACCTTCGTGGGCAAACCCATGCAGTTTACCCAGAACGCAGTTTACTTTGAACGTGTCAAAACTTGGCTGCGGGCAACTCAGACTTCCCTGTGCACCTGCCGGCAAGTCCGGGCAAGATCTGGGCAAAATACTGCCAAGTCCAAGCGATCTACGAGGAGCAACGGGCAGCAAAAATTTTCACCAGCAACTTGCATGCAGTGCTTGCCACGAAAAGTGTGACAGGGCCTTTACTAATGTGCAAAGGGAAATGTTGTAATTGACCTCACACCGAACTTGAGACCTAATGGAAATTAAATTTTTGTGCACCTGGGTATCCGATGGACTTTGGACTCTGGTAATCTCGACTGAGATTTTGGATCACGTGCAAACACCAATGTATATACGAACAATGTATATACGAACAATGTATATACGAACAATGTATATACTAACAATGTACATACAATGTATAGACTATGCAATGTATATACTATACAATGTATATACTAACGAACAAACGCATTCTCAGGCCATAATCTTTACCGCATGTAGCTAACAGAGAACACTTAACCTCAAAGTGTAATATTAAATACATGTACTTTGTTTTCAATTTCATAAGGTTTAAAATCACAGATTCTTTTGTTTCTTACAGTGCTTACCACAGTGTACCTACAACGTTGGCATTCATATGCAGTCATATTTGCTGCGAAATCACAACCCTGAAAACAAGAAGGAAAGAAGAAAGAAAATGAACTCCTGTGTACGACTTTAATCTGTAAGTGTTCACTGCATTGTGATCAGCTATGTTGCTGTAGCAACAGCAAAATCACCTTGGTGAGAGCTACGACACGGCGACAATAGCCACACCACTTTCGCAAATTAGCAGCATGAGCTGGTCTGATTCATCTACTGTTGAGAAGTTTTTCATATGCTTCTTGTCATATCATATTCATGTTCTTGCATATTATAGATTAGTTCTCTCAAAGCTAGTCCACACAACAACAAACAAAAAACCACATTCCACTTCTGACCGTCAAGTTAGCAGCTTAATCATTTTGGTCTTCCTTGACCATGTCTAATAAGAGAAGATGGAAATTTCGAATTAAAGATTAACAATACAAAATTGTAATAATTACAATCTTGATAAGAGGGAAATAGGGCATTTAGAATATACCCACATTCCATGCAAGGAAAATAACATTCATCATTGTTAAACCATTCACTGTCACAAATAAACATCTGCAAAAGATTCATCTCCTCAAAACATTAGGCACATGAAGAGCAACAGAAGGTGCATCTTCTAAATTTTGAACAAAGTTTGGGTGAACAATTTATGGTTGAGTATCAAATCACTGAATTTCAGCCTGTGAGAAACTTATTTCTTGAAAAGAAGGCTGCTGTCCTTCGATATTTTGAATAATCTATCATTCTGTGTCTACAAAAATTGGTTTTAAAAATATGGTTCTCTGTAAAACAACACCTTCTTTTCCTTTAAGATCCCAATTATAAAGCAGGAAAGGTGTTTCTGAGAATGGATGTAACATATTACTTCTACTGAGAAATTCAAAGCTCAAACTCATGCATCTGCTAAAGATGAGGAAAGTGGACAAAGCAGCCAGAATTTAAATGATAACAGTCCCTAAATTGGCAAACAAGGCAGTTGAAATTCACACCCTCCGTAAAGCGTGTGTCAAACTAAGTGGGAACAATCAAAATTTAAGCTGAGTTATATGTGGCCTAAGACACTCTCCATCAGAATTTTGGTGTGAAATCAGTGGCTATCGTACCTTCTAAGAATTTATGTGATTGACAGGGGTTTACTTATAACCATTTGAAATTAACTTTTCAGTGTCACAAACTATGACTTCTTTTGAGCCACAAACAAATCGCACAACCTAAAAGACTAGGAGTGAAAAAAAAAATGAATGCTGACATTCTAACTAAATTAATAAATCATGTAATCAACATGATAAACAATAAAAGAATTTTGTGTATTTCTTAATAATGGGATGCTTTTACAGCAGATTTTTTAACTGGGAGAAGCTTTTGTTTAAATTATTATCTTCCCAAGTCATTTGGAGGGAGACTTCCGAGACATGTAAGTCCTTCTCAAAAAAAACCTATCCCCTTTCAACTTAAAGTGAAACATAGAACCTAAAAATAAACATCTCCATGTTTTCCTTCAACAGCTGAATGCAGACGACTTTACCCAACACATGAAACCGCCATACGTGAATGCAAAAATCGTCGGTGTGAAGACTCCAGCCACGGATATGAAGAGCAGTGTCGAACTGACTGATGCAGAGCGAACGTTGACCGCCTGTTCCTTGTGCTTAATGCCACCAACCACCATACAGAGTCCCTGCAAAGGACATGGAAAGAAAACAAACACAGCCATGTAGACTGAATGTACTCTCACCTTCTCTCTCTCCCTCTCAAAAAAATACCATAGAATCATTTGTGCAGGTTTTGGTTTGATTGCTAAGAAGAAAGTGCCAAAATTCCTTCTGACTATCCAATGTCAAGATAAACTCAGTTTGAAACTTTTACAAGGGGTAAGAAAATTGTGATCATCAAGCATTTGGAAAAACTGCGCACAAGTCCATTCAAGGTTCAAACAGACTGGCCCCGAGTTTTGAGCCTCCACAGCTGAGTGTCACATGAATAAACATGTGCTAGCTTTTTACTAAATTTTTGCTTTGAATAAATATTAGGTGCTTACTTTCAAGACATATGTAACAAACAGGTCCTTGGAAATGAATATTGGTGGTGCTGTCACTGAAAACAGTGTGGCTCTTGCAACATTCAGTGCTCAGCAGATAAATGCTAACTACTGGTAGTAACAAGCTCATTTTACATATGGCACTGTTAGAATAGCACAGTGACTTGTACCGAACAAGTAATGCATGAGGAATTCGTACACGATAGGACACATATTACATACATCTTGACCAAGGTGACAGGGTTACTAACAATGTCATCTAAAACTTTTACAAGAGAGGGTAAAGGGAGAGATAAATTTCAGACACACAGCTGCAACCAAAATCTGACCTTCAGAACCCCACCCTTGTCCCTTTGACCAATGTATGCATACCAAAATAAAACAAGCTGCCTTATCTACATTGAATTACAGGTATGGGTAGCATAGTGTTTAAAATGGCCTGGACAAGGCAGACTTAAGCAACTTTAGAGAAAGAGAGTAACTAACAAATCTGAAACTTGAACAAGAGTTGGGGGAAGGGGGTTGGTGGAGAGTATAAATTCCGGAAGCATTGTTGCAACCAACCCCTGAACCTCAGAACCCCACCATTCCCAAATAGCCCCATTGTTGCAGGTGCCAACATCGTACCATATTATCTTTGCTTGCGATGTCGAATTACTCACAGGTATGAGAAGCATGGTAGCTAATAACGACCCTGTCAAAGCAGACTTCACAACATCAGAGTAACAGGGTGAGTCATCCGTGTCCTGCCTGCGAAGCATCGACATGTACAGGTATATTTCGATGAAAGACCCGAAGAGGGCATTAAGAAATGCACCCACGAAGTGACGACTCTGAGACGATATGCTACAAAACCATCGCACAAAGGAAAGAAGAAACACCATCAAACTTGAAAAGAAACACTATACCAGAAAGAGGCTTGGTGATTCCTTGCCATTGTTATACTTGAATGTCCAAATGCCCTCCCTAAGATACTATGCCCTTCAGAAATTTACTGTGAGACCCACATCTTCAATTCAAGTGCTTGGTCTTTTCTGTGTGTATATTATGTATACCATGTGATGTGTCAAAACTGAATCATAACAACTACTTGAAAGTGGTGAACACAGTAAGACAGGTTTAACAATATTAGCCTTTTTTCTAGTTCTTGTGTCACCTGCTTTCAGCAAGGAAACACTTTAAAAAAAAAAACACATGCATACATTCTGGCAAGGAAAATTGGTCAAAACTTGTACCATGAGGGTTATTCATGTCAATATATTGACATGCTTGTTGGCAAAACTTAAAAAAAAAAAAAAAAATTAACCACAGAGCTGTTACTGTATTGATGCTTGATGCATGCCAGAAAAGCATCATAAAAACCTTGAAAAATTTTTAAAGAAATTGAGAGCGAAAGTCCATTAACTGCTTTGAACTGTAGCTGGAGTAAGGTGGGCAAATTAAAGTGCTATATGAACAAAGCAAATGATTGAAAAGATTCAAACTGTGAGATGTTAATGGTATAAAATAAAATTCAGCTGGATGAATTTTTTTCTTTAATAGGTTTTGTTTCTTCCTCAAACTGACACAAATGCATAATTCATCAAATGTTCACTCAATTGTTCATCCATTCATTCATCACATACTTTATTAATTCATTCAATGTTCATTGAATGAACCATTCATCCACCAATTTATTATTCACTGAATATTCATTGAATCAATCATTTATCACTTGATTGATCTTGTCATATGTTCATTCATGAATCACTTTGTTCATTCATCACATTTTCATTCAAGTATTCATCCTATATATATACCTGTACCTTCATTCACAATGTGTTCATCCAATCATTTGTCCATTTGTATACATTGATTCACAATATGTTCATCCAATCATTTGCCCATTCTTTTGTAAATTTACCAATTCATTACCAGTTTATTAGTTCACCCACTCATCAGATTTCTATTCATTCATTCATTCACGATTTTATTCATTCATCATATACTCATTCACTCAACCATCCTTCAATGCATTTCTTAAAATGTTTATTTCTTTATTTGGAATTTTTACTCCAACAAAAGCAACTCAAACTACACAGTCACTGAACACCACCTTCCTGTAAAAAATTATCCACCTGCTGAAAATGTACTTTAATGTGCCCTTTCATGACAATGTGATGATACTCTGTCAACTAAGTCTGACTAGACCTCCACCAAAGTTAGAAAGAGTCAATTACAGAGTACGAAAAAAAAAAAAAACCTACTACAACATACACTTTCCAACAAATTTTCTTCAAACTTTAATTACATCTACGAGAACAATAAATTTGTCAAAAAAATTGCATTTCTTGGGTATTATGCTATTTAACAGCATCCAAGTAAGGGTGTCGATTTTATTAGGTTGCTATCCTTGAACAAATCCTCATGGGCATTACTTAATAGCCCATTATCTCCTTAGCAATCCTATCTTGTGAGATTATGGCTGACTCACACTTCTTGATGTGATTAAATTGTGTTTGTTCAGCAACAATTTTATCACCACTAATGTTTTATTTCACGATTTGTTCGCAAAAATGTATTTCCTATGATTTTGTGTAATTTTTTGCGGAATCAGAATGAAGCGACGTAATTTACAGGAAATCGAACATAACTTTCACACAGCGTCCAATCATGTCACAGCAGTAACATATAAAGCAGAGAGTCGAAATTTATTCATAATTTTTTTTTCTATCAGTAAAATTTGAACACCATTATTAAGTACCATGAGAATACAATCATCACAGCAAATAAAACTGGACTTCAGCTCACAGATGAATAACATGCCAAAATTGGTGACATGTCCTCATTACAGAACCAGGTGTTTAGCACATAAGTACACGTCTATGAATTATTTCATGAGAGCAGAAAAGCCAACCAGCAAGAAGAGACGGTACAAGTAAAAACAAATTAATTTTGCTCCTAGGATGAGATAACTATGATACCAAACTATGATATGACACTTGCTCACAGATGAGGATTATGTATTTCATTTTAGTGTTTGCACTGTTTGCATTTCAGACCAGGGCCCCAACCAGCAAATAATTGGTCAGATACTTGGGAACCTGGAAATATGACTTTCATTAGGTTATGACATGAAGCCATGATACATTTTGCTTTGTTGTGTTGATATAACACCATGGGGGCATGAGAATGAAGTGTTCTTAGCTTGCCATACATGCTGAATTTTTCACACAAGCAATGAATGTTTATAGTGAAAATTTGGATAAATGTAGCAATTTCAAAATCGGGGTTCTGACGTCATCGGTCCGGATACCCTGTGCAAACACTGGTCGATTTTACCACAAAATTCTGGAATAGTGTCAAGTGTGTTTGGCCTTTTATCCTTGTATCTCACCTTGTAATTGCAAAACCAATGTAGTGAGCCAAAGGTATGAGGCTTATTACCCCCAAGACGAATTTCTGAAAGAGAAAAAAGATACTCGACAGGGTATTATGAGCGACCACTTAATTTTCGATGAAATATTAATTATGCGTGATGGAGGGACTTGCACAGTGCTTTTGGATTAAGGATTTGTGCTGCTTATAAGTACTTAGTGAGAACATCATCTGCAAAGAACCAATTACCTTAAAATGAGTAACATTTCCTCAAGAAATAAAAATAATATATATCCAGAATAGTCTACACTTTGGACCTTGATTGAACCAGAACGGAAAGAAATCACTTGAATCCATACAAAAGCAGGATTGAAATTCTTTCCATTTCTTTTCATATTAACACATATTCTGACTGGGGAATAATATTTTTTTTATGTTTGCTTGAACGTTTTCTCAACACATATTTCTTTTTGATGCTTACGGATGCTTTTCTTTTTCAAACAAAACGGAACAGCCGTATGGTATTCTGAAACTTAAAAAATCTGAGTCATGCAAACTGGCATGCACACAATCACATGATGATGAGAATGCAAAGGTAATTAATGGATGATGTCTCTGGTCTGAATAGGTGAAGTATCAGTCAAGAATGTCTAGTACATAACACTCTCAAGAATTAAAATCGTGTTTCGCACATAAATTCTCCGTTTAGTCACTCCCTGCTAGTTAAACCCTAAACAAGCAACTTGGGGATGCTCTTTTGTGGAACAAGATAAGCTACATACATACACGTTAATATTAATTACAAATAATTTGATAAATTTTTTCAGCTTCAGATGTTACTTTCCAAATGAATGATCGCCAAGAGAGTGATGAATGTTACTTTCTTTTTGTTGAGGCCATCTTGAGCCAATCAGTGATACAGATCTCTGATGTTTTGAATTCAGAGGCGTTGCCTGTTTTCAGTAAATTTTTCCAAATAAAGTTAAACTACTTATGACTAATTAAACTAGACAATGTCCTCCAAACATGGGTAGGGTTTCTTGTTACTTATAAGGGAAGAAATACTCACTTAATTTACTTGGTAATTATGATAAACAGTAATGAAATGCAAATGAGAGCAAATGAGAATGTTAGCTGATTTAGTTGTAATACTCACTGCCATGGGCTTCATGTACTTGTTACCAGGATCTAAAAGACCGAACCCAAGAGTCAGCAGCACGAAGACTAACATGTCTGACATTGGATTAAGCTTAGGAAACCAAACGATGCCAAAAATAAACTTAAAGGAGTATCAGGCATATGGGCCTTGATGTACTATCAGACAAGACAGAACCTTTCAAGCTGGTGTTTGATGTTCCATTTTCTCATGTACCTACCACAACACCTGCAAACAATTACAGAATTGTCTGACCTAACCCCCAAGGTCATTACATTTGTAAAACTTACTTCACGTTTGATGATTGGTTCAACAAACATGCAGATTTATGTCTTAAGGAAAAGAAGTTACCAGTGTTCCTGAGTGTACTTGACTACATCAGGATACATGAATTTCAAAAGCCTACAACAACATGTGCACAGATTGAGTCGGAAGGTAAACAATACGTTACAGGTCTTGGTATTGTGAATGCAGGCATACCTGATGCATCAGTAATACAGGTCTGTTGTGTGGGCTAAGAAGACGGCCACAATTACTACGTGCAATAAAAAAGACTGTTTCATGAGTAAACATATTTGATTATACAATTGGCTTGCCACGGTTGAAATTTGATATCAGGGTCTCTAAATTAGCCTGTTCCTTCTTTCTCGTTGGTTCTCTCTTTGTGTCGTAGGTGCCTTGGTAAACTAACTGCATCCATATAAGTCATTCATGTGTTGTTTTTTAGTTAATCAAAAGCATATTGAATCACAGAATCATTGCAGCAAAAACAGACTCATCGCATTTGCTTACTTCAGAGTTAACTTTAAAGGGAAATAGGGCGTTTAGAAGATACCAACATGGCATGCAAAAGAAAATAGCTTTAGTAATTGTTAAACCATGCAGTCTCATCAATAAACATATACCAAAGCTTCATTTCCTCAAAAAGTTATGCATGTTATGAGTAATGGAAGATGCATCATTTGAAATTTGAAAAGTTTGGGTGAACAAATTAGTGTTGAGCAACAGATAACTCCATTTCTATCTGTGAGAAGCTTATTTCTTGAAAAGAAGGCTAGTGTCCTTCCTTATTTTGAATAATCTATCATTCTGTGTCCACAAACATTGGTTTTAATGATATGGATGTTTCTCTCAAACAAACGCCCTATTTCCCTTTAAAGGACAGTGAAGGCATGAACACAGTTTTATGATACTTTTGTATAGCAAAGTGAAGTAACATTGGCAAAATTGGCAACCAGTTCAAATGTGATGCTTTTTTTTAGACTACTGTCAATAACATCTATGTACCTTTTGTGTAAAAAAAAACTAGACTTGAAGGAAACAGGAACATGCAGCATTCATAGTTGACCGTCAGAAACACCAAATTGAAGGAATTGCAAAATTTTAACCTAACACTTTGTTTTTTTCCTTATCATAAATCTATATTACTTACTTAGACCTACAGTACACCATGAGGTGGATGAATATGATCAGGCAAGAAAAAAGAAAAGAAAAGGTAAAAACAAGAAAACTGAAAGGATACTCGTTACGAGGATGCTCATTCCATCAACAGTAAACTTGTAAAAGTAAAAGTTGATGGCTTGGTAACAGCACAACAACACTTCTAAAGGTTTCTTCTTTTTCTGGAGAGCAAATCAAGAAATTTAGAGTCACAGGTTTTTCGACCGCATCTTTCACGACTGAGATAACTCCCTATTTCTAGTAATTCCTTTCAGAACACACAGCTAGCTGTTCATGAATAAAGCCTTAGTCACAAAAACAAACACTGTGGTAGAAACTTTTTTAATGGTAAAACTACTTTGATATCAGTCTGCAAAAAGAATATCTGAAATAGAGATATTACTTTCGTTGATCAATCATACTTAACTTGACATTGTTTGATTTTTTGATATTCTAATAGAAATATTTTTTCAAAGTGTTTTGTTTACACAAAAGCTACCTAACACTGAAGACAACAGTCATGTACATTTTACAGTAAATCATACTGGGATTTACTCAAAAGTGGTGTCAAACAAAATAGAATGTTGTACAAAGCATTAAACATACAAGTGCAACATGTCACATGAAGCCACCATGGTTTTCCTTCCAAAATTATGATGAAGCAAATTCCTACTGGGCAGAAAACAACCTCAAAAAAAAGTTTTGTTGAAATTTGAAAAAAAAAATATGCATGGTGTCAAAGAAACTGAAAGATACTGTATTTGTCCAGGGCCACTTACAGAACAGTTGAAAGTGTTTCTAATACACATCTGTTTCGGTGGTAGCAAAAACAGCTTCTTCAGAGACAAAAGGTACAACTAGGAATGAGAAGGATGAGAGGAAAGTTTATACCATGTTTTTGTACCAAATCAAGTATTTGCATGACACAATTCTGAAATTTAGAGACGTAAGAATTACTACTGACATTATTACTGTGTTGTTGTTACACATATATAGGAGTTCTATTTACATACACTAATATTTCACTTTTCAGTGGCCCCTAGGCTAGGCCCTAGCACTAGGCCTACGAACTTCAAATTGAATGCTATTTCGCTATTACTATCACCCACTGTTTTGTGCAAAATAGAAGACTGCAAAACACAGTCAATGTATGGTTCTATTGCATTCATCTGCTGGTGATTTTAATCTGAAATTGACCATGCATTATAAATGAGATAAAACAGGGTCACCTGATTGGAATGGGCACATAGGAGTTAAGGGTTCTTCCAGAGTATGCATGAATAGGAGATTAGTCCAAGTTTGCTTGCATTCTTGAGACACTGTGTGCACATGTTTTTCATATTTTGACCTCTTCAAATGACTTTTGATCTTCATGAAAAATGATATGTTTATTGCACTTGTTGGTTGTGCTTCACCATCATATTATATAAAATTAGATCAGCCCAAGCTTACATAGTTGAGCAATTGCATTCGGGGTTTTCAGCTTAATGTTTTGAAATCAAAATCTATACAGTGCTAAAGCTCAATGTGGCTTTTTATATACATACTTATACCAAATGTGGGATCAGTCCAAGCACTTCTGTTCATGAGGAGGCATCATGTTTGCAAGCACTACGTCATTAACATGTACTTACTTGTAGGCAAATCCTGATTGCAGAGAATACAATTATCACCAAATCAAAAGTCTATGGGCAGTAATTGCGATGGGTGCTCTTTTAGACCTCTGGTAACTAACTTTGGTCTGGATCGACAAAGCCCATACATACGGAAAAAGAGAGGAATTAATCTCAGACAAACCATACCTTTGAGATTGGAATAAAGACGATCAACAAGCCGGTCAGTACAATGACGAAGGAATGAACAGAGAAGATTATAGGACCACCAAGAATCAACCAGACGTAAGTTGCTGGTTTATGCTGTCAACAAAGAAAAGAAGCAAAAAAAAAAAATATGATGAATTGGAGGAACCTAGTCAGGCCGGCTGAGAAATGTTTCAGTTTAAATTTTATAAGTGGAAGAGGTTGAGTTATCCTGAAATAAAATCATTTGAATCACAAAAATTGATGTTTTTTCCAGTTTTGATTGATAGGGAACTCAAATTACAATAGGAATTGCATCACAAATTCACGTTCAGAATAAATGGATTCATTTTGTCGCTCTGATAGGTAAGAATACACACATTGATATTCCTACATGAGCACTTGGAGAATTCTACATCAACAATTTGTGTCTTATGTGAAGTGATTTACCATGCTCGAATGCAAATCCTGTAACATTCCTTTGGCTTGAAACCAAAAGACATCTGTTTATAAAATGTGAATGGGCAATCCCCCCTTCTTCCCAGTAACATAGCAACCTCCCCCCCCCTCATTCCCAGTAACATAGCAATCTTTATGACTAGTTCCTTTCGTAATTTCAACCTTCATCCACAACAAAAAGAATGCATGAGGAAATTTCAAGAGTATGAAGGTTAATGTCCCCAACACAACAGCGGTTTCGCCCTGAAGCATATCAAGGGAATGGCTTTTTTTCCCCCCATTTTAATGGCCTTTTTTTCCCCACTTCTTGTACTTCATGTTACACATGTATGCTGCATCACGTCAAATACTCTACAGCAGGCTTTGTCAAATGGCAGGACGTGCTCCACTTGTGGTGGGCAACGTAGTTTGGAGTGGCACACAAAGAGCAGTGGGAAAGTTGAACACTTTTTATCCATTCTGACAAAAATTATTTTCTCTCAAAAAACAGGTAAATCTGTTACTCCCCATGCACAGGCTAATTTTTGCATAAGCCCCTTCTACGATCTCAAAAATTTTCAACAGCCTTCCCTCAAAAGGGCAATCCGTGGAGCATTGTATCAAAAGCATTTAGCCATGTGGCACTTTAGGAACTGTTACTGAGGTAGCCTGCTCTACAGCAACTTTGGAAAAACAAAAAAATTGAAAAAATATGGCAAGAGAAGGTAGTCACCCAAATATTTCCATTCAGTACTTTCTTGAGATATCTTGGCTTTGAGGTTCCAGCATTGGGAATTGCTGTTGCTGTCGAACTACTGAGGTCTTCTTCCCTGTTTTCACACACCCTAACGTTGCCCTGGCCTTCAATGATTCTGTCCGTATCTGAAGTAACGACATTTTCTTCCTCATCTTGGCTGCCCACCTGGACGACTGCTTCCTCCAGTTCATAACTTGACAGCTTATTATAAATTTAAATATATTAAATATTTTTTTAAAAAATCTGCCATTATAATTCCATCATCACCCTGTCTGTCAGTTTTCTGCTCACAAATGCATTCAACTTTCAAAAATGTTTGCAGGAAATGAGTTTGTTCTTTGCCCGGACAGAGAATATAGCAGCTTCTCTGTTACCATGACAATGTCTTGGAAAACACAATCATTACCTCCAATGACATCATTGACAGTGGTTGCATTGTAGAGTATAAAGGCCATTATACTGTTGAATATTGACCTATCAATCCAATACAAACACTCAGCTCACATAGCACTGCATACATTTAATGAGGAGAGGCTGTGTTTGACTGTGGACTTACTCGACTTTCAAAAGAGCGACACTGTAAAGAAACACTATATACTTCTTTCTTACCTCTGTAACAAACTTTCCAAATGGCCAGAGAAAATACCATGCTAGCTTCCAACAAAACTTGGCTACAGATAAGGAAAAGGAAAAAGGATACAAGACAAAGGATTTGTATTGCATGAACATTTTTGACTTGAGGTCAGTGATGTAGTTCAAGCATAGCAAGAACAGGCATGTGTGGGAATGATTTGAAAAAAGACAAAATGCCCCACAATACCCTTTTAATAAAATTCAGGAGTACAATCAAAACACTTCAGTGAGACTCAGTCAAACTGACCTAATGAGAAGACTATGATTTTTACTTTCTGCTTCTCTGTCTTGAATAGTGAATGGTTAATGCTATCGCTCAGACTGCTTCCATTAACCCCTGATCATGTATTATCCAATCAATAATGCACAAGTTCAAAGTTGATTGACCTTGTTTACGCATGCAGAATGAGATTTTGAAAAAAGAGACCGAAAATGAAAAGAAAATTTAGGTTTGTGAATAACCATATTTGTATTGAAAATGAATCCCAAAGAAAAGGCAAACAAGATTCGCAACATGTAAACAATTTGCATGCGTGATAGAGAAAGCACCACCACTGTTATGTGTGAGAAAGCAGACGACAAAACACTGTTGATCTACGTTTTTATTGTTATTTATTCGCCTGTAATTTTGCTCTTTTATCGATAGTGTCTCATCAGTACGATGATTCATGGTCACAAGACTGAAACAGGCCAATAGGAGTTGAGGATTCTTCGTGAATGACTGTTCAAAGGAGACTGTCACAACAATGTCAGCAGGCCCCTAGAATGGTAAAAACCACATCAGGAGAAGGCACCTCCTTTGAAAATCAATGGAACATCTGTCGTTAAGATTGTGATTAGCATATCTCCATGGTAACCTGACAGAACAGACTTACCATGAGGCCAACCAATGACAGTCACTGACATTATTGCAGCGACGAAGAGATACGCCAAGGCTACCCACCAGCCAATCAGAAGAGAGTATACAATATTGCCAGGTAGAATTGTAGCTCCTGAGGAGAAAAAACAATTAATGGTAGACTAGAAGAAATGCTATAGAGCTACAACCAGCCTTTTTTTTAATTGCAGTCTGATTTCTTTTTTATTTTTATTTCCCTCATTTGTTGCCGTCATATCGCCAAACGGTCTTTTTTACACATGGTATCCGATGTGCATTATGGCTCTTCAAACATATTACAATGTATGTACTGTACATGTGGCACAAACCCTTGTACGTATGGCTCTGCAAACATACCACCATGTATGTACATGTAGCACAAACTCTTGTACATATGGGTCTGCAAACATATTACAATGTATGTACATGTGGCACAAACCCTTGTACATATGGCCCTGCAAACATGTAACAATGTATGTACATGTGGCACAAACACTTGTTCACATGGCTCTGCATACATGTTACAATGTATGTACATGTGGTACAAACCCTTGTACAGTGTGAAGTTTCAAGTTTATTTTTTACAATCCACAAGAGCTCTGTACATGAAATACTGACAAGTTCATTAAACAGAGAATGTAAGGTAAAGCACAGAAAAGTAACATACTATACAAGATGAAGTTCATATAGAAGGAGAAACATGGTTACAAGGCAAATCCGTGAGGTATGTCCATACCTCTCTCAAGGGTGGATTTAGGTCTTTTTGGTGCATCTAAAGTGAATAAGACAGCACTAAGGCTGATAATTTGTCCTCCTTGGCGATTACTGACCCCATATGTTACCTCTGCGACAGTATGTGCAGATACCGCAGCTAGTTTTTGTCAACCTACAGCAGCTCCCACCTCCCCCTCGAAAAATATACCCTCACTACGTGAATCTTAAGCACCTTTAAAAGAGTGATCATGTTTCAAATTATATCAATTTTTTAAATCACCTTCCACCAGACAGTGAGCTGGTCATTGACATCTTGAACTGTAAAGACAATCAGATCACTCTCACGATCAAACAGTAAATTCATTCATTCATTCATTCATTTATTTTTGCAACCACACAAACATACGACATAAAACAGCAAATAGACAGGACTTTAGAAAAACATTTAGTTTATCAAGCTAGTACTCTGAAATTAAAGTATGGTTCTTGTTGTTTACCGCTCAGACTGCTGGTCCCCCCATTTTTTACCCCTTCCTGGTCAACAGTTTCTTCAAATAATCCACTCAAAGACAGTGTACCCATCTCTCCCTCTGACCTACAGCTTCACATCAAAAGACGGTAAACTTACGAATTGACTGAATCGAGTGTAACCGGTTCACATAAAGGCTCTTGACAACTTCACTACGTTCTTCAAATGGACGCTGTGTAACATGTGCCTTCCACTTTTTGAAACCAAACTGAAGAGGAAGACATATAAGAAATAACGGCACGATTTAATTATACCATACCAATTTTAGTGACCTAAACTTACAATTGGCAATGCTAGTAACTAAGATTGTCAAGTGGATTTTTATTCATGAAACAGAAACTACTATGGCAAACACTAATGAGCGATTGTGCATAATTTTAAAAGTAATTTTTCAATTGCAAATATTTATCAAACATTCTGGGAAAGAAAACAAAACCACCATGTTTCCTCCTTCACTGCCCACCCCCCCTCCCCCTGCCATAGCTGCTCTTGTGAATCATCGAAAGTTATCAACAGAAGAAAATATGGTACAGTAGAAGACTATCGAGAATGTATTCTACTGTACATTGTTTTTGTCTTGAAAGGGCTTCTTTCAGATTTGTTGACTCATTGCACGATAGCACCACTGGAATTCTCATGCAAAGGTCACTTTATTTGTCAGTCCTGAATCATACACACGAGAAAACAGAGGGCTTAAAGATCAAACCAAAAATCAAATGATATCGAGTTTTGTCGCAAAGTCATTTCATTGTTACAAGGTCGTTGCTTGTAAAGACACATTCAGCTCCCAACCGTTGCAAACTTTCCTCCAAACTGAGGCAGAATGCAAAGTCTTATTTTGAGATGATTAAATTAAGATAAAAAATTTGGTCCAAAGTCCAAACAATGAGGTGACATGTGACAATGCCAATTTGCACCAAGCAGTAAATCACAAAATGATAACTTTGCTAAAACCACTCTACAACTTGCCATGTAATTCTGTTCCATTTTCTTTTCCTCAATTTCATTTTCTGGTTTCTCCAAGATGACAAATCCATCTTCCATGTTGTCACGCATGGTGTGGGAGCGTTGCCTCACCAACGTAGAGTGTAGCTGATGACCACGACGAGCGAAAATTTCACTTTCATAACTTGGTTGGTCAACCATGTCAATTTCAGAAGAGGAATCCATCTTTTGCATCTCACTTGGATTGCTTGCTTCACAAAAGTAACAAAAAGAAATCTAGATGAAGCTATCAAACAAGGAGAAAAGTCTGATATTCTTTGGAAACCTTTGGGCACTGCCCTCTGTGATTCCTAATGGAGCTCAAAAAGCCACCAACAGAGAGCATGGTACTGTACTGTATGTTTAAGGGTTAAGGCCTGGGGTGAACCATCCATGCTTTACAGAAACAGACAATTTTTTATTACAGATGTATTTATTTTTTTTCTCTGCAAGAATCAGGCGGTACTTGAAACACTTGACAAATTACAAAAAAAAAGACTGATCCTGCTACGCTGACACTTGCATGTACATTTGCATAAGCCATCATGGTTACATCGAAGAGGGCAGCATATAAAATTAGGACAAAGTGACTGAAAACAGTATATACTTACAATAAAGTGCACTGTATGCACAATTAACGGCAATGTTGAGGCAGATTTGGAAAATCTGCAAAACCATCAAAACTGGTAACTACAGTATAACAGAGAAACTAAAGAATGCTCCTCCATGGTGAAAGACACTTTTTCAAATCAAAACTTTTCAAAATTTTCAAATGTGGATTCCTAGTCAATATAACTTTTAGGCCTGGCCTAATTGCTTTGGAGAATGTCACTGGGTGACGCTTGAAATAGTGTATCTAATTACAAAGAAACATGTTCTGACAGTGTACTGTGCGTAACAGTGGTTATGTGAATACTGTATAGCCTTCCTAGTTGCTTAGAAAAAGCATTTTAAGGACAGTCACTGGGAATCCATTTGTCGCAGTCAAAGTGGTTGCCTGACCAGGCAACCCCTTTTGTCACTGGGTTCCTGCAGTAATTGTAGCTTAAGTGAGGCTTTTGACAGTCACTTGGAATCCATTTGTCCGTGGATTCCTCCTGTAGTCGTTGCTTAAGTGGCCCTCTGACTAGGAGTACATGATGTTTCACTGGATTCATGACTGCAGTACTGTGGCTGTAGTCGAAGTGAGGTCTTCAGCTTTGTTTAAAGGCAGTCAATAGGAATCAAGTTTAGACTGGATTCCTAGTTGAAGTGTCTTGACTACGACCAATGTACACAGTGATCAGGATTCACAGTGTAAATCAGATTTCACTATGACTGCAAATCCAGATGAGCAGTGGAAATCAGACATGAATCTGGATGCACAGGGGAAATCTTTGAGGGTAGGTATTCTGTAGTTGTACCATCATAAGACGCCATTATAACCAACAGTACCGTACAGTTGGATGGATCTACAACTACTGCAGTGCTAATTATTGAGCTATTATTATCACATTAAGATTATAAATATATAGTAAAGTACAAAATATGAAACAAGTAAGGCTGGCCTCTGAGCTCAGGTGGGCCCTGGGCACTTGCTGAAGGCTCTTCCAACATCCAACTGAGTGATTTGATTTTTTTCCATCTAGCTTTTTGTATACATATGGTATAGTTGATCAAGTCCTTAAAAGACTCACTTGTATGTGCCCACAAGCCTACGCTTCACAAGGATTACCTTATTTTCCACCCCCAGCAGTTTCCTCCTCTAAGAAGATACATTGTTTCCGCCCTTGAATTTGGGGGTGGCAATCACTGCTTTCAAAAGTGAAATGGAATTTCGAAATGCTTTCTTGTTCAAACTGAAGACTTCATGACCACAACTTATGGTGAATATACGGTCCAAATGTAATGAGTGATATTGAGGGTCAATGTTTTGGAATAACATGTTCAGTTTCAAACACTTTTTGCCATCACTTTGTAAACATCCATGTTCAGAATAGGTCTCGTCTGGCAGTCAAATTATCGAGACATGATATACATAATGAGGTATATACTCTACCTAACAGAACAATTTTGCATATATACTTGACAAAATTTCCAGACATTTATTCCTAAGACAGTGAGAGAGTCCACTGAAAGAAAAAAGTGAAACACTTTTGTCTAACTTTCATTTTGAACGTCACTTGCCACTTAGGCTAGGCCGATAGGCTAGATTGTTAGGGGTGGAAAATCAGGAGTTCTGGAAATTACCAGGGGTGGAAACTAATGGATCCCATTTCATCCTATAGACCTAAGCATAATTTACCGAACAGTGCACAGTAGCAATGTACATAGCGCTAGTCGATTCACTCTGGATGAAGGTAACAGTTTAACACACCCAGGGCCAGGCCAATATTTCGCAAAACTAGACTGCTACAGTTTGATATGCGGAATGTACTTACATACTGCATTACACTGCTAGGCTAATTTAGGCTTACTTTGTCTGATTTACAATTGTGCTTACAAGTAACAGTCAGTAAATGCAGGCATAATTAACGTTAGCTTATTTAGACCTGCAATCGCAAGTAACAAGTCACTCACATAAGATGTTGGTGGACCTCTCAGTTTTACAAGTTTCCAGCAGCTAGTTTGCCCTGTGTGTGTGTTTTACTTGAGCTCAAAGCTAAGCTACAGTAGCTATAAGCAGTGTACAGGTAGTCACTTGACTAAGTTTATCATGTGATATATTGATCAGTATATGGTCCTGCGTTGTACCTTGCCGGAACGAAACATGGTATTACGCAATACCTGAGAAGGACTACGGCGGTTTCTAGGGGCGATATATTAAATGTTCATTTCAAACTTCGTTGTTTGGTGTCGGTTAAACAGCCCCTTCGTCCATGGGCATTGGTCGAACCACCGAGCTCCATGGTTAAACTATAATTCTCCAGTGATAACATGGACCCCGAATTGATGTTGAAAGTATGAGAGGGAGGGGGGGGGGGGTGATAGAATTAAGATTAGGCCTCAAGCTAAAACGGACTCCTCTACTAAGTCCCAGCGCTTAGGCATTCATGTAAACAGATTTTTCATGGGAATCAAGGACTGAGGCAGTGAGGTCTGTAATTTGGCAAATGGTAAGTTGAAGGGGCCAAGCAGACTATAACTCCACGGGGAAGAGGCTACATCGTTTGGGGTAGGCCGACAGAGAAGTTTTGTTGATTTTTTTTTTCTTTTCACAAAAAAATGCCTTTTAGATAGCAGTAGTCGAAGTGCATGCACGTCATTTCCAAATTAATCTCTCAATCTGCGTTTAATAGTTGTAACTTTCAGCTGAGTTTTTCTTTTTCTCACTTGGGTTACAGATCTGCAAACCAATGACACTTCCATTACGAACTATATATATGTTAAATGTGATATTGCACTGTGCGTGTAGTAACGAAGATATGGTGCACACGACATTTCTAACACTATAGAAGAAACAGTTTCTCTTCTCAGCTTTTTGGCCCTATATCCTTTGCCTCTTGTTTGACATCCACCAACATGAATCAAAATTGATCTTCTCATGATAATGGACCCACGTACCAAGTATAAAATCTCTACAAGCTAATTCCTACCTTCAGATATTGAGTTAAAAAGGTTTTCATAATTTTGGCCCTAGATGACCTTTGATCTCCATCGAAAACAATGGGGCACACCTTCTCCATACGGCAGATCTACATACCAAGTCTGACTGTCATTCGACTTTTCCTATTGAGTTAGAGCGTACCCATGCAAGTGTCACAGATACACATACCCGTTTAGGCCACCCATCGGTAACATGGACTTTTCCTCACGTAATCGGGGATAGCCCACTTTTCGGATGATTTCCCCATTTTACTGGTTTTTAGTCTTGCATATATCCCCGATTCACGCCAGAAACGTATGTGTGTTTGTGGAAGTGTGCGTGTGTAGAAGTGTGTTTTCGTACACACATACACCTCTATACACATGTATAGATCCATAAAATGGGTAATTAGGGAAAAGTCAGATCGACCAATACAGTAGTAGGGCGCATATATGGCACCCCAATTTGCATTATGTTAACATATCCATAACAGGGGATATCCCCATTTTTCGGCGTATACCCAGTTACAGGCTCGAAGTTCTTGGGCGTGTCTCCGTTTGGTGCCCTTTACAAACCAACACACGCCAACCTGACTGCACAGGTGTCTTTGCTGACTCAAGGAATAAAACAGACATTCTTTGAAAACTCTGCTGAAAGAATCACTACTTTTACCGATTGTTTGGACAGTGCATGCTCTAGCGATAGGTCTAACGTATAAACTCCACCAGAGCTAAAAAGGGGAATGTTTGAGAGGGATAAGCTTCTGTGGGCTGTTTGGCGAATATTCTCAAAGTTTCTCACTGTGGCGCTTGACGATTTTTCATCCCAAAATATGAGGCATTGACTGTAATGATCCAAAGCAAGATTTTGGTTTCGTCATAATAGAAGCGAAAAGAAATTGCATTTATTGGAGTTTTTCAATTCATTTTGTGGGGGTAATAAAGGATATAGGGTCTAATCTATTCGTGAGCTTCTTGCTGCTACTCCTTTCATCTTCTGTAAAAAAAAACATCCTGCCAATGACAGATTCGTCCGAATTAAAGTGACGTAACAGACTTTCTCTGATGTCCCTAAACTGAACAGTGATCACTAATTTTAACAATAATTTTGGGGGTTTGCATCATCTCATCATGTAATTAAATGATCTGATGACGTTTGGGTTAGAGAAAAATGTCATTTTTTTTACGATAAATTGAAGTAAGTACCCGGTAAGAGGGGGTGGCTAAAGGTACGATGATAACTTTGGGCATACTCTGCGATGAGTGACGCGTGAATCTACAAGCACCAAAGGGTAAAGGTCATATGGTAAAACTCTGCAAATTTAAAGAGACTCATTGACTTGTCTCGTAAACTTCACTAAATTATCCAAAACCTGTCAAGTTTTCTTCTCATACTTATGACAAATGGTCAAACTAAGAGGATTCTCACATATCATCTGCAAAGAAACATTAATGAATGAGTAACTAATGATAAAAATCTGGATTCTGAAAATTCGTGACCGGACACTTTTCACATTTAGTACTTATACAGATGCACTTGACTAGTGAAACTTGGCTAGTCATCCTAATTTTACGAGGTTGTTGTACGCGTTTGCATCCTTACAAAATCCTCACAACCTTAGCGATATCAGGTGGAAGTGCAAGGTAGCGATTAATGATCGGTAAAGGACAGACAAGTAAACAGCTACTGGCGATTAATGTTTTTGTCCCCGTTTTCTATCATTCAGACAAATGAAATTTTTGCTGTCGGTTTTAATCCTATTTTCTATGAGCATATGTATCTGCTTTGATTCGCACTGTCACAGTATATATACAGTAGGGTGTGCAGCTTTTTAATGGGGTGTGGGGGTGGGCTCGATTTGTCACAAGTGGACAGTTATAACCGAAAAATTACATATATTCATGGGCTGAGCGGAACCCCCTCGATACGGGCCTGATATATATATTTTTATATGTATATTGATTTCAATATTGTTTGATTCGCACAGTCCCATGTTTATGGGCGGAGACATGAAACAAGGTCCAAGAGCGTTCCGCAAGAGGTCGAGTTCCGCTGAGGTAATTGCCGTGAAATAATTGGAAACTTTACGATTGATAATTTGCTGCACAAGATTCCCCTAGTCATGAAAAACAGCTGTATTCATTTAAAAATAATGCATCCCTTAATTCAACAAGGTGGGGGTTGCAGAGTCAGGTTAGAAAAGACTGAGCTGGAATGAAGGGGGGGGGGATGCAGAATACCATTCTGTTGAATGTTTACATCGAAAACACAAATAGTAAAAAACACAAACTTAGTAACATTCACAATGTCTTTTTATTGCATGCTTGTATACTCTGATATCCCAGTTCCAAACTGGGAATATTGACTGAAAAGGTTTCAGACCTTAATTTGTAATCAATAAAAAAAAGGGAAAAAAATGGAGCTCTGTCGAGCTTATTTTTGCCTTTTCTGTTTATGGTCTTTCCAGGAAAGAAAGACCCTAGAGAGCGTAATACAGTGAAATAAACTATGTGGAAATAACAGATATCTAGATTCAGTGAGGAAAATAAGACGTAAAAAAAGCAAATAAAACATAAAACAATTTAAACAGTAAAGACTATAAGTAAGAGAGGATAGTCGAATAAAGGACTTACATTTATGCAGTAATGAAGAAGCCAGTTAATGAAGCAAAGTTCAACCGGAATTTACCCCCAAAAAGGAATAGTGAGGCCTAATATGATTAAAACTGCTACAATGCAGTCAGCTTCGCAGTTAAGATGGAGTCCACGAGTATTGCGGGCTCTTTCGTCCTCTGTCGGTTCAATCCAGAAAGACATGTCATCGGCACATTTTTCCGGAGAGGTCAGTCGCAAGTAACCGGGCGGAATCGGCTGTAAGTTGCTAAACACCAAGGTATTCGAATCCTCCAGAAGCTATCGAAGAGAAGAGCAGAGAGAAAACGGAACAATGTGTGATGCAACAGATTTATCTTTGTCCGTTTTGGACGCCATGTTGGCGCAAGATGAGAATCTCACAGATGGTAAAATACGTGAATAGCTAAAGGTATACTTAGAACGCACAATGCGTAAGCCAGATACCGTCGACTCAGAGCATAAACCTTTCTAGGTTCTCAGCTTCAGCCCTCCCCCCCTGCCCCCTCCATATCTCCGGTTCTATCGACAACAAAACGCATGCAGTTTTTTGTTTTGTTTTTTTTTAGCCTAATTTAAGACTTTGGGAATTGGATTTTGTTTTAAAGAGCTAAATCACTGACAACATGTCATTAACGCAATTGGCGACATCAACTTCATCATCCAAGATATTGGTACAGTATGTTAATGGTATAATGATTTCACGGTGATATTCGCAGGAGCAGGTGATAATATTCGCAAGTTTGTGGCCAACTGAGCATCCATATTTCGCGTTTTTCACGCGATAAGTTGTTACTAACCTTATCATCCTGTGTGGCAATCTCGTGGAAGAAGACAGGGAAATTGGCGCTTAGGTTATCCACCTTCATCTCTACAGGGATGTTGGCCAGACGCATAAAGTAGCATGCGGACGTGGTTCGATTTTTAAATACCACAAGATCCTTGTTGTAAAGGGGAAATAAAAGGAGACGAATATGCTTATTTGTTTCAAATGAAAAGAAAATAGTGTAGGGGATTCATTCTGCTTGACGTGACAAAAACCCAACTTAATGTTACTAAATTTCATAATGATAAGTATTAAAGACAAAGTGTAGGATTTCTGTGTACGTTTATGCTTTCTTTTTCTTCTTATCAATGGAGAAGTAGGCCTTAAAAATCTACCTTGTCAAAGTCAAACACAACTGTATATCCGTCATTGTTGTTCTTAATGGTCAATTTCTTTCCTTTAGCTATCATTTGCTCATGTCTTGTTACACCGTCAGACATTCGGAAAGGAACATCCTGCAAAATATAAAGAACATGTTCTGGTTGAATTCCATGCCATCGGCCATAGCCATATAAAAAATTTCCCAGGTAATTGTTGGGTGCAAAATGGTCTGGCAAGATTTGATTGCAACGGTTGTGATTTCTTAAAACTAGGAAAAGGATATTCTGTTGTGAGGGATATAAATTATTGCAGTATTCCCAACAATGAAGAGAGCCCTTGCAACCCATCAATGTAATAGTGAAGCATCAACCATAAATGTAGCATTTTTTTTAACCATCAATCGATGTTATAACTGACCCACTAAAAAAGGTACTGAGTTTTGTACTAGAGGCAGGATGTGACCAACCGAATGAAGGGGAGGGGGGTACATCGGGGGGGGGGGGGGCTGTTGGTACAACTTAGGTGTACAGTATATTGAACATACCGACTGTAAGGAAGTGCTTAAGAGACACATCACGATGTCATAGTGACCGTTAAGTCGGTGTGAAAGCAGAGGCGAATTTAAGGATGGCGCACGGGGGCACGGGGGCACGTGCCCAAGAGCACACTTAAAGAATCCGCCTCCCAATAACGTTGTTACTGCTTTAAGGCTTCCTCATTTGAGTACCCCGATTACAATCTATCGGTACCATGTAACCCGTATGGCAACACCTGCGAAAGCATATTTCGTGGAATGTATAGTGGTTATAACATCTCTGGTTATTACATTTATGGGTTATATCATGGCGCTGTAATAGCGCCATGGTTATATAGAGTCAATAACAGGCAACTTGAGGGAAATTTGCCCAATTGGTATATTTTTAGTTATTATCTCACCCTGATTATGACCACATCTTCGCCATCATCCGTTGTGAAGTTGCTAACGACCGTTGGAGGTTGTCCGTTAACAATAAGGCACAACACGCCAAATGATACTACCAATAGAGTGGCCAAGGTCATTGTTACAATAGCGATGAGGAACGGCGTTGTCTTATTCGCCGGCTCCTGAATACAGAGCAAACAGAGACCGACTTAAGAGGCGGGGAGAGAGATGAAGATGGCAGGTGAATTTTATTCATGTATCAATTTACTTTCATGCGAAATCAATCCAAACAAATTCACTTGAGTTTGTAGCATGTTTCAAATCTTACGTGCAAGAAACAGCTAACAGGATGGTTTACAGTCTCTAGTCATATTTCAAGACGATGGAATATCTTTATCTAAATTGCCAGCAAAATATGCGCGTATGTAGGTCAATAACGATAGCAATTATTCTAAATTTCGATAGAATGTGGGTTTCATTGAGTGTTAAGTACGGTTGTCTACATGTACATTTAACTGTTTAGTTTGAACTACCTAAAAGGTAACGTTATAGCCCATGAGTGTAACACTAAAACCTCTACATTTTAAAATACTCGGCTCTTGGCTCTAATTTAGAATCAGTGACCACCAGTCAAGTTAAGTGATGATGGGTAGGATTAAGTATTTGATGAGAAAAACCAAGTTGAGGGTGTAAAAAGCTAAATTAGGCCTAGCTTTAACCTAAATAACCACCAATCATGGTTAAAATTGAGAGTTAGGGTTAAGTTTTAGGGTGAAATTAGGCAAAAACAATGATTTTAGGAAGAATACGTCACTTCCGGTCACTGATTACCGAGTTCTTAAACAGTTAGGATTAAGAGCTTGAACAAACAGAAAGAGTCCTGTCTTTTCTTAGAAGATAGTGGAGGGCGGTAAAGCGTACATGGATTGCTAATTACTAGTTGGGGGGGGGGGGAGCGCCCGGCGACGCCCACTTCAATGGGTAGCGACCGTACATCCCTGCAGATTGCATATACCGACTGGTGAATCAGAGCTCTGGAACGTTTACATTTCATTTGTAAAGGGCGCGTATGATTAATAAATACGACTAACTGACCAATGGAATGATTTGAGACTCTTGCAACATGCACAGCCAGAAGAGGATAACTCTGTCAAAAAAAAGTTTGACTATTTTCAGGCTGAGATGGACAAAAAAGTATAATTGGACGCAACCGTATTCCACTGAATGCTGGCAGCAGTGGTAAATCTTACCTGATAAGATGGAGGTGGACCCATGGTCATGATGGGGTTATCTTTTGCCTGCCTCTCTTGCTCCATGGATGTCGATTCAGCGATATGCAAGTTGATTTGGATTGGAAGTGGTGGAACTCTTTTCGGTGCAGTTTCCGATGGACAGTAACCAAAATGCCCTTTCGCAGGGAGACTCTGGACCTTTATCTTGTTCGAAAACATCTCTCGAGGCGTAATGGGGTTACACCCCATTCCATCAAAAAAAAAAAAAAAAAAAATACAGAAATGTGCGGAAACAAAACAGACCGTTTGTTGGTGGCTCAAACATGTTTGTAAGAATACGAAGTGAATTGTTGTAAATCAGGTGTAGAATCATTCAGGTAGTTTGGGTACCTGGGAAATAGCTAAGAAATATTTTCTTAACAAAAGCTGATTGTAAAGTAAATAGAGAATGTCGGCAAGTGAATATTCAAATTAAATTCTAAATAGATGGCCGAGTGTACCTAGCGTATATATATACTAATTACACATGATCATCACACGCATATACTGTGCACCTTACAACCAGGGAGGTGCACGTACCTCCCTGCAACAACCAGCCAACATGATCTAGACATACATACCGCCCCCAGAATATTACCACCAATCAAGTCATCGTTTATGAAAGAAATTTTGGCGTTGGCCAATCACAAGGCTTCAACTAATAAATGTGGGTACGACAATATCACAACCACCTTCTGTCCATGATTACTCCTGCCCCAGATTATTTTGGAATGTTCTAGCAGTTTCCTACGGAAGCGTAAAAGGAACATGCAAAAAAAAAAGAACCATCTCGACAAAATGACAGTTTTCCTATTAATGATATTTGACGACTTAATAATTTCCTTAAATGACCAAATTCTTACATTTTTAATTTTCACATGATTCAGCATCTTTCTGAAAAGGACAAAATTAAAAGGGAAATTGTCATTTCGTCGAGATAAAACAACTGATCAAAATAGCAAAATCGGAAAATTGTGATTTTATCGAGTGATAACATCTCGTAAAAGTGTCAGAATTCACGAAGCAGCCATTTTGCCGAGTTTCAACATCTCGTCAAAGTGAAAAGAAAAAAATTAGAAATACTGTGATTTTGCCGACAAAAAAAAAACAACCCATCAAAATGGCAAAATTGGTGGAAAATTATCATTTTGTTGCCTGACAACATCTTGCCAAAATGGCAAAATTCCAAAAATTGTCATTTTGCCGAGTTCGAACATCTCGCCAAAGTGACAAAATTCGAAATCATGGCTGATCTTTGGAATGAACAGATTGTGAACGACTTACGTATTAGACTAACATGGATCCAGTTATCACACCTAGATGTGTAACAAAAGTACTTTCCATGTCTGCGGCAATATGGTCGAGATTTCAGATAGCAATTCTCCACGGTGTTTGAGCAGATAGTCCTGTTGAAACAATAAATTAGAGAGGCTTGCCCCATATCTTTCAGTCCGACAGGACATGAACATACTAACGAGATTGACATGAGAAGTTTAAGACCGGGACTTTAGACCGACTATTCCGCTGCGACAGATTCACTGTACTTGGTTCCAAAACCTGTCTGTTTTGTTGGAAAAAAATGGTGTGACAGAAAAGAACAAAGTTCATGGAGATAAAAAAGCACAAAAAGCCAAACACTTATTTATCATGCCAACAACCGCTAAAAAGCCAAAGTTAAAAAAATAGCGAACGAAAAAGCAACCTCGTAACTCTGGTACGGAATTTTCATCAGAATTGTCATACCACTGACGTCGGTAGGATTGTTGAAAGGGAGAGGGGGGGGGGGGGAGGTTAGGGTGGGGCGAGGTTGGGATGGGAAGCAAACGTGCGTGATCGACTTAGTCGACAGAGGGTGGATACCAAAGTGGACCAAAAGTATGTGACAGTGAGGAACAGGTTTTATTCAAAACGACTTTGTTGAGAGCAAAAATTACTTGATTATGAAAATACCGTTCAGTTCTTTAATTATAATTACTTCTACTCACTATCTAAACGAAGCGATAAAGTTTTGACAAAAAAGTTGTAAGAGGGCA
Organism: Stichopus chloronotus; assembly: GCA_021234535.1. Classification (NCBI taxonomy): domain Eukaryota; kingdom Metazoa; phylum Echinodermata; class Holothuroidea; order Aspidochirotida; family Stichopodidae; genus Stichopus; species Stichopus chloronotus. The sequence goes on from CM037847.1 coordinate 15,351,845, forward strand.
TGAAATGGCATTTCTAGCATGTCCAATTACAACATGAAAAATTTTATCCCAGATGATTTTAACAGGACGAAATTGAACGGTTATTCAGACAACCGGGATTGACCTGGAAGCTAAGACTGGGGAGGGGAAAAGCTGAGTGTCGGCAGTTCCAAGCAAAGCGCCACCATCAGTTGGTAGTTAACGTACACATGAAATTTGGCTTTACACATCCACCAGATGACCGGAGTATACACTTTTTACCAAACTGTACCCAGCCTTGTAATGAAGATCTCACGCCTGCAATTTCTCAGTTACTGAGAAAAAGGTAGTTCTTTGAAAAATGGTAATATATATCGGGTTTGTTGACAGTCGCGGGTCCCGACATTTCCAAAAGGGGGTGTAGCTGAAAATTAAAGAAAGCTGGTGTTGGTGCCGAGGATTAGTGGCAAGACTATTTAAGCGGAGAGCCATCATAGGTTTTCGCGGATCGGGTAAGTTCCTGGAATGGGTGTAGTCAGTATGATCCTGGATTCAAAAGCGTTCTCCGCAATATTATCAGAAAAAATCCTTGGAACTAGTGGCGTCACCTTTGCTGCTTGTAGTGGGTCAAGAGACTCTGCGTGCCCCCTCTAGATTAGTACATGGGGTGCACGTTGTTTCGGATCATTTAAAACAAATTACAGTGTGATATGGAAATGCAATATACTGCAGTTAGACATTCGGTATTTTGGATAGGGGAGGCGGACTGCAAGTGAGAATTGTAGGAAAACTCTCTGACAATTGTAGAAAGGCGCTCAACCTCCTTGATTGGTGCAAAATATGCATTTTTTCTTTATTAAGTTACTGCTTACTCCTTAAAACACAATTCACAGGTATTGAGTTTATTGTGGTGACACTGAGGTTGCTGGGTGATATGAAGGACTACGTCCCTTCAATACGACAAGTAGGCCTAAAAAATAAGTGAAAAGATATATAAAAGAAGTGATTGAGTATATACAGTAAAGTCTATAACATTAGAGTAATGTAGTTTATGTGATTCATTCGTTGGGCTAACATAAGTACAGTTTACACACGTGACCGACTTACATTGTAAACACACTACTGTAGTTTTCGCTTAATCAGCATAAATCAATTTTAACTTAATGGTACCAGCAGCTGAACGCCATCATAATAACAGGGTGCACCACATTAAACCGCCCGGCTATTGCAGTATTTATCGCCAGTCGCATGTAACCTCCATATACTTTGTTGGCGAGAAGCAAAACAACGATTGTAAGTCCGTACTTTCCCTGGTATACTCTTAAAAATCTGGGTTCTGTTATTTCTCGTTAGGTTAGATGGTATTCAACCGTCCTTGTACCCCCCTGCTAGGCCAGTGGTCATACTGTACAATTGACTTGCATTTACTGCGTATGGTTAGAAATTATATTATCGATTGGAAGTACGTTATTCGCTATATTTCGGTATTTACACCAGGGTCTTCCATCGTCGAAGATGGATGACCCAGGAAGGTCTTCGTTCTTCGTTTTTAAAGTCTTTGTTTTTAACACCTCTGGGTGGGTGTGTTACAAACGAAGATGTTTAAAACGAAGATCAAACAACCAGCACGATCTTCGATCTTCGGTCTTCGTTTTTAAGGTCTTCGCTTTTAACACACACGGAGGGGGGGGGGGGGGGTTGGAGATTGGCCAATCACAACGATGCTTCAATTAAGGACATATTTGTATTGATCTTATAGCAAAAGTATCCTATTTAATACACCGTATAGAATGTAACTATAGCCTATACTCAGGCTACCACTCTGTGTCACCGGCATACTGGGCAGTCTGAGTCATTGCAGTCTGCATTCCTCGAAGGACGTCTACCTGTGTAAAATTCCGAGATGTCGGGAGGAAAAGAAAATAATCCTCATGTGTATGACCAGCTGTAATTATGTTGTTTTCTTTTCGCAGGCGATTAGGAAACAGCTGAGTTCCCTTATGTAAAACGTAAGCTGATTTCCTACCCCACTTTAAATTTTAATAGACAATTTATTCAGTAGGCATGCATCCAATGTATTTTCTAATTTTCTAGTTCTAATTTTGTGTGTAATTCTTCAAAATAGTAAATTGACCTTTCCTGCAGATCATTTATGGAGAAGTATTCTTTTGTGATGGATTTGAGTTGATTTTATTTTTGTAAGTGTATAGGAGATAGACATTATGTAAAATGTAAGCTGCCAATTTAGATCCATCGTTTGATACAGACAATTCTTCTTTGTAACCTGCCAGTATATTCCATTAAAAAGCAATGTGAGGTTACCGATATCACAAAGTGATTCTAAGATAAAAGAAGCATGCTTTGTATTTCATGCTTCGTGTTTCAATACAATTTGTTGTTATCTCATTGTAGTTGCTTGTTGTTTAAGTGTCCTAGGGCTCTCTCAGTTACCATAGCAACACTTGTCATATTAACATTTGCATTGTGAACATTATGTGTGGTTGACATTTTATATGTAGGAGGTCTAACATGATATGGTACGATACCCACCCAGCCAGCCCCTGGAGTGGCCGGCCGAGGTACGCTGGCTGAACAACATCTTGCATTTTACGTCACAGGTTTTCAACTAATCAGTATCCGCGTACCGCCGTTGAACTACCGGGCGCCACCGACAGAGTGGCCGTCAGAGGTCCTCCGTCAGGTGGACCAACTTTTGCTATCAGGCTAAGGTGGGCCGGAACACCCCTTCACGTGTATGGACCACAACATGTGTTTGTTCAAAATAACCATGGTAAACAGCAAGTGGTGTAGGTGTGGTGCAAGTCACTGTAAGAATGGCTGAACAACCTAATGCATTTGTGGGAGTAGGGACAGAAATACAAAGAGAAATAGAAAAGCGGATAACGTGAAAGACTCTGGGCAAGTCTAGGGATTTATCTCTTTGCATGCTTTCACGATCGCCAGCCATTAAAATAACAAAACTGTCACAACACTATCGCAGAGTAAGTACTTGCACTGTTACCTATATCACCTTCAATTTTTTTATCAACCAGGGTACCAAATTCAGCTTCGAGGGCAATACGGTTATTATATGTTTAATGAAGCTGTCAAGTAGAGAGGGCAAAATTTATGAAGGATTTAACCCTAAATATTCTTACCCTATAAATTCTAAGTGATATTTTGCGGTGCTTTTAACTATCTTCGTGGTTATATGACTTTTCATCCCGCTTTTTTCTTGATGTTTAGAATAAAGAAGCGGGCTTTTCTTCCATCGCAAAGTTTCACCGTTTGGGTGTAGTCTTCCTAAGACCCTAGCGATGTAGTACCATACGTACCGTAAGTGCTTCTCTATATTAAATACATAATAACATGTTGTACACTAAGGGACGGTAGCATTTTGTCACGGAGCTTTTTAAAGAAAACAAGTATAATGACTCTCTCTGAGAACATCAAGTTGTGATTGACAAATCTGCATAAAACACTGGATCTCTTTCAAATACAATTTCAAACCGGTGAAAAATGTTTGATTTGAAGTTTCCTGGAAGGTCCCTCTAGTGGCATTCCTATAATACACAACCGTTTCAATTGGAGACCAGTTTGACAGATGAGTAATATCATGGTGGTATTGTTAGGTGTTTGGCCGTTATGAAATCCAAATTACAATCTTTGGACGAAACTCCTTGGAACAACCCCCTCCCAATGTTGGCTACCTAGGGGATTACTGTTCACAGTATACATTGACTCATGTTACGCAACATTGGAAATGGGGGTGCGGGGTTTAATGTTATTCTCTCGACTATCTCAACTTACAGCAAACTGTTCCAACAGTTTTGTCCAAGATTGTCTGAGAATTTCAACAGGGCAGAATGACGAGCGGGGAACAGTAAATTTGCGTCAATTTGCGATTGGATTAAAAAATGGAGGGTAAAGGGGGTATTCATTTCAATAAAACGCATTACTAGTGCATATTTGGCATGTTTTGGGCCTATGTTGAAGTTGGTTTACTGTAATATCATTTTAGCGGATGCTGTCAATGTTATTAGGGGGTAAAGGGAGGACAAAGTCAGTACAATTCAAGAAAAAGAAAAAAAAGCGCTAAAACATTGGTAGAGAGCTTAAGACGACTGATGTATTTGTGTTATTTCTTTAAATTGCTCAATGATTGCGGTTCAACTTGTCAACGAAAACTAGACCGGCCTAGTTAATTGGCAAGTAGACGTTTTTAGATATGATATGACCGAAAGGACACTTTAAATTTGTGGTATGTCTAGAATGCTGCTTGTAGGGGAAAATTGCTTCAGCCAATGTTGGCATTAGCAACAACATTTAAGTTTTCCAGTGTATCGCAAAGAAAAAGAAAATGGCTGAGAACGAAAACTCTTTTGTAACTCATCTCAAAAGTATAGGCTTGTGTTGCTCTTCTATAGTTATGACTGGTAATCACCGTGCCACTGGAATAGCAAAACCCCGAAACTACCATTTCGCCCAATAATGAAGTGAAGCAATATGTTTTATTTGATTGACGTAGATTTAAACGGCCAAGTAGGCCTGCAGTCGTGAGATACGACTTAGTCGAATATGTAAAGATATAGTTTTACAGTGGCACTGCATTGTAAAGAACTATGTTGTTCCTAGCATACGGAATGGAACTTTACTTTGTCTGTCTAGAGAAGTGAAATTACCAATACAGTCGACTAGAGCGTGAATGGAATGCTACAGCGTAGGCAAAACACGGATTTAGCACAGATATTCAAGGGCGGGCGTGTGCACGTGTGTGTGGAAGGGTGGGGACTGCGGCACACCTTGAAGGAGCTTAAAGGGAGGAGATTCCACTCACTTTTGGTGATTGAGTTGTAAAATGATGCAAACTGGTGATAGTAGAGACTGTCCTTGCCGATTAGAAATAGCAAGTACGTAACGTCAACTATTGTTTCGTCAATTTTTCCGATTTATGTTCCGAGGAGAGGTTGGGGTTCGGTAATCGCTATTTCCTGAACGGCAATTTCAGCACGAGGAGCTTAAACCTTCGTTACAGCTCCAAAATCACTGGATTACATAACACACAAATGGATGGACTAGATCGCTCAGGATACTATATCTCGTAATTTTGGAAAAATGTATTCTTGAAATGGAGTACTAGTGCAGTCTTATTGTTTACCTTGAGGTGTGGACCGATGCATACTTGGAGTGTTCAGTGAACAGGTCCTTTCCTATGTCAATGTTTCATTATTACTTGCATGTAATAGTGACAATCTTCTGGGTTAGGATTATACCCTTTATATGTGTCGATCGTTACGTAGCTACGGTGAAGGGCAAGTTCTTAACTTGCCATCAGCTTGGCCATTCTTAAGGGAAAGTTACAAAATTTAACACATATAAGTAATTGCGTCGCTGTCATTCCATCTCCACGGGCCTAAACCACTCATTTACACTGTTCAGTGTTTGCACTAGGGGAGGGCGCTCTTGTTTGTTATCAAGTGACGTCAATGCATGGGGGAGGGGTCTTATGTTTGTGGGAGGCTATGATACGTTTTCATATATCTAAGTCACTACGTCCTGACGAGCTTTGTGAAGGGGATTCCTACAACTCAGACAATTACGAGGACTGCTATATAGAGGAATAATTTAGACAGCAATCATTTTTAGACAAACTTAAAATCAATTGTTACTTTCAAGCAGGTCACTTAAAGACTGTATTCAAATAAAGATGTAGACTGCAAATACGTATGACACTGTTATTGTGCAAATCAGGGTATAGAAACTAGTTAACCTTTCTCATCTCAAGAAGATAAAATAACAAAACATGTTCACGATAAAACGCTGTTTGAAAACATTATATCTTTATCATAAATTAGCGAGTAAAGTCCATACAGCTTTTCGGATAAGAGCATATCACGCAATGTGGACAATCTGAACAGATAATTTTGGATACCTAGACGGATACAGTAAACAACGACATACAGTCCAGGATCCAACTTAATCGACAGAACACGAATAACGAATGTATGTGATAGCACATGAATAAAGAAAATACATGCATTATATATTTGAGGAATGTACCTGTAACCTTTACGCCGGTTAGTGATTAATTATAATAACGGTACATGATAATGACTCGATAGGTGAGATAATAGATAAATCCACTGCTACCAGAACCACTAATGCAATGTTGAAATGAGGAATAGTACCACAGAGACAAACTTCGAAACTTAGCCATACACGGATACAAGACTTTAATCTCTTATGTTAAAGTTAGGAGCATACGCTTTGCAAGTAATCGAACTCAATGAAACTGCCAGACAAGATACCATTACGTAGTAACCTTAGTTTTCACTAAATGTCTGTGATCAAATTGCCTTGTATGTCGAGAGATTCCTGAGACTCCCACCGAGGCTACACCCCCTGATTCCCATGACCCCTCACTGGAACTCTCGGACCACTCCCCCCCCCCCCCCCTCGCCGTAATAAACCCATTTCGCGCTCATAGAGGACCTAATCGATGCAGTACCCCTCTCCCTTACAGCAACTGGTGGACTAGCAGCTAGAGCGAGCTACCTGTTCCTCTGTAAAAGAGTGCAGTGTTGGTTGATAGGTGTTACCTTTTTTTAAAGTCATGTGTGCATGAGTGTTTGTGGCACTTGCTTGTGAATTCGATCTCATGAATAGAATGTTGGCCTTAATATGCATCCATTAAAGTACGGTACATGATGAATGCAGTTCTTATCAAACCATTTTCCTGCATGCTTTTCAGCCATCCAATTGTGGCCAAATTATTTACACCTCAGAAAAAATGCACCACATGGCAGAGTGACCACATTACTTTGACTGAGTTGGTCAAGGAATGTAATATGTAGCTGTAATTAGAGAGTAGGTAGTAGATTAGTAGTAGCAAATTACTTTAGATTAACATTGGTTACATGATCAAAATCTCAGTTTTTTCCTTTTCATTCTTCAATTAAGCTGGGAGGTGTAACCAACAAAAAATCCATTATGTCCTTGTAACTTCAGATATGTGATTTCCGAAATGACTTTTATTATGAACATTTTGCAGCCTGCACTGACCCTTGACTCTGAACTATGTCATATGACAGAGTGGGGAATTTTACTTATATCCATATACCTATCTACCTAGTCCATCGAACCTACCGTCTATGAGGAGATTCTCATACACAAGCTTTTCCTCAGGGAACGCTCAGGCAAGCCCCAGTGTCACTGGAACACCCCTACGTGGTCTACACAGTTTACAGTGTCGGTGTTGGTATACATTGTTAATGATGCACACAATCACCTGATAGATATATGTGAGGAATGACACAATATGTTCTTCCATGCACTGTATAGTTTCACCCAAAATTACATCATACTATACTTTAAAGGCAAAAACTCATCACCTCAGACAGTTTCAATTCTCCCAACCACCTACCTCTAGTCCCTCCCTCAGCCTGTCTTAAATTCCTCCTCATGTGTAATCAAAATGATTAATGGATCCCTGTGTATGCTGTGTAATACGAGCTGCTCTGCATCTTTCGAATTTGCTGTCAATCTAAGAGAACTGTAAGTTAGAACCAGTTGAGAATTTTGCTTTCCGGGAGGTAAAAAAATATAGCTTAGGGTGATGCAATACAGCCTTTAAACTAGAATAAACATGGCGCCTCAGCTGTTCTACACAAGCTTGCAACTCTGTGCAAGATTAGTAATCTGAACTTACAATGATCCAATCACTCGAGGAAGTGCTCGACAAACTATCAGCAATACGTCAAGTAGGCCTACATTTACTGAATAATGATTTCGGCCCTTGATTACGTTCCGCATCGACTGTTTACGAGAAAGTGTTCTTAAAGTCTAAATGTCATCCTACGGAAGAAGTATATTGAAGAATAAAAAAGAACATAATATTAATCTATAAACTGAGACAACTGTAATCTCAGCTAATCCCTCTACATGTGACAACACATAGTTTTCCACGCTGCGGGGAAGAAAATCAATAGAAGCAACCTGTTAGGGCAACTTAATAAGTCGGCCCTATGTAATGAACCAAGAATTAACATTGATGAAAGTAACAAAAGATGGATAAATTTACCACACATTTGATTATGTATTCCAATTGTCAAGCTGGTGGCATGGGTAACGTCTGCATTGACTATGTGGATGCCTACTGTACGGTACTAACGTCGTTTAAATTGAAATAGGGCGTGTAGAATACATCAACATGACATACAAAGAAAATAGTCTAAATCATCAACATACCATTCAGTCTCATCAATAAACATCTGCAACAGCTTCATCTCCTCAAAACATTATGTACGCGTTGGATAACAGCAGATGTATCATTTGAATTTTGAAAAGTTTGGGTAAATAAATTTAGTAACAAATAAGTGAATTTCTATTTAAGTTCTTGAAAAGAAGGCTACTCCCCCCCCCCCCCCCTTATTTTGAATAACCTAACATTCTATGTCCACAAACTTTGGTCTTGAAAATATGTTTGTTTTCGTGAAACAAAGCCTTATTTCCCTTTTAAGGGTGACTTCAATCTTGAGTGTATGTATTTTGCCAGGATTCATGGACGTGTGTTATGTTTCTTAGGTACAAAATCAACGCGAGATTTCATCGTGCAACCAAATGACTTTTTTTCCAGTTTAATTCAGCCCATTCCTTTTTAAATTTTTGTCATGAGGGAAGGATAAGGAGAAAGAAAAATAATCGCGGAGGGGTGGAAGTGAGTACGTAGCAGGACTATTTAAGCTGAGCGCCACCAACAGGTTCTTTACTAACAGAGGAAAAATTGGGGCCTTGGATATCCCACAGATGACCGGAAACGACACTCCCAGGGTGTTCTAAGCTTAATGTACCTATATCCTAAATAGAGGTCTCATGTCTGCAATTTCTCAGTCATGAAATAAAATAAAGCTGTCAAACGCGGTAATACACATCAAATGGGTATCCTCTTTTATTTACTTTTTGAGTACTTGCCAAATGTTACAGCTAAAAATACTCCACCCTCTCGTTCACCACTTGCGTAGAGGGTTGAAGTTGGACTCCATCTTATTTTGTATATTTTGTATTGCCAGGTGGACTCCCTCAAAAGGAGAGCCTCAAATTGTTTGCGAGTGTAGCCTAATGAGAATTCCGTTGACATACCGGCCTCTCAGATTGCTAGAAATGGTACTTCTCAGTCTCTCTGGTCTGGTTAATTTCTGTTAAATTTTTGTTTATTTTGTAGAACATGTTAGGGAACTGACAATAATATAGTTTTTTAAATTAACTTGGTTAAAAGGTGTGTAGGGGGCATGTGTCAGTATCCCCGCCTCCTCTCTAAATGTGTGTGGATGATGCCCCCCGCTCTTCCCGAATCAACGCCCAGGGTTCTGCATGAGTAACACAGTGATTTGCAATGTCGACATGCACTTGAAGGAGAACTGTGACTCGGTAACGTCTATTATGATTGCTCACAAGTTATGGAGCACAATAATTATTTTTTCTCCTTATTGCTCAAACAGTTCATCAATCATAACAATTAAATGTATTCGAAATATAAATTACGGTACTGCCGGAAAATATCACTTTCATTCCCAGTACATTTCTTCATTTCGACTCGTCTAACGGAATCCAGACAGTCAATGAAGTCTGTCCCAATAGCCTTCACGATAATTTCATCTTTCTTCAAGATTTCCAGGGCAGCCTCCATGTTGGTGGGAAGAACCGCAGTTTCTGATGGAACAAACGCTGCCTCATCAGAGGTTTTGCCCATTGGTATTGGAGGTGGAAGTGATAACTTGCGGTCAATGCCATCTATTCCCGCGGCTATATTTGCGGCCAAGCTGATGTAAGGATTCCCAGCGCTTGATCCAAGTCGATTTTCGAAGTGAACTCCGTGATCGCCTATAGGTTTCAAACGAATCGCACAGGTGCGGTTGTCTACACCCCACGTTGCATTGAAAGGTGCAAAAGTACCTGGCTGAAACCTACATCTGCAGCTTAATGTAGGGGACTGCAGAACAGACAGAGCAGGTGCATGTTCAAGCAGACCAGCCATCCAGAATTCTCCAATCTCTGACAAGCCATGTTGTCTGGACGGATCACCTGTTTGTTGTGTCTTACCATCGAATGACCACAAGGAATGATTGAAATGTGCGCTGGAACCTTCTTCCTCGAGATAAGGCTTTGACATGAAACTGGCCAAGAATCCTCCCTGTAGGCACATCTCTTTCACACCGGTACGGAAGGTAGCTGCGTTGTCTGCTGCCTGAATTCCAAATGTCGGGGAAATGGTTATTTCGAATTGACCTTTGGCATACTCTGTCTCCACGCATTCTATATCGACACCAACTTTGGATAGATTATCCGCGATATTGTCAAAGAACGGTTGATGTGCCGAGAGCCGTAATGTAGAAAAGCAATCCACACCATCAGTTATTGGTTTCTTTGTTTTCTTATCCACCACCCAAAACTCATGCTCAAACGAAGAGAATATACTGAAATGTCTACTTTTAAGATTCTCGATCTGAGCAAGTGCGATGTTTCTCGGATCTACTAAAGCTTTATCACCGTTTGAAATTGTCGAAGCTGACACATACACCCTTGCTGTGTCTTTAACCCATGGTAGAACCTCAAAGGTTGATAGATCTGGATGAAATACAACGTCACCGCAATGGTATTTTTTGATAAGTTTGCTGTCAAAGGCTATTTCCGATTTCGCGTCCCATGCAAATACAACAGTTGGAAACATCACTCCGGACAAAGCAGTGTTTTTGAAGTGACGAGAGCGAATGGTTTTAGATCGCGCGATTCCGTTGATGTCAAGAAGCTCAAAACGAACATTTCTTAGCCCCATCTCAACAATTATCTTCTCGATTTTATCCAATCGTTCCATATCTATCTTTTGTTCCATATCTATCTTTCGTCGTGACGACGTGGGCGTTAATCTACAAGTAGCAAAATCATGATATATAAAAGAAAAGATGAACAGAGATATACGAACAGATTACCGGAAAATTAGCAAAAGAATCTCTTTCATTGAATTGTAAATTATTTGCACTCCAACAATTTTCCATTATAAGCTTCGCTATAATCATGATGCTAAGCGATATGAGTATTCAACGTATAACCTAAGACCTGTGCTAACAGTTTTAATGTTCAAGAGAATACTTGATTTATACCAAAAGAGTCGAAACGATTCGACATTATTTGTCTATATCATCAACGCTCCTCTTAAAGACCACGTGACATGCATCTAGAAAACAGCTGGGGCCACCCAATTCAGAACTCACAGAGTGAAACTCTGAATGACAATTGGTTCAACGTTTGCTTTTATTCATTACTTTGTTCAAGATATGTCATTCCAAAGTATTACACAAATGCAAATGCTACGATGTAGAGTGTTGAACGGTGTCAGTATTTCCATTTTAGGCCAAAATATATTGTCTCGTAATCACTTGGCATCTTGCTTACTCATTGGTAAGTGATATCAACGTTTTCAACGAATGCAGTATCTGCTTCCTGGACCTATTAAGTTCTCAATTGCCCTTGAAATAAAGGTTAAGTAAAAAAAGGGCACACTAGGGCAGGTCACATGACGTTACAACTGTGCTAAAGTGTTCAACAGACCCTCTTTCATGCCCGATTACACATGTATTACCTATGGACATGACACCTAATACCCCTCGCCAGGCAGCTCAAGAAAGCCTAGACATTGGTTTGACACACCTGAATTACTTTAGGAGAACGATGTTTAATTGACCATGTGGATTATCACAGCATGAGGTGATAAAACTGACCGAAGACGATGAAAATTTGCAACAAGTTGAACCTCAGTAGAACAAAAGAAGAGTGAGGTTGAAGCGATTCCCATTTTAACATACGAGTAACGGCATGCGTGTGAGTCACTCCTTAAACATCATAATTTTTCATATTTGGCATATGTTTATTCATGATGCAGACAAAAACAGACATTTGTTAGTGCAGTAGTCCATTTTTGTTGAAATTTGACGGAAAATTAAACACTTTCAACATTTGTTAAGATTGATCAATACTCGCAAACACCTTTTCATGTCACATGACCTTTAAATCAGCATCATCCTATCACCAACATTATCATAATTAATTAGCGCTGCATCACCACCACAATAAACCATCATCATCATCGTCATCATCATCATTATCATTGTCATCATCATCATCATCATCATCATCATCTTTATCATCACCCTGATCATCAATCACCCCTGTCAACATCCCCTTCATCTCCACTACCAACACCCTCACGACATCACCGCAATCATCACCATCAACAGTACTATCCGCATATTATCCTGGGAGGGGGGAGGGCTAAATGAAATCGGTTTCTTCATGTGTACAAATTGAAAGGGCTGATCATCTGTAAGGAAAAAGGAATCACGTCTGTAGCGCGTATGTCATTCATATTTGTCACACGCATGCTGAGTTCCACTCCAGTGACTATACACAGCTAATACTACAAAACAATATATGACAGCTATCCAACTCTTGGATTTGCATGTGTTTGGACGGAACTTTAAGTGTGTTAATCAATTTCTTAGATATACAATTATTTGGTAATTGGACTTAAGTAGAACAAAATTTACTGGGACTATAAGATTAAAGGCTCTCGACGAAAAACTCTCCTTCCGTCTTTTTATATCTACTCACCAGAATAAAATGAAGAAGACATAAGGAAAAAGGTACTTCAATGAGCGGACAAAAGATCTTGTAACTTACCCAATATATTGAAAAGAAAGCACGTGTTCCAATAATGACACAGCAACCGCGATATGGCTGTAATCACAATACCTATGGTAATGCTGGCAATGATTGGTGAATGTTCAGTGTTCTCTAAAACATTAATCAGATACCACCTATCGAAAATCGAAGTCGAGTAGAAGTGTCGGGTGTATACAATAAATGTTAAATGTGTTTGAACTGTGAGTCAGTGCTCAGCATCACAGTACTGATCCCCATGGCGATAGTAGTATCTCGTGTTAAAAACGTTTATACTCACAGGTCAGACAACATGTTGACGTTATGACGACAGTGACATGACGCACATTTTTAGGGTCTTAGATGCATGTGTAGCTTGAGTACCAGCCCAAAGGTTCCAGCATATTAGACGTTGCACAGAAGGTATGGACCATACCACTTTTGAATGAACACGTACATTAACAGTAGTAAACCTATTGTCGATCATACTTATTTACCCTAACGAGGATACATTTGGTTGACTATAGTGATTTTCTCCTCAGTCTATCACGCCTATCGAGGATACGTAGGATTTGCCATGCAAATTAAGATTTGCAGTTTTTGGTGGCCAGATATGGAAGGGGGGGGGGGGGGCGGTTATAGTTATTCGTTAGTCTGGCTTATGAATGGAAAGTATGTCATCAATGTTATATTTTTCCTAACGAGTACGTGTTTCCTTCACTATTACATTCGATTATTACATAAAATGTACTTCACTTTACTGTTAAATGTTTGACCTATGTGACTCTCAATATTCATAACATAAACATATATTTTTATCATTCATTTTTTCATGTCTCCCAGCAGCTGTTTTCTGAGGCTGCAGTGAATGCTAGTGAGTCACACAAGTATTCATGTTCGTCCATCCTTCGCAAGTAAATTCGGTACATGACTTTGAAAGACCTGTGACTTTCAATGCCATCAATGTAAGGGATGCTGCGACTTAAATGTCTTACAACTTGTGGAGTAGAGATTATATTCACATTACATGGTGTGTCAAGTACTAATGATAACTGTCGGGTACACAGATTAATTAGAAGTATACATGCTCAGTTTTGGCGGCGGTCTTGATAATTATTCTAAGTCAGCATTTTGTTAATTATTCTCAGCCAATATTTTGTGACTAACAGCATGTAAGCTAAACAATCACACGGGATCTTGCATGCCTTATATCAATTGTGTATGGACCATTGGCACATGGGACATAATGTTAAAAGTTCCTTCATCCAAAAGGTTCGAACGGGATATTTTAGGGGGCATGATACCTGATACCGCTCGACTACTGGTCGGGTTTTGAAAGATAGCAACCGATCTCTTTACTCCACAGTAATCTCACAGGTTTTTCTTGAAGTTGGGGTTGCAAAGATACTCATCGAAAATAAAATACAGTTCGAGTTACTCTCTTAGCATCCCCCAGATATATCTCAACTCAACTCAAATACGAATGTAACATCTCCCGACACAATTTCATTGAGAGGGAAACTTTGGCACAGTGTCTCTTCAGTGATGAACTGAATAAAGAAAACGACCCTGTTGATTTTGGTATAAAGGTCAAAGACCATATGTGGTGATAGAGGTCAAAGTAGAAAAGAGTCGTAAAAACTAATGTCTGAAAAAGATAAATTTGAAAGAATTTTTTATGTATCGTTTGTAGATGTACAATATATAGTACAAATATTCAAGTGTTGGTATTTGGACTGATGAAACAAAAGTCAAATAGTGGAAACAGTGTAAGCATACATTCCCTGGAGGAACCCTGGACAAGTCTTAAAGGGAAATAGGGCGTTTCTTTTAGAGAAGACATCCATATATTTGAAACCAATGTCTGTGTATGCAGAATGATAGATTATTCAAAATAAGGAAGGACAGTAGCCTTCTCTTCACGAAATAAGCTCCTCACAGACAGAAATTCAGTTACTTGTTGCTCAACACTAATTTGTTCAGCCAAACTTTTCAAAATTCAAATGATGCATCTTCCATTACTCATCACATGCATAATGTTTTGAGGAGATGAAGCTTTGGGAGATGTTTATTGCAGACACTGAATGGTTTAACAATGATTACCGCTATTTTCTTTACTATGTCATGTTAGGGTAGTTCTAAACGCCCTATTTCCCTTTAAATTTGTGAGTATATAAAGAAGTAAAATGGGCGGATGCTGTTTTTAGAGATGGCAAGCCTTTTTGAGGAGGAAGTGTCGGCAGTTTATATGTTAAAAGTACACTTACCCTGCGTACTATGTTGAAGAAATCTACATATTATTTGGGTTTATTACATATTAAAAGATAATTTCAGTGAAAAATAATTTACAGTAAGTAGGTGTGGTATCAAAACGGGTCTGTTGAATACTCTTGTTCAACAGCTAAGAGTGTGATATTTTATTTACGATAACAATTTGTTGTAATATTCATATTAGAGACAAAATAAACCAAAAAATAAACTAAAAAATGCTCGAAAGGCAATTTGGTACTTAATTACTATCGAAGCCAACAAAAAATTCTAGTTTATATCGTAAGGGTAATACACTTAAATCTGAAGTGCTCGTTAAAGAATGTAGTCAAATAATTAATCACCGGAATCGTTAATACTTTATTTTTTTTTTGCTTAGAATCAAATACATTTCAAATACATTAGAAGTCTTAAAATAAGAGCGGTACTGACTACCGCACTGAATCGTGTATGTCATTGATCCAAGGGCGTGGATCTTCTCCAAATATGAGAGGAAATCTCGCCATTAACGAACCATCGAAATGGGGGGGGGGGGGGGGAGGGTTGAGTGGTCTAAGGGGAGAAAGAAAAGGAAGCTGGAAGGTAACTGCATGACAAATGATGCAACTTAACATTTGGTCAAAATGTACAGTAGCTTTTGAAATGTAGTGTCAATTTCACAGTCACTGTTATGTTGTTTAAACCTTTTACGTAAAAAGTTGGAATTCTCTCGTGGTCATGTCTCTTGTAAAAGAACGACCGTTAAAAAATTCCATAAAAATTTCTTTTTTTGGCTATGTTTTATTAGCCTAATATATACTAAATAAGTTTTTTCTGCTTTTTGATACTTCTCTGATTGAAACACAGTTACAAATACTATAAAAAAATGTGCTTGACAATATCGGACTGGTGAGAGTAATATTGTAACAGATTAGTACGTTGATTGAATGAACGATAAGTGGCCCATCATTTATTAAGATTAGAGGCTTGTTTGGAGATAGTATACCTCAGGTACAGGTAATGACATATGTCTAGCCTTACCTCAAGCAGTTGACTAGACGACGCCATAGGGCCTGTAAGTGGCAGAAAAACATGTGTCATCAATTACACAGAACGCTATAAACGACATCGGCCGATGTCATGTGGCCCATTCCTCAGTCCATTCGTCAACAGCAAACGGATGGTTACTGCATGCCAACAAACTGGAATTATAACAGAAGACTGTTTGGACGCAAGAAGTGAGTTTAAAATTCCTTAAGTTCTCACCATTCATTGCGGTTATAGGTTTTATCATTTTGAAATAGTGGGGAGGGAACTTATTGGAGATGTCCTACTTTACAAAAAAGTGAAGGGACCTAGTGTCCTCCTGTCCCCCATGATCCAAGCCCCTGCATTGACCCACCCCTGGCTAAAGGAACACAACAGACATCAAAAAAATACTGCTTTTTCGCTTTTGCAGTGCCATGCATGCTTGATTTTTAAGTAAAAGACAGTTTTCAAGGTTTCAAGATCCCTTCAGTATGAACCATGCAGTATGGATTGCACTTTAGCAACGCGCACAAACGCAGTGAGTGCATATTATATACCCCATGAAACATGTGCAAATTCCGCATGGCAAGAAGTTCTAAAGCAACAGATAATTATTTTATGAAAAGGAGAATACAAAGGATATGGTAATTCTTGACACATTCTGTGAGCTAAATAAGACCAAAGTTTGCAGAGCAAATTTCGATTTAAAATAGGTAACCTGACCATACACAAACACAAAACACAAGATGCTGATCATATATTGGCTCGTCTAGAAATATTTTGCACAAAATAAATGAAACATAGTAAAATTAACATACTGAATTGACTTACTGCTGACAGAAGATGTACAAAGTCCCCCACTCACTTCATCTCCATTTTTCCTAAGCTGACCGGTGTACCCTTCTTATTAGTGTGTGTGCTTGCATAAGCGCATGGTATGTACCAAAGTATACCGGTTGTCAACATGACTTTTTACATCTTTTAATTTCCATGAATGTCACACAGTATTTAAACCTATGCTACCATGCTTTTAGCTGAGATATTAGTTATTGTGTCTGCTAACAACGTTATTTTCTCAGCGCTAGTGTATGTTAGTACACTCCTTATGTGGGAGTATGTGATACATATATAAGGCAAGGTTGCGGTAGACGTACTCACCAGACCTCTGCCTCTCCAAAGGTACGGTTTATTCTACTCTGCGGTGCCGGCAGATCATTAATCTCTTTTAAGTGATTGGATTGTCCTAAGCCGCCGCCATGCATCGTAGAAGGGTAGAAAGACCAATTTTGGCTTGCCTGTATTAATTCAAATAAGACATTTTTGGGGGGTTTCTATGATAAAATATGGATATTGATAGCAACTTTTCTACTTTACAAAATAAAATTAAAGGCGTAATGATACAAAGCGTTTAAATCGTGATAATGCAATAATAATTTCTGTAATAATAAACATAGAGTAGGTCTTTTATAGGTAAATCAAATCGAGTTAGTACTGAAGAATAGGCTAAGTCAGATCACATTAACCGTGTCACATTTGTGGCCGATATTAAATTATATTTTATTTTATTGTCTTGAAAACAAAATAAAGTTCATAATTTACAAGAGATATGAAAATTTTTTGAAAGATGAAGCTGAACTTGAACAAAATGAAGGGGTTTTTTGTGCTGTCAGATGCAACGTTTAACCAGTTCTGTTAGAAATTGTCTACAAGCATATTCAAATACTGATGCAACATCTGTTGCTTAATTATCCTTGATTGGAAGATTTCTAAAGGTAGAGACTTGTAGAGGTCAACAACATAGTTAATAACAAAAACAGGGCAAGATCTATTTTTTTCTCTTTTTTTTGAACGGAAAGTACTTCAACAGTGATACAGACTACAAGCTAATTACACTACTGCTTTATGCCCCAAGAAGGTGTTTGTGAAACTTGGTAAATAATGCAAAACTGCTTTTGCTACTAATGCTCTTGATGGCGTCATTTCTTAAATGAACTACGTTCAATAGATTTTGGAATGCATTAAAAAAAAATACATTTTCGCCTTATTGTTGTGTTCCCAGGACTTCCATAATGGTTCTTTTTAAAGTGTAAGTCAGTGATCATGGTTCAGCCATATATAAGCCAATGTACGTCTAATCTGTAATCTGCTTATGGGGACTTGGTGGTTTCCTTTATCACTGTGGGGATATACAGAAGATGATATGATCATTTTTTTGTTTGCCAAATACATACTGTCTTGTAAATACTTGTCCGCTAATATACGCAGTTTGTAAGTGATTTCGATAATCTTTTGGAAGACAATATTATCTTTATACATAAATCCTTCAGGGTATATCATATTTTAAAATTACTTTTGGAATGAGTGTTAAGAAAACAAAGAGTACCATAACCAATACCATGGGCGGCTCCCTTTGACGTTACAAATGTGCATCCTTAACCGATGATTATACATTATTTCAAACAGAAGTCTTGGTTGCAAAGATGCCCATATTTGATGAATTTGTATGGAATGTATGACTATTTCCAAAATGGAATGAGTCGTTTGTCTCATCTTCGAAAGTTGCGCAAATTTCATTATGTTGGTCATCCTCCGATAACCTCCGATAAACATTATTTTACATAAAGATTCAGAGCACACACAGTAGCACAAATTGCAGTCTGTGACATCTGCGCTACTTTCTGTGGGTTGTATAATTCCAGAGTACTCAAATCCCCAAGTTTTTTCAGTCAATATTGGTTGCTGCGCAATACGTGAACTGAATGGGTGGTATTGATTAAAGTTGTCGCCTATGTATATCATGTTGTTGTAAAATATTTGTCAAATTTGACCTTTGACCTCCTCGATATATAAATGTGATTTTTAGATCAATCCTATACCGGTCATATATTTAAGGTTCCCATGAAAGTAACCATTTTGGATTAAAAATACAGCAAAAGTAAAATTTTCACTATTTTAGCATTTGGCCTCTGACCTTTGACCGTAAATTGTGATGAGAGATACAATTTCAGACCATGGGTCACCTATCTTTTGACTTTGACCCTAATCGTCACTGTGGTCTAGAAAAAATACGGACGCAAACGTTAGGGATTTTTCTTTATTTGATTCTTTCCTTAGGATGGTTGTTCTACTTTGAATGCCAACTGTACGATGAGAATTTCGTGCACAAACGGAGAGATTAGTGTTCTTGGGAACACACCTGCAGCAAGAATGCTGTCTGTGAGATACGGAATGATATAACGCAGTGTTATTGCAGTTATGGTTCCCATGGTAATGAGGAATTATGCGCCGGCCCCACCAATTGCCTGGATATTTTTAAAGCTGGCAACACTACTAGTGGCATATATACAATCAAACCATCTAACTGGAATGGATCACCTTTTGAAGTGCCAAACGATCTTACGGTGCATGGTGGTACAGTCGTTGCGGTGAATCCCGCCTCAGCAGAAACTAAAGAACTGACGTGAATAGTGTAACTGCAAGTACGTACTGGGGAGGCCTTCCTGGCAGTTCTAAGTTTGTCGAATACTCTGAAATGAAGATACGACCGGACATATTTATGTAAACACCTGCAACTATGTTGGCTCATATACAAATATATCGTCGAAAATACTGCACGAGATCACTCAATAAAGCTGTCCCAAATTACATATCAAATTGATTTCATTAAGGAGAGGGAATAGAGCTACTTTTACCTTAAAAGTATTTTATTTGTAACGTGACCAACGCTCACCTGCTTAGACATAGTTTTAATTTTTTGTTAATGACGATAAGCGCCATGATCTACAATACAAAAAAGATAACACGATGTAAATGGGAAGGTTAACTTTCCAATGTTTTCTTTGAAGTAAAGACTGATTCCTTGTAGGTAAATGGATGGATAGACAAGGACATATGTTACAGGCTTAATGTTACTGCGATAAAACGATTTCTGGGTGTGATGATACAAGTCTATAACATTTTTTTGGGAGTGGGTGGGGGGGGGGGTTAGTGATTGAATTTGCTTGTTTGTGATATTTTGTGATTTCTTTGACAATACTTGTGAACATTATTGAGAACACGTTGTTCATTGTAAATAACTATGAATCTGAAATCTTCGGGTTTGACTATTATCAGTTTTTGCGAAGAATTTATCTTTTCGTTTTATATCTGTCTCAAAATTCATTCACTGATTTATGTATTACAGAAAATCTATAGAGGATCCACTAATAAGGAGTTGACATTTTTGCATTAAGCGGAAGAATCTTTTCGAAATTATTTTACAGCGTGCTTGTAACTGAGATGACATAACGGAATGTAAACATTTGTTCGTGATTTCAGGCAAAAGATATTGAGGCTGATTTGACAAGGTTTGAAAATATCTATTTTCCTTCATCTTTCTTCTTTTATCTTCCTTTTCTTTGTGTTTTTCACTTTTCCTTTTTCCTCTTTTCTATTTCATTTTCCTTTTTTCTTTGTCCTCTGCTATTTTTCCTTTTTTCTTTTTCCTTTTTTTCTTTCTTGTTCTTTGTCGAGTAAGAACGACTACAAAGATGAGTCTTATGTAACTTTGATTTTACTTTAAGGTCGCGTATTTTGCGTGTTTGTCTTAGTAATAACCCTTGTTATACAAATGTTAACAGGTGTTACAAAGATTCGGTCGACTTAAAAAAAAAAGACATGGGTGTTATTCGAGTTGTATATTGCATCAGTTGTATCTCTATTTTGTGGCAAGGGCTTAATGAAGATTTACACTGGGCTTGTTTTTGCACGTCATTTCATGCATGTCGTTTGCAAGACTCCCTCAATCCCATGAACGTCATTGGTCTAATATTTACTCATGTACTATAGTAAGCAATGGACAACCTTACACTAGCTCCTCCCAGAAGACATTAATCAATGTAAATAAAAAAAATATTCTGTGTTACATGATAGTCAGTCCTTTACGATTTAGAAAGAAGAGAGTATCAGAGCACCATTTACACAATGGTGATCTAACTTGCCGGTAATGAGAATTTCAAATTGCTATCGTGTCAATTTGGATAAAAGTAGTTAGCCAAATAACCTATATATAAGGAATGTATTTACCTAATGCAATTTCATTCTGCATGTAATCATTTTAAAGATTAAGTGTTCTTAATTTGTATTTTAAGGTAATATTGTGAACATCGTTTTAACCGTATATCAATCACTTTCACTGAGCACAATAAATGTGCTGAGCACGAGATCTAGGCAACTTCATCTTATCTTGCCTGTTCCTGTTTAAATAATTGAGAATTCTCTTTGTATATCATGCACAATATTTAGAATATAACGGCAATGCAAAGAAAAAAGAAAATGAGGAAAAGGTAAATTACCGTTGAAGCCCTTCAGGGTTTTGTTTTGATAAAACAGAACAAAGATTACCACACTTTATCAACAGATAGATTAGTTTATTACAGACACCAAGGTTTTTCAAAGCATGTCTCTGTGTCAATTGATTACCTTTTAACCAAAAAAATGTTTTATGCTTCATTTCCAATGTTTTATGGTCACACATTTAAAAAGGAAATCCATCCATAAGACTGTATGAATACCTTTAATAAAACCTTGCACAGTACTTCTCCTGTAAAACAGCTGGTAAAAAAATCCAAAACGAATAGTGGAAATATTTTTGTACGTTGCGATATTACCTGCAATTGCATCAGCAATGACTGCTACCGGGGGTGTGAAAATGGCGTACATGGCGTGAAAATAAACGTAAAACGTGTCGAATGCACCTTCAATTATGTGATTACTCAGGGATTGCCATTTAATTATCAGTTGTCCCTTAAAATGCATGCAGTGAAATCATGACGTGTGCACCACAGGGTAAATGCTATTAGCGTCACAATTAATGAGGAATTATTTGTACTCATACATTTACATAAACAAGCACCGGTTATTCTCCTCATAACCGCTTCCTTAACTCCTTTAGTTATTCTCTTAATAACCACATTCCTAGACTTGTGACGTCATGAAATGGCATCTAAACAATTTTAGCCTTTACGCTAACATACCACTGTCGATGATAAATGGTGTACATAACTTTTACTAAAGACATTTATTTAATTCTGAGGTGACTCCAAAATCATGAATAGCACAAAACATGTTTTTGTTATAGCTCTCCTTTACACACAAATAACAGGTTAACCGATTCTAAACAACCCCGAATATGAATTCAAAACATGAGCAATACTATTACTTCTTATACACACATGCAAGCAGCCATTTTGAAAACAAGTTCTCGATAAAAAGCAAAGGCGCTAGGCAAAAATGAAAGTTCAAAACGAAATGTAGCCAGTTAGGTCTAACAAAACGATCTGCGTGCATGCGTGACACACCAATTACGATCTCTATGTAATTCGATCTCAATTAATTTGTACAATGATAATAAGTACATAATTACTCAAAACAATTACTCAAAATAGTTACTCAGACAATTCGTCTTACGGCCGTCTTCGGAAGTAAGAGAGAAGCAACGGATTGGGTTAGCCAATGAAAGCGAGTGACGTTTTCATCGAAGTAAAATACTGCCGGCTACAGGTAACAGGGGTGGAAAGAATAGGTTATGTTGAAATCATTTTAATCGAGGTTTAATTGTTATTTTAGTCTACATTTCTCAACTAAATTTTAGAATACATGTCTAAAATATATATTTTATATCAGTTAAACATTAAGGCAAATGTCAAAATGTCTCTTGTCTCTTAATCTTTGATAATGGTGGCGTATTTCGTGGAAAGAATCCGTGCATATCTTCAGTTTTTAAAATAAATCAAGACTACATATTTCTGTAATTGGATTAAAATAATATTTAATCATTGTTGTTGTATTGAAAGAAGATACCAATACTTTATATTCGAACATTCACTAACACTATGAAGGTAAACAGGCAAGAAATCAAAAATAAAAGAAGAGGCCAATCCACTGAGTTGCGTATCTCATCGCCAACATGCATTTATTTCAATACAGGGCCTGCACATGGTGATTTGTAATAGTTTACTGCAACCACATTTCACAGAGCCTAGTTCGGGGCACTGATTGTGAATAAGGGCCAAATATTCTTCAAGTATGAAATGGTTGTAAGCAGAGGAACCGACCATAATATCTCTATAGCGATATCTACTGTAAGGTAGCAAACTAAAGCCTATAGCCTGTTGTTACTAGGCTCAAGAAACGATAACAATAACGGCTATAAAGTATCTGTGCATATTACACTACAAAACACAATAATAACATTGGGTTATTCCGTGTATGTTAGACTTAGTGGTTAGAGTTAGGAGCAGGATATAAGAGCATCCCTCTATGGGTTATTTGCAAATTAGTCTCCTACTTACCTGTGTAGGACCTGGTTCTGCTAAAATTATTTTTTGACTTAAAAGTAATGTTCTTGTAATAGACAGTGATGTTGAACGACATTATCCACAGGGGCCACTTCTATTAAAGATGTTTTGGCCAAAGTTAAAAGGGTGGTGTCTAGTGACCCGGATGCTGGCTCATAAGTTTTTTGCCAAACTATCATAACATTTCACCAGTTTCCTATGAGAGTGATACACTGTATCTTCATTATTGTGTTTATAGGAACGTCCTTGGCAAAGTTTTTGTGTACTGCATAATGCGTAATTAGCTCACGATTAGCTCAAGATATGCTTGAAATACACAGTTAGGGGCAAAATTGGCTTTGTCCTAAAAAATCAGCAAATTTCAATGGATTTATCATTACAGTAATATTATGTTGAACAATATGTTCTCAGGTAAGTGCTTACAAAGCCTCAATTTAATTGGTCTAGTAATTCTCATGATATGCTGGAAATACAAATTTGGGAGCAAAGTTGGCTCTTTTTATTAAAGAAAAGCAGAAAATTTCACTAGATTTACAATTACAGTAATACTATGTTGAACAATGTGTTCTCAGGTAAATCCTAACAACGCCTCAATTTAATTGGTCTAATACGGTAGTTCTCAAGAAATGCTGGAAATACAAATTTGGGGGCAAAGTTGGCATTTTTCTTGAAAAAAAATCAGCAACTTTCACTGGATTTACCATTACAGTAATATTATGTTAAACAGTGTGTCCTCAGGTAAGGCCTTATAAAGCCTCAAGTTAATTGGTCTTATAATTCTCAAGATATGCTGGAAACACAAATTTTGGTGCTAAATTTGCTTTTTCCCTAAAAAATCAGCAAATTTTACTCTCTTTAATATAAAAGTATTATACCTTGAATATTACATTCTCAGATAGGTCCTTGCAAAAGTTTGCATTAAATGCCCTAATACTTCTCAAGATATACTGGAAATAACAAATGTGGGGAAAATTAGCTTTTTTTTAAAAAAAACTCATCAAATGTGACTCAATTTAGGATACAACCAATACATCAAAGGATTCCGTTTCTTATCTCTACTTATGCGGTTGAAAAATAGCTTTTTTTTTGCTGCCAATACGCTATCACAACTAAGGTTCTATAACATCAACATTTATTGATTCGTAAACAATCCCAAGATGTAGTGAAGCCTTGTAGTTTGTTATGATTTTGAAGAGATCCGAATTAATGCCCTAAGTGACAGGCAGTCACAATTAGGCAGGGTCCAAGAGAAACGAAAGGCGAAATTGTTTACATGGCAAACGGGTCAAACTTCTCTGTCGCCAACCTCAAATAAAATAGGTAACGTTTGGTGGGGATACTTCTGAATGTGGTTGATGTGTTTGATGCCTAAAGATGAAACAAGTCCCGGGGTTAAATGTTACTTAGGCATAGGTGTATATATTTCCTTTTAACTAGTACATGTAACAGTTAAATTTAGATCATTATCTTGCTCCTTCTTAAGCAACGATCACATAGATATCTTGTACCGGTTTCTTAAAATGGTACATTAACTTTATATGACACCATGTCACATTACGGTTAAATAGCTGCTGCGTCAATTTCTAGAATTATCTTCCTCACAAAAAAAATGTGATTCCCACGTTCGTTTTATAGAGTCTGTTAACAATGCTACTTCGACAATACCACTTGGTCTGGCGGTCCCTCCGAAAAAGTATATCAGACAATTACGTCTCAGATTAACATCGCCATAGACAACAAACAACCACCAAGGACACATAGTGCAAGAGCAGTACAAAGGTGCATCAAAGTTGTGTGACGGTATACATGGCGCATTAGAGTTAAATGATACATCGGCACCAGTAGGCTTCTATCACGTCAGTAGTAACACCATCATAATGGCTTATGTCGTTACTTAGCTTCATTTAACGATGGCACTTTTATTCTTGGTAATAGCTATCACTTCAAACAAATACATCAGACAGTCACATTGGTCCATTGTCCTTATTTAAGCAACCATTACAGATACAGTACAGATAGGTAATACCAATGTATAATAATAGTATAGTACATAACAAATTGGAATTGTAACATGGCGCATGATAGTGAAAAGATGCACCTGCAAAGTCAGCTTATGTCGTTCCTTGGATCTTCTTTTTTCTCTTTGAAAATACGACGGTGTGCAAAAAAAAAAAAAAAAAATGTGTAAATGTCAGTTAATACTTCGCATGGCTGCTCTTGAAGTCCAGATCCCTGTTAAGCCTGTTTTTGTGTGTGATTAGTTTGAATGTAGTTTTATTTTTCATTTACGCATTTGCATTTTTATTTTGCATTTACATAGGTTTGTGCACACTGTTCCCTCGTTCACCCCTGACGAAGAGCTGGGAATAGGCGGATAGTAGAGTGCTCATCAAAGTAAGAGAAGAGATATTATTACATTTTGTGCCAATGGAAAAAAAATATGGAAAGAGTCAATAGAAAGGTTGTAACAGCACAACGTTCAACCAATGGAAGAACACCGGAGACGATTTAAAATGGTTGACTGATTCCGAACAAAACAGGGGCACATTAATCTTGTTTCGATGTTTCGACGTGTGTGACTTTTACCCCTCTATCATTGAAAAACTCATGTTGGAAGCAATAGATTTTGCCTCAACATTTGAAGACATAACAGGTCATGAAATACATAGCATTCTACAGACAAAGAAAGCACAACTACAACCCATGGGAAAAACAAACAAAACTCAAACTTTGATGTTCCAATGGGCAGTATATATGATGGAGCTCTTAGGAACATACATTCTGCCACAACTACAAGACCTAGGTATCAACATCGACGATGGATTGACCGTAACACAAAAAACACAAAAGGAACTAATCAGGAAGGAATTATGCAGAATCTTTAAAGAAAATAACTTAAAAATCACAATCGAAGCAAACCTAAATTTTTTGTTAATTTCTTGATGTCTCTATGGACCTTAGAAGCAATACATACCAACCATATATGAATCCAAATTCCAAACCACTCTACATCCACCGTGAAAGCAACCATTCGCCGTCAACCACCCATCCTGGGAAGCATTAACAAACATCTGACAACAACAGAGACTTCAATCTTTAATAAAACCACTACACCATACCATGCACTCAAGAAAATCAAGTACAATTATAAGCTCAATTACAACGCAACACCAGCCACAAACACACACACCTAGAAAAAAAGGACGAAATATCACCTAGTGTAACCCACCCTACATCTAGAATGTCAGCACAAACACAGGAAAGAGGTTTCTCCAACTGATCGATAAGTGTTTACCCACAACACCACCTGCAAAAATGCTCAACCGAAACACGCTCAAACTTAGCTAGAGTTTTATATCTAATATGGGACAAACGATATCTGGACACAACAAAACGATCATGAGGAAAGTCAACCGAGGGACACTAAAACATACGGACAGCTACAACAGCAGAACGAAAGATACTTGTCCCCCACACTACACTCGTGACAAAGTCACCGTAACCCGCCATGATGACGACAACAAACACACATAGGCCTAACAGAGGACACCTTCCAACAGAGATACTGTATACAGCACACAAAAGCAGTGTATGTGCTGTAACCTTTGCATTATAGAAAAACACTTTATTATCTACAAGCCAGACATGGGCAATCTGAAAAAATGGAAATATATATATATGTATTCGAATGTATTCGATCGATAACTAATAACTAAAGTTCTATGTTCAAGTTGCACGTTATTAATACTTCGTCTTGCGGAGACTCTTTGTCTTGTTTTTATTGTTTTTAATGTTTTTATTGAATATCGTACGAAAACTCTCTTTTGTACCTCTCTTTTTATGGAAAACATAATTATTTTTTTTCAAATTATGTAACCTTTATACAAATCTGCGATCCACTTGTTTCCTTTTTTATTCAAACAGCAATGCACTGGTTCATGTATGTTATATGTTGTGTCATTTAAATGATTGGCATGTAATGTGATATTAGTATTATTATTTACTACAAGGTTTCAACTAAGGTATAACTTGGTACTCAGATATAAAACTGTCATTCAATAGTTCTGACATTTTACAGGTATCGTCGAAATATACTAACATAGATTTGGTTTTCTTTATCAATCAGGATGGGAAAAGAAATAGGTTCCATAGTTTTTATTTCCATGGCCTTCATTGTTGCATCTGTAACAGGGGGAAGTAAGTATTATTTAATTGTTTACATACGATTTTAAAGCTTATCTCTTAAAAAATCGCACACATAAAATGTATGATTTGGTTAGCTGCAATAACAGTGAAGTGCTAGTTATAGACCATATTTGGTATTACATATATGTTATTATGTTAACTTTCCTAAATAAGTACAACTCAGAAGTTTAATCTCTAACTGCAAAAGACTGCTTGGTGATTATGAGTCAAAGTAATTTGGATAAAACGCCCGTAATAAAACGTGTCGTTGTTGCGTGACATTTCCTCCAGTAGGTTATACGTTTCTTGAATTTATTAAACTTCATATTTTTCTAACATTTTACTACTTTATACTGTTGCCCAGAATTTTGGCAGCCTGATAAAAGTATGGCTCACATGTACCACAGCACAAATTAGGCCAAGTCCGGACATTACCAGCAGTATTATTTTCTGTTGTTGCGTAAGAGCACCAGGGCCGTCTTATAAATAATAGATGAAAAAAAATTACTCAAAAGGGGACACCTCCTCCCTTACATCCCCCTCCCAGGCCACCCATCACTTATCTCAAGTTTTCCCAACCTAGCAAAATACTCATTTTATTGCATAACATTTTTTCTCTTCGAGTTGGCTATCATTTACACAGTTATCTCAATTGCCCAGAAAATGGCTTAAAGGAATTCTCCACCAACAAGAAAACTTCACTCAATGTATGAGACTCTTTACCGTTTCTATCAGTTAAACATAACTCTTTTATCAGAGGCAGCTTTCTTAGATGTGAAATAACGCTTTGAATGCCGGGATTCAGCAGCAGCCTGAAAATGTGTGACGTAGAACCGACGAATACCGTTTTCCATCTTTGCACTCTTCCTGTTTCTGACAAGGTCTTGAACACAAAAACTCTTTCGTTCAGAGATCACAAATGCCTTATGAATGTCTACATTCAGTAAGATACTAATATACTAAGAGCATGAAACCAGAAGAGCTTTATTGTGATGAACAATTTAATTGCTGCTTATACTTTAAGACCCACCAAATTAAGCAAAGGTAAGCTGTGTAAAAAGCTCAAAGGTGTTTCTATCCTTTATTCGTCGGTACCAGTTTAATATCATTCGGAGAGCAACGTCATTTAAGTCAACTAATCCTTAAACAATTAGGTAGCTCCGAACAATGCTTTCAAGGGTAGGTATATACCACTCCCTGGGGAAGCAAAGGTTTTATCACCAAATAAGAGATTAGAACAGTACAGTAACCTCAGCCTGATATAAAAATCAAGGGCAATGTTCAATCTACATTTGTTGGTACTACGTCACAACCGATTGATTTCTTGCAACAGGCTCGTACCTGAAATATTTACTAAAATAATTAATTTTGCGAATTCTTTGAGATATATCTTGAAAATGAGAACGATTTCTTGTCTGCAATAATGTTTGCATCTTTTTAAGAGACATGAGAAGCGATGGTGGAGAATTCCTTTAATAATGATAATTCACCCAGAAAGGGGTCAAATCTAGCATCAAATGTAGCACCATTTTGCATCCAACACACCCTGCGCAGTAACTGCAGAAACGTGCAACTGTTTCAAGTCACCTTGTATTGCCAATCATTGTATCGTTAGACCTACAGGATATTCATACTCTTGAATAACCCAACACGTGGAACGACATATAGAATAAACTTCGTAAAAGCCTTCTTCAACAATAGTGACGCTTAAATAGGTGAGGGTTGCGATTGGTTTATTCCAAATGTAAAATAACTAGGGTCCACGTTCATGTTAGCTTCAACTTTCATCCCCTTTTCACACTTTTTTGCTGGACGTGCATGTAACTACTGGATACATCTACTGCTGTCCACGCAGGATCAGCTTCTGCAATATTTCACGTAGACGTTGAGGGGAAATATCAAGAGGGAATGTGATCTAGTGATGGATATATTTTGCTAGGTGGAATCATGATTGTTGTTGATTTACGAGGCGGCATGAATTTGGCACATACGCTTAACGTTACAAGGATAGTCCACCAGTACACAGTACACGAAAACAGGAAGACGAAATTTCAAGGAGATATCGAATTGATTCAACGATTAGAGTTCCATTGATTGGATTATTCGACTCGCACACAGAAATTACACGAAATTGAAAGTGACGTTGGTGATCGAAAAAGTATATGACGTTGACGAAAGAGGAAAAGACGGGACGATGACACAGGCCTACATACGGAAAGGAACAAGCTCGTTCCTCGTTGGTTGCACCAGCGAGTCTGCCGAGGACAAGCTTTTGAAAGAAAGTTCATCGGTGCAAAAATAAAGATGTTAGGTTATTTTAGTTGTTTGTTGTTGTGAAATGGACATAATTCTCTTTGTTTTCCTTTGAAAATTCTAAACCTAAAAAGTCAAGTAGTCAGTGGTCAGCTGAAAGAAATTTTCACGTCTCTGATTACTTAATTACATACATACATACATACATACATACATACATACATACATACATACATACATACATACATACATACATACATACATGTAATGATCTAGAATTCAGACTTTCTATTGTGAACGCTCTACCAACTGTGTAATTAAGACCAGGTAGTCCTATTGAAAATCATAAACCATATGAAATTAGTATAATTCTGATCTATTTCAAAAATAAAATATTGAAGGAAGTGGAAATAAAGTTTGCGACTGATGCATTGTTGTCACTCCTCTTTCGCTCTTATATTGGGACTTAGTTGAATGTGACAAGTTGCATACAAAATCTGTTGTCTATGGCTTCCAGAGTATAAACACACGTAAAAGGTACAGGACTAAGAATGACGTCATTGGGAAAGATCCATTAACCAATTAAATCATCATTTTACTTTCATTTGATAAGTTAATCATTTTACTTTGTTACTTTCATTTCTAGAATTGTGTGACTTTGCAGAAAGGTTCAAAGACGTACGTCCGTCATGTCGCAAGTCATCCGAGGGTAAAAAATTCTGTTCATTCTTTGAATCTCGATCACGAAAAAAGGGTTAGATGAGAGCAGTATGTCTTATTGTGTTGACAGAAATCTTGGACGTCTCAGCACTTTGTATTAGTAAATGTCCTTTTTTTTTGTCCTCTTTTTTTTTTGTTTAACCTGTATTGATAGGATTGGACGTACTTCATCTCGGTGGCAAAGAGAACAGAAATTATATTTTTCTGTTAATTGTTAGCCTTTATTACTGCTTATTACTACCACAAACGATCAGAACTGTTTTAACCCTGGTAACCAATAACGAGAATGCTGCAGCTACTGGAAATGATAAATCACTATTCTCTAAATCTCTATATAATAAATTATTACCTTATTTTTGTAGAATTCGATATCTACAAGGAAACTAACGAGGCAACCTCTTTCTCCTCCACAATAATCCCAGAAAAGACAACTAATGGTACTGACTGCTTCGAGATAGTTGGAAATACAACTTTCCAGATAATGGTAAGAAATAGGGCATTACCTCTTAACAAATTGCTACATTTATCATGGAAATAATTATTTCATAAATCAAATACAGTAACATGTAATACTTTGAAGTGATGTAAGGATGACAATGGGTATTTTAGTAGTTTATTCATACAAAAAGAAAAAAAGGTTTACTATTGTATATGTATATATATATATAATATCAAATATTCACTGGTACAGTAGGTGCCCCCTTTCTAGAACAGTGTTGTTAGCATAATCACGTACAACATTGTAGATTTCCTTGAAATTTGCTGATCGTTAAATAAAACCTGGTTCATTCGTAAACAAAAAATGTAGAAAGCTCAGTCTGTAGGTGATATGAAAGTGCACATTATATCAGTGATGTTTGTTTTCATTGCAATTGAACTAAATTCTTTATTTGATTCGCCCTTTAGGATGGTTCTTCTACTTTAAATGCCGACTGTACGATGAGAATTTTATGCACCAACGGAGAGATTAGTGTTCTTGGGGAACACAATTGTAGCATCAATGCTGTCTGTGAGATACGAAATGATATAAGGCAGTGCTATTGCATTTATGGTTCCCATGGTAATGAGAAATTATGTTCCGGTCCCACCAATTGCCTGGATATTTTTAATGCTGGCAACACTACCAGTGGCATATATACAATCAAACCATCTAACTGGAATGGATCACCTTTTGAAGTGTACTGTAACATGTCTAATGGTGGAGGATGGATGGTAAGTGATGGATTGAATATTATTTTGTTTACCCCAAACATCACGAGCTGCTTTCTACACAATTCCACTAGTGAATTTATACGGGTGGAAAGCAGTTAATTCAACGATTCCATTCAGATACACGAAACCGCTGTATTCAGTCTTGTCAATGAGCAGTTAATTCAACGATTCCATTCAGATACACGAAACCGCTGTATTCAGTCTTGTCAATGCTTTGCAAGCCCTTTTACTGCATAGTCCAGGTGGTATGGAATCTAAACTAGAGCAACTGATACAATCGATAATGTTAAAATCAACCGATAAAGTAAAAACAACCGATAATGTAAAAAACAAAGATAAAAAAAAAGATACTGATAATGTAGAAACAACCGATAATGTAAAAAATACCGATGATGTAAACATTCTTTGAACAGATAATGTAAAAAAATACGGATAAGGTAAAAAGTTCTTTGAATCGATAATGTAAAAACGTTTTTCCAATGATGCTTACCAGATGGGCAGCCCAGGCAGTTTTGATCAAAAGAAGAAGGTAGCAAATCTGAGTAGTGAACCACAAAATGGGAGCCCAACTTTTGCAGAAATGGACGTCTCTAATGATATCTCTGCTGCATATGGTTACCAAGGCCCACTAACGATGGCCCCCAAAAAACACCACTGACTAACTGTTCAAGGTACCACCTGCTTTTAAGTGGACATTTAGCCGTTCATCCATCTGAATTCAAATTGACCACTAGCAGACGAGATATCTGTTGAAAAGGGCGGGAAAAGATGCCCTTGAAGGCCCAAGATAGGGGCTCAATTAAACACAAGAACTACCACTTCAAACCAGTACCAAGCGATAGAGTGCCCACAGACTAAAGAATGGATAATGCCAGACATCCTTTCAGCTGCTAAGGGTCTGCCAGACACCCCCAAAAGGGACCATAGAATTCCCCCCCCCCCCGTCCTATGTATTTGAATAGACTAAATTTCCAAAGTACAACATGAAACCAAATGGACATGTAGCCACTCATCCAGGTGAATAGGGATTAGTCACTGACGGACAAGATTTCTGCTGCAAAGAGCAAGCCAGACGGTTCCCCAAAAGGGGGCCCACATTGGATAACCATTGATGCAATGAAGACAGACGTCATATAGTGTCAACAAAGTTAAATATTTAACCTTAATAGCTATCCTGCTTGGTTTTATCATCCTCTCGTTAACTCACTGAGGATCGAATGGTTCTGCCAGAATTGATAATCGTATTATGCTTTCCATAATCAACATTATGCAAACGACTATTGAGGCAAAATGAAGAGTGCTATATGGACCACTCTCTTTGGTCACCTTTGGTGATCTTTTTTGTTTGAAACCGACAGAAAATTAGTGTATTTTCAATAGAGTAATGTTTTCCTGGTCTTTTTTCCCATTCCCCTATTCGAGCGACAAGGAAGACTTTCTACAGACAGCCATAAACCACATAGGCTACGCTCAGCTGGATACGACTCATTAGCTATGTATGTTGGGTATAGTGGGTTACTGTCCCCCACGTTTTTCTTCCTTCTTTCTTCTTTTGTTTTACATTCACAAATACGTCACTGTTACCTTTTTATACCCCGGCCATTTATATATACTCATCAAATCTCACAGGCTGCACACGCACAAACACCTATCCGTCTGCCCCCTATAGGGCTGCCAGCCTGCGCACCTACCTACCTACCTACCTACCTACCTACCTACCTACATGTCGATACGTACATACACGTATGAATACATACATGTATGTAGGACCGTACTAAACTGTCGTTTAAACAGTTTTTACATAATCGGTAAAATGTTTGTTACATACCTACATACATGCATGCCTACCAACATGAACAGCTAGATGCACGCGTATGTACGTAAGACCATAGGAAGTTGTCGTTAGAAAAAATATTTGGTTGGTCAATTCATTGATGAACTAAGTTAATTACACCGGTTTGTATCAAGGTTGTTGTTTTACAAACATATTTCAGTTTTTGATGTTAAATATCAAACATAGGCAAAAAGGCAAACTTGTGAAGTGAAAGGAAGGACTCATGTGATATGACTGATGATATTCTTTGTTTTGTTCATCTATATTTCAAGGACAGTTGACACTTTATATGTGTAGAGGGTTGATTTTAGAAAATATGTCTCATCGCCATTATGTGTTTATGTATCACATACCAATGTTTAAGCAAGACGAGATATGTAGGCCTAATGAAAGAAATGACACTACACGTCATCAGTTTTCCTTTTCATCGAATTTTGAGAACCCATTAATTCAAAATATTCTCTTCGAAGCCATCACTTTTCTAAATACATCTCACTTGGTCTTTAATAGGTATTATGTTTTTTTTTCCATACACCAATGAAAAGACATTGGACTAGCAGTCTTACGTATCACTATCGGTAATAACATTAGTTTTGGTTTAAATTAAGCTGCAGTAATCAACAAAATAACTCCGGTACTCTGCGACTCATCCCTGTGCAATTCTATACTATATCAAATTGTCTAAATAGAATAACCATCAAGTTTCACTGATCAAGTTTCAGTGATCAAGTTTAACTGACAGTAAAAATGCATTTTCAGTTTCTTTTGAAACCACTACAAACTTCGAGCAAAACCAGAAGCAATTTTGAGTTCTCAAAAATTTTATTTGGATAGCTCCTATATATCAGAATCACAAGCAAGCGTGGTTACGACTTCCTTAACCAGAATTTCTAGTGCTGAAAATGGGTTCAACTGCTTTTTTTGCATGCTATCTGGCAAGTACTTTTATTCAAACTTCGTCATATGCAACTGATGATTGCGCTTTCTTTAGACTGTATTACAGGGAGCTCACTGTGAAACCTCCAATGTAAAAATCTATACGAATTGTTATTAAAAAACAATTAATTATAATAAACATATTCTTTACCATGTGAAAGAGGGTGCCAAAATGTCAGAACCATCATCCCTCGCCCCATTTGTAACCTTTAGATATTTGCTCACAGCGATCTTAAGATTCTTTTGAAAGTTAACGCATAGTTCACTCTCCCTTAAAGAGTGAATGCGATGTAATAGGCAGGATTATTCCAGATAAAATACATCAACCCTATAACCATTTCCCCATAGATTGGTATTTATTACCCTCATTACCTTGAGATATCACAGCAATGAAATATATATTTCAAGGCTGATTACATGCAACTTAGGACACCCTGGAAGTGCCATTCCCATCCACATGGGGAATTTCTAAGTCCAAAGTTTCTTGTGCTTGAGGGCTCCGCATCAATAGTTGGTGGCGCTCCGCTAGGATGCTATGTTCAGTATACCTTAAGAATGTTAGTTCGCGTCGATTTAAGATTCTCTTAAAGGAAAAGTGTTTTACGGTCTTTCAAATAGTCAAGATACTTCAAATACATTTTTCTAATAAAAAGACACCATTTAGTAGTAAAACAAATACAAATATTGAAACATCCAATGCGGTTTCCCTTTAAAGAAAGGTTAGGGGGAGGCCGTCGAAGCGAGTAATAGCGAGGTAATAGGTGGAGACATTCTAGATAAAAGCAACCAGGTTATCACCGTTTATTTATCAGTAGATGGTCCTATCATCAACTGAGATATTACAGACAGGATTTCCCTATCTCAATGTTGGGTACAGGCATGCTTCTTGGGACAACCAGGAAAAGCCATTAACGGCCAGCTGGGTTGTTTGTCCCAATGTTTTCTTCTACGCTTCTCGCCATCTGATGGTGGCGCTCCACTTACGCTATGCTGCCAGCCAGAAAGTGGGATTCGCCCTCAGGCTAGACCTAGGTCCTGAAAATCCTGGATAGCTTAGGGGCCGTAACATCTTACTGTAGATGTATGACAATGTCTGTCCCCCCCACCCATGACTACATCCTGGTTCCACCCACCCCCCTCCCGATTTATGATAGATCGATTGTGATTATATTATGCTTTTATTTTTGAAGTATTGATAGCAATGCTCAAATACGCTTATTTTCGGTACTTCTCCCTAAGCAGTGCAAACTGCACTAATCTCGCAAGGTTGTTTTGTCTAGCAAGGCTGTTTTGTCGTCTTCGTCGTTTTTTCAGACAAAAGGTTGTAAAGTACAACAGGAGATCGTTATTGCAAGACTGTGCACATGCAGCTTAGAAAACCCTTGAAGTACAGTTCAATGTCATCTGGGAGTTTGCTTGCGTATTCCCTCTTTCGATCCTCCCCCCCCCCCACCCCCACACCTTACCACCGCTGGGGTTGAATGAATATAACTTCATACGTTTCTAATGTCTGTTGAATGACTTTGATTTTTGTCCACTTATAATTTTATAACTTCATTAGGGCTAGTTTTCTTCTTTATTTGAGCGAGACTGCACACCCGCCCCACACACAAAAATAACAAATGAAGTGACGTATTAAAACTGGTGCGTCAATCGATGCTATATGTGAATTAAATATATATCAATTCCTAATTTTTAAATGATCATATGGAGTTTGTTTGTTTTCTATATTCCATTATAACCCTCTGAGAATTTTGTCTTAAAGCTTGACTCCACGCGGCAGAGGGGTGAGCAGTTCCTGATCCGACCTTTGGAACATTTTTGTCCCACGCAGTGATTACAAGATAAAACATGATGCTTCATTTGATGCTATTGCATTAACTTTACATTCAGAAACTCCTACATTTTTGACGTAATGTCTTAATCTTGTTCAAATATTTAAAGTAATATCTTAATTTTCTTCTTCCTGGGAATAACTTGCTTGTTTTTTTTTTCCGCTCGTGAACTGGGGTGAAGTGGGGTGATTTACAGCACCCCCTCCTACGTATCCACAAGTGTGCGTCCAGGAATTTTTATAATATATTTCAGATACACATATAGCTCACATTATTTGTCAGTTTAATTGTCTTCCTCTTATCACGTATTTGCCAGGTATTTCAACGTCGTGTTGATCTCTTTCTTGAATTTCACCGCAACTGGACCAGCTATAAAGAAGGTTTTGGTGATCTGGCTAGTAACTTCTGGTTGGGTAACGATAAGCTGTTTTACCTCACCAACGATTTTAACTGTACACTCCGGATTGACCTCTTGAACAGGGAAGGAGACCCATTCTATGCTGAATATGAATGGTTCCGCATCAGCGATGAAAGTGACGATTACCGGCTGTCTGGACTAGGGGAATTCAATGGAACTGCAGGTTAGCAAATTCATCTTGATCTTTAAAAGTCACGTTAAGCGTTAAATTGAATACACAGGGACACTCATTGAAATTCTTTAGAGAGTGATTGTCGTGAATACCATTCTTCATATCATGGAGAGGTACAATCCTGTTGTTGAAAATTGATTAAATAAACAAAATTGTAACACTGAAGCAAACTTGAAGTAACTCATAAAATGTTGAAGGAAAAAAGAAATGACCCATGTAGGGAGAGCACACCAATTCCAATACCTACTCGAATTTCGTGCTTGCGTTTGATCGGTAACTTAGATTTAAAGTTAAATTCCAAAGTTATAGCTAGAAATTACGGAAGCGTGTTGTTGTCACGTAAAAAAAAAAACTTTCGAAAAAAAAACTTTTCGAAAATATAAAAATATACGTTCGAAAATCTGTTGGAATGTTGTGAAACATTTTCGAAAGTTCTATTTTTTTTTTCGAACGTTCGAAAAGTTTTTTCGATTTACGAAAACTTTTTCTAACGTTCCCAAAGTTTTTCCGAACATGCCAAAAGATTTTTGAAAGTACGAAACTTATTTCGAATATTCGAGAAGTTTTTCGAACATACGAAAAAAATTTTCAACGTTCGTAAAGTTAGAGAAGTTTTTTTTTTGAACCTACGAAAAGATTTTCTAACGTCCGAAAATATTTTCTAACGTTCCAAAAGTTGTTTCGAACTTTCGAACGTTTTTTTTTTCTTCCGTAAGAAGTAGCTTCAGCGAAAAAATTCCTCTACATTTAAAATTTTGTATCAGGTAGATTTTGTTCTTATTTGAGCAGAGAATTCATAGCGTAAAATAGATTAATCAACCGGTAGTACCCTTTTAGATTATTACGAAATTACTTTGCGCCCCCAAAGAAGCTGCTAAAAGTATCTTTCTTGTTTTTACGTGCACTTACAACACAAACTAAAGCAATGTAATAGTACAACACTACAACTCAGTCATTTTCTCTCTGATTCTGGTATGGAAACTTTCTTCGTTGACTAGTATTTGTTCCAGTCTTTTTTCACCTTCGACAATATTACTCTTATGTTTAAGAATTTCAACTATATATCTTCACACAGTAACATGCTCTGTATATTCCATTAAAATAGATTATTCCTTGTTTCAAGGTGATATTTAAGGCAGAATTAACATTGTCCCATTATCTATTGGGTTTGCAATAAATCGTCTGACATTAACGTGCCAAAGCGACAGAGGTAGCAGTGGTCCTTTAAAATGAAAATGTACTTGTTACAAAACTTCCAGTTTTATTCTTCTATCTTTTCATCTTTTGAGTAACTGCATTGTAATTTGTTATGTATGATGTATGATGTATCACTTACGTGTTTGATACCAGAATATGCTGTTTGTTTTATATAGCCGTATAAAGTTTGCAGATTTAAGCAGCCTCCTTATCACTGTGATCACATTTTATTAAAAGCTGAGAAAGTTTTGTTTCAAACGATGTGTTTGAAAAAATGATGTCTTCAAAAATGTTTCTCCAAGAGAAAATAAGTCATGCCAAAATAGTTAAAGGTGGTTTTATTGACAATCACAGACTCTGGGAATGCGGGAGGGTAAGCTGTGAGTGTTTCACCCCTCCCTCAATAATTCTCAGAGCGATGATAGTCAGAAAATCTGAAATACCCGTTGGAATTTTTCATATCTCAATCTAACTAATTTTACGGCGTAAAAAGATGCCAAATTTTTCACCACACTATGTCTAAGGTTACCTAGTAATTAAAAACGTTTTCAGAAAATCAGAAATACCAGGTGGAATTTTTCAGATATCAGTTTAGTACACTTTATGACAGACCAAATATTGCGAATGATTGCATCTACGATTGTAGTTCAAATTTCATTTCGAGTGGCAGTTACCAAGTATATAATTTGTAAGTTTTTATAGTTAAGTCTGATTTACCGTGAGTGATTTTATAGTCGCTTTTTTTTTTTGTAAGTTTACATTTACTTTGGAATTAATTCCTAAAACATTATATTTCGGAATAAAGAATTTATCCACAAGGCGCATTTCGGTCACAAAAAACGGGAAACGGCGTTCATTGTGATCAAAAAGGATTTTGGCATGCTCTCTCCCCATCAGTACACCAAAAAAATTTCAGATTACGAAAAACGGGAGAAGTAAGGTCAAAATTCTGTTATTCATCGTGTATTTAAATGAATTTTTGATATACACTCAGGGCTCAGAATCTAAAACACATATAGAATTTTTGGCACCTCAGTTTAGCACACTTTATGAATATAAAAATGTGCTAAACTGTGCTAAACCAAATATTGCACCAGGTTGTGAGATTACCTGGTAATTAAAGAAATGTCTCAATAAACCTAAAATTCCATTTAAATTTCTCATATTTCAGTCTAAGGAGTGAGGATAGTCAGAAAGTCTGACATACCAGTTGAAATTTTTCATATCTCAATCTAGCATATTTTATGACTTCAAAAGAAGCCAAATATTGCACTAGATTGCGTCTAAGTTTACCTCGTGTGTGATTTGTTTCAAAAGGGGTGGTGAGGAAACCTCTTCCTTTACAACCCTCTCAAAGATCTAGACTAACCTTCATCCTTCTCACGCGTCTCCCATCTTTGACTATCCTGTCGTATGGCATCATTTTCCTCTTCAAATGTGACAATCATTTTCAAAACTTATCGGTACAAGAACAATTTTTCCTTTGTCATGCAATCATCGACAGTTGTAGCGAACTAATGAATAAATTAGTAAATAAATTTAATTGTCGGAATAACTTTTCTGGAACCATAATTTCTGGGGAAAAATGACTACAAAAGATGCAAAATATCACACCAGATTTTGTCTCAGGTCACCTGTCAGTTGAAACTTTCTTAAAAAGAGAAAAAAAACTGTTATCGTTTGAAAGTAAACTTTTTTAGAAAATAATAGCATAAATATCCTAGGTTAGAGCAATCCAAACTATTACCATTTTCCCAAAGAAATTAATTGAGAAATTGCAGACAGGAGAGC
Organism: Stichopus chloronotus; assembly: GCA_021234535.1. Classification (NCBI taxonomy): domain Eukaryota; kingdom Metazoa; phylum Echinodermata; class Holothuroidea; order Aspidochirotida; family Stichopodidae; genus Stichopus; species Stichopus chloronotus. The sequence goes on from CM037847.1 coordinate 15,391,680, forward strand.
CCTATTCCTATGCTGGGTACATGATCCCCTGGACACCCAGGAAGGGCCTTTTCCGATCATATGGGGGGGGGGGGGGGTTATAAATCCCAAAATTTCCTCGTACGCTCGGCGTCGACTGATGGTGGAGCTTACGCTTAGATAGTCCTGCCCGCAGTTAACGCCAAAGGCAGTTTTCTTCAGGCCAAGTCTACACCCTGCTGAAAACCCTGAATAGGTGCTTCATATGTCATATCGATGACGACTAAGCAAAATATGTCCCAAGTCATTGGAACCTGCCGGTGCTACGGTAATTTCTGCCTAACCGACGAAATTTTTCATTTTTTTTTCCGAAATAAAAAAATATGTGTATAAATAATATATATATCTATATAAATAATATATATATCTGTATAAATAATATATATAAATAATATATATATGAACGACTACCAATTGGTGATAGTCTTGGATTCTCTGATAATAAATAAGTTGATAGACTGCATTTTTTATGGTATAGAAGTTCGGAAGACAAACCAGGTTTATCATAGTATGTTTGATTACCTTGGATCATCAGTTTATAATCCAAGTTTGTCAATTAAAGAAAGCAAGTTCGTGGATAATCCAAGACTGTCTATTGATATACCAAATTAATTCAACAGTTTTGGAATATAGTCCGAATAGTCGATAATCCAAGTTATTTTAATTATCTTGCATTATCTGCGATTTGTGGTGTAAAGTTGGATTATGTTGCGAATAAGATAATCCAAATCGGTTTGTAAACTTGGATTATCGGTCCTAAATTTTCGATCGATATTCTTGGATTTTTCGGCCAACAGTCTTGGATTTTCTATTATTGCACATTCGGCTTTCCATACCTTCAGTGCAAACAACGTAAGAAAAATATATTTGACTTTCAACATAAGGTTAGCCGTGCTTAAAGACATTACAACAAAGGAAAGAAGAAGAAAAAGAAAAAAACAGGTGAAATCGCTATGTCACGGTGTTAAGTGAAACATCTCAGACTGTATTTAATTATTCGACCTAAAACTGTGTTAGGTTTGTTTTTTAATAATTTTGTGTAAGCAATTAACAAACCGGGTGTCAAAAAGGAAATGTATCAGAGTGATTGAAAATGTTGTAAATGCACAGAAAGAAAAGTAAGGAATAAAACTATTGTTGAGGAAAATATTGCTAAGGTATCTCGTTCACTTCTCCCAACGCAGGACATGATGCCCTGAGGAGCCATCTGAACTCTCCATTCAGTACATTCGACAGAGACAATGACTTCCATTCAACTCGGAACTGTGCCGAGCGATATTACGGTGCCTGGTGGTACAGTGGTTGCGGTGAATCCCACCTCAATAGTAACTATAAAACTGAATTGAATCGTGTAATTGCAAATGTGTATTGGGAAGGCCTTCCTGGCAGTTCTTACTTTATCAAATACTCTGAAATGAAGATACGACCGGACATATTTATGTAAACACCTGCAACTATGTTGGCTCATATACAAATATATCATGAGCGTATTGTGAAAATACTGCATGAGATCACTCAATAAGGCTGTCCCAAATTACATATCAAATTGATTTCATTAAGGCAAGGGAATAGAGCTACTTTTACCTTAAAAGTATTTTATTTGTAACGTGACCAACGCTCACCTGCTTAGACACAGTTTTATGTTTTGTTAATGACGATTAACGTCCATGATCAACAATATAAAAAGATAACACGATGTAAATGAGAAGGTTAACTTTCCAATGGTTTCATAGAAGAAAAGACTGATTCCTCGTATAGGTGAATGGATGGATCGACAAGGACATATGGTACAGGCTTAATGTTACTGCGATGAAACGATTTCTGGGTGTGATGATACAAGTCTAAAACATTTTTTGGGGGTGGTGGTGGGGCGGTTAGTAATTGAATTTGCTTGTTTGTGATATTTTGTGATTTCTTTGGCAATAATTGTGAACATTATTGAGAACACGTCGTTCATTGTAAATAACTATGAATCTGAAATCTTTGGGTTTGACTATTATCAGTTTTTGTGAAGAATTTAACTTTTCGTTTTATATCTGTCTCAAAATTCATTCACTGATTTATGTATTACAGAAAATCTATAGAGGATCCATTGATAAGGAGTTGACGTTTTTGCATTCAGCGGAAGAATCTTTTCGAAATTATTTCACAGCGTGCGTGCAACTGAGATGACATAATGGAACATAACGGAATGTAAACATTTGCTCGTGATTTCAAGCAAAAGATATTTAGGCTGATCTGCCAAGGTTTGAAAATTTTTAATGTCCTTCATCTTTCTTCTTTTAGCTTCCTTTTCTTTGTCTTTTTCACTTTTCCTTTTTCCTCTTTTCTGTTTCATTTTCCTTTTCCTCTGTTATTTTTCCTTTTTTCTTTTTCCTTTTTTCGTTCTTGTTCTTTGTCGTGTTTAACGACTGCAAAGATGAATCTTATATAAGTTTGATGTTACTTAAAGATCGCGTGTTTGGCGTGTTTGTCTTAGTGATAACTCTTGTTATGTAAATGATTCACAGGTGTTTCAAATATTCGGTCGAATTAAAAAAAAAAAAGACATGGGTGTTATTCGAGTTGTATATTACATCAGTTGTATTTCTATCCTGTGGCAAGGGCTTAATGAAGATTTACACTGGGCTTTTTTTTTTTTTTGCACGTCATTTCATGCATGTCGTTGGCAAGACTACCTCAAACCTATGGACGTCATTGGTCGAATATTTACTCATGTACTATAGTAAGCAATGGACAACCTTACACTAGCTCCTCCCAGAAGACTTTAATCAATGTAAATAAAAAAAAAATATTCTATGTTACATGATAGTCAGTCCTTTACGATTGAGAAAGAAGAGAGTATAAGAGCATCATTTACACAATGGCGATCTAGCTTGCCGGTATGAGAATTTCAAAAACTATCATGTCAATTTGGATAAAAGTAGTTAGTCAAACTACCCAGATATATGGAATGCAATTACCGAATGCAATTTAGTTCTGCATGTAATCATTTTAAAGATTAAGTATTCTTAATTTGAATTTTAAGGTAATATTGTGAACATCGTTTTAACCATATATCAATCACTTTCACTGAGCACAATAAATATGCAGAGCACCAGACCTAGGCAACTTCATCTTATCTTACCTGTTCTTGACTAAATATTTGAGAATTCATTTTGTATATCATGCACAATATTTAGAATATAACGGCAATACAAAGTAAATTGTCGACCAAAGGACAATGGGCGCCCACTTAGTGTAACATTGCTTAAAGGAATTCTCCACCAACAAAAAACTTAACATAATATATAAGATTCTTTACCGTTCTATCAGTTAAACATAACTATTTTACCAGAGCTTCCTTAGATGTGAAAGTTGGGTTTCAGCACTAGCCACCGACAAATACCGTTTTCCATCTTTTGCACTCTTCTTGTGTCTGGCAATGTCTTGGACGCAAAAACTCAAATAGAAGATCAGAACAGTACTGTAACTGACAGCTTGATATAAAAATCAAGGGCAATGTTCAATCTGCATTTGCCGGTACTACGTCACAACCGATTGATATCTAGCAACAGGCTCGTACCTCGAATATTTACTAAAATAATTCATTTTGAGGATTTTCAGATATTTCCTGAAAATGACGAAGACCTAAATTACCTTTGAAGCCCTGTCAGGGTTTTGTTTTGATAAACCAGAACACAGATAACCACACTTTATCAACAGATAGATCAGTTAATTACAGACACCAAGATTTGTCAAAGCATGTGTCTCTGTCAATTGGTTACCTTTTAACCAAAAAATGTTTTATGCTTCATTTCCAATAAAAAAAGAAATCTATCCATAAGACTGTATGAATACCTTTAATAATACCGTGCACAGTGCTTCTCCTGTAAGGCAACTGTTAAAACTTTTCAAAACGAATAATGGAAATATTTTTTTAACGTTACGATATTACCTGCAATTGCATCAGCTATGACTGCGACCGTGGGTGTCTCCTTCACCCCCCCCCCCAAAAAAAAAACATATCAGAGCGACGGTAGGCGGTAAATATGAAATACCAGTTGCAATTTTCATATCTCAGTCTAGCACATTTTATGAGGTTAAAAGACTTAAAAAATGACAAATATTGCGCTAGACCGCATCTACGATTTCCTTGTAGGACAAAAAATTCCTCAAAATGGGGATGGGGACACCTCCTCCCTTACAACTGTGTCGCCGGGGAAGAGGATGCCCGGTGGTGACATACTAGGGACAGCGGGTAAATGCTAAGAGTCAAACGATGTACGAGAGTAAACATCTGCGATTTGGTCCTACTTCCATTTATTGGTTCCTTACTGAGAAGCTCTTCGAAAATCATATAAAGAACCAAAAATAAATAACATGACCAAAACAGTATAGCTAAGGAAATAAAATAAATAATAACATATGGAAGGAACTTGAATTAAACTGGCTGTGTCCGTACATGGCGTGATATTAAAAGTAAAAAATGTAGAATGCACCTTTAATTATGTGATTACTCAGGAATTGCCATTTAAGTATCAGTTGTCCTTTAAAATGCATGCAGTGAAATCATGACGTGTGCATCACAGGGTAAATGCTATTAGCGTCACAATTAATGAGGAATTAATTGTACTCATACATTTACATAAACAAGCCTGGTTATTCTCCTCATAACCGATTCTTCAACTCCTTTAGTTATTCTCTTAATAACCACATTCCTAGACTTGTGACGTCACAAAATGGCAGCTAAAACAAGTGTTACCCTTACGCTAACATACCACTGTCGATGATAAATGGTGTACATAACTTTCACTGAAGACATTTATTTCATTCTAAGATGACTTCCAAATCATTGAAAACCACAAAACATGTTGTTGTTAAAGCTCTTCGTTACACACAAATAACTGGTTTAACCGATTCTAAACAACCCCGAATGTGAATTCAAAACATAAGCAATACTATTACTTCTTATCGACACATGTGAGCAGCCATTTTGGAAACAAGTGCTCGATAAAAAGCAAAGGCGCTATGCACAAATAAAAGTTCAAAACGAAATTCAGCCAGTTTGGTCTAACAAAACGATCTGCGTGCGAGACCCACCAATAATTATCTCTTACCGATTAATAACAATTACATCTAAATACTTCTAAGTACTTTAAACTGAGGGTACTTGAAAATGCAAAGCTTAACATTTACTTTAAGTGAAGGACCCACCAAACATGAATATGGACCTAAGTGAGTAGTTTACTCTGACAAACTTCAGCCTAGCCTCACGCAATACTATGCAGCCTTAGACAATGACAACTATATCGACAACATGGAGTTGCAGATAATTGGACCTCTGAGTAACTAAAACGAAAGTAAATATTGTGGACGAGAGGAACCTCAATTAATTTTTAAAATGATAATAAGTACATAATTACTCAAAATGGTTACTCAAAATAGTTAGTCAGAACAATTCGTCTTACTTCCAACAGATTCGGAAGTAAGACAGAAGCAACGGATTGAGTCAGGAATTGACAGCGAGTGACGTTTTCATCAAAGTAAAACATTGCCGGCTACAGGTAACAGGGATGGAAAGAATAAGCTATGTTGAAATCACTTCTAATCGAGGTTTAATTGTTATTCAAGTCTACATTTCTCAACTAAATTTTAGAATATATGGCTGTCTAAAATATATATTTTATATCAGTTAAACATTGGGGCAAATGTCAATATGTCTCTAGTCTCTTAATCTTTAACAAAGACGGCGTACTTTGTGAAAAGAGTCCGTGCATATCTTCAGTTTTTATAATACGTCAAGACTACATATTTCTGTAATGTGGGTTAGAATAAAAGGTAAGCATTGTTGGTGTATTGAAAGAAGATACCAATAGTTTATATTCGAAAATTCACAAACAATATGAAGGTAAACAGGAAAAAAAACAAAAATAAAATAAAAAAAAGGTATGAAGTAGTGAAAAAGGTACTTTTGCGATTGCACAGTAGTTTCTACGTTTCATAATAGTTGAATATTATACCGAGATTGATTCCTTCCAAGCAGTTGTTGATCTTTGAATGACGGCATCCTGTTGACTACCTCAAACATTTAAAGTTCATCTTATTTTATAATGAAAAAACACAGAAAACGTTTTATTTGAAGTTTTCCTCGTCGGAAGCGATTCTTCAAAGCCTTGTATAACGATGTCACCGGCCCATATTAATGCAATGGGGGGGGGTTGTGGCAATGTTGACCAGAAGTTCTTTTGCTTGATATCTTGATATTGCTGTCTTCGTAGTTCACCTTATATGCACATAGGAAAGGCAAACTTTACCCAGTCTAGTTTCCCGTCTTGGCTCTGCCACAACCAAACATCGGCAAATTAAGTTTGACTTAAACAGAAAGTGCGATTCACACCTTATGGTAATAATTGGATCTTGAAGCGTCTTTCAACTTCTAGAGATTGCTGTAATACACGAAATCGATAACTAATTGATCAAACTCATCAATTTATGCCTCTGTTAAGTAGAGCATTCATATGTTCCATCCAAGACGCCCTTTGTAATGTTTATTTGCCTGAGAAGGTTTTATATAATATAATGTGTATGAGAATTCATACGTTTGTTTGTGTTAGATGTATAATTATTTTCCCAACTTCTTAACTCTTTACAAATCTTGAATCCAGAAGTTGTTTTTTATAAGGTACTTCATTGGTGTATACATGAAAAATATTGTTCGGTTAAATTATTGACAAGTAAGGTACCGTTAGATCTCTTGTTCTCAGTAAGAGGTGCAATAAGTATACTGCAACGTCTTAGAGGGATTGGCCAATGAAGAAAATTGGTAAGTAGTAAATAGTTTTTGCCCCCCAAAAAAATCTGAATAGCATGTTTGTTTTGGAAGTAAGTTATGAATTTCTTAAAGAAATATCAATGATTCATTGTATTTTTGGAAGTCTGAAATATCTGAGATCATGCACAATGTCTTTTTATAGCCATTGTATTTCTCTGTTATTTTGACTCTTCTAAAAGAAACATTACTATATTATTTAAGAAATATGACCAAAATTTCCCCAATGGTTAAGGGTAAATCTACAATAAAACCGATCGACATTTTCACTTGTATCAAAATGCATGGTTAAACGTGGACTTAAGTTTAAAAAAAAAAAACAGGTTTTGCAATAGTTTGCCACTGTCACATGACATTTTCATAAACTTGCGGTAGCTGGAAATCCTTTCTTGAATCAGGAACAAGACATGTGATTTTCAATGTCTGCAGTGGATAACTATTCTCTTTCATTGAGGACCTCTTCAAATGTTAATAAAATATCCCTTTAACTAAGATGTAACTTTTAATAAGACCGAAAGGAGACATTCAGTACACACAGACATCTGACGGGAATCATCCAAGGTCAACCCCCCCCCCCCCACCCCAACAAGAAGAAGCCTATCAAAGATTAACAACGATAAATGAAAAGAGTAAGAAGCCTATTCGCACTTGCACTGACGAATAATTCTCCATTATTCGCACACACGTGTTCATGTCTATAGACAGTGTTTATCCGCTTGAACGCGGGCCACTCGTGCACCCAAACTTGTCCGTGCGAATAGACAATCAATGCACTAGTGTCTGTTGGCTTGCGTTCGTGCGAATAATGAGACTTATTTGCACGAACTTGTTCGTGCAGAGACAACGCCTACTCGTCCGAATATGGGCAAATAGACATCTATTACATGAGTGGCTATTCGCCTGTGCTCGTACCAATACAATAACCAGTCTTATTTGCGTGAACACCAATTGCTACTGAGTTTGACTGAGGCACTATAGGCTAAGATATTCGTTCTTGCCAAGAGCGATTAGTTATGGTGAATAGACACAACGAACTAAATATGGCACGGACATGATTATTGCGAAATAATGAATAGGCCTTCCTGAGAAACTGCCAATTTCACAACAGATACATGTGTAAAGGACTAAAATGAAGTGAGGCCTTTATAGAATATATATAAAAGTGTATCATCATGGCGTAATGAAATTTCCGACGGACCTTCAAAACTAGTCCAGAATCAATCACTCGGCATTAATGCGTTTTTTCTTTTCGTCTTACCTATAGTGCTGGAAAAGGTTGATATCATAGGTATATGTTTTTATTTTGTTTGCTAAAGTAATTTATAGAGAAGCCACCTTCTCAATTCACCAATGCCCGCGGTGGGCCCACATCATTTTTCTATGATAAATTAATCACCACTATATTTTATGTGTTGTAATGCTGGAAAGTGGACAATCAGAGAGCGTTTGTTTTGGCAAGTAATTCGCAATTCCTTAATCATCGTGAAATTCAAGTCTTTTCATCTAGCAGCCCCTTATACAGGGCACCTGTCGTTGTAATAATTACAGTATAGATGCTTCGTTCACTTAAAATTGACATTCGTTACTCTGATTAGTTGTATCGAGACTTCAATCACTGGTTGGTCAGATGACCTTCTGGCGAATTATCTCAATTATTCGCAGGCCAATAGCCAGACCCATTATCGGAATATACTAAGATATATTTAGCAGTTTTATTTTCATCAGGATGATAAAAGAAGTACTCTTCATGTTTTTTTTATTCTTCCCGTGACCTTCTTTGTTGCATGTCGCACGTTACATGCACGTTGATTTGTCAACCCATCAATTGAATGAGTTCGATTACTCATATCGTCACCTCAATGAAAATGCATGCACATCATCTTGAATTAAATCATCCTGAAAATACTAGTTAAAATTCAAAGTCATTTGGATAAAGTACTCATAATGAGAATAAGTTGTTGTGTTATGTGCATTACACCCTGAGTACACTTCTCGAAATTAAATGAAATTTTATATTTTTCTCACATTCGTTCATCACTGCCAGTATCACACTGGCACATTTGTCTTTGTTTTGGACGGACATGATGAGGATGTTATTGCGCTACGTTTAGGTAAGCAATCAAACAAAAACTAAATAAGTTTGGCATGTGCTTTGTTTTCTTCGCTTTTTTCTTGTTGTTGAAAGAAAAACATTAGGTCATACATAAATAGTATGTTGAAGGTATGATTTTGTGAACTGATCGAAGAAAAATTGCAAATATTTCATCTCTAGCTATAGTTAATTCCCAGAAGAATCACTCACGGGAAATCAAATTTTCATCAAAATGTTTTTCCAAATAGAGAAAAGACTTCCTACACTCAGAGAATTATTTACTTAAATTATGTAAAATAAGAACTCCATAAAATTTACGTAAAATCAATGTAAGCAGTATTTGTAAATTCTATCTAATTTTGGTAAATTTTAATACATTTTAGTAAAATTGTTACATCATAATGTAAGATTTACATTAACTGTGTGTAAAATTTTACCAAAAAGTTATGGAGTTCTCATTTTACTTTACGTTTTTGTGAGTGTACAACAGGCCGACTCTAAACTTATAACCATTCTATGCAAATGTGCCGTCAACGTAAAAAAGTGGCATGATTCTTGAGGCATGAGGACGTGGCCAGAGTGGTCAATGCGAACAATCAAGATAAAACTCTATCTAGACTCGATCTATTAGACGAACCTATGAAAAGCAAAGTGGAGAGAAAGGATTTATCTATCAATAAAAAATAGACTTGTACCATCAAATCGAACAACTCTACTTGGATGCGGGGAAAATCAGCTGAGAAAATTTAACTTTGTTTTAACCATGGCAGTACCACAGTGATAAATACTAGGCAAGAGAACAATTAAATTACTGATACTTCTTTGAGACAATCATTAAAATCAGCAGAACCAGGTGACCATTAATTGGTAACTTTCCAAAGTCTATCACGGGGAAAGTTCATCACTGGAACGTATTCATATAAAAAAGGCTCATCTAAAAAGGAAACTACAATGGATTGTAACCCAAGGGAGGAATTACTATGTGAAGAAAGGCAGTAGTAGGCCGAAAAATCACCGATTTAATCCTCGACGTGTTACAGTCGCATGAGGACTTTAATCCTGTGCTAGTTGGATGCAGTTTATTAGGGCTTAAAAGCAATTGATTTTCCCTACGCCTTCGTCAGAAATTTAAAACGACGTCAGTTTATGCATCAGTTAAAGAAGGATTACATTAGGCCACCTTTAAAGGAATTACTCACGCGGTCTTTTAGGAGTAGACAGAGGAAAGTAATAGCCTAGCCAGTGTTGCTTCAAAAACGTCTTGAATAGACTTGATGAAAGACACTGCACTGTTTATTTTATCTAGATTAATCACTAATGCATATGTTCTGAACTTCTATAAAAAAAACAATGAATGCGCACACACAGACAGACAGACAGACAGACAGACAGACAAAAGAAACAGAGTTAAGATTTTTCTTTTGATACCCTTTCATTATTTATTGATAGTGTATTGTGCAGTATTACAGAATACAGAAAATAAATATATAAACAATTGTTATGTTTTTGACTTATTTACATTTTATTATGCTACAGTATGCTACATTTTTTTAAGCTATTTACATACAAAAGTGTGTTTGATCTTACCTCCTCCCACCCTCTTTCTCACACGTCACCCTTCCTACCTCAACTCCTTTCTAGTCCGTCATTCTTCAAAATCACTGTAACTATTATAACGTTTTCATCACTCCGTCCATTTGCTTGGCTAGACCCTATTTACAAATAATCATATACTGATTACTGCTTCCAATTGCAAGGGGACACAACAAAGACAAACCATGCATAGATAGAAGATGCAGAGTCTCTTATAGACAAATTTATATGTCTCGAAACGGAAGCGATTTTCCTACTTCAAATCAGACCATTCATTAGGGTTACCATTAATTATGGCGTTTCGCATCCCACAGAATTCTGAGTTACAAGCCATGAGAGAAAACGGAGTTTGAATAATCCCAAATTGCCCGGTTTTTATAAAGTATGTTGCATTCACCTTGATTGATATGTAACATGTCAGTTTAGCGTAATAAAATTTTGGCGGTTGTACATGATGTCACTTCCTAATGTCACTCTGAGCATAGCGATACAGTTGTGAGACATCTTAGTAAGGGATATTTCCAGTGAGCGACATTTGATAAACTGTGCAATTGAAACATCATTTTCGTATCTGGCAATGATGATGGTATAAAAAAAATCAGTAACGCTGAAAGGGTTGACGTTTGCAACACGCAATACGTAAATGTATCGCCTACATCTTTAGACCAAAGAACTTACACAAAACTTGAAAAACATATCTGTTAAGAGAAGAACCAAGGTCACGCACCTAAATCCCGGAGACTGTCACTATTATACTCATGTCGCAAGTGAAAAAAGTAACCACTCAGACGTACACACACACACACACACGCACGCATACACACTTAAGTGATTTTCCCTGTCTATGTTTTGTGTCAGTTCGTTTTTCAAAATGAATTGGACATCACCGAACGTAATATCGCTTTTGCAATGTGAAAAGTTGAAGGAACAGTATTTTGATAATTGGTTCCAATAGATTTTAACGTAAGTTAGAAGAAAAGAAAAACAAGTAAGAAATGGATATGTATATATATATATATATATATATATATATATATATATATATATACATATGATGCAGTCACGTGCGTATTTTCGATAATTCGGTCATAGGTCTCGATGAAACTGTAATACTGAAATTACGCATTACATCAGACTTAAAAAGTATGGGAGTGATGAGAGCCAAACTGATGATGGGAAACCTAATCCTGATACATACAGTACAGTACCAACTCCTTGCTATACCTACTCAATCATTCAGTAACTTTTCAACTATCAGTAGCATTCTGCCATTACAGAAATACAACGCATTCAACCTCTGTAATAATCTCTTTTCCTCGCCAAGGGCACAAGGGCACGGGACAAAGAGAAATCAATCATAATGTGGTAACTAGAGTGCATCTGAATATCAGAACAACATTCAGTGTGACGTAACACACCCAGCATCTAAGGCGTCCAGCCAGTTACAGGCAACTATGCGCAGTGAAAATGTGTATGACTTTGTATGAAAGATTCGTGAGTCCATGCATCAACTGTTACAAAGTTACATACATTCCAAGATGTAGCAAAGGATATAATGAGGGCAATAGTGATGGCTTTCAAACTTGTTCCCTTGTTTCTAAGTCTGTTACCAATCATATTGTATATCGTGCAATCTCCTATATACAACTTGGTAAATCTGTTGTTTTAAAATCTACTGAACAACATGTGACACCCAAGAGATCACCAATGCCAAGCAGTCTAATTTTTTGGTAAAATTATTTATGGTTTACTCACATTCCAATTGATAACAAATTCTTATCCTTGTGAAATAATAAAACTACACCAAGAAACAAGAAAAATCCACCAAACACAGCAAGACCAATTCCAATTTTTGAGGAGAGAAAAAAAAAACATTAAAATTGTTTGGTACTTTTTTGTTGTTTTCATAACCATTGAAACCCTCCACAAGTGACATAATTTAAAATCTAGAAGAACTGCATGCATGCTTTAAACAACGGAAAACTGGTACATTGTACTTATGGCATGACTTGTGAACTTTTGACTCATTATCAATCACCAAGTTTGTGACACCGTATTTAACACATCCCCTAACGCCGAGAAGTGTTATCAAGGCAAAGGCAAACGAGTAAGGTGTCGTCACTTGTAGTATTTGCGTGGTTTTATTGTGTGCCGTTGCACTTTATAAGTGCGCAGGTCTTTTTTATGGCAGTTTGTTTTTGAAGCCATAATTGTCAAGTGCAAAACTACGCCAACAGGGATTGTTACAGATGTGGGGCAACATAGTAAATTATATTGAAAAATGTGTAACTTTGAACTTTGTGTGTAACTTTGTGACTCCTTTAAATTTCAGAACAACCAATTCTAATTTTGCCTTGCGTAATGTTAATTTTAGTGAAAGAAAATTTTACCACGACCGCCATTCGTTCAGAGGTGGCACAAGGACAACTTCAAGGGAAGGCCCAAAGAAGTAATTTGTTGCAAATATCTATATTAAAATTTCCAATAACGTTAGTACATTTTAGAGAAAAGGCGATTACAATTATTGCTTGCTTCTTTCTAGTGAAAATATCAGACAAATCTTTCAGAGGCAAGATTATTACTTACGTAAGTAACAAACGTACAATGGATAGCTGATAATAATGGACTTGGTAAGAAAATGTGTACACTGCATTGACTTTTGCTGCTACTGAGAGATGTGCAAAATCTGTATTTTATTTAATAATAGTTATGAACTTTTTATTCTTCATATATTAGTCTAGTAGTTACCAGTGACAAAATGAGGACACATTCGTCATTGTTTGAAAAACGTGATAAAACCATACACTACTATCGTAAGTACCTTTTTATCAAAGGATGAATCTAATTTGCATGTAAACTTTCTGCACTTTGATGAGTTTTAAACAGATTAATTATGCATTTGACATTTTGGATCTATCTCGTTTTGGGTCTATCTCTGTCCGTTCTGCTGCATTGCGTGTAACCAACTGTACTGATGATGTATAACATTATTTTCTACTGCAGAAATGAATGGTTTACTTTTCATGAGGTCTCGTTTCAGACAATTACAAGCGAAATGGCTCACCAAATGTTTCGTTTCGGTTTCAACGAATTTAAATGTATTTTCGTTGTATGTTAATGCTGTTGTGCATCTTAGTGCCCCCCCCCCCCAAAAAAAAAAGCTGAAATTGTAAACTTTAATACTGAATACAAAACTTAGAGACATATTAAAAGGCTTCGATATACAAAGTGCTATATTAGATGAATAATATGTAAGCAAATAAGGCATGTGTTCAGTGATTATGTCCACACTGTGTTTTGTGTTCTTGCTTGTGATACTTTGATATATAACTTCATTTACCTTCGTTTCCTTTCTTCTTGTTTGACATATCATATACTGTGCATGTCAACTTCATTTAATTCAAAACTGCCAGTAAGTTTGGAATTTAAAATTTTGAATTTCGGATGAGTTCACAATATTGATATTGAAGATTATACTGCAATCTCATGGAAAAAGCACATGGTAGACAGTAGGGACCTGAACTCTTGTCGTTCTGTGAAATATTGAAACGATAATAAGCCTTTAAATTTACGAATGAAATGCCGACAAGGTATGTTTCAAACGACAACATGTGAGGTTGTTTCTGGTTCAAACATGTAGCAGTCTACATGATTTCGTAGCACATTTAGACGCATTTCAATTGCAGCTTTCGGTTCTATTGAAAGTGTTTTTTGCCAATAGCAAGATAAGTTTAATACAAATAAGCCGTAAATGGCATCTCATTTGGGCGAGTTTTGGGAAGGAAAAAAAAGTACTATTGCAGCATGATGGTTTATACAGTTTACCATGAAAAGGTTTTCGGAGAGAAACTTTAAACTTGTTAAGTTTATGCCTCATAATAGAATGTCCAAATATATCACTAATAAATTGAGTGTTATTGGTGACTTTAATCCTCCGTAAACTATTTCCAACGTATCTTGAAAATTTTCTGAGCAATTAACTATCGTGGAACTACCATAAGAACATCATACTTTAATTTTGACATGGCTGATTCAAAATTAAATTTTACATGAAAAACTATCCTGTTTGAAAAAACAATTCTCTTGCATACCTTGTAACAATTTTCATTCATATTTTTCATCCATTTATTTGTTATTACCCACAGGCAAGCAAGATAAAATTTAGTACATAATGTTATTACAGCAAATAGTATAAAGAGGACAAATCAAGAGTGGAAAACTAGCATAAAAGCAAAGAAAAAAAAACAATGAATGTAGAAAAAGTTGTTTGAGAGAACCTATAAATTCTGGCCTTCTTGCTAGGACAAAAGAGGGTATTAGCAACATGTGAGATCTTAGTGTAACTTTCTGTTTCGAATGGGTCATAGACCGGTTTTGTTTGCTCTCAAAACGTACACAATACAGTTCATTCCTCATGCATGCCCACCAATGAGTTGTTCCATTGAGTGACACGAGGCTTGAGTGAGTTGCTTTGCAGAATTTGTAAGCAGGCAAAATGCGAAAACAACTGTAAACATCCGAACCTGATTCTGCTGAGAGAACATGTAATTATAACGACAGGCAACTGTGACGTTGGAATTATCGCAAGGTACAGTTCATTGGAACGTATAGGACTGTATACTATAAACGGTAGCACTCTCTTTATACCAGTTGACCATTTTCGATACTAAGTATATCGAGTTTGTGCAGTAGTATTAATGCAGCAGCGTTGAAGCTTATGTAGCCTAAAATGGGAATAACGATGTAGCCTATTCCTGTTGGAGAAAATATGTTGTTTGAGGTTTTTTCCACTTTGGAAAACGCAAGAAAGGCCTTAAAAAATTCCTTAACGATTAACTTTACGACCAAAGGTGTTACGTAATGTGTTTATAAAAAAAGGGTATGCTACCTTACGGAGTAGCTAAGAGGAAACTGCAAAATAATATCCCAATACCACCCTGGAACATTATTGAGTTTCCATGTTCTGAGAAGTTACAGCTTGATAAGACTTTCAGGGTTTATCCATTTCTGTGACCTGTGGTTGGAGTAAGTGATGCAGAGCCACATGACAAATATATACTTAAAAATGATCGTTTTTCAAAACTTTAATGCAAGTTGACTTAACGAATTATATACATGGGTGTCAATTGAAATGATTGCTTCCTGGTGATGAACTAGGCCTATGTTACAACTATTTGAAGTGCGGTCTTGTTTCGCATATGACTCTTTAATCAGCTTCTTGCTTCAAATTTTGCTAATAAGTGCATGAAGCATTTAATACACACAATGGCCTCTCTCAATAACCTTTATTGATGTTGTCGTTACACGTAACCATTTTAGTGAAAACGTGTGAGAAATTATGCTTTCTATCGAGCTATAGAGCCTAAAATTTGCTCCTGTGATTGGTGCATTTGGAAACGATTATCGTAGCTATCTATCGCTTTTATATATCTTAAAAAAATAATACTCTGTATGTACCAAATTGTCTCACAGTAATGTAACAAATACTTATAAAGAGTGCAACACGACACATTATCTTTACTCGCGAAGATATCCGAATCTCCAAAACACTACAACAACTGTGAGTCATTCGAATTCACTTATTGAGGTTCTCTAATTTTGCCGCCTTTACTTGGCCTGTATCAGGATCAAGACCTTGTCTTTTTACTGGACGATGGCTCTTAATGTGGGTAAACGAAGTTTTGAGTCCTTTGCACGCCTAGTCTTGAATGTATTTATTTCAGACGTTAATAGCCGCCGATATTCCCTGATTGATATACTTCGACAAAGACAATTTGGAGTATCAACAGAATTAGAAGATGCATAGAAAAAACTAACATCTCCGAAGTTTTGATAATGTCTCAGTTTCATTTTAGTGTAACCTTAATTTAATAAGGGCTTTACAGACTGGATTGGTATTGTTTTTACAACTGCAAATAGTGCAAACACCGCTCTTATGTCAGCTACTGTACAATCATAGCTAATGAAACTATTTTCTAAAAAAAAAAATAAGAGAAAAACAAAACAGCAGTTGTTTCAACACAGTCGCTTACACATTTAGTGACGAATACTCTCTTATAGACCTTATTGGCAATGAGATGGTTACTCATCTTGTTTTGTGAGTTAAATGTTCGCATATTGAGTAGCAACATGGATGATGGGCGTGTCAAATTGTTTGTAAATAGTCAAATATTTTATGTCATAGTTTGTAGTATGCTGGTGAGTAATTACTTCTTGTTCCCAAGTTTTTTCATACTTTTGTCACCACTAAAGTTAAGCACAGTGACTGCATTTCTTTCTCTTGCCTGGTTTGAAAAAGTGACATATGTATAAGGTTCTTCAAGAACCCAGACGAGTACAAAGACGAAATGCTGTTCATTACTCTTGCTTACAATACAGCGAAAAGCGTCTTGATATAATTATTCAAGGCGCAAATTACAAATTTAGGTCCAGTTTCATAAAGAAAGGTTTTGAATACTATGTAAACGTAAGCTTACTTAGTTGTTCCAAGTTTGATTACACATAAACATTCACAAACTAGAGAAAAAAAGACCTTTATTATTCTTGAGCTGAATTTTTGTTTATCGGGATTCTCTATGATTCGTTTTCAATTTTTGTTGAAACATTTTATAAATAATTGCAACGGTAACTTTATGATTATTATTTGACTTCAATCAAGTATTACTTCTTTAGTTCAACACTATTGTTTAATTTCGATAATATCTCTTGTAATTGCAGTCCTTCGAGAACTTTTGCATAGCACACAAAGTGCAGTATTTTGTGTTTCCTTTAAAAGACGATTTCCGAGACGGTACTCTGTTGTTTGAAGATGGCAAACGGGAAATATCATTCTGTCCTTCAGGCAGAGACGTTGGAATATGTTTGCAGAGAAACACTAAATAAAACAAGGGATAAGTTACAGGAAGAGTTCGAACCCCTCCTTGTACTTAATAGTCTCTTGCTGAAAAGAGTTCCTACAGAGGAAGAGTGTGAGGAACTAAAATGCAGGACAAGTCGGCGAGATAGAGTCACATTTAGTTTGGTTGTTTGCGAAAGGAGACATCACAATTTTTTAATATTTGTTGATGTCTTAAAAAGGTCGAAAGGTTATGAAGCATTGGGAGAGAAGTTAGCTCACCAATCGGAGCAGATCAAAGCACATGTGAAGACCTTAAAAGTGAGCTGCGTCAAATCCATTTTGATTTTCCTCATTGTACCATTATTCAAGCTATATGCGTAACTGCACTCACTTACTTTACTAAATATAGAGAAACAGACTTTTTTCGCTTGTATTTTGAAGAGTGGAAAGTCAGATTTTAAATTATTTTACATGTACCATCATTAGTTAAATTTCATACGTTTCAAACTTTTCTCGAACACGAATGCGTATAAAACGCAGGTTTGAAATGACTTTAAGTATGGTAAATCTTCTTTGTTTTTGATTTTGATTGGTGATTTTGAAAAGAAATCTCGTTTTTCTTCTATTGCATGCATTTACGAAGAGAGAATAACGTGAATGCTTCATTTTGTTTATGTTATCATCAGAACTTGGCCACTTCTTGAGGAAGGACCTTTATTCCCAGGAAGATCAAACATATTTGATTGACGTAGTTATAAACATTAGTGAAACAGACGCTATGAATATGTTGCATCACTTAAAATTGAGCAAGTATTCTGTACAGTTACAACGCTGCAATGGACGGGGTTTTCGACAAACTTTTGCGAAGATTTTGGTTGACAACAGAGTAACATGTAGTGAGTTCAAGACTGCTTTCAGTAACCTCAAGCAAGATGTGTCCATCGGCAACACAAACAAGGGTGATCAAAATCTTGGAGGTAAGAAATTGGCAATGGCCAGATTATAAGTTATTTGCAATCTATTAAGCTTATTTATCTCATTCAACTGATGTTGGCAAGGATGATATTGATGCGTTTTAAAACACCCCTTTGCATGATTGCAACCAACTATAAATACCATGAATCTCATCTTTCAGTATTAATATCTATTACGTGATGCTCAACAACTTGTTTAGCAAGGGAGAAATGATGAATTCGGAGACAATGCGATCATTGAACAAAATTTTTACGATTCACGATTTTCTCGACTTTACAATTCGGGATTTTGTAAGTGGAAAGAAGAAATAAGGAGTATTGTAGTACACGGAATTCACTGGAATACTGATAAGAAACGAAGGTCAAATTTGGCACCACATGATCATCACAATGAATAAAAAGTGTACATCACAAACAATGACACTATCGTCTTCCACAAAAAAATTGAGAACATGAGACTTGAAGGAATGCAGTTTTGTTATAGGTCCAGGGTCGGATTTAAGCCTGGTTCAGATGGGCGGGTGCCCAGGGACCTCCATAGTAAAGGGCCCCCCACAATGTATTTTTGGGTAGAGAATTCCAAATGGGTGGCGGGAGATAAAAAAAAAACATACAGAGAAACAGGGGGTCAAACAAGGGGTCAAAAGACAGGTTGTGACAGATGGAAATGGAGGAATATAAGATCGTAATGTATGTGAACGCAATGCATCGTAATTCATGGACGCGACTGGGCACTATGGAGGCCAGGGTGATCCTAACGCGGAAACTTGTATTCTCGTAGGTGGTTATACTCGAAGGAAACCGCCACATAACTTATGCCCAGGACCAATCAATATTTAAAGAAGTGAAATTGGGATTGGACACATGACTTAGCACGAACCAATCCGTTTGTTCACGATGGGGTTGGGTGACTGCCTGTAGGATTATGTATGAACGTCATCCTTAGTTGCGAAGGTGTCTACAAGAAACGTTTTGGCTGTAGAAAAATCCTCCAAATGGCTGAAAAACACACTTCTCGGGTGTTTTAAGCTGCATGGGCTTAGAATAAAATGATGGATCTCTGGATTCTAGTACGGTTTCGATGGGTGAAAGGGCCAAATTTTGTGAAGAACATCCATTTTACCCACTAACATAGGACGGGTTGTAAGAGGAAGGGTAGACCACTCTCTTTAGAAAATTTGTAGAAGTAAATAATAGTGGGAAGCAAAATGGTGCAATCTACGGCTAGCTTTTTACTGAGTAGAATGAAGGATAGATTCCATTATTACAAATTTAGCCTCATCAATGTGCATTGCCATCGTCACATGTTACATATTTACCTCAACAAGTAAATATACCGTAGATATGGATCCATTGCGGTGCTTAATGTACAGCGTAAATGTAATCGTGATGCGTAGGGCACGGACCGGGCGTATACCTATAACTTTGTTTCTACAGTCTGCCAGGCACACAAACGAGCTTTAAGGATCATTTCAAACAAAGTTATGGCATGGAGCTTCATGTTTATGATATCATAGTGAAATAAATTATGTCCGTACTTAAAGTAGTGCACACAAAAATGGACGGCCGCGAGGGGCGGAGAATTGTGGAAGGCTATCTAAGTGGAAGGTCACCGTTATTTTGGACAAAAACACCGCCTAGATAGCACGAAATATCCCTCCCCCCTCTCCTCAAGTGAGTTCGCTGGATCTCATGTCTGCAATTTCCAAATTAATGAAAGATATTCTATGGCAAATGGTAATATATATCAAATGTGTTCACGTATTGCAAGAATCGCAAGGAATCATGCATTGCACATTTTTTTATTCAAACGGCCCGCAATATCCCCATATAGTCACCTTCTATATGTCTGTTACATGTATCCATCTCTTTATCCATACATGTTTATTTCTCAATTATATATCCACTAGATCATATCATTTGATCCCAAGCCCACTTCCTTCATCTGTGGGTCCCATCACGGCTACCACCAACCTAGTTGTACATTAATGCCTCCTGGTGGACACCTACCGAGACCGACTGGCCACAGCACTGTAGTAATACACGCAACTATAAATTGAAAGACAAAAACAATCAAATTGGACAATTTCTTTGCCTACCAGTTGCCTCATATGATCCGTTCTGAACAGTCTGTCTGAATTCAAGGACGTTACGACCTATTTAATAACAGCTGACCAAATTGCAACGAACGTGGTAAAACATGCACAACTTTCTGCCCAAAAATGTAATAACATAAAGATTTACATCCGATAGGTATTGAAAAAATCCATGCTGGCCGGTAGATTTTTGAAAGGACTATTACTTAACCAAACAATGCCCGAGAATCAGACTAAAAGTTGCACCACTCAGTTTCCCCTGACATACTATACAACGTAAATATACATAGTTTTGTCCTTTTCCCCTGTCTTCTATATACACTTGTGTCTTCTGTGTGATTATGAAAGAAAACAAATAGCCAACATTCGGGCTAACATTTGCTCCATTGAACTCAGTGTGCTCTGGAAATCTCTAAAGTCGATTTCCTACCCGTTTGGATGAATCGGGTGACGTCATATGAACCCAACAAGGCCGACACAATGACTTATGCTGCCTTTTCCTCGCGTATTGGCCAAGGAGTTGCACACGTAGAATTCTTGTTTTACTCCAACTACCAGTTTTGTTTGTACCCTGTGAGGGAGTAAAGAAAACAAGACTGTGGATAAAATTATAGCGGACGTAAGAATTTTTCATAAAACGGTTAAACCGAACCTGTAGACTCCAAGTCTGTAATCGCTGTTATCAAAATCGCATCTCTTTGATAAGACATGTCCCAATTCGTAGGTTTTGTATGTCAACAAAACAGTGCTCAAGACGATGTGAGGCTTGGAAACTTTCTCTTAATTTCTCTTGAAGGACTAACAGGGATATACCCAAGTACAACTACCTACATAAATTGCCATGAGTCATGGCAATTTTGATTTTCGTTTCACCACATAAGACACCTCCAAAACGTATATTTCAAGTACCGAGTATGTCATGGGAAATTGAATGGTGCTACTCCCAGTTTGATATTGTTTGGTTAAGATATGTCAATAACAAAAATTATGGCTGCCCTCTTGAATATTTTCAATATTCAGTCTGATGTAAATGTTCACGTTTTTCTTCGACTACTCATCCATGCATTGTGCAACGTCAATATTGACAAGCAGTCAAGATTGCAAACAAGAGTTTAGAATTTAGAATGTAGAAACACCCTTGAGATTTGAGCGTGTCATAAAAAAAAGAAGAAAACAACAACAACAACAACATCACATATTAAAGAGGCCTAATTCTCGGTCCCAAATATGGACTTTAGGATCCATGAACTCGGGCTTTCAGAATTTTAAGTACCTCCTCGTCAACAACTGATATTTTGTTTGTAATGTACAAAACTAAGAAGAGGAGGGATTGTGACATCATTTTTGTACTAGCGTCGTAAAAGGAGTCGTCTAGGGTCAAAAAAGGAGCGCCAATATTCCAATAACATACCATTGAAAAGAGTGCAAACCTATGCACACAATTCAGACTGTCAAGAGGCTGAAACACGACTGCTATACTTCGCTATTCGCTCGTAAAATAGGAAATAGAAGAAACGTGGGCCTTGAATGAGTATATGTTTATCACACAAGATTTGACCAAGAAAGATATTGAAAAATATAGATATTGAAAAATATTTGAAAAGCGTATAACAGCCTCTGGCACACTCCACAAGGAGTTTGCATACAAGCAAGGTCACAGCTGTTTCTGATACACTATTTATTTCCTAAGAATGTTCACACAAATGAGGAACATTACATCCTTTATTAACATGTGAAAAATCGCCCTTTAATCGCACTACCATTCCGGTTTTCGTTGCCCCAGGCACATATCAAGGCAACCACATCGTTCGAAAGAAATTCAATACCGCTCTCCATTGGCTGACTGGCCTCTTTTTTAAAAGATAACACACAAAAGTGAAATTTACAGTAAAATATGTCCAGATACAAAATCTAATGGCAATTTACCATTGAACTGCACTTTCAAACGAAAAATTTGGTTGGGTAAGAAGCAATTTAACAAAATATCATGGTCTTTTTTCGTTTTCAAATGTGTTCTTCTCGCAAACAAACTTCCTCCCCCTCTGCAGTATTGTCAATATCATTAGCTCTATTCGGACTGCACCATTACCGTGAATTTCCAAATAAATATATGTTCTTGCACCCCATTAAGCATGAGATTTCAATGACAGGCTTTTCAGACATACTGATGTTATATTTTTATGCCTAATTACGTATATTCTATGGATTTAACTTCATAATTTCAACCTTAACATCACACTATAAATTAACACCCAAAGTTACTGTACATCGATCACACCTTAAGTTTGTGTTACCTACGTGGCGTACAAACTTCTCTACTCCAACAACGTTACACAGCATACAGTCTAGTCTTAATTGCACCGCACAGGCACTACACTGTGTACAACTGAACTGCTGCGACAACGCTTCGGGCCAAAACAAACGTGTGGTAGGAGATACTTTGTAAGGAGGACGCACACTTAGTGAACAGCAAACCTTAAATGATTTTTGTAAGGATTAGGCATCTGGAAGTACGTATTTTGACGAATTTTGCACCAAATTGAAAAATTAAACCACATAATAGGGTGTAAATGAGCCATCAAACACTATCTTGGTATCCTCTAGCCAATAACATGCAAAAATAGTGCCATGTTTTGGTGCGTGGCTGAAAAATTATGTCAGCATCGCGCAGGTAGCGGTTACGTAATACGTCACCGACTAGCCAGTGGCTTCCAACTCACGGCAGTGGAACTAAAGGGCGCATTCTCACATGAGACACCCAGTTCGAATATTTGATGTGTTATACATTAAAAAGTCGAAGAAGGTTTTACAGGAATTGTCCATTATGTTAATCTTTGAACGAATCGCTACTTCAAACACACCTCACTCGTTGTGAGTGGACTTCCTGGTAAAGACCACGGAAAAAAATATCTAGAAACGGTGTCAGATGTGTCGTTTGCAGCAAATTAAACATTCGTTTTGTACACAAAACGAATGGCCTACACAGCTTTTTAACATTGATCATAAACGTTAGTCAGCGAAGTAACAAATAAATATGCCCTCTTCCTGAATTAGTGGGGATTAAAATAAAGTTTTATTTAGAAAAATGTGCATTCAATTGGGGACAAAAGAGAAATACCGATAAAAAATCATTTTCATCAAGTTTAATTAAAAGGAAAATGATTTTCTTCTATATGCAGACTTACGTAGGACACTAATTTACACTTCACATAATTTTGCGGCATCTCAGTGTAGACACTGCGCTTGATACCAACTAATGTTATGCTACTTCTGTACAGACAAGCACTGGTCCTTAAGCAAGCAAAATGAAACATGCCAGTTTAGGGGATACCCATGTTTAAAGAAGACGATGCCTCACTAACGAGCAAATATTGTCCCATATCTATCCTTTCTGGTTCTCAAAAATTTTCCAAAGAGTTGAATATAATACACTGTGTTTTCAATGCACAGCAACTTACTTTTTCCTTGTAAATACGGTTTTCAAAATCGCGACTCAAGAGATATTGATCTTATTGAGCTTTGTGATAAAATTTTAAGTTTTTCATCTGCGAAAATGTACTTTGCGGTGTGTTTAAAGAACTCAACAAAGATCTCAACCTTCTCAGTCATTACATGTTTCACCAAACGCTTTAAACCTGTTAAGTTGTTTTAGTATCTCCTTGTGCATTGTTTGTATTATGTATTCACAAATTAATGATTAAAGTTACACAATTTATTATTTGATTTCGCTGAAGAAGTTTTCAGGGGGGACCTTAAATTCCGAATAAATTGGTATATTTTGTATATTCCTTCAATCAACCAGTTATGCTATTTTTACTTTGAATTCTTTCTTGTTTGCTATATTAATCTTGGGGTATACGTGAAATTTTGTAATTAACACAGTAAGCTCGCCGAAATTAAGTGAATTTTAAACCTCGATTCCCATGTCACGGGGCTGAACAAAGACCACGGTTTCCCAAACCAATTCTCGTTTCATTTAATTTATTACTTTCATTAATTTTCTAATTTTTTTTTACTGCATACTTGACTTGACTCGATCTGTAATATAGATGACTTAAGTCGACTTGTGATTTGAGCTCAAGTTGACTCGTTACATGTTACGGTGATTTATAACACCTCCCTGGTTCAAAGCTGTTACTGTTGTTTCCGTTGTTAAATCTTGCAAGCTATCGGAAGCGTCTATAGCGACGTACCAATCAGCAAACTCTAACTGAACTCGAAGGTGTTTTTGACGTTTGACCACAGAGGTACTACTGTAACATAGTAGCTCATGTTACACAAGAGTTCAAGTTACTTGCATTAAAATATTTACCCTTGGATTCCAAATACGTCCAATGGCGACTGATAGCATTCTTTTCTTCATTTTTTTTTTCATCAGACCGATGTTTTTGTCTCCCAGCAATATTGCTATCAGATGGACAAACTGCATTTATGACGTACTATAATAATTGATTATTGAACAGTAACCTCACTCGAAGATAAGAGTGGTTGTTCAAATCGTCTTTCAAAAAGCAATCATGATTCTACTGCATCAGGGTGTTGAAATCATTACCACATGCATTTGGAATCAAAGTGTTCTTCATTGATTTCAGCTTCACAAAAAGTAGTGCTTAGAGGTATACACTGCAAATCATCAAATGACGTGCTCTGCTGATGTCTTCCATGTGAAGTTGTAAAGAATGAGTCTACAATCGTAAGACTTATGAACTTATATATATTTGTATCGAAGTTTGATACAGTCACCTTCCACCGTGTGAATGTTATGTTCAATCTAGTATCGACTGGTTTCCGTATAATATGAAAGTACAGTCTGATTAGTATTAACAATTGGTAAAGGATGTTGAGGATGATAGCTTCTATACTTTCCTGCGGAGTTATCTGATATTGATGCGGCTTCAGATTTGCTTGGCTTGTTTGCGGTTAAGAGTCTTAGTGCTCCGCTGTTTTGTGTAGGAAGAGCGTAAAGTGGAGAAAGATATATTTATGCACTTTGTTCCCTGTCAGTATATTGACGAAAGTTTCGACGCCCACGCGGTCACCCACTTGTAAGTTGGGATTGATCTCCTTCACACATCGAAGGAAAATATCCAAAGCTAAGACATTGTGAGGTTTTCCCTGCAGTAAAGGCCAAATGTCAATGCAATTATTATTGCATTGTTAAAATAATGGCATTTACAGATATATTGTGTACAAATCATCGGGATCTAACCATGACACACGCAACCTCTAGAATATTTTGTTTGCGTTTCTTGTTTTTGCTGGTTTATGTGGTACTGAATGCCGTTGTTCGTCACATCCATTTCAGTTTTAGAAACTCCTACCGCCATCTTTTATGTTGCTATGTGTACTTGGCAAATTCTATCTCCACGTTATTTGTCCTTTTTCTCAAATGTTAACTCACTTTGAAACAGGATGAAAGTAAGCTCAAAACCTTTTAAACCTGTATTCATGTATAATGTGAAATACATTACTATGCTTTTTACCTCTGCTCCTGGATTTAATTTCTCATGAACGTCGATATAATCTACTTTGAAGAATACTCTTACTTTTTTCTAAGGTCTCATGTAGCATTGGAATGAAAGATCATTGTAAAATACTCCCCTGCCTTTGTAGATGTTACATTTCTTTGTGGTGTGCATTGTCATTACCTGAACACGAGTTCCCGATAAGAATGAAAACAGAAAAAAGAACATTTTTTTTTCACTTTTCCATTTCAGAAAAGTATCGACAGACTTTCGATTTTTATGACATGATGGACAATATCACCGAAGTATTGACTTTGACGGAAATAACTAGTTTGTGTGCGATTTTGAACATGAATGGTTCAATAGAGAAGATAAATAAAAGCTCCTTCCCACAACGCGAATTTCTTCTAGAGTGCCGTCGAAAGAACATTCTCGCAAGGAATGAAACTCAGAGCTTGCTGGAGGCCGCTCATGAATGTGGACTAAATGCAGTTGTGGATATCATTGAGAAATACCAGAGGATTTTACGTCGTCCAGGTAGGCCTATTTTATTTTTTTTCCCCGAAACCGAGAGTGTTTATTAAGTAAACTAGATCATATAATAAAAGACGTTACTTTATGGATTGCTCAGCAGCATTAGCTGGGGTAAATGTAGTCGTATTTGTGTCACATAACGATTTGGCCAACTGGACGCCTCATTAGTGACCTTGACTTAAGTCCTCCCTAAGTGATAGTTTGATCGTCTTTATAGTAAACATTTCTTTTCACATTCTTGTTTTAACCAGAAGGTATCTTCAATGTTCTTTGCACGAATTGATGGATAATCACATTGAATGAGTTGGTTTGATTTAATTTACCTTGTTATCATGATGATGTTCAAAGAGATTCGTAGAAACAGGAACATTACTTAATACTTATATAGGTAAGTGTATACGTCTAACGAATACCGGTATGTATGGCATGTCGTACTGGAATACATCTATTTAACTATTTTATGATATAGTGTATTTTTCTTATAAAATTGATACAAGTAAGAAAAAAGATATGCAGCTAGTTTTAGTCAACTTACACTGTGTATTTCCATTTTTAACAGCCCGAACAAAGTAAATTCAGCTTTCTAATTAATTATCTGATGTTTAATAAATTCTTGCCCTTCGTTATCGCTAAAATGATTTACAATTGGATGTTTGTTAAACATGTTAATCAGTACAATGGTTGGATTTGAAAAGACAGGCTGAACGATTTGCGTATTGACGCGGACACCGGCTCTATCTTTTTAACCCAAAAGTCATAAAACTTTAAATTTTCTATAGGATTGATATACTGTACCTTCATTATTGTGTTCATTGGAAAGGCCTTGCAAAAGTTTGCGTAAGATGCTCAATTACTGTAGCTCTCAAGATATGGTGGGAATCTAAATTTTGAGACAACTTTGGCTTTCTCAAAAATCAGTACTGAGATCCCACTGTATTTACTGTTGCAGTAATATTGTGTTGAACAATGTGTTCTTTGGATAAGTCCTAACAAACTTGCTCTAAGTTTATTCGCAAAATAATTCTCAAGATATGAGGAAATACAACTTTTGGGGCAAAATTGGCTTCCTCCCTAAAAACCAGCAATTTCATTCTCTTTACGATGAAAGTAATATACCTTGAATATCACATTCTCAGGTAAGTCCTTGCAAAATTTTGCAGTAATTGCTCAAATACTTTTCAAGATATGCTGAAAATACCAAATTTGGCTGTCAAAATTGGCTTTTTAAAAAAAAAAAAAATCACCAAATGTGACTCAATTTACTATACAATTAATACATCTTGGACATTTTGGCATCATGGACAACCTTACCAAATTTAAACTTAATCGTTCATATACTTTTCAAGGTATTCTAAAAAATAAAAAAAAACCACTCACATGACGCGCACACATCGGCACGGACACGTTTTCATTTTCACCACCCAACAGGACCCGGCTGTACACGTGGTCAATCAACCATGGGGTGACACCCGTAGGGTGTAACTACTCATCCACCCCTAGTGATTCCATGGCAACCGTTCTCCCATGTGTTCAAAGTGCAATATATAGTTCCACTAGCCAAGTGACTACAGTATCTCATCTAAGCCTCTAGAGGGGGATGAGATAATAAGATATCTCCGATGCGTTACTCGTTACACAGTAGTGACTACGTTGTAACTAACATGGGACTTTTTGATATATGTTTACCACAAATATTTACAAGATAAGTTATAAACGTTTGATAGTCACATTGATTGTTGCGAAATATGTATGGTTAGACATATTGTAAGTTACATCAGTGTTATTATTAAAAAAAATAAACACTTGTAAGCAGCTTAAAACCGATGTCTCAAAGATACAACTTGAAAACACATCACATCGATAACAGCTTTTTCGTTCTTATTTCCACAGAATCTGTGTTAAAGTGAACTGTAGCAACGCTTCTGCCACAGGATCTAGCCATTTCAGAATTTTATTTGGTGACAGTGTTGTTTTTGTTGTTAAACGTATCCCGTGTCGAAGAACTTGAAAGACTTGCGGTGGATATTTTGTCACGGAAACAGCTTGTAAGTATCAAGGAAAGCTATAAAACCAATATAACCGACAACAGAAGGAAAAACCTTCGTCGAGGAAGTGAAAGAAATGGATACTTGAACGAGACAGACACCGCCAAATCTAAAGAACGTTAAAGCGTTAATAATACGTAGACACAGAGTTACTTGTTTTGCTGAAATTGTATTGTTTACGAATGTGTTCACCGCAGTGCTGTTTATATAAGAAAGAAAATAAGACATACAGTAACATTGTTAACATTTCAAACGATTCCGAACGGTGCTGGTATTGGAAGGTATGTAATACTGTGTGTGAAGAAGTCGTTCTGCAACCATTTATTTGGAAATGAGTAATTCAACAGGCATTCGTTTTTCTTCCGGCAACCTTGCTACGCTATGTTTTACCAACGACTGTTCCGATACCATTCAATATTTGGAACTCGCACGTTGGTTGCACAAACCACAGTTGAACGTCGCCATTGATACTTTATTTCGAGGATATCACCAAATCTTAATGGAGTAATGATTCTTCCTTGGAGTCCCCTACCTAATTCTTTTCGTTTTTTCTTTCATGTGTTTTCCAAAGATGTTGCGGAGACAACATACATGAGATTTGAACCATAAGGTTTTCTCCAGTGCATTGAACATTTCGGCTTCCGTGAAACCCCCACGTTAATGACAGGAAAACCAACGTTCAACAGCACCATCTGTTTACTTGCGATTTGAACTTACTGGCGTTAATAGTCATCAGATCCATTTAATGCATTTTCCGTTTCACGTCATTTGCAAAGTTCACTTAGGCAAAATGACGTATGGGAGACGAAGGATACTTGGAGAGCCAGTTGTAATGTTTGGTCCGTTGACTTCTTTCGTTAGCATACCATGCATAGCAGTTATTTTCGAATTACAATCAAATACCGTAGTTGATTTTTATGACTTGAAATTTAAAGAAACCGCGTTTAAGTATTTGCACAACATTAAGTTAATGTCATTTTGATGATGTTGTAGCCTTTTTAAAAGTTATTCCCTGGCATAGGATACAATTTATATATCACTTCTGAATGAAGGCCGCTCATTCCTTGATGCCTCTAAGTTTGAAAGCAATAAGGAAAATAATAGAACTACATATAACTGATAATACAAACTACATATAACTGATAATACAAACTACATATAACTGATGTGACTCACCTCATGAGTCATCTAAAATAAATATGGTGCAATATCTCTAGACTTTAATTGTAAAAAGTTAATTTTCTACAATAATAAAAATAATCTTTATCCAACAGCTTTTAAATAAAAATAATGGTAATGGATTTCTTGTCTAAAAGAAAGTGAATTTCACTGGGATAAAGGGTTTGACGATGCGGCGATCGTAAATATGCTAATGCCAAATGCCAATGCCAAATGCAAATGCCAAATGCCAATGCCAAATGATAGCAAGATATTCTCAGACAATGTATCAAATGTGATACATAGAGCATCATCTTAGTTCACTTGTACGGCTAGACTTGGTTTTCGATATATAATTTCAGGTACCTTGAAATCTAGAACAGGATCAAACCGTGATTACCCAGCAAGCAAAGTATCTGGGACCTAGATGGGTATAACTCGGCGGAGATATGGAACCCAGATCAGCAACCCACAAGGAGCCCAGATGGGATAACTGGAACCCAAATTGCCCATATGGTAACCAGTGCTGTCGTTTGTACCGTGGATCCCATCTGGGCAATGTGAGTGAGACCTGTGTAGGTTATACGTGAGCAATCTGTGCAGTAATATTATTCTTAGTAACCCACGTATTTATACGAACGTGTGTCATTAGTATGTATATTTTTATGGTAAGAATTAAAGAGACAAGTAAAGCTCTGTGCAAACAACCTATTGAGAACTTACTCGTTTTCGTAGAAGTTTGAAAAGACCACTGAGTAGATTGAGCTCAATGAGTATGCATGCAAAATTATTGCAATGTAATTAATGTAGATCACAAACCATTGAATTATTAACCAACAACAACGATACTTGAATACAAGAAGTAACGCACACTTTACAGTTACCAGGCGTAGTACTAAACACGGGAAGCTTTTCTTGAATAATTATTGTTTCAAAACTTGAAGTGATCTTCCGAATGATATAAAGCTCTGTAAAACCTTTAAATGTAAAATGAAATCTCATCTTATCGGCAATTACGTGCTTTGAACTGTATGCTATATCTTGACTTGAGCCTTTTTCTTCTTTTCTTCTCTTTTTGTTGTTTTTGTGGTTTGTTTGTGTGTGTGTTTGCTTTTTCCTTCAAGGTCACTAGCTGCGATAAACATATTACTGTTTTTTTTTTTTTTCTAGCGTCCTGTTCATTCCACGGCATTGTACGACTGCACCTTTCATACGTGAAATGAAAAGGGTATAATTGCTTACAAGCTGAGTCTTATGTCCTATGTTTGTAAATACAGTACATTCACATTCGCTCAAAATTGGAAACAGTTTGGCAAAAGAAAATAATGGAAACTTAAGTACATATCTACCATATTTCACTAGGTGTAATATCCCCCTTTGCTGTTTCCGTGCCCGGTTAGATCCTCCATGCACGATGCTGTGATCACAAGACACATCCGGATATGTAGGCATAATCTGTGATGCATTTTAAATCCATTAATTTTCAAATTTACATTACCTGTTCTCAAACTTAAGGATAAAACTTAAGGATATAACGGCCTGCCTCAGACAGAAAAAGAAGAAGAAAAACGCATTGTCCGTCAGAAAGAATATTACCTTTAAAATAAAAGTTGATTAGTGTGTGTTCATACATAATTGGTAAGAATTCTCGACTTTTATTGGCCGATTTCAGTCAGGTGACCGTTTATTATCCGATGAATAATGCACGGTCAATTTACGCGGAAAATCATTGGCAGATGAACACAATAAAAATGTAGATAGACATTGTTTTGTAGTCTGCCATGGAACGGCCCTTACATGTAAGGTAGCCTTACACACAAAACATGACTTTGAAGTTTGTAGTAGGTCTAGCATAGGGGCTACTGAAAAGTGAAATATAGGCCTTAAAATCTACATCATAAATAATTATTCTTACACCTAACAACCACACAGTGATCATCTCAGTGGTTCTCCTTACAGTAATTTTACCTCTCTAGTCTAAATTACAGGATTATGTCTTCGTTACTGGAAGCAGTTATTCAGCAAATGTGGTAAGGCCTTCCAGAATTAGCATTCAAACATATCCAAGATTTTCTCTAAATGTATAACGCTCCAAAATCTACAACTGTCAAAAATCAAAATAAACAAAAGGGCAATCCACGGAGTTGCGTACCTCATCGCCAACATGCATTGATTTAAACACAGGGCATGCACAAGCGGATTTGTAATAGTTTACTGCAACCACATCTCACAAAGACCTAGTTCGGTTGTAAATGAGTGGCAAACATTCTTCAAGCATAAAATGGTGGTAAGCATCTCAATACTGAGTTCTACTGTAAGGTAGCAAACTTAAGGTTACAACCTGGTGCTACTAGACTCAAGTAACGATAACTAATGGCTCAAAAATGGTGGTAAACAGAAGCACCGAACATAATATCTCAATAATGATATGTACTGTAAGGTAGCAAACTTAAAGGGAAATGAGGAATTGTTTGACAGATAACAACCATGTTTTTAAAACCAATGTTTATGGACATAGAATAATAAATAATTCACCATAAGAAATGACAAAAGCCTTCTTTTCGAGAAATAAGTTTCTCATAGATAGAAATTCAGTTATTTGTTGCTCAACAATAATTTGTCCACCCAAACTTTTCAAAATTCAAATGATGCATCTTCCGTTACGTATCACATGCATGATGTTTTGAGGAGATGAAGCTTGGACAGATGTTTATTGATGAGACTGAATGGTTTAACAATGATTAAGCTATTTTTTTCTTTGTATACCTTGTTAGTACAGTAAAACCCGGCTTGTCCGAACCCCGTTTATCCGTATATCTGTACATTCTAAACACCCTATTTCCCTTTAAGCCTATAGACTGGTGCCACTAGGCTCAAGTAACGATAACAATAACCCCTCAAAATTATCAGTGCATATTACGCTACAGAACACAATTGTAACATTGGGTTATTCCATGTAGGTTAGGCTTAGTGGTTAGAGTTAGGGGCAGGATATAAGAGCATCCCTCTATGGGTATTTGCACATAAATCTCCTATTTACCTGTGCAGGGCCTGGTTCTGCTAAAATTATTGTTTGACTTAAAAATAATGTTCTCATAAAAGACATTATCCACAGGAGCCAGTTCTGCTAAAGATGTCTTGGCTAAAGTTAAAAAGGTGGTGTCTGACCCAGATGCTGGCTCTAAGTTTGTTACCAAACAATCATACAATTTCACCAGTTTACTATGAAAGTAATACACTGTATCTTCTTTATTGTGTTCATAGGAACGGCCTTGCAAACTTTTACGTATAATGCTTAATTAGCATTAGATATGGTGGAAATACAAATTTTGGGGCAAAATTGGCTTTTTTTATAAAAAATCAGCAAATTTCACTCTCTTTAATACAAAAGTGATATACCTTGAATATTACATTCTCAAGTAAGTCCTTGCAAAAATAAATGGCTCAAATACATCTCAATATATGCTGGAAATACCAATTTTTGGACAAAATTGACTTTTTTCCCCTCCAAAATCAGCAAATTTCACTGGATTTACCATTACAGTAAAATTATGTTGAACGATGTGTTGTCAGGTAAGTCTTAACAGAACTTTAAGTTAATTAGTCTACTAGTTCTCCAGATATGCTGGAAATACAAATTTTTGGGCAAATTTGTTTTTTTTTTCTTCTAAAAAATCGGCAAATTGCACTGGATTTATCATTACAGTAATATTATGTTGAACAATGTGTTCTCAAATAAATACTTACAAACATTTAAGTTAATTGGTCTAATAGTTCTCAAGATATGCTGGAAATACCAATTTTGGTGCAAAATTGGCTTTTTTTTTTTCAAAAATCAGCAAATGTCACTCTCTTTATTACAAAAGTGATATACCTTGAATATTTCATTCTCAGGTAAGTTTTTGCAAAATTTTGCTTTTAATGCTCAAATACTTCTCAAGATATGCTGGAAATACCAATTTTGGAGCAAAATTGGCTTTTTTTTCCTCAAAAAATCAGCAAATTTGACTGGATGTACCATACAACTAATACTGTACATATCGCACAGATTGACATCATGCACAACCTTACCAAGTTTCAACTTAATCTCACACATGCTTTTCAAACTATTCCGGAAAAACCACAATTTGGACAGGTCCGGACGCACACACACACACACTTGCACCCACACGCACTCACACACACGCACACATGCACACGCATTGGCACGGACACGTTTTCATTTATACCATCCAACAGGATCCTCATGTACCCATGGTCACTCTACCATGGGTTACCCCTGGGTTTTCGCTACTCATCCACTCCAAGCGTTTCCATGGCAACCATTCTCCCATGGGTGCACAGTACAATATATAGCTCCACTAGCCAAGTGACTACAGTGTCTTGCCCCTATAGGACGATGCGATAAAAATAATAAAAATCAGTCTAGTCAATCCTTGTCAAATTCCAACGATCTGATCATTATTTGAGTGCTCCGTAAACAGTGAATAGGTACATGTACACTGCACCACAGCATGCGAACGTCATATATGACAAGCGCACTACATGCAATGTATACGTCGTACACATTGCACTGATAGTTGAATGCAAACTAAAACGCTTAACGCAAATTAGCATGTTGTTCCCATGCATGCGATTGTACTTTACGTCGTTCAAGTACTATTTTGTGTATTGCACACGAACATTGTTGTGAATCTTGTTTATCTTTTCTCGGGTTCGTTTTTAATAAAAATGCCACTCTTTAACAACCATTCTCTTTCATTTTCGTCTTTTTTTTTCACCAAAATTTTGTTCTGTATGTATGGACAAGGCTAATGAACTTTAGACCGCACATTATCGGTAGGATAATGCACTCTCGGGGGTCAATGCTATCGCTGGATGCACTGAGGCTGCACCCTTGTGCATCGCTTGCACTAACCCCTAATCGTATATTGTCATGTCGATTGACATTTAATTCATGTGTACTTCTGGCTGATTTCAGTCAGGTGACCATCTATTAGCCGATGGATTAGCCGATGGAACACAATAAAACTAGATCGCCATTGTTTTATAGTTTTCCTAGGCTCTTTACATGTAGAGTGGGTCTAAACAAAAGATTACTGTTGAGTTCGTAGTAGGCCCAGCCTGGGGTCACTGAAAAGTGAAATGTATGTGCCTAAAAATATAAATCATAAATAAGTATATACGCAGGCCCATAACAACACAATGATAATATCAGTGGTTCTCCGTAATCTTACCTCTCTAAATTACAGAATTGTGTCAGTGTTAACTTATTTACTTATAGCTCCGTCAAGTCGTCCTAACTTCTCCTAATACGGTTGTGTGCTGAAATGAGGCGTAATGAGTGGCATTATTTCTCTGAGTAAACATAGGCCTACTCTCTTTACGCGACCCACCCAGCAGTAACCAACTGAACCGTCACCTTCAAACGACACCGAACGAAAGGAAAAAACAAAATATTACACTCATAAATAATTAGGAGCAAAAAGAAAACATGATCACCAGCACCGTGCGACGCCTGCAGTACTGGTACACATGTGTTTCTCGGTACTGCGCCTTTTATCGTAGAATATCCCTATTAATTGCGCCATTGACCTTAATATAGACGAAATCGCAAAGTGAAGCCTTGTAGAAGTTTTTAACAGTTACAAGATAACACTCCTTGGAAAGCTGACAAATTGACCTTTCATGGCACTTCCACCTTATCTTAAGTGGTTAGATTTTCGGGTAGAGGCCATCGGAACTTTACGTAGTTCGTTCAGCATGGGGAAAGTCACATCTGTCCTGGAATGATATCCGCTCCGCCATATTTAAGTCCATAACATCTTCATAATTGCTTCAATTGGCACCATATTCACACCATGTATACCTCAACCTACATACTTCAACATTTAATCCTCAAAGAAATTACTCCACGGGATAAAATAGCGAATAAGTTGCTGAATGTACAGTTTAGGGACTTCCACACGACGATAAAGAAATGCGGAGGGACCTGCAATTTCCCTATAGGGTATGCTTGTATATAAACCTCTGACCTGACCGTACCGCACCGTACGAGAGAGTTAAAGGTAAAGAAAGATATTATAACAAGAGCCCGAACTCCCTGAAACAGTTGTGACTGCATGCAGCTACTAACAGCGCAGTTACAGCGATTGGCCTTAAACATCATCGAGGCAATACTTAGCTATGGAACTTAAAATGAGCCCTCTGACTTCATTAGGCAACCATCACACATGAGATAACACGCCTACATTTCGTCATGAACGTTTAATGCATGTATCATACTCTACCTTTATTGATATTGATATCTTATTCTTCGTGTGTAACTGATTTGAACAAATCATAATACATTTGGAAAGCGTGTAATATGCTACAATAAAAAAATACTGGTTTAAATATATCGCTTGTAGCTTTCAAAACTTGACTTAGCCTATCAATCTCCCGAAAGATCACAAGAAATATCAAGGTTTCTACTCTTGCCACAGGGTAATTGATCTACAATATTCGGACGTTTAAAGTGTGAAATACGTATTGCACGTTCACATTGTTTGGTGAATGACTAATCTTAGTTTAAAACTGTGGGCTTCATTATCATGAATTTGATAACAAATGTTCCCATTTAAGTGCCATGTCTGGTAATGGTCCATCTGCCTTGGTTAACTGGGACAGAGAACACGTCACCAGACACGTTTCTCAGTTTCCAAATATCCCATCGAAAACTATCTCTTCCGTACACATAATAAATGGATAGACGTCACTCAAACGTCATCTTGACGTTATTAAAATAACGACGACATCTAAGAGGTCGATCATATTTTCTGACCTGACACTTGCCGGCCACCTGTTGGATTAATTACCGTCTTTGCTTTTACTCCTCGCATGGGAAACTTCATTAAAACTCTGAATGCCTTGCAATGGAGAGAATGATGTAATTTTTGTGTGAAAAAGGATACAAATGATAACAACAATTGGCATTTTGACAAATTACTAAGACACGTGCTCCATTTTGAGATAATCGATGTTCAATCATTTTTTTTTATAATTTTAACAAAATCATGACGAGATCAGTGGTGTCATTTAGGACAAAGCATCTTAGTGAGGGGAAAATCGATCCGTTCGGATGATAGCCAGGGAGA
The DNA here is from genome assembly GCA_021234535.1 of Stichopus chloronotus. NCBI lineage: Eukaryota > Metazoa > Echinodermata > Holothuroidea > Aspidochirotida > Stichopodidae > Stichopus > Stichopus chloronotus. Next base: position 15,428,440 of record CM037847.1, read on the forward strand.
GATATTACATTTAAGAAGTCTCAGTAGAAGTCTATCAATGTTAGAAAATCATACGATGCAGTATCCACACTGAAACGGATTAAGGGAGGATGAGAAAATGTTGAAACAATTCGAACCTTTATTAGTTGTTTTTAAGTCATAAGCTGTTAGTTTAATATCTGATCTCCCGTAATGCTGATAGAACAATTTTACTTTAAGATAAACATGGCTGAAACACATAAAAGGATCGTAAAATCTGTAGCGAGTTTGCAACAATTGAAAGACGGTGACATCCTTTTTAAAATACGTTTGAACCAACCGTGCATGTTGTGAATGCTCATGAACCAACCTGAATGTTGTGAAATAATCTGTGAATATGGAGACCATGTGACATGTCAGAAGTTTAAAATTTGACAATTTCCAAATGATAGTTTACAAATTAGATTAGATCCGCCACCCATCCCATCCCAAAAGACCATTTTGCGGATTTTATGTTGACTATTATGCATCTGGAAGAGATACATAATGGTAGATCTTTGCTAATGATGGAACATGTTAGGTGTTTTTTTTTTTTTCATTTTATGAGTGTTTTAAATTGAATTCAAAGGGAAAGGATATGACTATAAAAAAGGGGAATTCAAATGTCATACAGTGACTCTCTTTGATCATAATATTCTTGAGAAGCAATCCATGACCACGCAAGTTACGCATTCTTCATCCTCCAGGAATTCTGACGTATGTGACAAGTTGTACTTTTGACTCTAGAAGAGAAAATAATAACAATAATAATCGGCCCACGTTATCAATGTGCTTTGTCCTGACTTATAGGATAAACATATTGAGGAACATTTGGACTTACGTTGGTATAAAGAGTTAACTAACATGGAAGAACAATGTCTTTTTCTTTAATTTTCTACTGATACAGTAGTCTTATTTGATAACTACCAAAAACAAGTGCTCGTAAATCCCTCCATGCAACTACATATTTTTTTTTCGTTTCAAATAGCTGGCTTAATTCTGCAGCAAACAGTTTAATAACAATAACTATTTTCTCTGTTTCTGTGCTTTTATTCCACTAAATGTCACTTGAACAGTAGCAAAGACATCAGCATAAAACCTATTCGACATACTGTTGCTTTCTCTCATACTTTACAACATCATGTAGTAACGTTTGTCCATATTTAGAGCATGATCATAATAGACGTTTGTTGACTTTAATATTGGTTAAAGCTGCTGTTTTCGGTGACACAAGACGAAAATGTCCTGAAAGTTGCTGATTAGAAAGGTCTTGAAAAGTCCATGGTCTTTTGACACAATTGTTTGCTTCCACAGGTGGCGATTTAGTAGTTATTCGACTTTCCTGAAATTTGATATCGAATGACGTCGTTCTGTACTCCAGGTACGTGCATGCCAGTATATTCATGTCATATCAATGTCTTGTTCAATGTAAAACCTCAAATATCGCGTCATCGCTGAAGCTAACAAGAAAAACACTTTTAACGGAAATAATACAAAATGTTGTTTGCACAGTCACCCTATCCGTTAGAATCATCATCATCAAATGACCCCTGCTTTTCGCATCTTACTAATTCTTTTCTTGTTTTCTTGTTTTGTCGGTTTCACACTCCTGTGAGTTCACAGAACTATAGCTATGTACTTGGAACAAAGATATTTCGGCTTCCTCGAAATGGTCAATCCTGATGTCAATTATACCGATATAAATTCATCCGTCGACAGATACATTTTACATTTTCTATCAAGATAGTTCAATTCGCTTTTCTTCCTTCACTGAGTAAAGACCATCTTCAAGGATCCCCAGGCCTTCAGGAGAGAAGTCTAACTAACTTCAAGGGAGAAACACTGTTACAAACACTAACATGAAACATCTATCCGTATTCCTTAATATCATTCTGGTCACCATTGTGGTCACTGGCGGTACCAATGGAGCGGGTAAGTCCACTAGTGTGAATTTATTATGTATTCCGCATTACGTCATTTTATCAGCCATTACACTATTAAATGTCTTAGTCAGCTTGACAACAGAGTTGCAAAGAGTTACTTGAATATAAAAAAAGGTATAGCATTTGTTCAGGTTTGATTTAGCAGCTTTGATTAATCAAAATATAGGCAATTCACACTCTGTTTCTCTTTAGTGTTTGCAATTATCTAAGTGACTCCGAGTCCTACCTTGCTCAGATATGTTGACTGCAAGGTTAAAAACAACGTCGATACTTGCTTCTAAATTAATTGATGTGCCTTCAGTGGTACAACCTTCTGTTGTTGACTTGTTTCTTTCTTTTTTATCAGCTACTTTAAAAATTTATTTGAAACGAATTGTCAAAATACGTCCTTTAACTTTTCAGTGGACATTAAACAAGAACAATATTTTACGGTCAGTGCAATGTTCTTCGGTTGCTACCAATCGTGTCTCAACCATGAATGCCTTGCAGTTTCGAAATGATAAGGATTGATGGTGTGGGATAACGATTTTGGTTTAACGATCACCTTGACAAAGCACACAGTTACACTGTTGTTTTTTTTATTCCATCATCATATTCTGAAGCGGACACAATATTGAATTGTACAGTTTGTCAAGTGTCGCTCACTTGAAATATCCTGTTAGTGACACGTACACCTGTTTCGCTCAGCACAGAGCGACATTAGGAAGTAACGTAATGGATTATCACGTAAATGCCAGACTCCGTATGAATTTACCGAAGTTAAAAACCATTCTTGATCAAAACAGGTCAATAAGGGATTGCTGGAAATCTCTCATGGCTCAAAAGTCTCTCAGAATTTGGTTGGATATGTATCGCCCAAAGGAGAAATCCAAATTATAGTGACTTGGGTTGAATTGGCAAAATCGCTTAGGTTTTGATATATTCTTTTGACTACGAGTAACGTAAACGTTTTGATTCCTTTCTCTGATTGATTTGACTTTGTGGTGTCTCCTTAAGAATTAGGAATCAGTTGGAATCAATCGAAATGGGTTAAAGCAAAACACATGCACGCAGACTGGTATTGGTTTTGATGAAAACGTAATAATACTTTTAAAAATTGTCCTGCAATTTCTCTCATGCAAACTGAGCTAAGCAGTGACACGCTTCTCAAATTTTATACGCCAACTCGAAACCTAAAAAAATAAACTAAAGGGGACGCACGTCTCACGGAATGTACAATACTAAAGAAAAACTTTATTCGCTAACGGTTAAAGAATAGTCGTCGGTTTAGCAATGAACAGTTGCGATCAAACGTTTGCACAAGAAAGACTAATAAAAAAGTTCCAGTGACTTTTGCCTTTCCTCTGCGCAGTATCTGACGGCTTTCTTGTTTTCTCCTGACTTTCTCTTCCTCCTCTGTTCTGCTAAAAGTTGTCTGCTCCCTGTTACATTAATGGATTAAACGTACTATGTCTCGGGTCACGATGCCCTTGGGAAAGAAGCAATGTTTCCATTCCCGTGGCGAGTATTGCTGGTGCCTATCATTTCATGACGAGCCAGACGTCCCTCTGGAGTTGTAATCCCCGCCTTTGCATGAGCCCTCTGGGCTTTGCTTCGTGACCCACAGCGGTTACTGTCACGTCCCATGGGAAAGAACCATACAAAAAGCTTATATGTGCACTGCTCTGTGGAAAGGACCGATTTTCTGGTTCTTACCACAGGGTGCTTAAATTCGCCATCGAGCCATGTTGAACTAGAAAACTAAAGAAGAATAAATTAAAATACAGGAAATTACCTATTCTATGAAAATAATAAAAATATCAGCTTTACATTACGAATGCCAGTCAGTACTTTTCATATCACTCTATGTAGTAAAGGAAGTTCAAACAATTTCAATAAATATGTGGTTTGTAAAAGACATCAAAACCACTGACAATCCAAAATTTCTTCCTTTATTTCCGCAGGAAAAGTGGTAAAGGTAGATTCGTTCGACTGGAGTTACCAAACTTCACAACAAGAATCCAGTTTAACGAGATTCCTAACGATTAAATTAATGGCCAACATAGCCCGAAGATGCGATTCCGTAAGCGGCAAAAATTTATGGAAAGTCGGCGTCTTTGGAAGCGAGCGTCAAGATGGCTCTGGCGAGAGATACGGTTACGTTGAACAAATTCTCAACAAAAAACAAACCTGTAAGTCTGTCAAGAAGGGGTCTGTTTTCAAGCTGAGAAATCTCCGGACACACTTTGATCTGGACCGGGTAAGCTGTGGTAATGCCTCCTTTCTCTGCGTCGAATTAGCGAAGAGCAGAGATTCATCAGTCAATTTCGAATTGAGATACGGCGCCCTCGTAAATAGTGTTGTGGCCTGTAAGGCAATAGAGTGCCCAAATCCAAGCATGGCAACCACTGAGAGAAATGGTGAGCATACCTTATGAGTATCGTTATAAGACGTTATGACTATTGGTAATTTTCAGAATCCCTGCAGATGAGTCGCTTCCATTAATTGCAAACACTTTTGCACTTATGTTCATAAAGGAAATGTGGACCCTTAATAGGAACAAAGATACAACAATAAAGGAAGTACTTGTGTGATAATGGTTTCATGTCAACTCAACGATGGTCAGTGTAAAGATATATAATTATGTTTCAAGATGATCAGTGTAGAGGTATGGAGACGTATCAGATATGAAAAAGAATACATCTAACAAGTTTACTAAATTAATGCAGAAAAGACGACATATTTCGAAAGACACTACTTTCATAGTCAACTACAGACTAAAGCGGACTGTAATCAGGTAATATTTGTGGCAAATTGCAGACGAAAATGAGAAAAAGTAGATTAATGCAACAAGGTGATCAATATGCCGTGGAGCTGTTTATTTTAGATTAGATTGATTCTAGCTGATGTGATGACTCTTTATGGGAGCGGAGTCGAAAAAGGAGTTGAAACAGCATACTACATACAGAAAGATAAATACATGAATATAGATTAGAATATATTCCGTTGAGGAGGTGTCAGATTTTGAATCTTCTACATAATCTCCGTAGTTTTTCACTAAAACACTTGCAAAGATAAATCAACAAAGGAAAGTTTTAAACTAGTATTCGCAAAGAAAATGTGAATATGGACATGATATTTTCTTTGACTTGTTTCATTTTAAACAGAAATGTCATGTGCAACCAATTCCCCAGAGTGCTGTTTCAATTTCCATTGTAGAAAAAATAAATTAGTAAGCTCAAGTGCAACCAGAAATGTGATAGCAAAATCGCAACTACCTGGCTATGAGTTTAAAGTTGTTCCGTGCGTAGTGTCCTGTGAGATAGGGTCGGGGATTCTTACATTACTAGACTATGAACATCTTGTCTGCAAGAGTTGTTCAACTTTGGGGAGAGTTCGACAAAAAAAAATGTGTATGCATGGAAGAACTAAGAATAATATTAATATTGCCACATTGAGATGTTAAATATAGGCAGCTTGTCCACTCGAAAAAGGTAAATAGAAACTTATAAGGTCAAGTAAAATTATAATCAGATCTATGTAATGTGTATGCAATTTCTCTGCTAGTTTTAAAGACTTTTAAAGACCACCGACGCAGATTCCATAAGCTCTATGTATTTTGTTTTTGTCAGATTTACCGTCGATGTGCTTGAATCCTTGTCCTGCCGAAGAAGTATCCAGTGGTGTTGTCTGTGGTAACAACAGCGTAGAGTACGATAATCTCTGCGAGTTACAGAAGGCAGCTCATTGTGAAAAAGTACCTGTCGAGTTGGGCAATTTGGGAAGTTGTGCACGTAAAGGTAAGACAAGTCTGGGAGACGTGAACCTATAGAAAATTCTACTTGGAAGAGATATGTGCTTGGCAATATATTTTAAGTACATATGCACAGGATTTTGGAGACTACGTTTTGCATCTGTCGTGTCAATATGTTGTTGGTGTGGTGAATTCACTCTCACATAATGTGACGATACATTCAACTTTCTGTATATGTAAATAAGTTTATTCTTTTGAGGGCGTAATTTTACTCCCGAAAAGCAACAACAACTATTAAAACGAAGAACATATATTTTGGTGAAACATTTTCAATCATAAGCTTTGAAACTGATGTTGCAAACTTTTTGTAAATGTTTCTGTCTACTTATGGTCATACTTTTGTTTGTGTCTCTCTCTCTCTCTTCTCGTATGACTCTCTTTTTTAGAAATTGTAGTCTACTTAGTTTGGTGGGCTTATGACTTCAGTCGAAACCCTGACAATAGCAGCCTCCCGTTCCTCGAAAACGACCTGCATGTCCTTAGCAGGGGAGACGATGTTTCTGGGAACGATTTGTGGCAAATTAGCCTATTTCGCAGTACAAACCGTTTCGGAAGGGGAATTCGCCAAAACTACCAGGAGCAAGTACTGAACAGCGAAGTGAGTTCACAGCCCATAGGCGACGACAGCCTTCATTTTGTAGTGCCTTTTAAAGCCTACGCTATCGGCTGCGAAGAGTCGCCGTACCTTTGTTACGAGTTTAGACGTAACCCCAACGCTTCCGTAGACTTCGACTTGAGGGAAAGTCTGGGTAAAGCTGGTCCTATTTCGGAATGCAGAAACGTTCCTTGTTCACAAAGTAAGAGTTTCTTCCTTGTTATCTACCAAAATTCCAATCCTTAACCCGCTAATTGCGTTTATCATATATACAGTTTCAAGGACATAATCGCAGTGAGCGTGGTTACACAAGCTGTAAGGTAATAGAAAAAAGTAAGTAAAACTAGCACGGTTTCCCGAAGTCTTTTTTCGTGTAGTAAAAACAAAAAGCTGAACAAAGTTTTGGCGCCCCCCCCCCCCCAGTCACTACACAAATTTTATGCCTTCCGCATCTTTTTCAATTTTACAAATATCTTAAACATATGAGGATGATTTTGATTCTCATCCGACAGTTGTATATATAGTCTGCAGCCATTTTAAACTCACTTTAGGTAAGGGTTAAACTTTCCAAGAACAACAGGGGAGGTAAGGGGGTGCTACAAAATACATTCTAAGCACTATGTTAGAGAAACGTATTAAAAGAGACCAATTGAGAGAAGTTAAGAATCTATGATGGTATTAGTTGTGATATGATTGGAGTTACTTGCGTAATAAACTGTATTGTGTGTAGGAGAGACAAGGCTAGAGCTACCGTAGCTCCGGAGCTACCGTAGCTACAAAGCTCTGGAGCTAAGAAACAATGTGTAGGAGAGATAGGACTGGGACTACGAAGTAGACACAGAGGCCTGAGGAAGGAGTTTCGTAAACTTAATAATCCTTTGAGAAAGCACTTTTGTAAACTGTAGGATTTTTGATCTTTGAGATTAGAAAGGGTTAAAAAAAACAGTGAGAGGATTCGAGAAGAAGTTGAACTTAAATAGATTTATTGAATACGTTTAAGCCAGAGGGACTAAATGTGAAAGAAGTTAGAGAATAAAGCTTAGCTGGCCCATTGAATGAATGAATGAATGAATGAATAAATGAAGGAATGGATGAAAGGTTTAAGCCCAGCCTCTACCTTGACTACAAGGCTTGCACGGTCGTGCTGAAAACAAAATAAACAATTTCAGATAATAGAAAACAAAATAGAAAGGACATTAAATATGTACAAAAGGCACTTACTTAACATTGAGCTTCATTACATAATGATTAGCATTTGAAAGAGGAAAATATTTTAGGTGTTTCTTGAAACTATGTATACTGTGAATGTACCGGAGATCAACAGACCACAATTTAGGACCACAAATTACAAATGATCTGTCACAGAGGGTAGAAGTATTATTTGGTAAGACAATGGCATTAGAAAGAGTAGAGGTGGTGAAGAGATCGGATAAGTAGACCGAGGCTAAGCCATGGAGGCATTTGAAAGCCATTTGAACCTATTGGTTCTCCTTTATATAGATTATTTTATTTGCATTTCGTGTAGCATTTAAAATCAGTTTTACTTATATACGTGACCAAGAAAAGACGAGCTTTTCGAAACGTCTTTGAAGTATCCTCACTTCCTATTTCTAAGCTTTACCACTGTACTATGTAGTATTGAAGACCTTAAATTCCTTTTCTCGTTGATTCTTGATAAATTTTTACAGATTTTCTATTTGAATATGTCGAGCGTCTGGTGTGCTTCTCTGTGTGTGTGTGTGTGTGTGTGTGTGCCTGAGTGTGCGTTTCGCACCTGTGTGTGTCCTTAAGATGTAAATGCAGATGTTTAACTGAAGGGTGTTTGTGATATTTAAGCTCTGATGCTGTTACTTTGTGCTTTAGAAGACGTTTCTTCGGCTGGAGAATTTATTTGAATTCCTTGACATTTTACAATTTGCAGTATACTACAAAGCTCGGCTTCTTTTCTCGTTTGTTCGAGCCATTATGAGCTTCGGTGATGTTCGGTCACGTGAGACAAATGATTTGTCGATCTTCATCACGTTGGGGGTTCATGAGAACAGCGATGAAGTTATTAGCGGTAGAAATATGTGGCAGCTCAGTGTCTACGGAAGCAGAAACTACGAGGGAATTGAACCAGAAAAGCTTGGTTACACTTCAGTGGCGTTGCACTCGAACGATACTAATTATTCTCCTGACATCATCCCCGGACAAACCTTAGATCTTCCGATGGTAACTATGGAATTCGACGGAAGTGGTATCGGATGCGGCGATTACAGCTTTATTTGTATCGAACTGGAGAGACATCCAAATTCAGAACCAGATTTTGAGGTTAGGAGATGTGGAAATAGGAAGAGGATCGTGTCATGTCAACCATTTTTTTGCATGGGTAAGTAAATTCTTTCTTTCAATATGACCTGTTCTCCCCAAAACCAAATAACAGATGTTGAACCTCTAGGTACGTGTGACAACATGCACTTTGTTACACCAGCGTGTTAGTTTTTAAATAACACCTCCCTGATCACATCAAGTTGCGAAACGTCATCTTCATATGCAATGAATATCGTGATTGATATTTATCTACTTTACAGATATTTTCCAATCTCTACTACGAGGATAGAAAACTCATCGAACGAACCGCCAGTATAACATGATTGACATGGATCGAAATTGACACTGAAATATCTACATGGAAGTAGCTCTTATGATGCGATTATTGATACATATATAAGGCAAGGTTGCTGTAGGCCTACTCACCAGACCTCTGCCTCTCCATAGGTACGGCTTATTCTACTCTGCGGTGCCGGCAGATCATTAATCTCTTCTAAGTGATTGGATTGTCCTAGACCGCCGCCATGCTTCGTAGAAGGGTAGAAAGACCAATTTTTAGCCTGGCTATATTAATTCAACTGAGACATCTTTTTCGGTTTTCTATGATAAAAAAAATGCCTTTACTAGATTTGTTTGTCATTGTAATTAAAATAAGGATATTGATAGCAACTTTTCTACTTTACGAAATGAAATTAAAGGCGTAATGATACACAGTGTTTAAATCTGGATAATACAATAACAATTCCTGTAATAATAAACATAGGACAGGTCTTTTACATTAAAATAAAATCGAGTTAGTCCTGAAGAATAGGCTAAATCAGATCACATTAACCGTGTCATATTTGTGGCCGATATTAAATTATATTTTATTTTATTGTCTTGAAAACAAAATAAAGTTCATAATTTACAAGAGATATGAAAAGTTTTTGAAAGATGAAGCTGAACTTGAACAAAATGAAGGGTTTTTTGTGCTGTCAGATGCAACGCTTAACCAGTTCTGGGAGAAATTGTGTGCAAGCATATTCAAATACTGATGCAACAGCTATTGCTAGATTATTCTCAATTGGAAGATTCTAAAAGTTAGCGACTTGTAGAGACCTTGTTGGACAAGTTACGTCCAACAACATAGTTAATGACAAAAACAGGGCAAGATCTATTTTTTTAAACGGAAAGTACTTCAGCAGTGATACAGATGACACGCTGATTATCCTACTGCTTTATGCCCCTGGAAGGTGTTTGTGAAACTTGGTAAATAATGCAAAACTGCTTTTGCAACTAATGCTCTTGATGGCCTAATTTTTTAAATGAATCACGTTTAATAGATTTTGGAATGCATTAAAAAAATACGTTTTCGCCTTATTGTTGTGTTCCCAGGACTTCCATAATGGTTCTTTTTAAAGTGTAAGTCAGTGATCATGGTTCAGCCATATATAAGCCAATGTACGTCCAATCTGTAATTTGCTTATGGGGGCTTGGTGGTTTCCTTTATCACTGTGGGGATATACAGAAGATGATATGATCATTTTTTTTGTTAGCCAAATACATACTGTCTTGTAAATACTTGTCCGCTAATAAACGCAGTTTGTAAGTGATTTCGATAATCTTTTGGAAGACAATATTAACTTCACACATAAATCCTTCAGGGCATACCAGATTTTAAATTACCTTTGAAATGGGTGTTAAGAAAGCAAAGAGTAACATAACCAATATCATGGGCGGCTCCCTTTGACGTCACAAATTTGCATCCTTAACCGATGATTATGAGTGATTTCAAACAGAGTTTTGGTTTATGCCAATATTTGATAAATTTGTATGGACTTTATGACTATTTTCAAAATGGAATGAGTTGTTTATCTCATACCTGGAAGTTGGACAAATTTCATTTACGGTGGACATCCTCTGTACCTCCGATACACATTATTTTATATAAAAATTCAGATCACACACAGTAGCACAAATTGCAATCTGTGACATCTGTGTTATTTTCTGTGGGCTACATAATTCCAAAGTACTCAAAGCCCCATTTTTTTTATTTCAGTCAATATTGGTTGCTGCGCAAAAGGTGAACTGGATGGTTGGTATTCATTAATATTATCGCCTATGTATGTAATGTTGAAATATTTTGTCAAATTAGACCCTTGACTTCTGAACTCCTCCATATATAAATATGATTTTTAGATCAATCCTTTATACCAGTCATATATTTGAAGGTCCCATGAAAGTAACCACTTTGGATTAAAAATACAGCAGAAATAAGATTTTCACTATTTTAGCGTTTGGCCTCTGACCTTTGACCTTTGACCAAGTACTGACCGTAAATTGTGATGAGAGATACAGGTAGCATACCCCTATTAATTTCCCCATTGACTTACACACTAAATCGCAAAGTAATGTGGTCTCTAAAGCCTTTAAGAAATTTTCAACAGATATAAGCTACCACTCTTTAGAAACCTGACACATTGGCCATTCATGGCTTTTTCAATTTTCCCAACCTTAGCTGGTTAGATTTTCTTCTAGAGGCTGCCCCAGTTACCAGACCTTGTCACTGGGGCAAATCACACATTGCCTCGAATGATACTACCCCGCCACCCAAAAGTCCATAACTTTTCCATAATTGTTTCAATTGGAACCATTTTCGCACCTTGTATACCCCAACTCGCCTTTTTCTATATTCAATCCACAAAAGAACCCATTTCAAAGGATGAAGTACCAAAAAAGTTACCCAAATGTCCGTAATAGGGACTTTCACCCACGGCGAACAAAATGCGGAGGGATCTCCAACTTCTACATAGGGTATGCTACCTACAACTTCATGCCATGGGTCACCCATCTTCCGAATTTGACCCTAATCGTCACTGTGGTCTAGAAGGAGTTGCGGATGCAAACTTTAGGATCAAAACTTGACCTTCGACCCCTTAACTTGACCTTTCACCTCAAAAACATTTTAAAGTAAAATCGAATGTACATGTCATATATTAGAATTTTCCATGTAAATAAGGTTTTCACGAAATTGAACTCTATGACCTTTAATTGTATTGGGAGACACAACGTAAGACCATGGGTCACCTATCTACCAACTTTCCACCTTCAACGACTTTGCAGTCTTGCAAGAGTTGTGGACGCAACCTTTGAAATCGGAGTTTTCTTTCCCACACATACACAGACCTACATGTACACACATCTTTACCGTTTTTTCTGAAACAAATAAAATACCACATGACAACCCGTAATACTTACGGCTTAACGAAAACTATGATATCTCATATCCACATGGCATCATGTATTAGTCTAGTACCCTTTCACTCTAGCCCTGTGTTTGTTAATGCAAACTCATTTGCTCAAAATGTGTATTAGTTTGGAAGAGGAAAATGATAGAAACTAAAATGCATATCTCCTAACTTCACTACGAGTTGCCAATAATAATAATTGCCAATTTGCTGTATGCGTGTCCGATCAGATCCTCCATGCACCAAAAGTGCGATTACGGTACACATCCAGCCTGAGGATATGGAGGCATAATCTGTGATGCATTTTAAATCCTCTGACTTCCAATTTTACATTTATTAATTATTTTCAAACGTAGATATATTAAGGCGTGACTCAGACAAAAAGAAAAGAATAATGTTTGATCAGCATTCTCCGTCAGATATAATATGACTTTTCGAGGAAAAAAGGGGATTATCCCTTTGTCAACTGATTTACTAGATGATGTTCTATTGTAGAGGTTCACGTACGTGTCATGACATGTTCTTCCCTGTATGGGTAATAACTTTCTTTATGACACTTTGGTTTCCCATTTTACGTAAGCAACTTTTTGTAGTGTTATCTCGACTTTTTGACAAACTTGCATTTTTTCTCCTAAATTGGAAGGAACGTTACTTTGTACATCGCATCTCGTGAATGATACACACCCAGAAACTTGGAAATGTGTCAAACAAAACTCTAAATAAGTTCCATATTTTTAGTTTTTTCGTAAAATCGACACCAACATCTTACAGTCGATACAAAAGTATACACTACACCTACATATGTCATGATATACCTCCTCATATATACCGATATATAAATGAGCAAACAACTAGAAAGATGAAGTTACGTTAAAAATCGTGTGCAAAATTACATTAGGTTACTTATAATTATAACAGGGATGTGTACACCTTTACAAGGCCTAAGCATTACTAAACTTTACGAAGTAGAGTGTAATGAGCGGGGCCTTATTTCACTCAGTCCACGTAGCCCTACTTTCTTTTGAGTGACCCGCCCATCGGCCAAACGAAGGACACAAAAAACAAAAACAAACTACAATCCATCCCGTTCGAACACAACGCCTGACCAAAAGTCATGATCGTCACGGTGAGCCGCCTACAGTATCTTCCATCACCTTGCAATTACCGGCAAGTGTGCCACTGGGTGTTGTGCCCTATGTCACAGAGTAGCTTATACCCTATTAAGTTACGCCATTGATTTACACACTAAATAGTAAAGTTAACATGGTCTCTAAAGCCTTGAGGAATTTTTCAACAGGTATAAGCTAACACTATTTGGAAAGCTGCCGCACTTTCCATTCATGGCACCGTTTTAGCCTATGTGCTTAAATTTTTAGCTAGAAGCCATCTAACTAAGCTTTGCGTAACTTGTCTTTGCATGGGGACAATCACACCTCACCTCAAATGATAACTGCTCCGCTAGCTTAAAGTCCATAACCTCTTTATAATACCTCAATTGACAATATTTACACACCATGTATACCTCAACTTGCTCACTTTAATGACCACAAAAAACCCACCCCAGGGGATAAAAACCAAAAAAGTTCCTAAATGTCCAATCAATTGTAGGGACTTTCAACGACAACGAAGAAAGGCAGAGGAACCTCCAACTTCCGTATAGGTTATGCTTGTATACAAACTGCTGCTAAACGTGGAGAAGGATAAGAGAACTAGAGTCCGGACTACATAACCAGCTGTAATTGCATGGAGCTACTCATCATAGTGCAGCTACTGTGATTAACCTAACCCATCCGGGTAATCCTCCTCTGTATGGATAACAGATCCCTGACTACAGTAAGCAACGATTAACAAGTGGGATTACAAACATACATATACAGGTATTCTGTGGTGAACATGTAAGCTGGTGGTTGTAGGTCGAGTAAGCTAAGATTCAAGACAAATGTTCTATTTACATTCTATTGTTATAGTATTAGTATTTGAGAACTGCAGCCGACAGTTCTCGTAAAGCCCTCCATACAACTACATCTGTTCTTTAGAATAGTTGGCTCTGTTTTCAAGAAGACCTGTTATTATACGTACGCATTTTCTTTGTTTCTATGAGGTCTTTTTCATTATTGGCTCTTGAACAGTACAAAAGGCATCAACATAGCACCTATTCCACACACAGCTTTCACTCATAGTATTCAGACAAATTCATGTAGGAAGGTTCATCCATGTATCTCATGATCGATCAAACTAGACTAATGTGGGCTTTGTTATTGATTGAAGCTGCTGTTTTCAGTGAAGTTCACCGGGTGAAAACCTCCTGAGAGTTTATTAGAAGGGTAAGTATTTAAAATATTTAAAAGTTCATGGTAGCCTGACATTTTGTTGTGGCTTTAACAGATAACAGTGTATTAGTCACTCTGATTCTCGCCAACTTTAGAGAGACATTATTTTTTTAATCCAGGTGCAAATAACCTAATGTCATATCGATATCCTCGACAATTAGGCCACGCAAATTTCAATTTATATGAAAAGCTGATCTAACAAGAAAAAACAGTTTAACAGGAAATAATACAAAATGAGGTTTGCGTACTCCATCCGTTCGAATCATTATCAAATTTCCTTGAATTTGGTATACGTTTGAATTTTTTTGTTGTTTTTATTTTGTTATTCTGTGCTGTTCTTTTTGTTCACTTTCTGTTCTGTTTTTTTCTATAACCATGTAGTGAAAAAAAAAAAACGAATACAAAAAATTCAACGGTTTCGTCGATTGATCGTACTTGAGTTTTCTCTCGTCGTTCTGAACTGAGTAAAGACCATCTGCAAGCATCCTCTAGTCTTCAGGAACGAACTCTAACTTCGTCGGATAGACACTGATACAAGCAGTAACATGAAACATCTGTGGGTCTTCCTCAATATCTCCCTGGTAACATCTACGGCCATTGGCGTTAGCCATGGAGCAGGTAGTTCAGCCTGAAAAACAATGTGGTAGAGAATTTTTTTTTTCAATAAGCTTTTCAATAAGACGAAACTCCTAGCATTTATCCAATCTTTGATTTTGCAGATTTGAGTAATTAATACGTAATCAATTCACACTTTGTTGATTTTGTTTTGCATTCGCAGTTCCTTACTTACGTCCAGTTCCTACCTTGCCAAAATGTAGTGAATGCATGCAATCACGGATTGGTACACGGATCATGGCATCGGTATGGCTTCGAGGTTTCATCCTCTGTAGATATACCCGCTTCTAAATTGTTATTCTGCCAGTGAGATATAGTTCCATTTCTTACTTGTTTTTCTTTTCTTCTAAGTTACGTTACAAATCTACTGGAACCAATTATCAAAATACTTTCCTTCAACTTTTCACATTGCAAAAGCAATGTTACGTCCAGTGGTGACCAATTCGTTTTGAAAAAAAAGGAACTGACACAAAACACAGACAGGAAAAAACACTAAAGTGTGTTTGTGTGCCCTTGTTTTCGGATGGGACCGAAACAATAGATTTTAGGTCCTCTGTAAAAATTCAATAGATTTCTCCGGTCCTCTCAAGATTAACAATAGACAGTCTATTGTTAAGGTTAGGGTTGAGGAAGAAAAAACAAAAGAAAGCACAATGAGGTCCTCGGAATGAATTGAAAACAAAACTCTGTGTGTGTGTGTGGATGTGTACGTCTGAGTGATTACTTTTTTCACTTGCGACATGAGTATAATAGTGACGGTCTTCGAGATTTAGGTGCGTGATCTGGATTCTTCTCTTAAGACATATCTTTTTAAACTTTTGTGTAAGTTTTTCGGTCCAAAGATGTACACATTTATGTATTGAGTGTAATCGTATGTTGCAAACTTCAACGCACTCACCGTTATTTTCTCTTCTTACGCCATCATCATGACCACATGCGAAAATGATGTTTCAATTTTACAGTTTATAAAATGTCGCTCACTGTTCTTCCTCAACACTAACCTTAACAATAGACTGTCTGTTGTTAATCTTGAGAGGACCGGAGAAATCTATTGAATTTTCTATAGAGAACCTAAAATCTATCGTTTCGGTCCTAGATCCCACCCGAAAACAAGGGCACACGCACACACGCGCCCCCCACACGCACACACATTGGCACGGACAGGTTTTCATTTTTACCACCCAACAGGACCCACCAGTTTCTGTCGTCACTCTACCATGGGGTACCCGCCCTGGGGTGTCGCTACTCATCCACTCAAAGCGTTTCCTTTGACAACCGTTCTCCCATGAATGCACAGTACAATATATAGCCAAAAGACTACAATATCTCATCTTAGCCCGTATATGGCGATGAGATAATAAAAAACGTATGCCTATGATATCAACCTTTTCCAGCACTATAGGTAAGACGAAAAAGACAAACGCATAAATGCCGAGTACTTGATTCTGGACTAGTGTTTGAAGGTCCGTCGGAAATTTCATTACACCATGAATATATACTTTTATATATGTTCTATTATGTTCTATAAATGTCTCACCTCACTTTAGTCCTTCACACATGCATCTGTTGTGAACAGGTGGAAATTGGCAGTTTCTTAGGTAGGTCTATCCATGATTTCGCAATACTCATGTCCGTGCCATATTTAGTTCGTAGTTTCTATTCACCATAACTAATCGTGCTTGGCATGAACGAATATCTTATGCTTAATGTGCCTTAGTCAGACTCAGTAGAAAGGAGTTCGCGAAAATAAGACTGATTATTGGTGCTAGCACAGACGAATAGCCACTCATGTAATAGATGTCTATTTGCCGGTATACAAGCGAACGGAGGCGGGGGAACAGTCCTGCATTGTCTATTCGCACGGACAAGTTTCGGTGTGTTCGAGTGAATAGAAACTGTCTATTTACGTGAACACGTGCGTGCGAATAAGCTTTCTATTCGCCCAGTGTTTGGGCGAAGGAACTCGACCTTGGACGATTCCCGTCAGATGTATGTGTGTGTTGAATGTCTCCTTTGGTCTTATTAAAAGATATATCTTAATTAAAGGCATATTTTACTGACATTTGAAGAGGTCTTTAATGGAAGAGAATAGTTATCCACTGCAGACACTTTAAATCACATGTCTTGTTCCTGATTCAATAAAGGTTTCCAGTTACAGCAAGTTTATGAAATGTCAGGTAACAGAGCCAAACTATGAAAACCTGTTTTTTTTTTTTTTTTTTGTTACCTTAAGTCCACATTTAATTATGCAATTTGATACAAGTGAAAATTTCGATCGATTTTACTGTAAATTTACCCTAAACTATTGGGGAAATTTGGTCATATTTCTTAAATACTATAGTAATGTTTCGTTTAGAGCAGTCAAGATTACAGACAAATACAATGACTATTCTAGAGGTTGTGCCTGATCTCAGACATTTCAGTCTTCCAAACATGCAATGAACCATTAGTATGCCGTTAAAAATTCATAACTTACTTCCTAAACGAACAAACTATTCAGATATTTTTTTTTTAGAAATAATTTTTATGACTTACCAATTTCCTTCAGTAGCCAATCCCTCTAAGACGTTGCAGTATACTTATTACATCTCTCACTGAGGACACGGGATCTAACGATACCTTACTTGTCAATAATAATTAAACCGAACAATATTTTTCTTTGTATATACCAATAAAGTGCCTAATAAAAAAAACAACATCTGCAGTCAATATTTGCAGAGAGATAAAAAGTTGCGAAAAAAAATTATACTGTTAACACAGGCAGACGTATGACTTCTCATAGATATTATATTATATAAACTTCTCAGACAAATATATATTACAAAGGGCCTCTTGGATGGGAAATATGAATGCTCTAATCAACAGAGGCATGCATTGATGTGTTTGATCGATTAGCTATCGATTTCGTGTATTACAGCAATCTCTAGAAGTTGAAAGACGCTTCAAAATCCAATTATTACCTAAGGTGTGAATCGCACTTTCTGTTTAAGTCAAACTTTATTTGTGTCAGACATGGTTGTGGCAGAGTCAAGACGGGAAACTAGACTGGGTAAAGTTTGCCTTTCCTTTGTGCATATAAGATGGATTACGTAGACAGCGATATCAAGATATCAAGCCAAAAAACTTCTGGGCAACATTGCCACATCGCCCCATTGCATTAATATGGACCGGTGACGTCGTTGTACCAAGCTTTGAAGAGTCTCTTCAGACGATCGAGGAAAACTTCAAATAAAAGTTGTTTTTTTTTAAATGTAGACTTCATTCAATACACCAACAATGCTTACCTATTATTCTAACCCATTTACAGAAATATGTAGTCTTGGTTTATTATAAAAACTGAAGAAATACATTGATTGTTTTCATAAAATACGCTATCATTATCAAAGATTAAGAGACATTTTGACATTTTCCCTAATGTTGAACTGATATAAAATATATATTTTAGAAATATATTCTAAAATTTAGTTAAGAACTGTATACCAAAATAACAATTAAGCCTCGAATAAAAATGATTTCAACATAGCTTATTCTTTCCATCCCTGTTACCTGTAGCCGGCAATGTTTTACTTTGATGAAACGTCACTCGCTTTCATTGGCTGAATCAATCCGTTGCTTCTGTCTTACTTCCGAATCTGTTGGCCGTAAGACGAATTGTTCTGAGTAATTATTTTGAGTAATTGTTTTAAGTAATTGTTTTGAGTAATTATTTTGAGTAATTATGAGATTATTGTCATTGCACAAATTAAGTGAGGTTCTTCTCGTCCAGAATATTTAGTTTCGTTTAGTTACTGAGAGATACAATTATCTGCAACTCCATGGTGTACATATAGAGTTGTCATTGTGTAAGGCTGCATGGTATTGAGTGATGCTAGACTGAAGTTTGTTAGCTTAAACTACTCACTCAGGTCCATATTCATGTTTGGTGGGTCCGTCACTTAAAATAAATGTTAAGCTTTGCATTTTCAAGTAACCTCAGTTTAAAGTACTTATAAGTCTTTAAATGTAATTGTTATTAATCGGTAAGAGATTGTAATTGATGTATCTCGCAGGCAGATCGTTTTGTTAGAACTAACTGGCTGAATTTCGTTTTGAACTTTTATTTGTGCATAGCGCCTTTGCTTTTTACTAGAACTTATTTCCAAAATGGCTGCTCACATGTGTAGATAAGAAGTAATAGTATTGCTCATGTTTTGAATTCATATTCGGGGTTGTTTGAAATCGGTTAAACCTCTTATTTGTGTGTAAAGAAGAGCTTTAACAACAACATGTTTTGTGGTTTTCAATGATTTGAAAGTTATGCACAACATTTATCATCGACGTGGTATGTTAGCGTAAGGGGAGCACTTGTTTTAGCTGCCATTTTGTGACGTCACAAATCTAGGAATGTGGTTACACAGAGAATAACTAAAGGAGTTGAGGAAGCGGTTATGATCAGAATAACCAATATTTGTTTATGTAAATGTATGAGTACATTTAATTCCTCATTAATTGTGACGCCAATAGTATTTTCCCTGTGATGCACACGTCATGATGAATTCACTGCATACATTTTAAGGGACAACTGATAATTAAATGGCAATTCCTGAGTAATCAAATAATTATAGGTGCATTCTACATTTTGTTTTTAATCTTATTTTATAGCATGTACGGACACAGCCAGTTTAATTCAAGTTCCTTCTATTTGTTTCTATTTATTCTATTTCCTTAGCTTGCTGTTTAGGTCATGTTATTTTTTTTTTTCGTTCTTTTTCTTTGATTTTCGAGGAGCTTTTCAGTAAGGAGCCAATAAATGGGAGCACGACCAAATCGAACAGATGTTTACTCTCGTACTTCGTTTGACCCTTAGCATTTACCCGCTGTCCCTAGTATGTCACCACCGGGCATCCTCTTCCCCGGCGACACAGTTGTAAGGGAGGAGGTGTCCCCATCCCCATTTTGAGGAATTTTTTCCTACAAGGAAATCTTAGATGCAGTCTAGTGCAATATTTGTCATTTTTTAAGTCTTTTAAAGTCATAAAATGTGCTAAACTGAGACATGAAAATTACAACTGATATTTCAGATTCGCTCTTATATATTGGGTTCTCGGGGGGATATGTCGTTACGTAAAAATATTTCCATTATTCGTTTTGAAAATTTTCAACAGTTGTTTCACAGGAGAAGTACTGTGCACGGTGTTTTATCAAAGGTATTCATACAGTCTTATGGACAGATTTCTTTTTTTATAATGTGTGACGATAAACATCGTAAATGAAGCATAAAACATTTTTGTGAGGTAAAAGGTAATCAATTGACACAGCCACATGCCTTGACAAATCTTGGTGTCTGTGGTAAACTGATCTATCTGTTGATAAAGTGTGGTTATCTGTGCTCTGGTTTATCAAAACAAACTCCTGAAGGGCTTCAACAGTAATTTACGTTTTCCTCATTTTGTTTTCACACACTAAGTGGGCTCCAATTGCTCTTTGGTCGACAATTTACTTTGTATTGTCGTTATCTTAAAAATATTGTGCATTATAAACGAAGTGGTTTCTTTATTTAGACATGAACAGGCAAGATAAGATGAAGTTGCCTAGGTCTGGTGCTCTGCATATTTATTGTGCTCACTGAAAGTGATTGATATAGGATTGAAACGATACTCATAATATTACCTTAAAATACAAATTAAAAATACTTAGTCTTTAAAATAATTACAATTTTAACCAAATTGACATTGTAGCAATTTGAAGTTCCCATTACCGGCAAGTTAGTTACCGTGATGTAAATAATGCTCTTATACCCTCTTCTTTCTAAAGGACTGACTATCATGTAACATAGAATATTTTTTACTTACATTGATTAATGTCTTCTGGGAGGAGCTAGTGTAAGGTTGTCCATTGCTTACTATAGTACATGAGTAAATATTTGACCAATGACGTCCGTGGGTTTGAGGGAGTCTTGCCAACGACATGCATGGAATGACGTGCAAAAACAAGTCCAGTGCAAATCTTCATTAAGCCCTTGCCACAGGATAGAAATGCAACTGATGTAATATACAACTCGAATAACGACAAAGAACAAGAAAGAAAAAAAGAAAAATGGGAAAGGAAAAGGAAGAGAGAAAAAAGGAAAATAAAATAGAAATAGAAAATAGAAAAATAAAAACGGAAAAAGACAAAGAAAAGGAAGATAAAAGAAGAAAGAAGGACATTAAAGTTTTCAAAGTTGGCAAATCAGTCTAAATGTCTTTTGTTTGAAATCACGAACGAATGTTTACATTTCAGATAAGCCACTTTCGTTATGTCATCTCGGTTGCACCCATGAAGTGAAATAATTTCGAAAAGATTCTTCCCCTTAATGCAAAAACCTCAACTCCTTATCAGTGGATCTTTTCTATAATACATAAATCAGTGAATGAATTTTGAGACAGATGCAAACAGAGAAGTTAAATTGCTCACAAAAACTGATAATAGTCAAACCCAAAGATTTCAGATTCATAGTTATTTACAATGAACAACGTGTTCTCAATAATGTTCAAAATTATTGCCAAAAAAAAAGCTAAATATCAAAAACAAGTTAATTCAATTACTAACCCCACCCCCCCAAAAAAAAACATATTCTAGACATGGATCATCGCACCCAGAAACCGTTTTATCGCAGTAACATTAAGCCTGTAACATATGTCCTTGTCGATCCATCCATTCATCTATACGAGGAATCAGTCTTTTCTTCTATGAAACCATTCGAAAGTTAACATTCTCATTTGCATTGTGTTATCTTTTATATTGTCGATCATGAACGCTTATCGTCATTAACAAAAAAATTGTGTCTGTATCTAAGAAGGTGAGCGTTGGTCGCGTTACAAATAAAATCCTTTGAAGGTAAAAGTAGCTCTATTCCCTCCCCTTAAATGAAATCAATTTGATATGTAATTTGGGACAGCTTTATTGAGTGATCTTGTGCAGTATCATCGCAAGAAGCTGACAATTTATTTGCATATGAGCCAACATAGTTGCAGGTGTTTACATAAAGATGTCCGGTCGTATCTCCATTTTAGTAGATTTGATAAAGTGAGAACTACCAGGAAGGCCTTTCCAATACGAATTTGCAAACACATGGTCCTCAGCGTTATAGTTGCTATTGAGGCGCGATTCACCGCAACCACTGTACCACCAGGCACCGCGATATAGCTCGGCACAGTTCTGAGTAGAATCGACGTCATTCTGTCTGTCGAATGTACTGAATGGAAAGTTCACATGGCTCCTCAAGGC
Source organism: Stichopus chloronotus (assembly GCA_021234535.1). Taxonomy (NCBI): domain Eukaryota; kingdom Metazoa; phylum Echinodermata; class Holothuroidea; order Aspidochirotida; family Stichopodidae; genus Stichopus; species Stichopus chloronotus. The sequence continues at coordinate 15,450,498 of CM037847.1, forward strand.
ATCATAACCTGCATTGGGAGAAGTGAACGAGATGCTTTATCAAAATTTCCTGAACGATAGTTTTATTCCTTGCTTTCCTTTTTGTGCATTTACAACATTTTCAATCACACTGACACATTTTTAACACACGGTTTGTTTAGTTGCTTACACCAAAATTTTTAAGAAACAAACTTAATACATTTTTAGGTCGAATAATTAAACATAGTCTGAGATGTTTCACTGAACACTGTGACATAGCGATTTTACCTGGTTCTTTTTTTCTTTTATTATAATGTCCTTAAGATCATCACATTTCGATTATGAAAAAAACCCATAAAACCTGGTCTATCGGTCGAGGTCAACGATTGTCGATTGATAAACCAATAACATGAAAAATTATTTTGATAACAGTGGATAATCGGTCGAGAATCTAAAATTCCCCAAATTGATTTTTCCATGGACCTGGTTTATCCGTCGATAATTCAAGGTATCTGTGGATAATCCAGAATTATCAAAACTTATTTCGAAAAATCTGGTGCATCGGTAGACAATCCAAGATGATGTGTTGGGGAACCAAGATTATCAAAATTGCTGTTAATAAACTTGTTTTATCGGTCGACAGTCCACGATTATCGGCCCAGATCCAAGATTATCAAACTTTATTTCGATAAACTTGGTTTATCTGTCAACAATCCAGGCGCATCGGTCGAGAATTCACGATTGTCAAAATTTTTGTTATGATTAATCTGATTTATCGGCCAACAGTTCAGGATCAGAGGTTGAGAATCTAAGTTTACCAGTCGCTAATCCAAGATTATAAAATCATCAGACAGCAGTACAGCGTTGCTGCAGTCTTGGTACATATAAAGTAGCGTCGTTCGTGTTACCCTGACATTTCTGTAAGTCATTACATGTGCGCATATCGCAAGACTAATGTGCAGTAAATAGAAAAATACTAATTCGAAATGTGAATACGAACTTATGAAGAACTTCCAGAACCTCGGTCTTAGCTTTACGCATGTTACAACTGGCGCAGCCTTCTAGGTAACACTAACTTAATAGTGACCATACTTGAAATAGGGATATCGTGTCTTCATGTCCTCAATTCATGTAGAAAAAAGTCAGTGTTATGAAAAATGGTAATACTATATCAGATGGGTTTACATGATACAAGAATCATTATAAATTATGCATCCGCTTTCGTTATTTCTTTGAGTACTTGGCAAATATTTGGGAGCTAAACACATGTAGAAAGGGACTGCAATCCGAATTGAAATGTATGGGGGTGACGTGTTTGACTAAAACAGGTTTGAATGATTAAAGCTGACCCGACAGGGTCTACGTACTGAAATTGTTGATGACTTTAGGTATTTTGGACAAGTCCAATAGGTTTTCCTCTGGGGTCTTGGGTGACGTAGATGAACGTGACTAGAAAAAAAAAAACCCAAGCTCCAAGGTATTTGCAGAATTGTGAGCTTTGGAGTGAAGGATTTCTGAAAATTTGAATGTCATTGAAAGAGCAAAACTGGTAATGACATTGCATATTTTGAGAAAAATATCATTTTGATGACGCGCAGGGTCTAGTGATTGAAGACACATATTGTCAAAAGTCTATGAAAGGAAAATGCGGTGGTGTGTGTCCAGGGTTTTTAACCAGGGACGAAAGCTGACCTGAGGGCATGTGTCCCAGGACTATCTAAGCCGAGCTCCATTATTTCCGCGGAGTGTACACGCAATGCTGGGGCTTCCACACCTCCGAGGTGGACGGAAATGGCATTTCCTGGCTGTCCTAAGCTGCATACATCCAGCCTTGAAATAGGAATATCATGTCTGCAATTACTAAATTCATGTAAAATAAATCCATTTATGAAAAATCGATTTTTGTTTTAGGTTGGAAAGATTTTTGCCCGACTTGTGTCACTTATTACGGAGCGGGATTAATACGGTATCTAAAGGGAGGACCATAATGAGCACACGGAAATTTGGGGTTTTGCAAACTCCCAGAAAGCCAAAACGGCGTTTCCATAGTTTTCTTAGCTGCATGTACCCAATCTCAAAACTAGAATATCATATCTACAATTTGAAAAGCAATCTATGAGAAATGGTGATATATGTATATGGAACTTTCCATGTCTCAAATAGAGTGGTTTTAAATCCTCAGCGAAATTTCAAAAAAAAAAGGAAAAAAACCTTCGTCGGTTAGGCAGAAATTACCATACCACCGCCAGATTCCAACTATTTGGCACTTTTTTTTGCTAAGATATCTATATGTCATATGAAGCACATATTCAGGGTTTTCAGCAGGGTGGAGACTTTGCTAGAAGACAACTGCATTTTGCGTGAACTGCGGGCAGGACTATCTACGTGGAGCGCCAACATCAGTCAACGTCGAGCGTATCCGGAATTTGTGGGATTTACAACTCCCCATATGATCGGAAAAGGCCTTTCGCGAGTGTCCAGGGGCTCATGTACCCAGCAGTGAATAGGGATCTCATGTCTGCAATTTTTCAATTAATTTCTTTGGAAAAATGGTAATAGTTTGGATTGCAATCGACGGCAATATTTGGCGTTTTTGGAAGTTCTAAAGTGTACTAAATTGATATATGAAAAATTTCACCTGATATTTCACATTTTCTGAAAACGTTTTTAATCACTATGTAACGCTTAGACACAGTGTGGTGCAAAATTTGGCATCTTTGATGTCGTAAAGTTAGAAGATATGATAACAGTTAGAAGTTATAAAAAATTCCAACTGTTACTGCCGATTTTCCGACTGACATCGCTCTGAAACTTATTTAGGGAGAGGTGAGACACTCACACACACACGGCGGACCCCGCGTCTCTCGCGTTCACAGAGTCTATGTTTGTCAATGAAACTACTTTTACTATTATGACATACTTTATTTTTTCTTGGAAAAACATTTTTGAAAACATCATTATTTCAAACACATCGCCTTTAATAAAATGTGATCACAGTGATAAGGAGGCTACTTAAATCTGCAAACTTTATACGGTCATATATACCAAACAGCATATTCTGGCCTCTAACACGCAAGTAATACATCATACATTACAAATTACAATGCAGTTACTCAAAACATGAAAAGATAGAAATTAAAACTGGAAGTTTTGTAACATGTAAATTGTCATTTGAAACGACCACTGCTACCGTTGATGTCAGACGATTTATTGCAAACCCAATAGATAATGGGACAATGTTAATTCTGCCTTAAATATCACGGTGAAACAAGGAATAATCTATTTTAATGGAATATACAGAGCATGATGTTACTGCGTGAATCTGTTTGAAATTCTTAAACATGAGAAATATTGTCAGAGTTGTTCGAAACAACTCTTGGAACGTTAGAACATATTTTCGCACGTAAGAAAATCTTTTTGTAGAACAAAAAAAAAACTTATGTAACGTTCGAAAAATGTTTCGTACTTTCAAAAATCTTTTGGAATGTTCGGGAAAACTTTTGGAACGTTAAAAAAAAATCTTTCCAACATTCGATAAGAAATAGAACTTTCGAAAATCTTTTCCACCGTTTCTAAAGATTTTCAAATGTGCCAAAATATTTTTATACTTTCGAAAAATATGTTTTGGAACGTTTACTTTTTACGTGACAAACAATATGCTCCCGTAATTTTTAGCTGTAAGCTTTGCATTTAACTCCAAATCTTAGTTACCGATGAAAACGCAAGCACGAAGTTCGAGTCGGTATTTTTTTGGTGTGCTGTGCTCTCTCTACAATTCTTTTTCGTTCAACATTTTATGAGTTACTTCAAGCTTGCTTCAGTGTTACAATTTTGTTTATTTAATCAATTTTCAACAACAGGATTGTACCTCTCCATGATATGAAGAATGGTAATCACGACAATCACTCTCTAGGAAATTTCAATGATTGTCACTGTATATTTAGTTTAAAGCTTAACGTGACTTTTAAAGATTAAGAGCAATTTGCTAACCTGCAGTTCCATTGAATTCCCCTAGTTCAGACAACCGGTAATTGTCACTTTCATCACTGATGCGGAACCATTCATATCCAGCATATAATAGCTCTCCATACCTGTTGACGATGTCAATCCGGAGTGTGCAGTTAAAATCGTTGGTGAGGTAAAACAGCTTATCGTTACCCAACCAGAAGTTAGTAGCCAGATCACCAAAACCTTCTTTAAAGTTGGTCCAGTTTCGGTGAAAGTCAGCAAACGAATCAGCACTACGTTGAAACACCTGGTAAATAGGTGATCAGAGGAAGACAGATTAACTGACAATTAGTATGAGCTATATGTGTATCTGAAATTTGACGAAATACATAACAAAAATTTCCTGGACGCACACTTGCGGGTACGGTGGAGGGAAGGGGTCGTTGCTGCGGACGTAAATCACTCCACTTCACCCAGTTCACGAGAGAAAAACAAACAAGCAAGTAATTTCCATGAAGTAGAAAATTAAGACATTACTTTAAATATTTGAACAAGATTAAGACATTACGTCTAAAATGTAGGAGTTTGTTGATGTAAAGTTAATGAAATAGCATCAAATGAAGCATCATGTTTTATCTTGTAATCACTGTATGGGACAAAAATGTTCCAAAGGTCGTATCAGGAACGGCTCACTAGTCTGACACATGGAGTCAATTTAAATTTAAGACTAAATTCTCAGGGAGGTATAAAGTAAAGTAGAAAATAAACAAAATCCAAGGGATCATTTAAAAAAAAATAGGAATTTATATATGTTAAATTCAGATACAGCAGTGAATGTCGCACCAGTTTTAATATCTCACTTCATTTAGGCATTTGTCATTTTTGTGGGTGTGAGTGTGTGTGTGTGGGGGGGTGCAGTCTCGATCAAATAAACAAGAAAAAGCCCTAATGAAGATATGAAATTATAAGAGGACAAAAATCAAAGTCATTCAACAGACATTATGAACGTATGACGTCATATTCATTCAACTCTAGCAGTGAATGCAGTTTTTACATATTGGCAACCTCCGTAAGCAAAACCACTTAGACCTTCGTCTGGAGTGTCAGTGGTCGTCAGTACCACCATATGAGAAGTCGCACACCCCTCCCCATGGACGTCAGTCCGTGGGCAACGACTATAGGAAGGGATGAGGAGAAAATTGTTTTAGAGTTACTATACAACAGATACCCGGAATTCTCAACAATCAAATAAAAAATACTTGTAAGCATAAGAGGCAGAAAAAAAAAAGATGAAAGAGTCGGAGTGAAAGGAGCTGCCAGCAGGACTGTCAGAGCAATCTGTCTAATAGAAGCACTACCATCGGTTGGTAGACGCTGAGCTTACAGGAATATTGTGAGTTTTGCAAAGTCACAGATACCCAGCATAGCGGACGGGGTTTCTTTTTAATTCAGTTACCCGCGACGAAAAAGTAACGTCATCGACTTAGGAGACAAATTCCTTTCTACTTCGCAGGAATCCTACGCACCCTTCAGTTACAAAGCTGTTTGGGGATTGGTTTAAGCATGGCTTTTAATTAAAAGAGATATAATGCAATAATCACACGTAGCTGTGTAAATCGACTCCAAATAAACATGTAACTGGACACCTGTGGAAAAGCATACTGCTTGGTACCCTGTGTGTCTCGATAAATACAATGGTCCATTGGCCATGAATATTAAGTTCATCAAGTTTCGGGCCCTGTTAAAGGATTGTTTGACCATCAGTGCTCTTCGGGTCGGAATCCATAACATGGGGGGGGGGGGGGGGGTGGAGAGGCGCCAAAGAGGGACTACACAGACAAAGGCCCAGATGATATTGAACTGTACGTCAAGGGTATTCTAAGCTGCATGTGCACAATTTTGCAATAAGGATCCCATGTTGTACTTTATAACCTTTTGTCTAAAAAAAAAACCAAAAAAAAAAAAAAAAACCAAAAAGACAATTAGCGTGTTTGAGCATTTCTATCAACACTTCAAAAACAAAACCACCATATTATCATAATCGATCTATAAATCGATATAAATCGAGGGGGGAGGGGTGGAGAACCTGGATCTAGTGGCAGATGAAGGCACACATTGTCATACATCTACAGTAAGACGTATCGGCCTCTCAGTTATCCAGGATTTTCAGGACCTGGCTCTAGCCTGAGTTCGAGCCCCATTTCCTAGCTGGCAGCACAGTGTAAGTGGAGCGCCATCATCGGTTGGCGAGAGGCGTAGAAGAGAACATTGGGACAAACAACCCAGCTGGCCGTAAGTGGCTTTTCCGGGTTGTCCCAAGAAGCATGCGTGTACCCAATGTTGAAAAAGGAAACTCCTGTCTGTAACTTTCTAAGTAAATGATAGGACCATCAACTGATGAATAAAAGGTAATAATCTGATTACATTTATCTAGAATATCTCCATCTAGGGAAAGCGTATTGGATGTTGCGACACTTGTATTTGTTTGACCACTAAATGGTGTAATTTATTAGAAAATTGTATTTGAAAGTACCAGGACTACTTGAAAGACTGTAAAACACTTTCCCTTTAAGAGAATCGTAAATCGACGAGAGCTAACATTCTTAAGGTATACTGCAAATACCATCCTAGCGGAGCGCCACCAACCACCGAAGCGGAGCCCTCAAGCAGAGGAAACTTTGGATTTTGGATTTAGAAATTCCTTAGATGGATGGGAACGGCACTTTCAGGGTGTCCTAAGCTGCATGTAATCAGCCTTGAAATATATATTTCATTGCTGGGATATTTTAAGGTAATGAGGGTAATATATATCAGTCCATGGGGAAATGGTTATAGGTTTGATGTATTTTATCGGGAATAACCCTACCTATTACATCGCATCCGCTCTTTAAAGGGAGCGTGAACTATGCGTTAAAGTTCAAAAGAATCTAACGATCGCTGTGAGCCAATAACTAAAGGTCGCAAATGGGGCGAGGGATGACGGTTCTGACATTTTTGCACTCTCCTTTACATGGTAAAGAACATATGTTTTATTGGTAATATTTCTTTAATAACAATTCGTATAGATTTTTACATTGGAGGTTTTACAGTGAGCTCCCTGTAAAACAATCTAAGCAAAGCGCCATCATCAGTTGCATATGATGAAGTTGTATAAAAGTATTTGTCAGATTGCAAAAAAGCACTTGGACCCATTTTCAACACTAGTAATCGTGTTTGCGAAAGTCGTAACCACACCCGTTTAGTTGTCTGATGTATAGGAGCTACCCAAATAAAATTTGTGAGAACCCCACCAGGTCCTTTACAACAGAAATCTCGTCTGCTAGTGGTCAATTTGAATTCAGGTGAATAAATGGCTAAATGTCCACTTAAAAGCAGGTGGCACCTTGAACAGTTGGTCAGGGTTGAGTTTTGGACCATGGTTAGTGGGCCCTGGTAAACACATGCAGCAGAGATATCATCACAGACATCCATTTCTGCAAAAGATGGGCTAACATTTTGTGGTTCACTACTCGGATATTGGTACCTTCTTCTTTTGATCAAAACAGCCTGGGTTGCCTTTCTGGTACGTAGGACCATATGAAGTTGTCATTAGGAAAAAAAAATTACATTATCGGTATTTTCTTGACATTATCGGTTGTTTCTACGTTATCAGTATTTTTTTTACACTATCGGTTGATTTTTACATTATCGGTTGATTTTTACATTATCGGTTGATTTTTACATTATCGGTTGATTTTTACATTATCGGTTGATTTTTACGTTGCCGGTTGTATCAGTTGCTCTAGTCTATACCACTGAACTATGCAGTACAAGGGTTCGTAAGGCATTGACAAGACTGAATACAGCGGTTTCGTGTATCTGAATCGAATCGTTGAATTAACTACTCTCCTTCCGTTTAAAATCACATGTGGAATTGTGTAGAAAGCAACTCGTGAAATTTCGGTAAACAAAATAATATTCAGTCCATTACTTACCGTCCATCCACCACCATCGGCCATGTTACAGTACACTTCAAAAGGTGATCCATTCCAGTCGGATGGTTTGATTGTATATATGCCACTAGTAGTGCTGCTAGCATTAAAAATATCCAGGCAATTGTTGGGAAAGGAGCATAATTCGTCATCACCATAGGAACCATAAAGGCAATAACACTGCCTTATATCATTCCGTATCTCACAGGCAGCATTTGTGCTACAGTTGTTTTCCCCAAGAACACTAATCTCTCCACTGGTGCATGAAATTATCATTGTACAGTTGGCATTTAAAGTAGAAGAACCATCCTAAGGAAAGAATCAATAAAGTAAGAATTTAGTTCAATTGTAATGAATACAAAAATCACTGCTGTAATATGCACAGTGTCATATCACATTCAGACTGAGTTTTCTGCTTTTTTGTTAAGAAAATAAGTAAATAATCGTAACTCAACTGGTGAGATCGTGTATACTTATAGAGAGTCTTTCCTTTCTTTATTTGCTTATTTTGTAGTATAATATATCATTACATGACAAAAAACAATAACATAATAAAAAAATAATGAAAGTGTTGTTTGTTATGATTTCATTCGTGATATGTTTCATTATAAATCAGTAAACGTAACGTGACAGGGGACATTACATCAGATGCAAAGGTTAGGCAGCAAATTGTAAACAAATTAATTATAAATATTTATATATATATATATATATATAAATATAGTTTTCCATTTTTTACTTTCATTCTTTTCAAGAGTAATAGTAACGAGTTTCTTCTTTTTATATGAATAAACTGATAAAAATACCATTGCCATTCTAACATCACTTTAGATTATTACATTTTACCGTAGTTGATTTATGAAATAATTATTTCAATGATAAATGGACAAATTTGTAAAGAGATCATGCCCCATTTCTTACCGTTATCCGGAAACTTGTATTTCCAACTATCTCGAAGCAGTCAATACCATTAGTTGTCTTTTCTGTGACGATTGTGGAGGAGGAAGAGGTAGCCTCGTTGTTTTCCGTGTAGATATGGAATCCTACAAAAAATAACATAATTATCGACGTAGAGATATCTCATTTCCAGTAGATTTAGCATACTCTTTATTGGTATCCAGGCTTATAACACTTCTGATTGTTTGTGGTAGTAATAAGTGGTAATAAAGGTTAATAATTAAAAGCAAAATATATTTTCTCTTCTTTTTGCCACCGAGATGAAGTACCTCAAATTATATCAATACAGATTAAACCAAAAAAAAAGGACATTTACAAATCCAAAGTGCTGAAACGTCCAAGATTTCTGTCAATACAATAAGACCTACTTCTTTCTTTTAACCTTATTTTCGTGATCAAGATTCGACGAAGGAACAGAAATTTCGCATTCTGTGTGTCAAGATTCGACTTTCTGTAATCGTCGATGTTTTCTTCCCTAAAGTTTAAAAATCAAGGTCGCTGCATCCTTAAAAAATCACACTGGAAAATGAACAACACCGGAATTTTTATATTTTAATTCCTTCTTATGTTGCATATTTGCTCCTTCACATTTTGTGTTTGCCTTTCGCAGCATAGAATATTTACCCACAAATATTCTTAATTTCTGTAATGACATTCTAGTTCTTTAGTTCACATAGGTAAAACTTTTTTTTAACTTGCTGCAGAAAACTTTATTGAATACAAAATCAATAGAACGGATCAAGTTATCTTGCGACATAAGATGTTTGTTCCACTCTCGGATCCACAAGGACCAACTTGGGTGATTGCCGCTTCCAAAGGTGTCCCAAAATTGTGCCCAATTGTTCAAAGGAAAACCAAATTAGGAAAAAATTACTTCACATTTTCACACTTTGTTTCACCAAACAGCATCTGCGAGCATTCAGATGTAAGCAAATTTCTCAAATGGGACATAAAAACCCCTCCTCTCAAACATCTTTCTCATTTCACTGAACTACCACTTGGTTTCTCCCTAACAAAGGACTTGTATCCTCTGTGATTTGTACTGTATCATCTGTACAATTGAAGTATTTGGGTCCATCTCTCCAGTATTGGCAACTCTGTAATCATTTCAGCGATTGGAGCTCTTGTAATTTCAATGACCTTTACAACCATTAGGTCTTGTCTCCAGTTGCCAGTAAAATAGTTTGGGGGAATCCATGTCGATCATCAATATTGATGATCTAGATATGTTTAAAGTCATGTGCCAACGGGGATCACTTAGACACAAAATAAGAATTAACTGCGTATTTGCAAAATATCACTCCTCCAATTATTTAACATTGCTAGAAAATGTGATGTGTGTTTGACTGTGACACTTGCTTGGATACGCTCCTACTCAATAAGGGAAAGCCAGATGAACATCGCATTTGGTTTTTGGGTTCACTACATTACGAAAATGTGGACTGCTGTTTTTGGTGGAAGTCAGAGATCATCTGGTGGGATAAGGGTACAACTTTGAAAGCCTGTCTAACACGGTATCTCAAGTTAGAAATTTTAGACAAAGTTTATACTTGGTACATGGATGAATTATTGTGAGAAAAGTTGATCTGTTTTGTCGAAGTGAGGCTATTGACAACGGGTGGGGGTCTGTTTTAACCCCAAGCAGTAATTTTATGACAACATTGGACAACAGTACACTCCCTTTAGTGATTGCCATGTATTACAGATGTACTGCTGACACTATCGGTTGGGTCAATGAGTTGATTCCACGAAAATTTCAAGCTGCTGATTCTTACATATGGGCCATCAATGCTAGTAATATAATTAGAGTGACTACAGAAAAACTGGTCTAGTTAGAATTATTTTTGCTTTCGGTTTGCTAAACAACTTTGCTCACCTCGTATAAATGGTGTGAGCTATGGAGATGACATCTGTATCTATTTGGTGTTCAAAATTGCTATCAATTACTCTCTCTCTCAAACAATGTTTGATGCAGTTCAATTATGGCTTAAAGTCATAAGGCATCACCAAAGATTAAAAGACCAAAGATGGCAATTTGTCGCAGATGGTATAACAGAACTACTCACTACTTTACCTCAGAAGAAAATACAGACAATACTGACTACAAATCTCATCATATTTCATGGACTTAATTGATTCTCGTTCGTCTACTTTAAAGTGTTCATCAACATGGATTTCAACATGAGTTACAAATATCACTCAAGAAGAGATTGAAACATGTCTACTCTAAAATGATAAAAGAGTGTCAAAAAATAACGTACCCTTGGATGACAGACGTACGTCTTTGAACCTTTCTGCAAAGTCACACAATTCTAGAAATGGAAGTAACAAGATGAAATGAATAACTTATCACTTATCATATGAAAGTAAAATGATCAATTAATTGATTAATGGATTCTTTTCAAATGACGTCACTCTTAGTCCCGTACTTTTCACGTGACTGTGTTAATACTCTGGAAGCCATAGACAACAGGTTTTGTGTGCAACTTGGCACATCAACTAAGTCCCAATGTAAAAGCGAAAGAGGAGTAACAACTGTAACAATGCATCAGTCGCAAACCTTATTTCCACTTCCTTCGATATTTTATTTTTGAAATAGATCAGGACTTTACTAATTTCATCTGGTTAATGTTTTTCAATAGGACTACCTGGTCTTAATTACACAGTTGTTAGAGCGTTCACAATAGAATGTCTGAATTCTAGATCATTACATGAATATATTTAATTAAGAATCTAGTCAGAATCGTGAAAATTACTTTGAGCTGACCACTGCCTATTTGAATTTTTAGGTTTAGAATTATCAAAGAAAAACAAAAAGAATTATGTCTATTTATATTTTCCAACAACAAACAAGTAAGAATTAACTATAATAACATTACACCTTACTTTCGCAGCAACATATTAGTCGCCTTAAGTACAATGGTACCTCGGTGATAAAGCAGTAATTCAAAGATAGTACAATACCACACCCAAAGAGAAGTTAGTGTGCCGTGACAAAATGGGTATCACATGCACCCTAATGAGATTAACATTTACTTGTGATTTACAAGGTTAATGAAACTACAAGCGCTATCTAATAGTGCAAACGCCTTGAAAAACAAATATAAAAACTAACAGAGCCAGCCTGTTGTATACACTACCCTAACACAGAGTAACTGTATAGGTACAACTCCCTCGTCGACACATGTAGGACTTTGTCTAAGCAACAATTTCAGTGATTACCTTGGGATGCTTATAATTGCTACTGAGAATATGGTTAAAAATATAACCGCTTTAATTACATTTTGATCTCAACAATTCAGTTACCATTACTAGTGTTGTTTATAATGAATGTTATGTGTTACTCTAGTGCATGGTTACTCACGGTCCTGTTGCCGTTGTTTAAACCGTGGTATATTAACATTTTCTTTATTTTCCGTCAGTAATCAGACGGAGCTTTATATTAAATGTCTAGAAAAGTCAGACGATATGAATATTTAATTTTGCTTGCTAAGGCACTCTAGTTTATGTAACTTCATTGGCTGATACAGTCATGTGAGTATAGACTGCGCGAAAAAATCTACTGACAAAAACTTTCTGCCAAAAGCTTGTCCTCGGCAGACTCGCTGGTGCAACCAACGAGGAACGAGCTTGTTCCTTTCCGTATGTAGGACTGTGTCATCGTCCCGTCTTTTCCTCTTTCGTCAACGTCATATACTTTTACAATCACCATCGTCACTTTCAATTTCATGTAATTTCTGTGTGCGAGTCGCACTGTCTGATCAATGGAACTCTGACCGTTAATATCTCTTTGAACTTTCGTCTTTCTGTTTTCCTGTCCTGCGTACTGGTGGACTATCCTTGTAACGTTAAGCGTACGCTACCAGATTCATACCGCCTCGTCGATCAACAGCAACCACGACTGCACCTCGCGAGATATATCCAACACTAGATATCATTCTCTCTGGATATTTATCCATTACGTAGAAGTGTAATAATGCAGAAGCTGTTCATGCGTGGATAGCAGTAAATGTAGCAAGAACTTACGTGCAAAGAAAGGGAAAAGTATCTGACGTTTTTAATTTACATCCAGAAAAAGTGTGAAAAAGGGATGAAAGTTGAATGGTGGTTGATTAAAAAAGATCACCTAACATGAACATGGATCCTAGTTATTTAACATCTGGAATAAACCAACTGTAACCCTCACCTATATAGGCGTCACTATTGTTGAAGTAGGCTTTTACGAAGTCTACTGTTTATGTAGCTCCACGTGCTGGGTTATTCAAGAGTATAAATATCCTGTAGGTCTAACGATGCAATGATTGGCAATACAAGGTAACCTGAAAAAAGGTGCAGGTTACTGCAGTTACTGTGCAGGGTGTAAAGGATGCAAAATGGTGCTACATTTGATGCTAGATTTGACCCCCTTCTCGGTGAATTATCATTTTTGAGCCATTTTCTGGTTAATTGAGATAATTTTGTAAATGATAGCCACTTTGAAAAGAAAAGAAATGTTATGCAATGAAATAAGTATTTTGCTAGGTTGGGAAAACTTGGGATAAGTGATGGGTGGCCTGGAAGAGGAATGTAAGGGAGGAGGTGTCCCCATTCCCTTTTGAGTAATTTGTCACCTACTAGGTAAGATTAGACGGCACTGGTGCTCTAAGGTAACAACAAAATAACACTGCTGGTAATGTCCGGAGTTGGCCAAAGTTATGCTGTGGTATATATGAGCCATAATATTATCACGCTGTCAAAATTATGGGCAACAGTATAAAGTAGTAAAATGTCAAAATAATATGAAGTTTAATCAATTCAAGAAAAGTACACTGGAGGAAATTCCACGCAGCAAGTACACGTTTTATTACACGCAACAACTACACGTTTTATCCAAATTACTTTAATTGACTCATAATTACTGAGCAGTTTTTTACAGCTAGGCATGAAACATCTCAGTTGTACTTATTTACGAAATTTAACGTAATAACATACACGTAATACCAAATATGGTCGTTAACTAGCACTTCACTGTCATTGCAGCTAACCAAATCATATATTTTATGAGTGCGGTTATTAAACTGATAAACTTTATTACTTTAAAATCATGTGTGAACAATTAAATAATACTTACCTCCACCTCTTACAGATTCTACAAAGAAGGCCATGGAAATAAAAACTAGGGAACCTACTTCTTTTGCCATCCTGATTGATAAAGAAAAGCCAACTGTATGTTAGTATATTTCGAAGATAACTGTAAGATGTCAGAGCTATTGAATGACAGTTTTATAACTGACCAAGTTATACCTCAGTTGAAAGCTTGTAGTAAATAATAACACTGATGTCAGGTTAGAGGTCAATCAATTAAATAACACAACATATAATATACATGGACCAGTGCATTGCCGTATGCAAAAAAAAAAAAACCGAAATGGATCCCAGATTTGTATAAAGGTTACAAAATTTGAAACAATAATTATATTTTCCATAAATAAAGTGGTCCAAACAGAGAAATCTCATTAGATATTCAATAAAGACATTAAAAAGAACCTCTGCAAGACGAAATATTAATAACGTGCAACTTGAACATAAAACTTTAGTTATTAGTTATCGATCGAATATATATATATTCTTTTTCTGAAAAGTGACAGGATCTGGCAGAGTTTGAGTAGGAACTGCCTTTATCAACAATTCTCCATTTGATTGAATAATCGGTTTTTTGTTCCTTTAGATTCCAGATGTATTTGCTTAGTGTTCTTGCATTTCTGTTTGTGCGATTTCTAAGGTTGCTTTTGTGTGCTGTGTATCTCTGTATAAATGTCTACTCTGTTAGGCCTACGTATGTTTGTTTGTTGTTATCATCGGTAACGGTTGCTTGGTATATTACTCCTGTCGCTAGATAGTTTCGTTGTAGTGGGCAGGTATCTCTCGATCGGCAATTGCAACTTTTCGTAGGTGTTGATGCCCCTTGGTTGACTTTCCTCTTGATGGCTTTGTTCTGTCCAGATATTATTTTTCTCATATTAGGCATGCAAGTGTAGCTAAGTTTGAAAGTGTTTCGGTTGAGTATTTTGTGCAGGTGGTGTTGAGGGGAGGGGGGGGGGGGAAACACTTGTCGATCAGCTAGAGGAACTTTCTTATGTTTGTGCTGACATTCTGGCTCTTTGGTGGGTTGTAACACGTGATATTTCGTTTCCGTCTTCTTTCCTCGCTGCTGGTGTTTGTGGCTGGTGTTGGGGTGTAATTGAGCTTGTAATTTCTAGAGTGGATCTTGGTATGGTGTTGTGGTTTTATTGAAGATGTCTCCATTAGTAGATATTGTTGTCAGGCGTTAGTGAATGCTGTCCGGGATGCTTTTTTTAAATATTGCCTGTGGATAATTGCTCACACGTTGGGTGTAGACTGGTTTGGAATTTGGCTTCCATGTAAGGTTGGTATGTGTCACTTCTGAGAGTCACGGAGATATAGAGGAAGTTAACAGGCTTCAGATTTGCTTCGTTGTGATTTTTTATTTTTCGTTTCAAGACTTTGCATATTTCCTTCTTGAGTATTTGTTTTGTGTGTCACGGCCAATCCATGATCGCGATAAAGTCCGAGTTGATACCTGTAATTGTGATACGATGTATATTTCTACGAGCTCGAAAGTTTCAGCTTCATCATAACTGCCCATATATTGTAACATCAAAGTTTGAGTTTGTAATTAGGATAGCATCAGTACACGATACACCTTTCCTGAAGCAAACTGATAAGGGTCCCTAAGATTATCAATAGCATATGTTATATGAGATAATTTTCTGAAACTTGAAACAAGTACGTAAACTGACAAAGATACAACAAGCTTCAAGATTATGTTTTACCGGCACGTTGTTCATAGCGTAATATAGCGTAATGAGTGATAGAACGTACAGGTCAAGAGCAAAGCTACATTTTGGGGGCTGGGAGGTACTTTAAAGAAGAGGCCTTAGCAAGGAGTCCAGGCAAAACATTTTCAACACAGTTGTAGCGTGATACGAAAAGGCAGTGTACTTCCACTACAATAACGGACTTTGTATCTCAGGCTGGGTGGGGGACTGAGATTTGTTCGTTTCCTAATGAAGAATGTTCATATTTGCTTAGATTTTGACGTCATCATTTTTCCCTGTATGAGACAAGATGATGGTGTTGATCTTCTCTTTCAGGTATCCTCCTTCTTGGCCTTCGTATATGTTACTTTATTTTTTTCGCCTACTTCATATTTTGTGCTGTCTGTCCCCTGTAGGGATGGACAACTTAACCTTCTTTATCCTCCACCTTGGTACCTCACTGCGGAAACATTTTGGTTGGTCACGTTGTTATTAAGATTTCTGAGCCTTGAATCAATAAGTAATGGCGATATATCGTTGTATATTAGTGTCTCGTTATCCATGCCCGTGAATGAAATACGAGGTGATGTTAAGCGGCTTAAGGAGTTCTGATGGCTAAATGAAGATGGAAGGCGAAACGACTTCAGGCAATGGAATAATTAGTCTGCATTTTCTGTTTTTTTTTCTTATCCTTACCAAGCTGAGGACCAACTGATACCCAGGCTGCAAAACTGAAAATTGAAAATTTCAACTTATCAATACTCAAAACATGTGGTAAGTTTAAATGGCAACTTGATATGAGTGCATTTGCTCTTATTATAAAGAACAAATGTCACTTTAACTGAATTAAATGTTTTTAGTGTTAAATGACGTCTACCGTTTGCCCAAAGTATACTACATCAAGGAGATAGAACAAAGAGCAGGTTGATTGACCAGGAATGATGCTACCAAAGAATGGAAGGTCTTTACCTACTGTTACCAGGGAATACTAATTCGACGAAATAACAAAGGTAAAGACCACCTGTTATGAGTTACGGCAGTCGCCTATCATCCCACGTTACATTTTCGTATTAAGGAGAGCAAGATTATCAATTGGCCCTGCTCTTCGATTAATATCAAATTCAAAAGAATACAATTTTTGAAAGCTCATATCACACAGCGTACAAAGAGGCGAATTGTTCCGATTACATAGGTGGAGGAGCGACTAGAAGAAAATTCTGGGAGAGTTTGAACGGTCTGGAAAGATGATTAAATGGCCTTAAGATTGAAATATCAACATTGGGCGCCTTGGAAGGAACGACATGATGCCTCTATTCTAAACTTGAAAGCTCATATCACACCACATACCCAGAGATGAATTGTTTCGATTACGTAGGTGAAAGAGTTTAAGACATGCTGTGGGAGCGACTAGAGGAAAATTCTGGCAGAATTTGAACGGTCTGGAGTGATGATTAAATGGCCTTTAGTCTGAAACATCGACATTCTGTGTTTTACTCTAAACTGAATGTGTGGAAACTGAAAATCCCTATTCATTTGTAACCTCTATAGATTTTGAAATGTAACTTGTCCACAGCATACTACAGTACATCGAAGTCACTAGTCACTTAACATGTTGAAGTGCAAAGTGTCGTTTGGGTAACGTATATTTAATTTGCCACTGTCAGTAAGATACGGAGGCAAATGACTGAAATTTCTTTATGGGCCAACAGACAAATAGAAACGATGCTCTACATGGACGGACGTCCATCGCCTCAATGGTAAGGCGACGCAGTTCCCTCACTTTTCTCACTTTTT
Organism: Stichopus chloronotus; assembly: GCA_021234535.1. Taxonomy (NCBI): domain Eukaryota; kingdom Metazoa; phylum Echinodermata; class Holothuroidea; order Aspidochirotida; family Stichopodidae; genus Stichopus; species Stichopus chloronotus. Next base: position 15,467,944 of record CM037847.1, read on the forward strand.
TGCCTCCTGCATTCTATAAATTTATATTCTATAAATATATATATATATATATATATGGAATTGGAGATTATATGTTGGCTACCTGACTATCATTGTCATGGCTGCAAACCTTGACAACTAAGCCCCTGAAATTAAATCTATCTAGACATATGTAAGGAGAGATGATTTTGCAGGCCAAAATTTCATATCAAGGTCACCACTCTTTATTTTTCTTTTCTTTCTATTTTCTTTCTTTTGGAAAGACCGTATTTAAATTGAAACGGAGTCAGATCATCCTCTATCACGTGATCATATTTATGAGAACGTTCGTAAGAGAGCTTTTTGTGTATATCAAATGAATTTCTGAAAATGTCAATTGCATCGGCTTGCAAATCTGTGATGAAGTCGTCGGTAATTAAATACAATTCATGCACTTAAAACTGCAATGATATATGTTATACAGTGCTGATATATCAATGTTGTTCTTTATATCATCTTCTGCCTATTCTTCTTGGTCAACAGGTTACACTACAAAACTGAAATGCAAAAAAAAGAAATAAGTAGGACTGGAAAGTGCTGGTTGTACAACGTCGCCTTACGCAACATTGAGTATGATGATCACGATTACTATGAATATGTATGAGACTGCTGTAGTAATCGACGATAGTTTAACCAGAGACTTCTTTCGGTCATCGTCTTCTGTTCGATTTGCCTATTGGAAGAAAGAAAATGAATAATTCATGAGTTGAGAAATGAAGCCATTCCTTGTTAGGACTGATTAATGTAGTGGTTGGGTTCAGATACTCAGATCTGCGAGAACAAGTGACATTTGAAGAATACGAAGAATGGTCATTATGGTAATGATCAATGACAATAATGGTGGTAATGACGATAAAACTGATGAAAAATATGAAGATGATGATGATGATGATGATGATGATGATGATGATGATGATGATGATGATGATGATGATGATGATGATGATAAATATGATGATACTTTTTGGTGATAATAATGACACTAAATATGATGATGCTTTTGGTGATGATAATAGAAGTGTGGATGAAGATGATCATACTAATGGCGGTGATGATGGTGATAAAGATGAAAATATGTTAATGACGAATATTACAACGATAATTAAAATGAATATTACTATGACGTCTATCTCCTAGAAAAATGTCTCACCATAATAGCACAAATGCATGATGGGATTGTAAATAGAAAAGACACAGGGAAGCACACCATGGTCACTAAGGAGAAAATTAACGCGTTCCTCGCCATTCGTTTTGCCTTGGCCTCATTCCATTGGTTGTCACTAGAGAAAGCGGAGTTTACCTGAAATAATAGATTAGACACTAACATATTGAGCATCTACTGAGTAATCTAAGTTATTTTTGTCTCTCATTGCTAGCCACGTGCCTTGAGTTAGTAGAGTTAATATAGTTAACGAGAAAGCTTTTGCTGATGAAGGGATAGATGCAAACTAAAATAATGACACGAGGCAGATGAATAGCTCCAGACATTGCTATTTTAAGGAATAATTATTACTTTAATTCATCATTCATTCTCAGATCTTACCTAGGTATTGCAAACTTTCAGTCACAGTATTAAAGATTTTGGCGGGTTTATAAACTCCGTCCAATCCCAGAACCACTCAGTCCCGTCTGACATGGCCAAAAGTAGGCCCGTCGATATTTTGCCATTTATGTCCCTCAAATATCAATTTTCTAACATTCCGATATGCTAAATAACTTTAAAATGACATATTTGAATTTTTTGTCATTTTGAAGAATTGCTCAAGTCGTAAAATTATTAGATTTAACAAAGCCACATAAGGGTTACTAACCCACCACGTTTCGTTTGAATTCTGCAAGGGGTGTACGATGTACCATAAAGTGTCATTTTTGGCAACTTTAACCACCCAAGTAAGGACAATATCTCCTACCTGTATACTACCTATAGGGATGAGATAATAACGCAGTATCTCAATAAACTCATTGACATGACTTCGGGCTAAAACGGTTTAATTATCGTCAATTGGGTTGTTATGCAATGTGAAAGATTAATATTCATGGTAAAATATGTCAATTCGGATAATTACAAAAGCTATAATGAAAAAAAGTAGTTCACAAATAGTACATTAATTAAGTTATGAATAAGCATTACCGATTTTGGTTGGGTGGTCACTACTTGAGATTCGACATCGTTTTCTGCGAAAAAAAAAATCATCAAAAACATCAAATCAAATTTAATGAAGAGAAAGACAAGATCTCTTCACTCTGTTTGGGTCACGATTTTCTCTTACAGCAACTCAACAGTGGTGAGAAAGACAACTGGAACGGAAAATTTGGCAGTTGGGCAAATGTTGCGTTGATTAATGTAGCAAGTACAAATAAGGGTAGAACTGAGTAAACCTAACTGTATTAGCAGCTATAGATAAAGGGAATGCAATATACTCTGATAGTAATAGAGCAGGGTTAAAATATTTCTTATCGTATCAACGTATATAAGTGATATGTACTGCGTCTGGTTCTTAACTCGTATTATTAGGGTTCTATTTCCCACTGTATGCATGTGCATTTACATCTATATTTACCTGTGTTTTGACAAAATGTAATAAACTTGGCGTGAGCGTAAAGCTACATCCTTCTTTTATACATATAATGGTTATCTAGCTGCATAGCATCAGTGGCTAGCTTAACGAATTGAAAGGGGGCACTATATTCATCGCCTTTATTTTTGCAAAGAAAAAAAATTACAAGTGGCTTCCTTTACCCTTTACCTATAAGAAATAGAACGCATCTACATGAACATGCAACAGCACAGGTCTCACTTGCAGATCAAATACATAGCACTCAAGAAGTAACTCTTTCATTGGTATCGAGAACTTGTATTTAGACAGGGGAAGAACTGTCCTTTGATGAAAAGTACAAAATGATCATCACATTGCGGCGTCAGAAATTAGCTGTTTCGACTAACTTATCAGAAATTATTATAATACTTCCTATTGTCTTGTTCAAAGAAGCCCGTGATGAAGTTGAATGAAAACTGTCAACCTATATTGTCGTTGTTTACCCTGTTGTAAGAATTTGAAATTACATGGCAGAATTTATCTGCTAGTGAAAACTACTTGTCTCCTTAAATTGTCTGACTGGTGTAATTAAAAGGCACACATAACTTTGGACATGAGATCACAGTTTTACTTTACTACGCACGTAACCATTTCAGTTATTATATATAATATATATTTCAATTATTATATATTGTAGACTTCCATGTCTTTCGCAGAGACCGTTTCCACAGTGATGTGCAGCTTTGCCTCTGCATGACTCGGAAAGACAGAACAAGTTTACACACATATTGGACCGTTCAGAACATTTAAAGGAAAATGTTGCATGCTCTTTACAGATTCACAACAAAATTGGATAAAGGTTGCTTTTTCTTGCTCGACATTCTTGAAACATCTCCGAAGAGTAAGAAAATAATCTACTTCATTAAGAAAAAGTTGTGACTTTGTTGTGAATAAAAAAGGAAAAAACAAGCCACGGTGATATTCGGAAATGCCCATCTTACAATGCCCTTGTACCACTTTAGTATAGCGATAGTGCAGAGCTTGTCTCTATACCTGCACAAGATTCTAGACCTGAATCTTCCTTAAGAATCAGTAACATAGCGTTCCTTGAGATTAACGCAATTCATGAACACCGTAAACATAATATAAGCAAATGAAGTGAATTTAATTTGGCTTACTTGCTTCCATCTTAACTTTTAATCTCTTGAAAGGTCGGATGAGTGGACAAACTTCTGATTTTGAACCACAAAAATTTCGTTTAGATGACTGTTGTCTTTTCGTCAACTACATCAACAACTTTGGCACCTTTTCAAAAATGCTTTCCAACGAAAATGAGAATGTTCCCGTTATTGCTGCTGAAGATTGGGTAACAGTTCATCTAAAATTGACAACGCAATTCGACACCTTGTAATTAGGGTAAGTGACTGTGACTGACCAATCAAAAGCATTGTGTTTTTAACTGATTTACTAGTCATTCAGAAGCTCTCGAACCGTAAACATTTTCCCTCAATTTCTTTCAGTTTCAACTTAGGTTAGTAGGACACTGTATTGCAAATGTGACTTCAAGACTGAAAAAAAATATAATATATAGTGTACATAAACAAAAAAGAATAGAAACGGAAGTACGGAAATATTGATGCTTGGATAATTACCAGTATATCCTGAAACCAAAGAGGTCAAAAGAACAGTAAAGATGTCCTGTAAGAAGGACATCAGCCACCTGCTGTATATATCAAGCACTGATGTGTTGCATGTCTGTATCGTTTGCTAACAGCTTTACTGATAAACTGGTATCTTTCATTACCGAAACCAATATCATCCATTCATTTTTGTCACGAAATGGTGAATAGATGGAAATGAATATGTAGCCAAGTAGACGATGAATGGAATGAAAGCGTTGTTTTAAGTTTTGGCGTTAGATATAATTTCTCGTTTACACACTTCAGACCCCTTTCACATCGCAATGGGCAATCTAATATGCTCAACGAAACCAGGAAAATGAACAAATACAGTGAAATAATCTCACTTTTTTTAGTGTAATTATAGTTTCGGTCTGTCCTGGAGCATCATCAAAAAATAGTACCACATTTCAGGTTTTGTGACATGAAAATGACATGTTGGAAGAGTCTCTGCTTTAATAATTGAAATGTTAAAAATAGTCACATCCAATAATTTTTTTTCGAATATTGACGACTGTATTAAGAATAAACATTGTCTAAGTATGCAAATTGATGACATCAAGGAACTGACTCGCATGAAATCTCACGCTATCCTTTGTTAACGTTACCTTTATTTTTAAGGACTATTGGGAATTTTATATGCCTCTAGGGTTTTGTTTTGGAAGCATGTATTTTTTCTTTACAATTATTGATATCATTTACCAATGTGAAACCCAGTAATTAAGTAATTAAGAGACCATATAGTCCAAACAAAAGAAATCCTGACACTGTGCAACACTCCGGCACGTCATCATTTATTGTTACATATGCATCAAGCTTTGAAAGACCATATATCAAAAACGGTAATAGACAGAAACACTTTTAACGGATTTTCAAACAGGGTTTCACTTTGCAACTTTTGAATTGAGCCAGCTCAGTTCTAGATGCATGTCAGACGACCTTTAATACAATCAGTTATTGTACAAGTTATTGTGAGGAGTAGGAAAGAGAAAAAAAGGAATTAACGACAATAGATAAAAAGCATCGGTCTCATCCATTTCGCTTTTCGTACAGTACATTGTTTACATTCTCTTCACCCATCTGCACTTCTTATGCTGAAAACAATAATTACACAGAATCACAAGGAACATACATGCCGGCCTTAATCGGGGTGTTAGTATCACAGGACTCTCTGGACCGCTATAGACGTTGACCCAAAGTATGATATCTTACAGAACTTTCATATCTAGTGTACTGGTAATATTGCATAATATTGTATCATCATTGCCTAAAACATACTTCCGAAGAGAGGATTAGAACAGTTGAACTGACTGTGTTACGTGTGCCAGTCACTAAACGACAAAAACAGTCATATGCCTGTATGCTATACACTGTCATTGCCTTTCATCCTTTTTTCCCTCCAGAACTTCAATTCTTTTTTACGCAGACCCATAGCCATTTTCTTTCGTTGAGGTATCACCAAACTTATTTAATCATGATCCTAAGGGAGGGACGTAGGGATAGCATTATTGGTGAAAAATTATTAGTTTGAAAAGAGATTCAAATGCAAAAACTTTTTGATTGTATGCTGAAGGAAATAGCCTTTACTTTTCCGCCTGTTCCTTTCATTTGGCACCAACCTGGAAAGCAACATCTACTTCAGGCTTCTTTCAGAAATAATTGCCCTGTTTAGAGTGTCAGAGTAAAAAGAAAATTGATATAGTTTTTTTTTCTGCTAAACTCTCATGTAAAGATGAAACGTAGGTATCAGAAAAGTTGGCACAGTTACCACTGGAACAGGTTTTCATAAAATTACTATTTAACCTAGGCTTATATTTGCCGAATTTCATTCATTTTTCAAACAATTAAACCCCACTTTTCATAGCTTTTTAATATTTTAACGAGTGAAGCAAGTCTTCCGATGACCTTTCGAAAACACAAGAATAACAGCACATTCTGATTTTAAAAATAATATTTCACTAAGAAATAAACGGTCCTTAAATAATTTTCACTGCAGTCATTTCGAACCACACAATAATATCTTCTTCCTAACTCAAGTTAATGAATGTTGTTTGAAGAAAGACTATTTGGCCAAGAAAGATGTCTAATTGCCTTTAGATTACAAAAATTCAAGGTATCAGTTGGAAAGTAGTACAAGATTTTTTTGCTTTTTGTTTAAAATTGAAGCAATAACTTAAAATTGAAACGTGACACTTAATTCCTGTGCTTACAATGGCATACATTAGAAATTCCCACTATGACTGCAAGCAATGGTCACATGTAGAATTAAATTGACGTATGCCAACTTAAATCTTTAGGCTTATCTATCAGTTTCCCTTGATTTATTGGACAAGAATGACATGTGATAGTTCATTGGACTTTCGATTGGAGGAAACTCATCTGTCAAATGAAATTGCCTTCTGCCACTTTTATCGGGTATCAGTCAGTGCCTGGTAATTTCATCTAGCAAATGAAGTGATTGGACTCGCCCTCAACCTATATACTTACGTATATCTACAAACTATCTCTCCATCATGAACGATTTATGAACACTAAATGGATAATACCAGTAGTGAATCGTTGTTACTTTGAAGCAAATGCTTGCCATCTTAATACCAGTGTCTTTGTTCAGTCTGTCCGAGAGAGTTAATGTGATCAACCGCCCTGATTGATGTGGATATTAGGATCTTACAAAAAGTTAGGAAGTGTTTCTTGTTTCCTGGTACCCCAATTTCTACCAGCCGAAGAAAATTCAGTCTTTATTTGCCAGACGCATGGACGGTACCATGATAATGAGTAGATAAGGACTGGTTCGTTAAGAACATAATCAGTAATGTAACACAGAAATAACAAGAGTCACTTTACTTAAAATGCTTCCTAAACTGAAGCATGCATGGTGCACAGTCAATAATCTAATAGTCCATTGTCACTTGTTTCCACGATTTCGTCAAAACAGTTATTTCCTGTAAATCGAATAGCTCATAATTACGGTGATGCATTGGCAATGTCAAATACATTCTTCTACACTTGAATTAAACAAGGAAGGAAGGGAATACTGAAATTTCATGTTAGTTCTAGAGTGCCGACGGGAATTTGGTGATAGAGATCTTTAAGCACATCGGTTGCAGTTTCAAACTAATTGTCTTTAACGAGATTTCAAAGATCTGAGATTTCATTCAGAGAAGCAAATTTCAAAAATATTCAACCCGCTAAAAAAGGAATACATCGGTCACTACTATATATGTATTTGGATATGACGAGATAGCTAAAATTAATATTTGTCTTTCGGTGACTTTGATGGCGCTGATTACCTAAGCGCTACGACTAGAATACAATACTTCTGTACTATAAGCTATCAGTGATTGAAGATTTTAAGGAGACTTAAAAGAGAAAGGAATTTTATCAGAGACTGAAGTGGTGGCTAGATTAGCAGATTTGTCACTAGTAACCATACTAGATTTGGAGATAAACATCTAGCTACATGAATTGAATCTGCTTAAATCGAATAAGTCCTCAATTAATTGGTGTCACCTCTTATAAGAAGAGCATATGCCAGGTATGTAGCTTCATGGATCCTAGTAAATCAATTTTTAATTAAAAGGTGATTTCCATTTATCCGGGCACTTTAATTGCGACAGTCGCAACGTGTTCTTCGTCCTTCCGTATTATTATATTCACCAAAACTGTAAGGCATTTTGGTTTTAATAACCGCAAATTTGGCATTTCAACCGCAACTTTAGCAAGGGAAAAAGGTAGTGATTTCTCCGTTGCCAAACAGTTAGCTCTCCAGGTCAGGCTCTCTGCGATTCCAAGTTTGTCATATCAGAGGGAAACTTCTGATCCTTTGCCAAACTTCTGATCGTATGCTAAAAGACTCACGGAGACGAAATTGATAATATCCCTTGGCAAAACCAAACAAGATTCCCTCAACACCTGTCTCCAAGATTCCAAATAGCTCTAGTGCATACTTGTAATCTGGTCATTGTAAGGACTTTATTCAACTCTTGCCTCCATCTAAAGGTAGTGTCAAAAATTATGACTAAAATAAATTGATGGTATTTTACAATCCATCACTGTGTCGTTTCATTCTCTATATGTGCACCAACCGGTGGCTAGATTTTCCAGGGCTAAATTTGAGAGCTTGAAGTATGAAACTGATGTAATGGACGGTCAATACATTGCTAATTTATTTTATACCGGTCTTTTATCAGAACGATTGCTATTTTACACACAACATTTATTACATTTTACACACACCTTTTTGTTTAACAATCTCATTATTAATAAAGGTAAGTCATATATGCTTATTTGGGGGTTATTTGACGTCAAGCGAGGAACTCATGTGATATGTTATCCGTTGTTTACTGAAACTTTATTTCAAGGAATTTTATATGCCTCAAATGTTTCAGTTTTGTAGCATGCATTGTCTTCTTCTAAATTATTGATATCACTAACCAATGTGAAACCTAGTAATTAAGAAGTAATACAATGGGCGTTACGACGTAACACTCCTCATCATCGGTTTTGACCAAAAAACTTCGAACAATCAAATTCTGCCAAAATAGACATCAGTAGATATAAACACAATTCCAACAGATTATTGAGGGCCTAACTCTTCAACTCACTTCTGAGTGAACCGAGCCCTTTTTTTAGATGCATGTCACTTGGTCTTTTAAACTGAGAGAACGATTAATAGGTGAATCACAACACTTTGCTCCAAATGGTGTAGCGTGTGAATACAAATTTAGAATCCTCGGTCGCATCATGATTCCCCGCCTGTCCCAAAATTAATGTAGAGGCACGTACAATGTAGGAAGATACTCAAGTAGCTCGGTAACAAAGGCCTACCGAGAATTTATAACAAAGGATTTAACTTAGAATTTTTTGGAATTTGAATGTTTACCACTTGGGTTTTTAGGGATATCCCTTAGTGCCTGGGTCATTAAATAGCGACTCCCTAAATAAGTACAATCCTTTGCCTACAAAATCTCAGTTGACAATTGGTTGACATTTGTTTACTGTCTTTGGGAATAGGGCAAGGAATTGTTTCTTAGTGGCACCATTTTGCATCATTTAGCACTTTATTTATAAAAGACTTTCTGGAGTTGAGATTGACCCCCCTCTGCTCAAAGCCTCTCAACCACTTTGCGATCGCCTAGGCGCTTCATGTTTGCCGTATTGGAGTTGTCAAGGGGCACGTGCCCCTGGGAAACCTTACCCCCACTGAGATTTTAGATCTTTAAAAAACACAGATCTCATGTTTTTACAGAATCGAGGGGTTATTCACCTTAATTTATAATTGAAGACCTGTGTTTGATGAACAGGAGTACCCTCTGAATGGTGGCTTTTATCCATTACAAATACATCAAAGAGCTTCCGCAGGCTCCTCCCAATTTGTCCCCACTGTTAGTCTTCTCCGTAACTTAAAATTATCCAACTGTGGTTTAAAACCTGTGTTTAGTTATACTTGCAGTTGTCCACCTTTGACTTTTGACCTCTTTTTAGTCTGAAGAATCTCTTCACATAAAGACTTTTGTACATCACAAATGCCATGGCACCTAACAACTACTTGTGTCTTCACCCTGTGGGTCCCAAACAGGGCTTCGCCCCTGCGCCCCGAAAGGTTAGTACCTGCACCTGTTATGCTAAATTCAATTTCCTAAACCTGTCAAATTTTCTTCATATACTGAGGAGAAATTTAGAAGGCAGCTATGTGTTACATACAAAGGAACAATAATTAGTGGGTAATTCATGTTTTTTTTTTTTTCTTTTTGAAAATTTGTGACAAGACACTTTTCACGTTAGTACAATGTAAAACTCGTAATCGTACGATGAAATAGTGTGTAACCACCACCACGAACGAGATATGGAAAAAGTACCACACCGGGCTTATCTTTAATGACACAATCCGACAGATTATGCAGATGAGAAGGGAGAAGGATCGTATTACCGAATCTGTTAATACATTTCATAGCTGTTTTATTGGCAAGAATATTGAATTTAGCAGCAAAATAAAAAACAACAACCCAGCGTTCTAGCACATTTGCATTCTCTGAATAATCATGCAGGTTTGGTTTGATCTATGACTGTAGTTAATCTGTGGGTGATCATTACGGTCACAAATAAATGTAAACAAATCTTGTTTGTGAAAATTTCAGCAATTTGTTTTCCTTTGATCTTTACTTTTGAATAGAAAAGTTGTATTGTTTATATTTCTTTGTAGTCATTAGTATTTATTCTGATACAAATGACTGCTGATGGCTTTCAAAAACTCCAGTCCTCAACATACAGAGGAACAGATTCAATGGGACGAAAAGTCCTCAGTATATACAGATGGGGATTTTCCGGTACAATTGACTGCTATTGTACAGGTTGGATTCGCACCTCTGCTACTGCAATCCACAAAATTTGTTAAATGTACAAATACATGTGAAGACGGTTAACAAATTTCAAACAGCATGTCTCTATCAGCTACGGTAAATATCATTTATCTTTCACATTTTCTTTTTTTATTTTATTGTCGTTGTCACAGTAGTCTAAACAATGAATTGAAGACTATGTGAGCGAATTAAGTTTTTTTTCAATTTTTCTTAATGGAAGTATAAAATTTTCTGTGGCAAATTTTGCTCCATATTGTGAAGTTTTGGTCTAAGGCCGATATTTAAGATATTTAATATTCACGTATTATCCAAAGGCAAAATGAAAATTCGAAATTATTAAAAGGATCCCAACCATCCTCTGTAACTTGATCAAATGTATAGTGCACGTTAATTTGATCACTTTTGTGCATGCCACTTGATTGTCTACAAATTTCAAATGCTGCGATTTACAAGTGAGTGATAAAGCCAGTAGTGATAATATACGATTCACTTATAAGATATTATAGTGATTATTTATTCATGCTGACTTTTAGATCATGTTGTACCTATATTCCTTATTATCAAAAGATAACAATTCAAAAGTGAAATGCAAAAATTAAGTATACGACCGGGTTGACCCAATGTAAGTCACATTACGCAACACTGATTACGATTATCACGATATTATCAACATATTGAGTATCTATGAGACTCCTGTAGTAATCTACGATAGTTTAGCCAGACACTTCTTTTGGTCACCGTCTGCTGTTCGATTTGCCTATGGAAAAAAGAAGGAAAATGAATAATTCATTTCTTGAGAAATGACGTCCTTCACAGAATATGGCTAATACTAAATAATCTTGTGGTTTGGTTCACTTCTGTTACAACGAGTCGATGGCAGCTGAAGGACGGTGGGCGATAATGATCGGTGACGATAATGATAAATGATAATGATATAGTTGTAATGACGATAAAACTGGTAAAAAGATATGATAACAGTGATGGTGATGATGGTGACGATAATGCAGAAGTTTCTAAAGATGAGGATCATAATAATAATACTGGTAATGGTGCTACTAATTATGGTTATACTTTTAGTAACGATAATTACAATGAATATTTTTATGAGGTCAATATCCTTGAATAATGTCTCACCGTAACAGCACAAATGCTTGATGGGATTGTACACAGAAAGGACACTGGGAAACGCAACAGGGTCTCTAAGGAGAAAATTAACGCAAATATCGCCATGCGTCTTGCCTTCTTCTCATTCAATAGACTGTCACCAGGTGTCGCTGGATTTACCTGAAATAGCAGATTTGACTCTAAACAATTGAGCATTCACCACGTAAGTAATCGACCTTGCTTATCTTCCCTTACTATAGCCATGTACGTTGACATGAATACAAATACTTCCTTTCAGTTTTAAAGTCAGCAGTTTTGATTATATTTTCAAAGCAGATCTGACCACATGTTTGGTCAATCATGTACTTGAATTTCAAATCAATCGTTCAGTGTTTTTTTATGGGTACGGGCATGAATACGATTCAACAACACTTTAATGATCGAAAATCAAACTAAAATCAAGAGCCATAAACACTGATGTTTTTATGACCATTGTCAAACTTTATTGCTGATGACCTTTGTGTTGTTATCAGGTTTTCTGATTGGGGAAGAATAATATCAATGGAAGCAAACTATACAAAATGGAAAATAAAACCATATGCATCATTTTTATGTTTCAATTTTATCTTCGAATTGTTTATCTAAGATTTTGCGAGAAAACTTATTTCAAACATCTTGGTAGTCCCCTATTGTCAAAAAAGAAGATTAGTTGCGTCTAATCAGGAAGAGAAAAAACGATGTAAACAATCTATGATGATATTTACGAACATGTAAAACACATAGTGGTCAGAATGAAGGTCTAAAACCATCCGGTTTAAGTTTCGTTTAACATGCATTTCACGATATCAACAGAAAACTGCACAATGTTTATATACTTTGCATGTATCCCATAAGATCAGTGGTAGACTGATCTATGAACAAGATTACCCGGGATGTAAGGAAAGAGGCATCCCTCCCATTGAGAAAACTTTTGCTCATGCTGTCCGGGGTAGATGCTACATTATGATTCTAAATTTGAATTAAAGATCTTCAGAAATTGCTGATTATTAAGTAGTGATTTATAATTTTCCCTTCATTCATTCTAAACCATTTATTCTTAGACCTTACCTGGGTAAACTAAATTGCTCGTGTGTTATGTTTGTGCACAGTACTGAATTTATTGGTAGGAAATTTCTGAACTCCTTCCCTCGTCCTTCGAAAGCTGTAGACGTGTAGTTCCTGTATGTGTGCAGTGTTTCCTTTCTATGCATAACATTAAAGTCATTAAGTATGGTCCTGTTTCAATTGATCATGATTGTTTGGGGGTTGTTCGAGATCATGTTAACCCCAAAATAATGTAATGGCTTATTTGCTGCCTTGCAGCTTGCTAAATCTGTGATCCGTACAAGGTCTTGTCTTGTACATTTGGTAATTGTTTGTTCCAAAATATATATTTTAATCTGATGAAAGCTGACTGTTTTCATTGACAATGTCCTCTGATACAAATCAAATATTGACACAAATATTTTGGCAAATTTTGGTTTTCTGAGCAGATATTTTTGACTAATGCTAAAAAATTGTAATGTGATTTCGGATCGCAATCCAGTCCGAAATGGCTGTAGTGTGACACAAGCATCAGCATCTTTGCTGAGCTTGAGAAATGTCAATTTCCAAAATGTCATTTTGATATTATACTTCATCAATGCCAAATCGAATTTTGCCAGTTTGACGAACAACACCTCGCCAAAATGGCACTTTTTTCTACATTGGACCAAGGAATTTTGACATTTGACGGTAAGTTCTTCTCGTCACAATGTCAAATTTCTTACATTTCATCCATTTCCAAACGATGCTGCGATGGGGTACTTTAGATTTAGATATTTGCCATTTTGAAGATTTAATTAAGTCTCAAATGTCTGCTTTACCAACTATCATTTTCCCAGAACTTTTGAATGGACTTAGCATTTGAACTCAGTATTTGACCCAATATATCAATGACCTCAATATACGATTCGCTGTTTTAAATTAAATCAGCTATCAATAAACATTACCTAGTTTAGTTGTTTGGTCACTACTTGAGATTCGACATGTTGTTCTGCAAAAACGAGATAAAAAAGACAAAATCGCATCACATTTACTGCAGAGAATGACACAATGTAGTCCTTCCGTTCGGGTCATGATTATTTAATGCAGCGACTCATCTAGTCACGCAAATGTCACGACGTAGATCACTTGAACTGAAAATTTGACAGTTTTGTAAAATTTGCCTCATTTTGTTTGTCTCTGCCGTATGTTCAATCTGTGATGACCTTTTTTTAAGAAAGAAGTACTTTAAGTGTCATCTGAGTAATCACATTCTTTAGCAAGTACAAATGAGGATGTATGTTAAGTGTGTATGTTTTAATTAAGGGTATGTGTCAAATACGAAGGGTATATGTTATTTTTAATTCAGTCAATTTGACGTTATTAGCAGTAGATCTTTTTCCCTAACCTTAACTCTGGAGTTAGGTATGTTGTTGGCTGGTAACTGCCGTTACTCAACCAAGTCATCAGTGCAACAACGTAAGCACCAATAAACCTGCTTTGAACGTATCTGCATTTGTTTATAAATAAACCTGTTATCTGTATGTGAATAACAGTGGCTATTTTGCTTGGCTAGTGTAAGGCATAATCATCTTTATATGCAAAACTAAGGTCGGCATTATTCACTCCTTGTTAACAGGTGTTACCCTGTATTCTTTGTATAAACATGACTGTTTCGTATACAATTTCGTTCATATTGCGTTAGGTAATTTACCTACAAACTTTACCTGTCTTTGTCGTAGAGACCTTGTTCTACAATAGTTTACTCTCTGCTTCTGTTTGTCTCTGGAGGGCATATCAAGTTCAATGACATATAGGTCCGAAACATTCAAAGTAAAAATAATGGGTTTACTTCTAGGCACACAGCTGCACGCTGCACTTGCTAAAGTGATCGCGTATACATAAAAACCAAAAGACAGTCACCATTACGTAAAAGCTACGGAAGCGGCACAAAAACAATACGGAATACATGTTTGAAAATTAATACATAGACAACCCCGCGTGAATTTGCAACAACACACATCTCACTTGTGTATCAAGAACATAGTACTCAAGACGTATTTCTTTGATCGATATCGGAAGGTTGTAGTATTTAGTAAGCACTGTCCTTCAACTAAGGAAAGACAAACTGATCACATCATTATGGTGTTAGTGTTCGTTTGTATTGAATAACTAAATATTCATTGATAGCTATACGTCCCGTCAGCTTGTTCAAAGAATCGAAACTTTTAACTTGAACATGGTTGACAACATTGTCGTACTGGGGGTGTGTTTCAAGAATTTTAAATCATGTGACAGTATTTATCCCCTGAGAACAAGTTGTTTCCCATATAGTCGGAATGTTAAAAGGCATATCAAGCTTCTGAACATAAAATGTTAATCTTGTAACACCACACCCGTTATTACTTCAACTATCTGATAGATTTTCCTGTCTTTCGTAAAGACCTTGATCACATAAATTTGTTTTTGCTACTGCATGTCCCTGGACGGCATAGGAGGTTAACACACATCTTGATCCAGAAGATGTTTAAGTAAAATGAGTGGTTTGCACAGTTTTTTTCTTGCTCCAGAAGATCACGGGAGAATCATGAAACCACTTTAATTTACTCAAGAAAATTTAAATTAGGAAATTTAAAACAAAGCACAAGTGCTGCAGAGGAATTGCGTTCTTATGTGTTCAGGACATGTTCAAAAATACACTTGTGACAAAGCCCGTGCATCACTTCGGTACAGTGATAAGCTTTAATTTACCTATTTGTAAGATTCTATAAATGACCTTTTCTCCAATCGGTAACATGACCTTCCTTGTAATTAACACAGCCGATGAAAACCTTAAACATAAAGTAAGCCAGCGAAGTCCATCTACTTATGACAATGAGTAAACTTAAAATTTCGCTTACTTGTGTTAATCTTAAATTTTAATTACTTGAATGGTCAGATGAGTGGACAATCTTCTGATTTTTCAACCACAAAAACTGTGACTGACCAATCAGAGACATTGCTTTAACTCAATCATTTTGGGGCATGCAGATGCTGACGAACGGTTATTTTAACGTCTCCCAATTTCTAACATACGTTATAAACATAACGCTCATATTCAGTAAACTATATCGCAATATTGACTTCACGATTATAAATAATAAAGGACTATACATGAGGTGAAAGGGTAAAGGGATAAAAACACAAATTTTATGTTCAGTATGAAAATAATGATGCTCAGTTTATCACATGGTAAATCCTGGCCACCTTTGACAAGACTTTTCCCTCAAAAAAGTCAAAACAAAAATTATGCGAGACTGATGTAAATAAAACGCAGTAATAACGAATAACACATGCCTGCATTTCCCTTCTTATGACATATAAGTCGATGAACCTTTGCACATTTCTTTTAGGAGAGACCAGAAATCGTCGTGAGTGATTTATGGGCAAGATTGACTTTCAGATTAAAAATAGTTTAGGACTTTGTTACATACTGTGAAAGGGTAAAGGGATACAAACACAAATTTTAAGTTTAGTATGAAAATAATGATGCTTAGTTTATCGCATGGTAAATTCTGGCGACCTTTGCCAAGACTTTTCATTCAAAAGAGTCAAAACAAAATTCATGAGATACTGATGTAAATGAAAAGCAGGTATAACACATGCCTGCATTTGTCTTCCTATGACATATAAGTAGGTGAACCTTTGCTCATTGTGTGTGATTTCGAAAGAATAAATGTTTTTTTTTAAGAAGACCAGGTGGTTGAATGTAAAATAGCTGGTTCTTTTGACCAAGCTAGACTGGTTTCTGTTGTCTTGGTCATATTTTTTATATTGCGCAACTTCATAGTGGGGCACCTTCCTCGGCGGTTGGGGTTTTATTCACCATTCTTTCAGCATATGGAAGTAACCCCGGAAGAAACATCTAGGAGAAGATGAAAACACTCTGATTTGAAATACCAAAAAATTCGATCAATGTATGAAAAAAATGTATACTTTATATCATTTGACGGCAGTGTACCGTCGAGGTCTGTCTGCATAGACACGGTTAGAAGTGGGATTTTGCTGAAAGCTATATTAGTGTTTGTAATATGTCGAGCGTTAGTGTTGCACGTTGACAGAATGGGGAAAGGGCGTCTTAGAAATCGATATAAGTTGACGACCAGACTTCTATTTATTTATGATTCTACTCGCAGACTTACAAAGATATAAATTTGAGAGACAATCAGACAAAATATAATAAGTATAAGAGGTTGCTGAAGATAAGGAACCGAGAGAAAAGTAGAAATTCCCCTCCGCAGTGATCGGGTAAGCAAGTAGAGATCTTCCCCGTTTCTGAAGTCGCAGCCAAGAGGCCCGACTGTTCTTGGAACTTCAGTCTATAGGTGTGGAATTGCTGGGTTGGCAATAAGAGGATACTTAACTACCCAATTGGCCAACAGCACTTCTATGATCCTGAAATATTCAATAGCGATATCTCTGCGTGAAATCTCTGCATCTTGACTGCTTGAATATAGTTAAGAAGTTATCGCAGGAAACCGTTTTCTTATCTAGATAGAGATACGTTTGTCAAACCTACTGAACGTTGTAATTTACCTTTTACTACACACCAACATCATAACCTAAAGCATCAGAATGTTACATGTAGGAATAAAATCATTATCATTGCTTTTTCTTTTGTTCTTTTTTTTTTTTTTGTCTCTTTTCTTCGAAGAGCTGCCTACAATGACGTGAAGAGAGAGGAAACAGTTTGAAAAGCACTATTATTAAAATTTGTCAAACTTTTTGGCCCTCTGATCACTGTTGCTTCGGCAGTACGGTAGACAAACGTACTTCGACCTGTGGATAGGATGAGTGCATAATGCGATTTCATAATCTTTTTGTGATCACCATGCTCTTACACCTGAATGCAACACCTGGTTTGATCATCTTAAACAATATTTTGAACACAAAGATGCCCGGTTTCATTTGAAGACATGAAGAAGGTAAAATGTTTGCCAACCTAGTATTCTATGGAATGCCATGACGATTTTGTCTTCTTTTTAGTTTTAGGCTGGAAACTAATCGCTGTTTTGTATTAACATACCTATCTCTTCTTGTCTTTTTTTGCAATTGCGCAATACATTTCACCGTGTTACCAAGGTGGATGAAGTATCCAACTTTAAATTCATGCATTTAAATTTAATAGTCTAATCTATTATCTAAGTAAATATGACTCAAGCCTTACAATTTGAAATCTTATTACTTAGAGATGCCGTAGGAGTCAATAATGATAACTGACATGTATTCCGTATTTTCCAGATTCATTCAACCAAATTAACGGTATGAGAATCACCAGGAAACCAATTCAAATCACAGATTGATGAAGCCTAGTAATTTTGCATACGTCGATTTTAATTCCTACGGAAGTTCATATAGTGGACAGTGTACACCTATGAGTTCTACGCATTTCTTCTTTTGCATCTTCATACGCCGCTCTCTTACTAAATTTCTTACCATCAGGATGTTTCTCTCCTCCTTAGAGATCTTATATCGCTTCTCAATCGTGGGCTGGATGAAGATGGCGTCAAAAGGATAGTAGAGAACAGTTCCTTGAGCATGAAGGCATCGTACAACGAAGATGCCTTGGAAATTGTAAATGAATTATATGTATTGTATCTTGGATCACCTATCGAGCAAATGCACTCTAGTAGCCTATATTGGGTTACGCTTAAGACTTATGATACGATTGTTATCTTGACATCCTAGGTTCGAATACTCCTCTAACTTATTTTCACAGGTTTCACTATTCTTCTTTTCACAGAATATCCACAACTTTAAGGGAGTGAGAAGAGAGAAAAACAGAAAAAAAAATCTAAAAAGGTAGACATAACTAGACCCTATACTTGTGTAGCTGTAGCTTTCCTAGGCATTCTAACACGTGTTATAACACACAAGCATATAAAGCATATTACAATGTACGCAAAGATGCATATATATGCTGCCTAAGTGTTCGGATCAGCTGGATTGTTGACCTTTGCCTGCCTTCGAGATCCTTCAACTATCTTCCAAAGAAGCCTAGACGTTTCAACGCATTAGACATATATTGATGCCCTACACCTTTGAATTATCTCGATTGATACTACTGTATACTCAAAGTTACTAGAGTTTGAAAAGACTTGGAGAAGATTCCAGTATTCCTTAATTTGATTATCCTGTGCACAATACACTCAAGTACGATTTTGAACATTAGCCTACTGCAATGATCATGTCCTAAGTGTGTCATCTCCATTGCCTTTTTAAAAACTGCCTATCCAACGGCCCAGGGTCTAACTTCATCATCCGTCGATGGTTATACTCCAACTCCAGACCCGTTCTCTTTCAGAATTTTCTCCGTCGTGGCTAGTGCCTAGACTACCACAGTACTGTTACTACATAGGCCTAGCTCGACATCGATATTATGAATGCTGAATAATATGGTCATCCACACAATGACCGAGATCGCAATGGTGATATAAAGCAACTGTTTCCAGGGGACTACGTGCCAGCCAAAGCTGGTGTATCTTTAGCACTGGCGTTTTTCTCTTAGTTCAAATTACATTAAACATTGTCCTTTTTAATGCTTCCGAGCAATGAAGTTCCTTATTGTTCTTTATTCATCTTTGTTCCCCCGTCCTTTCTTAAAATAGCGCTCTCATTTCAGGCTCTTGCCAACGGTCGCCATGTTAAGTAGAATCCATATGCTGTGTGTTTATTGATTCTTCTTGCAGGCAGATCAAATAGAAGACAGTATTGGAAAATAATTGAATAGCCTGGACATGTAATCTACCTGCAATCACCTACTCAATTTGTTTAAGTGTTTTTTTTATTTACGTGATTTTTTCTCTACATTTTATTTTTATCTTGTTAAAATTCCCGCCTAGTGGAAAGTCTAATCGAATGAGATTTTGCGGAACTGAGACTAACAATTGATGCCCAACTACCATTGTTGAAAAATGCAAAAGGAGACTTTCTCATTCCCATCGTACCGAAATAGGTGGGCACCTTGATTTTTGCATCTTCTTGGAAATGAAAGATTCGGTAGATATTATGTACAAAAGTGTACAAACACTATCAAAAGTCTCAATCACTCATGAGTGATTCAAATGGAATTGTTCAATCGATATACGCAGATGACAACATAAGCTTCCCTTCAAGACCAATATTACGAAATTTACTTTACACAATCACCTGTAATCAACAATTTAGGATACAGAGATCTTACTGTACATTTTGTATGTAGTGTATATAGCCTATAAACATGCACACACGTGCACTTGATCGCAAACTTGTCATCGTTTTATATTGCATAAAAAGTCCTGCCATGCACGTGTACGTAGCACTGTAATTGATTCGTCTTTGATTTGCCGAATACCTGATTCTTTTACGAAAGTTTATGGTGCAAAACTAATAATAAGGGCTATGACATAACATTCCCCTTCTATTTGGATATCAACTGAGTGGTTTTACAACGTTTCGATTTAATATTTAAATATTTAAATTTTATGAGGTGTTAGAAGCACACTTGTTCACCTTTCGCAAGTAGGGTCAAATTCCTACTTTTACACATTCTTACTCGCCGCATTGGTCATCAACACTATTTTTATGTCTAAGCAAATAATTTTCATGATGGTATTTCTTTGCTGGCTTCTAAATACTGAAATGGCATGCTTGTAAAACATCTCTCTTAGCCCATTTGTATCCACGCCCCACGAACGTCATGCATAAAGTGTAAGAGAAAGAAGATCTTTTTTGCAAATTGAATGTATGATTGAAGTTATATCCAATGCCACTATAAAATTTTTATACTGCCCATCAGTATAAGAACAGACTACAGGCTTTATATTTTTGTAATACTGAAAGTTGTGCGTCATCTTTACCTCTACTAAACCAGCGCACAAGTGTAGAGGAGGCCTATGGAATATATGTTACAACTTTGCGAATGGGTGACCAACAGCTGAACAATTGAGATCAATTATGACTTTTTCTTTCGTTAAGCTTTGAAAAAAGGCTGCTCTTGGATGGATGAAAAGCCCTTCCTTTCGAACTCACAGTGAATCTACATGTTGCTGAGCTTCATTGCTTCAAATACCACCACCTGTTTCCACTCGCCCACGACAAATAAATAAATGTACATAATTTGGTGAGTTATTTCGTACATTTCCACTATATCTAGCCTAGATTGCAATGTCATTGCATTCTTTGACGCAGTACCAGTTTTTCAGTTTCTTTGTGGATTTTTTTTTTCGCTTTTAAGAAGGTAATCGAAAATAGATTAAGATCTTACCAACAGAAACAGGGTTATTATTAGTTACAAAATGATAGAAAAGCATGCATGTGTGAACAGAGGCGGTGTCTTCTCGTTTTAGTGATTTTGATGTCTCTAAAAAGAGCCAGTGGATTTGTATCGTTGTCTCACGTCAGTGCAGTTTATTCCCACTGGTGGAAATAAACTGCAGTACTGATGGACTCTCCCATGGTAGGTAGATGCCGTGTAGTATTGAGTAAAATAACCGCGAATTTCACGATGAACCTTTTATAATTATCCCATCACATCCCATCTACCATCCTCTAGATTACCCCACTCGTAGATCCTCCACAGACATAATCTGCACAAAAATCTTCAGTAAGTTACAAATTGCTGATATTACCCTGTATACACTTAGTACATACCCACACTTCCCTCAACTTTAAGTTATGCTGACTTCCTCCCCTAGAGCAGTGCCAATCGTCAAATTCATCAAATGACAAATCACAGGATATTTGTTTTCCTGATATGTGTGTAATCCTGTAATCGCGTCCTCCGGAAAGGAAATTTCTTCCATTTCCTACACGCAACATTATCCAGGGTCACATCTGTAGCATTGAGTGACGACACATTACATATAGTGTGTGTTGTTACATCAAATTTGGCGAGAAAACGCGTTGTTACGTAAGTGCGTAACTCTTCTTGTATTATTTTATTCCATATTTTATTCTACATCTTATAGTTAATCACTTGCCCTAAAAAGGAAAAAAAAATAGACTCCTCTTCCCTTACTAACATCCACATTAGACTATTTTCCCCATGATGGGCACTACTACGTCTGACAATGAGACATTTCCTTTACACAAATTAGCAAATTTAGGTTCTATGTAGTAGGAATGATTATATCTGTGTGGGAGGACATTCCGATCAGAAATCAATTTCCAAAAATGACTTTTCAAAATCCGTGGTGCCGTGGTGTGAACTCAAGTTGTGAATCTGGTTGTATGAACGATCTGCAATACAGTTGCACAAGGATGAACTCTTGGACGACCTTTAAAGACCGCAACTAGAGAAAAGAATGTCCACCAAGATCCTTACAGATATCGGTTTAATTTTCTCTTCACACGTGCAAAGAACTCTTCAGCACACAGTTTGTTATATGTACTTTCCCAACGTTTAATTTTGATTTTGCAATCCTGCTTTCATTGTCCACTTTTAAGGTAAATCTGGTCTTAGACACTCTCTGATTAAAGTAATATAAATTTAAGTACACTTCTCCACTTTCTTTACTTATGTGCAAGGAAAGCATTGCGTAACATGACGTACTGCAACTCTCTACAAGTCGGAGAAGCACATTGATGTGTTTCCACGCTCTTACCTAATTGATTGTCTCTATTTTTCAGGTAGTTTTCCCTCTGCAGTTACAGACAGAGTGAACTAATTCTATTTCTCATTGGTTATCTGCATTACTGGGAAAGCTTTATTCATAGAAAAAAAACCTTCTTATGCTGTACACAGCGTACCGTGTATCTTGCTCCTTTAACAACATTTTGTGCTGTCCCTCTTTTAATTGAATACAACCCTTCATTTGAACTTCATTGTTCAAGACATCCATGATTACTGTACTTTGGTCGTAGTAGATAATCGGTAGTTACCAATCACTGCCATTTTGTTGCCTAATATGATTTCTGGGAGGAAAATGTAAAATGAGACGCTCTGTCTCCATTACAGTGTCATAAAGATACAGACGTTCTAAATTCATCCTTCCCAATTGGAATATCGTTCATGAGATGGTAAAATGTTAGAAAACCAAAATAAGCAATTGGTTGGATTGAGTTGATTTATGAGTATTCTAGCTTATCCGTGCAATAAAGGCATATCGTGATGTTTGTTGGGACTATTCTCGTCGGGCTTCTTTTTAATTTATCTCAATTTATCTTCTACATTAGGTTCTAAAAAAGCCAAATGACTGTCATTCCTCTCATTATATGCAAACTGAACATGCCAAGATTCCATCCACAGAGAGAAGACATTTCTGTTTAGACCCTTCACTAGCTTTAATATGTTGTAATGTAATCTTAGGCTCCATCCTTATCTTCATGCTGCACGTGCGATAATCAGAAACTGTTGGTAATTGGAAATACAATCTTTGTTTTGTCCTGTGCAACAATTAGATTAATTAATGAAATCGTAAGACCATTGATGTTCAAAAACTCACATGTGGCAGATCTGAACGTCCTTAATTTTATGAAGCAATGCTCTTATGACCACTGGGACTACTAAGTCATCCGTCAGACTCGATATTTTGGATTAAAATCCATTTGTGAGTCATGTTCAGAGTGTAACCCTAGGTAATTCTACGTAATACGCGTAGATGCTGTGGTGAGGATGGACTAGTAAATTGAAAATGACTCTACCATACACATTTTTCCATACTTTATTTTCCTTGAGTCGATTTAAAGATAGACAGAGCAAGTCACAAATCTATTTGACTAATATTTGTTTCATTCTAGGAAGGAGGAAATGGCCAACAAGATCGTAAATCTCATTCGACTTTTTAAGTATAAAGAGGAATATTACATTCCGAGAAGAAGTACTGCAGAATTCATGCAAGAATTTGAAGATATGGAACTTCGAGAGGACGATATCTTTGTCTGTACATATCCAAAGAGTGGTAAGTGTAGCGATAGGTGTTTTATTTGAGATGCACGCCCTCGATCAGGGGCTTCCAACATGGCGTAGAATGAGAAACAAGCACGCAGAAAATATACTTAAATAAATCGTTTAAAATCAATCATAAATGTTTGTGTATGATTAACATCGCTCGGCCCGAAGACACAACATGGTGTCAAAAAGTGGGATGAATTTTCAGAGGTGATAATATCGTCGTAATAATAACGGACTCACGGTAAGAACAGTTCTTGGACTGTACTGAGGTATGGGCAGTAACACCGTAACATTCGTTACCGTCAGTAGTACGCAGGCCTATACCCACTGTACTGTGTACACCTAGGATGTTCGATACTAACGTTACCCTGCATAACCTGATAGCCTACTTAGTAACAGTTACTAGCCTTACGTAACGGAAAGCTAACGTCAGAGGGTTGGAGACTCCATTCCCGTATAAAGGTGGCCACAGAGTAAATAGCCTAATATTTACACGATGGAGAGATTAAATCCACCCCGAATCTCCAAATGGAGGGAAACCTGGCAGAGAATTGGAAGAGATTCAAACAAAAATTTGAACTTTACCTTAATGCTTTGAAGTATGATACTAGGGAAGATAAAGTTAAGACTTCACTGCTATTGCACGTGATCGGTGAAAATGCACTGGATGTATATAACACATTTCAATTTGAGGATGACAGAGAGGGTAATCCAACCAACATGAAATATGATGTGGTGATGCAAGCATTCGAGAAATACTGCTCTCCAAAAAGCAATGTGACATTCGACAGGCACAAGTTTTTTACATGCATACCACAACCAGGAGAGTCCATAGACCAATATGTTACGGAGCTAAAAAACAAGGCCAAATCTTGCAATTTCGGTGATCTGTCTGATTCCTTAATAAGAGATCGACTGATTTGTGGCATTACCGACAATGGGTTACGTGAGCGACTCCTCAGAGAAGACTTAACCCTACAGAAGGCGGTTCAGATATGCCGTGCTACCGAAATAACAAAGTCACAAGCAAAGGAGCTGCAGAATGGTGGTGCGACAGTACATGCACTGGACAAAACTCAGCGTCAGGTAGAAAGAAGACGAGAGAAGCAGAGACCAAGTAAGCCTGGTTCCGGACGGCTCAAACCAAATCCTGGACAGCAAAACCAGGGCAAATGTGGCAAGTGTGGGAGAAACCATAAGCCAAGACAATGTCCACCGTATGGCGAGAAATGTCATAAGTGTGGAAGACTTGGACACTTTTCAAAAGTAAAACAAAGCAACCACAGGTTGATAGCGTGGAAGGTACCACCCCTCAAGAGCCACAAGAATTTTTCATAGATGCTGTTACTGATGACAGAGATTCAACACAAAGAAATAAGGACTGGATTTTGCCTTTAACTCTTAATGACTCTGTGATTCCTTTTAAGTTGGATACTGGTTCACATGTAAATGTAATTCCTGATATTGAGTATAAGAGACTGGTGCCAAAACCAAAGCTGCACAAGTCAGATATTAAGGTAAAAGGGTACTCAGGTAAAGAAATCCCTACAATTGGGAAATGTATGGCATCTGTGGCTTATAAACAGGCAAAGTTTAAGTTAGCGTTTGTAGTTGTACCGCAAAATGTACAGCCGCTTATAGGCGTGGAAGCATGTGAGAGGCTGAGGCTTGTAAAAAGAGTATGGGCTTTGGAAACAGAACAGACTTCTGTTGGAAACTATGATCAACTGCTTAGTGAGTATAATGATGTGTTTGAAGGCTTGGGGTGCTTAGCAGGTGAGCACAAAATAGTTATTGACGAACATGTTCCCCCCGTCACACAGGCATGTCGAAAGGTACCATTTCCTATCAGAGACAAGTTGAAAGAGGAGTTAGACCGAATGGAAAGCATGAATGTTATAGCTAAGGTAGACAAGCCAACCAAGTGGGTTAGTACTCTTGTTGTAGTGGATAAAAAGAATGGCAAGCTACGTGTGTGCCTAGATCCACGAGAACTTAACAAGGCAGTGAGACGGGAGCATTACAAATTACCAAGCAGAGAGGAAATTATGGCAGAATTTGCTGGGGCAAAATATTTCAGTAAATTAGATGCCTCCTCAGGGTTTTGGCAAATGAAATTAGACAATCCAAGCTCAGACCTATGCACATTTATCACTCCTTTTGGAAGATACAAATTCCTCAGATTGCCATTTGGCATTGTTTCAGCCCCGGAAGTGTATCATAAAACGATACATTCCATATTTCAGGATATTGAAGGGGTCAATACGTCAATGGATGACATAGTTGTTTGAGGAAAAACTAAAGCTGAACATGATAGTAGGCTTAGACAAGTACTTGATGCTACTAGGAAGGCCAATCTCAAACTAAACAAAGATAAGTGCCAACTAGGCTTAGAGGAATTAACATTCATTGGAGATGTCATTTCAGCATCAGGGGTTAAGCCAGATCCTAACAAGGTATCTGCTATCAGGAACTTCCCACAACCTGCCTGTAAGAAAGATCTACAAAGATTCTTAGGACTGGTAAACTACCTAGCCAAGTTTGTTCCTGATCTCTCAACCAAAACTGCCCCTCTCAGGATCCTTCTCGACAAAAAGATGGAATGGCAGTGGACAGACACTCAGGAAAATGCCTGGTCGAAGCTGAAAACTTTATTGTCCACACAGCCAGTTTTGAAGTTCTATGACCCTAAAAAAGAGATAAGAATCTCTGCGGACTCATCACAAACAGGAATAGGATCAGTTCTCTTACAGAAGCATAATGAAGAGTGGATGCCTGTGGCATATGCATCAAGAGCATTATCCCAGGCTGAAACCAGGTATGCTCAGATAGAAAAAGAACTCCTTGCCATCACATATGCAAGTGAAAGGTTCAACCAGTATGTGTATGGTAGGACTGTTGATGTAGAAACGGATCACAAACCACTTGTTTCTATATTTACCAAGTCGCTCAATGATTGTCCGCTAAGAATACAACGCTTGATGATCAGATTGCAAAGGTATGATCTCAAAGTGTTTCATACAGCAGGCAAATACATGTATACAGCAGATGCATTGTCAAGGGCAGTTGATAGCACTACTGAAGCAACCGACACAGAACATGAGATATACCAGTATGTCCATGTAGTTACTGAATCTGTACCCATGTCAACTAAGAGACTAAGTCAGATTAAATTAGAGACTAGTAAACATGAGACCATGAAAAGCTTATGTGAGACCATTATCCAAGGGTGGCCAGATCAAAGACACTTATGTCCCAGTAGTATCCACCCATTCTGGTCAGTTAGAAGTGAATTGACAGTTGTTGGGGGTGTAGTGTTTAAAGGGAAGAAAGTGACAATTCCAAAATCCCTACAGAAGGATATGCTAAATAAAATCCATGAGGGTCATTTAGGAATAGAAAAATGTAAACAAAGAGCCAGTGAGGTGTTGTATTGGCCAGGTATGAATCAAGACATAGCAAATCTGGTCAAGAGGTGTGACACATGTCAAGAGCACCAACATGCACAGCAGTCTGAAACATTGCGGCCACATGAGGTAACTGTGCGACCATGGCAAAAAGTGGGGGTAGATCTGTTTACTTGGGAGAATCAAGAATTTCTGATTGTAACAGATTATTACAGTAATTATCCAGAAGTAGTAAGCTTGAAGAGCACTTCCAGTAAGGCTGTCATCGAGAAGCTCAAGTCAGTATTTTCTACATTTGGAATTCCAGAAAAAGTATTCAGTGATAATGGTCCCCAGTTTAATAGTAATGAGTTTCAAAGGTTCTCAGAAACCTGGGACTTTGAACATTCTATATCAAGCCCACTATATCCCAAGTCTAATGGGTTCGTGGAAAGGTCTGTTCAGACAAAATGAAAAACCTACTTAAGAAATCCAAACACAGCCAACAATATTTTTTAAAGGCGTTGTTAGCCTTTAGGAGCACTCCATTAAATTGTGGGAAGTCACCGGCACAATTGCTCATGGGAAGGAGAATTCGTGCTGGGTTACCAACTCATGAGGATCTGTTGGGTCCAAAAGATACTCAGGTCATCAGATCTAAAGAGAAAATGCGGCGCAAAGAGAAATTGTATTATGACCGCAGAAGTAAAGATCTGCAACCTTTAAGAGCAGGTGACAAAGTTAGGGTTTCTGATCAAGGTTTATGGAAGACCAAGGGTACAATCACAGAAGAGGTTGCCCCAAGGTCATATGTTGTTGAGACAGATAGGGGTACGGTCCTTAGAAGAAACAGACATGACCTTAGAAAGAACATGTCTGATGACCCTATGGTTGAGCAAGCTGTACCAAATACTGTTTCTGACTCCCAACCACCAGTGGTAACGACCAAACCAGTGACCCTGAACCAAGACAGTCAAACAGAATAATAAAGAAACCAGAACGCTTGATTGAAGTTGTTTAGTTAGGTATTTTATTAATCTGCATGTATCGGAATGATTCTTTTTCAGATCAAGTAGTACTGTAGATACTAGTTGTTCTTGATATTAAGCATGATCTTCTTATTGATTCTTAAAGGCATTTTAAAGTAATTTTCTCAGGGGGAGGGAGATGTAGCGATAGGTGTTTTATTTGAGATGCACGCCCTCGATCAGGGGCTTCCAACATGGCGTAGAATGAGAAACAAGCACGCAGAAAATATACTTAAATAAATCGTTTAAAATCAATCATAAATGTTTGTGTATGATTAACATCGCTCGGCCCGAAGACACAACAGTAAGTGCCTGACTTTTGGTGGGTCATAATTCCTACCATTTCCATGATATCATAGCGGTCCCCGACGGACCCTAATATCACATAGTCGTGCACAATGTCTGCACACAACTGCGAGAACAATACAAAGGTACCAGCATCCCTAATTGACAATTAATAGGAAATGTCTTTTTCTTTCCCAACCATGGAGTTATTCCAAATATGTGCTCGATCTGCGGTCGGTGCACCGTATGTTTGTAACGGCAGATGAAGGAGGAATGATATGGTGTGAATTCTTAACCAACAGTTGAACTCATGCCAAAGCCACCCATAATTCGTTGAATGTATTTACGCCGCGGGTTTAAACTTCTTACGTTTGACTAGCATGGGCCTGAAAGTAGTGGGGCCGTCGTAGGCACAGAGTCCCTACTTGAGTGAGCTTCTGGGGCTTACAAGGGGAATGATCTACTTCCTGTGTGATGCTATATAAAAACATTTTTTGCCGGTGTTGATGGTACGATTAATTGAATGTTTCCAGAGCAACAAACTTGGTGTAAAAACAGTATTCTCTCATATGTGCATCTCTTTCGCTGTTTGATTAGTATCTTGAATGATCTCGTTTATGTGGAGGACTGGAGGTAGGAGAGAGAGAGATATCATGCTACTTTGACTCGTTGAGCTTACGAAGCGACGAAAAACCTTCCTATAATTTTTCTTACCTTTTCTTATGCAGGTACCCATTGGATGCAAGAGATAGTAGCTTTAATTCTGGCAAACGGAGATGCCGGGAAGGTCACCGCAATGCACCGACGACTTGTCATCGAACTTGCAGACGTTCGCTTACCAACAGAAGAGGCAATACGCGCTGTAGGACCGGTTCTACGAGAATTTAAAAATTATCCATCACCGAGGTTACTCTCTAGTCACGTACCTTGCCCCTTGTTGCCGAAACAACGTAAAGAGAAGCACTGTAAGGTATATGGCATACTTACTTATTTTGAAAATAATGACAAATAAGCACTGAACTCACTGCGAGAGATTTCTGTAGCTTTGCAGAAGCAATACTAATGACATATACATAAGGAAAACAGAAAAAAAGTGATGTCAATTACTGAGAGCACTTTGGCTGTTTTCGTTGTGGATTTCATTTTTTTTTCTCTGCAAATCTACAGAAATTTGTTAACAGCGCTGGTGGATTAGGAAATTGAGAGTTGAGAAATAAACAAAATGAAAACCGATTTTGATCCGGGACTCTCAAGATTCACGGTGTGTCAAGCGATCAAGAAACCGATGAGAATTCTAAGGGAATGCTTGAGGAATGGTTGATCTAAGGGAAATATAAACAATCTTTGTTGCAGTTAGCTGTAAACTGATTCTTTCCTGTGGCAAACTATAGACCTGGTTCAGTCATGGAATCTCCAATTCTTAATGTACCTCCTTCCCTGTTAAAAGGACCACCCTCCTTTGTGAAAACGAGGTACGTTTTGAGGAGTCCTTCGCATTCCCAAACAAGCGTCCAACAAGATTCATTTGGACGAGGATACACACAAGACGGTCAAAAATAACCAAAGAAGTTGAAAACTATCCAAGCTAGAGCAATCCCCATCAACAAAGAAACTTTACCGGTAGATAACCTCCAAAAAGTCCCCTACTAAACTTATTTCCGGAATTAGATACCAGATCGACGTGGTCACTTACTATAAACGATAGTTGAAATGAAACCTTTTAGTAAATGTAGATTTCTTGACATACATTTAAGCACTATGGCAATTAAGACGAGATCAAAAGACAACTTACTAGACACTACTTCGAAATTTAGACAGTGACATGACGTCTGCAACAGAATTATATTCCAGAAACTGCTATCAGCCATGTTTTATGCAGAAGTCACATACAGCAGGTCTAATCTGTGATCAAAGCTGTGACAATGACTTGAAAAGCAAACAATTCCAATTGATCCTTAGTTCCTGTAATGGCTTTGGTACCTAGATGACATACCCATATCCTATGATGGAACACCCCTAGATGTTAAGAAACTAGTGGGAAAGATGAAGTTAATTCAACATAACCCTAAGCTACGTTAAATATCAAAATAATGTACCTAGATGTAAGAATTTTCAAACTTCCTAAGCGTTATAGTGATGGTTTGCAAGATAAGAGAATCTACACCAAACCAATTGAAGTCTATAGTTAAATACAACTCTGCACACCACACCTTCTTTTGCAACTCTTGAAGACATTTATAATGTTGCGGTACTCAGTATTTCACGTTCTCTGTAACAACATGATCGAATTCATTGAGACTATTCTCATAAATAGGAAATTGCCACAGATAATGTAGACATACGGTATGAAGCAGTTGACGAAACCTTACCTCCAACCTAAACTAAAACTAAATCTCACATCTTCAGGGCGATCTTTACACTTCACGTAAAACCCAGCACAGTGAAAAGGCTTTTTGAAACTAATTTCAAAACCTCCACAATTATTCAAGGTCTTTTTATACGAAACGCTTGTTCCAGATAGAAAAAAAAACCAAACGATCTAAAAGAATTTCCAAAGAAAACTGCCATATGATAGGCAAGATTCACATGAAGATCATCTACATGCACTTACAGCTGGACTATGGGTATAAAGTCATAATAATTTGCACAATTAAATACCCAGTTCAGTGTTAGACACACAAGTCATAATATAAAGTATATACAAAGATGCACTTACAATGACGCGCCTCTCTATTAAACTATAAGAGCAAAAATCTCACATGCCAAATTTGTCATATTCCTACGGTCAGCATTTTCCTTAATCTCTCTTACATCTGAAAATGCGTCTACGGAGGAACATGCAGCAAGTTAACGCATACTTAAGGCTCTCATTGAAATAATCTCATGGGTTTCCTGACCGTATTGTTCCCAGGCAGCGTTCAACCGCCTAGCTCAAAATCATGCTCTTCAAATGACAAACACTGTATGATGGGAAGATTTCTTTCTGGTTTTGCATTGAACAATAGACGTACATAGAACTTTCGTAATGGCGTAGGAGTCTAAATACTACCTTAGGCCATGAAACTTTATTGTACACTCTCAGTGTCATTGTTCACCTTTAAAATTATGTTGAAACCGAGGTTAATGAAAATTATAGGAAAATAACACACCGCTTAAAACGTTCCATATTTTGCGCTCGGTTAATTCATGGAACTGCTAGCGCCATCGATATATAATTTCATACGTTACCATTATCTTCATAATAGCAAGGTTTTTATAACTCATTAATGATTTTAGCTAGGAGATAATACGTGTAAATAGTACTTGCGATGTTTTCTCAGTTGTAGTGTTACGTCTTAATCATTGTCTATATTTTGTAGGTGATTTACGTTTACCGACACCCCAAGGATACTGTTGCTTCATTTTACAACTTTCAGAGGTTCTTGTTGGAATGTGAAATGGGAAAACCAGTTCCACATACACCAGAGCAATTCGCTGACTTCTTTGATGTTCTAATTACTGGGAAAGGCAAGTATCTTATAGATGTTACAAGTTTGTTGTATTTTTTTTAAATAAACGTCACCATCTTTTAAAGTTGGTGTAAGTTCACCTTCCTAGTATGATAACATAAGTCTTCATTGTCTATTCGTATTTCTGAAGTGGTTAAAAAGAAACAGTAATTTCCAAATGTATAAATAATTTCTTTTTAGAACATTTGCATTTCGCCTATCCGTCAACGTGTTTACTTTTTCTTGTCGGAAAGTTTTTTTTTAGACAAAATCATAACACGATTGAGGAGTTTTACGTTATTCAAAAATTTTTAAAGTTTCTGATAATATATGATCAGAATTTCAGTATGTAGATTGTAACATACGATAAGTATGACCAAAAATCAAACAATTATGATCTGAATTGGAACTTTATCATTTTTGGAATCTTGATGATTACGCATTGATTTAGAGGTATCGTCATTTAATCATGAGACGAAAAGTTTAAGAAAGAAATGTTATCTGTTATGGTGTGATGTGAAAGTTTTGTTGTTTCTTTATAACATAATAGATACAGTAAAAGATGATGACCATTGCTTTTAACACTCATTTCATGAGACTTTTTTCGTAAACATGTAACTTAATGTGTTGGTTAAATATATACAACCACGGGCGTTGTCCGTAAAACTTGTGTTTATCAATTAAGGTAAAGATGGTTCGATGTCAAGAAAGCTCAAATTGTTCAAACATCTGAATTTCGTAATATATGAAACTGCGATGAACACATATGAGGGAGAGCTTAATGTTATATGAGATTAAGGAAGATCAATATTTAAATGTCTTTAGTTGACAATATATCCAGACCCAAAGTATCCGAATGTGACATGCAGGAGACAATTGATCACTAGATGATTTGTGGGTTTTTTTTTTTTTCAAGTACATGTAATGTCAATAAATATAAACTCTGAAATCTTTGCGAAAACACCGCAAAGATAACAAAAAGGTCACAAACTGGAAACCTTCATAGAGTACATTACCATTTTTTTTTACATTCACCTTCCATATTTCAGTGAAAAAGAGGAAAAAGTGAAAGTATAATCATTCAACAAGTCATAGCTGATAAGCCAATCATCAGCTTAAAGTTCATCTTAAATCTAGAATTACAAGAAAATATATTTTCCTTGTTAGAAAATATATTCTAGTGATCCAAGTCCTTTCTAAACATCTTTTTTCAATTTTGACAAATAAAATATTCAAAAATATTTACAGATGTTCACAGATAGTCACAAAATTTAAAATAGTTAATTTAACAATAACTTGTGACGTCCTTCTGGAAGAACTCACATTACCTGCTTTGTTCCTTTTTTAAGTTACGATGTTTATATAAATTTGCAAAGTTCCTTATTTTCTGCAATGTATGTTGTGGTGAACACTGTTGTGGTAAAAACAATGGCTTTGCACCGTCTGCACCAATTTAAATAGAGTGAAGAAACTTTAACATTTTACATCTCTGCTCACTAACGTCCTGTGAACTTGATTGTTTTTTTAATTTTTGTGTCATATGTTTGAAATATTTTACTGTAGGTTAATTTTAAGCAATATTTGGCCTACTGAACTGTCTCTGTTTTGGCAATAGAGAAACCAAAGCTGCAAGTTTGCAATTTTTGGTGTGATTATTTCTGATTATCATTTCCTTAATCTGCAGCTGAATACAACAGCTGGTTTGATCATCTCAAGCAATATTTTGAACACAAGGATGACCCGGACTTCTTTTTTGTTTCATTTGAAGACATGAAAAAGGTACATTATATGCCGCTTTTGTGTACTACATGGGGTTTCACGTCAATTAGCTGTTTTTGTTTTCTGTTTAGCGTTTTGTCCCTTTGTTATTTCTGTCTTCCACTAAAACGAAAGAGCTGTTTTTGTTTTTTGATTATTGTTTGTTTTTACTTCTTTTTATATTCTTTCCTATTACAACGTTGGTAAGCTAGAGGTATTATAGAAATAGTGCCATGATTTCTAGCACAAACTTTTTTTCATGCATGACACATTTCCCTTTCCATTTTTACAATTTAAAGGACCTTTTTTCAGTTAAGGATGCCGTGGGAATCGATAAATCGATACTGATAGAGATTTCTTTACACAAATTTAAATCGATTTGCACATGAAAGTAACTACACGTCAATTTTAAGCATTTCCATGTCAATTTCATCTGATACAGCCTAAATTTTGTATACATATACTGGAACTACAACAACATAATTCCCTTAATTGCTTTTCATAACAATAAACAGCATACCGATCCAATCTCGTTTATTTCCGATACCCACATCCCCTCTCCACTTCATCCAATCAGGACCTCTCCAAAGTCGTTAGAGATGTTGTGTTTTTCCTCGGTCGTGTTCTGGATGAGGACGGCGTCAAGAAGGTGGTAGAGAACGTTACGTTGAGTAAAATGAAAGCAGTTTACAACCAAGATGCCAAGAATGTGGCTAAAGAAGGCACAGCGATTAATCCAAATATCTTCCTTAACAAAGGTTAGTAACAGATAGGTCTGCATTCACAATACGTTAGGAAAGGTTGTGATCTCCTCTGACTCCTAGTTTTCTGTTTGTGAAACTATGAGCTCCATGCACCCAGTCTTCTGAAGAACAGCAACTATTTGGTGAACTACCTGTAGCATAGTGATATAGCTTTCTTCATTAGTTACTTGACAAGCGATGCATATAAGAAATAAGTATGTGACATCTTAAAACAACATTCTAAACAGACATGCATTGCAGATATACACAAAGGGCACATTTAAAAATTGTGTCGTCATCGTAGTGATAAGTCAGTTCATAGCTAATGATATTGTAACGATATGATGTCAAAGGTCAAAGGAGTAGAAACATACATGATAGCAACACTGCGCTATGTCATTCTCGAATCCCACCCCTAAAAAGGTGCTTATCCTGCTGACATGGAACTTCACAGAATTCTTCACCATAATCTAATAAAAGAATTAGAAGAATTGGTTAGAATTTCAAATGAGGTCTGAAAGTGTGAGTAAAAACTGCAAAAAATAACTCTATGAGCAATTGTCTCGTTTATACCTTCCCCTTCTAAGCGTGCGTACTTGTATCTCTGCACGGGCTCATTATTATTATTATTCCTGGAATTTGTTATTCTGTTGTAACGATTTCATCATAACTAATACATGGTTTGAGTCGCTGGAAGTAGATCATCTCTTAGACATCAAACGATATGTTCTCCTCATGCATTTTGATGTCCTTCAATTACCTCTCTGCGTGTTGGGCATTTTCATACTTAAGAACATACAAGATATTTCATATTTTGATACATTAAATAAGTATTCGTGGTGCTCGTAATAGTGTATAATAAGGGTAGCTTATCAACTGGAATATTAGCCTCTACAACATTTCAGTTCGTTAAAAGTAGTGTTTTCATTTTTTGGGGGGATGATGTAATTATTCTGAAAGTAGAATAATTAGAAACATTATCAGAAGCAATCAATATTGTTAATATGTTTCCTCTTTCCTCTTTCGCTCTCCATGCAGGCACAATCAAGCAATGGAAACGTCTCTTCACGGCAGAACAGTCTGAGAAATTTGACGAGCTCTTTTACGAACATATGAAGGACTGCGAATTCACGCGAGCATACTCAATGACAGATTAACTTGTACGCCAATACAATATCATTTGTTTAGCAATTCATAAACTGTACTCGTTTGAAGCTTTCCCAGTTATTTTTTATTTCACGTAAGATATCGTACTCAATACAAGGTAAATGTAGTTGCAGAATACTATTATAAGATAAACTAGTCAAATAGCATTGGATAAAAGGATATTCCTTATTTTCTCTTACATATAGAACAACTTCGGATATTACGATTAACATCCCATACAATTTAACTCTATATGAATATTTTGGTACACCTACAGTTACCCCGATGACCAAAAGTTTGTAATACTCGCTGGTGTAGTCTTCTCTCCATAAAAAATCTCTAAAATATTTTTAAAAAAAGATTAAATAATCAGGTTTCTCGAGAGTTATACAACAGCATTACCACTAGACAGGCTTTACTGACGTGCCACAACGTGCCATTGTTTTAACTGAAAGCTTCTGTTTTATGCTGGTGGATTATTTTATATACCAGCATAACTTTAAAAAGTGATACATGTATTTTATATACGAGCTTAACATTAACTACATATGCTGGTGTGCAATGATCACTACAGTCATCGTTTTTATGTGGTTATACGCAGAGGAACATAAAAATGTTACACCAGTGAAGACAATTTCACGCAAGCAGTGCCACTTCTTCACAAAGGCCTTTTCTGTACTTATGTAAAACCTGATCTGTATTCTGAATACTGAGCATAGTGTCATCGTTGTACACATTTCCCCAAAAGGTCATGATTAATTAACGCAGAGTTGTTTATGCCAAGGTCACATTGCAGCATTTCCACGGTTATGAACATGTAGCAGTCACTTATGTCACGGTTGCCGTCTGGGATATTTTGTTTTTTTGTGGAGTCAGGAAACCTGCCACTGCCGTACCGTCTTTAAAGTGACGATGCATGTTCACCCTTACGTAGATCATGCGGCGGAGGTGGCTTTTGCAAATGTGAGGGCAGATGTAAGCTACCCGCAAGGCACCAGCAGGAGACATACGGCAACCCCTACGGCTGACCCTAGCGCTACACATCTGGATTATAGAGATTAGGCACACACGACAATTTCACCCCTGACATTTCACTACAAAGTTTAAAGAAAAGATCGGAATTTTTGCACTTCTCTCAATGAGAGAACAGCAAGTCATAAGAGTAAACACAAGGTCACCCCAGGTCAGGTACAGAAGCCCATTTTAACGTTTCATCAAGAATTTTAGATATCTCTAGCTGGCTGTTATTGTATAGATATCTAAAATTGAATTGAAGACATCTGAAAGTGGATTTCAAATATCTTGAATTCATTTCGAGAAATCTGGAACATAATTCAAGATATCTGAAATTCAATTGGAGATATCTGAGATTCGAGTTGAGATATCTGGAATTTAAGTTTAACTATCTTAAATTAAATTAGAGATATGATATCTAAAACCGAATGTTAGATATCTGAATCTGAATTTTAGATATCTCCAATTCAGTTTTAGATATGTCCAATTCTATTTCAGATAACTGAAATAGAATTTCAGATATCTCGAGTTCAGTTCCAGATATCTGAAATTCATATTCATTACATATGAAAACACTTCAAGAAAATTGAATTTTTATACATTTCTGACAAAACAAAATATCACAAAGACATAGAAAACCATTCTCATGCATGAGTTTTGTTGGAATTAAACCTTCGGAAGAAAAAAGACAGACAGAAAAACAGACAGAAAAACAGACAGGCACATCTTTTGACGTCAGTCTTTGCCGAGACACAACTGCCCGATTGTACTCGGTTACCGAAACATCACAAATAAATCGTTGAATTTATAGCATAGCACTCTAGCGCCATACGTTCCCTGGAAATTTAATGGTACTGTTTCACCATATGCAGTGTGAACGATATAAAAAGACTGACAACATAGTGACTGCAACAACGTTTCTTTCCCGCGGACTGTCATCGTTGAAACGCTAACCATTGTAATACAAGGAACAACCGAAGGTAAGTGCCGGAAGTCTACAGAAATTCCCCTAATTAAGCTGGTATACGTTATAATGGGTAAAATAACTCTCTTGTAAACTAGGATAATCATCATTTTGCAAAGTGGTAGGCCTATATCTACATATCCATCGCAGTTGAGATTTCTACAAAATGATCTGAACTTATTGTCCAGAAACTATCATGCTACATGATGATTAACGTAATAAAGCAACGAGGAAGTGAATAAAGAGTGCAAATGGCGATAGATACCAGTTTGTCTTCCAGGCTGTCTGAGAAAAAAATATATTTTGAGGTTTATTCACTCACTTTAGAAAATGTGCAAAATTTGTGGTGACCCCTACCTGAAGCCTAACTGAGTGGTACAGGAGATTAAAAATGGCATGAATTGTTAGTGTGTTAGCTGGAATTTCCACAGAACGGTGGCTTATATAATCTTCGCCAAGGGGTAAGAGTGGAGACCATCTTACTTTTTACGATGTGTGAATTAATAGGGCAAGTAATAACTAGTATCACATGTCTAGTTTTTCTTATCACGGCTTTCATGCCACACGGAACGCTGAAGTTTAACTAAATTGAGTGAAAGCCCCGAGGCGAGATCGATTGGTGTACGATTTCAGTAGGTGAAAAAAAATCCCACCAGGCCATATCTGGAAGGTTCTGCATTACACTTTCCATAACACTACAGGTGTATTGGTGGTTTCGCCATGAACAAATGTATTAAGCGAAGGTGTTGGTCATTTTGAACACTATCGCATAGCAGTGAGGTGGTTCATTATCGTCTTTCCTTTTAGTTTTTTTTAAACACAAAAAATGCATATTTGTAGCATTTCCACAATCCTGCTTTTCACTCCTCACTTTTCACACCATATTAGGCCTATTTTACATTTTAGCATCATGGATATCGAATGATTCATGTTTTGAATAATAACTTGGAGGTCCTTATTCCTTAGACGGTAAAATCGGAGAGATTAAGATCCATTATGATCGATTAATAGTATGAAATAAAGCAGTCATCCTCATTTTACCACTGGATTAACGTTTACACTGATAGTGATGATGCAA
Source organism: Stichopus chloronotus (assembly GCA_021234535.1). Taxonomy (NCBI): domain Eukaryota; kingdom Metazoa; phylum Echinodermata; class Holothuroidea; order Aspidochirotida; family Stichopodidae; genus Stichopus; species Stichopus chloronotus. Next base: position 15,506,505 of record CM037847.1, read on the forward strand.
TTGCTCGCTATTTGACTATAGACGTCCTTGTGACTCGATAACTCATTCTGCCATTCATTATATCGTACGTTCTCTTGACATGTGATTCTGTGATGAAGAGTGATAGTGAAAAAGGATCATGTAACAGCAATTGTTGAATACTAAACATTTCTATATATTTACTGGAAGCTACTCTGACCATTGACAAATTTATGTATTATTTTATTCATGTATTAATTAATGTATTATATTTCGAGTTCGCAATTTCCAGACCCTCTTTCATGCCCGATTGCCAATGTGTTACTTATAGACATGACACCTAATACCCCTTGCCAGGCAGCTCAAGAAAGCCTAGACATTGGACTGACAACCTGAATTACTTTAGGAGAACGATGTTTAATTGACAATGTGGATTATCACAGCATGAGGTGAGAAAAGTGACCTAAGGTGATGAAAATTTGCAACAAGTTGAACCTCAGTAGAACAAAAGAAGAGTGAGGTTGAAGTGAGTCCCATTTTAACGTACGAGTAACGGCATGTGATGACAAACTCAATCACTTGTAGCGCCCTTTGGACAATAAAATCCATCGTATTCGCCCTTTAGGTATAAGCCCCAACAGGTAGCAAACATCCGTCCTTTTGAGAGTCCAATAACTTTTTTCTACGTGAGATATTCTTGTCTTTCATGTCACATGCTTGGGTCAAATTGCATGACAAATACGTCCTAACAAATTATCCACATGCTAACTTTTACGTCTTCGGATAGTGGAAAGCGGCCGGTAATAGCAGATAATCAAGACTTGAATTGGGCGGTACGTCTAATCTATTAAGACCCTGTGTCACAAGTAAAGGTCAGATGAGAATCTAGTAATATGATAGTATGATTTACAGAAGACCCTGAACGGTCCGGACTGGTAAAAGGATTACTAGGGATGACAAATTGTTGATGACTGTTTTCTCGTTTTTGTCTGTAAATTTGTCCGATTTTTTCTCGATGAAAAGACTGGAAAATAAGGAAAATTTTGATGGTATTATTTCTAATGGTATGTACACGTTCTCCAACACGGTCAGCAATGACTTAAAGTATTCCATTGAGTATTAGCTGTCATATTGTTGTATATGGTGAATGGCAAGCTCTATCGTATTGTTATCAGGGGTCATACAAAGTTCAGTTTCCGGTGTTTCCCGAGTTTATGAGCCTTTTCTTACCTTCCGTCAGTTACTGTAGACAATCAAATACATTAGAAATGAAAAGCACTGATACTTGGAAAGATTTATCAGCGATTACGGGATTGGTTGATTCACGGGTGACAACGATTTGCATACGATAATGCCTACGATTATATAATTCTGAAAGGTCAACGTCATCACCATTCCCGAGACCTTCAGCGGCTCGGCGTGGTTTTGAAGCGTCGACGAGGCCGACCACGAGGCCGACACTAGTAAATTTGTCGTCCAACTGAGAACATCTCTCTTTCCGTACAATATGTAGGCCTGTGTCATCGTATCGTTTCTCTCGTCGTCAGCGTCATGTAACCTAACTGTATACCTCTCTCTGATTTCAATCATCTTCGTCAACTAATTCTCATTGATTTCTGTGTGCCAGTCGAATCATCAGTAAATGGAACTCTGATCGCAAAATTAAATCGCTCATCTTTTTCTCTCTCTCTCTTTCAGGATTTCTGTTCTGATGTTTCTCTCTAACGTTACTGCAAAGGGAACTTTCTGACTCTTCCACTTCTGGGATATCCATCGCTTTGGAAGTAAACACGACCGTAAACACCGTAAACATATATCTCATATTTGACAATATTCTGCCACGAAATTTTATTTTCATCAAATTAACATCTGTTTTCTTTTCTTCTTTTTTTGTTTGTAAAAGTTAGGTGTACTTTGTGCTGTGCAAGAGCTACCCAGATCGCAAGTTATGAATGGTGCTTTCTGGCAATTGTGAAACCTGTAGAGAAACCAATGCTAGGTCCTCAGCATACACATGTGCATACTTGATTTAATAGTACATTGGTAAGGTTATAATAATGGATATTATTTCCTCCTTTATTTTTACAGCGCTAGGAAGAAATGGCAGACCAAGTAAATTCGATCAGACTTTTTAAGTACAAAGAAAAATATTATCTCCCGTTCAGAACTACTTCAGAGTTCATGCAAGAATTTGAAGATATGGAACTCCGAGAGGACGATATCTTTGTCTGCACATATCCAAAGAGTGGTGAGTGTCTTAAATTTGGTGGATCGTTGGGTCTCTTTTATTCTTAGGTTTCCCGGAATGTCATAACAGTACACAAACAGCTCCTAATATACAATAACCTACAAAACTCTGAGAGAGTTGCATAGTTTCCCGATTTTCTGTGTGACTTTTAGTTAGAAAATACTCTATGTCCTTTCAAGTCGAGTATTTTGGACTGGTTCATACCTTCCATTGGTGCGAGATCATCTTGCCTCCACCTTTGGCTACCGTAGCAAGTCTAATTTCTCCCTTACTTACATTTCTCTCGGAAAGAATGTATGGTACGCTTGCCATCCTAGAAAAGGGAGTAACTTTTCTAAACAATTTTCAGAAAGCCAATAGCGTAACTGAACTCAGTAGGTTTCAAAAGAAAACTTCTTTTATTTTACTTTTAGTATGAAATTGGTAGCACCTGAAGGGATACGGTCTCCCTGGTTTAATTGCCTGCTAAGGGCAACATTAAATATTGAATAACTAGAAGGCATCATCACGTTTTGGAGCTTTTTGGGGATAGTGGTTGTAACATATTTGACTTTCATTGGAAAAACACGATACATTTCCAATTCATATTCCAGCTTCAAAAAAAATGTTTTAGGGGCTGATTGCATGGCCAAGTGCATGTGGAATTTAGAGTTCCAATATTTTAGCGTCGTTATTACATTTAAAATATCTTACAGGCACTCCTTTCAAGAAGAAAAAGTATGTTTTTCTGTATTCTTTAGCAATGTAAGTTTCATTGTGAAGTACTAGTATATGTAAATGTGGCATTTGTTTTATTGCTAATAACTTTATATCTGAGTAATACCTCTCACAGGAAGTTTAAAGATTCTGTAAACTGCTTTGTGTACCTCATTTATCATTTTTTGAGGTTTTCATGTATTGCTAATTTGTCTTCTAGTTTCCCTTTTTAGTAAGCGTGTTTCTGATGCAGTTATCAGTTTTGTCAAGATAAGAAATAACACCTTAGATGACAAAATAGCGTTCCCATAACGTGAAGCATTGTGTGAAGTCGCATTTGGCAATGTGCATTTATTGTAGTGTTTCACTGAGTATCGTAAATGGTCTCGTGACAGTTGTAGAAGAACTGCAGTTAGGATAGAAAGAGACCATAAAAGTTTGACTCGGTGAAGTTAAAAAGCAACGACAACGTTTCAGATATCCTATCTGTTCTTTTGCAGGTACCCATTGGATGCAAGAGATAGTAGCTTTAATTCTTGCAAACGGGGATCCAGAGAAGATTACCCCAATGCAAAGACGAATTGTAATTGAACTTGTTGACCTTCGTTCACCAACGGAAGATGCCATACGCTCTACGGGACCGGTTCTACGAGAATTTAAAGATTGCCCATCTCCGAGGTTACTCGCGACTCATGTTCCTTGCCCCTTGTTGCCAAGACAACGTAGAGAGAAGCACTGTAAGGTAGTGATATGCAATGAGTGACTTCAGGATATCATGATAAGGATAGGACTGCGTATTTTCACTGCTAATGTACACCACTATTATCAGCCTGTGGGGAGGTGTCCGTCTTTATGAAAATCAAAAAGCACATTCAGTATGAACATACATGGAGCATACACACAGTCGACACAGTAAGGTCTGGTGCAATTACTGTCTGGGGTAAACTTCAGCCTTTTCGTGTTTTCAACTGCATTCAACTATAACAAGCCTTGAAGAAAATTTGTTAACCTTTGGTCGTCTAGGCTTGAGCGGATAATCATCTCTTGAAAATTATGAACTTATTTTCTACAAAACTCCAGTGAAGTCTTCAAGACATCTACAACTGAAGACGTCAGTATGTGAGAATTTGTGGAGTATTCCAATGGCAATAGGAGGACTCTAGGTTGCTCTTATGGGATCCAACTGTCGTTTGCACCGTACGAGCCATCTGGGACCCATTTGGACGATATGGATTTCATGAGCTACATAGTCATACATGGGCAATATGTGCAGTAGTTTATCATTCTCCGATGTCTTCGTATGTACAAAGAAAAAACTGTTTGTGTGGTATTTTTTATGCATTGCAAGAGATGACAGGCAAAGCAAAAGCTTACTCGTAGAAGCAAGTTAATTGGTCTTAGTTGGTATATATAAGTCGTCACAATATTAATAAGGATCACAACCCCTTTAATTACTTACTAGCAACAGCAACAACGAGGTTTCCACGAAACCTATGCATAGATGTCAGGTGCATAATACTCCCAAAATATGTACAAGTCATTAAACCTTAATTAAGAATTAATTACATTTAACCCTATAAATCTAGATGAACTGACAAATATAAAAATTAAATAAGTATTCATGATACAGCTACTACACTGAATTTATACATTGTGCACTAAACTTAAATGCGCTAGTGCACTTAGTCCAGCTAAGGTCCATATGGTGCCCATATGGGTTAAATGATTCAAACGTAGCTCATATAGCTTCCATGGCCCCAATCTGGTACTCATGTGGTGCAAAGAGACACCATCGTGCCTACTTACAGATGGGTCTCAAATTTTACCCTTGCTGTGCATACATTATTTGCACCTCACAATACAAACAATAATAGGAACTTAGAGGAAAATGTTTTAGCTGATTAAACTTTTCTTAGGTTAAAAGATTCAATCCTGGGAACAATTTTACCAATAAAAGAATCAAGTTCGTACTTCAATAGGTTACTTTATATTGCAACACCTATCCCGCGTTTTCTTAAAATTTCACCATTACACACATTGAAGACTGATTCTAAAGTAAAGTGTATGTGTTGACAGTACTAGGTGCATATTTTGCGTTATTGTTTTGAACTATTACTTTAATATTTTATTGTTTTTATATTACTTGCATGTTGTTTCAATATTACTTACTTACTTGCCGATATTTTTCAGGTGATCTACGTGTACAGACACCCAAAGGACGCTGTCGCGTCACAGTATAACTTTCAGAGATCCTTAATGGAAGGTGAAAGTGGAAGGCCAGTTCCACATACACCAGAGAGATTTGCTAAGTTCTTTGATGTTTTCATAACTGGAAAAGGCAAGTACTTCATAGATGTTCGATTAATAACTTGAAAGAAACTTTTTACGTTGATAAAAATATTCCGTCCTGGTCTAATAAAGTAATTTTGCATTGTCTTTTGGTGTGTTTCAAAACGGTCAAAGGTAAAATAATATATTTCCAAATATGCAAATACACAGCACATATCAATGTTTACTTTTCCTGAAAAATAGCTATCTTTTGCAGGCTTGCTCCCTGGAATGTTCATTCAAATGCAATTTTGAAGTATTCAAACATGTCGAAACAAACAACTTAAATTCTCTGATGGCTACCAGTGGTGCGGGTTGAAAAAGGATGTATATAAATCTGGCCGAAAACGTAGAACAATACAGTGAAAGGTCTGAACATGGAATTTTACGATTTATAGTAAACTGGGCTATTTTATCAGTCAATGACATGCAAAGTCTGAAAGACTGAATCATAGTTCAAGGGTGAGAGTAAAGGTTTAAAAACATGTAGCGCTACGTGAATTCATAACCTCCTTGTTTTGTTCTTTTTTACCTCAAATTCCATCTTGATCGAAAGGAGTCAGAAAAAGCAAACAGAAAATTATGACCATTGAAGATGTATGAGTTGAAATGTCAACTATGGATCGATACAAAGCAAAAGTCTTATCCTTTTAAAGCAATTGTGATATAGCAGGACAGACCTTAAAGCTAGAGGCTTTCGACTGTGGGTGTAGGATACGTTTTCCATTTTCATTTTCTTCATCTACAGTTGATTACAACAACTGGTTTGATCATCTTAAACAATATTTTGAATACAAGGATGACCCGGATTTCTTTTTTGTTTCATTTGAAGACATGAAGAAGGTAAAGCATTTGCCACTTTCCGGCACTACTTGATGTCAAGGCCATATGTTGTCTCTCTTTTTAATTATTGAATTATTTGGAAAATGGAGCTAGTACAGTAATAGCTCTTCGGTTGCTATCACAACCTCTGTATTCATTGTATAATACATCTCCTCTTCGTTCAACATCTTCTCTACGTCTCCTCTTTGGAGATGGGGTGTTTCCTTCATGTGTACCAACTGGTTTATCACCGGTGCTATTGTTTTATCGGATAAAGGTGGTAGCATTTAAAGCAGAAAAGCTTAGCAACCGGGAGGTTCAGGTAGAATTTGATCCGTGGCCAGGTCACAGTGGGAGGGATTTTTCGTTTCCCATCTGAATTGACCTTGTGAAAAAACGAATTGGTTGCCACCCTTTGAGAAGTTGCAGTCTGTACGTGACAGGCATTTTCCAAACCTATGTTAAGACCTTCACTATAGTGAAGAATGCCGTGGGAGTCGATAATGCCCAATGGTTTTCCCTGTGTTCAATATTGATTCATGAAACTTAATGACATTGCGATAATGGTAAGGCAATATTGCGATCATTGTAAACCAATTCAATTTCCTATTTGTTTTGGAAATAATGATACGTGTCAATTGAAAGTGGTCCCACGTCATTTTGCTTCATGGCACCTGTATGACTATTGTAAATTCTTTTGCCTGTATGGATTAGAGCTACTGCAGAACCATTCCCTCAGTTACATATTTTCATAACACTGGGTAATAAACACCGATACAGTCTATACTCACTTTTTTTTATTTTCCTGCCCCCTTCACCTTTTCACTTCATCCAATCAGGATGTCTCTCAAGTCGTTAGAGATCTTGTGTCTTTTCTCGATCGTGATCTGGATGAAGATGGCGTCCAGAGGGTGGTGGAGAACAGTTCCTTCAGTAGAATGAAAGCAAATTATAAAGCATATGCCAAGGATGTGGATACCAAGGGTGCAAGGATTAACCCAAGCATCTTCTTCAACAAAGGTTAGAATGTGTATTTTCGTGTTTGAAATGGGCAATACCTGCATATATACAAGTGTAGACTTTAGAAAGAAGTGACTTGTCGTGCCTTTCTCAATATAGTTTTACCTTTGACTAAGATCATTTTACAGAATTTTAGTAACAACAATTCAATTGTTCAAGAATGTAAGGTTTGGGTTTATCACGGGGATGCCACAGTTGATGGTATTTTGTGTGGATCTGACAGCTTATATGCATCCTATTAAAAGCGAAGAGATTAAGAGAGTAAAAGGTAAGAGATACGCATTGATCGACATAACATTCTGTACCGCAACCTCACCCTCCTTTGAGAATCCACTAATAATAATAGTAACCGTGACGTGTTAGTTTGTTCGAATGATGTTTTAACCGTTTTTCCTTGTGATTCTGAGACTAGAATAGGATAAAGTATTGGAAATAGTCAATATCATTAATCTGCTCCTTCCTTGTCTCTATCTTACTCAGGCACTTCCAAACAATGGAGGCATCTCTTCACGGCAGAACAGTCTGAGAAATTTGACAAACTCTTTTACGAACATATGAAGGACTGCGAATTTACCAAAGCATACTCAATGACAGAATAATTTGTACTTCAAACCAGAACACATTTGGCAGTTTAATAAGGCATAAAATAACATCATTTAAGCGTCATCACCTTTATCTGCACGTAACAAAAATCCTAACAATCTCAATTAATACCAAATTGCCATAGCTATTACAATAAGGTAATCATATGCCATTCGCTAAACGTATGTATATATGCATTTCTTTACTTTTATCCCACATGTTTTGACCTGCACTATTCATTCTTAATATTATAGACATCCTTATTGCATGTCAATGTTAACTGAGTGTCAACATTCAGTACAACTAGCTGCCCTGATGAAATATAGTATATAAAATAAGAAGGTAAGATCTGTTGTTGCTCTCTACTCTCTACAAAATCTCTAAAAGTTAAAGAAAATCAAAAAAAAAAACCTGCTGTAGTGATTTGGCTAAAGTACATGGTATTATGTAAACATTCAATAGGTGCCCATGATAAAATTGTGAAAATGTGGTGTTTGCTTGTACATATGTTCGAGCATGAACCAATGAAAATTTTATGCCATGGTCAACTCAGTCAATTTGCTTTGGATAAATATTTCAGCTTTACCATATACTTCAATAGTTTGATGAGACAGACGGTTAAACTGTAGAGTTCCTATTTGACGCTGGTAGAACTTGTCATGTTGAGTAATTAAGAATACATAAACCGATGTGTAAGTAATCATGAATACAGTCAGTCAGTGATTGGTTGTATCTAAGTTTCTTAATCTCAGAAACTGAAAACCTTTCAACATAAAATGTTTCACAAGTCAACACATTATTTGTTTAAGTAAGCAGTTCCAATTCTGCAGCGGTCTTTCACGTGTCTGTAATCTTGTAGAACGAGATCAATATTTCGAATACTGAGTGGCACCCGCGCATTGAGGAAGGGGCAACAAGGGCAAATGTCTCAACTCCCCCCCCCCCCCCACCACCACCACATTTCGGAGCCCCCTTTTGCCCAACATTTATAGTATCCTATCTCTTGGCATGAATAAAAATGTGTCAGTGTAAAGACAAATGTCCGTTTCGGGAATTATATATACCATGATCGGGTGTTCCCGTTCCTAAGTATTAGGCGTTCCTAAGTTGTACTGTAGGCCCTACACAGTTATGCCCCCAACCCTACCCCCACCCACATGCTTAGTCAAGCCCTGCTGAGTGTAGTCATCACTGCACACAGGCAAAAATGAATACGGCAGAAATGTTAATTCGTGAATTGTATTGGCCATTGTTGCTACGTCTGCTCAGAATTCTTGTCAAAATAATCTTTGATATGATCAAGGACAGAGAAAGCCGTCTCAGTAAGTATAGCTTAAGCTGAGACAGGTTATAGAAGCGGATGAATGATACATAAGAAACAGTATACTTTATGTGTGTACCATTGAGGAGCATTGATCCATAGATACTGAGGCATATCATGACCTTATGCACAATGCACTGATATTATTAATACCGATATCAATAAAGTTGATAAAACAGAATTGAAAATACCATAAAAATAGAGTGAAACAAGCATTCTCATAAATTACCTTAGTTTGAATTAAATGTTTGGAAGTAAGAGAATGAATAGGTGTGCGACCAATTATCAACAAAAAGACAAATAAACATACTGACAGATAGACAGATAAACAGAGAGACAAACATATCTTTTGACAACAATTTTTGTACAAAGCACATTATAACGGAGGTGGATTTAATCGTGAAAAACATGAATTTAACAGGTAACGATAATCAGTCATAGCTGCTAACAATGATTGCTGGTTATCCGCAATAAATCACTTTATCTTTGGGATGTTGCACAACTAGAGATCCCCTCTTAGTCGTATATATCTTATTAAATCCTAAGGGAATCCATCGTTTACAACCACTGCGGGTAGAGATGGCTCCCTGCTGATAGAGGAAACATCCCATCGATCAAACTGGGACTTCTAGCCGAATGTACGTGGTCCAGCATTCCAATTGTACCAGATAGAGCCCAAACTATCAGTTTCTGCACGACGACTCGTCTGTATCATCGATCAAGTTCTTTTGTTCTCACTAAAACTAACGTATTGTGGAAGTCATCTGTCCATGGCATCATGGGTATGCATGTCACCATATCGCTCTTCCACGTTTGCCAATGGCGCTGCGTAAATTGCCATTGCAAAAAATTTAGTTCCAACACCACCGTAATACACATCCTAGAATTGAGCCTTACGGTCATTTGAGACATTTTTTAATCCTCTGAAAAAGTGCATAACTTGAGCTACGGGGATCTAATTTTCGTAATTTGTTCACTTATCATCACTATTTGATATGATGTGAAACCTAGGACGAACTGCCACTCGTCTAGCTCAAAATCTGACTGGTCGTCATAAAGAAATTTTTTACTCTCCACTACAGGGCAGTTAAAAAGATGAAAGGTAGGAAGTCTCTGATATGACGTCCATTGCATGCACGAAGGGCCCACAAATTTCAGTGTGTAAGTTAACAGGAGAAACCGACGGGTAGTGTGAGTACAGTTACAAGTGCAAGTTATTTCGATATAGTTATAAGATGTTCTTGCTACTTCCCTGGGTGTTGTCTGCTCCTTGAAACTTACCTACACATTGATGAAGTAGTTGGGCTCAACTCGCGAGCACGATTGGCATGATGTAATCAAGTTTAAGTGCCACCTTCGAACACATGACATGACCCACCGTGACCCACCTTGCCTTACACTATAGGCTTGTATGTGAAAACTTTTCCACTTTGAATCTTTTCCCCTCTTACTCAACTTTTTCTTTTTCCACTAGACAATTAGAAGTTTACTTAGTCGTTTCACAAATAAATCGTTAAAGTTGTAGAGCAGTACTCGAGCTACATACTTTCCACAAATTGTATTGTACTGTAAAGCAGTGTTAGTGATGCAGTGTCAGCGATTGCAGAAACACTGACAACATGGTGACAACTCAAGTTCTTTCCTGAATGTCACTGTTGGAACGCTAACCATTTTAATACAAAGAACAACCGAGGGTAAGTTCAGGGACTGTTTAGCAATTCCCCTAAGCTGGTGGGTGATAATGGATAAAGGGCCTTTCCTTGTACATGATCTCAGCGCATTTTGCAAGATGGTAGGCATATACGTATATCCCCATCGCAGTTGTGGATTTCCCGGGAGAGGGTTTCTATAAATTAGTAATCTGTTTATAACTTAATTTTCAAACCCTCGTTTTACTGTGTGGACCCAAGTCAAGCTCTACCGTGAATTATGTACTAAAGAAATGAGGAAGTGAACACAGCGTGCAAATGGCAATAAATATCAGTTTGCATTTCATTCTGTCGGAGAAAATTTATATTTCGAGGTTTCTTCACTCACTTTGGAAAATATCCAAAATGTGTGATGTGTCCTACATGAAAGTGTGAACTATAATGGTATGGGAAACTAAAAATGTCGTAAAATGTCGATGTGTCAGCTAGAATTTCCACAGAGCTTACATAACATTTAGCAGACATTACGGTTTCATTCTTGTTAGAACTCATTAGTGCAGCTCGGAGTTGTTTTCAAGACAGAGTGACAGTATTGATACAAGTATAACTTGCCTCAGATTGTATGTATAGACAGTACTGTTTGGACCTTTCATTGGTCCCATGTAATATATTTAAATATCTGTAACATTTGTTATCAGTTTGGCTTTTTTCTTTTTAGTTACTTTAACTAACTGAAAGGCGGGTTTGTAGCATGGACGTATATTTGGGGGACATCCCCCCACTTTTTGAGGGAGGGGGCACTAACAAACCTATCCCCCCCCCCCCCACACACACACACATACACACAATTTGTCACCCGAATAAAAATGTAACAGCATTATACATTATTCTAAGTGGAAGTGTAAATTTTCAACTTATGTTCTACGAAATAAGCAAAATTTAGCAGAAATTAACAACGCCACAGAGACTGAGAAATACCATTTCCTGCCATCTCAGAGGCATCGCTATCATTTTTTCGATACCCTACGCAAGTTTATGCAGAGAAAGTATACAACCTTAGTGGAGTAATCTTTTTCCCCATTTCAACAGACACCACAAAGGTTTGCTCGGACGAGTCGCGTGCCCGTTAAAGGGTTCACAAACGCTAGGAGGAAACCAGAAGATTTTCAATCTTGTGGAAAATGGAACAAGGTTTTTCAACACAGCTGGGAGGGGGTAATTTGTTCAGGTGCAACATTTGCCAAATGCTCAAAACATAAAGCAGGATACATAATTCACTTATACGACTTTTTATATGACATAAGAAGAATTTGAATTTTGTAACTTGAGGATCAGGAAGTCCCACATTGGCTCATCAAGCACCCTATACCGTGTTGATCGTGGATGAACCCCACGAGATTCGCCTACTCTTTTAGATAAGTGTCCAGAGGATATTGAGGCAGGGGTGAATCCAGACAATCGCCAATGCAAAGAAATCTATGCAAACTCAAACCTGCTCCCCGGACCGCCATTTAACGTCCCCATCCGACGAGAGTGTGTCCCCAGTCTTTAGCCACTTTACCAAAGGCTGGGAGGGGTGGAGAACCTGCCCACCTCAGCAGCCCATCAGTTGTACTAAGCAACCTGAAGCGGACAAGACCTAAATCGGACAACAGGAACCCAAATAACCCCTCAGCACCACTGTAAACAGCTTTACTGAACAAGTCAAATTTGAAACCCCAGAAATTTTCCAAGGAGTTCCACCGGGATTTGATCCAGGGACCCTTCGCTTGCAAGACGGACACTCATCCACCAAGCTAACTCTCCACCCTAAGAATATGTTATTCCGCCGCTTACTTTCACTTTTCTTAAGTACAAGTTACACTCTTCTTCCCATGGAAAAAACGCCCTCGCCTTGCAAATGAATGGAAAATATATATATATGCCTTTGCCATAAGACATGATTTTATTTTGAACCAACCACCTCCACATAGGTGTCCCGGAACGGTAAATTAATGAAGACAAACAATTATTAGAGGACTTGTAAACGCTTTGCTAGGGGTATAAATTGTCGATCATTGTAGTAGAGAGTTAGGTGAGACTTGGGTGAGAGCAACATTGTAAAGAACATAATCTTCTGTCAATTTTGTTGTATTTTTTTCGTTGAAAAGGCTGAAAAATAACTCAAATTCTCCTTGTAAATTGTAATTGAAAAAGTTTGTAGTAAGAGAGATATCGATGCATGATGCTCTTGAAATTGCACCACAGATTCTGCGGTGGGTATTCCGATATTTTAAAAAAATCCTCGTGAGATTTTCACAAAAATTCCCAAAAGATTCTGAGAATTAAAAAAAAAATGAGAATTAACAATGCGTACGAGAAATTTGTAACAAAAATTTTCTCCAGCAGTCATGAGTTTTCATGGAAATCTCAGGAGGACTTTCTCATAAGATGTGCCCATGAACTTCTAGCTGCATTAGTTCCGTTTGTGATCATAGAAACATTAAGACGACATTCAACAATTATGTTGATGTGATTCCCTACTCAGCTCGTTTCCTGTCAGTCCTGAATACTTGGTATCAAAACCATAGATAATTGCTATTAATTCCCCATTCAACGCGTCTACAGGTGATGAGATACTTGACCAGCTACCAGATACATCCTGTGGCAATTACCCTGATCTGAACGGAGCATTCTGATATTTCCATTTTGTTTCACGTAGTCACATGTTGTCTCATTCTGAGGTGTATAATAATTAATTGTTAATGTGTGCTAGTCTATATGAGTTTTGGATTCTGCTTTATTGCAATTCTGAAAAGTGTTCAGAACGAAATGCTAGGTCCTCCAAATACATATTTATATATTTGGTGAAATAGCAAAAGGTTAATGTTTCATCATGCATATTATTTCCTTTTTAATCGTTTGCTGATTTGCCCCTTCCTTTTTTCGCTGTCAATAGTGTACCTGGAACGTAGGAGAATCGGTTGCTTGATTTGAAGATAGATCGAGGAAGGAACAAAGCGATTCCACTAATGTAGTTTCATGTACTTTTACGGAACCAGGAAAAATGATAGACAAAGTAAAAAATTCAATCCGCCTTTTTAAGTACAAAGATAAGTACTATCTTCCGATCAGAACTACCGTTGAGTTCATGCAAGAATTTGAAGATATGAAACTTCGAGAGGACGACATCTTTGTCTGTACATATCCAAAGAGCGGTAAGTGTCTTACATTTGGTGGGTTGTTAGGGACTATTTAATTCTAAGGTTTAACGACAGTACAAAAACAGCTCCAGTTACCAGAGATTCCCTGATCCAATCATGTTTTATATAGCATCTAACTCTTGTACAAGAAGGTATGGTGTGCATGCCATCCTGGAAAAGGGGTTATGTTACTTATAATATTCAGCACACCACTACGTACCGTACTGAATTATTGTTGAAGTCGTTCATGACTAAGAAAGAAACTTTTTTTTTTTGACTTGCAGTCTGAAAGTGGTGGAACCTGAATGGACACTGTGTCCCTTGTTGACTTCCCTGCTAGGACTAACATACTGAATAATCTAGAGACCATAATGAGGTTGTAAAAGAGATTGAAACTGTTTTAGAGGAACAGACGGCATGGTCAAAATGGACCTTAGAGTTTCCATAAGGTAAAGCTTTGTATGAGACCTCTTTTTCCAATGTGCGTTGATTATGGTGTTTCAAAAGCATCATCACTGGTCTCCTAAGAGGTTTGAAGAGGGCGAACGGCAGTTATGATTGAGAGAGACCATGAAAGTTTGACTCACTGAGCTTAAGTACCAATAAAAACATTTCAGATATCCTATCTGTTCTTTTGCAGGTACCCATTGGATGCAAGAGATAGCAGATTTAATTCTTGCAAACGAGGATCCAGAGAAGATTACCCCAATGCAAAGACGAATTGTAATTGAACTTGTTGACCTTCGTTCACCAACGGAAGATGCCATACGCTCTACAGGACCGGTTCTACGAGAATTTAAAGATTGCCCATCTCCGAGGTTACTATCTACTCATGTACCTTGCCCTTTGTTGCCACGACAACGTAGAGAGAAGCACTGTAAGGTATTAATATGAGATGGCTCACTTCAGGATGTCATGATAAGAATAAGAATGTAGACTCACTATTTCTAATGTACATTATGTAGTCATTGCTATGATCCTATGGGACTTAGAGAAAAAGGTTTCACCTGGCTAAAATTTTGTGAAGTTGAAAGATTGAAAATTGAGAACACACTTCTAAAAACAAAGACAGCATTAACAACTCCACAAAGAAAACAGTGTGTATTTCAACAACTTCATATTTCTGTGAAAACGGGGTATACGCTATTGCGAAATTTTCAACGTCTGTCCCATGTTTTCTTAAAGTTTGAAAATTACACACATTGACGACTGATTTCAAAGGAAAATGTATGTATTGACAGTACTAGGTACATATTTTCGAAGTTTTAATGTTACCTTTCAATCATTGCATATATTTTTTGCAGGTGATCTACGTTTACCGACACCCAAAGGACACTATCGTGTCACAATATAACTTTCAGAGGTTCTTAATGGAAGATGAAATTGGTAGGCCAGTGTCACATACACCAGAGCAATTTGCTGACTTCTTTGATGTTCTAATTAAAAAAGGAAGTATCTCATAAAAGTTTGCTTTATAACTTCGTTGTAGATCACTTTAAGCATATCTATTCCCTCCTGGTCTAATGAAGTAAGTCTGGATTGCCTGTTGGTGTGTCTGTGGGAAACAAAAATAACCAAAAATAGAAACAAATTTTAAAGTAAAGAAATAATTCCATCTTTCAAGTTATTCACACAAGGCTTCTCAAGCAACACTCACTTTTCCTGTCTGAACACTATCTGTTTTTGCATACCTGCTTATTGAAATGTCTAAGCCCT
Source organism: Stichopus chloronotus (assembly GCA_021234535.1). Classification (NCBI taxonomy): domain Eukaryota; kingdom Metazoa; phylum Echinodermata; class Holothuroidea; order Aspidochirotida; family Stichopodidae; genus Stichopus; species Stichopus chloronotus. The sequence continues at coordinate 15,522,027 of CM037847.1, forward strand.
TTCGAATTATTGAAACATGTTAACAAAAAAAAAACAAAATTGAAACTCTCTGTCGCATACGTTTGACTACCAGTGGTATGCACAGATTGTAAAAATGCTGAACATCTGGCCAAAAACGTATAACAATACAAACAAGTATGAATTTGAATTTTAAGACTTATAGTGAAAGACCATTTAAAGTTGTATCACTGACCAATTCCCCCCCCCCCCCCCACACACACACACACACATACACATGCTGTCATCTGGCGCTTGTCAAGAATTTTCATCCGAGGGAGGAGGCCCTTTTGCTCATACCTTTTGCTCATGACCATCTAAGACGGACGCTAACGTTGATTGACGCTGATCGTAAAAGAAAATGTTTGGCTTTACAAACCCCCCCCCCCCCCCTCCTTGAAAAGGGAGCTCTTATGTTTGAATTCTCTGAATTCATAAAGAATTCATGAAATAAAATAAAAGAGTAATTAATGGTCGACTGCTCTAAAAGTAGATCCACGCTAACTCTGAAATATTTTAAAAAGGTGACAAAATGCAATTGTAGGGTGTAGCTCAAGAGAGGCCCATTCTTAAAACTTTGTAAGAAACAGTGTATGAACTCTTAGTATTCTAATTGAGCACTTTACTCCCACTAGTCTAGAATACTACAAATCTATATATATATATATATATATATATATATATATATATATATATATATATATATATATATATATATATATATATATATATATATATATATATATATATATATATATATATATATATATATATATATAGGAATTATTCAAAAGTTGCTATTACAAGACCTATGTCCTTTATATAATAGGTCTCCGCGTCGTGCTCAGAAGATGTGTACAGTACCAAATGGAGATTTCAGTGTTAAGAGTTTACCATTTTTACAATTTATAAGTACATTTTTTAGTTTATCACCGGTGGTGTGGCCGAGAGGATAAAGGTGGTGGCATTTGAAGCAATGAAGCTTAGCAATTGTGTGATACTGCAGGGGTTCAATCCATGGCCGATTCACAGTAGGAGGGCTTTTTTGTCCCAGAGTAATGTACGGTTTTCCCATCTGGACTGACCATGAGAAAGGATACTTTTAATTAATGTAACCTGTATGAATGATGTCAAATGCTTTTTGCATATATCGATTAAAACTATTGCAGAACAATTCCCTCAGTTGCATTTCATAACACTGAATGAACAATACACACCTGTTCAGGTTACACTCAGTTCTTTTTAAATTCCTACTCCCTTTTTACCTCTCCTCCTTACCCATCCAATCAGGATGTTTCTCAAGTCGTTAAAGATCTTGTATCTTTCCTCGGTCGTGAGCTGGATGAAGATGGCTTCCAGAAGGTGGTGGAGAACAGCTCCTTGAGTAAAATGAGAGCAAATTGTAAAGAATATGCCAAGGATGTGGCTACCAAAAGTACAAGGATTAATCCAAGGATCCTCTTCAACAAAGGTTAGTATTTTTATTTTCGTGCTTGAAATGGGCAATGCTTGTGCACACTGTAGAGTATAGCCGAGAGTGACTTTTGGTGTCTTTCTCGATGTAGTTTTACCTTTCAGTACGACGGTGCTACAGAATATCAGCAACAACCAATCCAATTGTTAAAGAATGTAAGGTTTTAGTCAATTCAGAGTGATGTTTCAATGGATGGTATCTTTGGGTCGATCTAGCAGCTTATATGCATTCTATGAAAAACACCGTAGAAGGTGACGATAGCCTATACCAACACTCTGTGCCACATTCTCTCTCCTTTGTGAATCCATGACCTCCTTGCAAGACGTTTTCTCAAGGACATAAATCAGTTGATGATAAACGTGCATCTGTGCATCACAAACTTGCAGTTTGTTGGCTTGGTTACAGAGGCGCTGTTCTAGCTATTGACTTAATGGAGGTGGGATAATTCACGTTAAACCATCGAAGGGAACCATCGAAAGTGGCACTTCTCGGGTCTCGTTAAAAAACATGTAGACTTTTTCCTTGAGATCTCGTCTTTTAAAAGATTGCTCTTGCAACAGATAAAGATGAATGATAGTTCTTATAAATCACTTGACCGCGGATGTGTTGAACGGCACAAAGACCTGCATGCGCGCACACATGTGCCGCGCCTACAAATTTAGTGTACGTCTAAATTATGAATAGATATTACAGAAAATGTGTTTGTGTTTCCGTCACCTGTGACCCTTGTTCTTGAACGTATGACGTCATCGGTCAGGCGGAAACTGTACCTTATACACAGACACCTTCCCCGCCAAATTTTAGGGTCACTCAACTTACCGTCTACGTGACATACTTTCCTTTGCATGTACACACACACACACACATTTGGACACCCCTTTTCACCCCTAACCCCAATTGGTAATCTCTTCCATGTCATTTGTATACCATGGGGGTATCCCCACGTAACGACTATTAAACCACCTACACAATTCAATTCAATTTAAATTCAATTCAACGGACTTTATTTCAATCTCTTTTGAGGGTACAAATGAATATTTAATATAATTATCATAATACATAAATAAAAAGAGATCGTGGAGTGACAACAAGAAGCTCGCGAGAGCTTGTTAACATTGCCACCCCTACACATATATACAAGACAGAAAAAACACAAGTAAAAACAGAAGGAAAAAACACAAACAAAGAAAAACAAAAAACAAAAGAAACAAAAGAGGCAAAGTGAACGTACAAAAAAAAGAAACTAATCAGTGATAGTTCATAATGAGATAATCCTTTAGGTACTTTTTGAATGTATACAGTGTTTTACAATCTTTAACATGGGTGGGCAAGGTGTTCCAAACTTTGGTCACACTCATGGACATCCCGCTCCGTCTTTCAATGTTGGCTAGAGGGTCACTGTTCACAGTGTACATTCACTCCTATACCGCAATATCGGAAACGGGTTGCTGGTTTTCATGTTCTCCTCTCCACCAACATTTAGTATTACAATTGCTAAGTGTCCCAACAATTTTGCCCAAGATTGCAGTTTCGATTGACTACCACGAGGGGTGTAATGTGGGCTACCGTTTCAGTGTCTCTTTTTTGGCGAATTGACCAGCTCAACGGAGAAAATCTCTTCCTGTACGTATAGGGATGATCTAGCAAGTGTTCTCCCCATGCACGTTAAATTAGCGAACTGTATGAAGAAGATAGCAATAGGCTATTCATTAGATGTGTGTTCACATCAATAGTGTTCATTAGATTTAGTAATAGTAACTGTGAATTGGTAACTTGTTAGAATGAAGCTTCAAATGTTTTTCATTGTGGTAATGAGAGCAGAATAAGTTAAAGTACTTGGAAATGATATTAATAATCTACTTCTTCCTTGTCTCTATCTTACTCATGCAGGTACTCTCAAACAATGGAAGCACATCTTCCCTGCAGAACAGTCTGAGAAATTTGACAAGCTCTTTTACGAACATATGAAGGACTGCACATTTACAAAAGCATACTCAATGACAGAATAATAATAAGACAGAACAAATTTGCCTGTTTAATAAGACATAAATTATCCTCATTTAAACATTATCAGCTTTTTTTCACTTGAGAAGTCGTAAAAATCTCACCCAATTCAAAGTTAACGTAAGTGTATATACCGGTACTGTTTAAGATAAGTTAGTCATATGCCATTAAATATATATGCATTTCTTTACTTTTCTCCCATCCACAGAGTGTAACCTGTACAACTCATTATTTAACGTCATAGACATCTTGACTCCATGGCAATAATTACTGAATATCAATATTTGGTACGTCTACCTGCCTTGACGAAAAACAGTATACAAAGCAAGAAGGAGGCAATCCACAAAGATGCAAACATCATCCATATTCTTTTGCATGGTTTTTCTTTAACCATACCATTATTTCATGTACTCACAAAGTGCGATGAGCTGCGTATTTCATCGGTGATTCAGACTGCTCGTTAACGTTGCGGGTAGAGGTGTCGAATATTCAAGTTACTTAGTGGTCCAGTATAAATATATTAAAGTACACCACGTATGCGTCGAACGGCACAAATAGACGTATGGGCGTACGCATGCGTAGAACTCGAAAGTCATCGGTTGGATGGACACTATACAGCATACCCAAATGCATATCTACCAAGCTTAAAGTTTATTCAACTTACCATCTGGAAGGAGATCGTGACACAATTTTTTTTCAGAGCATTTTTGCCGACTTGACCTTAAACCTCGTGGCCTTATGACCTCGTGCCGTCACCAAATCGGTATCCACTACTTTCCATATAGGGTAGTTTTATAACTCTAGAATATTCACAAAAAGTAGTAACGCTAAAAAAATTTTTCGATTTCCTAACCTATGATCCTTTACCCTTGACCTATGACATCATCGATCGAGTGAGCCTTACACCACATACCGAAATAACTATCTACCAAGCTTGCCGTTTATTTGACTTACTGTGTAAGAGGAGATCGTGACACACGTTTTAAGGCAATAATGAATGACGGCAGAACTGATTAAGTGGACACACATTACCTCCACGTGACTCGCGTCATTTTTAACCCTGTTTAGTTCGCATTATATACCCGAATGAAACGGTCCGACGAGGCTCGAAGAGATCACAGAAAACCTCTCTTTCATATGATATCGTCCCAAAGAAGGTACATTATTTACATTTCTTTGTGTGTGTGCCCTTGTTTTCGGGTGGGATCGAGGACCGAAACAATAGATTTTAGGTCCTCTGTAGAAAATTCAATAGATTTCTCGGGTCCTTTCAAGATTAACAAAAGACAGTCTATTGTTAAGGTTAGGGTTGAGGAAAAAAAAAACAAAAGAAAGCACAATGAGGTCCACGGAATGAAGTGAAAACAAAGCTGCGTGCGTGTGTGTGTGTGTGCGTGGTAAACTGTCGGGTATGTTTGCATTGAGATATTAATGTTACAAGTCGAATGAAATGTATTTCGGTACATTTTTTTTACAAGATTGAAAACGTGGAGGTCACGTGAAGGTAATGTGTGCCCACTTAATCAGTATCTATCTAGTACAATGCACCCTCGGGGGTTAATGCTATCGCTGGATGCATTAACCCCCCATCGTGCATTATCCTACAGCTAATACACGGTCCAGCGTTGATTAACCTTTAATTGTTCATACGTACGTGTAATAGCATGAACATCGGTATGAGATAAAGCCATTGCTTTATCGGTCTTCGAGATAGTTTGCCAGGTAAAACTTTTCGGAGAGATATCGTTGAAAGTTTCAACTAGGACTATCAAAACCACTGTTTATTAAGACCTCAAATATTTTGTATGTGTTCCAGTGTCTTTTTCCTAACTTGCACTGGTTTTGTTGGATTCATAATCGCTGACTTAAGCCGTAAGCGAGGTAGGTGAGTCGATCCAACTCATCCTGCTAGCCCTAAACGTTACCCTGAGTTTGTGTTTGAATGAATGAACATCAACCACAAAGTGAGACAATTAAAAAGTGAAACGTTTACTTCATTTTCCATTTTCTCCTTGAAAATGTACATGTGTGCTGGTGTGCCATAACAAGTTTATGCTTTCATTCTTGCAAATGTAATGCATGGGAAGGCCTATGTTAAGTAGACTTAACATTTAAAAGATGATAATAGAAGACAACTTTAATAAATCCATAAGGGAAAATAGTACATCTTGTCACACAATAAGAAACCAAAGTGCAGAACAGTGCAATGAAAGAGAGACAAATTTACATATGAAAAGAGAAAATGAACCAAAGAAAAAGTAAAGGTTGACTGAAGAAACATTAACAGCAAAAGTCAAAACATGCACAAACGTAAAATATAAACGAAAATGAAAGTAAAATACCCATCGTCTAAAAGTAGAGAAGTTGTGATAGGGAATGGCTGAACCATATGGAAGAATTAGGATAGCAGTTAGCATATGCCGTCAGTGGGCTCAGAACTTTTTCCACTGAAATTTTCATGAATGTCACCTATAGCTATACCCTGATGATCAAAAAGTTTGTAAAATTAGTTAATATAGTCTACTCCCTATAAAAAAAAAATCTCTAAAATATTACAAACAAAAATCAAATACGGTACCTGTGAGAGTAATTTTGTTTTTATAGCTAAAAGAAAGAAGAATACTGTGTATATATTTGATGTATGTTCATTTGATAAACTTGTTATTTGATATTTACTTTCAAGTACTCTTATACTTTATCATAAAGGTTTTAAAATGAGTTCACCATAGCGCATCAAGTCTCAAAAGTTTAAATAAGTCAGATTCCTCGGGATTAATATACCATCATATGGCATGTGCTTTTGATTTAACTGCAGAGTTTCCGTTCATGGGGGTAGATCATTTTATGTACTGGTAAAATATTATATATTCATACGTCCTTGGTGAGAATCTTCAATTCCTATTGGTCCCTCTCATTCAGGTGACCGTGCTTTATCCTTCATATAATACTTGGTCAATTTTAGAGTGAAGAGGAATGTAAAGGTCAGTGTTTTGTCGTCTGTTATCTAACAACAAAGGTGATGCCTTGTCGATTGCGAAAAACATTATTGTCATGTCATGAATCTTGTTTACCTTTTCACGGGGCTGGTTTTCAATTCAAATGCCGTCATTCACAGATCTAAATTTTCTTTCGTTTTCGACTTTTTTTTTTCAAAATCTTGTTTTGTATGTATTTGAACAAGCTTAATCAACTTTGGACCTGTGCATTAACAGCAGCAGGCCCGTATCCAGGGGGGTTCAGGGGGTTCGGACGAACCCCCCCCCCCCCCACAAGATCTGGAGTTCCGCTCAGCCTATGACAGTAGGCCTACGTTAGCAACAGATGTAAAGCGTTTTAATTAGTTGGTCATGATTGTTGGGTAAAATGTTCCACTTGTGGTAAAATCAAACCCCCTCCATGAAAAAGCTGCACACAGGCCTGAGTAGGATAGCGCATTGCTTACATTAACCAGTGTTGATTGATCTTTTCTCACGATGTTGAGAACACATACATGTTTCTACACAGTCTTCGCTTGTTTCTCAAGATGTTTATTGTTATACGCAGAGGAACACAAAATGCTACACCAGTGTGGGCAATCTTAAGCATACATTGCTACTTTGTCTGTATTTCACTTAATCAATATTCTGAATGCTAAGAGGGTCAACCTGGCAGAAATCAAATTTACCCACAAGGTAATGGTGAATGAAAGGTGAGATAAATTGGCGAGTTGCTCACTGGTGATACTTATTGGTTAGTGTTGCTATGTCTGCTCAGCATTCTTGCAAAACGGACGAACCCCCCCCCCCCCCTCACAAGATCTGGAGTTCCGCTCAGCCTGTGATAGTAGGCCTATGTTAGCAACATGCATGTGTCTTCGGCATAATTGTCGTTTAAAATGTTCCATTTGTGGTAAAGTCGACCCCCCACACACTGAAAAAGTTGCATACGGGCCTGTACAAGTTATGGGTGGTGGATGCATGATACATGATAAACCTTGCAATGATCCATACTTACAATATAGAATACTTTAATGCTACTTCATGCCATTAGTTTATGCACGGAGTAGTTATATTATGACAGATTCATACGGTTTCATCAGTTTTGACAATCAGAATTTAAAGTATCATAAAAGACAGAGAAAAGCCTGCTCATGAAGGAATTTAGATAGAAGTAAATCTCTGGGAAAAACTAATGTAGGCCTAAATGTCACCAATTATCAACAGACACACAAACAAACAGACAGACATATCTTTGCACAACAGTTTACAGACAATTTCTGTACAAACCACATTATACCGAAGATAAATTCAGAAGTAAAAATCATGAATTGAACAAGGTAACGGTAACGATAAGGTAACGATAGTCAGTCATGGCTCCTTATAATGTTGTTCTGCAACAAATCACATTCTCTTTGTTTTTAACACCCTACTAGTCACATTCAGTATCTAGAAGAATCAACCATCGTTCACAAACATTGCCTCTCATCAGATGGAGACATACATCTAACTTGATGAAACTGGGAAGTCTACCACCTCATGCCAGAGAGTACAAGCATGGAGAGTAAAATGATACGTTCGAGGTCGTTACGTAACTGATATTTTCGTCTACCAGTTCCAACAGAGTTTCGTGATACAGCGACCATGCAGCCTCACGCATATGGACCGCATTTGTACATGTTTATATGCAATTAGGACAAATTGCACCAAATATAACCAAAACTTATCTGGCCAACGTCTCGATTGCACTTTCAGCGTGTGTCTGTGTCTCGTCCATATCATCGATCAGTTTCGTTTTCTGTCACTACAAATATCTAGCTGTTACAGCTCCATGCTAGAAACAAACATAGTATGGCGCTGTTACAGCTCCATGCTACTAACAAACATATTGTGGATTCATCTGTCCTTACGTAGGCATGTGAGCAAATCACTCGTTCCACGGTTGCCAACGGTGCTGGGCGAATTACTACAGAGAAAGTGTACGTTCCAGCTGTTGAAGTGATCGTAAAACACTTCGTTAATGCAACCATACCGTCATTTACCACCCTTAGATTACGTACCTCCACAGGATTCGCAAACCCTCGTCAAAAGTGCCTAAATTTAGCCACTTAGAGCTCTCTTATTTTTTTTTTTCTTATTTTTGTCACGTTTTCATGTGTTAACCATTCTTTAACTACGTTGAGAAACATCAACTAAAGCAAAGATGATGTGAAAACTATCACGATTGAAGGAGATTTAGATTTTTTTTAAAAAATTAAAGGTGCCGTGGCAGTGCTATTTCGGTCCGACAGCCTTTAAATGGGACGGGAGCACCTCTCAAACTTCCATCCCTTCTAGCCCAAACCCCGAATGGTCTACATGAAGAAATTTTTAAGTGCCATGATAGGTCAGGCCATTAGCATTTACATGATAGGTGTGGAACCTCTAATATGACACACCTTGCATTCACGGGTTATCCCAGAAGGAAACTATACTGTGTAAGTCAATAGAAGAAATTAATGGTGGTATGGCGTCTTATGCTGTACAGTCTGTATCGATATTGTCGTTAGGTAACGGTGTGCTGGTGACTCCCTGTAACTTGCCGACACGTTGATGAGGATTCATATACAACAAAGTATCAGTGCCATGATCGTGAAGTACATCAAATGACCCCTCGTGAAAGTTCTATCCTTATCAAACTCGATGTAAGCCGTCACTTTTCTCGTTGCACAGAGACAACTACTAGATTTCACTCCGTCGCTTTACAAATTAATCATTGAAAATAAAGGGTAGTGGTCTAGCGACATATATTCCTCTTACTGTACATTAGTATTTTAGCAGAGAAAGTGTGCACATCTGAGCCGAAACTGATTACATGGTGGCTGCAACCATGTATGTTGACCTTCCTGTGATTGTGATTGAACGCATGGAAATAAACGGACGCGACCGACGGTATGTGGCGGGAATCTGCAGCAAGTTCAACTTATCTGACAGGTGATGTATTGATTGAGGATACGTGACGATATTAAGAGGACCCGGAGGATCCCAGAGCATTTTGGGAGGTAGTAGACCTGTAACTTTATACAGACCTCGCACATGAGGATTCCTCAAGAATTTTCCTATAAATAGATTGTTTCGTAACTTAGTTTTCTCAAAACTAACGGAGAAGTGAATGCGGAGTGGAAATGGCAGTAGGTATAGGCTATCAGTTTGAAGTCCCAGCTGTCGGCAAAATATTTGTATGTTGAGGCTTATTCTCTCTCTCTGGAAAACATAAAAAAGTGTGATGACCCCTACCAGAAAGTCAATCCTATAATGGTGCAGAAACTGAAAATACATTAATTGTCAGTGAGTTTGCTGGAATTTTCACAGAGCAGTAGTTTATACAACCTTCTACCACACGTTCCAGAGCCCGCATTACTTTTTACAATGTATTGTGTAAACTACCGTAATGGATATTTAACTTCGAAATTTACAACCATCACACCGACTTACTGCATCTAAGTCAATAAACAATATATACACACATCATATATATATCTATACATATATATCTATATATATATATATATATATATATATATATATATATATATATATATATATATATATATCTATATATATAGGCCTTGCAAGCGGACAGTTCAAAACCAGGTACAACAACCACACAAAATCATTCAGACACAACCGCTACAGAAATGACACCGAACTTTCTAAACATATCTGGGAGCTAAAAGAACAAAATAAGGACTACTCCATAAGATGGGATGTACTGAAAAGCTCAAACACAGCTAAGCGTGCATCAGGCCTCTGCAACCTATGCATCGAAGAGGAGATAGAAATAATCCGCAACAAGGAGAACAACTTGAATAAAAGAACAGAGTTCATCTCCACTTGTAGACATGGAAACACACACAAACAAAAACCACCGAACCGTACAAGTCGAAAACGTTAGCTCACTGCAGCATTGGCCCATTTACAGTTACAACCACTTGCCTGATGATCGTCACACTAAGAGCGTGAAACTCAGAGTAGCAATGATTCTTTGAACAATATCGTGTGTTCAATATATATAAACAAGCTCTACTGACAAGTATTGAGCACTTTCATAGTTAGAAGTGACTAAATTCATTTCATATATATGTATATATATTTCATATATATATATATATATATATATATATATATATATATATATATATATATTAAGAAAACACAGGATACCACTGTTTTAAAAGTAACCATATTTAATGGCAAAAACACTCCAAAGATACGACATGTTTCGCAAGCACAGCTTGCATCATCAGGTACAACAAGAGGAATGGTAATACAGTCTACAATACGCCAGATAGAATATAGCACTGAAAACGCTTAGTTAAACAGAGTGAATGAGGGACATTCTCGCTGTTTGTTAAGACTAGGGTTTTGCCAGCTGATGTGAAGGCTCTCTTTAATCTTAAGCTGAAGCTTAGTAGCAGCTGAGTCAATGATTGTGAAAGAATTGTGATCACTTATGCCTTTGCAAGTAGCAGATTTGTTAAGGTGTTTATAAAATATGGGAGTTTATATATATATATATATATATATATATATATATATATATATATATATATATATATATAAGATTATATGATCCAAAGAAAAGTGCTCAATTTTACAAAGAGCATAATATTATATATTGATGAGTCGAACTAGAAGTTTGACGAACACAAAAAGAACGATACCGAGCTCAGTACGTATATTTGGTCGCTAAAGAAAAAGGACATTGAATTCCAAATCAAATGGCAAATTCTCAAACGAACTCAACCATACAACAACAAAACGAAGAAATGCAATCTCTGTCTTTTTGAAAAGTTTTTCCTTACATTCAACCCACAACAGTGCACCTTAAACAAAAAAACCGAATTCATATCCACATGCCGACATGCCAGCAAATTCCTTCTCAACAAATACAAGTAACTCAAACACCGACCAGTCGCTACACAACACCTGAAGAGTGCACCACATAGGTCTGCACGAAACATATATATATATATATATATATATATATATATATATATATATATATATATATATATATATATATATATATATATATAAGTATGTGTAATCATACCGAGCCTTCGCTGTGTTAGCTCTTAACCCTTATCCGCCTGGGTGGTTTTCTTACGCGTATAGTAGTGACGGCATTGTGAGAGTATTTCTGATCTTTTGTTCAGTAGGTGAAACTCTGAGTAGAGGTTTTATTTGCTTTTACAGCCCCAATATTTAACTATTATACTTGCTCCTTTACTTGTAAAGTTGAGCACTTTGTTAGGTCTTGTCATTTGGGCACTTATTTGTATATGGTAAATTATGAGACGATCAAACCTGAGTATCGTACCTTCGTTGTTACACAGTGTTTCACATACGAGCCTAACCGGCAGGACGACTTGCATACAACTACATACAATGTACATTATTTCTTCTTAGAACGATTAGTGGGCTTGGTTTGGTGGCGGCACGTAGAAATGAACTCGGTGCGCTCATCGATTATGTTGGTCGAGTGGAGGATTTCTAGTTTCTCATCTAAACATATGCTACAAATGCCAGAATTCCGTCTGTAGGTATTGGAATTTCTAATAATATCCCAGTCGATAGAGTAGGCTGTGTTGCTGATGTTTTGATCGTCTAATTTATCATGTGTGAATTCAGCTCTGCTTCTGTATTGAGCACTCTACTTTGGTTAGTGATCATCCACATTGATTGCATTTGTCAACTATAAGTAAGTTCAGGTTTGGTCGAACGAAGGTCGTTCTCTTCCAATGAATATAATGTATTAATAAAGGGAAATAGGGCGTTCAGAATACACCAACATGACGTACAAAAGAAAATAGAGGTAATCATTGTTAAACCATTCAGTCTCATCAATAAACATATCAACCACAAGCTTCATCTCCTGAAAACATTATGCAAATATGCAAATATTATGCATGTGATGTGTATTATAAGATGCAAATATTATGCATGTGATGTGTAATATAAGATGCATCATTTGAAATTGAAAAGTTTGGGTGAAAAAATTAGTGTTAGGCAACAAATAACTGAATTTCTATCTATGAGTAGCTAATTTCTTGAGGCGAAGACTACTGTCCTTCTTTATTTTGAAAAATCTATCATTCTGCATCCGCAAACATTTGTTTCAAAAATACGGATGTCTGGTCTAAAACAAACGCCCTATTTCCCTTTAACTAACATCTCGTACAGTCCTAAAAACTCATACATACAGCGCGCCCTCACATATCCGCTAATCACTGGGATGTATTCACTGAGCGAAAGCCAGTTTAGAGTCATACATTGAGTTCGCTTTACCAGAACGGTAGATAGCGACGGCTCTGCGCTGTACAATGGAATAGCTCCACCAACTCAACACTTGTGTTATGGGAATTTGGGAAAGGAGGGTGACGAATCAGTAAACCTTTTTTTCCGGTTAGGAATCACTGCATTCCTGGAACCATATGTGTAATGTAACTATCACACACAAACGCTCTTCAAAAATGAATGTTATATGTAACAGTCATCAGAGGTGTAGTAGTTATTCTGTTTGTTCCGTGCGGTCGCCCTCGCCCCTGTTTACTTATAAAGATCAATGACCTTGGCCCATTGCCTTTATTTGTCCCGAAACGCGTGACCGAAAAGTGTGGTCTTTCCTCGTTTTCTTGTGCTCTAACTACGTTATTTACTTCGAAATTTGTTCATTTTTTGTCATCGTTCCGTTAAAACTCTTCACAATATCTCGGTCGATGAGAAAAGACTTAATCGTAAGTAATGACACCGCAATATAATGTCATAATTGATTACCCTTAGCCTAACTTGTTCACCTGTTTGTTGAATGAATGGTTGTGTATTTCCTGTACTGTTTGTGTTGTTAAGTACTACTAGTAGTGGTAGTGGTACTGAGCTACTGTTGTATAATACAGCATGGACCTTCAATACTAATAATAGCTTCATCGGAACAGTAAGTTAAATTGGAGACGGTGTTAGGTTAACTGCAATATAATCAAACCAAAGCCAGCAGTGAAATCCCCATGAATGAAATTCGCAAATGCTATGGTATCCCCGTCCAAAAACTTGACTTATCGTAGCACCCACCAAACCTACGCTGATCAAAAGCATCTTTTACTGCTTCTTTTTTACATGGGAACAGTACTGTATGTTTAGTGTTGAGAAGAATTCTTGATAGAAATTCTTCTAAATAAGAGGACTGATGTCGCAGTAGTTATTTTGTTAGTTACTGAAAGCACATCACTGCCCCCACCTCTTTCCCGATTGTGCTGCAACTTAACATCCAGATTGGAAAGCTTGCAAAATGTGTGGGGGATATGTATCCTGTTTGTGCTGCTGGGCAATGATGCTGAATCTTTTGTGCGGGGGATAAATCCCTTGTGCACAGAAAACTTTCCTATCTGCCTAATGTAATGCAGATGGAAGCTTAGGCCTGGGGTACTCAGACTATAAGGAGACATTGAGTTGATTTACAAATTTCATAATATTTTGTTACACCTGTTGAATATCACTCATATATTGATGGTAAATGGTCAAACTAAGAGATTCTGAACATCTGACACACAACTGAAGCAATAATGAAGCAATAATGATAGGGTAATTAACAATCAAAATCACTTACTGCAAATCTGTAACCAAACCTGTGTTCGCACTAAGGAGCGGGATAGCGTGAATTCCGTATTAGCCCCCTGTGGCATAAAGATAACTCTTAGGCAGGAAAATACCGCACTCTTTTCCACTGCTGAGGTTGTAGCAACAATCATAAATACACACATTAAATTCCCTTAGAATCTTTACCAAGTGACAACTCGCTTTGAGAGCTGGATTTCCCTCCCAGACTCAATTCCTTAGTGCAAACACTGGACCAGACACTTTTTACTATAATGTATTAGCCATTGGCAATTCCTGTTCATAAACAAAACTACAATGTATCACATTTTCATTTATTCAGTAACTGTAGGAACAGATTCCATTAATGACTGTAACTGGAAGTAATGGCATGTAATGGTTTCTTTCAAATGGTTTGCTACAAAATAAACTATATCAACGTAATGAGCACTTTTATACTACTATGGTACAAGATGCACATCACTCAGACACATACCTGCAGCCTGCTAAGTTATAACAAAACATTTTGATATAATATTTTCTGTATTGACACTTTCTATCCGATTGTACTGATTTCTATGTATTATAACTATATGGTTTTCCATTGATCAGCCCTGAGTTCGGTAAATAGGTTTGTCTTACTGTAAATAGCCTATTCTGTGAAACTTGACCATTTTTTGTGTCAATTTCTAAGCTACATGTCGACCTGTTGGGGGAACACTTTGTGCGATAGTAGTCAAAGCGTAATGTGCAATTTTGCTTTAGTGTTCACCCACTGGGCTAAGTGGTAAATTTGTCAATCACATATGACAAGGTTGTCACAAAATGTTGAAAAACTTTGCAAAGTAGAGATGGCTATGAATGTTTTGTACTCAAACTAAAATGGTTGGAATCAAAGTGCTCTTAAGACTTCCCTTACATCCTCTGAGAATACGGATAGATGTTAAGATATCAGTGTACAAATTATACATGTGCCTTAAATTTTCTGGCTCAACAATAATGTTGGTGTACTGCAGACTACTGTACATCTCCACATAGAAATCCCAACAGGCATCCTACTGTACATGAGGAAAAATACATGTTGAGCATGCATGTACACTACACTGCCTGCAGTTTTGGATGTACAGTACAAGAAAGCAGCATCGTCATGAGTTGTCCTCCGTGAGTCAGGTAGAAGCATGGACTCAGGCAGGTATTTTCCATCACATTTCAGTGAGTGTGATCAAGTGCACTTGCACATGACACAAAAGGTGTTGAACTGGTCCTGTAGCATGTTACACAAATCTAAAAGCAAGTGCCATTAAAGAAGAACAGCAGACTTGAGTTCAACCATGAGTGACTGGACAACCCCCCTCCCACAGACAGTTCCCACTCGGACAATTTATCCCCCGGCAATTTCGCAATTGTCTGAGGAGAAATTGTATGTAGCAACTGGTGCCACAAAATTACCGTATTCCTAGTGGTCCCCACACCCCACGTAGGTCGTATCCTTTGGACCTGTACCTTCAGTTACCATCATGTTAGACCTGTACCTACAGTACAGTAGTTACCGTCATGATGTACTTTGCATGTCAGAGGTCAAGCTTCTTGCCAGATGGCAGAAATTTGTTTGCTGTTTCTGATTTTGTTTTGTTTTTGTTCATACCAGTTGATATTCGTGGTGTCAGGCATTTAACAACTAATATTCGCAAAATGTTCTGAGGTAAGATCTGAACAAAAGTGCATTGTTCTATCATGAAAACATAAATATCATCTGGTAAGCTTTGTGTATTTTTGTATCCCTAGGATGATATCCCCAACTGTCATGATGGCACGGTAAATGTTTTTTGAGGTTTGGTTCCTCATTCATTGTTTCTAACCATAGTCTGGTTAGTAATAGTCCAACAGGAGTACTGTACATTCCCTAAATGTTCAAATCTTTTCCACCTGCTTGCTTTACTAATTCCCTTTATAGTTGAATGTAGAAAGAACATGCTTGCATGGCATTCACCAACCATAATTGGAAAGGCAATGTGTAATTTTGACTATCAGATTTTTTGGTGTTCAGATAGGTACTGTATGGTTTGGTGTGGAATTGCTGCATTTACACAAGCACTAGGGCTTAAGTGATAATCGGATCGGATATTCGACTATATCAGTAAAACATCGGATCGGTAAATTTTGCCCAGGCTCGCCTTCCGATGTATGCCAATGTTGAACACTCAAAATTTGTGGGCAGTCAGGTGCACTGGGGGACATATTATTCTGTGAACCCCAAACACGAAACCTACTAATAGGCTTAACTTAAGTGCTAGTAACTTTACATAAGGGTTGATCACAAAGGTTAGTAATTTTTAGACGAAAAAGCTTATAGTGAGTGTCATATTTTACTAATTTGGATTACATTTTCCAGTCAGTTTTGTCCCATGGTTGTTTGTAGAGAGTATTATAGATCTCTTATTAACAAATAAAGAAAATATGCCCATATTCCAAGCTGCATTTATAAATTGATTCCAAAAGTTATTAAGAAAAAAGTCTGCACATTTCTTAGAGCAGTTATAACATCATTTCAAGAGTTATGCCATTGTTATCAAGGACTCGGCACCGTCTTTTTGCATGCTGGACTGATCCACTACATTGTTACATGTGACAGCGAAAACATCGGATCGGATATCGGCGATGTTGTGGAAAAAACATCGGACATCGGATCGGCAGTAAAAAACCGCATCGGTTAGGCCCTAACAAGCACAGAACGTTATTGTACAATACTGTTCATTTATCGCTTTTTGATACCTACTAATGCTACCCTCTCTTATAAATACCTGCCTTTCATAGAAATACCACCCTCCCTTAGAAATGCCTCCCTCCCTTAGAAATGCTTTCCATTTCTCATATCCACTCATCTTTCTATGAAAGTGTGACTCATCAGTAATCACTAAATTAAAGTTAATCGTACGGCATCCACGTGATTATCGCTGACTGTAATTTGATAGATAAGATACTGTATTATAGTCTTGAAAGTCTGAATGGCTGGTACAGTGCAGTAGATGCAGTTACAACATGAGCTGGGCATACCAGGGTAAAGTCACTAACTGTCCTGCACAGTGTATCACAATAATGAACAGACTGTTGTACATACCAG
Organism: Stichopus chloronotus; assembly: GCA_021234535.1. Taxonomy (NCBI): domain Eukaryota; kingdom Metazoa; phylum Echinodermata; class Holothuroidea; order Aspidochirotida; family Stichopodidae; genus Stichopus; species Stichopus chloronotus. Next base: position 15,539,230 of record CM037847.1, read on the forward strand.
TCACTTCCCTGGAATTCAGGCCCAGAGGATAATAAGCATTTCACAGTGCTCTTTTTTCTTTCCTTTTTCTTTGTCTAGATTTCGTAGATCTACAGACAGCAAAGATCCGTATTAAGTTTACATGTCTTCCCTCTGTTCACTGTGCTGTATTGTTGGCTTACAGTACAAATAAATGAGCGCTGCTATTCATGGCTTACCAAGGCAAGGCAACATCTACAATTAACCTGTAGAGTAACATCTGGCAGTGCAGTATGTATTGTGCATTCCCAAATGTGATGTGGATGAGCAGTGCATGCATGGTGTTTGGTAATGTTTTGCAGTATGTTTTAGTTTTAGTGGCGTGCGTCGTAGTTTCCAACAAAAATCATAACGTAGTCATGATGGCGCATAGGGGTGTAGTTTAGCTTATTTCATACTTGGTACATGTATGTAAACCAACCATATTGGGTGCAAGAACACTTGTGTTTTGGCATGGTCAAACATCGTTTGAAGTCAGCGTCTACAGCTCAAATTTCGAAAACCTCGTAAAGTTGAAGTGTCTTATGAAAAACTGCTTGGATTGATTCCATCTTGTAACCAGCTTTGAAACTTTGAAATTGTAACTTTCATAGTTTGACATACTGTACGGCATCATAGAGGTTGGCACTCCCAAAGCTTTCAGGAAATTCAAGAACATACAGTACATACAGTAGGCCATGTTGAAAAATTTCACAGAGGTAATACGAAACAAACTGTTATTCAGTAAGGAAACAATTTGGCATTTAACCGAGAGAACAGTCAATGCAGGTCAAGCTGTTGTATGGTGGATAAAAAATTATGGTAGAGAAGGCAGTGAGGGCAGCATAATGGATGACTTCACAATGGTGAATTTGATGACCATAGCAAGGAAAGATCTGCCACCACAGGTAAGGTGAAAGGTTTTATTTGGTAGAAAAATGATGGGAGAAAGAATGACAGTGCAGTTTATTATCTTTTCATTCCAGAAGCTCATGTGTGTGCAGGTATTTGGTATATTGTACAGGTACTGCACAGTCTGCATACTTACAGTAGTACTGCCAAGGTGAGCATTAATTTTATTAGTCCTCAAATGCTGCAGAGAGAGAGAGAGGGGGGGGGACTGACTTTCCTATTCACTCATATGTTGAGGTACATTATTTAAGGTAACAGTGAACAACAGCTTGTAAGGCATAAGAAGCAACCTATGAACTCTCCTGACTGCATTCACTCACAGTACTGTGCATTAAGTCTTAAGGATGGACTCCTCTACTGTATTGTCACATTCCATTCTGTTCTAAGCAGATCGGTTGCCATCATACTGGTCGAACATCTTTTGCCAAAGAGCAAGTGCGTAATCAACTTTGTCCTTTGCAGTATATAACACAGCACATTGTTTACTGTATCTATAAAACAAGTAAAGCACATGTCCTACCTTGCATTAGCAACATTATGGGTGTCAGGTTTATAGCCAGGTCAGATTTTTAGGGGAGGGGCCAAAATAGCATTTATGCTTGCAGGGGAACAGGTCCACCACACATGACATATTAAATTTCTAGGGGACAACAAAATTCACTCTACTTCTCACCTGGTATGACTGAAAGGAACTAATGGCTCTCCAAGTTCAGTGCTCACCTTATAAAAAAAGATCTCTTTTGTGGTAACTGTACCTTAGTAACTGTCTGTTGAACAGCTGTCTGACAAATTTTGAGCTCAGCACACTACTGTACAGCACAGAACATAGTTGAAGGGTAAGCCTACATTATAGCACTTGCCTCTTCCAAACTGGTTAGCAGGTTAAATTGGAATAGTGTGGGAAGGAGATTGAGTACATATCACTTTATTGTCAAAGCATACATTTGTTAGAAGAAGCATAGTGAAGTAGTTAACATAAACTGTATCAATACATTTTTCATTTCATTATATTTTTTTTTATTTTATTTTGTCTCCACAAATACCAATAAAAATCATAGGTACGGTACAAATAACATGAAGACAATATACTAGAACAGACAAAAAGTTTAACAGGAAGTGAGGAAAGAAAAAGACCAACTTAGAGAAAAGCAAAAGTCTAATAAAGGAAAAGAAAAGAAGTAACAAATAAAGCAATAATGGAAGTAGGCTGCCGGGTAGATGAAGAGGAAGCTAGTATAACACTACTGTAGGTAACTTTTGACGACATTCTTAAAAGGTGAAAAAAACAAAGTAATTCTCCTAATATCGGTTGGAAGTTGGCACAGGACTTGTCCATGTTGCATCTACAGTAGGATTGTTTGTGGTAACACTGTTCAATTGCTCAGCATCAGTGAGCCGCTTTGTACTGCTGGCAACAGTACAGTATCTCTGACCGTACATGTTTATGGATTATGGGATGCCAAAAGGGCAAAACGAATCAGTAGCGGTCTGGGATTAAGTCATAGTGGCAGCCAGTGAAGTACTAAAGTAGCGATGTGAAATAAGACAGTAGCCATGTAAAAGGAAGTATGTAGTCGTGTAAAATGAAGTACTGTACTAGTGTAAAACGGAGTAGTAGCGATGTAAAACAAAGTAGTTGTGATGTGAAGTGAAGTAGCAGCAATGTAAACTGAAGTAGTAGCAATTTTAAAATGTAATAGTAGCGATGTCAAACAGCATTACTTCATTTAACATCGCTACTACTTCATTTCACATGGCTGCTCCCTAACACTACCCCTCTGCTACTTAAAATCAGCTGCTGCAGTTTCATTAGCCCTTTTGGCATTTCATATGGACAGCCTATGGGTCAGCGACATTATTATGATACCAGGGAGATGATACCAACTGTCTGATGATACACACCAGCTCCACACTCACTGAATACCTCAGACTTCCACCCAGTCTTGTCAACCCTAAAAGGATTCTCCTCTGGTATTCAAGGAATTTGACCTTTGACCATTATAGACACCTAGCCCAAACAAACAATCTTGTCTGCCAGTCACACTCAAATTTCCACCCCTCTGAAACACTTGGACTTTTCTCATTCCCATTTCCTCTCTCCCACATGCTGCTATTGGTTTGAAAAAGACATGAAGACGCATGCAACTTCAAGGTACAGCACTGGTACATGTGTTCAATTAATTCTGCTTGACTTACAGTATTGACAAAGGCAGGGGGATGAAATGTTTAATTGTGATAAATTTTTAATGTTTTCATTATTAAGGAGTTGTATGTCAAGGATGGTCATATATAGTCTAAAGTCTGGTTGCCAAGCAAAATTGTCGATCATCCCTGATGTTCGGTTTAATTGCTTTGGGTTCTCTTACACATGTAACTGCTGCGTGAGCTACCTCTGTGAGTCACATCCTAATATTGCAATGGCAGTTTTGTTCAGTCATATAGTGGAACAGTCCACTATAAGAATGGGGAAGTGAAATGAACCTTTTACACTCTCATATTCAAGGTCTCGGAATGCATTTAAACCCCTTAAGAGTTCAGTTACAGTAGACATACCATGTTTATGCTATATTTTCTTCTCCCCCCCACTCTAAACTTCACACACAGGTACTGTATCCATGGAGAATTTCACATTTGATGCAAAACAAAGTTACCAGAGACAAAGATTTATGTTCAATTTCTCCAGCATTAATGGAATGAACCTGAAGACCAAAACTAATAGAAAGTCCTTTTACTGGCACTCTTACCAGCAAAAGTGGCCTCTTTTACCAGGGGGTGATGAGAAAGAAAAATTGATCTGGTATTGACTTTCAATCTCGACACTCACGGTTGAAGTATCTTTGACATGAATTTCCAGCTAGGAGAGCCAGCCATCCTGCTGGGTCACATTAATTGTCAGGGATGAGCTAACTTTAGTCATCAGCGGCTGTGTGCATTCTTGCCATCGGTATCATACACTATCTCTTTACTGCTGTGATTTGTTCCAACACAGCAGCTCCAATAGGAAGTTCAGCTGACCGTAGCAGCGGTAGATCGCTTCCATTACGGAAGCATCGTGACTTGGTGTTGCTGTTGTTTTGTTTTGGTTCTTTTTTGTCGCAATTTTTAATGTCAGATAATGTGGACTGCATCATCTCATGACTTTTGTTGAAAGTACTTCCATGCTCGAGGTAGAAAGGAGACAGATACTTTGCAAAACTGTCTCCAGTGAAGCGAAAAGTTATCTGTGCCGCCTTTTGTCACAGTGACTAAACCTGATCAACAGGAATAGTGCAGTGTGGAATAATTGGGATCAAAAACTCTCACCGAACACTCCTTTTTTTGTTTTCCGTGCAAGGACTTATTTTAAGTGTGAAATATAGCAAGAAAATGGCATCATTTCCAGTTGAAGACAATCCAGGTACAGTATATGAATGTAGAGCATTATTATGGTTTGAAGTGCTGCGGAGTGAATTTATTCTTCTCTCCCATGGGTGTGCCATTCACATACTGTTACTTTGTTCGTACATGGCTTATCATGTTTCCAGACAAGCTACATGCTCTGTCTAGGGGAAGGACACAGCTCCTCAAAGAAAGTCCAAGTTCGTCCAGTACTTTGGTTCTTTGGTCAGTACAGTAGGCATCTCATGTGGGTTTCAAATGAGAAGGGGAAGCGTTTTAGTGTCTGCGATAGGATTCATGATTCAAAAAGGTTTTTAAGTTACTGTATGTCAAATGTGCTTTGCATAAGCTTGAATGAATTCTACACTGGACTATGTATACTATAAATGTCTGTTTTTTTTTGTTTTTTTGTTGCTTTTTTTTTTGTTATTTTTAAGTATCTTTAAAAAAGTTGAGATTTTTCTCAACAGAATGAAAAAAAAAAATAATAACAAGGAAATGAAAGTTGTAGCCCCTTACTTAAGGAAATCATAGTATGCCTATTTGATCAATAACTAAATACTATTGACAAGAAAGATAAAAAGAAAAAAGAAAGTGCCAATAAATTATGTACGATTGATTTCAAACGCAAGAGTTCGGTAAGAACTTTGCACCTTGTTCCATGATTGGCAAATTTTGGATACATTTTCACTTTCATCCTCACTTTCGATATTTAGCTTCAATCGTCAGATTTCAAAATTTTGTTCCTCATTTGGCATAGTGGCGAAAATCAAAATGCGTAATGACAACCGTCATTTGAGTGTCATTTCACATAGCAATGAATACCGTTAAATTGTCAGTTCTCTTCAAACTTGGTTGCAGATGTATTTCTACTTGAAGAATGGGGGTAAATCTAACTGAAATTTTACACAAAATTCTTAAGTGCCAATAATTGGTCAAACATACAGTACCAACTTGCATTGTGTGTGAAGGAACAAACCATCATCCACTTCATTTGTGACATTTATTAGCAAAAAGAAAAATTGGTAAAACATGGAAACCTTTATTTTTTCATTTGCCACTATGCGAAAAGATGGACAATTAAAGTACAGTATAGTAGGACTATTTGTGTGCAGTACGTACGCAAGAAATCAATTATTAACAGAATTACTTTAATGAAGTGTGGATCTAGAGCAGTGCGCAGTCTTCATAATTGCATATATGCCATGAGAATTGTCCTTGCTTGTATTATACTATGGTATGGCACAGTGAATCATCAATGGTGTTAACATACTAAAACCAGGGAGTTGTCAAATAGCAACTCCCTGCTAAAACATAAAAGATACTGCATAATGTAGGCTACATGCAGCACTGTACGTATGCATGAAAGAAGATTAGGCATACATGTTTGTATAAAGTCTTTTTTTTTTTTTTTAACGTTGGACTCTAGGTGATTTCCAGTGGAGTGCATGAGATTGCCTCATACTGTAGGCATTAAATTCATAATTTGTTTCTTGTATTTCTGTCACCACGAAACTGTTGCGCTCCAGTTTACAGCTCACCGTAGTAAACTTGGCAATGTACATGTGTGTGACCCTGCTGCAGTAGTACTTACTGTATTACCTAAGATGTGTTATAATTTAAAGCACGTAAAACAGCAAAATTGTGCTTTGACTATTGTATGTTCAGAGTATATTATCATAGTTTGGAGCAGACTACAATTTCAGACCCAAATGGGATCAATTAGCAAGTGAACTGTGTATCAAAATTTTATATGCATCATGGCACTTTTCAATCTGTATGAATATTCAAACATGCACTCGGTTACAGTGTGTGTTTTTCAGAATTTCTTCTGGCAATTTCAAAAACTTGTCAAATGTCTTCTTTAATTGTTAAAAGCTTAGCGCTGTAACGTAAGTTGGCAAGCATCTACAGTATTTCTTTGAAATTTCTTGCAGAAGCTAGTACATGAAATTTAGTATGAAATGTTGCTTTACAGGTTGTGTGACGTGCTTCCAGAAAAGACCTCCCTTCATGTAAACATTACAAAGTAAAACCCTGAGTGAAAATCCGTTGGAACTTTGTATCTGTTACCGTTTTTGAGATATGACTTTTCAAAGTTTGAAGAAAATGCAAAACAGATGACGTGGAGTGTTGCACAGTGTCAGTTTCTCTTTGGTTGACCCTGTATATTTTGCCTCTTAATTACTTAATGGCTGAGTTTCACATTGGTAAGTGATATCGATATTTTTGAAGGAGAAAATACATGCTTCCAAAATAAAACCCTCTGGTCACATAAAATTCGCAAATGACCTTGAAATAAAGGTTACATAAACAAAGGATTATCATAAGACATATCCTGGGAGTCCCTCTCCTGACGTCACATATTTGCATATTTAGCCAATGTTTATTCATGACACAGCTGTGAGACACTAATTTGCCTGTACATTTGTCAATTTTTGATGGATTTTGATGCAATTTATGGCTACTTTCAACATTTTGAATGCCTAATGCACCCAATACCTCAAAATGTCATTTTCATGTCACAAGACCTTTAAGAAGGATCATACCGTAGGCTGTTTTGTTGGAGACTCCAGGTTCTTTCCTGTCCAGTCCGAAGTCTATTTTTCGTCCAAATCCATCTTAAACATGCATCTCTGGAAGATAAAGTGGGTGAAATTATTTTTAAGAGTCAATCTTTTAGCATAACCTACTGTACATGTATCCCTCAGCTCATTACTTAAAAGGTAAATTTTGTTTTTAGTGGGTGGGTCTCTCTGTACGGAAAATTGGAATGTAAGTTTTCCTGTGTCCTATGAAGTATACAAACATTCCATTTTGGTCATTATTTGAGTTTTCAGGGTCATTTTCCATAGCTGATACAGAATGCCTGTTAAATTAATATGTATCTGGATTTGTAGACAGTCAACATGGAACAGTACAGTACATCTATCAGAACAGTATCTACAGTAACATCCTCTGAGCTGTTACCTGTCTATTGGGGATATCTATGCTTCCTTTCATGTACTTGTTCACCATCAAACTTAAATGTCAACCAGGAAGAGATGAAAAAAAAACCGATAACAGCAAAACCGTACAAAAACCGAACAGAAGCACTGCCACTGTATGTTATGGTGCAGGACCTACTTGAAAAGTAAGAAGTATGAACAGCACCAACAACAGATGATGCATTTTGAACAGAATACGATACTATAACAGATGTTTAAATTGTATGGTACAGTACTGTACAGGCGTGGTACTTAGTGTTCTCCACAGGTTTTCAAAAGAACAGGGGGTTGCTTGCAAAGGTAAAGATAGGACAAGAGGGGGGGTAGCACAAGTAAAGATCAATGTATCATGTGATGGTGAAGTGATCACCAGGGAGGGGTTAACCCCTCTTCTCCAAAAGTTTATTTGCTTTAATTTAATTGAGATGCTAAGTCAATGCAAAATGTTACCACTTACAGTACAGTCAGGGATGATTTCTCTGGAAGTTGCAGTACTTGGCCTTTTGTCCACCATTTCTCGGTCAACCCAAACTTTTGCAGGGTGTGGGTATAGTTTAGGGGGTGGTCACTATTGTAGGGAGGTGGTGATTTGCACTTGGGAGGGGGCCACCTCTCCCTTAAAGTTTTATCCCCTGTGGAGGATGCTAGGTTCTGTACATAAGAACATGGGCAACATAGCAAGGGAAAAAGTCACTGTTTTGTAGACATTTCAAACACATTTAGCAAAGTATCCCACACTGTGCTGAATTACAGCAAGGATTTACAACATTCCATGCTGTAGAAATCCAGTAGTACATCAGACATACTGTACTACTGTAGTAAATCACACAGTAGCACAGAGCAGTGCAGTATTGTAGAGAAGTGTTCAGTAGAATGTAAGTTATGGTACAGTACTCAACAGTTCATTTTATATTGTTCAGTTTACTCTACACTTAGCTGTAGCAACTCAATATACAATAGGCCTACATGCTTAACACTTGGCCCACTGTAGTATCATCTAGCACAGTTCTACAGATGCAGTATCTAGGACACAGCCTAGATCTGCGTTCATATTGTAGTACTTACAGTAATGTGGTGGAAGGTTCCAATGCTCTCCTTTGTGCTGCTCATGTTGAAGGTTGTGTGACATGAAAAGGACTTTTTGAATATTGGCTGTATTGATCATGAAAAATGTAGAAGATAGCCATAAATTCCATCAAAATCCATCAAATATTGACAGTTTACAGGCAAATTCCTTTTGTATGTAACTGCATCATGAATAGACACAAGTACTTTAAAGTGATTGCGTGTGCACTGAAAAACCAAAAAGATAAGATTATGTTTGATCTTAACTTTTTCTTTATTTTTAAATGTACATGCAAGGTTGAACATGAACGGACTATGTCTTTCACTGAAGGAAAATGACAGTAACTACTTCGAAAAGCAACGGGATTGGCATAAAAACAGTAAAAAACAGAAATCGTATTTGAAAATTAACGGTTCTTTCTATAACTGCCTATATAGTGAATATGCAACAGTGCAGGTCTCACTAGTGTATCAAAAACATACTACTCAAGTCGTCGCTCCTTATTAGGTGTCGGGAATTGTAGTATTTGGTGAAAGGAAACACTGTATTCACAATAACCTACGAACTGAACACAACCTTGCCCGCAGCATCAGTGATCCTGAGTTGGTAACTGAATATTCAACACTAGTATACTTCTCATTGGCTTGCTCAAAGAAGTACACCGTTGATTTGAATGAAAACTGTCAACCACTAAATTATCGTATTCTACACTTTTTGTTATTGTATTAGAAGAATTTGAAATCATATGGCAAAATTAAGCAACTGAAACCTATTTATTTTCCCAGATTGTCTGAATGGTGTAATTAAAATCCTTGCCAAAATTTTGGAGATGAAATTTCAATGTTTTTACTTTTTGCCTATGCACACAATCACTTTAAGAGAGAGGTAAGCAGGATTATATTATTCTGTGTTTACTTAACCTTTATTTAAAAGACTTTTAAGAATTTCCATGCCCTAAAAGTTAAAGTTTGGAAGCATATATTTTCTTCTCTACAAATATTGATATCACTTGCCAGTGTGAAGCCCTTATTAAAGATATAGGCCTATCACAAAACAAATACGAACACTGTGCAACACTCCAGGTCATCCTATTTGCATTTTCGTCAAACTTTGAAGAGCTGTATATCTCAAAAACAGTGAGAGCTAGGCAAAAACACAATTTCAACGGATTTTTATTCGGGGTTTTACTCCGCGATTTCTTCGGAAGGGGCCGAGCTCTTTTCTAGATGTATGTCGCACGACCTTTAACAGTTCAGTTTGAGAAATGCAGTAATAGTATGTATAGAGAGTGTGGAATAGCATATATACTGTACTATGGTGTAGTGTACAGCATACCATACTAATTGTGTAATAGTATCATACAGAGAGTACCAGAGTACAGTATTATTGTCTGAAAGTATCGCTCAGTTGTGCCCTTTGACACTTTTCAGAACAGCTAAAGTACGGCACTCGTACATATAAAACATTTGTACAGTGTTACAGTACGTCAGTGCCACACATTCCATGTGTGAGTTTATTACTACTGACGGTACTGCACTGTGCAGTTACACTACTTGAACATGGATGCGTTCAGTTTTAAACTTATTGTTTGTTGCTATGGAAACTGTTACTAACGCAAGATGCCTAATTCTATAGTAGATCAACATACTCTCAACATAAATTGATGCACCGTGCAGTAGCATCAGTAATTTGATACATGCTGCAGTACTTTCTATCTTGAATGATGAGTAATGCATGGGGTTTAAATATTGTAGATGCTCATGCAGCCTGGCATTAATTAAATGCTTGTCAGTCATTATGGACTGTCTCAACTTTTCCACATGCAGACGATTATAAGCCAGGGGGGAAATCCAGGCAATTTCAGGTGGATGTTCACTTTTCAACTCCTGTAAAATGCCAAACATAGGTATCTTTTCCATTGTAATGTAGTTTTCTTGCAGTACAGTATATGTATACTGCATGTTATCCTACTGTACAGTTTGATGTCACACATCAGCTCCGAAGTCCAGAGACATAATATGTAGGTCCACCCGTCTGTCTATCATCTGGAGGACAACGTTACATCATGTGATATGTTGTTTTTTTTTCTTTTGTCAGAATTTGCAAGATGTGCTGAATGCTCGAGACTACTAGCTTATGCATATACCCTAAACAAACCTAGGGAAGAACACAGTACATACATATTGTGCATTTGAAAGAATCGTACATACTGTAGAAAATAAGCAAAGAACAAGAAAGCTTTGAACCTGCTACTGTTTGAAAGTTTTTCTTTATGAGTTCATCACTTCTCCGTAATTTGAAAAACTGTGTCATGAATGCAACTGCTTAAAAAAACTATAGGAAAAATACTTCTTGACTGTTTAGTATAAGAGATAAATTGTAGAGTGCTTCACATAGAGACCACGACTCCTTGAGGAAACGTAAACCATAAAAACCATCTTGTTTGCAGTACAGTAGATACTAGGGGTCCTCATCAGCGATTACACAGTGAAAGTTTACTACATTGGCTTACCTAGTGAAGTTGTATAAGATGTTACCGAACTGAAACAATGTGTAAGTGAAAGTACATTCAACAACAGATGACAATTTTTGGCATAATTTTTTTATTTTGAAAAAGGAGATCGTAATACCATAGATTAATGTTTCCTCTGCTCCTGTCCTTTCCAACTGTAACACCCCCTTCCCTCTTTCCTGTTCCCTCACACCATTCATATCCACTTTGTGTCAAACGACTTTGAAAGTATTCAGAACACTACTGCAAGAATTGTTACATTACTCCATATTGAAGCCAGGAGTTGCATTGGTTACCCATATCACAAAGAATTATGTACAAAATTTTGCTTTAATTGTGTCGTCTCTGAATGACAGTGTGCCTCGCTATATTTCTGATATCATGAAAATTTGTCAGTGAAAATCAAATTCCCATGGAGTATGTCACAGCCACTACGAAACAAATATTGTTTAAGCCCCGCTTTTGCATACGTGAATATTCATAGCCATTCCCATTGGTCTGTTTGATTTCAAGTGACAGTGATTGACTGCTATGCTTTCTAAGAGAGTTTGAATTTTGTAGGGCCAACAAAAATGTGAGAACAATTTTCATATATATTCAAATATCTGGAAGATTAGTGGGTAGTTCCCCTTCCAGATTTTGTGACAGTTGATTTTTTTCCCGCTCTCTCGTCCCCGAAACAATGATGAAGAGCAAAGGTAGATGACCAGGAAATTGCCAGTATAACTCATATTCCAGCTCTTAGGCAGTACAGTACTTCATCTGTTCATTGTATTGTATGGACAAATTGTACTCTTTTCACTCTTTTTCAGTCTCTTTTCAGTGTAAAAAATGCATAAATTGATTAACTGAGGTATGACATGCCAGTTTGGCTGTAGCACTGATAAACATATTTATAGTAGAGCAATTACTGTACTGTAGCACACCCACACATGCAGTCAGTACATTATAGTACATTGTAGTATTAACCTTGTTCAACACGACACTGTACAAAGTTGGATGTTTCACTGAGTGTCTGCCCCATTTACAGCATTTGTCAAATGAATGCATGGAATTTCTCCCCTTGACAGCTACTGTACATAGACACCAGAGCTCACCCACTGTAAGTACAGTACTGTATTGACTGTACAGTGCAGCTAAGAATCAGCAGCTCACAATTTGCTTTGCCCCAGGGTTGTAATCTGTCATTGACACTAGCATACTGTTAATAACACTGTGTGATTTTATTAAATATCCTGAACTGATAAAGTACAATCCCAGTGAGTATTCTTCTTCCCTGGGTAATACCAACAGTAATTTATCTTGGTGCAGATTTCAAGGGGGAGAACCTCACTGATGGATTCAACTGCAATAATTGATCACAGCTAAAGCAGTCCAGATGTCCTACTGCACTTCACATATGCTGCAAATTTCACAGTTCAATTGAAGAAGTTGCATGTTCCCCAGTAGAAGTCTCACTGCAGCCTTGATCTGCATAGCATACATAAGTCTGCACATTTTCCATAAAATAATTTAACATAATGATAAACCTTGAAGGGGATTTCTGAAAAATCAGTATACAGTAGTCTTGAATCAGATACTGTATTAAAAAGAATCTGCTTTTTAATTCCTTTTAACTTTTGGTTGTCTATACAGAATTTTAGTTGTTCCAAGAGGGTAATCAAAGAAAGTGACAATGAAAGTGGAGCCCGGAGTTAACATGCAGTAGTTGTATCGTATCTAAAGAGAAGGAAAGTCAGGACTTTTGACAATGTTAAATGAGAGACTAACATTTGGTGAAAACCATTGCCAAATACGTTATTTACTTTCCGAGATATTGCAAATTGAATGTTCGTAAAAAATTTTCCAGGATACTGCCATTTTGAGATTGTGATTACATCATCGGACCACATGTGATTGCAAAACTTTTGTCTTTCTTTATATTTCATTGTCGATGTAGTTTAACAGTAAATACATGCAGTAGATTCAAATCAGAGTATTAATGATTTGATTATTGCATGATACACCTCAGAAATTCATTACAAAATGTGTACAAGTGTGTGCGCATTTATGGAAATTAAAGAAAACAAAGAAATACATTAAAATTCCTGCTATTAGTGGTTATGTGACATCATTATTTGACTCACTACAGTTGGTTTACATTCAACTGAGGCAAAAATGGCAGCACTGTCTGTCTCTGACTTTCACAAGTGTGTATTAAACTTGGATAGGAAACAATACTGCATCTCTGAATGAAACTTTGTCAGGCTGTTTGTCAAAGATCTCTGCTTCATTTTGATAAATATATTTTAGGGTTTCCTTCTCTTCCTTAACAATGAAATACAGATAATTGCAATGTGCAACTCATGGTACATTCGTATTTTACAATATTCTGCAATTGAACAATACTGTGCTGTGTGCTTTGTACATGCTGGCATGCAAAAACAGTTTAATTAAAGGGAAAATAAACCATTTGTTTTACAGAAAAAAGTCACATTTTCGAAACTAGATCATTCAAAATAAGGTAGGACAATGGCCTTGTTTTCAAGAAATAAGTTCCTTGGAGATGGAAATTCTGTTATTTGTTGCCCAAGAATAATTTGTTCACCCAAACCTTCAAAATTCAAATAAATTATCTATGGGTGACTCATCCATTATGTTTTCAAGAGCTCAAGCTTTTGCAGATACTTATCGATAAGCCTGAATTGTTTAACATCGATAAAAACTATTTTCTTGCTACTGTAGGCCATGTTGGTGGTGCATTGTACGATAACTGCCCTATTGTATTTCCCTTTAAGACTCTGTCACCCATTTTGGTTCTATTATTAGTCAAAAGCAGTGTTACCTCTAATTCAATATCCATTTGGTCAAATTAATGAATAATGAGCAAAATTGACTCACAATAAATTTCAGCAGCATACATCACAGCTAACTACTGTATGCACTATGCCCAAAGGACATCAGTACCTCAAATTGTCAAGTCATGTCAAAAATCGCATCATGGTGGCTAAGTGGAAACTCTGGTGAAACTCGTTACAAATCAAATTTGCTTTCTTAATACCTGCTTGAAGGTTTGGTCGTTATGTTAATATTTGTTGTCTTTGTTCATCCTTCTTGTTCTCGCAAACAAATAGTTTGATATTATCTGCTTCCAACGCTGTAACCCCGCCCCATCCAACCATCCCCCCCCACTCATTCTGTCTCCTACATAAGTGAGGGTGCTTCTCTGTATATTAATATCTGTCATTAATCAGAATTTATCCAGTGTATGCCCATTAACCTCTTTTCTAAAGAGCACAAGGTTTTTCTGCCTCTACTTCATCCCTAAGAGGTTGGTTTGACAAGAAAAGCAGAGATGAGGAGTTACTGTATATATCCGCCCATTAATATTTCATTATACATTAGAAACCACCCAATGTGACATTGATTGATATTTCAATTACTGCTTCAGGAGAAACAATGGAAAGGATAAGTAACAAAAAGAAGATGTGTAGTTTAATTCTCTGCAAGTTTAATTGGCATTTATTATTCATGGAGCTATATAGTAATTGCTATATTTTTTCCAGGGAGCTGTTTATTCAGCAGATTGCAAACTAGTGGCATGAAAGCTGTTTGTGAGTCACTTGGCAATCGGTGGTGTACTGTACAGTAATTAACTTTCTGGAGTGATACTGTGTGCAGGCCTCGAAATGAACTTGGAGAAGGGTGCAACCAAAATGAGCAAGTGACTGTATACTGTAGGTCCATGTTTAATGTATCTCACTGAGTTCACTCCTCACTGACCTGTCTCAGCGTAACAAATGCTCTCTGACCTACTGTACTTAGAGTATTGGTAATTTAAACAACGCTACTAGTGCCATCCGATCTAATACTAAAATTGTGGGGGATATTTGCGATATTTCATAAGATATTCACTGAGGAGAACCACGACCATAGAGCCAGATGGCCATGGCTATCAGTGCCATCGGTCATTTCACGCCCTGGGTACTGTATGCGTACACACAGGAATATCGTGACTATCGAACTAAGATGTGATGCAGTAAAATGAAATGGATATTGCAGTGCAGTAGTTTCTTGAATAACATTCGTGTTAAAAGACTGAAGTACTGTAAGACTTAAAAACATTCCTCTGAATGTGCTTCTGATGTTTGGAGGTTGGATTTGGAAAATTAGAAATTAAAATTAGAGCAGTTATTACTACATACTGTATAATATTGTTTGAACAACTTTAGAAACTGATGTGGTAAAGGGATTTATACTGTATCCATGGATGTGAGGATTGAACAAACAAACTTTCATTCCACCCTCCTTCTTTCACTCCTCAATAATCTGACCTTCAAACCTTAATTCACAAAAGTGGCAATATATCAAACTTAAAAGTTTTCATACATTTAAGGAAAAACAAACATCGTTTTTGGAGCAATAAACTTGCTGGTATATTGCAACATTGTAGTAGCTGTGTGGAATTTAAACAGAACTTACTGTAGGCTTTCTGTGTGTAAAGAGAAACCATTCAAGATTAGCTAACACCTTGCAGAATATGCAAGACTTCTCTTTAAACATAATGAATGCTGTCTCATTTTCTCCACATTTTGCTTCTGTATCAAAAACAGGGAACGAAAACAAAGACGTTCTCCTGCAGGAATTTGAGAAGTCTGGCAAAGTACACGAGAATAACTCTGTTCCTCCAGAGGTAGAAGATACCATCCCCGGGGAACCCTATCAACAGGCTCACCACCAGCCGTACCAGCACCAGCGTTCGCATCCCCAACACCAACGAAGTCACCCTCATCAACCTCCGCGGTACACCGGCAGAACAGACAGAGAGATGGGTTCCAAATATGACGATGAGCCCTGCTGTGGCATCTCCCTCCTGAAATATGTTCTTTTCATCTTCAATTTCTTTCTCTTGGTAAGACTTAGTGTGACAAACCTCCTTTGGAATGTGAGAGTGGAATTATATTCAAGTTAAGATGCTCACTCCCAATTAGTCATCTACTGTTTAAAGCAGGAATCCATCACGATGTATAATGATTTCATCTGCCGAACATTTGCAATACTTCATCAAAATACATATTTAAGAAAGCTGGCTCGAGTTGATATCGACTTGTTTCCGACGGTTGCGAAAGGTACAATCCCACAAGAAAGTCAATTAGCATTGCTAATTGAGTTTCACATCCAATATTTATGGAAACTAAAAAATTTTGAATGTTTTACCCTGACTTGAAGTCTTGTACTAGCTGTGTGCATATTGGTCACAAATTTACAAGAATTAAGAAAAAAAATTAATTACTCATAAACAATCCTTTGTATGAGACTCGTACATGCGGATCCTCTTAAACATTTTGACCTGCATTTGTCATTTGTATGTCAATACAAATGAGAGAGATACTTAAGTTCAGTAATTTTCACAAAATAACTCAATTTGCCTTTTTACTGTGGCAATTTGCAGTATTGTAGTTGACAAACTTTCAGTTGGCAGCAAAAGTTACTGATGATTTTTAACAAAAAGAAAAGCCACATGATGAACTTTTCAGTCCCATCATATCCTTTTTGCTTGTACATGTACCATTTCTGCTAGAATGTTTTTTGGCAGCCAAATTCAGCACTAGAAATGCAATTTTCCAAATTTTCCTTTAAATACTCGATGACAAGATACATTGTGACTATTGAACAGAGGTTTATGTCGAACAAGAACCGTAAATCTCAGAGGATACATGTTTTGTGGCATGGGAGTTAACTCGGTGGCCACAAACTGATGACTGCTTTAAGGGAACCTGCAGAGCAGGGTGTGTGTGTGAGTTTGCCACAAGGTCAAGAGAGAAACTATAGATTATCCTGACACAATAGTGATGTTTGCTTGTTGCCTACAGAGACAATTTATCCAGGAAGTAGTTGAGTCTTAGTTCAGCGTTTAATACAACATGACAGTGAATAACTGCATGGCTCTTGACAGTAGTCACTAGCTGACATAACCTACCAATATACCTCATTTATGTTAATAACAATGGTAAAAGGTAGGCTGTCACAATATTGCAGACAAGGGATAACAAGTATAATCAGACTAGATGGTAATTGTTACTCGATTATAGTTAGCTAATACAGTAAGGGTTACCATTAGTGATCAACTGATGATCTTATCGGACCCTCAGATCGGGCTGATGTTTACCGCCAGCAGTAAAACATTGGATCAGAGAAATTTAAATTTAGCAAATTCCAGTTGCTGATGTTCAGCAAGCTGGAATGTATTTGCTCCGGGGAGGGGGGAGGGGGGAGGGAGGATGTGTTAATACATGAGCCCGGATAGGAATTAAGAACTGCCCCATGAGGGCTGTTCTCTATCTGAAAAGTATAAACATGAATGTGGTCAGAGGGCCTCTGTCATCGTTTGCTGGAGCTCTCTTTCTATTACTCATACCCATACAACTATACAATGACTCTGGAATCACATGATAGAAGCACCCCAGAGACTACAGCATACATGCAAAATGAACTTTTTTCAGGAAAGAACCAGCTAGAAAGTGAAAATTCTAGATCAACTTTGATATTGGACGGTGTTGTTAGGAAAATATCGGCCATCTGATCAGAAACGAAAAGCCTCGGTACTAGTACTTTTAGGTGTAGTTGATCGTCTTCTCTCCGATTGGACATACTGTGGAGCTGTCTAACATATCAAAATGTCATACACATCCTTCCCGGAGAATCAAAGGCAAAGCAGATGTAATTTACATGTATGGTGTCATTGTAGAGTGCGTGTAGTGATCGCAGTAACTCATGCCGGAACTTACAGTATGAAATCAGTCGAGAAAATTATGGCAGCAAACCTTGCTAGTAAGTTGGCGCTTTGTACATTTAGTTTCGTTCCACTTGAATCTGAAATATTCCTCTCATAAATTGCTTGGTTGTTATGACCGCTCTGTTGGGATTGAAATGTTTCCCTAGGTCTTTTTAGGTACAGGTAATATGGGGATGAGGCAAAGGATGGGAGGGAGGGCGGAGGATGGTTCGGAATATTTAGTTGAAAGAAAGTAGATCTACAGTAGAGTGCTAACTGATCCAACAGGAGGGGTCCAATATGGACCATAGCCCCACAGAAAGGTGGGCCAAAAAATGTTAATAGAATTTTTACCTTGGAGAACAATTTTTTAAGAAACTTCATTTAGAAGTTCTACACGTCTGTTAATGTTACTTATATGTTGATAATCTTATCTTACATGTAAGTTTTTTGGGCTAAGATCTATACTGGCTGAGAGATGGGTAAAAGTTGCCTTAATTTTAGCTGAATTATGGCGATGTCATTGGTTGAAACGTCATCTCCACATCAGCATTGCATCTGTATATAGAACAACGGTGCTAAATAGTTGCTATGCACTGTTGTTTTCATGCGGTGGGAATGAGAGATGCACTGTTGTTTTGGGGTTTATGACATGTTCTGTTTACCAACATGAGGTGCCCTTTGGGCAATATATAAACTTATAGTCACATCTAACGAGGAAAACAAATGACAAGATGTTATAATTTAAATGACAAAAATAAATCTACTCGAGTGGTCACAAAATTCTGATTTACTGTAAATATTTCAGAGAATGAGAAAGCCAACTTTATAGTGGCTGTGAAAAGACAGCAGTTTGGTTCTAAACAAAAGGACATTAATGAAAGTTGTTGAGCTACATCGCAGCCCTATATCTTCCGATCTCTCAGACATTTGACTCTTGGTTCAAACAATGGCTGACCCCATTTTTGAAAGTGTTTCCTGAAAATTATGAAAGAACCAATACACCGAAAAAATATATGTCGTATTGATGGTGTGTCATAGATCTCTTTTTCGAGTCATTGAAGCTGCAATGCAGCCGTACGCTTCACCGGTGCTTGTTTACACTCTCAACAAAATGTATTTTGATCGGAAGCTCTTCAGCTCGTGCTTGTGTGAGTGCTGTCCATAGATATTTCCTGTGTACGATGGGAGCTACAAACTCTAAACAAAACTATCATCTTTACAGTGTGTCTTGTCCTCCTACTCCTAACTGCCCATCTATCTTCAGTCTAGCATTATATTCCAGTCGCTCTACTCCCTTTCTGCCCTGCTTCTTAACACATATTTCCATCAGGAACACGTGGACTTGAGTGTGATTTTGGCCAAAAATTTCCAGAAAAGGTGTGATTCAGCTTGTCATTTTGATCCCACTGTTGTAGGATCCTCTTTAGGAGGCAAGGCTTTGTAGAAAATAAAATGTCATTTTTTTTTTTCCATTTCATCATTTCTCTCTCTATAAACTTCCCCAAATTTAAAGTTTTTCCTAAAAGTGAGCTACTCAGGGTTTTCACATTAGCCAAGGTACCCTGGGACTGGCACAGTATTATACTGCGCAGATCCAAAAGAACTTGCCCTGTTCTATCATAACGAGAAAAACAACGCAACTGCTGTGCGAACACACTGTGTCAGAGTGTCAACTTTTTCCTAATTTACGGAGCAAATGTTGTTCAAAATGGAATTTTCTTCTGTTTCTCACGAAATTCTGTGGTCCTGTTAATGAGAAGGTGTATGTGGGTGTATGTAGCACACTAACAAGATCCTCCACATAAACTTGATGTGCAGTACTTTGAAAATGCCAATGTTAATGATACAGCAATGGTTTGTTCAGGTACTGACAGGTATTGGTGTAAAAAGCAAATTACCTGGTTCTGATTTTCTCCTTCTACAGTACCCTGTAGAGATGTTCGGGGGTTGTACAGTTCTAAGACACACTATGCCATCCGTGTCACTTTCAGTTACTCCAAGGTGCGATTACGTCTTCATGGTTTCAGTGCACCAGTGGATTTCGAACCATTGCGATACAGGGTTTTGAAAGTGTATCCTGCATGTGGTACTTGCAGGTATCAAATGTTTCCAGAAACAGTTGTTAAAATTTACATACACTATCATGTATACAACATTGTCAAGATGAAGTGGACTCATCCAGTTTCCAAAGTGAATAACAAGATGATCTTCCAATTGGTGTATGTTGTGACATGTACCAGGAAATTGTATAGATTCTCAGGTATAACAGATGTATGGTCTAAAATGTATTCAATGCCCTTTTCTTTTGTAATGTAACCAGGACAACATCTTTGTGGAGATACAGAGATACTGTAGAACAGTTTTGTTCAATGTTATTTTTCACAGCCACGGTCTGTGGTGTTGTGGCAAAGTTCTTGTCACCTGATTATAAGTTACTATTTACTTTTTGATGACCTGACTGTAAACCCTCCTCTACTGATGTGCCAACCATAAGCTGCCAAATTTTACTTGCATGTTAAGGCACTAAACTTTGCTGTTACCTTGACGATACCACTCAATTACTGACTTACCACAGATGGCAATTTATGAGATCCACCTCTGTCCTTGTATATAGTAAGATACAGTATCTTCAGTTAAACCTGGCAATATACAGTAGAAATGGTTAAAAAGGGCAAGAAAAGTACTATACCGTAACAGGTTGTAATATGTGTCCAACAAGGGGTGGTTTTAATAGACGTTTTCTTGTGCACTGATCTGTAGGTAGACCATTCTTAGCTTTAAACTGACAAATTGTTCTGACTGGTACTATTTAAACATACCCTGAGATAAAATGGGAGGTAAAATGGGTGGTAAAAGTGCCCCAACCAGAGAGACTTTTCCTAGAATTCAAATTTTCAAGTAGATTCCTCAACATTTGGATGCATCTCACAACACCCAGAGAGTTCCATTTTCTGCAGTGGGTGGGGTACACAGGTACACATGTTTCTTTATAGAAGGACCAAAGTGTGCAGTACAGGAATAAAATGAAGAGAAACAATTTCTCCCATGTCACCAACTGTTGAAGGGCAGGTGTCATCTACTCCAAGCAAATTTGGCCAAGGTTTAGCTTTTCACTCCTCACTTACCTGTCTCAGCACAACAAGTGCATTCCCATCTACTGAGAGTGCTGTGAATGTCATAACAACAATTATGGAGCACGTTTTTCCCTCTCTGCCATCCTACACGCTTGGAGGTGCATTACTTGAACGTCCTGTAAGAAATGAACCCATACTCTCAGCCAAAGACTGGATGGGTGATTTGATGTGGTGTGATGTGCACCTTTCATCTTGCAAATATAAATGATATTTGAATCTATGACCTTAAATGAGTCATGAGTGTTAATATTGCTCAATACTTTGACAGCTGTTGGAATTGATGATACTTCCTGTTTTTCTTCACAAACAGCTGGCTGGGGCAGGAGTGTTGGCTATTGGAATATGGACTCTCATCTCAAAGACCGATTACACAGAGCTGCTGTGTTCCAATCTCTACTTCTTCTCCGTGGTGGTCCTCATCGTGGCCGGCGGGCTTATCATGATCCTCGCAGCGACCGGTTGCTATGGAGCTGTGCAAGAGGTCAAAGGTTGTTTGTTGTTGGTGAGTCAGTCATCATCTGTATATGTATAAAGGAAAGTGTTAGTTGCCAGCTGTGAAGCGAAGATCACTTTCTATCCTGAAATGAGAATAAAGAGTCACATGAAAGATATTTATCTTTACGAAGTAATGTCGCCAACAAATAAGCCACAGTCACTTGTGCTGGCAGCTGCCAATTTTCGTGGGTGTCGATGACTTGTCTAGCTCTATTTTGCTGTCACTACGAGTAATGCGATCACGTTTGTGGCATCACTGTTGTCATTTGAAAAAGTACTGTGACATAATCAGCACAAATGTGTACGCTAGTAATATCCACCATAGTGAGGGGGAAACTGTCCGAACCCTTGCTGCAGGTCCACAAGTCAGTCATGTCAAAGCCAAGGAATATGCCTGTCGATGTCACAGATACATCTTAAGTCCAAGCACCATTGTGCTCAGTGGACATTTACACAGTAATTTGTCTTGACCTGAACAGGACTGAAAAAACTTGCCTAATCCTGTAAGCCAATAAGAAGTTGACTTGGTTGGAAGGATCCTTTTTTAAATCAGTACACACAGGCAGACGTCACTTTGCATAAAGCACCCTCCGCACAATCTCCTTATTTTTACAGAAAAAGGTGTCAGGGGTTCAGCTTGCAGTTGCCCATAGTGTATCGTAACTAATGGCAGTGATATTTATAACTAAAGCATGATAAATGTCACGGATGGGGAGCCACAAGGGGTTTGGGTGTGGAATAATTTCAATGAGAAGTCTTGAAATAAGATCAGGTTGTGACTCTGTTAGATTAGCGGCAACCGTTCGTGAAATTTTCTCTTGCAACCTGCTTTGACCAGGTGTATTTTATAAATGATTCTGTAACAACTGAGGTCAACTCATTGTCTTAAAACTTTTTTTTTTCTTTTTTCCTCTATATATTTCCTTAAATCGGCATTCAACAGTAATGGAAATTACATATAATTTTTTTTTGCCACAATATTTACAAACAAGGTAGTATGTAAAGCTTAAGGTATTCAGTTCGGAATGAAACAGTGAGTAATATAAACAGTATGCACAATATGTGCATACTCACAACTCAGTGTACACTGTGGGCGTCATTTGTGATAATACCTTGTTACAGACAACAAAAATCCGAGAAATATTCAGGTTATGGTAGTAGAAGCAACGTAAGTGAAGTAGAGAAATGCTTCGGGAAGAAATAAGATTGCAGTAAAAAAACAACTGCTTTATTGTTAACAAGAAAGCAAATAATGCATTCTAGCAGCATAATTCCGAACAAACAGCCAAGGCAGAATGAAGTTCAATATATTTTACTTTACGTTTTTTATGGGTTTTAATTCTAAGATTGTTGTATCTTTGTATGCTGTAGGCAAATTTGAATTTAGACAAAAAATTGAGAGAAATTGTCTTAAAAGATAAAACAGAGGTTTTAACTCAAAACACAGGTCACAGTATAAGTGCCATTAATTGGCCTTCCAAAGGTTGCAGAATGCTGGAGAGCAAGCTGTTTAATAGTGGAGTAATCGATTTTGATCGTCAGTATTACCACAGAGGTGCATCCTACAAATGATGACGAGTTCAAACAGGCTAAGACTGACAACAAGGAATGTTAAGCGTGCTTAAAAAGTTCACTCAGTTCACAAGTGGAAGGACAATTGTTGATGAAATGCCTTTTCTCACAATTAAATTATCTTCAGTACTGTATAAGCTTTAAGGTACAGTACATGATATGCTTTTTAGAGGCTGGTTAAATCTAACTTTTCAAATTGAGAGTGAAATTCCTTACTCGTGTCTTCTTGTTGTTAGACGTTCGATCAACTTTTTTACAAGGAAGTAAAATAAGGGATAGAAGTGCCTGTGTGAAGGCACAGCAGCGATCTCCTTGCTTTATGTTTGCTGCATGTCCATCAAGCTTTAAACCTCACAGTCAAGTAAACATTGCAATAGATGCTTTACCATCCTGAGTACAGTACATACAGAATTGTGCAATTGATAGCGAGTGGGGACTACAGGTGAGGTCAGCTTGTCCTATTTTTCTCCCCTTTAACAAAAACCTGTGGTTTGATTTTATCCTACAGTACATCAGCACCTATACTAGAATCTACACCACATAAACGTGCTAACGTAACTTTGATTCTGCTAGCAGTGGATAGTGTATTGTTTTAGTTTCCCTTTGCTGTTTATATATCTTCTTGGGAACCGTCAGCAGATATTGTTCTTATATCCAATACCAGAACCAACTTTCTAATTTGATACATCAACAACCGTTACCATGGTACAGTATGTCTCCATCAAGTGCAGTATGGAATGAATTTCGATCTTCATAAGAGTTCTCACAAACCCAACCAATCTGATTTCCGTCTTCCTTAAAGTAATTGCGTGTGTACTGAAAAACCAAAAAGATAAGATTATGTTTGATGTTAACTTTTTCTTTATTTTTGAATGTACACGCGAGGTTGCACATGAACGGACTATGTCTTTCAACGAAGGAAAATGACAGTAACTACTTCAAAAAGCAACGGGATTGGCATAAAAACAGTAGAAAACAGAAATCATATTTGAAAATTAATGGTTCTTACTATAACTGCCTACATAATGAATATGCAACAGTACAGGTCTCACTAGTTTATCAAAAACAAACTACTCAAGTTGTCGCCCCTGGTTGTCGCTCCTTGGTAGGGATTGAAAATTGTAGTATTTTGTGAAAGGAAACACTGTATTTACAAATAACCTACGAACTGAACACAACCTTGCCCAAGGCCTCAGTGATCCTGAGTTGTTAACTGAATATTCAGTACTAGTAAACTTCCCATTGGCTTGCTCAAAAAAGCACACCATTGATTTGAATTAAAACTGTCAACTACTTCATTATCATATTCTACACTTTTTGTTGTTATGTTAGAAGAATTTAAAATCATATGGTAAAATTAACCAACTGAAACCTATTTATTTTCCCAGATTGTCTGAATGGTGTAATTAAAAGCCTTACCAAACTTGGAGATGAAATTTCAATGTTTTTGCTTTTTACCTATGCACGCCATCACTTTAAATTATGTAGTATTTGCCCATTCATCAGATCTTTTACTGAATCACTGAATTTGATTTTTTCTCCCTTTCTTTTGCAGTATTTTGCTATCCTTCTCTTCCTTTGCATCCTTGAGATTGGACTCAGTATTTATCTGTACATCTCCAGAGCTCAGGTGAGTCACAAAGAGGATGCTACTGTACTGTTTTTCGCGATTTGGTCGGGATTACAGATGGCATCTGGATGTGCAGTGACTTTGATTGGATGTCTGTCGAAAACTCAGCTATTTGAGTTTGAAAGTTCCAGAATTAGGAAGCCAGGACATTCATTGAGAATCTTCTACCTTGTCTTTCATAGATGTTTGGTGGAATTTCATAACAGTGAAATTCTATGAAGTTTTATCTGTGATTCCTCTCTTTTGTAGTTTAAAAGGGAGTACAATAGACAACGGAAATGAAGATTGTAGGGTCAAAGGTCAACTTTGTAGCTGTGATGGAAATTTTTATCACAGAGACAGAGTGTCATTTTTGCCTCTGTCTTTAATGTATGATATTGTTTGGAATGTATTCGTAATGTGCAGATAAGCATTGAATCATCCTGGGAGTAGTGTTGGTTATGTATGTTTGTATGTATGTTTGTATGTATGTTTGTAATTTATGGCTTTAAAGCTCCACAAACAAGTAACGTGCCACTAAATTACTCGACTGACTCCTTGCACAAGTGTGTATTTTTAGAGTGACATCTTTCCGGGTAATATATCACTTTTAATGAGAGCTGGAAAAGTGTCTTCCTAACCTCCCAACCCTCCCTGGTTATCTCCACATCTCACTGACAGAGAGAGACGGTCACACACCGCATCATGTAAACATCCTCTGTCAGTTTTTGGTTCCTTTATTTTGCAGAACACATTCCTTGATATTTTCATCCTTACCAACCGAGTGACTAACACAGTCAAACAATGACAGATCACCAAACTGAAGATGTAATAGCCATGTGACTTTAGATGAAAGTGTGACTCTCCAACAGTCCTTGTAAAAACTACTTTTCCAATTGTTAGCAGTTCCCTAAACTGGTGTTTTTATGTTGCTTGATTTGAAATATCTTTTGAAAAGAAAAAAGGGGAAGACATCTCCCTGTACTAAAAGCTCTTTTGGAATTTCAAATTGCAAGCAAAGCCATTCCGATGTGTGCTTTTCATTGTTACACAAAATGGACATTGCAAAATGCCTCTTGCACAAATATGGATTTTTCAGGTGTTCCTGCAGTCATGGAAAGCCATGAAAAGTCATAAAAATTTTGAAAATTATTTATGACCTGGAGAAGTTTTGAAATTGTGTGAAATTCTGGAAACATCATTGGAAGTTTGAATTTTCACAAAGTGACATTGGTGTTTTCCCATTTGTGATATGAAGATGTATTCTCACTCACAATATCAAACTTTATACTTCTCTTCACCCCGTATTCCTATGGCCTTTTTTGTTATCCTTAAAAACTTTATGTAGGAAATAAGGAGGAGGAAGGTCACAGAAATCTTGTATTTGGTCCTGGCGAAGTCATTGAAAACTCATGAAAGTTGATTCCCAAGAAAGTGCAGGAACCCTGTTTTAAATATTCATACTATTTAATTTGAGACTCTATAGCTCATATTTATGTCTGATGTACAGAAGAGTACATGGCCTGGAATGGTCAATTTGATATTACTTAATTCTGCCATTGGCAATGTAGCCATCATATAGTTTGACCTGACCAGTTGTATAAATTTCAAGGACTGTAGATTCTGTTAAAAGTTATGCAGTCTGTTCTTTCAATTAAATATTTAATGAACTCTGAGAATTACTTTTCTTCGAGGACATGTTTCAATTTGAGCGAGTGCGTTGGATCACGGTTTTATTGCCCCATGGATGTTAGTCAACTCGATCCAGAGCCGTGTCCACATTTGGGTAAAAGCAGTAGATCCACATGATAGCGTGAAAGTTCGTCGATGTTTGCAAGTCAGCTTCCCATTTTGTCAAACTCTCTCGACGGTACCAAACAAAACACTGCATGATGACATTAAACAGAGATCCAGGGTCACTTGATTCACAGATTGTGTTCACATTAATAATGTGAACACAATGGATCTTGATCTACTCGGTGGGTGTATCAAAATAGGTGGACCTTGGTATCGAGTAAGTTT
Organism: Stichopus chloronotus; assembly: GCA_021234535.1. NCBI lineage: Eukaryota > Metazoa > Echinodermata > Holothuroidea > Aspidochirotida > Stichopodidae > Stichopus > Stichopus chloronotus. The sequence goes on from CM037847.1 coordinate 15,565,671, forward strand.
TGTGGTTAATCTGCATTCCCATTAGAGTTTGATCTACGGTGGTGGATCAGGATCCACTGCCCTCACCTCAAATGTGAACAGAGCTTTACCACCATCACACGAAAAGGATAGAGAATTCTTCGCAATTTGCATCACCATTTTTCACTGCAACAGATTACTTGTCTTATACAAAAAATTTCTGCAGTTTGTGTTCCCTTTGAATTATCAGGGAAAGTTTCAAATAGCAGAGGAAGACATCTGTTGCAATCTTAGTTGGTAGTAACAAATTTGTAAATGGGTATCATTGAAAGAGAATCATTTTGTCTTATGTCCTATTTTTTTCTGTCTGTCTTGTATCTACAGTTACAAATGGAATTAGAGAGTTGCTTGAATTCCACTCTCACGACAAATTACGCGAAAGAAGATCAGCAGGCCTTCACAGAAAATTTTGATGAGCTCCAGAGGAAGGTGAGAGTGATCAAAGGGTTTGTCTCTCTGTGACTAGTGCAAAAATATTTTCAACAGTTTTCAGAGGATGGACAAAGAAATCACAGAAAAATGTTGAGACGACCCTGAGGGACACTGATACAGCAATGCATGATTGCCCAAAGGCGCTGGATTGCATGAATCCCGCATTTTCCTCCTGAATCCTGCACAAAGATAATCTTGTGATGCGAGAAAATCCCGCCCACTTCTCAATACACACAATTAATTGCAACAGAATCTTTACCAAGTGTTATCTCACTCCTTGATTTTGAAAATCCCTCCCCAATTTTTTTTTAGACGAATATATCCATCCCAGGTTCAATTCCTTAGCACAAACACAGAACCATTACTTCTGAAATAGCGCCCCCTTCCCGTTGTGCCATCCTGATTTGCGTAGTGTGTGTAGGTTTGGTAAAATTCAATGAGCATTTATCACCATTTTGATCCTCCATCTGGTCTACTGTGACCTGTGATTTTCTTTGGGTCAACTTTTCCATCACATTACTTCAATTTCCACTAAGTTTCCTTTTGCAGTTTAGTAAAATTTTGAGTCTTTCATATTCCAGCCCGGATGTGTGAATTGTTGCTTCCATTTGTTCTACGGGACATAGTTGTGCTAATTTTTGTTCACATTGCATTACTACTACTTTAATTTGTTCGAGCCAAGTCATTCCTCTCAATAAATTATCACACTTTAGCATTCCAAGCTATTAGAAGCTCCCTTTTGATCTATTTCAAGTGGGAGAATTTACGTCATAACTTTAAGCTCACATTTGTACCGTTGCTCCCATTGCTTACAGTTAGGCTTACTTTTGTTACATGCAGTTTGTCTTGCAGTTGTAGTAGTACATTCCACAGTTGCATTCCACTGTATTGCTTTGCTGTTGAAAGTGTGTTCTTCAAAGAAGCAGATGTGAAGCATGTTTGACCTAAAGAGGACAGATGCTCATTCTGTTGTATCTCATACAAGGTTATGGTGTATTTCGTTTTGATTGATCATTGAAAAGCTCAGATTCTGGATGAAACTCAATCCGCAGCCGGATTTAAATTACGTATGCTGGTATTGTAAAGATGTTTATCAAATATTGGTGAACAACACCTTCAGGTAAATTACGCTAATTCATCAGTTACTTTGTTGGTTTTAAAAAGTACTTTCAACTCTGTTTGTGAAGTCCAAAAGTTTTAAACTATGATTGTTGGCCTCAGTTGTTAAAGGGAAATAGGGCGTTTAGAATACACCGACATGAGATACAAAAGAAAGTAGCGGTAATCATTGTTAAACCATTCAGTGTCATCAATAAATGTCTACCAAAGCTTCATCTCCATAAAACATTATGCATATGATGAGTAACGGAAAATGCATCATTTGAATTTCAAAAAGTTTGGGTGAACAAATTAGTGTTGAGTGAGAAATAACTGAATTTCTATCTGTGAGGAGCTTATTTTATGAAAAGAAGGCTACTGTCCTTCCTTATTCTGAATAATCTACCATTCTACGTCCACAAACATTGGTTTCAAAAATATGGATGTTTTCTCTAAAACAAACGCCCTATTTCCCTTTAACAAATAGAATATACTCCATTGCAGAGGGAACATCAATTGTAACTATGTCAAACCCATGCCGGTACCATCAAAAGTCTGAAATGACAGCAATCAGGGTGTAAAATGACACCAATCAGGGTGTAATATTACACCATTCACATTACAGATTGGCACTGTCGGTGTAAGGTTACGCCAACCAGGCATTCAAAGACATTTAAATCTTTTCCTTGTTTTAGTTTTCTTTGTCAAGTACGATGACAGAAACGTAGGGGATATATATTTTGAGAAGGAATCTCTGCCATGGTTTGCCAGATGACACTTAATTGGACATTGACTCTGGTTTGCTGCTCTTTTTGTATAAAGTTGGTTTTTGTGGCAAATTGTGTAAAATTTTGATTGTGAGGCCAAAAATGGTCACTGGACTGCTCTGTGCGTTCCAAAACAGAATGACTTGTCTGAAGTCGTTATTGGTGAAAACAGTGTCTCTATGAGAGTTTCTTACCGTAAGCAAAAAGACATTTTTTGTGTTTGGATTTTTTCATGATTGCTGGTCTTTGTTGCTCACAGGCTGCATTTGAGACAAGAGGACTGTGGTTAGTCTCATCTTAAACTGTTTGAATACTCACCAAAAGCTTTTGACAAATGGAACACTGTTGTGAAATTGTGACAGCACACTTTCTGCAAGCAGCCATTCTAAACTCTTGACAAGTCATTGTTTCCTGGGGGGTGTGGGGATGGGGTTGTAAAGGCAACCTGATCCCCAGTGAAAATTACCACCCCATGAACAGCAAACACCCCCTAATTTACCCCCTCCTCCTGAAACAAAAAGTTGGCAGTAGGCTAGTACCATTTCAAATGGAACAAGAAATTTGTCCCTAAGTGGCACCTCTTTGCATACTGTAGCATCTTAATTACCAAAACTCTTTGGCAGTGAGGTCGAACCAATTTTCAGGTCCCTCCCCAGTGACTGCTTCGGATCACGTATGCAGTTCCAAGGGTGGCCCCCTTTTTCGAAAATCTATGGAGAACACTGCAAGTAGAAAATCGTTGTAAAATTTTGAATGTGAACTTATGTGGATAATCACCCACAGCTTCAGACAAGTAGGTTACCATAGTAACTGTTACTGTGAGCTTTGAGCAAACAAAGAGATAATTTGAGACTTATTTCCCATCTTGCTTACCTGTCTCTCACCACAAATGCACCTGCCATCCTACTGTTCCCTTTAGTAACTCTCAACACTGCCCTCCAAGCAAGTCATTTTACGACCATTCAGATTCTGCTGCCATAAGTGCCTGATCAGTCCGTCTCGATATTGGCTTCATTTGAGGAGAATTCTGAACAAGATATATTTCTTAAGTGTGGGATTGCCCTGCCACTGTGGATTTGTCCCTACATTCCGTGTAACAATGGACATTTCCTCATGAAATGTTGTTTCATCATCTTTTCAGTTCAAGTGCTGTGGTAGCATTGACTACCGTGACTGGCAAAAGAGCTATTGGAATTCATCAGGAATCGCCGAGAACCGGACCGTTCCGGACAGTTGCTGCAAATCAGAGTCCAACTTCTGCGCTGACAGGGACCACCCATCGAACATTTACCGCTATGTGAGCTGACAAGGGGTGTGGGGTTGTGGAGGTGGTGAAAGAGGGGGGGAAGTTGCATCAAGCTGTTATAAAAACCATTGTTTTATACTTAAAGGTTGAATATGAGTTGTACTGGCTATTGCCTGGTCAACTATCTTTGTTATTTGTCAGTGTTCCAGGGAAGAAAAAGTAGGGGGAGGGATCACCTGTCACAAAATGTGAAAGAGAACTATACAACTGCTTCCAGAGAGATGGATATGAAAAATCTCTCAACAGTTTTGTTGACCCTACAAAAATTAAGACTCTTCAAGAAAGCCTAGCCATCAGTCACTGCTACTTGAAATCAAACAGACTAATGGGAATTGATATGAATATTCATGTATGCAAAAATGGTGCTAAATGGAATGTTCTTTTGTAATGGCTATAACATATTTGACTTTCAGGGGCAAAATATGACAAATTTTCAACTCATATTCCAGCTTGGAAGGTTATTGTGAATAGATGCAGAAACTGATTAACAAGAGTGAAATTATAACTCATCTGTTCACAATCTGAAATTTCTGTTGATGACCCAACGTTTAAATTCTTTTTTCTTGTGACGGGCTAAAAATTATTGGTACGAACATTTTTACTGAAAGAGGTAGAAGCACTACTTGGCATGGTCACACAACTTGACATTTTCCATATTTTCTGACAAAGATGTAATATTTTGTTGTACAGTATATGCATTTAATACACATATAGAGTGAATTTACATACTGATTGTTGGATGTAACTCAGTCGTGTGGTAGCTGAACCTTTGCACAGCTTGTTTTGCTTATAAAAGTAGGGGCTAAAATTATTCTTATCATCAATTCATTTTTGCAAGGACTGTGGCCCACAGCCAACATACTGTTTCTATTTCATCTTGCAGGGTTGTGTTGAGGGCCTTCGAGTTTATCTAGCAGATTCCTTGGTCATCATAATGGTCGTCTTTTTAGGCATAGGTCTGGTTGAGGTAAGTGCAAAGTCTATAAATGAATGATACAAAATCTGATACCTATTTATGCAAGAATTGTCATAGATATAGTGGAGGGAGTTAGGTGGGGGTGCAGAAATGCAATTCCTTGACTATTATTGCAGAGGGAAAACCTTTTCCTTAGCAAGAAAGTCTGTTTTGGGGGATAGAAACCTGTCGACATCATAATGTGCAATGGCTATTTGCTGGAGAACTTTTGTTTCCAGATTATTTCCAGTTATGTGTGCTGATTGGTCACAAAGACTACAATACTTCATTAGTACCTTGAAAAAAAAAAAGAAATTATTAGTCCATAATACAGATTAGTAATCTTTAATGACAGGTTATCCAGTATTATTCACATATTATTAATCTAGTTTTACAGATTGTTAATCTCATTACAGATTATAAATCTGCAATTACAGATTTTAAAAAAAAAAGGATCATACCCAGATTTCTTTCATACAAGATAGCAATGTTATAGATAAAAACAATTCTGAGATTGTTATTTTTGTTTTGCAAGCGGGCTAAAGTCATTTTACCAAATTGCTGCAGCATATCAACTTACTTCTACGTCATTTTAGAAACATTCCTTGCTATTATACTCTCCTCAACCATCTCTACCCACTACCTTTTCACATGAATCTTGCAAGGGATCCATTTTCAATTTACATCTGATCAAGAAATAATAAACAGAAAGTGTCTCCATTAATGGAAAGACTTGTTTGATTTCAATTTTTTCCTTTTTTTTTGGGAGGGGGGTTCATTGTACAGTATGTCAAGGTACCAAATATGTAAGATCATACATGTTTACCTAACCTCTCTACCTTTTACCCATAGAAGTATACATTTTGAGAAAATCCATCAATCATTATTATTAGCAAGTAGTCATAGCACTTTAAGAGAAAAGTAAATAAATGAGATTTATTGGCAACATCGTATGCTCCTTTTAAGAAAAGTCTGCGGCAGAAAAGTACAAAAAGATGGAAATTATCAGGCCTTACCTTAGTCCAGTATAATACCTTGTGACAATGTATGCATTCACTAGGGAAGTTGCCATCTTCAATAATTCAAACAGTTCATGTCAGCTCAATAGAGTATGTTCATGCGACATCACATTTTCACCTTGTGACATGTTAGGTTACAACCAAGAGTAAGCTATCCTACGAACAAGCGTGTCTGGAAGAAGGCGAATGGAACGTTTCATGGCCTTACTGATTTCTGCTTTTGTTTGAAGTCTCAGAAAACTTTTATGTGTATTTAAAGTTATTATACTCGTGTTACTGTTGAGATAGCTTTGAATGTCATACACATTCTTTCCATTGGTCTTAATGCAGATACCTGTTTTGTCACTGTTCCTTTTACATGGTGTATATAATATATGCAATAAGGTTCAACAATGGCAAATTTCTGTGCAATTTTTCAAGGTGGAAACAGAGGTAACAGGGACACAAACCATTCTTCAGTTGACTGGCAGTAATATCACACCAGGGTGAAGGAACCTTGGAATTATTTCAGTGTTGATGAGCAAAATGGCTCACAAATGTATCCAATTTTAGCCTGCAAATATTAACAAGTTATGCTTTTTACATTGTTTTTTGCAAAACTAGGCTACTGCCATACCTAATGTTATGCAATCAGAAACTTAACTACAACACAAACACTACAGCCAACACGATTTATCTGAAAAAGAAAAATCCCTTGAAACATGTTTAAGGATCGAATTCGCACACTCAGAAAGTCTTAAAAGTGGAACATTTTACCACCGATGATGGATAAAATACTTCGCAAAGTTTATAGTCTTGGATTTGCTAACTTTCACCTTTCATTGTATGCAATGCATATCACCAAGTTAATTGACTGTAATTTAACATGTCAGCGAAGCTTCGTCGTGTAGCAGTGGTGATGTAGGTGAACATCAATGTTCAATTTTTCTTTTAATTTTGTTTCTGATCACACAGATGGTAGGTTTGATATTCACCATGTGTCTCTACTGCCACCTGCGATATGAAGACGAAGACATGTAGTACCAGGAGCAATATACGACGACAAAAGGGCATCAAGAGACAGAGGCTCCATCTCGTTGACGACGAAGACTTCGCCGTTTCGCTCTCTGCGGATATTCTGAAGAAATAAGCCAGTTTTCATTCGTGATTTTGACCTTTGTATTCTTTATTTCCCTTGCTTGAGTTTGCATTCAAAACTGCAAACTTTTCCCTCTTTTCTTGGTCATTGTAGTCTTTTTTACCTCATGAAAGTTAAAAGGACACTTATCGAATTTATCAACTTTCTTTTTTCTCACTGTTCTTGCGAATAACACTTTTCAATTTTTTTGTTTTTGGGTTCAGTTTCAGTGATACACAATTTAACATTCGGTGTGAACACTGACAATGTGAAACAGCAACTTGGAGAGAAAAGGACTTTCTGAACTTCAAATGAAATTTCAATAATTATCATTTGAACTGCATAGATTTTGGTCTTTCTTATATCTATGGTGCCAATATCTTGGAAGTAAAGAAAGAAGTAAATACTTTCAACTGCTTGTGTACCTCACTGACACTGAATGACCTGCTTTTGCTTATCAGGTGTTGTTACGAGTTGATCGTGACATTCAGGACTTTTTTAAGAATTTTAAAATTTTCTGAGAGTCGGTGAGGGGATTAGTTGGTGTGCTGTTAATGCACCCCCTGGCTTGCAATCCCCATTGGAAAAAAAAATGAATCACTTTATCAGTATATAAACAGTTTTGGTCTTCCAGTCAGACTAGCAGGGAGCTCACACGGTTGAAAGATTTCTTCAGTATTTATCCTGATTCTTCTTGCATTTTATACTATCATTGTACATCATATCTTCTTTAGTTCATTTTTCAACTTGTTTTAGTTTTAAAGCAGAACCTAACCAGTCACCTTGTGAGTGGTTATAGGTCAGAAGCCTAACCACTCACTCTTGAATGGTTAATGGGCTATTAAAAGGCGTAACCACTCACATTGTGTGTGGTTTGATTAAGAGTCTAACCAGTCACCTTGTACAGTTCTGTAGCCGAGCCTAGCAGTAGTTTGTATATATGTTCTGCTTAACTAATCACAGTTTTATTCGATTTTTCTGGATTTGAAATGTTGAACTATTTAAATGTTACTATGTTATTTGCTTGGGCTGTAAAGTGTAATTAGCTTGATCTAATATTGTGGAATTCAGAATGAACAAGCTTCTGCAGAAATTACAGAGGTCGATGACTTATAAGTTATTGCTTCGATTTGTGATCAGAACATGATTTTAGAGATTGATAGCAAGTTATTTTGGATGAAGAAACTTGCATCTTTTGCCAAAAACTGCTGAACTTTTCAGTCAGTAGTAACCACAGCTGTGAAGGGAAGAAAATGACACTGCAATATCAGAATTTTCAATTGAAGCTTGCATTCGTTAAAAAATTTTTGGAACCGGACATTTGAAACTGATGTTATAAATTCACATTTTGAAAGTCGCTCTGAATTTCCCCGGATCGGTCGAATTGGTTGTGACAAAAAGGGAAAAAGAGTTTTAATAGCGTGAAGAAAGTATCATTCAGTAGAACAGCAGATGGCTTTGTTTAAGGGTCTGTGCAGAAAGTAGTTTCTGATAGTCGAGAATATTCAAGGGGGAATTTTTTAACTGAAGAGTCTTGGCATAATATTGATCAAAAGAATTTTCCAACAGAAATTTTTCTTGAAAAGCAGTAATTTTGATACGGTGGTTTGGTTCCAAGTCATATTCTTCAATATCTTTGCCTTTATCAAGTGTAGGAGGGTGGGTTGTACATGAATAGAAAAGCCAAAGGTGCAAGTATTCATTTTGAATTCATGAAACTTTTTAGCCATACTCGGATGAAAACACTTTTTTTAAGAGTAGGGGCTGGCTCATGGGTGAATGAGCTCAGAAAAACTTATGAGTACTACTTGGTATTCATTTTCTAAAATAGCAATTTTTTTGCGTAAATCTGACTTCTTTTTTTTTAAATATTGTACTCTGCATTTGTACTTGTATATAAGTAGGACATTAAGTAAACAAGATAAGTCATTGTAAAAATTCACTTAATGGCAAAACTCATTTTCTGAAGCAATCAAAGGTATGTTTTAGATTGTATTGCTGTGTGAAAATGTCTTGCAGCCAACTTTGCCAACTTGTTGAGAAAAAAAATTAGTTGCATATATATTTGTCTCATGAAATTTTCCAATATTCATTTAGCCTTCAGACCATAAAAAAGTTTGGAAGATGTGCTTTTGTATTTCACAACACTGTGTACCCATGCCTTGGATATATTCAATGCAGATTATGTCATGTAACTACACCATGCCTGAAAAATACCAAAACTTCTGAGCAAGAAGCTTAATCAACTTCTCAAAGACAGGTAAACTTTTTGAAATAGATACAGTTTAATTATTTACCAGGTAATAAGCCTTCAAGGCAGGATTCCAGAGACAAATGTGGGATTCAGGCAGTCACACGCCTTAGCATGGACACAACCTCAAGAAGTCTGCTCAAAAAGAGGTCTCAGTAAACAAATCTTGCTGAGGAATCTAATATGAATACTTCAAACTTTGCAATAGCTTACTTCTTCACAAGCATGAGATCGCTTCATGAAAGAAAGCATGGTTTTTGCACAGCAATGATCATACTTAAAGTTTAACATACCCTTCATATATGCCAGGACTATCCTACACAGGATATTGAAAATAGTTTCAATAACATTCATCCCAAGAACAGAAGAGTAGTTCAATGTCATATGTGTTTAATAATAAATATTCATTGTACTTATCATACACAGCAGTTGATCAATGGTCTATGTTAATATTGGATACTTATGAAGATGTCGTCATCCAGTCGGAGTGGTTACGCCTTAGTGGACTTTCTTTTCTACACATGAGATGTTATCCCTCTTGTCATTATTGGACTATCTTATCTACGGCAGTGTGGTAGCCTCTATTCTGGCATTTCCTTTGAGTCAGTTTAATGTCAAATTAATGTTGTTATCACCTTGTGGTGTTAATGTCACGATGTCATCTGTTTTTTATCAGAAAGAGATGAACCAAATTCCTCATTACTGGTTGGATGATAAAACAACTTCATGAAACAATGTATGTAATCTTTAGTTATCGAATGGTTCTTAGAGAATGGTATCGTAAACTTGATGAGATAGTTGTGAAGATTTTCACATCCACTCTCTGCGCAAACCACTCAAACCAGTTCAGGTGGTTCCAAAGAGAAGATAATTTCCACTCCCTCTGTGCAGCCCTCCAACAAGTGAATCAAAAACTGGCATTCTGTAAATGATTGTAGCAAAAAACTTGATCTTTACAGAGAATTTTTTTTGACCATTTCATCCCTATATGTTACTCCTTTAATTACCAGGACGTATATTCTCAGTGGCAGTTCACCAACAAATTGCCAATGATATGGTGATGATATTTGATGTAGACAAGTTAATTTTGTATGCTCTCAAAAGAAATTTAAAGAAATTACCCCCATTAGTTCTGCTAAAATGTCAGTTTTATTCGCAGTGTATCATTTTATCTTTAAAGCTGATGACATTTTGATTTCTTTAAATCAAGATTGTAACTGCCTGTAATTCACCTATAGCGTTCCTTTTTGCCAATTAACGTTTTCAATCTCATGATCATCTCTTTTGAATCTTCCTTAAAATACTAAAATATTACACTCTTTTTATTCTGTTCCATGCCAAAAAGCAAAAAAAAAGAGGCCGATTGGATAATTCAGTGTGTGGGGGAGGAGGTGAAGCTTTACTTGACAGTGAGTAAGCAAGACAATATATAAAGAGTTGAAAAAGTTTCTAGAACATGGAACATACCCACCTGCTGCAGTAATGCACACAGTAGCATGGTTGAGTTAAACTAGTGTCAAATGTCAAGGGGAAATACTTATCATGTATGTATTCCATCAGAGCCACAAAGTTTGGTAGTGCTTATAGCTTGACGTATTAAAACCATCCCAGTCATTCTTTGAACACTGTAACTGTTTTAGTAAATATGTGATGATATTTTAATGACGGAATTTCGTTATTTTCGTTGCAGTTTGCATTTCTGTAAACAGGTATGTAATAGTAAAAAAAAAAAGGTTAAAAATAAAAAATGTTTTATGCAATAAAAAGAACTGTAATTTTTATTTTGAGTTGAGGATGGAGCAGGAGTCCATGAGGTTGAAAACTTCCACCACTCAATTCTTGACATGAATAGAGTAACTGAGCACACTGGTCTAATGGCAGATGTTTGGAGTACGAAATGAACACAATGGAAAAAAAAAACCACGAGGGAAACTGATATATAAATGTTTTGAATGCAATCATAAAACATTCAGCATACATATACACACACGCAATTTAAATGTGCAAATTAAAAGTTCCCAAAAATGTGAAAATGTAAAGAAGTACCAGTTTTTGTATGAAAATAGTGCTGGCTGTTAAATGCTCACAGAAAAAAGGTGCAAAATGAATTTATGACATCACACTAAAGGTCACCCATGATTACTTAGAAATTTGCTAGATTACCAAAAATGGCCACCTTTGTTGAAGATGAAGACCACCAGCTGACGGGGTAAACATTTAAGTTTTCAAGTCCGATGGAATCCCTACAAAAGCCGACGCGGTTGACAATACTCTCTGTCATACCGCCTGACAAGTCCTCATGGAAGAGGTATTTCGCACTACACCTTTCCAAAATTTAGGGAAAATAAGGTCTTCCTCACAAAGTGTTTGTGCTACTTTCCTTTATCATCCTTATTCAACATAGACTACCTCTTAATGTGGCTTCCAATCCAAACTGAGGCCCTTGAATGGTGCTCAAATGGCCGCTACTACTTTTGGAACGTCTGTCTCAACACGGGGAGAACATTCAAATGAGCAGCTACCCACACAAGGAATCTTCACCAAATGTGACCATACAACTGACCAGTTGCATATTTAAAAAGGATCAAATCACCTTACAAAGACTTAGATTTATACCCAAAAGTTTGCACTTAATTAATTTTACTAGAAGGAACCAAAGTACCTGTTATTAATCCCACAACCATGTAAAACCTACTTATGTACAAATACATATATATAATATATATTAAGTTCCTAGTGCGTATACTGTTTTACTATCTTTCAATTCAGCCTCCAACAAAGTGGGAAGGTCCAGCTCTTTCTCTTACTGTATCATTGTAAATGTTTTGCCTTCCCTGGAAAACTACGGTCCCATCCCACTACCACCCATTTGATCCCTCTTCCCACCACGACCGACAGTCCTCGTTTGGAGATTAGCAAATTCCACCAGAAAAATACACGCTCTGCCTCTCAAACTGGAAAATATTCGAATGAGGTAGAAAACTACTGCAAGCTCTCAGAATCCATTTCATAAAATACAAGTCCTTAGAAAGCTCGATTATTCCGCAAACCTCATCGGGTTCATCAACTATAGAAAAGGGACAACAATTTCATTTCTTGGGCAGTTTTTCTTACCCTGGTCATGATTTTAAATCAAGAGATTACAAAAATATAATTATGAGCAACACACTTCAAACTTGTGACCACACTGCTTACAAAACGATCTAAACTTTCATGATTTGTCTCAAAGAAATCTTGATTCTCAATGTTAAAGGATCCTCCTGTTACATTCTGCAGTCAATGTCTGATTCATCCAAGCCTTCCTTTTCCAAAATGTCACATGAATACATTAATCAGATTAATGTTACAGAAAACAAGTACAAACTTCTGCAGTAATGTGAACAGTAGATCTGCTGGAAATTTCAATTTCCAAACAATAACTGATCACAAGCAACATCCATTCTTATGTTCTATATTTGTATGCAAAAAAGCAATTGTTAAGTAACAATATAACCAAAAAGAGAAGGTAAACATTTGCTGAACGACAGAAAATGACTAATTTTCTCACCTTTTTCAAATTTTTGTATGCATATACTTCTCACTTTTACAAAATGAATTAAATATTTCTGTATTAAATGGCAGTTTTAGATCTGCAAATAAGCCTCTCCGTTGTCTTAAAAGTCAGAAAAGGTGAACAAAAATCTGCTCATTAAAAAAAAAACTTTGGGTTCGCTGCATACTGCATGCAGCAAAGACCTTTGTGTGACAGAAATGGTATCAAAGACAAAACAATTCAAAGAAAAAAGGGAAGGAAAGTAAGATAACCATGTCAAAATTAGACTTCAAGCAAACTTTTTCTGTTCTGCTGTCTTTACTATTTGATTTCCTATGGAATTAGAAGCAACTTTATTTAAACATCAGATAAAATGTTCACAACCAATTACTTGCTCCAGGGCCTCTGTAGTACAACAAGGTAATCCAGTGCTTACTTCTGGAACTGATAGGACAGGGTTGAGGTTTTCATATCCAACATCCAACTACATTTCTCCCAATCCCCCCCCCCCCCCCCTGCTCTAAGCCCTGATGCACATGTTTTGACACTAAAAGAGAAGCAACTCTCACCTACAAGTAAGAGATCAAATTGACATTATTTACAAGGTACTGAAGTTTTATCAATATTTCACACACATCCACCAATCTGTTCTCCCCCCCCCCCCCCCCCAGCCGAATAAGGTCATGATTATTTCATGCATGAACTAAACTGATAAAAGCATCTTACTTCTTCATCTTACTTCTCCACCTCTCTCAAAGAAAATGTAGATGCCAACTAAGTACACAATTACCTCTGAATCTCTTCAGAATAATCACCATTCGAAATGTTTTCTGACTTAAATTTTTGACTTATTAAGTAGTAACTGGGGAGCTTATTGTGGTCATCCTTAGTCAAACATCTTTCTTTTTTCCTTTTTTTTTTTTTTTGATAGCTGAGTGAGAGAGATACTCTCAGTCAAAATGACCACACTTAATAGTTTCATTTCAGTATCTGGATTATAACGTATCTGTTAAAATATTACAACAAAAAGAATCTAGACACTTCAAAATAGCTGGGTGACAAATGCAACTGGAGACAGTACTAGATACATTCCACTAAGCACAGCATGACTTTGCACTGGACTTTACTTCTGTGAAACCTAACCATAACACTAGGCTCAGTTGGTTTATGTGTTAGGTAGCCAAACTACATTTTCCTTTGAGACAAGAACTAGCAACCAGCATTCCCTCTGTAATGATGAAGACAGGATGAATGCTCGTTTTGACAAGACACATTTCAAAAAAGCTTGCACAGATAGAAAATAGTTTCCTAATGCATAATTGGACTACATCAATGTTTTAGCTTAAAATCAAATTTATCACATTCAGCAATAAATACTGTACATGAAAACCAAAAAAAGAAAGAAACAGCACTGTTTAAGTCTATACGAAACTAAATAAAGCCACAAATTTTCACTGCCAGTTTGCTAGTACCACACAATGTACAAAGGTCTACATGAAAGAATAAGAATGAAAGAATACATGTTAATTAATTACTTAGATAAATGTTTTTATACAAAAGAAAGAAAATCTTCAAGAAACGTTTTGTACGAAAATTACAAGGCCCAGATGCGATGTATGAAATTGTTACCAGTCCTCCCTTCGAATACTCATCAGCACTGTCTATTGAAGTACTATTGTTAATCCACAGAGGGACCTTCTGACATTTTACCTACCATCTCATGGTCCTGGTCTGACATGTAAGACAGCATCGATCAGTATAAAGGGGGCGGGTCACACAACAGCGATGTATATAGGATCCGATATTTTGGGAAATATCAGATCATTGGTGTTCCGTCGGCGGTTCCACTTTATTTGATCTCTCTACACCAATATCTGATCCCAGCGGTCTTCCTACAAATGGTTCCAAACCGAGATAATCTAATTTATAACATGGAGAGGTCTATTCCAAAATCATTACAATATTTTGACCTCTGTCAAAAAGTTTTTCTTCCATAAAAGTTGTTTTTCTTCTTTTTGAGATGATGTCATACCATGATTGGTTAACATTCTATTTCAGTATTGGTCAGAAACGCCACATATGATACCGTTGTGAAAACTCACCAAGTTCTGGTCCTTTTTGATAAGGTTTGGGGAAGATTTAAGCAGAAACATACAAATATCAGATTGGAGTTGAATCCAATATGTGTGACTGACACTTTATTCATTACCAGGGTTCCAAGCTGGAGGAAGTGGTGGCTGTATTACTTTGTCAGAGAAATTCACATGCTGTCCTGGGGGTAGGAAGTCTAAAAATAGGGGGGAGGTCTAAAAATAGGGGGATACCCATCCAGATAGAATACACTGAGATTGCAACTGGTGCAATTTTTTTCTCCCTTCAGTTTGACATAAATTTTGCAATTACACATATTTCAAAGATTTTTCAGACACTTTCTGTGGAATTTTTATTGAATTTTGTGACGGCCAGTAGTCTGGTGCTTTGTTTATCATGCCAGCTAGTGAGCTTTGGTGGCAGCAACAGCTGGTCATCTCCAGCTGGCATGGCTAGAACCCTGTTCATTATAATTTCTACTTTGACTGAATATTACTTTAGAGCAAAACATTTTAATTGCTTTATTCAATGAAACATGGCTTTCACAGAAGGAAACCTATTTCAGCCACAAAAATATGAATATGGAGCAAAACTTCAAAAAATCACTGAAACTTGATTGTACCTGAAAAGTGACATTCAAGATTGGTTCACCACTAAAAGTGCTCCACCAAGTCGAAACTGAACTTTGCTACGTTATGAAACAAGATGAGAGGTAATTAAACCAGTTTTGCCAGTTTTCTTTTCTTTTTGAACAAATTATTCAAGCCCTGTAATAACATACCCTTACAGAATTAGTGAGAATAAGGAGAAATAGAACCTCCTTTCTAATGAATTCTTGTAATTCCTAAGATAGAATCAGATTAATTGTCGGAAGAGGCAGCAGGCGAACGTCATTCCAAATATCTGGATGACGCAGACAGCAATACCAAGACCCGCCAGGATTGTGGCATACTGGATCACCTTGTCTCGGATCTTTTGATAGCAGCCCTAAAGAGGAAGAAAGAAAAAAAAGAACATCAAACCACTGTTAAATAGAGCATCATATTTTCCAAAGTCTAGCAGCAATTTACCAAATGGCTTACCACACTGACCATCTAATTCCTCTTGAAATATATACCGAAAATAAAAGGCACAGTCCAAACAATGGTACACATACCATATCACGAGCTTGAGCAATGCCAACATATTTTTTTAACACCTGAGGCCCAATTTACCAACCAACATACTGTACGCTGTGTTGCAGTTTTGGCTACCTGCTTACTAGTAGTGACTTTCGAATGGCACGAAGGCAAGAAAGGGAAACTCTCTTCTCATTTTAATGGAGAAAGCTTTCACAATTAGAAAAAGAAATTCTATTCGACATTGAATTGAGATACCACTTTAACCAATCAGTCGTTCAACTTTCCAAATCCAATTATGTATCAGTTTTTGTGAGGCTTGCAGGTTTTGATTGAACTTTAGGCAATCCACAGAATTAAGATTATCTGGGTATATAATGAAAAAAAAATGATGAATATTGATATAACTGATATCAAAGTTACAACAAGAAAGATGTCAGTTCTGTAGGTACACAGGTTTCCTGCACTTTCCAGGGAATCAATTTTCATAACTTTTCCAGGACCAAATTCAGAATTTCCATGACATTCCTCCATATTTCTGACATAAAGTTTTTCATCTATAGCAGCAAAAGCCAAAGCAATATGAAGTTAAGAGAATAATAAATTTTTGATACTCCAAGGGAGAATGCATTTTGATACTACCAGTGACAAAGGAACCATGTCACTTTATGAAAATTTCCAGGACTTTTCAAGGACTTCACACAATTTCTCTGAATTTCAAACCTTTAAATGTCTTGAAATTATTTTCCAATTTTCATGACCATGAGAGCCCTGTGCAGCATCAATTTCAAGCTGCTACAGTATTCATTACACAAGCAGGTATAAATGATACCTGAAGCTGAAGTGACACCAAGATTATCGTATCTAGCAATAATGATTTTATACATAACATAGCAGGTAATAAATGATACCACAAGCTTACCTGATGCCTAGTTTTTCAAATTCAGCAATAACAATTACATCCACCATACGGCAGGTACTAAATGAAACCTGAAGCTGAACTGACATCTAGATTATCATATCCAGTGAATATTATTACAAATATCACACAGCAGGTACGGTAACATATGATATTAGATGCTTAACTGATGCCTATATTATCCCATCCAGCAATTGTAATTACATACATGTCACTAAATGAACAATTAGCCATACGTTGCACCTTCAAAGCTCTCTTCACATATCCTCAGACGTGTTATCTCTAATTTACTAGCCCAATGGCAATACTGACCACAACTTCCTTAGCATCAAGTTGCCAGAGCTACTTGCCAAATATCAGTTCTGAGTCCATTGTCTGATACAAGCACCACTGCACAGCACTTTAACTGCACTTATAAAGGGTGCAAGAGAATGACTCATGCCGTGATAAACTCATAGAAAACAACTGCCACGATGGGCACACAACAGGTTCCCCAACAACTTACTGGTGTGGGTATTCATGAGTTACTATACTTAACAATTGCTCTCACTACATACATTGAGCTTTGTTATAAAGCGATGAATTAAAGCGAGAGCAAGGGGTGAGTATATGTCTATGATGTCAAGTTTTGAGTTCTCAGAAGGTGAAACATAGCAGTAATGGGAGTGTCTGCGGCATGTACGTTACAAACATCGTTGAAAGGTGTGGTAGGTGGTATTTTGAGGATATACTCAAATAACAAATACTTTCATGTATGTACCATGTACCAGCTGCATGCACAATGTTGTCAGTTATGATGCCAAGAAAATGACCTGTATGGTATCCAGGATTTTAAATTCATCCAAATACAACAAATACCTTTAAGCACCATAGCATTCAGTTGTGATGCCAAGAAAAATATGATGAGAGCTACTTCCTTCAACAGTTCTAAACACGATAAACTGTACAAGTGCAAATACAGCACGCTACCATTGATTTAAGTAATATCAGAACATGTGAACGAGTCATTATTAACTAGACTGCTGCAGGGAGCTTTAATGTTAAACAAATGGAGCTTGTTGTGCTATACAAATACCAAAAGACAAAACATTTGAGCAGAGAAATAATTAGTAACACAGACAAAGAGCAAGTGATGCAGGGAATTTCAAACATTTATGATAGAACCTGGTGACTGAAATGAGCAACGCCAGTGCCATGTAACTAAAAATATAGATCTACAAGATATACACGTGCCACATCCTGGATTTAAGCAGCAGAAGTTTCATTTATCTGCGTAGAGATGTAGATATACCATACCATTGATTGGCTGATGGCACCAGTTTCATTTATCTGCATAGACACATCAGATGTACACATACCACATCATCAATTTTACTGATGGCACCAGTTTCATTTACCTACGTTGAGGTATGAGATGCACACATACCATATCACTGATTAAACTGATTGCACCAGTTTTATTTAGCTACATAGACCCATGAGATGAACACTTACGATACCATAAATTTGACTGATGGCACCAGTTCCATTCACCTACATAGACCTAGGAGATGTGCACATACCATATCACTAATTTGACTGATGGCACCAGTTGCATTTCAATACATAGACCCATGAGATGCACACATACCATACCACTATGGTACCAGTTTCATTTACCAATGTAAACCTAGGAGATATACACATACCGTAACACTGATTTGACTGATGGCACCAGTTTCATTTCAATACATAGACCCATGAGATTCACACATACCATACCATTGATTTGACTGATGAAACCAGTTTCATTATCTACATAGACCTAGGAGATGTACACATAAGATACCACTGATTTGACTGATGGCACCAGTTTCATTTATCCAGATGTACACATACCATATCATTGATTTGACTGATGTCACCATCCTGGCAAGCTGCCTTGTTTGTTATATCCCCATCGTCATTCCTCACACAGCAGGACCCCGGGACCTCAACAGATCCGCTGCTCTTTCGCCACTCTGATGTACCGTATAGCTTGACTGCTTCTGATGCGTTACCTACAACACCACAGCATTCAAACTGTTTGGGGAAATAAATGAAAGTAACAAAATATATTTTCACCCTAAAGAAGTGATGAAAATAAGTAATTTGCTTCATATTATGTGAAAGATGAAAGTGAAACAATTCCTTTCTCTCTGTTTCTTGCGAAGCAACTGACAACAAATATTTTTTGCTCTGTACACACTGCCAACATTTTTGGAAACAACGTGTTGTAGCAACTTGTGTCAACACATGTGCCCTGAAATGTTGAAAATGTATGTACATGCCTTAAGGGTCTGATTTCTTGCTTCCATGCATGTTACCTACTAGTGATATGTAATCCAAATCTCTTTTAAAAGACAGTTGTTTTTGCAAACAACTGTACAGATAATATCACTAGGGAAATGTCACGAACGATATCGGGAGAAAAGTTTAGTATCGATATCGTTAGCTGACATTGTAATATCGCAACAACGCTGGCAAGGATTATTTCACTTTACGTCAGATGCATTTCAGTTTCTAAAGTCAATGGTTTCCTATTCCACTGCACGTCACTCTTTCATTTAAAGTACAGTAACTATAGAATCCTACTGCTTCAGTTTAAGCTACATTTGTTTCCCTTCAATTTTTGCTGCTCCGTTCTGATTTATCTTTTTCTCTTTATGGTTCAGATTTAAGACAACCTACAAAAAGGGTTTTGCTAGAGTTTATATTAAAACATGACCTATTTCTCCAAATTTGCAGAAACCTTCTTGATATGATGTGAACCTACCAGCCTCTTGCAGGACTGCAATCTAAACGCCCTCTTACCTATACATATTGGCATTCAACCAACAACTGTGTATTAAAGACAAGATTTATTTTAGTTTGTTCTTGCCTCCTGCACATCTTTCACGGTGTCCTAGCCCTCGGTGCTCAAGTTCTGTTTTTTTTTACTCTTCTTCTCTCTTTTTTTCTCCAGGTCACTAGATTTTTACCATAAATGGGTATGGTAAGTAGCACTGAATGCATAAAAAGAGGAACTAGTTTGGTTTTGACATTTTTAAAATGATCCATGTAAAGCAACAGGTGTCTTACTTCTTCCTGGACGTAGTCCCAGCCTTCCGTGATATTTCCTTTCCCTGGTTCACTTGATCCATAGTGGCTGACTAAGGAGTCTTCCATATTGCCCTTGATGAAACCCTCTGCCTGAACAAACAAAAAAGAAGACAAATTAGAATAGGAAAAAAAAAACAGAATTAGGCTATTAGAAACATTCCATATGCATATAGCTGTCACTGCATTTCAACATAGACTGTCAAAATCTTTAAGTCTTCAAAATATATTTTAAATAGCAGATTTATTCAAATAGTGCGTTAGAAAAACAAGGACAACAATACTATACAACTTTTGGTTTTCAATTTTTGTTGACATGGGTCCATTCAACACTTACATGATTTATTAGACCACAAAAATCTCACACAATGACTAATGCTCTAATTTACCTTTTCATCGATTCCGGAAACTAGGGATCAGGTAATTTTTCCCCTTGCTCATCGGGTACCCGACCAAAATGGCACCTTCATTGTTAAAATTGGTGTTTCCACAGTACTGTACATTACACTTGTGTGTAGGAATCCCACTAGTGCACTATATAAATTGCCTACGCCTTTTCATGAACAGGACACCTATTTTCCTTGAGAAAAGGATGAAACTTCCATTTTGAGCTATTTGCTGTGTATAAAGGTGAAGTTTTGCAATCTGACATAGTGTGTTCACACAGAGGTTGTGTCGTTTTTCATTGTATGAAGGAACTGGGTAGTCATTTTGGATTTGGGTAATAAAATGCCATTCGGGTACCCTCGTACCGGGTTTCCCATAAAAACACTATTTTAATTACTCACAATTTAACATGAAATGGGCAAAAACATGTAGGAGAATACTTAAATTTGGCTAATAATAGTTGCTATCATTTGCAGAAAGAAATACAAGTGGTACAAAACATGAAGCTGCAAAATTAAGACAGTGCTTTTTTCTTGGCAGAGTACTTGAAAAGTTTGACATATAGGACTGAATTGATATGGTATTACGTGTGTCTCAAGTTCTAACACAGAAAATTTCTGACCAGCAATACGGTCATTTGTGAGCAAAATGTGAGGAACAATTTGAAGGTTCGAGACTTTCTGAGAATGCAATGAAGACACTCAAAGATGCTTTAAAATAATTTTTATAAGCATTTTTTCCCCCCCTTTTCTTGCTAAGACTTTATAGCATTAATTTCATGCTTCACCAAAGGGTGATAATATATTAGAAATACATTACTAGTTTTTAAAGAAGACACTGTAATTCATGGTATTCTTTATCAAAGATGATAGAAATGAAAAAAATAATAAGCTACCAAGGCACCTTAAGAAAAGAGTGCCAATTATGTAAGTTTAGTAGTTACCCTTTCATTTCACTTACTGTGAACATAACACTGGTTATTTTGGGTGTTTCCAAATACTGTTTAGAAAATTGCTAAAGAGAACAAAGAAACTGCAGGAGACGTGCATGATTTGGTTTTAATTGTTGAATACAGCAGACGATGCAAACAGATACCCTGCTTAGGAAAGTCTCCTAAATCTAACCTAAGATCATCCTAGGTCCACAAAACTTCACACTGCTTCTGATTCACATACTTGAGTGCAGTCACAGCCTGTACTTGGGCTCTGTGCAGCCAGGAGATATATGTGCACTGGAGCATGCCTCATTACTGTCTGGTTGCTATCCTTATTACAACCGGTAACAACATCTCACTCTTAGATGATCTTGGGTTAAATTTGTGAGGTTTCCCTTAATGCAGTCTACCACAGCACTGACATTGATGACGCTTCTAATTCTGTGGTCTATTATTTGCACAGCTCTTCTTGTGATACCTCCAAGAAATCGGCTACAGTGGTGATGTGATTGTTTGTCATTGGCAGAATACTTCATAGGATACTCCATTGCAGATCTTGCTCAGGAATGGTGACTAATAGGGAAACTTTGAAGTGCAGCATGTACAGGCCTTCCTCAGGTGAAGTATCGTTGTGCGATTGTGTGCAAACAGCCTGTAACCACGTTATCGATGGATGAATACTGTACTTCGTGAGGATAAATGACCACACCTCTGTGAGAAAATCACTATTTGCGGTATTTTGGCCGACAAACTGCATAAGTTTGGAGTGTAGTATTGAAGCTGAGAGATCACAGGTGAGATTTTTAGCTCGATTAATCCAACTTCCTAGACATCTTTGTGAGTGATTGCTGGCGAGTACTCGAAAATGACTATCAAGCACTATTGCACATTGCTGAAATCATCAAATGTTACTGACATGTGGAGGGCGTTTTGATCAACATTACTCACCTGGGTGTAACATGCTAGAGCAATTATTCCAGATATGAGCTCAAAGATGAACACAAACAACAGAAGAGCAAAATACTGAAACAAGATGAAAGAAAAAAATAGACAGTGAATTAGATTTGCCAGAGGAACTAAATCTGTGTCTAAAAATATCAATTTAGGAACTTTCACAAACAATTTCTCTTCCCTTTTAGAATCCACTTTATCCAAACTGTCAATAGTACAAATGTCATTGATCCTCTTTCAGGTACAGTACTGGCAATTAAAAATTTCATTTAAATTAAATTTTCAGGATTGTTTAAATTACAGGGATAATCATCTTAAGATAATCACACATGTTCTATTATACATCAAAGGCAAGAGCTATATCTCTCAGTTTCTTCACAGAAGTTTCCACTTCTCCCTTCCCCTCCCACACCCCTTCTAAAGGAACCTATTAATACTTAGAGAAATACTCAGAAAAATAGTGATGTTAAGATAAAACATATCAAATACTCTGCTGTACCAAACTGCTGTTAAAAAGAGGAACATAGTAAATTTAAACCCTGTGATCTTCCTGGCAGAAACCCTACATAAATGCACCACCACAAATGGGGTTTCTTAAACTTTCTTTGCCTTATATGTATCAGAGAAGATAGCTTACCTGTCCTTTCACATTTACTACATCTTAGCAACTAGCCTACGTTATTCCATTGACTAATAACGCAGAAAAGGAATGTAATCTAATAAACCTTAAACTCTTCTATTTCCATCATAACCTTGTATAAGAACTTACGATTTGCATATTCAACAGGTCACCTCCAACAGGTTCACACTTATTATTGACATGGGTTCCCCACGGCTCACTGGTATGGGTACTCCTACCCCTTGCTCTTACTACTGCATTACTAGACATGCTTAAACACGCTCAAACACTCTTCTGAATAATTTTCTCCAACCGCACCATCCATGCGTTACAGCGCTTCCTCGTAAGGCTGGAGCGATGGGGTAAGTACAGTATATATGTCTATGACGTGAATTCACAGGTTCACGAGTTCACACTTACCGTTCCCACCAGGCATCGGTTCTCGAACTTCGCCCCACAGCATCCGATCAAGGAGATGACCACCACCAAGGAACCAGCGATGAAGAGGATGTAGGCTGCTGCTTTGTAGAGATTTGTCTCTATGATATTGGCTACTTGGTTGCTGGTCTGAGAGAGGGCTACCCAAAGTCCAACGACTAAAAGTGTTATACCTCCGATCTGAAAATTAAAAACAAAAAAGTGATGATGACCCTCCGAGCATAGACACTCAGAAGTGAGTGACCCCAATACCACATACAGTAAATACTCTTCACTCACAATCCCAGTTTGATCAGTCTGCCAAACATCTTCTCCGAGTTTGAACGGCAGTGGCAGACACCTTGTACTGGTCAGTAACAGTCTTTATACAGGTCTGCCAACCTCTCGAGGATAATACAATTTTGACATGCATCTACACAAGGTGAGTCACTTTCTTAAAAGCAAAAAAGGTGTTTCATCCCCCCCCCTCCTTCCCTCAATAGTTCCACAAGGAACACCCTTATTGAACTCAATCAGCCCGAATGGTCCAGCCACAGTTTTTCAAAGACCAAAATGGTACACAAGGGCTCTCCTTTGGCATTACAGATTTGAATGGCTTTCAAATCAAGTTAACCACTGACCCTCATCAAAACCCAAATGCAACTGACCCTCATCAGCACCTCTCCCAACCACCCCCCCCCCCCCCTTCCCGACCATCTTCCATTAAGTGTGCCCATTAACATTTATGCATTGTAGGATCAGACTCAAATAGGATAAGGACACACTCATTAATTGCACTGCACAACAACTTTTAAAGTGACTCTTGACTTGTGGTGATAGTTTCTAATAAAGCTGTATCTGGTAATTTGTAGTCAAACATTCTCAAAAACACTATACTGTAGCTGGAAGGCTTTATGATCACTTTGGAATTCTAGTATACTGTACATAGAATTTTGCATTGCAACATCTTAAATGTAACCACTCATCATTCCAAGCTATATTTTTGGTTCAGAGGTAAGCAAATTCTCAATTGGCTTTGCTCTTTTCATTGAGAGCAAATTCAAAAGATTCACACCAGCTCTTATTACATACAGTAGCACACACAGGGCTGGAGTGTTTTGATTACAGACCTTGTATGCTAACCAGGATATTTGGCACTTAAAACTATAATCGTGTTTGCATTTGAGGAGTTTTAGACATGTTGTGGGAGTGGCTAGAAGTGGTCGGAGGAATTGAAACAGTCTGGGGTGACGTGAAACGGCTTCAAGAAATGACATGATATAATGGGAAAGTTCACGACTAGCAATGGAAGATGAGAGCTGACATCACCTGCTTTTCATTTTGATTTCGCTGCTACTTTTTACACTTCTCCCCCGCCCCTCTTTTTTATGCTGACATTGTATTTCCCTAATTATAGCTAGCATACTCCTGTTATACTGTACTGTGTACAGCAGTTCACAAAATTTCTTATATTTTTGTACTATTTTACAGCTGATAGGAACTGTAACTTTCAGAAATTTTTGTGCTGTACTGTTTCAATCTGGTTTGATGACCCTTTTTCCTTGCTAAAAGAAAATGAACAAAATGAAGAAATGAATGCAAAATGACAACAGAAAAGACAAATTAATGGACCTACTGCAGGGACTGAGGAACCTTAGGCAGAAATGCAGGACCAAACAAAGCAACAATGGACGGATGGATAGATGGATGGATGGACGGACAGACGGATGGATGGATAACAGACGGAATGATGGACCATGTAAGTACTACCTTGGACCAACCACCAAACAATGAACAACCTATAAATTGCAACATTGTGTTCTTTAGCATGTATGAAAACCTATCTGTAGAGCAGTTGTTCTTTTTTTTTTCAAATAAACATCACACAGAAAGGGTACCTCAACATTAAATTTACCAAAACACTTCGACAATACTGTATTTCAAAAGAAATCTGTCTCCCGTGATTTGTTACAATTTTGCATTCATGGGATACATATGTAAGTATGTTCACCTGAAATACTGTACAAACACTGCAAATTAACACCTAATGGTTTGCTATCCGATGATGTAATCTGAAAAGATTTGGAGCTCAGTGGCACAAACACAAGAGACTCAGCCAGGCTCACTACTCGACTTGAATAACATTGCCTAAACACATATTGTAAAAAAACAGCACACATTAAATTCTCCATTCCTCATCTTTGGAAAAGTAATATATCTCAGATCAATAGAGATCCTTGTAAGTCAAACAAAATGGAACGACCTACATCTTTTTAAGTGAAGTTTACCGAACAGATGACAGTCAAGAGTTACAAAATTGGATTTTGATTGCAACTGCAAAATGAGAAATATTGAGAAAATCGAACCAATAATGTGACGTTATATAAGTTTGATATTTACATTACACTGGATGTGTTTGGTGGTGTGAGTCTATTGTATTCTCTGGCTAGTAAAATTTTGAGGTTTCTAAGTACGGTGCTTTAGTACACTCTATGCATGCAACCCAGTATAGTGACGCAGTGTTCTAGAATGTACTGTACAGTACATTACTTTGTTCCAAAAAAGAGCTAAAGGACAGTAGAGGTATTGGACAAAACTTAGAATTAATTTTCTACTAATAATGAAAACAATCCTCTCTCAATTCAATGTGTGGCAATGAATTGAAAAACTTAAAGTTCATAGCAAATTTACTTTCTTTGAAACATTTGCAATTGCTAGCTTGTACCGTGTTGTCGTTGTTTTTGTTGTTATTGTTGTTAAAATTTATACAGCATTTTTAGTCAAACATTATTCAAAAGAACTTTACAATAAAGTAAAGGTAAAGGAGCACCAAAAAAAAGGTGCAGAAGTCCTGATTAGGATATGAATGACAGCCAATCATCACATAATATCATACACCTTTTCTCCAGAGCTGCAGTACCTACAGTACCCTAACCATTGTGGTATACATCTGGCTATCACATCATGTTCTATCATGTAGAAAAGGTCTTCCCGAGACATGATTTTTGCGCATTATGGAAATTCTGTAAGGACTAGGTATGAATGACCGTAGGGTAATGAATATGAATGCCCATAGGATATGAATATGTCTGTAGGATATGAATATGTAATAGAGATACACAGAGAGATGACATTAACTCACATCAGAAAAGAATGTCTTCCTTAATTGGTATTGTGCAGAACAGTAAACCCTGGTACAGTGTGTCAGGACTTCTAATCTAGCATGCTGCCTTGCTACAGTATCTTTTCAATATTAATTCAGTTTAATTTGTTTAGTAACTGCTTGTTTTATGGTCCTGCAGTACTGTACATGTCACTTGAATAGCCACATCTGCCTAGATTTTTTCCCATATTACAGTAGTTCATATCTGAAATTGTTTTACACACATGACTTGAATTGTTGCTGCCGAGTGGATAAAAGTGGTGGCATTTGAAGCAATGACGCTTAGCAATCTAGAGGTTTGGCATTTGATCACCATTCGGGTCACAGAAAGATGGATTTTTCATCCAAAAGGAATCTAAGGTTTTCTCATCTGAACTGACCTTGTGAAAAAGAAAAAATGCCAAATTTGACCTAAAGTTGTGTAGTTGCTTTATAGCATTGTTCTACGCGAACTGCCATGTTAAGGCTTGAATTGAAGTGGAACATTCATACAGAAAACAAAAACATAGAGACAACTTGTGCTGAATATCATCACTGGATGTCGTTCCTTCGACAGCCACAGTAAGACTTGATTGATAATTTACACACGGCAAAGTTTTGCCACTGAAATCATTCTCATTGACACAATCTTAATGCTGACATCTACAGCATTGGAGAGCACAAGTGTAGTCTAAGTGTACATCAACCTTACGACTGAACCATGATTTTGAACAAAGATTGCAGTCATTTCATAACCGCCATAGGCACAAAGGCTGAGCATCAGTTGAATGCATCAGTAGGGGGAGAGTAATATTGAATAAAATTTTGCCAATAATCTGAAGATCAGTGCCGTCATCAGACCGACGGCGATGACTTTAATATCACTGCCATCTGTCTCTGACGTGCGGCTACCAATATTAAAGGTGGTTAAATATCCGTCACAGATCTGTACTGGACACAGAATTTCCACGATCAAGAATGTAAACAAGAAAGTGCTTTTTATGAAAATATTGGAGTTGAAATCACTCCAAGATGGGAAAAAGGAAGAGACCTTAGAGAGATAGCGGTCGGTTGGTTTTCCTTGCTCATGTACGGTATACATGTCAAGCTACTGTAGGACTTAATTATCATATATACTGTATGGTTCAATTTGGCCTTGAAGCAGTATTCGTAAAATGATTTCAAATTGGGATCAAGGTATCTTTCTCATTTGAAAATGTGATTGGGGGACGTTGCAAAATGGGGGAGGGGGGTGTAGTGAATAAATTTGAGCACACAAAAATGGATAATAATAAACGGGGTACAGCAGTTTTTGATTAGCAACAATAGTCTGAGGAGAAATGAATAGAAGGTGAAGACCCCAGTGAATATTCCAAAGTGTCCTCCACATGGATAATTTAATGTCAAAACTTCTTTACAGTATGCATGCAAAAACCAACATCAACATAAACCAAGTGGCTTACTGCAGCACTCACATCGGAAACTGTAGAACATAACCCCAGAAAACAGAAATTTTCCATGCAAAATTTTAAAGCACAGAAAGATTGTCGAACAGATATGTATGCAAGGGGACTGAGAAGTGCTTGGAACGTCATGGACAGTGTTCAGGTGTTTCAGACTTACATCAGGATCAGCAAAGGTGTTGACTTTTTGACTGGAAAATTTATTAACAGAGCTCAGAGCTATGCTCTAAAAGCTGGCATTAAATATGTCTAACCTATCTGGTGACCAGTCTGGTTACCTCCTGCAGGGCCAGAGACAGTTACCAGGCTTGGCATAGGAGTTCATTTGCTCTGTCAGGACAGGTGAGAAGCAAAGTATATATTCAGGTGCTTCTTGAAACAGAAAATTCATGGGGTCTCTCTGGTTCTACAAGGGAGAGAATTCCACACAAAAAAAAAGCACTGTGAATGTCATTCTCTGTGTGATAGTTAACTTATTCACTTTTGTCAGAAGCAACACTGGATTGTTCCAGTTTGCAGTACAGATGTTATTAATCACAACCATGTTTACTTGCTAACAATGTTCTCTTACTTTATTACAATATTATGTTAATATTGCAAAGGTCAATAATTGACTTTTGAATGACTTTTGGTATTGAAGCAAAATATGGTTAGCGTCCACTAACACTTTGCAATTCGCAAGCTGCCTTTATGTTAACTCTGTATGTATGATTGCACAACCGAAGTCTTGTCACAAGTTTTCCAATGCAAATTAGTTTTCAGATTTTAGTTTCTAAATTTTGGTGTCTGCGACATAAAAAAAGACTATGCTTGGAATTCACTTTCACATGAAATAAACTAAACATTTACAATTTACCTGGAGATTTTCAGAAGCAGCTTGTACCATATCATATAAACTGTTTTCTTGTTAGGAAGTTAATAAGATTTGTTTCTTTAACCTCTATGTCCCACAGAGATTAATTGCTAACTCTGCTTAATTAGTCACAGTACCTGACAAACAATACACCTGCCATTCAATAATTTAACTGAAATCAGTGATGGAAAGTTTTAATATTTGTCTTAAAGGGAAATAAGGCATTTGTTTGACGGAAAACAACCATAGCTTTAAAACCAATGTTTGTGGACATGAAACAATAGGTTATTCAAAATAAGGAAGGACAGTGGCCTTCTTTTCAAGAAATAAGTTTTTCACAGATAGAAAGTCAGTTATTTATTGCTCATCAATAAGTTGCTCAACCAAACTTTTCCAAATTCAAATGATGCATCTTCCGTTACTTATCACATGTATAATGTTTTGAGGAGATGAAAACTTCTGCAGACATTTACTGATGAATGGTTTAACAATGTTTAAACTTACAGTATTGTCTTTGTATGCCATGTTGGTGTATTCTAAACGCCCTATTTCCCTTTACTGAGGAGGGAACATTTTGCAAAGTGATTTTCACTGTTAGATGTGGCATTTTTACCCTGAGACAATACCAAAACCAGGAGATCAAGTTGAAATCATGAGAGTTGGCGAGTATGATGTCCTTCCTGCTTGAACAGTTTACTGTACTATGAACCGTGGGAAGATTCCCATAAACACTTAGTAAATGCAGTAGGAAAACGTCCAGTTGCAGATTGTCTGCCTGACTGAACATTATTAAAAAATCAAGGATGAAACAGTTTGAAGAGAAACTAAAATGTTAAATGATCAATATGAAAATATGACATCAGAAATATCTTGTCTTTTTCTTTTCGTCTCTCTCTTTCTTTTCTAACCTCACAGAACGCATGTAGAGTAACGCAATTACCTGGGAAGGAATAAAACACAGACACTGTTAAGTCCAGTTAATTATAGAAATAGGGACATGTAGGTGTTAACTGCACACATACCAGAAAGAGCACGTTGAACGAGTACAGCATCAATTTGCAACATTTTCCTCCGCATCCAAGCTTCTTCTCAACCTTGAGTTCAGTTCCCATTTTAATCTATATCACAGCACTGCTTGTATCCCTCGAAAAGAAATTTTGACCGCTTCTGAAAACAAAACAAAAAGGCAAACTACTAAACATGTCCAGCAACATGTACTGTACATATACTATAAGAACAGTACATGAAGCTGAGTAAACACTGTAGTGTACATATAACAGTGCATATCTAGGCAGTGTATTTAAGTATAGTTAAGTACAGTCAAGTACATTTAAGTTCAGTACAGTTCAGTGTAGTACAGGATAGTATAGTATAGTACAGTACAGTATAGTAAATAGTACAGTATAGTACAGTACAGTATAGTACAGAACAGTATTGTTTAGTTTAGTACAGTATAGTACAGTACAGTGCACTACATTACAGTATATAGTACTTTGTACATGTATCATACTGTAACCTGCAACAATAATCTACAACAACAAGCACAGTGCCAGGTTTTAAAGACAAAAACTCATCACCCCAGACAGTTTCAATTCTCCCAACCACCTACCTCTAGTCCCTCCCTCAGCCTGTCTTACATTCCTCCACATGTGTAATCAAAACAATGGATCCCTGTGTAGGCTGTGTAATACCAGCTGCTCTGCTTCTTTCGAATTTGCTGTCAATCTAAGAGTACTGTAACTTAGAACCAGTTGAGAATTTTGCTTTCCGGAAGGTAAAAATATAGCTTAGGGTGATGCAATACAGCCTTTACCTTTAACTATTCTGTAGTGTAAAGTGCCAAGGTGTGCTGTGCTGTGATTTACTGCAGGTCAGGGATGTGCCCACACCAAGTACAGTAGTACCGTGTGTTAGTACTCCCCAGAACTTGCATAGTTCAACCGGCACCTCATGCCACAAAGGAACAAAGTACATGGCACTATATTCAGCTTTTTCAACTCAATATCCACTTTGTCATGAAAAGCTACAATAATCTGAGGCCGGATCATACAAATTAGACATTTACAGTACATTCAAATTAACAAGCACTCAGAATTAAATGGGTACATCCCCCACTGCATGCTACAGTAGTGTTCTGTACTGTGCTATTCTGTGAAAAATGCTGTGCTGCGCAATAATGTAAGCTGCAATGTGGTACAGTGTGTTATGTTCTACTGCATCCTTTAAATGTGTTACTGGAAAATGACTGTTAAGTCCCTGATGTACTGCATACTACACCACCATATCCTGTGAAGTTATGAAATGGTCATAAATTGTACAACTTGAACCATATGGACTCATTAACATACATTAGCAACTGTTGGCATGTACAGTATGGAACAGATTGTCAAACCCATGCTGTTTACTCTTACTCACATTGTTATAGCATTGATTTTGCAGATTCTCAACTTCATCCACAATCAATGGAGAGACAAAGAGACTATTTTACTCTACAGTACATGATGACATTTTTTTATGATATTTTGCAGTTTCCTGCGTAATTAATAATTGCAACAGATGTAACAACTCAATTGTTGAGAGACGCAGTATTCTTTTATGCAAAAGGTATGAAATAAGATGATTTGTTGTTTGTTTCTCATTATAATGTCACTAAAGACAAATGAGATATTTCATTTAAACAATTAGCAATAATATTTGTACAGCAAAGGACAAATTATACGAAGAAAAATTTAGCCTGAGCTTCTAGACCTCATGGTAACACATGGAAAGTTTGTGCTACACTATCTAATTACAGAAAGTTTGGGAGTGCTGTTTATACTCATCGAAACATTTATGTGGTAAACTATGTTGACATAAAGCCAACTGCTTTTGTTTATATTCCCAATTCAAAAGTACCCTGACTCTCAAAAAGTTGAATAAACATGTCACATATAGATTACATTGTATGTCTCTGTCTGCAGTATAAAGGTGCACCATTGCATGTATTGTTACATATATACCTGTACATACTGTGCCCAGATAACAATACAAAAAACACAAAGCACCACTCCTAAAAAATCAATGAGGTCACTCACTAGTGCTACTGCATTAAAGACAGACGTGGGATAGAACTCACGACAACAAATCACACACATCAGGGTGTCAAATCTGTGTACATGCTTTTAAACACATGTTAGTTATCTTTGAGAGAGAAGGACAACAATGTGTAAACACACGAGTTATAGCTTTTATTCATAGTTGGTACCAAACTACAAGGCAAAAACAGGCAAGGCAAAACAGAATCAAGCTGTTCTTCAATGGCGACTAGTTTATTAATTGTTCAGTGAAATGAGCTCTAATATGGTATTTGTTCCTGTTGTATTCCTTCCTTCTTGGTTTTTTTTTTTTTTTTTGTACTTTACTTTTTTTAAGGTGGCTAGCTTGATGACAGTCTGTCTGTTTTTCTAAGGTCCCTCAAATGATATCTAGCTCTTTGTACATGTACAGTGCAGGGCTCAAAATAACCGGTGGCACAGACAGCCAAAGCTATCGTGCCCTTACCGATGGGCATGGTGCCCCTCAGCATATCCTATGAACAGATAGTTCAATTTGCACATTTTGGCTCTTTCTACAGCTCTTCGAGCCCTTTTTCGAGCATACTTCGAGGCCTGCATAAGAAAGGTTCTTTATGTGTTTAAATCATTTGCAAAGTACATTTGTAAGTGACAGTACAAGTAAATGGATCCAATAACAATTTGTGTACAATGTTTACCTCCAGTACTGTATTCAACACTTGAGAAAGCTCAAGCTACGCTAAGGCATTATTTGCAACTTCGTGTAATGTGATACCCAAGTCTACTCCAGCTAGCAGACCAACTGCAACCATAAACAACAGTGTTGGAATCAAAGGAGTACACCCCATAATCAATGTTACTGAATACTGTATGTGTACATACAGTAATTACAACTCAACTGTATGATGAAACACTATAAAAGCAAAGCAAGTTGAAAATTGCACATAACTACTGGATCTACTGTACTTACTGTACAATAACTAGACAAAACAGTAATGCATAATTAAACATGACTTAACATACACTGTAACTGGGGAAAAAACTATATACTGTACAGTACTACATGAAACTGCCAACAGTACCACATGAAACTGCCTTAACAGTGCAGTTACAGTAAGTGCATGAAATGATGATAACAAACAATGATTACACTGTACACAGTTAGACTACAGTATCATAATACGCTCCATCAACTACTGTATTCAACTTCATGTTACCATAGCAAATACAACAGCTACAGTATCATAATACTCTCCATCAACTATTCAACTTCACGTTACCATAGCAAAACAACAGCTTCATAAAATGATTTGTAAACCACATGTAAAGTACACTAACTTTGTATGCACTACATTTGATCACTTAGGAACATTTAACTACTGTACTTTGGTTGTAAATCTAAATGTCTGAAACTATACTGTGCAATATATACTGCGATGACTTACCAGTCATTCTTTTCAATCAAAGACACCACATACAGTATTACCGACTATAGAGCATAATGTGGTTAAAGTTGTTAAAACAACAATTCGGTTTATGTATACAGTGGTCAATATTATTGGCAGTTATTCCGAAATACTGGAACCATCTCCAACAGACGCGGATTTAGTAGGCCTGACTAGAAATTGAAAACTGTCCAAACCAAATAAAGCACTTAGATGAACATGTGTTAAAACAATTAGGAAGATTACACAGTAGCCCAGGAGTTGTCATGGTAACGTAAAGGGGAAGAGGAAAGGGGCTGTCCAATCATTTTCAAAGGATCCCTTCCTATTTGACGAAGAAAACAGCCAACTTACAGTACTGAAAGAATCAGACTCATAATTAAGACTGAACGCAATCATCATGAAGTTATTTATTTTTATTATTATATTTTTTTATTATTATATTGTGACAATATTCTCATGCATGGTGGGCCTGGGAGGCATAGTCTGAGCAGTGTAAGCATCGGGGACCAGGGAAAGTACCGACGATGTAAGGACCTGTCTCTGACATTGCTCCCTGGATCTTAAGTTTTAATTTACCCACTAAAAGCAACTTCATTGTCATGCCTGGTACTGTATGTCAGATACAAGGTCTTATACTGTAATAACGTGCACAGCAAAACATCGTGCTATGACTAATGACTAAAGAACAAGCTCGAAGCTAAATGAAGACCGACAATG
Source organism: Stichopus chloronotus (assembly GCA_021234535.1). NCBI lineage: Eukaryota > Metazoa > Echinodermata > Holothuroidea > Aspidochirotida > Stichopodidae > Stichopus > Stichopus chloronotus. The sequence goes on from CM037847.1 coordinate 15,599,395, forward strand.
GACGGTTGGTCCGCGGGTTCCAATTTTGGACAATATGCGAACACTTAGTCTGACACTGTACTAAACGTTGCAGGTGAAGTTACCATCTGTTCCAATTGATCGGTAGTCCCGTTTTTCAAACAAAAGTGAGCGTTCTGACCCGTAAGATAAATCATACCGATTTTCTTGAAAATGAATACAGGCTATACCTTCTGTGTATTTTAATTGTCAATTAGCAATAGTGTACTGTAGCCTATGGAGAGTAAGGCATTAATTTTAAGTGTCTCTCTGTTTACACACATGTGGAAGTTTTGATCTGTAAAACTTAAGGGAGATAAATTCCTCCCCTAATAGTAACCCTGCTCCATAATGACAACCTTCCCCTACCCCTGAGAATGATAAGTACTCCCCTAAAGATAATCCCTACCCTTAATGATTACCCCCCCTCTCAATGATAACCTCTCCCAATGATTACCCCTTCAGTAATGACAACGCCTCAGCCTGCTACTAATGATAACCCTACCCCTCATTATATTGTAGCTCCTCTCCCAATGACAACTTTTCCCGACAACCGTTACCGATCCCCAATGATAGCCCCTCCTCTAATGATTATTCCTCTCCCTGATAACAATCCCTTTCCGCAATGCTAACAATTCTGAATGGTAACCAGTGCCAATCCCCCCTCCCCATCCCACTATAATGACAGCTCCTTCCACTAACGGTAATATCTCTTCCACTGATAACACATCTCCCTAATGACAGTCCACTAATGAAAAATAATTTCTTTATGATTATCCCTCCTAATGATTACTGTATGTTAATTCTCAGTCTGTATTAAACTTGATGAGAATATTTATAGCTACAATTTGCAATGTGATAGAGTACGGTTTATGGGCTACTGAACATTATGGATCTGGTAGGAATGTTGCAACTACATTAGTTCAGTTCTACTTAAATATTTAATGTGTATTGTAGGTTATTGTTTTCCATCAACGTTTTCTCGATCAACTAAAACTTTTGATCAATAGACAATAATTGGCCGCTGCCTTGAATCTACAGTAGGGAATCCTTACAGTATGTCACTACACATATCATATAGCCTCATATAGCCACATAATAGCCTATCCTATCTATTGACAGTAATGTCTCCAAAGTTTTGGTAGTGCAAAAAAAAAAAAAAAAAAACAATATTCGACTGCAAACAATACAAAGTTCTGTCATCGCAGGGTGACCAAGTTGCTAGAAAATCTGACTGTACAGTATATGATAGCCTGCTCTTCTGTACTGTATGAGCCAGCTGTGTTGACAATATTACAGTAAAGCAGGTACTTATACAGTACTTACTGTACAATATTGACTTTTCTGATCTGCTTTTCCCTGAAGTGACAAAGTTGTCATTTTTTGAGCAGCATATTCTGCTCATGTATAAACCATGAACTACAGTTGGTCTATTGAACTGTTGACACTTTTCCATGGATCATGCTTTTTCTTCATTTTTTTTTTTTTTTTTTGCATTCACTACATTCATTGTATTCATATGAAAACTCCACAGATTGCTCTCAACAAATTCTATTTTTTCAAGATTTTCAAATTACTATAAAAATCACCCTATGGTAGATCTAATTACCATCGTCTCGTAATGCACTGGAAACAGCGGACATACAGTTTGCGTACTGCCTAATTGAGGAGAATATTTGATATTATCCTCTTTTTTTTTATAATTTTGTGTTAAAACTCTTTGTAATTCAATTGATTTTACTATTTATATCCATTTTGCCAATATCTTTGTCATGATACAACTTACATGAAGGTTCATTTTTCATAGCTGACACAATCCAACCACTCATTGTTGCTCCATTAAAGACCAGGGGATATGCCTCTCTAGACACAAAAGCTGGCTTCATTCAGACATTGTAGAGAGAACCCTGAATCACAATCTTTGGGAATTGTGTCTTTATTGCTGTTTTTGAGGTACATTATAGTGGCTTTTCAAAGTTTGAAGCAAAATGCAAGAATGAAGATGTTGAACATTGCATTACGGAAGCTTAAAAGTGCCATTCAAATAAGAATATCTTTGCCCCGTAACTTCACAATTTTCTGCAAAATGTCTAGATAACAAGAAAGTATAGCAACAAAAAACGGAAAAATGATCAATTGTTTAGTTATGTTATTTGAACAATTAAACAATTTTCTGCAAATTGTTCAAATGACAACTTGCATATCTTGTCATTTCAACAATTTGCTGCAAAATGTCCACTTGTTTACTTTTTGACTAAGTGGGCAATTCAACAATTTTCGGCAAAATGTCCAAATGACAATTTATCGTATCTTTTCAACTCAACAATTTTCTGCAAAATGTTGACTTGTTCACTTCTTTTCTGAATGAGCAATTAAACATTTTTCTGCAAAATGTTTAAATGACAACTTATTACATCCTGTCATTTCAACAATTTTCTTCAAAATGTTGATTTGATCATTTCCTTTTATGTGAACAATTAAACAATTTTCTGCAGAATGTCATCTTGCTCATATCTTTCTAAGTGAACAATTAATCAATTTTCTGCCAAATATTCAAATGACAACTTATCTCATGCTGTAATTTCTATTTCTGGTTTGGGAAGAGAACAAGTGGACATTTTTCAGAAAATTGTTGAAATGAAAAGATATGATAAGTTGTCATTCGAACATTTTGCAGAAAATTGTTCAATTGCTTACTTAGTAAGAAAGAAAACAAGTCAACAGTTTTCAGAAAATTGTTCAATTGTTCACTTACAAAAAAGTGAACAAGTAGACGTTTTGCAGAAAATTGTTAAAATGGCAAGATATGATAAGTTGTCATTCAAACATTTTGCAGAAAATGGTTCAATTGTTCACTTAGTAAGAAAGTGAACATGTCAACATTTTGCAGCAAATTGTTCAATTGACAGGATGTGACAAGTTGTTATAAGAACATTCTTCAAAAAAATGTTGAATTCCTGGCTAAGAAGCAAGTAAACAAGTTAACATTTTGCAGAAAAATGCTGAGTTGTTTAGATAACAAAACTGAACAAGTGATCATTTTTCTGATTTTTGATGAGATATTATCTCGTTATGTAGACATTTTGCTGAAGATTGTCAACTTATGGGGCAAAGATATACTTATCTTGATGGCACTTTTAAGCTTCCGTATTGCATAGTGTTATTACAGTATTTCTTTCAACCTACAGTATCTCTCAATTACTGACCGTGTCCCGGCCTTATGCACTGGTAAGTGAGAAGACATGTGCTTCTAAAATAAAACCCACATGGCTTGTAAAATCTAAATTGTCCTGAAAATAATATCATGTGAGCCACTCCCTTTGCATATTTGGTCTATTTTTGTTCATGATGCAATTTTGGAAACAGAAATTTGTTTCCAAATTGTCAACATTTGATAGATTCAACATGTTATTTTGTTGCTACAACATTAAAAAAAGGCCATGTACACAGCACTTGGCTAAATATTGCAAGAATTTTTGGTGTTTTTTTTTAAATAGAAGCATTTATCTCTAAAATTTGACACCAGTGAAAAACATATCCTCCCATCTCTTAAACTATCATGTTGTTTCTTAATGTAGTTTACGTAAGACCAGCATGATTTTAAAGAAGTAGTTGTGCCTGCTTGACACCACAAATTTCCCATGATGCAATGCACTATTTTGAAATAGATATTTCTTTAAAACTCCAAAACCTTCACCTTGGAATTATTATTGAGGTATGGTTAGAGTGGTGGTTAGAGTGGTGGTTAGAGTGACCTGTCTTGCAATCACTAGGTCCTCTGATCAAATCCTGGTCACGGAACCATTTGGAAATTTTCAGGGGACTCAAAATTACTTGAACATTCCGTAAGGCTGTTTGCAGTGGTGTCGAGGGGGTTATTTGATGATTTCAATTGAGGTTCCTATTGTCCGATTCAGGTCTTGTCTGCCTCAGGTTGTTACATGGTCATGGTTACTTTCCAGTAACAATATGGTGGTGCCGTAGTAGTCATTATTCCTATTACATGCCAGGATGAGGAGGTTTGCAAAAAAAATCTGAAAAAAATCTGAAATCCAAAATAGCGAGCAGCATGCCACAAAGCTTTAATGGGTGGGGTCCAGGGGTCCCCTTTATGCCCCTGGTGGGGTCCAGTGGCAGAGCCCCGGCAGGGCCCAGGGGAAGCGCCCTCAGAAGCTCCTGGATTTTATTGCTTTAAAGGTACCAAGAGATGCTTTTTCTGGGCATGTTTTCAGTTAAAACTGTTGTTGTAAAAACTAAAATTTATCTTATAAAAATGAAAACTTCACCTCATGTTTTGTATATATAGGGCACTTTTAAAATTCAAGTGCAGCATAACCAATCATTCAACCTGAAATCAAATAACAATGCTGAAATCAGTAATGTTTCAAGAATTACTTTTATTGTTCATTCAATTTAATGACTTGTGCAGTACCTATAAGGTATATACATCCCATGCTTGTTGTTATACATAGAAATCATGCACATGGTTTCTAAATGGTTACTTTCGAAATAGCTGGTAAATAAATCCATCAAGATATGTATCCTTAATACGCCATCCACGTTCAATCTTTACCAAAAAGCGAAATAAATCACGATTATTGTAAATGTCCATATTTTTACTCATTATCATTTTCAAGTTATGTGAAAAAGAAAACAGTGTTTGCAAATGTTTTCGAAAGGTTCTACATATATACCAACTTTAGTACGTACAATGCCAATTAAAAAACATAAGTTTAGGCCTGTCTATGCACCATCTGCAAAGTGACAGCACACATAACACAACCAATAGAAATACAAATATGAAGTTATGAACATAGATTTCTATGATCAAAACCTTTCACTGTGCCAACTGGCTACCTAAAACATTTAATCTAAACACTTTTATGAGAATAGGATCAATGAACAAAACAAATCATGATTAAAGTGTTTGTAATTTATGAGGCCTCAAGACCGTGCAATGTTATAAGCAATTAGATCTATGCAGTGGTTATGCTGAGGCGTGTTTAGTATTCATTTAGCAGTCACTGAATTTCCTGCATTGTACAAAAGCATTGCAAGCTTCCCAAAAATTATCAACTGGTACCTAGCTCCGTAAAAATTAATTGAGTTCACATATTATCGAATTCCAGTCGTTTACATTTTATTTATTAAAGTTCTCGAAATTTTTTCTAAATCAGAAATTTGCCATCTTCTTCTTAAAAATCGGAAATTCACATTCGGGGGATTTTGAAAAAAATAGCTATTCTGACAAAAAAGGGCGATTTCACAGGAATGTTATAAGTCCATCAAATCAGACGCTAATCGTGCAGCACAATGTTACACTTTTTCAATGGAATTATGGCTAATGCAAAAGGGATCCCAAATAAAGCTGATGGACAGCGTCAGTCCAACCAGAGAATTTTAAGCTATCTATTCAATGGAATGAGAGCAATTCTTACACATTTCTTTTCAGCAAAACCAAAAACTTAGCATTATACTTTTTAGACTAAATTATAGACCACCAAGACGTGCTACCAAACTGGTTTCTGGTCTTAGAGAACTTTCCTACCCTGATAGATTACGCAATTTGAATTTGCCTTGTCCTGCGAGGGGACATGATTTATATGTATAAATATTTGATTGGTACTATGGTTGTGAATACTCAGCTTTTTATAGGGCTGTGGATTCCAATACGCATGGGCATTCTTTTAAGGTTCTTAAGCCTTGTTGTAATAAAAATGTCAGACAGAAATTTTTTACTCAGCGAAATATGGGCATTTGGAACTCGCTCCCAGTGCATGTTGTCAACGAACCATCCTGAAACGAGGCTTCAAATCCAGCTTCGACCGAGTTTGGAAGCAAAGCAAACTTTATTTTGACTATAAAGCTGACATTTACTGATGTTATTTGCTGTGACGAAATGGCCTGAGGCCAACAACGTACTATTAATGATGAAGTACAAGGCCTAGTTACTTTGACTTAAGGGAGACTTTCTTCTTCTTCTTCTTTTGAAAAATGGTGAAACATCCGAGGACATTAGTACACCACGTACGCGTCGTGAGGTCGGTCAAACCCTCAGTGAATTAATAATTAACTCCACAGGCTTATGGTGACCAACAGCCCTCTCAATGAGACAGCCAGGAAGATCATTCCAATCTCTAATAGTGTTTGGTATAAAACTGTATTTGTAGCAATTAGTCCTAGCAGAGGGGGTGCGGTAGTGTAAAGCATGCACGTTGCGAGTAATGCGAGTGGGTTTACAAAGGCCAGACAGAGGGATATTAGCTTGACCATGGATACCTTTAGCGAGGATTTGAAGCCTACAACGCCTCAGCGATCAGATAAAGTGTCGAGACCAAGATCTTTCAAAAGGGTAGTCATCGAACCAACTTCACGGGAATACTCGTTGGCAATAAAACGAACAGATTGGCAATAAAACGAACAGACTACTGACACTGTGACAGCTTGAGTGACACAACTGTTTAACTAGGCCTACATTGAGAAGAATGCAACTTTCAACATGCAACATGTCATCATCATGAAGTAAGCCTTGGACTAACGTGTAAGCTTTGATAACGTAGAAAGTTCTTCAGTTTTGCTTCCGCCCGAAACTTTCTTTTCCACAACACTAATGCAGATTGTACTAGATACGCGACAAAAATATTTATCTGCAGTGCTAGTACTAGTAGTAGTACTTAGTACCTGTCAAAAGTGTCAGTAATACCAACGTTACTGTACTGTGGGCGTGGACCTAACGTTACAGTACACTAAGGTATGTTCGCCCACGACAAGTTGGAAAACAGGAACACGTTCAACAAAACTGAGCAAAAGACATATCAAATCTATCAATCGAGAGCAGTGCAACCTACAGGCAAATGAAAAATTCACAAGTAGTTGACTTACGATTTCGCCGTTTACACACACTGTCCAGTAAATAACGCTACATTAGTTCCAGACTTCACAGTTTACAAACTTTCCACACGGGGTGCAGCCTCACTATGGATGGGAGTGTACAATTCGTGAAATCTCGTACATACCTTGTTTCACAATGGTACATACATGGTGTAGTGATTAGACCCTGGAGGCCGCCGTAGAATTAAGGGGCGCGGTTCAGGAATTCAAGGTAGGAACCCTAATTCAACCCAGAGCCGTGGATAGAACCTGGGGTCTAAGTGTCAGCCAATATCGCACTGGTTCAACTTACATTTATGTGATTCAATCATACTATCTTTCAATACTAATGAGAATTTTGATCAAACATACGTTGTAAGAGACACAAAAAGGAATAGGAGCTAACAAGCACAACTTGGCTATCATTATCAAATTAATTTGTCTCTTAGAATACTTTATGCTGATGTGGCACAAGTTCCATACACAGCTGACAGTAGCAGAGTGAAGTTCCATCCAACATATTACTACTACGTGGTATCATAAAAAAAATGGTATGGCTCATTATTAAAATAGGTTAACAGGATTTTGTCCTACAAGTCCAGAGCAGAAGTGTCTGCCTTTTGTTCTTGTATACATGATGGATCCCCATTTAACCAAGGAAAGCTTTCTCTTTTCGTCACTGTTATTGCATAATGTCTTCGTTTACGAAAATGAACGAACGAACAGAAAAACGGACAAATTATATATAACCTAATCGGAATCATGGGAAAGGCCTTAGTCATCTTTTGTTATCATCATTAGCAATTGCTTGTCAACCAAGACAATCAAGCAATGCAAATGACTGTGTTTTATGAAAATAACTGTCCTCCCACAAGCCATTCATATATCTCAAAGAATCCAACACCATACTTGTCACAGTGGCTAAGTTAGTCATTAAACTTAAGGGTTGCTGTACCATCTTTTTTCAAATTATTTCTCTAGATATCCATTATTGCGATTTTATGTGCCGGTTTGACACTGACTTTTCGTCTCGTGTAATATTGTGCAAAGTTATTTCAATTTTCTGAAAAGTTAGGTGGACATTCCTTCCTCGTAGACCCCCCCCCCCCCCCACACACACACACACACCGATCCAGGGAGGCTGTCTCTATCGGAATACGCCACTGACAACATAAGTGACATTTTACAGAAAGCCGATCGACTTCCCGAGCAGGAAATTCTGTGAGCCTATTGAAGATTTGGATAACTTTTTTCTGACCACTGACAGGTAACACCGGGGATAAGGCGCTGCTCGCCCGAAAGCATAGCCTATTTGTAAAAAAGGGTGCTGTACATGCAGATATTTGGGGAGATCACCGTCTAAGTGAAGGAAGTTAAATTTAGCAACAGAAATTTCTTTTCATTTTTTTCCCTTTTTTTTTAATTAGCTGGAGGATTAGCTTGGTGGTTAGAGCGTTTGTCTTGCAATCACTAGATCGAATCCTCTTGGAAATTTTCTGGGGCCCCAAAATTACTTGCTCAACAAAACTTTTTAAAGTGGTGCTGAGGTGGTTACTTGTTGTCCGATTTTGGTTCTTGTTGTCCGATTCAGGTTTCTTCATGTTGCTCGCTACAGCTAATGGGCTGCTGAGCTTGGTAGGTCTCCCACACCTCCCAGCCTTAGCGATCCTAATAGCGATAGAGTGGGAGATACACTCTCTGAAAGGGGACAGTGTATCATTAGATGGCGGTCACCCAGGACCCCTTTTGGGTTTGAATGGTATTTTTGTTGTACCCCTGCCTCGTTACCATTTGTGTAGGCAAATTTCACCGGTGTTCATCCACGATCAACATGGCATATATTCCTCGATGAGTCTTCAGACTTCCTGATCCTCACATTTCAAATTAAAATTCAGATCATGCGCAGTACAGCTAGATTATCATTTCCGAGCTTTACGTCTGCATTTTGTGTTTTTTTTTTTCGTCCAGTTTGAAAAGTTCTAATTTAATAACAAAGAATTTAATGACAGTAGTTTCTTTTCAAAATGATTTTGACAGTACTGTAAGTACTCTCAATTAACCTGAGTAGCCAGATCAAAACTTCTCGAGCTTTTGGGTCTGCACCTTTTTTTTTGTCTTTTTTTTTTTTGCCCACAGTTTTATGAAGCAATTTATTTTCTATGCAAATAGGTGGCATTACAGACGTTGTTGACCCGGAGGCCATCTTTGATGGTTTAACATTTTCAAATATTTTTAGTTGGCAAAATGGTGGTTCCCGTGGGGGGTTAACACCATTATTGACAACTGAATTCTGAGGACTAGTTCTGATACGTGTTCAGAAATGCATGATGAAACTCCATTAGTGAGCAACGTCACCGTGCCGGATTTAAAACATCACACCAAGGCACCTCCAGACGTTCCAGTTGGTGATATTTTATCAGATTTCTGCTCTTCAAACTAAAAAAATTACCTTATTCTACTCGGAAATTCGTTTTTGGTTGAACTATCTCATTCTAATCTCCTCCCCCCCCCCCCCCCCACCCTCGCTTGCAAGCAGAATCCCTAAGGAAGTCCCGATCGGGCAACAGTGGTCTGTTTTCATTGGACTGTCACGTTCAAACTTCCCTCCCTTACAACTCGAGTTCCATATCGGACACCTCAAATAAAAAATTCAGGAACAGCTGCCCCATCCCCTTAAACCCCTCCCACTGCAGGCCGGCGGCTACTCATCTAATGCTTTGCTCTCTGTCAAAACACCCCCTTTTAAATATTATTTATATTTGCTGTCTTTCACATTTTCAGGTTTTATAAAATCTGAACATCCGTTAGGTACTGGAAAACTGATTTGCGGGCCGTCATTCACTAGATGAAAACTTCCCCACTAGGAATTTCGGACCTATACACCGTCCCATACACCCTCATCCGATTCTCAACATACACAATATACGAACCCTAAATATCATTCACATGCAAACCGTAAAGTACAATTTCCATCAATACCGTTCGCGAGGGAATATGCTCTTTAAATATTTTCGTTTAATTCTCAAATTTTTATGTCACTCTATCAATTTTTAAGAAGAGGTCTGTGGTTGCCGAGCAGTTAAGACGGTCTCATTTACAAGGGCGGATTCAGAAAGTTGTGATTGGGGATGTGTCCTGATGGAAGCCCGGGGGGTTAGGGTATCGGCTCCACTGTTCAAAATCTGGTTTATGTATACTGCAATGGCTGAGAAATGTTTTGTCATATCGCAGGGAATGAAATTCGACAGTGATATGGATTTTTCTCTGAAATCAGACAAAACTTCTCTCATCTCGTTTCTACATCTCTGCCATGCATCCTGAAATTTATATTGCTCTTAACATTCAGATAAGTACGCACAATGCTGCAAAGTCTGTCATATCATGTTGCTTTCATTTTCGCTTTCTCCTTCATTTTCAAAGTATCATTTAACCTTTTTACACTTACAAAATTGTCCTTTTTGTTATGGACGCCTCAGTTAATAAGGGGGACTATATTCACTCTAGTCAACCTCCTGTCATGACCCCCCCCCCCCCCCTCTCTTCTTAACACCTGTAAGTGAAAGTGACTTACCGGTAATTAAGATTTCACTTAAGTGTCTCAGCAATTGAGTGTCTCAGTACTTGAGTGTCTCAAACCAATTACCGCTGCTAGATATGATGCAATCCGATCCTATGTAGTTTGTAAAGTCATTTGTTTCAGTTCTAAACGCCTTACTTATGCTTACCGTACCATCTTTCTCTCCATCGATGGGTTTCCTAACAATCTCTAGATTGCTGAAGTCACCCCTACTTTTAAAAGTCGGAATCAGAGACAATTTGCCTAAAAATCGACCCAGTCCCATTCTTTCTTATTTTTCAAAGATTTTTAAAAGAAAAGGGTTGACCAAAATTCAGAATCCTTTCAAATCAAACATGATGTACTTTCTAACAATCATCAGATGGTTTCCGTCCTGGTCGCTTTTCTTAACTTGCTCTCATTGACGTCAAACTAAGGGCACAATTAAGATAATAATTGCATTTCTGTATAGTATTGTCTTTTGATCTATCAAGATCATTTATGCACAACTGATACAAGTAATCATGACTAGATAAGGCACATCGTGTACGGATTACGAGGGGTGCGCAGTCAACTCCTACAAAGATCAATAGTTGCTTAAGTTAAACAATCAATTAAACAGAGAACACTTTGCCACTTTAAGAATTGCCGATTTATGTTTGTTTTCACTACCTGTGGAGTACCCAACTTCGGTTCAAATTCTTGGACCTCTCTTCTTTATAGTTTACGTGAATGATATGTCTGTCTTGTTCATAGTTTACATGAATGATATGTTTGTCTTGTTCATAGTTTACATGAATGATATGTCTGTCTTGTTCATAGTTTACATGAATGATATGTGTGTCTTGTTCATAGTTTACATGAATGATATGTCTGTCTTGTTCACAGCTTACATGAATGATATGTGTGTCTTGTTCATAGTTTACATGAATGATATGTGTGTCTTGTTCATAGTTTGCATGAATGATATGTCTGTCTTGTTCATAGTTTACATGAATGATGTGTGTGTCTTGTTCATAGTTTACATGAATGATATGTCTGTCTTGTTCATAGTTTGCATGAATGATATGTCTGTCTTGTTCATAGTTTACATGAATGATGTGTGTGTCTTGTTCATAGTTTACATGAATGATGTGTGTGTCTTGTTCATAGTTTACATGAATGATATGTCTGTCTTGTTCATAGTTTGCATGAATGATATGTCTGTCTTGTTCATAGTTTACATGAATGATATGTCTGTCTTGTTCATAGTTTACATGAATGATATGTCTGTCTTGTTCATAGTTTACATGAATGATATGTGTGTCTTGTTCATAGTTTACATGAATGATATGTGTGTCTTGTTCATAGTTTACATGAATGATATGTCTGTCTTGTTCATAGTTTGCATGAATGATATGTCTGTCTTGTTCATAGTTTACATGAATGATATGTCTGTCTTGTTCATAGTTTACATGAATGATATGTCTGTCTTGTTCATAGTTTACATGAATGATATGTCTGTCTTGTTCATAGTTTACATGAATGATATGTCTGTCTTGTTCATAGTTTACATGAATGATATGTCTGTCTTGTTCATAGTTTGCATGAATGATATGTCTGTCTTGTTCATAGTTTACATGAATGATATGTCTGTCTTGTTCACAGCTTACATGAATGATATGTGTGTCTTGTTCATAGTTTACATGAATGATATGTCTGTCTTGTTCATAGTTTGCATGAATGATATGTGTGTCTTGTTCATAGTTTACATGAATGATATGTCTGTCTTGTTCACAGTTTACATGAATGATATGTGTGTCTTGTTCATAGTTTACATGAATGATATGTCTGTCTTGTTCATAGTTTACATGAATGATATGTCTGTCTTGTTCACAGCTTACATGAATGATATGTCTGTCTTGTTCATAGTTTACATGAATGATATGTGTGTCTTGTTCATAGTTTACATGAATGATATGTCTGTCTTGTTCATAGTTTGCATGAATGATATGTGTGTCTTGTTCACAGCTTACATGAATGATATGTCTGTCTTGTTCATAGTTTACATGAATGATATGTCTGTCTTGTTCATAGTTTACATGAATGATATGTGTGTCTTGTTCATAGTTTACATGAATGATATGTCTGTCTTGTTCACAGTTTACATGAATGATATGTCTGTCTTGTTCATAGTTTACATGAATGATATGTCTGTCTTGTTCATGGCTTACATGAATGATATGTCTGTCTTGTTCATAGTTTACATGAATGATATGTGTGTCTTGTTCATAGTTTGCATGAATGATATGTCTGTCTTGTTCATAGTTTACATGAATGATATGTGTGTCTTGTTCATAGTTTGCATGAATGATATGTCTGTCTTGTTCATAGTTTACATGAATGATATGTCTGTCTTGTTCATAGTTTACATGAATGATATGTGTGTCTTGTTCATAGTTTACATGAATGATATGTCTGTTTGTATGAATCCAAGTATACTTCCTCGATGATTTTATTTGAAGATGATACGCATCATATATACGCAAAGATTGCCAATCCTATTTAATTCGACTATTCCTTTACGTTGACAAGATTGAAGACTGAGGACCCTTGATAAGTCTCAGTGTACGTGTAAGTATACGGTACTTCAAACATGGAAACTTGCAACCCCTGGAACTTGGCGGGTTTCAGAGGCAAAACCTGTTGGGAGACCAGGGCGAACAGGGTGTTAAGGGCGAACAGGGTGTTAATTTGCACTTCAAGCTGAGTTTATTGACTGCCAGAATGGAGATAAGTCAGTACTGGGTATGGCAAAGTCCAGATTAACAAAGTCCGGTTTCAGTAATTTTCAATGGTGCTCTAAATAATTCCGTGTATCCTTTTGCATGTGAAAAAAAGGAAAATGAAGTAAATCGAAAACTTTCTGCAGATTTGCCTGTTTGAAATGCTATACACTGAATCCAATACAAAAATACATGAGGCACCCACTGCTCCTCCCTCATTCAATATATAAATTGCTTCAATCTGAAATATCTTTTTGTTGATAAAACATTGATGTAGGGATGAGAGGATTTTGGAAGTTACTTAAGTTTTGCTACAATTGTGTACAAGTGCCCCATCATTTTTGTCGAGGCTTGTATGTTGCTTTGGTTGTAGCACAAGTAGGGCTGTTTCAGTGGCAGCGCTGTATTGGAGGTTAAATTGAGGGCGACATTATCGAAAGCCAGCTGACCGTGTCTGTCTGTTTGTGGTAAAATTGTATTACCCCACCATCTCAGGAGGAACTGCGCAAGGCTGGATGGGATACATATTGCCATTAATCTATGCAGTGCATTTTGGCTAGCTCAGGGCCAACACAAAGTCCGACTATAACTAATTCCAACGAAAATTAAAGAATATCGCTGCTTTATCGTGAAATGTAACGTAAGGAAAGAACTTTACTTGAAGTGTTTGTTTTCATCGTTCAGTATTGTTTTATCGTCTTATTGGACTGTTTTATTTTTAGACGCTACTTGAATTTCTTTCGTTATGTGCTACTGCTGTGCTAGCCTACTCGCTAGCTCAGCTGTAGCTAGGCCTAGCCTAGGCCCTAACGTTAGTCTGACATTATACTCATCATTATGTACTACTACCGTTTTGGCACAGCAAATATGCGATAGAAATATCGGTGCCAGACATAACACACATTTATGTTGTGTTTTGAAGTGAAACTGAAAGTCCATTGACGGAAAGCGAAGGCCTAAAGGTGCTTGGCCCAGCCCTAGTATTACTCCTAATTAACCTAAGTAGCCTAGGCCTATGGGTGATTGAATTTCAAATTAGTGTAAGTTATGCGTAGCACAGTAGCAGTCGGCTATGTCTAAACATTCCTGCTATTATTACAATCCTCCACAAAATGATGGGACACTTGTAGACAAATGGGCTCTAATTTAGAGTCAGTGACCACCAGTCAAGGTTAATGATGATGGCTAGTATTTCATTTGATGAGAATAAACCAAATTGAAGGTGTGAAAAGCTCAATAGGCCTAGCTGTAACCTAAATAACCACTAATCATGGTTAAACTTGAGAGTTAGGGTTAAGTTTAGGGTGAAAATCGTGAAATTAGGCCAAAACAAGGATTTTAGGAAGAATACGTCATTCCGGTCACTTCCAATTAAACAAATGTTACTAGATTCATTCATCTTTCACAATCCCCACCCTCCTACATCAATTCAATGTTGGCCCAACCAAAAGTATCTCAGATTTCAACATTGAATGGGGGAGCTCGGGAAAGTGTCTCTTGTATATTTGTCGTGGATTGTCTGAACTGCTGTGCACGAGTACGGTAGCAAAGGGATGTATAGTAAGAGTACAGAGGCATTAAAAATTTGGGAATAGTTTGAGAGCCGTGATAGGAAATCCATGTTTAAGTAGGATACAGTAATCTGAGTTTGGGAATGGAAACAAAGTTAACTTTTTTTTTCTGCTGAGCGGGGAAGGGGAATGAGGAGTCGACATTACTGTACGTAGTTGTTGCAAGAATTGTTAAGGAGGGCATACAGGCACAAGAGGTACCATAATTCAATATTCAAATTTATACATTCAATTACAGAACTGTTCATGCCGTTTTTCTTTTAATTGCTATTTACTGGAACTATGGTAAACCACATGTACTCTTTTGTCGATTTTTTTCCTCTAAGGGTGACATCATAACTATGCAAAGGTGTAGTATGTATACTTGATATCATTGTACTTATATCAGTTGTAGGATATCAGTTGATACGTTTATTTATAGGTTATTTCATGCTTTTCCACGATGAACCATAAAATTTGCTCTAAATGTTGCTTTGTGCCTTTTCCTCAAATAAGTGTGGGGAACCATCATCCCCATTGAAATAATATTCAACGGTCAACCGTCGTCAAGTCAGTGGTGCACTGTCAAAAATGGTGTTGCACTTTCAAATTATTGCACCAAGAGGCTTTACAAGTGACCTTCAATGGGTTTTTTGTACACAGTGTATTCTTTGTCAGTGTTTGTAATCTAATGCAACATCACATAACATGAAATAGTTAAAGTATTTCTTAGCCTTTATTCATTCAGCCTCTATTGTGTAAATAGTGAAATCAGCAAAGCAAGCACCAAATTGGTATGATCAGATTCCTATATTTTACTTGCCTATTCTGTAGCAGTTCATAAGTGTAATTAAAATATTACAATAAATCTCTTTATCTTACCTCTCTTCTATTCCCAAATTAAGAGTACACTGTATCGTTCAATTACTTCACTGCCAATTTCCAACCACGTCTCTCAAACTTTTCCTACAAAGTCGAAACGCTTATGTATACCCTACTTGGTATATTCATACCCTCTAATACATGTGTACAGCAACTCAGATAATCAGACATATGCAGCACTTTTGAAAAAGATCTGTTTATCTTTCACAATCCACTCCCCCCTAGATCAATGTAGACCTAACCAAACTATACTCCGGATTTCAGCATTGAATTGGGGAGCAGGGGAAGGTGTCCCATGTAAGCAGTAGCGATATTCCAAAAAGAAAATATCGATATATCGGCAACAAAATATACATAATATCGATATTATCGATAATTTCGCAGAACAGGTACACACAATGTGCTACTGCACATATTGTCCCAAATTGTGGGCTTAACACACGTTTTACGATACTTCAAAAAAAGAGCAGTTTGACTGACACAAAGTGTATTGAAACTGATTTTTTTCTACTTAATTTTCACCTCATCCTCGTATTCTCAAATGTTCCTTGCCCCATGTGAATTGTTTGAGGGGTATGTTTGCCTACTTGAACCCGTTTTTACCCCTATTCCGAACGCCTTACCTGAATAGTGTAACTTGTGAACCTACGCTCCGTAACTACTATATGAAAACAAAAGTGGCAGCTATTATTGTCTTTCAACAGCAGCACTTTGTACAGTCGGTAAAAAAAAACCTGCTATGCATTGTATGCTCATCGTGCTACGCAAGTGGTATTTTGGTGAGATACTAGATATTCTCATACACTGGTGTGTTGTTTTGGAAACCGACTGTCCAATCAGATCGCTCATCGCGAGCTACCAACAGGTGTTGTGGGCGGGGAAAGCTGGGGCAAGAGCCATATATGGATGTGAGCGTGAGCAGGCCGCCGCTTGCCTTCAGTACTGACCACGTGCAATCGCATGACTACAGATACTATAGTAGTTTCTCTGTATTATCGCCGTTTATCAAACACGGTAAAATACAGACTTTTCTATAATATAGTCTCGCTGATAAATATCAGTGCAGTGAAAATACAGGTAACCATAAATATACAGACATTAGAGTAGTTTCTCCCTATTATCGCCGTGTATCAAACACGATAAAATAGAAGCTTTTCTATAATATAGTCTCGTCGATAAATATCGGCACGATGAAAATACGGATTTTCTAGTGCAGCGCATCGTGTTGTAAAACGATAAAATATAGACTTTTCTATAAATATAGTCTGTGGATAAATATCGGGGCAATGAAAATATAGGTTTTGGGGGAGTGAAATGTGTGATTATATGTGGGATTTGTGTGGCTTGTGACTGCGGGTCGTGCGGGATGCTGTACTACTGGGCGGCGTGTTAAAACGATGTATAGACTTTTTCGGTAAATATAGTCTCGCAAATAAATATTGGTGTAATGAAAATACAGGTTCTCTGTGAGTGGAATGTGTGTGTCGTTTACATGCAAGAAGGGTTTATGTGGCTTTTACTGCAGGTCGCGTGATGTACTGGACTATTGGGGGACGTGCATAAAACGATAAATATAGACTTTTTCTGTAAATATAGTCTCGTAGATAAATATCGGTGCAATGAAAATATAGGTTTTCAGTGAGTAAAAAGTGTTTAAGTTACATCATGCGGGAAGGGTCTGTGTCGCACAAGGCGAGTTATAGGATCGGAGGCGGGGCTTTTCCAGAGTATATCCAATCAGTGCTGTGAATACGCATACCCCAGTCATTCACTACACAACAGCTGTTTTAGACGGCGTGAAACTGGGCAGTTTGACACAGAAATAAATTATCTGGATGTGCTTTGACTGACTTAGCGTGAACTTTGCGGTAAATCTTGAAACAGGGTTTCCATGAATATAGAAGTAACGATATATAGTTATAGATGTACCAGTCTATATTATCGATATTTTTCTATATTATAGTATTTTCTGTATATCGATATAGTTCCAAGGTGGATATCGATAATATTCCTGAAAACGGGATATACATATTATCGATAATATCGATATACCGCTACTGCTTAGTCCCATGTATTTTTGTCAAGGTTTGTAGGCTAGGCCAGTTGTTGAAACTACCAGTTAAAGGCCCAGCTAAGAGGTAACATCTTTTCGAGACTCATCTGGTGAGGGATCACCTTTTGGAGTCACTTCAATTAAAAGTTCTGTTTTGGCCTACTACTAGTATAGTGCGTTTCCATATTTTTTGTGTGTCCCCCATTTTCATGCAGTAGGCACCTACGGCTTTTAGCCTAAAGTTAATCTATTTTAGGCTAGCCTTACTGCCCCAAAATACAACCCTCCATACTACAATGGTGTATGCCATGAGTTATACTGAAGTAAAGTGCTCAGTTTGTGATGCAGATACAATGGCCTACAGTACCAACAACCATCATATTTAAACAAGTGAATTTTACTGCACATGTATGAAATGGCATACAAAACAGAATATAGCTGCTAGAGTAGGCGTGTATCCAAGGGAAATTTGTCTCACCAGCCAGGACACTCACTTTTCCTTTGAAAAATGGGACAACCTAATTTATTGAGACAGAACGTAACCCTTTTTATGGCTTGTACATGTCCTAAAGTTAGATAGCCTTTACCTACAGGTTTTGGCTATTCATAGGCTTATTGTTAGAAACCAGCATTAGACCTAAAGTGTTAAGTCTAATGTTGCATGTAAAAGGATTGTAAGCTATACACTTAGAAGGATAGACCAAGTTAGGTAAGGTTACCTTAGACATAGACCCAGGCTTTATTCCCTTGTCTGGGTTTACGGGTGAAAGAAGAGCAT
Organism: Stichopus chloronotus; assembly: GCA_021234535.1. Lineage (NCBI taxonomy): Eukaryota > Metazoa > Echinodermata > Holothuroidea > Aspidochirotida > Stichopodidae > Stichopus > Stichopus chloronotus. The sequence continues at coordinate 15,617,846 of CM037847.1, forward strand.
CAAGGAACAGTGCTTTCTATCAAAATGTCAAGGTACATTCTATTTGGGATGTAATGTAGAGTAGGTCTATCAGATTGGAGAGTTTGCTATTTTCGGCAAAGCAAAGAACAAAGATTAGCTATCTGTGCAAATTAAAAGAATTGATGACCATCCATGCAGATTTACCAAAATTTAAGTCATCTGCTCAATCTAGTAACTAACGAACATTTCTAATGTGTTAGTAGCCTACTGAGTGATGATTTCCAAAGTGGCCAACAATATTCTTGCAGTGCAGCTTCATGGAAGAAAATGGTTTACCAAAATGGCCCTGTTTCAAAGCTGCCTTAGAATTTGTCAAAATGTTCTTGTGCCAAAACTTTCCTTTGTTTAAATTAATAGTTAATAACACTATAAGTTAAAAAAAAAAAGAAGAAGAAGAAAAAAATAGAGTTGATGGTACAGTGTGACTGGTATAATATTGTAGTTCCTGGAAGTATAAGTATTCCGTGGCTACAGCAGTGCTTGCTCTACGATATTGGTTGTGTTTGTCTTCTAAACAAAACATCATCATTGTTTTCAACTCCAAATGATAATTTTGATGTTCTTGTTACAAGTTTTTCACGTAAACATTTTATTTAATGTTGTAGAAATATTGCCAAAATGTCATCGAATACGTAAGAATTTATTGCGCAAAAAGTACACATTTCTGAATGGCAAATAATGTGATCGACAGATCAGTTACATGTGTTTTTATTTATTGGAGCAATTTATTTTTTGGAGCAAATTTTATTTTGTTGAAGCAACTGTTACTCTCCAATGGACTGTTCCATCCTTTCCAATAACTATTCTGAAGTTTCTATTAATATCTCACATATGTCCGATGTGTAAGGCTGATTTTCGATCAGTAAGGCAGCATGGGGACCTTGCACAAACTGCATGGTCAGAGCGGAAAGAATAAGGCTGACAAAATACTTGGAAAAAGGAGGAGCCAAATCCAGACAATGACAGAATTCAGAATATCAAGACTTTGAATTCAGCCGCAGTACACATCGTACTGTAGCAAGTAAATGGTGCAGTGCTCATTACAATTACAAAGCACGTATGGAAAACACTTGAGTGTGATTATTGTCGAGACATTAATAATGCCTCTCACAGATGTCCTTAGCATAAGAAAAAAAAATGTGCCCTCAAGCTCAGTAAGTTCTTTACTTTGACTGTATCATAGTTTGTAGGGTTTGGCTGTATCCCCATCAGCGAGAAACCAAGTAGATCTTAAACTTTTGACAAATTTTGTTTTGTTTTTTTTGCCTCAACCAGCAGTCTTATTGGGCCAATGTCGCCCAGAATGGAAAGTGGAGGCGGGGTAGAAAGGAGCCTCTTTGATACAGAGAATGAAGTTGAGGAAGGACAGACCAGCGAGGCTAATGGACAGGATTCATCAGATGGGCAAAGCAGTGATGATAGCATAGATGAAGGTATCGTCTGCTTCTCCTACCATGTTGATCACCTTTGTTAACTTAAGTGTTGTAATTTTAAGTGTTTTTTTTTTTTCTGCTAGTACATAGTGGACCTGTGGAGCTCTCGCTAAGGTTAGTCTTCCTCATCCAGGTAATATGAGAGTGTTTTAAGTGTTGTGCCACAATATAACAGTAGACCTTGAAGTCTGACACTGTGAGGTGTGATAGCTCACCGTCGCTCGTCTCAAATCACACGTCTTTGCACACCTACAGTAGGTGAACTCTGGGAAATCTGTTTAAGTTTTGTGAAACAGCCCAGATAACACACTCCTTAATTTCCTTAGGAGTGTAAGTTGTAGCACACCTTGAAAACTTGAAACACCAGCCCTGTAGATGGAAGCAGAAAAGAAACGTGCAGTTGCACTTGAATTGTTTGAGCATGGTTCTAGACCCATGGCCCTCGATATGGGGGCAGATTTGTATCAAAACAGGTTAGAATTTGTTTCAGTCTGAAGTTAGTTGAAGCTTAGACATGTTCTAATAAAGACACGATTTGTTCCTGAGTAGTTAATCAGAGTTATTTGTTTTAAAATCAAAGTAATTATGTTGTCACTTTGAAGCAAAATAAAATTATTCCCACAAGAAATTAAAACACAGAGACTCATCTTGTACGATAGTCCTGGTAATTCATATGCACAATACCAAACTTCACATTGCTTCCTCAACTTCATCCACCTGTGTTCTCTGCTATTTAACATGACTCGGATTGATATTTTGTCCTACCATTTTTCAAAAGACGAAGAGCAAGAAGAAGGTGATGGAGAAGAAGACGATGAGGACCATAAGGAAGATGAAGACGAGGGGACCGAGGACGTCAGTGACGAGGATGAAGACGAGGAGAAGGACGACGAGGAAACCTCTGAGATCTCTGAATCAGATTCAGATGACTGCAACAAATGCGCCATCTGCCTCTTACGCTTCCAAGAGAATGATGTAGGCACCCCTGAGAGTTGTGATCATGTCTTCTGCTTGGACTGTATTCAAGAATGGTCAAAGGTGAGCCTGACTTGCCTCTGAGTGCTCAAGTGGTCTTAATTGAAAGGGATATGTTTGGTACTCATTTGGTTTTTTATAAGAAACGAGAAAGAATTCAATAATAAATATTTTTTTTAAGATGGTGAATCCTGCAAGGAACTCTCATCGTTTAAAAGTCACCTTTACATACCGTCCATCCGACTGTTTTGGTTACCCAAGAGAGTAATTGTTCTCGTCAAAAAGAAAATTGACATTTTTGTGGGTTGATATTAAAACTAGAGTATAGAGAAAGAAAAGGAAACAGTTTTCAAAATCACATTCCTTTGACCCCTTCATAAAAACTAGAACACTCCTGGTTAAAGGTAGGTCCTACATATTAGGAAGCTACTTGCACTGAACTCAGGAATTTAAGTGCCTTCTCTCATGTCCCTGGTTTTTTGTTACCAGCTTCATGATGTGAATGTAGGCTAATATTCTATGATTTCTTCTTTAAATACAGTAGTATGTAGCTAGGTGCTTGGTAGATCATTTAGTTTTGCATTTCACCCAAATGAGTAAATAGATACGGAAAATACTGTGTGCTTCCCAGATGCTAGGAAATCAGATCCAAGTGCATCTAGACTTCAAATTTTCATGGGGGGAGGCCCCTGAATCCCCTGCCGTGGTCTCATGCCGTCCGCGCTCACTCGTCGTCCTTTCGGTTGATGTTGGGTATCCCCCCTCACCCCTTTCTCAAAATCCTGGATCAGCATGTGACTGTGCTATAAGAGCACATTTAAATATCTGAATCTTCTTTGCCCATTTGTGTATACCTCCTAGGTTTTGTTGTTCTCTGTGGAGAGTGCTTACTTACCTCTTTTATCTCTTTCCTCTCTGCTCACTTTAAGAACGTAACCACCTGCCCTATCGATCGAAGTTTCTTTGGATGTATCCTGGTCAAACACTGCGTCGGTGGAGAGGTCGTGAGGACGATCAAAGTGGACCAGAAAAAGGCAGAAGACTACATTCCAGAGGAAGATGACTTAACATATTGCGAGGTAATTTTAGAGGAATTTCAAGATTCATTATACAGGAATGTTACATCTACACTAGGAGAGATAATCCGAGAGGTTGAAAGAGCAAGGAAGGAGAATTTCATGAATCACATCTTCTCTCAGAGACACGATCAGAGTGGTTAGGTGATACGTGGCAAGGAATTGAAATTACATGGCATTATGTCACATTTGCTCTGAGAAACATACAGTTGGGTAGGAGAAACTGAAGCAGAATTTCATGAGTTTATGATACATCTACTCCTAGGAACATAGCACATGGAGGTGTAGCAGGATCATGGAGTCGGGATGCCTCTACACAGAACCAGATTGTTCAATTTTCTACACTTTTGTAACATCAGGTCAATCATTTGGCATTCAACCCTTTAATTGAGGAATTAGTCTGTACAAGACACTGAATTATATTGCTCTGGGTTATTTTTTTTTATACACAGAACAATCTGTGTGTGCATCAAAACTAATAGACTGTACCTTTGAAAATCGTAGCAGGATATGAAGACAGTTATAAGAAAGTTGTGTATTTATTTTGCTAAAATTTTAGCCGTGGATTTATGTCACTTTTCAAAGTGTTTCACATTCGTTATTCATTACCGTATGTCGCATTTGGTCTGCGTCCTGCTCATGTTTAAATTGGTCAAACCAGAGATGACTGTTGAAATAATTTGGTTGGAATGATTTTGTGTAACAATCTCAAATTAGTTTGGTTTATTGTATTGACAAAGAAGACAGAGGTAATAGGACAGTGTCTTTTCTGTGACATTCAGACGTAACAGATATGGTATTATCCTTTCTGTTGTTTAACTGTTATATTCCTTCTTTCTTGTCAGGTGTAGTATCACTTCTGTCGTATCAATTGCTGCATTTCTTCTGTCTTACCAACTGTAGTATCCCTTATGTCTATAATCTGCAAGTATCTCTTTTGTCCTAACAACTGATGTATCCCTGCTGTCTCATCAACTGTAGTAGCCCTTGTGTCTTATGAGCTTTATTATATCCACTCTCTATCAACTGCAGTAGCCCTTCTGTCCTCTTAATCACAGTTTATCTCGTCTTATCGGCTGGAGTATCCCTTATCCTATAGACTGAACATTCCTTCTTTTTTATCATCTGCAGCATCACTTGTCTTATTGACATTAGTATCCCTTCTGTCATGTCTTTTGTAGTATCCTTTCTGTCTTATTCATGTAGTATCCCTTCTTTCTTACCAACTGCAGTATGCCTTCTGTCTTTTCCTTCAGATGTGTGGCCGAAGTGACCGTGAGGATCGACTCCTGCTCTGCGATGGCTGTGACCTCGGCTACCACTGCGAATGTTTAGAACCCCCTTTGGACTCAGTCCCTCTGGAAGAATGGTTCTGTCCAAATTGTGCTCCAAACCATCAAGGTAAGTCAGATGCAAAAGTTGATTAAAAGTTACCTTATTACATGGAAACTGGTTATCTGACCAATTTTCAGTCATTTCAAAATTGAATTCTGGGCAGTAAGGTCATAGCATTTTTTCCAGTGGAGATAATTAGTTTGGGTAGTAATTGTAACCTCTGCAGTCACAGTGGTTTGGTATGTTGGTTGTAGGTGTACCACATTGAGTGGAAGTCAAAGGTCATTTGGGATCAAGAGGGGTCAGATGTGAAGAACCTTGTAAACATGATCTCGCAAGAGGGGAAGCTTGGACAGATCTCATACTTTGTCTGTTATGTGCCGCATAAGTGCACGACTCTGCTTGCTTTTGGTAGAGGTCAAAGGTCATTTTGGATCAACATAAGTCAAGTAGTGAAAATCTTGTGAACAAAATTTTTCAAGAAATGACACTTGGCTGGATCTCATGGTATGTAGGTGCACCATTACATGAAAGAATATCTTTGCTTTTGGTGAAGGTTAAAGATTATTTGGAGTCAGCAGGGGTAAATAACTGTATACAAATTATATCTCAAGATGGTAGAGTTGCACTGATCTCGTATTTGTTATGTAGGTTTAGCAGTGTGCTACATTGTCTACAAAAATTTGCTATATTTTGTGGAGGGAACTTTGCTCAACAAAGGTCAATTTGTGAAAGCCATGTACACATTGCATCCTTAAGACATCAAGTTTGGACGTATCTGGTATGTAGTGTGCAAGGTGTTCATGATGAGACATGGTAGGTCAGCAGATGCCATTGCATGTACAGTGACTAAGGTGAGTTCCCTCTTGTGTGTAGGTATTATCAGTGTGTCCATGGGTCAGTACAATTTTTGACTGCAAAACCCGACACATTCATGTGTGGGAGAAAAACTATTTCATTATATTACATTTTTCTATTTTGTATTCTTTTTTTCCAGAAGAAAGTAGTGAGGAAGAAGAGAACTTCTTTAGAAGCCTGAGGAGAGAGTGTCCCCGTACGGTACCTCGTACCAGCATCACGGAGAGGGTCAGGAGGAGAGTGAATGAAGCCAGGCAAGCGGTGCAAGAAACAGTCACACCATCAGTAAGTGGAGGGGGGAGTTATATATGTACAGATAACTAAATCACTGACTGGCTAATAGACTGACTGGTGGACAAACTGGTGCATGGATGAAGAGATTTATAGAAGGAACTACTGACCAGCGGAGTTACCAAATTTACTTGGTAGCTCTTCGTGAACCAAGGAGTCTACAGTGGTATATGCAGCCCCCCCCCCCCCCAAAAAAAAATGTCATTTTCACAAAATCAGTGCTCGAAAAATATCTTGCAAAGAAGTAGCCTGTTGGGCTTTTTGATAACAGATTGCTGTAGCCCCAAAACAATGTACCTGTGGCCAAAATAAATTTGTGTAAAAGTTGGATTGGTCACACCATGTGTAACTCTATGTGTAGCAGCCTCCAGCACAGCTCAAACCTAATCAGGATCAATGAGATTTTTACCCTCAGCTAGTTCATGGAAGATCGCAGACGATCTGTCATTCCACAAAGTCGCTGGAAAAACCAGCCGTTTTGCTCTGTTTGTTGAATCGGCCGTGCGTTAACACTGCATGTTGTCAGCAGCTACATTACACTCATCTCATTTTCGCCAGCCATTCCAATATTGATTAATGGAGCTTACTAAAATGAAGAACAAACACATGGCTTTCTGAATGATTATGCTCGACAATGAAAAGTAAATACATCCATTCAAACATGTATTCCAAGTTCTCCATCTACCTTCAATCTTTAGCAACTGGTAAAATAAATGACTCAGTTTGTGCAGCCTGACTGTATTTTTTACTCATGCTCAATATTTTTCAAGTTATGAAGTAAACAACCTTAACAATATTTCTGGACAGTTCTACATACCTACCATCCTGTGCACAATATCAATTGGAAAATACAAGCTTAGGCTTGTATATGCAAACCTATCTGCAGTGTAGCAGTTTATCTTAACCCTGTGAAAGTTACTGCAGAACTTAATTTCATTGATGTAGAGAAATAACAAGTGAAAATATCTTACAAATTATGTTTTTCAAAAAAATTGTGTCTATTTGTGTTTATGATGCAGTTTGATAAAATACCGGCACTATTCGTAAGCCCATTTCAAAGGATATTTCCAAGTACAACATTTCACATGTATGTACTTCTGGAAGCAACGTTGCTTCTTCTATGTTTTACAAAGTAAGTCAATGGCACAATCGTGCGCCTAAAGTGCAAGAAAACAGCTAAAGGCCCATGGAGACAGAAGTCAGACTTGCTTGTAGTCATTTTCAAATTATGAGGCAGGAGGGAATATTAATACCTAAGTCCCCATCCTAAAAGTACTCTACAAGTGTGGCCAAGTAGAAATGAGCAGGTTCCAGACTTGCGGAACACGCCACGTAAGGAAAGGGGTTTTGAGCATTATCTTCGCTTACAAAAGTTTTGAGTAGGTAGGTGCCATTTTAATGTGATAGACCTTAATGGACAAGTTTACCACAGAAAGTAATAGCCAAATACCGCATTGCAGCTGTCGATGTCGGGATCCCGACAGGCTTTGCAGTAACAGAGTTTGGAAGCCCGAACACAGAAATTGCTAGCCCCAGACCGCCGGTGCATAGGATTTTCCAGGCACTGAAAGTATGGCCAAGTTTAGAGTCAGTGGGAAAACTTTGTTTTTTTACCAAGAAATAACATAGTGGACTGATTAAACTTGGTCTTGTACGTAACTAGAGATTTTCATGATGCTTTTACTTCAGTTTTCAAAAGTTAATTATATTTAATGGAACTCATTGTTGTGAAGGAGGGATCTTTGACTCCTTGTAAGTAATGACATAGAGATGGAGAGGAGGGACAAGGGTCAAGGAGGAGGGGGTACAGAGGGAGACAAAGGATTGTTTTGGTCTCTTTTTGTTGCTTGCAAGAATCGGACTTAAATTCATACTTTTTATCTTCCCTGATATCGACACAGACCAGCTCTACAGCCACGTCAAATGTACGTTCTGTCGTCCCCAAGAAGACAGTCAAGAAGACCACCACTTGGAAAAGGAGACGGAAACCGGGTCCCAAGAAGAAAAGGAAAACTACGAAGAGGAAAACGGCTAAGAAGACAACAAAAGGGCCAAAGAAGAAGAGGAGAAAAACGACTCGAAGGAGAAAGACAAAATCAAAGAAGAGAAGTGCAAAGAAGAGAAGTGGTGTCATTAAAAGAGCTCGAACTGCTAAATCGGTCTTGCCTCTGACAGCAAAAGCAAGAATCGCTGGCAAATTAGGACTTTGCAAACCACGGGGCGGGGTCATTGTACCTGCCCGTAAAGGTGGATCGTTTGGCTCCTCCCTGGGGGCACTCCGTTCTGGCATTGGCCTGACACCGCTCTCTTTACGGGGAGATCAGTATGCTCTTGAAGATGTCGTGTGAGTTTCTTTTTTGGTTTAGATTAATATTTGTTTGTCATTTTTGGAAGTAAAACATGCAATCGTGGATAACGATATCCCAGAAGGGCATCTACTGAATTCTGAGATCTGACAAAGCCATCACACACCCAAAAAAACTACATTGCCGTCATGTGGAAAAAATGTAAGAAATCCACCTGCTTTAACATCAGTTACCAATGGTCTCTTCTGTAATTAAATTAGAAGTGAAAAAGGACCAAATGAGCTATTTGTTGTTGTGGGTAAAATTCCTGACAAAAATAACGATTTTAGAATCATGAAGAAACATTGCTGAATGATTCCAAATATCAAGTCAAAGTGTTTTCACTTTTAGTCTTTATAAGCAAATCATTCCAAACCAACTTAAAATCCATTCTAGTTTCACAGGATTTGCAGTATCAGTCATAATTGCAGAGAAGATGTCAACCATAGCATATTATCAAAACCCTTTCTCACGGTAAATGTTACTTTGCCGTGTATGCCATTTTCAGGAGACTGTTTTTCAAGTAAAATGTGATATTGTATTCACCGTGGAAATTGACGACAGGGTTTGATGGAAGTTCAGTATCTTTACAAGTTTTGTTAGTGATACCTTTTTTTCTTTTCATCTTGTTTTTTTTTTTTTTTTTTCAGTGATGATTGTGGTCCCTTGGCAGTACCAAGACTGTCAACAGTATTGAGTGGGTGAGTGTACTGCCGTGTTACAAATGATATTTTTTATATTTACAGTGTGCTGTGTCATGGCAGTCTTTTCAATTATAACAGTGCTCTCTTTTACATAGCATGCCTATCCAGCTAACAGCTGATCAAGCTGCTGTACAATGTTACACCTGTTCACTGGCACCAGGGACGGCTGCCATTAAGATGTGCTGGTTACAGTCGGGTCCCTCACAGGTGTCCAATTTGCATCTGGGTTGAAAGAAGCAAGTTGAGCCATAGAAGACCTTGCCCCAAGGGCACTCTATGGATTTGAAGCTATTCTCTCTAAATTATGAGTCTGGTGTCTTAACCACTCTTGGAGCCTTCCTTGCAAGATTTGAAAAGGCTCTGAAATCCTTTGAATCTTCTCTACCTACAATTTGCAGAGTATTGTTTAGTCCCTGACACTATATTTTTTTTACATATTTCACTTAAATGTTTCTATTATGTTACATGGGTTAGTGTGCCATATAGGGTGAGATTCTCTGGCAGAGAGGTTTCTGCTTTGAGGCACTTGTCTCAAATTGCTTAAGTACTCTCACAAAGACACTTGCAAAATATTTTCAAAAGGCAAGAGATTCGGTCTCTGTGAACAATGGATGGATACTCACTGTTTCGGTCATTCTTCTGAGTGTATATTTTCTCTCCAAAAGCTGGCACAGTATGATTGGGGGTGGGGGGGGAAATGTAATTTACAGGTTGTTTATAATTACTAGTAAATAAATGTACACCCAAGACAGTGGCAAACAGAAGTCCCTTTGATATGGCATGGTGTTCATTTTTTAATCTCCAGCCTTAGGTTGGTCAAAACCCTCTTTGATATGGCATGGTGTTCATTTTTCTTATCTCCAGCCCTAGGTTGGTGAAACCCATAGAACCAGCCAGCAGTCCTGTAGATCTCCTCAGCAGCATCATGGCTGGTCAAGAACTTCTCCATCTACCCGGCTCAAACGTCAAGATTCATCGAGATGGATCCCTCAGTGCAATTAAATCACCACCTCCAGGTTTGTTTTATACCCCGAGTGTCTCATGACTGCTGCTGTCTCTTGATGCTGGTGTAGGTTTTTTTCCACTGAATCTTGAGTACCTCATGATGAACATCTTCACTCAGCAAAAGTGAAGGAGATGCACCCACAAAAATGTTGAGATTTGTCTTGATTATTATTTACGGAAAAATGTCTGCAATTGCAGAGACATTGCTCTACTTTTGGACATATAGTCAGTTGATCGTACCCATTCTCAACTTTCATTTCACCTCAGTGCTTTTTACTGTATCATGTCAGTCCTCTTGTCTCATTTGCAGATGTGGTAAGTCACCTTTCATGCAAATGCAATTTGTACACTTCCTTTCTTCTTTCTTCTACAGAAATGGCATTCGTAAAAGAAACCAAAAGTTCACATCTGAGCAGTGCCACCTCAGAGAGCAGAGAACGCAATGGAATAAATTTGAAAGGGATGAAATTCAGAGCAAGAGAGACCCCGTTAAATGGAGAGACAGGAAACTGCGAGACTTCTCCGGGGGGAGATCAGCAAACCACAGAAGGTGATGTTCAAGAACCGCCCCCAAGTTGGACATCAGATGAACATGCCAATGGCACTGATGTGTCTGGAGATCAGCCCTCTGGAGGGGGGAATGACCCGAGCAGTTTTCAAAAGGAAGACAATGATGGTGAGAAAGGAGTCTCTGCGGACTCCACGCACCTCCTCAACGGAGATTCCCCCAGAGAGAGAGACAGTAGAAAAGACAGAGAGGATAAAAAGTATCCGGAAGAACTGAACAATAGTGATAAGAAATCAGAGAAAAGCAGTGAGAAATATCAAGTGGAAGAAAAAGAGGACCTCGTCGGAAGCAGCACCTCGGTTCGGACGCTGGCAGAACCTCGGGATGGCAGTACAGGTTACGAAGGTGAGCAACTCGAAACTTTCAAATTCTGCGGCGATACGCGATCTAGGAACTACAGGCGAGGAAACTCAAAACACAGCAGCAACCATGGGAGAAGTAGAAGTGACTCTCGTCGGAGGTCCGATTCAGGAGAGAGGGCAGAGAAAAGAGGAAGTTTTGACCCGAGGGGGCAGATGGAATCAAAAGTCAGCTCAAATGAGAAGGAACCTACCAGTCCAAAAAGGCATTCTAGTCCAAAGAGGAATTCTAACCCCATGGGCCGCTCAAGCCAAAAGGGTCATTCTATTTCAGAAGGACAATCGAGCCCTCAGATACATGATCACCCAATGAAGGGAGAAAATGAGAAAGAACATGATAGGCCGAACGACAGAGATGAAGCTACCTCAGAAGAGGATAGTCGGCAACGAGAGGAGGGCGAGGATATTGAAAGTGATGGGGATGATGGAAAAACAGAACAGTCCCAAAATGCAACTGTGAGTAGTTCAGTCACCCAACCGGTAAAAGAGATGGACCAAGAAGAGGGCATAGTGCAGGAAGATGGAGCCATAAGCAGTGATGAAGAAAATGATGATGACAGGGTGGAGAGCATCGTCAAGGAGGGGCAGGATCTGTCATCAAAGGAGGAGGAGTCTGGAAAAATTGATGAGGAGAGACAAGAAGATGAGAACGAGGCAAACTCTTCAAAGGACTCTCCTGAGAAAGGTAAACAGTCGACACCAGACAAGGAAGGAAAACCAAGTGGCGAAAGAAAATCAGAAAAGAGGAAACACAGCGAAGACTCGGAAGAAGAAGGGGAAGTGAAAAGCGACGAAGAAAGGTCATCAACGAGGAAGAAAAACAAGAAAGCCAAGCAGTCGACTAATGTCAAGAAGAAAGATAGAAGGCGAGTTATTATAGAGACAGATAAAATGGTATCCTTGCACCATAGTAAGGAAGATGTGGATGAGGAAAAGAAAGAGAGTGCCACCAGTAATAGCGAAGACAAGAAAGTCAAAGAATCAGGTAAACATGTCGACTTGAGACAAGTTATCAGGATCAAGAGGGACTCCCCCACGAGAGAGCACAGGAGCAGTTCTAGATTCGAAGAAGAAGAAGATGATGATGACGACTTCAGTGACGAAGACAGGGATGAACGGCTCATCAGAAACGAGAGAGAGTGGGATCAGGTGAGGTACTACGAGGAAAGGTACCCGGACTTTGATTATGAGGCATTTCATCAACACTGGCATAGTATGGACTATTATGAGAGGGAAATGTACTGGGAAAATTTCAGAATCACTACAGAGAGGGGTTTCGAACACGACGATAGGTTTTACCTTCCAGAGGACAGAGGCCGCCGGGAAGATGATCATCCTGGGACATCAGAAGGAAGGGAACTGAGATTCGGTAGGAAAGAGACGACGAGGGAACGATTACGAAAGGAACGTATTCAACTCCAAGCTGCTCGAGAAAGGGAAGCCAAAATGAGAGACCCTGACAGTTGGAAGGAACTGGACAAAGAAATTGAAGCAAGGCGGTTGAAATTCAAAGCGGAGATAGAACGTGAAGAGAGAGAAAAGCAGAAACTCAAGGAATTTGAAGAAAGCGAAAAGATCAGGTTAAAAGAGCTGGAGAAAGAGAAGGAAAAAGAAAAGGAAAAACAGAAGCAGAAGGAGAGAGAGAAGGAGCGAGAACGAGAGAAAGAAAGGGAGAGGGAACGGGAGAAAGAAAGGGAAAGAGAACGGGAAAGAGAGAGGGAGAAAGAAAGAGAACGGGAGAGAGAACGAGAGGCAGAAAAGGAGAAGGAAAGAGACAAGGAGAGGGAGAGAGAGAGGGAAAAGGAACGCAAGAGAGAACGAGAGAAAGAAAGGGAGAAGGAACGAGAAAGGGAGCGTAACCGTGATCGGGAAAAAGGAAGGGACAGGTCGAGGTTGAGGAAGAAGAACAAATCTCGTTCACGGAGCTGCTCAAGGCACCGATCATCATCCAGCAAGTCGAGAAGATACGAAAGGAGGGACTCCCCAAAGCGGAGCTCGGACAGGTCGTCATCACGGAGGCTGCCCTCAGCTTCCAGCAGGGAGAGAGTGGTGGTCAAAGAAGTCAAGTCCAAGAAGCGGGACAAACCACAGACCAAGCTGAAATCAGGACAGCAGAAGGTAATAGAGACCATCGTCCTGGATTCAGACTCTGAGGAAGAAGCCATCAGTAAGCCGACAGAAAAGAAAAAAGTGGTTAAGCCTGCTGCCACCAAAACCAAAACGCCACCAGTGCCACCACCAGTGCCATTGCCAGAAAAAGTGGTGGCAGGTACTGCCAGCGCAGCTCCCGCCAAGGGTGCCGTGACAGAGAAAGTCAAAAAGAAGAAGAAAGTGAAGGGTGGTAAGTTGGTGAAGGGGAAGAAAGGAAAGAAGGTGAAAGGAAAAGGAAACAAGGAGAAGAAGAAAAAGTTGATCAAACTTCCTCTCTCGTTCGATGTGGAAGAGTTAGCCTCAGAGGGGACCACAAAGAAGAAGAAAGTAAAGAAATCCAGCAACAAAGCACCAGTCCAAAAGGTGGAAGAAGAGCTTCCAGAGTTGTCTCCTAGTGAGGCAGAGATTGTTGGCAACAAGGGCAAAGATGCAGACCAGCTGTTTCTCGTTAGTGACTATCATTCGCCGGTGAGGTCTCCCCCAGAGGAGGAGTTGGAGAATGAGAATGAACTTGTCATTAATACATCTCCTATGGCAACATCAGCCAACGGCAGCATCTCCTGTGGCAGCACCTGCATTGCCTCCCACCCAGCAAGAAGACGAAGAAGACATTGTAAGTAGCGCCCTCTATGACCCCTTCGAACCTACTGCATCTCCTCCACTGCCCCCGTCATCGACCACCCCAGACGACTTCTTGATCCCGGACCAGAAGGAACCTGCCGTTCAGAAGCAAGAAGAAGAAATGGAACACAAAGAAGACGAAGAAGATGATGTCATACCTATCGATGACAACTCACCCGAAAGAGAAGGCGGGAATAGCAGCCCTCCAAAGTTCAAATTTACAAAAGATTCAGATTACAGCGAGAGTCCCCCTCAGCATGACGGCATCGTAAGTGACATTGAGGGGGATCTCGACATTGTGACGACCCCGCCCCTGAGAGAGTCCCCCAAAGCCACCAAGAAGGCTGAGACATCGGTGACCAGTAGCAGCAGTAGTAGCAGCCACAGCAAGCAGGAGATGGAATCTCAAGAGAAGAGCCTCTCCAACCTAACCTCCGAGGCTACCAAGACCATAACTCAACTCCTGAAGAGGTTTACCTCCACCACAAAGAGCAACACCGGCGTCACGGCGCTGAAGAGGAGCACCACCACGTCGGTGGCAGACTCCACCCAGTCGGTCAGCTCCTCCGGCTCCGTGGATCTTTCGTTCTCGACGGAAGTGCCCGAAGAGGATGTCACCAAAGAATTGACAGACGAAGACATCGAGAGCTCTGCCGTCGACCTCTACAACAAGAATTCGAGAGAAAAGGTGAGCAAAGAGATTTTTTGTTCTTGGTTGCCATGGCAACATAATGGACTGCATTGCAGGATGTGCAATATTTTAAGTGAAGTCTGGTTGTCCGTACATCACCACCAAGGCGTGTGCTTTGTTGAGTTTAGAAATTGTTTTAATTATGTTACATAAAGTCATTGTGACCAGGATCAGCACACATATTTGCTCCTTTTAGATTGTTTTATCATTTGGTGGTAAACGTGATTTTGAATTTATTTGATAATGAAGCACAGTACCCCTTTAAAAACTTTGCTGTCGTTCAGCTTGGGGTTTTAGATTGAGGTCTTATTTCAGGACATTTCTTTCTCAGTAAAATGAAATGTAAAGGATGTTGCAAAAAAAAAACAAAGCAAACAAAGACAGAGAACATCTAGGGTTTTTACAAATGAATAGAAAATATGAAATATTTGTGATAGTGCGGTAGTTGTGCTAAGTTGAAAGGAACGACAGATAATTGTTAGTGTATACTTTACATAACTTTTGCAATTTTGGCTAAAACATCCTTGCCACAAAACATTTGTCAGCTCAATTTTCCTTGTAAGTTCCCACATGTAAAAAAAAGACTTTGAGAACTGTGTTCTGTTGAGATTTCCTCATTAAATACAAAGCATAAAATGTAATTTTGTAAGGCCATTCAACATTTTTCTGAGTAGGTTTGCACAGACAATCATAGCAGGGTGCACCCCACCCCGGATCACATAGGATGAAGCTCAGGCTGGTGGGCCTTGTGAAGGTCTGAAAATATTGAAAGGTTGTACCAGCAGACACCCCCCCCCCCCTTCCCTCCCTTGAACAGTCAGTGAAATTGAAGAAAGAAGAAAAAATAGAACATGAGAATTTGAATGAATTTGCAAGAATACAACATGGCAAAAACTGTGAGAAGCTGTTGGCAAAGATATCAGCTGTTTTGGTCAATATCTGCTCAAGGTATTTGCATTATGAATATTCATGGCTCATTTGAATTGTTAGAAAATAGAGGAAAGTCTCTCTTACAATTACCCATGTTCCCTTAAAAGTCTGGTCAACATGATCCGAGAACTTCTCTCACAAATGAGGGAGAATCAGTGGATGATCATGCAAGACCTGTAGAACAATACCCATTTGTTCCACAAAAATGCTGGAATTGTTATGCATTTTACAATAGATAATGTTCACAGCGAATCCATGATGCGGTTTCATGGAAGGAACAAACCCTAACCATGATGGTATGACACGATATCACCTCATGTTCCCTCGTGCAGAAAAGGGTTTTCTCGAAACATGACTTTAGCATGTTATGGAAACTCTGTGTTGATGCTGTGATGTTCAACACAACCTCATTCATAATCCATAATCAAAACATGATGATGAAAAAGTTGCACAATAGTTTCTCTCACTCTTATTGTTTTGAAACTTCTACATCAAAGACTTGCTGGGCCGATTCGAAGACTTTTGCAGTTTTAAATGATTTGTATCCGTACATGAAAAAGCAGAGCAAAATCAGAGTTGTTGATATTTTAATTTGAAATAATTTTGGATTTAACATGAAAATGTTTTGCATTTTTGGCCTATTCTTTGGAGATAAACATATCTACAGATGGTTTTGATTGTGGAGGGTGGGTATGATTATCCCAAAGCCAATTCCCACAAAACATTGTTTGTTCAAGAAGTGTGTTTTTCTGGATGCAAACTTGAATTCAAAGATATTCTTTTTTGAATTTTTATTGTCTTTTCAGTATCTTAAGAAACTTTACCACCAAGAAAGAGTAGTGGACGAGGTAAAGCTGGCGTTGAAACCATTCTACCAGAAGAAAGAAGTAACAAAAGATGAATTCAAGGACATCATGAGAAAAGCTGTTCATCAGGTGTGTTCGTCAGTTGTATTTTAAGAGCCCACGTTTGTGATCCAAAACTTGTCAGATATTCATGTAAGGGCATGGCTCTCTCAGAAGAGGCACTTTGTGGCTTCTAAGATAAAGTACCATAAGAATGCCAGCAAAGCTGCTGTGGCTTTCTTTTTAAATAGTCACCTACTTGAGTTTTGTAACTGAGGGTTACTATTTTCAAACACTCAGGAAGTTTGCAAAATGTCGTCTTTTTTTCAAACAGCAACACCTGTCAGAGTCGTCATGCGGGTGGAAACGTCCTACTTTGGCAGGCTGCTTGATCTCCTTTCCTGATTTTTTTTTTCTTTCCCTGTCTTCTCAGGTAAGCCACAGCAAAAGCGGAGAGATTAACCCAGTCAGGATTCGATCTCTGGTGGAGGGCTACGTCAAGAAATTCCAGTACTATCGCAAGCACTCCAAGAAGTCCTCATCCGTCAAGACGCTCGTAAACAAAGGCAAGGACATCGGGTTGAAGTGAAAAGTGAAAAAAAAAAAAAAATGCAACGCAGAACCCTTAACCATCTCGTAGTTGGTGGGATGGTATGTAAATGAGGATGGCTATGACCTGAAGCAGAAGGATTCCTTCTTTTTTCCTCCTGCAGCGTCTAAAGATGTTGACAGATTGCTGGTGGTGAGCAATTTCTCAAGCGAAAAATTGAAAAAACAGTAGAAAAGTTGAGGTCAATTCCAGAGATCGAACCTACGTCATTGGATGTTGTAGTGTGTACGTGAGGTACAGTCATGTAAAGAGAGCATTATTTTTCATTCTTTCTATGTTTTTTCCTTGTTTTTTTCTTTCTTTTTTTCTTTCTTTTGTTTTTTTTCTCAGATTCTTATTTATTTTATGTTTTTATATTTTTGAATCATTGTTTCCTGGCAGGGGCGGGCCAAACAGCGGTTGGACTTCTTCATCTCAGAGAGAAGGAGTTTGTGGAGCTTGCCATTGATTCTAAGGAGTTTGATTTCAAGGTGCTTTTAAAAGTAATTGTTGAAGTAACGTCAAATCAGTTTACTGGTGACGCCGTGACTTGAGAGAGCATTTGATTTGTGAGTGTAGAAAATTTGATGTTATGTTACATCAGCAAGAGTAAGTAGACTTCAAAAATTATATTTTCTTTGCTATGTTACCAAGGTGCATGTGGAGGGGGGGACCTATTGAGAGGAGGTGGTCGTAAAGGAAGTCATTAGGATAAACTTTCTGTAATGTCAAGATGAACATGTTTCAAATTTTATGGAAGTAGAAATCATTTGACAACTTCCTGCCCATGACCCCACATTGCTTCCCTCGGCCTAATGGAAATTCCATCTCTACTGGTAAAATGTTGTAGAGTCAAAAACAAATACTGTACTTTTAAAATTTGGTCTGCTATCTTCCAAGTTAAGTCAGAGAACTATCCAAACAAAGTTGTTTGGGAAGAGTGGGTTTCCTGCTTTCAAGCGAAATGTTGTTTGGACTATCAGTCTCGTACGATAACTCGTCGTGAAGATTTTCAGAATCGAGACTGTTCTTGGAAACTGCAACCATAGTTACTGCAATCACATCTCTCCATTGTTAGCGATTTTGATGCCCCACTGAGGTAAGAAAAATTCATCAGGAGTTGGCAAAAGTCATAGTCAGTAATACAAGAACCAGAAGATTATGGGATATCCTGACCCAGCTAGAAGTTGTAAATTTGTAAAGGTCACCTGTACTTTGGAATCAAGTGAACTTGGTTTATGTTTGCATTGTTGGCATTGTCTGTTAGGGGAGCAAGCTAACAACTTGGATGGGTTTAATGTAACATCAGCTCAGGGGGCTTTGTTTTTTTTTCTTTTTTTCTTTTTTTAGGAGCAAAATTAATGCTTTTGAGTATTATCTTGAACTTTCCACACCGTCACCAGTGGCTGTAGCGTGTTGTCATGAATTGCCAGTTTATGAAGTCGGTGGTTACCAAGCTGACTGTATGTAGTATCACAGACCTATGAAGATGGAAAGTGAGGAACATTATGCAGTCATGTTCTTGCAACCTAAAGCCTTACCTATTGGACTGTTGTTTATTGAAATGAACCAGCACCCATCTTAGTCATTACATTGATTATTAATACACTTCTGATAAGTGAAGTGATTCTTTTTTTTTTGAGTTGTTTTACTAGCATTTACTTGCATCTTTCTGCTATGTAGTGTTCAGTGATCTTCACAGACTTTCAAGAGAGGGTGTGGCCACTCGTGAAGCTCCTGTCTTGAAGCACGTTGTGGAGGGAACTCAACCTCACTCTCAAAATTTGTAATAATTGAATGTTAAATTTTTGCAAAATGGAGCCCCTAAAGTGGTCCCCCAAACCCCTTCCCTGGGACAGTACCAAGTGCTACAGCTCTGGTAAGCTCTGGTCAGCGTGTATCTCTCAACAGGAGTATCAGTGTCCAAGAGCACAAAAAGTAAAATCTCCCAAGTTCTGTGAACATTTCAGGTTGGTCTGGACACAGGTACTTTACCTCCTGGACGTGAAAATTCTAAATTCTGTTGTTGTATATCAATGTATCTTGCACTTATTTCCCACCCTCCTCAGTTCTTCCCCTCCCCACCGCCCCCCCCCCCCCCCCACTCTGATCTTCCCACTCAACTCACTTCAGGCAATTTCTGAAAGTGTGTCCTTCGTTGGTGCTCTCGAACGCAGCAGTTTCTGTACTCAGAATTGCAAAGTTTTACCAATGTACACTGTACGTGTAACAAATTTCAGCATATATGTTACTCAGAACAACTTCATTGTAATACCTGCACGTAAGATACTTGGTGCTACATTAACGTGGAAAGCAAAGCGTAACGTATTCGATTTCAGAAATAACTCGAAACCTAACCGAGTTTAGATTGTCGACCTACTATCCGCTACGGGTACCCGGGTACGAATTTTAGACCGGTTGCCAACACTTAGTTCTATGTCTGTGTAAAGCACAGTAGCAAAACTTGACCGCAGGTTGTTTTAGTCTATGGTACTTTGTAACAGCCATCCAGAATGTTATGTTTTGTAGTTTTAACAGATTCCAAGTAAGAAGACCAACATTGCACAATTTCGTGGAAAAAAGAGGGCACAAGTTGTTTTTATTTGTATGTGTTTTACCTAAAGGGATAAACGCCGTGGGAATTTCTGAAACGGTTAAGTGATGTCAGTTCACATGAAAAGTAAAAGATAACACGATACTTTCAAGGGTTTTGCAAGTGTTAGGTTACGACGGTATACCGGGAAAGTCACGGAGGTGCAAAAACAAAAGAGGAGACAAATTTTGTTTATTCTGAGTGATGTCTGAAAGCTTATGTTTAATAGTTACGAGCACAATTTTGCAGCAATGCAGGTTGGATTATTCGAATGTTAAGAACTTTTTGTGACGTCATAGATTCTAAGAGACATTTTATTGTAAAAACCGCAAAACCGAAGCACCTGGCAGGATTTTACTTAAGATGAGAGAATTTCTGATTTCGAAACGCGATCGATACTTTTGGAAAGAGTTATCTTTGGAAAAAGGTTTAAATGTTTGAATGCTTTTTACTTGTTTGAATTTTTATCAATCATGGGGTAGCAGGTGGAAAAAATGACTCATATCGCATTATATGGCGTAGGTATTAAACGACTAATTTGCAAAAGGCAAAGGGTTGTTTCAGTCCAATATGGAAGACCTAGTGAAAGTTGAATTGTTTTATCGTTTCAAAACGTAGACCAACAGTTACGACTGATGAGTTGCCACTTTGTTCAAATTTTGTGAAGACATCTTCTGTAACGGAACACCAGTTTCATGAGTTCGTCTTGCTTGTACAATTCGTTGGTTTTTTTTAAGTTTGCACAATTCGTTTTTTTTTTTTTTAAGTTTGTTAAAACGTTTGGTTCATTTCTACATCGCCCAACACGATACGGCCCTTTAAAAGAGCTCGCACAAAGTATTCGGTGTATCTCGTAGAATTAGGAATTAAAATTTCCCCTCAAAAAGGGATCGGTGACCTCAAGGGAGATTGCGACAGCCTTATCTACGTGGAGCACGAAGAGGGGGGAGGAGGAAAATGACGACCTCAAAACCCTTCGTTAATGTGTGTGTTATTATTGTTTACGGTAATACCAGTCTGTCTGTATGGATTACAATCATCATTGATTTCTCGTCAAGTGTACCAAACGGCGGAATTTCATCTCGCTATTTTATCTCGTTGTTAAACAGCGCCGATTATCTCAGTAAAAACTCTTTAGACAAGCGAACGCAATACTCCATGGGAACTTTAAACAACATCAACACTCAGTAGCACATCGAGCTGACGTCAGAAGCTCTGGATTCGTCAGCCATCTACACAAAATTTAAACGTAAAGATTCTCCTTACACCTTTCGTGCATTCGCATGTACCTGTCTTTCACTCAGCCATAGTGGAATATTCTCGGTTTCAGTGGTAAATGAAATGTTTTACGTGACATACACCCAAGGCTTGCTCATCACAATCACTGTCTTTTTGGGAACATTTCTCTACATTGTCTACAATCGAGTGGGTTGGGAAGGGGAAAGGAGAAGCAACCCAGCGGCATTTAAACAAATCAGGCTAGAACTGAGAAAAAGGGGAGAGCAAGGTTTAGGCAGTAATACGCATAGACCTAACAGCACCTGGATCAGTTTTCGTGGCAGGGAGTATTTAAGAATACTAGCAAATAAGCTGAAGTTATTTTTGGACAGAGAATAGTAAGCTAGGCAAGGTTGCGAATGGTCATCTAGATTTATAGGAACGTGTTCTCAAAACCAGATGTATCTCAAAGAGAAGTAAATGTTAGTTGGAAAAGGTGTTTGATGAGAGTGGTAGGCATTGGGAAGACTCCACTAAGTTGAATGCACTGTAGGTTGCTCAGGTTATTGTAGTATTCGGATTAAACAAGGATTTTCTCAAGGCTCGAACTCTTGGTATCAAATTGTTGGTCCAAAAAGTATTAACGATAAAGAATGAAGGTTGTTGCTTTGATTTGGAATGGGTAACATTCTGCAATAGAATAATGAATATTCATGATTACGGTATAACACCTTTAGTCAATAGTTTTTTTTTCTTTCGCTTTGACTCAACAACGTTGGAGCTCTTTCTTATACCATAAACCAGTCATGAAATCTCTGATTGTCTGTCTTAAGAAACTGCATATTTATTAAGTATTGTAATTATCCTCATTAATATTAATAGTATTAATATTGTCACCGCGCTTTACAGTTGCTGTAAATATACTGGACCGTCGACGCTTGTTCGTGTGAAATTAGAAGAAAACAAATAAAATGACGTAACAATTACTCCCATCTCATTCTGCTATTTTTTTTGTTTTAACAATTAAAGAACAATAATTCTTAAATAAATATTGACATGAAACTCTGGGGTCGTTGCAAGTACTTATGCTTCGGACTCGGTCGAATGAAACTCAACCGTGACGGTTAAAAATGACACTGATGACCCCAAATCCTTTCCACTCTAACCACTAACCAGGTTTTGACCAACATAGAATCAACCTTGTGGCTTTAGGCCACATATTGCAAGGTGCTTGAAAAATTCAAACATTTCCCAGGCCGTTCCCTGGCCATGTTCACCTTTCAGATGGTGTGATCTCACTGAGAATGGAAAATGCTCTTTCATTTTACCCCCCCCCCCCCCCCCACGTAAAGGAAGTCTAGAATCACAACTGCGCCCTTTCCTCTGTGACAATGGTAGGCCTATGTTGTGCCGTTTACACTATGACGGTGGAGGGTTAGTTTCTTGGTGTGCAATCACGAAAGGGAAAGACGGGCCGACAATTCATTGAGATCGCAAAACAAACATATCACACTTCAGTGTTGGTACCATAGAATTATGACAAAATTAGGGTTCAATTGTTGCCAAAAACAGGTCGAATTTTGAAAGGAAACGAACTTTAGCAACAGAAAAATCATCAGCAAAATCTCAATTATCACCATTAAGTTATTCTTGGAGGTCCAGGCCATTAACACTACTATTTTGGAACTGGTATCGACGTAGCACGCCAAACCAATCGCACGCAGTCAGTGTTTTCACAACACAAACGTGTCTACACTTAAAATGACATCATAAACAAAGATACGGTCAACGGGTAAACGGGTCATATATTATAGGGGAAACAATGTGACTGTTTTAATGAAAAATCAGATTTTTCAATTCTTTAATTATGGAAACAAAAAAGATAGATTCCTTGAAATGAGGCAGCTCGGTGGCCTTCTCTTTCAAGAAGTTATTCTCAGATAGAAATCCAGTTGTTTGTCGCTCAAGAATAATTATTTTCTTCATTCAAAAAAAATTTTAACGGTGCATCTTCCGTAACTCCATCCTGTGCATAAATTGTTAAGGAAGTGAGGCTCTTGCCAATGTTTGCTGATGACCCGAATGGTTGGCTTAACAATGTTTAAAACTATTTTCTATTTTTTTTATTCCATGTTGATGCATTTTAAGTGCAATAATGCCCTTAAGCAGATTGCATCAGGTCGACTAACTTATAGTGTAGCACATTATGTAGCTGTATCATGTGACACCCTGGATGAAGTTATGGCCTCGTAATGATAAATAATGTATTAAAAATTTAACTCAGTACACAGAGTGTACAGATATAAAATCACTTGTGTGTTGGTCGTTTTTTTTTTTCTCGCTCTCTCTCTCTCTCTCTGCGGTGGTAGTGTTGTATCATGGAGCTCCATGTTTATATTACCCTATTTCAACTCGAAACCTGCCGGAAAGAATTCATTGAAAGACTCACCCCGCAGACAATTTCAATTCTGCCAACCACTTATCCCTTCCACAATCTGTTTAAAATTACTTTACTCAAATCAATGGGCCTCGGTGTATGATGTGTAATAGGAGCTACTCTGCATATCTTTCGAATTTGCTTTCAATCAAAGAGCAGAACCAGTTGATAATTTTGCAATCCACCAGCCAAAAATATAAGCTTGAGGTGATGAGTGATTGCCTTTAACTTTATAGCTAATGCTCTTCTTTCCATCTCAGGACGAAATTGTCGCTCGACTGTGATATTACGCGTCGCTTTCTTTTTTTCTTTTTGTTTAAAGGGAAATAAGGCGTTTCTTTTACTGACAACAATCATATCTTTTAAAACCAATTTTTGTGGACGTAGATAGATCATCCCAAATAAGGGAGGACAACCGTCTTCTCCTCAAGAAATAAGTTTCTCACAGATAGAAATGCAGTTATCTGTTGTTGAACAATAATCTGTTCAACCAAACTTTCCAAAGAAATGATGCATCTGCCGTTATTCATCACATTCATAATTTTTTGAGGAAATGCAGCTTTTGTAGATGTTTAATGATGAGACCGAATGCTTTTACAACGATTAATGCTATTTTCTTTTTATGTCATGTCGTTATATTCTAAACGTCCTATTTCAGTTTAATTATTGGATTGGGTAGGCCTACACTTCCCCCGCCCCCCACCCTCCCGGAGTCCCTCGCTCCTCTTGCCTCAATACCCAGGAACAGTTTACGAATTACAGAATATGAACTGTAAGTCTTAGTCTTTCCAGACGATCAACAGTATAGGATGAAAAGATCACCCAGTTTCGTAATACCTGCCAGCTGCAGTTACCGATCAAAGCCAACGTGGCGCAAAACGAGCAGGGATTATCAACGTGTCAAAATTTACATTTTTTTAGCTATCATTTTAACTTCGATGATGTTTTGCGAATCTGGATCGGAGGCATTTGCTGACATGTAGGAGGTTTCTCGGTGAGGTCGATTCACCTCTTGGGAAAATAGGTGTTTGCCCAGTTCGTCCTCTTATTCTATTTATGGGGTGTTCTACAAATCACCACGTTTCACATTTTAACGTTTTCCTTTAGCGAACAGGTGTCGAAAAGAAGAGTAAGTACACCCTGTAGTATTGAAAGAACTGTTAAATTTCATATTAACGGATACAACATTTCGGGTTCTACTCTTATGTTTGTGGATATTTTCTCAGGGCATTATTCAGGAGGTTCATTTTTTTCCTTCGTCGTATTCATACTAAATATGTTCTTTGGGGTCATCTATGTTTTTACCTTCGCTACAAATAAGGCACATGTTAAACACATGCATTTCTCGAAAGTGAGGAAGAAAGGGCATAAAGCACATTATCTAAAAGTGATCTCTTTGTGACGTCATCCTTGAACCTTTATATTTTAATTGCATGAAGATTCATGAAGAGAAATAATTTCTTTCCAGAACCCGACACCTCTACCAAGAAAACAAATATATTAATAAAGTCACATTTTTAAGCTTTTGTTTTCATTTTTGTTTCGTTTTATAAACTTGTGAAGGGAAAAACTGAGAAAGAACCTTTTTATCAGGATAGCATGGGTACAAACTAACATCATACATCGGTTCCCTTAAAGGAGAAGCACTGTATTTATTTACAGAAAAGATCACATTCTTAAAACCATATTGATGGGGTCAGAATGATACATTATTCGAAAAAAAAGACATGGCGGTAGTCTTTCTTTCAAAAAATAAGTTTCTCACCGATGGAAATTCAGTTACTTGTTGCTCAAGAATACTTTGCCAACTCAAATATTCAAAAATTCAAATATTGCATCCTCTGTAACTCATTTGGTGCATATTTCTTTCAGGACACGAAGCTAATGCTGATGTTTATTGGCTGAATGAGACTGAATGGTTTAACAACGCTTTAAGTTATTTTCATGTCATGTTAGTTAGTTTTGAAGGGAATATTTTTAAGTAGGAATGTGACAACCAGTGTGCGGAGTAGTCATCCCACACATGACATTTTCGGTAACTCACATGCGTGATACCAGGTGCATGTACTTTATTTTTTTATTATTTTTTTAATATCTGAGTATGTGTCGCATGACAAAATGTTAATAGGTGTATTATCGGCACCGAGCAAAAGGCAATAAAGAAAGTTCAGTAGTTTATAGGACACTTGAATTCTATAGTCCCTGAAAAAAAAAAAACATTTTGATCTAAAAGCAATGTTTCTGAGGAAAATGCTCAAAACCTGTCAAGAAAACAGAAAATAATAGAGAAAGAAAATAATTAGTTGGCTACACATTGATGTCAGGTTTAGCATATTGAAAGTTAACATCTTTGTAAGAAATACCCATCAGATGGACGAAAAATGGGTTCATATTAAATAATTCTGATGGATGCAATGTACAAATAAAGAGGTAAATCTGAGGTAGACAATCTGTCATAATGTCAGAGGAGCAAAAGTTACCATATAAATTTACGTTATTTGACACTCTTTTTGTCTTTTGTAACATTTACACACACACGCAATAATTCTATAGTTTCTCACGGGTAGAGCTTTCATTTTCTCTCTTTTTTCTCTTTTCTTTTTTTTTTTTCTTTTTGTTTTGCAAATTTAGAATACCGATTTCTTCGTACATTGAATACCAACTTGTCTATGCTTATTTTAACCTTTGCAGAATGGATAGTTCACCTTCATGGCATATTTAGACGTAAAAAAAGAACAATTTACGTCGACATTGTTTATAAAGGTGATTATAGAGCATATTTTAAAGACTAACGGACCAACTATGTGTTTTATGTGTGGTTTTAGAGTTAAAAAAATCATGATTTGTGAAGAAAATTGGCAACACCACTTTTTACGCAATCCTAGTTTTTCTTTCTTTCTTCAATCTTTTTTATTGCTGTTGTAAGCTGGAGTGAGTTTGTTTACCACACATGTTGACAGATTTGTACTGCCCTAAAGGCAAAAAACTGCCTATACCTATGGGAATTACATGCGGGGGGGGGGTAGCAGTGTAATACTAAAAATGTATAGATTTTAACATTACATCACTTTGTCGTGACCTTTGCCTAGCCAGTAATACTGGACCCAATTTTGCGCGGGAGGGCATAAACATCGGTCGGAGAATTTTTAAACGTCATGACCCCCGGATCGCTCCCGTAAATTCGCAACTATGTGTTATACCACCCCTGGTTAAATCTGTTTAACTAATAGCATACATTTCAGTAATCGTGTTCTTCTTATGAGAAGGGAGGGGGTAGACTATCCTGTTCTGATATACTTCTTGGTTGTCATTGAATTCTGATCGGTATTGGCCTACATACTTTTAAGAGTTAAATCGTTTTTTTTTTTTTCTCTTCCTGATAAAAGAGTCTTCTCGTATACATCATTGACATGGCCGTAGGCTAACATTAGAGAATACTGTCAGAACTCATTCACCTACGCGTAGCCTAACATGATAGAGCACTGTGAGAAATTAATAACCTGACCGTAAAGCATAACATGATAATAGTCTCACCAATTAATGTAGCCTAACACGATAGAGTATATCGCAAGCAATAATTGACCGACTACATGTAGCCTAACCACATAACCGGGTAGAGTGACTGTCAACTATCATTGATGTGACCGTCGCCTAACATAATAGCATGTGTATAATGATTACTCTCACAAATAATTGACTTGGCCGTAGCTTAGTCGATTACAAAATTGTTCAAATGATTCTAACGTAATAGCCGGAATCTTGTCACAAATCAAATTATATTTTGGCCTACACGTGAAGACGCAAAAGTTTAGGAGTGGAGTAAAATTTTATTTCAGTAGAGCAATAGCTTATCACACAACATAAATATGTTAATAGGTGACTCACAAACATCGCAATATAACTCACGACAATCATGTAGATGTAACAAGAAAATAATGCAAGCCGATGTAAGTTTATTCCTGTCATTGACTCTCTTTTTCTTTCATACGTGTTTCCTTTTTTTATAAATGTTTTTATCAATAAATACATTCAATGAATTTTCTTCACATGAAATAACTGAATTATGTACATTCGTTATCAATTGCTATAATACACAGGAACATACTGCACCTTCTACTGTTACTGGGATAAGCGTTTCCTGTAAAACTGGATATCAATTTACTTAATTAAGGGAGGGAGCTATTTTTTTTTATTACTTTGCGTACCTGAGATTTGCTTCAAGCGCAGACAGTCAGACGTCTGGCATTTACGACGTAATGGTATTAGTACGGAGGAAGACCAGGTTAGATATACTGATGATAATCAAAATGGCGGTGACAATAAATCATATCAATTCAATAAGATTTCACAATAAAACACATCTTGATATTGGGTAAAAATATAGCTAAACTGCGAAAACTTTCTCAAACTTCTTTCTCTAGAGGATAAATAGCGACATACTAATCAATAATACCGTTAAGTCTTTACAAAATGGGGAGAAAGTTTGTAATCTACAACCTCTTTGGACTTTTGTGGAACAAAAGGACCAATAAGATGAAAAAGAGGTACAACTGTTTCGGGTGAAATATACAACAGTTTATAATTTTGAAGAATTCTACTGGAGCATTACATTACAATTTCGTCATGGAGTGTTCCTGTCATGACCATGTTTTTTCAGTACTTTTTGTCTACTTTAAATGCAATTTTAGTCCTTTAAAATACATATTCCTGAGAATTATTCACGAGAGACAAAATGACACCATACTTGCAAGTACTAACCTAAAAGTTTCAAAGCAAAAAGGCCAAAAAAAAAAAAAACGAAAATAGAAGTTCAGATGTCAACTGCATGGGACATGCGGGAAAGCCGAGAAGACAGGGGCGACAGGGAGGAAGTTCTTCTGACGTAGGCCACCCAAACACAAAAAGGGTTACTGCTCCTCTGCTCAAACATAAATAGTTGTCAAAGTCCATCTGCTTTCCTGAGTAAAAAGTGCATTAAATGTTGTAGGTCCAAATATGAATATTACCGTCCTAAAGGAAATGTATTAAGGAATCTCGCTTTTCTGTTTTGTCCTTCAGTTATTCATGTTCAGAGTTCCCCGTATATTCCAAGTATCATCAAACCTGCATAGTAATTATGTGGCTGTTTTAAACCTCTCACTCTCTCACTGCGTATGGTTAATGTTGGGTTACTGAGGCAGGATAAGTTTGCATTAATTAATTTTTTGCTACAACATTTCTTCAATCTTTACAATGTTGAATGGCAAATAAAAGTATGACCCTGAGATTTTTCTTATTAAAATTAAGTAAACCCGTATAAGTTAGCCGATTGTTTCTATAGGTAATGGTTTCTATAGGATAATCGATTATGTACAGTTCTATATCATCATAGCTTTTTAACTTTTGGCTATGTCTACATAGTAGCTGCGTTCCATATCTGGACGCTGGGTGTCACTGATTTCAGTAATTTGACATTAGCAGATATAATGTCCTCGATAGGGTTTCCCAATTTTTATGTTCTGAAGAAGGGAAGAAGGTCTAAATCTGCAATCTATCTCATTCTGCACTCTTTAAGTCCTTTTGAGTCCACACGACCTTGTTATAAGTTCAAAGGCGTTTTTTTTTTTGGTAGTCATGGACTAAATAAAAACTAAAATAATTTAAGAAATACATGATGGTTTACGTTTTTATAGAATTTTGTTTGGTAGCATTTACGAAGACTGAACGATTTTTTTCTCAAACTTATCGGCTATGGAATTTGGAGGCGCCTTGTTAATAAGTTAGCTGCGGGCATCAAGTTGCTATGCGACGTATAAAGTCAGCTGCAGTGGCGCCTTTACTGTGCATACAGGCAATGATCGGTATCTAAGGCTAGTACTGATGTTATCAACAGGCAAGTCACAATGTCGAATCTCATTGCAAAGGTAGATCATAGTTAAAGATAAGTTCATTCCCTGTCCACTTTGGTAAAATTACTTTTCCATGAAATCGTTTCGTGACACTAGAAAATCAATCGTCACGAACCGCAACGAAAAAGCAGAAAGATGGCCAGACATGATGATATCACCATATGTTTCACCGGTAACCGTACACCAGAAGAACATTCATCTTCAACATCGACGAAATTAATACGGTTTTGAAGTCCTATGTACACTGGGGATTGGCCCTTTATGTAGTCGCTCATCGTAGATGTGTCCAAATTTCCTGTGAGTAGTGAGAAAATGTAGGGAAAACAATCACAGTCATGTATGACAGAGAGACAGTGAGGGCAGACAAGCGAGTGTGCATACAGTATAGATGTGTTGTAGCCTATCACAACATTCGTGTTACCCCGAATAGCCTACACAATTAACTGTTCAAAACTAACAAACTAAAACCCTAGTAAATCAATTTTCATCCACGTGTGATACAATTGCAAGTTGAAAAGTGGTCTTCCCATGAGCTATAAGATTTTTCCTCTTTGACATGATGATTGGTTATCCACGTTTGATGTAACATTACAATGAAAACATCTGTCCTGTACAGAGGGTGCAACCAGAGGAAACGTTTTCAACTTTGTCCTCTAAAAATAGTAATATATTATTTGTCTCCGTCCTCACATTTTAAAGCAATCTCCATCACTTACATATTTTCTTGCTTGTCCAGGTTTTCTTTCTTTTTGCTGTTTCCAATTGGTTAATGTCCTTTAATACAAGTGAAATTTTCCAATTGCTAAACCTGCATGGACTACTTTACGTGTTATTGCCTTGTCCAATAAATTCGAATAGATGAAGGGGGGAGATCAAACTCGTGAGCGTACTGTTTCAGTGTCCGATACGTCTTGGAATAATATCATACAAGATCTGCTATAGCTACACAATCATCATTTCTACGTAACATTGAAGGGAAAGGCCTACTGTACTTTTTAATCATTTCAACTTGACCTTATAGATGGGGGGGGGGGGGGGGTTCGTATAATACAGGGCACATTTACATACACACACTTGTAAGTTACAATCAACACCTACGGCGTGGGGTAGAAACGGCCAGCCTTAGTCCGCGCGCATAAGATCGAAAGCAGGAAAAGACAGATTGAACAGGAGGAAGGGGGCGGCATGTCTACTCACCTGTGACGTAATTAGTTTTATGTTTTTGAATGACATCAAAACCATCTCCTCCTCCGGCTACGTAATTGGTTGTTATGACTTTATACATTCGGTCGGGATCTAATGGTTCCAATACCGGTACAGAACAATTAGTGCAGATTATGTGAGCGGTGACGACACGATTGCCTGGTTCGTTATTGAGGTTGTATGTAACTGAGATACCTGAAAAAATTGATACAAAAATTTAAAACGTAAACTCCTGACATTTTCTGTTCAAAATGTGTAAATATTACAAAGATAGCTGTTTTCGTGTTTTCTGTAATATATCTTTAAAATATGAACTGATATGGATACTAAGACGAGTGATTGGATACAACAACTTAGGTCTGTCAACAAAATAACTCTGTCTGTCTGTACGTCTGTCTACAGTCTCTTTGTCAGTCTAATTTCCTGATGTCTGAAAATTAGACCGACAGAGAGATTTAAAATGTCTGATTGTATTTTGTTCTGTTTCTCCGTTTGTTTGTTTGTTTCTTTCTTTCTTTGCTTGTGTCTGTCTGTCTGTGTGTCTGTCTGTCCGTTTGCAGATCTGTATATCTTTTGTGGTCTCTGACTGCCTTTTTGTGCTTACGTCTCCCTCACCAGTTGTCTGTCTTTATGCACACCTGTATGACAAACTATCTGACGGTCTAGCTTTGTGTACGTCTGTGAAGCTGTCTGTCTGTCCTTCTGAGTTCCTGGAGGTCTGACAGTGTGTCTGTGTCTCGGACTGACTGCTTTACCGTTTGTCTTTCTGCACGTCAGTCTCACTGTCTGCATGTCTGCATTTCTTTTTCTAATTTTCCACTGACCTGCATATTGTAGAAACTCCCCAGGATGTATTACTGGATCGTAATGGGCCACTGAATGCTCCAGGACTTCCAACAAATACCGGCCTTGTAACTCAAATATATCGTTGGTGTTCCCAAAGGGTAAGACACGGATGACGTCACCAACGGTAATTTGTCCTGTTTGGTAAAATACCAAGAGATAGTTGCAATAGAAACACCATAACAATGTTTTTTTTTCTTTCTTTTTTATTTCAAAATTCTAATTGCAAACGTTTTAAGCCTACTCCCTACCGTCAAGACAGTGAGAATAGCCCTTCTGATTTTGTTTTCTTGTCTTGTTTTGTAAGTAATGATTTGCACAATTGCCAAAGGTTGAACAAAAAAATGTACAATGCAACTGTTAATTCATTAATTGCCGCATACCATGAGCAGAGCACTTGAAGTATGGGAACCCCACCCCCCCCCCCTCCTCCACACACACACACACACACACACACACGCACACGCACACACATGTGTAAAGAAAAGTTTCTAATACTGCCTAGGCCACAAACTCACTGACAAGTCTCTCACAGTCAATGGAACGCTAGTCGTTTTCCACATCAATTGGGTTTTCTTGATTCATTGCTATATTTGCTACAAAAATTGGGGAATAATCCAAATATGGCAAAACATAATTAAAGAAGAAAATAAAGAAAAGAGTGCAAACTAAAATCTTTCGGTTAAGGCCGGATGTCGAGGGTACTTTTCGCTGTTAAAAATAACTAAGACTGTGACTGATTCCATGGAGGATCATAAAACTTTGCGAAACCATTTCAACTCATTGACTGACGAAAGATCGTATAAGGAGTGTCACTGAGACATTTACACAGCTGAACCGGAACTGAAACACTCTACGGATGTGTGCAAATAAATAAAATTCTTTATCGCTTTCAGGCTTTTTTGGATTGCGTATGTGGGGGGGGGGGGGGCATGGGTATGTGTGGAGTGAGGGTATGTGTGTGTATTTATGTGTGAACACTTTCAGTTTTTACCGTCTGCGATTTTCGTGTCGAACATTTCCAGAAAATGGAACGATAAGTTGTTGGTGGAATCTCGTGACTGTCATTCGCTGAATGAATGCTCACGTATTTGTCAATGCATCGCACAGAATTCCATCAATCGGGTTGTAAAAGACTCAAAAACTGAGACTAAACCAGAAAAACAAAAGGCTTTGTGATTCCTTGCCACATGGTTATATTATAACAAGCATGAATTATTCACATGACAAGTATGAGATCAACTGCAGTTACTGGTCTTGAAACACCACATTAATAAGCCTTTAACCCAAATAACCTTTATTTTGGTGACCTCAAATGACATTTGACGTCCACTAAAAGCAATAGGGATCACCTACCCAGTATGGGGAACCTACACATCAAGTATGACATCAGTCAACATTACTCTTCTGGAGATAATGTGCTAGAAAATTTTCACCTCGGGGGACCTCAAACGACCTTTGACCTCCACAAAAACAATAGGAGTCATCTACTCAATATGACTAACCCACACACCAAGTATGACATCAGTCACACTTACCCTTCTAGAGATACTGTGTTTACAATGTGTTTACAGTTTGACTCAGGGTGACCTCAAGTGACCTTTATCTCCACCAAAAACAATAGGGATCATCTACTCACTATGACCAACAAACACACCAAGTATGGCATCAGTCGCAGTTACCGTTCTTGAGATATCATGTTTACAAGGTTTTCACATTTTGACCTCTGGTGACCTCAAATGACCTTTGACCTCCACCAAAAGCAATAGGGATCATCTACTTAATATGACCAACCCACACAGTAAGTATGACATCAGTCACAGTTACTCTTCTGCAGATAATGTGTTTACAAGGTTTTCACATTTTGACCTCTGGTGACCTCAAATGACCTTTGACCTCCACTAAAAACAATAGAGATCATCTACTCAATATGAACAACTCACACACCAAGTATGACATCAGTCACAGTTACCGTTCTTGAGATATCGTGTTTACAAGGTTTTCCCATTTTGACCTCTGGTGACCTCAAATGACCTTTGACCTCCACCAAAAGCAATAGGGATCATTTACTTCATATGACCAACCCACACAGTAAGTATGACATCAGTCACAGTTACAGTTCTGGAGATATTATGTTTACAAGAAGTGTCACATACACACATACACAAACACACACACACGACATCACCATCGCATAGATTCCTTCTGCCTTCGGCAAGGAATCAAAAACTAAGACTCTGTAGAGAACATGTAGCAAACATTTACTTTTGATTTCTATGTGAAATGTTGTTAACACAAAAGGAAAGAATTAACCAAATTGTGTTTACCTTGAACTATGGTGCTACGGATGCTTCCAGATGGCATAATCGCTATGCTGACGTCGCTCCAGGAGGACTCGTCTTGGTACATTATATGCTCCCATAGCATTGCGTCACACACCAGGTTGCCAAGGTTACATTCCCTTTCTCTGCAACTGTGGATATCCCCGTCCAGTAAGACGTGAGTTTGACCTACGACCTCTTGGAAAGAGTCTTCTACCACAACGCCCATTTCTTCAACCTGGGCCAAAATGGCTGGATCTAAATACCGAAGGACAATGTAAGTTAATTCGGTTAGTTACCTATCTTAGCTCGATTGCTAGACGGAATAACGGTCACACGCGGTCCTCGGATCCCTATCATTAACGCAATCCGTTCTGCGACTTAAAAAACAGAATTTTCCTCAGGCAGCATCAACGTTTTGTCATAATTTTCGTGCATTTGATAGATGGGACCACCAGCAGTGTTCTGTTGAATCTAAATCTTCAGACTCCATTGGAAAATGGGAGGGCTCCCAATAAACATTGTAGTCCCAGAAAATTTATTTCAACAATTTTTATTGTATAGCAAATTGCAGTATTTGTTTTAATAGTGTGCTACAACCGTTGATGATTGCATAAGAAAGAAGAGTTAGTTCTTGTATACTGATAATTTTTTGCAAGTGATAGCCACCTTGATGAGAAAAAAATCCAATTCAACTGTATTTTAATACGTATTGGAAAGCATGACAAGAGTGGCGGTTGGCCGGGGAAGAGGGTTGTGGGGGAAGAGGTGTCCCCGTCACCTTTTACAAACTTTTTCACCTAGTGGGTAACCTTAGATGCAATCTAGTGAAATATTTGGCTTCTTATGAAGTCATAAAATGTGCTGGACTGGATATGAGAAATTCCAACTGCTATTTCTGATTCTTCGACCATCGTCGCTCCTAGAGTGAAATATGAGAAATTTAAATGGTATTTCAGATTTTCTGAAAAATCATTCAATTACCAGATACCCTTAGATCCAAGCTGGTGCAATATTTGGCATCTTTGCAAGCCATAAAATGTGCTAGCCTGAGACGTGGCTATGGCAACTTCTGGGGGACGAAACTCCCACCCCCCCCCCCCCCCCTCATCCTTCACATCTCCCGATCGATACCGCCCTGATACCACGTAGAAAAAAAGAAATACGTCGGTAACAAGGATTGTCCTGTGGCTCAGGGTGTCTCATCGAGATTGGTTCAACACCATGCTGCTGCGTATAGATTAAATGGTAGTAAATGGAGAGGTTTACTTCACAGTCATCTTAACGTATTCCAAACATGCAGTCTACCACAGACCTCATGTCGACCAGTTGACACCGACATACATACTTTGTTCTGGTGAAGACACGTGAAGGGGCGCTATTCCAAAATGCGTCTAGCCATTTGTTGTTGACGTGGTGACCACTTGAATTTTTATCCTCAATGGATTCACAACAGAACATTTTAAAAGAACTTTTTAGAAGAACTTTGACAACACAAATCAAATATAAATTTATACAAAAAACGACATGCATGAAAAAGAAAAGGACACAGTTATTCACAATGCTAACAGAATAAAGGTAAAGCACCAGAAAAGGTGGTATTTCCACTCTGGCCCTGTAGGTTAACATGAATACAAAAACATAAAAAACTAACCAAAAAAAAAAACAAGCAGTGAATACGAAAGGTGCATTATTGATGTAGAGCCAGGTTTGTGAGGAGAGAAGTATCAACTGTTATACCCGCTATCCAGCAGAATTGATTCTCCCAAATACATCTTCATTAATGCTGGCCTCGACTGACCACATATCGTAATTTTCACTCAGCTCCTCCCCTTTAATAGCCCTCCCCCCCCCCCCACCCACCGTCATTATCGGAAGTATCCGAAATAACTGCCAATTCACGGACTTGATTGGCATTTCATAACATTTGTTTATCTTTCCTATGGTTTCATCTGGCGATCCAACCCCTACACTCACCCCTACCATTTCGGTTAGTATAAATATTTGTCCGCATTACCTTTGTACCCGGGGGTCGTTACACTTTCCCTTTCCCTGGGACTTACTGTTGTAAACGCTCTTCTGTGTCCAGTGCCAGTGGTGATCAACTGAGAAACTGCTCCCCGAGGGCTCTCAAACGATGATTAATTCTACTTAGTCTGATTAACTGATTAATAGTCCAGCTTATCGTTAAAAACCCGCTCGTGCGAAATGAACATGTGACCAAACTGTTTGGACGGTCAACATTTGAACCATGATAAAAATCAAAAGAACCCTTGAGAACAAGACCGTCTGCGACTGACAAATACATCACCATCGTGGCACGCAACTACCTAGACAAGATGACTGGCGTCTACAGGGAACTCAATGGAATAGACCAGAACCCAAAAGTATTTCATCTTAATTATTATTCAATTGCTGAGGCTAAGAGGCAGTTTGAAATACCAACCAACATTTAGAAACACTCGACTGATATTTGGAACTATGAGAAATCATTGTTGAACGTGTGAAGTTAATGCGATACGCAATAGAGGCACAGGGTTAATACAAGAACTATATGTGTGTTTATGACGAGGAGGTTGGAATATATAGGATGGACGTAAGATTGACATGTTAATTTCAATATTTATCACAAGCTTTCAGTCATTTTCGGCCTTCGTAACATTCTGTCGTTCTTCTACATAATGAAAGAATTAAAATTAGTGTCCCTTTCGATTTTGTCCTCTTTTGTTTTGGTGGGGGAGTAGTAACTTGTAAGGCTTATCATAATTTAATTTTTATTTTATTTTTAATTTAAGAAAATACTTTTTTTTCAATTAGAAGCAGCTAGTGTTTTTAGTTTTAGAATGTAGCTTTCATTTTCTAGTTGTGACGTCATCAGCAGACATTCTTTCTCTGCAGACTCAATTTTGTTTATTTCACATTTGCCAATCTTCTTTTAACTGTTACACCGTAACACCTATTTTTTACCTAACATTTTCAATCTTGTCTAACTTCCATTCACCTACACATGTTAATGAAGTCACTTTAAACTCAATTTACAATTTGTTATACTTCTGTATCTGAAACATTGCAAAAGAGATGAAAGATTTTACGAATTATCTTTAACAAATTTGATGATGGTAAGTTGGGAAAAAAAATCTTAATGAAAAGCCAAAATGTATTATCATCTCGATATTAAATTATTAACGAAAACTGGCTCAATCGACTTCGGTTCATCTCTGCTTACCTTCTTCAACCTTCTCATCGAGTAACTCGGGATTTCCTTTCCAGCTGAGTATCTTCCCATCTTTGTCAAACTCTACCTCAAGATGTCCTAAATATTTACCCAAGCTGCCATCTTGTACCACGAGGACGTTGACCTTGGGGTCATACTCGGGATTAACGACGATGGGGTAGTCATCGTAAACCGGGGTCCTCTCCCCGTCGGGAACGTCACCTGGAAAACAACCATGGAAGTAGTTAACGTCACAAAAAAAATCCTTGGTCGTAAAATGAATAGCCATAAGCTATTTACATTGCACCATAAAGAAGATGTTAAAAATATGTCCGATGTGGTTCGTTTTATTTTAATTTAATTGATAAATGAATATAAAATGATTAAAAGAAAAAAAATATATAAAAGTCAGTTTGAATTAAAATAACCGTTCACTCAAGCAGATGGATGTGAAAACGTGAAGTAATTAAAAGAGAAAAGATTTGAGATGTGGACTTCTGTTACTCTCTCAATTCCAAAGAGTGAAATTAAGGAACGACTCCAAATTAATACTGAATATTCACTCTAAAAGGAGTGAGAAGAACTCTTTTCGAGAGAAACTTTTCACTCCAAATAAAGTCCTCCCTAATTTCACTCCGAAAAGAGTGATCTTTCACTCTAAAGGTTTTAGAGAGTACCGACCATTCGAAAGATTCGTTGATTTGATATACGACATGCAAGACGTACCTTTAAATGACCAATAGAATGAATGGTATTAAAAATAAAAGAAAAGAAGAGAATCATTAATGCACAACCTCAATGATTGGATAGTGAAACTGGTGTAAAGTGTATGCGAGTTTAACTCCAACTAATGACGTGGCTTTCGTTAGTCTGTACGTCCGCGTGGCATTTCATGGTTTTGTTGGCAACCAACGACCCATACCATTATTCCTATACGTAGTGGTGCATTACTACGACGGTGCCAAAGAATGTTAGCCCCATTCAAATCATCGTTTATAAAAAAAAAATAAGGTTAGGTCTTGACCAATCACAGTGATGCTTCAACAAAGGACATTTTTTCGTCGACCTGAAAGCATTATATATCCATTTTAAAATACCAAAGAAGGTAACAATAGCCTGGGCTATTGTAATAACTAAACCTCCTGTGTCACCTTCACCTATTCGGAACTACTGCAGGTGTGATATGCAGCTCTATGGTACACACAAACAATGAACAATCAAATCAAAAATTGTCCCTTTCAACCCTTTGCCCCAATCTCGGGGATTTAATTGATACTATTTTTGGCACCAAATGTGCATCATTGGTAACAGTTAGTAGAAATACTAAAGATTATAGAAAGGACGTTTACACTAAACAAGGCGCTTTGTCTGGAAAGACGCTATGCCGCCAGGAAAGGGGGTCGGGGTTAAGGAGAAGACGGTCAATATTACCTTTCACCTTTAAGATGAAAGACCTACATGAAAGAAAAAAAAGTTACATGTGTGTATGGGTGTCTGGGTGAAAATGGAAGGGTCAATACAGCTATGGAATTCTACGCTAGGGTGAGGTGTACTCCAGCATGGGGTAATAAAGTACAGCACAATGCGAGGTCTTTATATGTCCATAATGTTTTTAGAAAAGATAACACAATATATCAATATACACGTACATAGAATATGTGTGATACTTTGTCTGCAAAAGTTAATATATCAGGTATTTGATCACATACCACAAAAGTAATTTACAATTCCACTTTAAAGGGAAATATGGCGCTTGCTTTACAGAAAACATCCATATTTTTAAAACCAATGTTTGTGGATGCAGAATGATAGATTATTCAAAATAAGGAAGGACAGTAGTCTTTTTTTTCAAGAAATAAGTTTCTCACAGGGAAATATGGCGTTTGCTTTACAGAAAACATCCATATTTTTAAAACCAATGTTTGTGGATGCAGAATGATAGATTATTCAAAATAAGGAAGGACAGTAGTCTTTTTTTTTCAAGAAATAAGTTTCTCACAGACAGAAACTCAGTTATTTGTTGCTCAACACTAATTTGTTCACCCAAACTTTTGAAAATTCAAATGATGCATCTTCCGTTACTCATCACATGCATAATGTTTTGAGGAGATGAAGTTTTGGTACATGTTTATTGATGAGACTGAATGGTTTAGTAATGACTAAAGCTATTTCTTTAGTACGACATGTTGGTGTATTCTAAACGCCCTATTTCCATTTAAAATCTAGGCCTAAATGATAAATGGTCATTTCAAAGAATTTGGTGATCTCTGAAAGTATCACGAGTGACATTTCATGTATCGCAAAACTGAATTCGCTCACGTTTCTGTAAATACAACCAAAAACACTCCAGTAATTAGGTGTAGGCTATGCTGCATTATATCAATAAACTTTACCGTGACTATTTTGCTACATTAACATCTATGGACATGTCCCTACATTAAGTCTGCGTTTTTTGTCGAATTATTAACCGTAATTTCGATGGTATGTTTATACTTGCTTTTATTTCCTATCCTAGCAATTCAAAATCTCATTTTTCTTCCTGTTGATTCCTTTGGTGAGACTATGTATGTATTACATTACGTGAGGGACATGCTAGTCAGCACCGTACCGTGACTGCAGACCAGCAGGTACTGAGAGGTCTTTTCCATTTGCTAGACCTATTAGATTTTGCAATTCGACGAACGTGAGTTCCTTTCGTCCGACCGTAAAAATGCTGCAACATTTACACCTAAATATGTTCACGTCACTTTAAATGACTTAAATCGGTCCATAATTTTATCCAGTCTGGCAATTTTGAGATCCTTTGTGACCTAAAGCTCGTAATTTAAGCTTTGACGAGACTTATGGCGGAAAGCTGTCACGTTGGAAGTTGGATTAAGCCATCCTTATCCGCTGAAGTCACACCTTCGTTCTCCAGTACTCGGACCTGGATCGAAGGATTTACGGGCACCCTCAGTGAGCTTAATGACGTCATTCACACGTGACATGCATGCATTATGTGTTATATGTGTTTACTTACCGCAACGGCAAGTTTCTTACCGCTGTGATTTTTTTTTTTCGGAAAGTATGAGAATCATGTATTTTACTTTAATTAACCATCAAATATCACAAGGCGATTTAAGACATGCCCCGATTATCCTCTTTTGTTATGCAAATTCATACTCACGCTACCTGCAGCTTGTCTAAATTGCTCCTTCTTGTAAGGCACGACGAACGAAAATTGTTCCCGGAGAGGGGTTTGAGGTTCCCTTTCCCTTTTGATTTTTTTTTTTTTTTTTTTTGCTGCTTTATGCAAGGTTTCTAAGATACAAAATGATGTTATCTTGCCAAAACTTTGAAGATATGGTAGCATTAGGCTATATACATAATCTTACGCAACGAGAGAACTTTAAGAATAAAAAGCTGGAAATACATCTAAATGGAGCTGTAAATGCATGGGAATGTGTAGATAGAGACATGGAAATATTCTAAAAACAGAGATTTATGGGGGATATGTTGAATCATGTCCCATTGTCATGAGGGGGGACCCACCCTCACGAAAAGGAGGATCAATTCAGGATCGCCGTCCTGAATGGTTGAGGTGGAATGGGGGGGGGGGGGGGGGAAACAGAGGAGAGGAATATGAAACAAGGAGGAGGATGGTGAGAGGAAAAGGATGATGACGGAAGAAGGCGTAAACTAAGATCCTCTAAAACATTGCCTTAAGAGGAGACTGGTAGTGGAGATGGAAGAGGCATCTGGCATGGAATGGTATTAAAATGTCTTACTATAAATCCACTCGATTTTTATTTAGACTAAAAATATTCGCAAAAACAATGGGCGAATGGCGAACAAATAAGCCTCCGTTATTCGCACGATCGTTACACGATCGTAACCTCTAACCATAAACGTAATCCAAATAATGATCGCTGATTGGCTTAAACCTTGTCCGAGCCAATAATTCGTTTTGTTCGCACGAATTTCTCCAGGCGGATAGCTACAAATCTTTGATTTAAAGGGGGAATTCCGGGCAAGAAAAATGCCTTCTGACTTATCAGAGCTGGGCGTCGACTACGTCACAAATCACAGAGAGCACGGTCAATTACATGATAATGGCCGCACCCTTCGTTTCTATGCATAGTGTTAGAAACTCTGTTGAGAGGTGGAAGCTTGTACATATCGTGTTGTCTATAAGAGGATCATTTCAAAACGTCAAGAATATGAACGCAAATGGTTTGAAATTGCTTAAATAACTCATAAAACATGTTACTTTAATCTTACCTGTGTACAGAAACGTGTCACTGTGTCCTCCTACGACAATATCGACATCTCGGACGCTTCTAGCTATCTCCAGGTCGATATCTATACCAGAATGACCGAGGGCTATAATGATTGTGATTCCATTCGCTTTGAGAATATCCACTTCTCTCTGGATCTCGTCTACTTCCGGTAAGAAAACAAGCTTTCCTTTATAAAAAAAGAAAACAAAGGAGAAAAGTTTAAAAAAAAAACACTCACGAGCTACAATAAAAAAGGCAAATGTGTCACGTGAGAATGATTATGGCGTTTAACCCCATTGGGTGAGACAGTCCATAACAAATGCGGTACTCTCAACGGCTCAGATTAATGCCTAAAGTGCGCTTTAAAGAGCCTGAATTAAAGAAAACTTCTCAAAAGTGCCATACCAAGTCGAAAGAATGGAAGATCGACAGATGGTTATGAAGAGACTTTCTAGAGCGCTGGCGAATCAAGGGGGGAGGGGAGCAGGGGCCATGACCCCACCTAAAGGTGGGCCAAAAAATGTCTCAGGGAAATAAATGTCTTAGAAGGTAACCTCCCCCTCCCCACCCCCCCCCCCCACACACACACACCGAAAACAGTTACACTTGTGACGCCACTGGAGCCAGAGTGAAAGCGGAGTCTCAAATTCGGGCAACTATGCCAAAACTTCTTAATTCTGTCAAAAATTATCCCTGCTTAGAAATATTGACCAGAGGATATGTCATATTTGGCCATCCTTCGCTTCCACCTTTCCATCGATTCTATGGTACCTACCCCTCCACCACCCTCCTGCTTTTCACGATTATTCCCCTCAATTCCTCCCTTGCCTATTCGGGCGACAGACCGAATGTAGGGAACACTCCTTACCTGTTGGGGATATCGTGTTAGTTTTGCTGTATATGTATCCTATTATTCCGATAGTTTGTTCGCCTATCGTTATCGTTGTTGATTTGCTGTACAGCCCCTGCAGTGAAGGTTCCTTCGAATCGTCTATGTTGGCTGCTAGCACGGGGAATGAAACGTCATTGAGAAACGGAATGAGGCCCTCTATTTCTAAATCGAATTCGTGGTTCCCCAAAGCCTGATTTACAAAGAAGGAGAAAGGAAAGGATCATGAATTTAAAAGAAATGTTAAAATAAAATGTGCAAAGCAATGACAGATGTAGTTTACAAAAGTCCTGAACATTGACTGAACGTAAATAATTGAACGCAAACTAATCAAAATGAAGATAAGACAACATGGCTGCGTGACGTAATTTTCAAAAAAGAACCCTGTCAAATCGATCTTGATACTAATTAGACGTTGTATTCACTGCTTTACTTCGCAAGGAAAAGATGTTGAATGTTAAGTTTACACGACCTTTCAAAGTTCAGGTTATGTTATAATCTTACGAACGGATCAGGGTAACCGTTTGTATTACTTCAAAAGGTCAGCTTATTGGGAAAGATGATCAGGGCAACAGTCTTTAACAGTTTTTTATTCAATTTTAAAAGTATTCTGTTCGAGTGAAAAGCTCAAAGTAGTTGCAGGGAGCAACTCAGATGCTGTTTGGTGTACGAAATAGAAATGTA
Organism: Stichopus chloronotus; assembly: GCA_021234535.1. Lineage (NCBI taxonomy): Eukaryota > Metazoa > Echinodermata > Holothuroidea > Aspidochirotida > Stichopodidae > Stichopus > Stichopus chloronotus. The sequence goes on from CM037847.1 coordinate 15,660,192, forward strand.
ATATATCAGGAATAACATCAGTCTTTTTGTGGTGCAACAGATAATTGAGCTGAATACCTGGTGATTATACTGCGTGGTGTTATTTTAGGATCAGGATGGGACGGGGGGGGGGGGGGGGGTTGCACCAGACTTACTCAAACAAAAGATATACCGTATAGTGTGAAAAGTATCAGGCTTTGGTAATCTGTAGATTGTAACAATTTACGCGCAAATTAAGTCGTAAAGACACGATAAAAGTAACAACAGTATACCTCTTGAAACGTGTGCAAAATGTATTATTTCAGTCCATCGTAAAATACTTTGACATGGACTTGTTAATTACGTATACCTGCATGAGGCTCTGATGTATAGTCAACTGGAATCGACTGAAGTCATCAGTGTGTGATGTCAGTCACTGAATCGACTGGAGTCATCAGTGTGTGATGTTCGTTACTGAATCGACTGGAGTCATCAGTGTGTGATGTCAGTCACTGAATCGACTGGAGTCATCAGTGTGTGATGTCAGTCACTGAATCGACTGGAGTCATCAGTGTGTGACGTCGTTACTGCCGAAATCACGGAATTCGTCGAATTCCTATCCTTTGTTTTGAACCTGTTTTTTCTTTGTCCCATTTCCTGATGACCTCACTTTCATTTTTATTTGACATGCCATTCCAACTAGCTAAACAGAAACTCATTGCAACAAGTCCAACCTCTATTCCTAAATCATAAAAAATCATAAATTCTTTCAGAGTTCACAGGGTGACTGTAGTTGCCGTCATCATATTGATGTCCATCGCTTAACAGTGACGTGGAAGATTTTAGGTTTTCGAATAATAATGTCTAAACTAGTTGACTCTCTGAATCACAACGAGACAGTGTCACTTCAGTACTGTAGGCCTATACTTTTTTTTTCAAAAAATGAGCTCTTTTACTTTTTGACGGAAAATAAGCTATTTGAAACTTTGCATACAAAGAAAAATGGCCAACACAGGTGGATATACATTTTGTAGCGGATGAACGTTAATTCACTACATTAGCGTTCTCTGTAATGACACATATTGCCATCTCAACCCCATGCACCACAGACCAGATAAATCGAAGAGCAAAAAAAAAAAAGAAACAACCAGATGTAAATTTACAAATTTTGGGTAGTTTTTGTTTTAAATATTCTGTAAAGAAAAATTGGAATTATACACTCTCTCTGTTTTCTGAGAAAGATTAGACTTCGAAAATATTTCGTTAAAGTCACATGTGCGTTGCGATACCTGTGACCTTGACCCCAGACAAGAGCGAGAAAGAACGGAAAAAAAATTATGGCTCTTAAAGAGGAAATGTACCTGTCAAACAACATATTATATATATCATTGTCTTCGACTTAAATTGACCGTGCTTATATTCTAACCGCTCAACTTTTATTAGGAATTATCTCAACTACCGCAAATGTGATCCTATGTCAAAAGAATTACCAGTTGTTGTTTTTCGTACAATTCCAGCTTATTTTTTGTGAGTGTAGGGCATCAACTTGGTAATAACGCACGCTTTGAATGGCAATTTCTTCCAAATGAAAAGGTTATACAAACACAAATGTCTTTTCAATTGGTCTAGTACATGTTGCCATGACAACATGAATTATCACGCAAAACAAAAGGTTGTTCGGGTCATTCCCTTCCAGATTTTTTTTCAAATACTCTATTCTTTGTCTACCCTTTGTCATATGAATATTCGTATGACACGTGTTAATTGAGATGGTAATTTGGAACTCATTGTTGTTTCCAATCGCCGTAGTGGATTTATCCTCATCCTGGCGTTTAAGTATTCTAACATTTGACAAATCTTCCAATAAAGGGCATACTTGTATGAAATATGTCCGGCAACACCAAATTGAAATTGACCGAAGATAACATCAACACAGGAAACTATTTTTTTTCTAGCTCTCTCTCTCTGCACAAGCCGGTGTATTAACAATAGAAAAGTATTGCAGTCATAATTATGGCAAACAGGTGTTATCGAACCGAAATGTATAACAAGACAACATTTGTGACAGGTAGGTTATCATCACGTCTCAAAATCTACTCTAGTTTTCCTATAATTGTTTCAAAATTGTCGACAAAGAAAATACAACACGCACAAGAGGCTAAAAGAAACAATAAAACAATTGATATTTTTTATTTTGACTGCTTCGTTTTGATAAAACGAAACCCAAAAAGCTACACATCAAAGCTTGATCGATATTTGTTTAGAGCGGCTGTTGCTATGTGCACTCTTAAAAATGAGGACAGAAGGATGGGCCGGGGCACATTCAAATGTGTGTAGACCGCTGTAAGGTAACTTGACTAATGTTTGAAACTTCCTAGTAAATGTTCCTTGCGATTTGTTTATAGCTAGGAACCAGCCCATATGATTTAATTGTCCGTACTCTGGTCACCTGGGTGGCTCACAATATGCTAGATATGTCCACACGATTACTTTTTTCCTTCTTTGAAGTTCATCACCGAGAACATTAAATTAATGTCTTCACTGAAATGCATTAACATTAGATTGTCTGAGAGAAATTAATGGATTTTGGCAATCTCTGGCAAAAATGTCTTTGAAACAGTTCTTTCTTTTCAACAGTCTATTCAACATGCCAAAATGACCCCCCGATAACCTCTAAATGAATTATCAGGAGTTGGGCGACACGTTCCTCGTCTTTGCAGCTGATCACGTGCATGTTACGCGATAGTCATAGGATGGAACCGGGAGAACGATGCCATTGTTGAATAAATGGCGGGAGTAATTTTTCATACAAATAACCTAAACATTTACGTATCCTTGTCATAGTCAATGTAATGACATTATCAACAAAAACACACCAAAAAAGGAAAAGCGTCTTAGTGAGAGAATGATCAATCGTATTTGTTTCTTTGACTATGTTCTACAGGAGGAGAACATTCCCTTCTCAAGGCGTTAACATAAATCTATCATTTTCCGTAGAATTGTTTGAAATCCGCGCCCCTTTGAGTTACCTCTTAACCCAAACAGTCCTACTTTCAAAAGTAGGGCAGGATACTCAGTAACCTTGGTAGACCCAGGGACGTGAAGACTGCAGAGTGATACCCAGGGAGTCCGTAGTAGGTTCTAACTCTGGATGAAACCGTGAAAACAATCACGGTACGTTAATCTTATAAATCATAGTATTGTTTTCACAATCACTATTACAGTAAATTACATTATATCTGCAGTAGGCGGACGTAATAGAGTCCGTAGTCGCTGTCCAGCTATCGCGGATGCGTGCTGAAGATGTGCTTTCAGAACGTTGAACGTCAAAATGCCATGTGCTTTCTTTCAGTACACAGATATATCTTTGAAACTTTTCCAAAACACTAGAAGCTTACCTAAATCTATCTATTTAGAGACTACCTGGCAAATACTTCAATATTTATTCGTCTCCTTCCATTTCTTTTCTGAGGATTCAATGTTTTGCAAAAAAAAAAAAAAAAACTTTGAAGAAAAAGAAAGATCGCAAAAAGTCTTTCCCACTTTGGTCGTTACTTTGTAACAACCTTTGAACAGGGGATGAAATTATTATGCTGGCGAAGGATCCAACTTAATTTACCAGTTAGTGACAACATGCTTTACATCGATACCATACGATACCATTTGATTAACGGCAGAGCGAGAGAGAAAGTTTTCAATATTTAAACCACGGTAAGACGAAGCATTTACCTTAAGTTTGATAATTACTTTAAAATCTCTTTTAGCTTGTATCAAAAAAAGGAAAGAAGAATAAAGGCCAATTAATCATGCTGGACCTATTAATCAAAACTGGTTGGACGAAATGGAGCTTGACAAACAGGTCGTGAAAGTGATATTTTCGGCTACTAAGTTTGATCGAAATTCAACAGACTGTAATTGATGACAAAGTTGAACTTTATGAAATCAGAAATGGACATCGTTTATTGCGCATTTCAGATTATCACAAGGACAAGTGTTATTTATTGTTTATTTTCGTCGCTTTCTTTCTATATAAATGAAACAATGGGAAAAATTCTCAAAAAAAATATCATTTTACAGAATTAAACAATATGTTTCTAAAATTGTTTGTATCAAGTATTCGAGTATTCGAGTACACGACGGATGCTGTCAGTAATCGGTTCTAAAATTGCTACTCTGATTCAAAGCTCCATCAACCTAAACTGTGACAAACTTCATCAAAATATATAACTAAGAGCAACGTTATTGCCATCCCCGTTCGTAAGGTACATGGTGTTATGCTAACTTGCAAAGCCAACTGTCATGTATAGCGACTAAGTTCACAAAGAGATTCGAAGCCTAACGGGAATTATTTTTCGGATGCCCGGGTACCCGAACGATCATGGAATTCAGGTGCCCTGGTCCGAATTTTGATCTGCTGCAAACACTAGTTCCTGGTCCTTTTGAATAGCCATGAGGACAAACATTGATACAATAAAAGATGTCCCCCTCTTAAAGGTCTCACTGACATTTCCTCGGAGCTGACGTCAAGTTCACACCCCTCTCTTATCCCCCGGGCAACACATGGGGGCCGTGTTCAGCTCTGGGAAATAAGTAATTAAGGCTCAGAAAGAGATTCCTATAGCGTAGGCCATAGAGACGATGTAAAGTCCTAGAAACATTTTGTTTTGTAGAAAATGAAAATTTTGCACTGAAAATGTAGCTTTATTCATTTTCGATCTGCTAAATCATACATCTCCGTCCATCTTCAGGAATTGCTTTCCCCTTTCACTGTATCATACACCCCCACTGTAGACGTCCGCGTTCTTTGAATAACCTGCATACACCCAATGTCCGTTATACGTCCTTACAGCATACCATGCGTTTTGTCTGGACCATGAGGTTTGGAACACCTTGCCCACCCATGTCAAAGATTATAAAACGCTGCAACCCAAAAATACCTTAACAAAAAAAAATGCATGCGGTTACTCGTACGTTAAAATGGGATTCACTTCAACCTCACTCTTCTTTTGTTCTACTGAGGTTCAACTTGTTGCAAATTTTCATCGCCTTAGGTCAGTTTTATCACCTCATGCTGTGATAATCCAGATAGTCAACTACACATCGCCCTCGTACAGTAATTCAGATGTGTTAGTCCAATGTCTAGGCTTTCTTGAGCTGCCTGGCAAGGGGTATTAGGTGTCATGATCATAGGTAATACATGTGTAATCGGCCATGAAAGAGGGTCTGTTGAACACTTTAGCACGGTTGTAACGCCATGAACTATTTCCTTCTGAACTTTCACTGATAACTTTCTCCTTCGTGTGTGTCTTCATCTTGCCTCTAGCTCTTCCCTCGTTTGGGCTCATGTAGATCTGTGTTTATTTTCTGCTCATCACGTGTTTATTTCTTTTCCCTCTGTTTATTTCCTATGTGTTTATTTTCTATATAAATATGTCTAAGGGTGGCAACGTAAAAAAGCTCTTGCAAACTTCTCGTTTCCGCCATCTCCTTTACTTATTCATTGTAATAAGTATACAAAATATTTATTTGTCCTCTCAAAATTGATTGAAACAAAGTCCCTTGAATTGGGAATCTCATTCCCTGTTGAAATAATTGAGCCAACAGAATGTTGTCTCTTTATCTACGTCATTTTATTTATTCCTGTCACCCCCTCACCCTCCCTATCGAATCTTCATTTTCACCAGCCCGATGCACGCGTTGGGAATTGTCCCAACGATATTTTAGAATCCATAAAAATAAGGAAGTAATAAAAATCTCTCCGGTGTATCGGCCGGGACATTGAACACAATCTTGAGGATGGGGTGGTAGGAGTCCAGATTATTCTGATGAAACTGGTATTCCCAAGTCACGTGAATCTTTTTGAGCAAATGTCCTGCGTGGGTGTTTGGGGAATGTTTCAACACCCCTCCCCCCCCCCCTCCTCAAGGCAACCAAACTGTCATGAATGGGTAAATTCTCAAGTGGCTTTGCAGAAGACTATCCCTACCTCTGAGGACCTCGGGTATGTTCGATGGAGAACACGTTTAGGGTCCCCCCCCCCCCCCCCTCCGTCGCGCTTCACACATATTCGCAAACACATATATAGAGACACACACAGCTAAAAAAAGAGTATGTAACAATACTTGAAGAATCTTTCAACATGCTTTTCAGGAAACAAAATGTTTCCTCTGTTTTCATTTAACCATATGTTATATTACACATAGTCGATGATTGCTAATACTGTGTTTTCCTCTGCCAACTGATAAAAGTCATGAAATAGTGTTACCAAATATATACATCGTAAAATTAGCAACAAACGCAAAGTGAAACTACTGAGGAATATCGTTTGGCAAGCCTTCTCATCTTGTAAAGAATTTGCCCCGATATTCTCTTCAAGGACCGGATGAGTCGTGTTTTGTTAACATATGTAATAATTTATGAATCATTACCTCGGTTGAACTTATTACGCTTAAATATGTACAGTATACAAACAGTTCATACCTGTTGGTGCTATAAAGGCCTACATTCCTGTTTAATTCAAATGAATACGTAATTGTGCGACACAGAGGAACAATAACGCCGGCGAGAGGTCTTCCACAGTTCCTTTCAAGTGTCATATGATAGCCGATTAAATCACCGCAATTTTATTTTAGATGAGATTAGCAGACAAAGAGGTGAGACAAAATTGAAAAAAAAAAATGTCGTTAGAATTCAACCATGGCAATTGGTTGCGATTAGCCACCTGACACATGCATAGGCTTTATGATGTGAAAAATAAAGAACCACAGTGGTATGCATGTGGGTAAGTTATTAATTCATCGTTGCATGATTAATTACTTTAGCTGAAACGTTATAATTATGGCAGTAAAGTGTCATGCACATAGCAAAGTGTATTGACGTCATGATGAATATTCCATGCTATTAAAATATTAGTCGCTCAAGGCATTGTCCCCTGTAATTGTATGTATGATACTGAAATGTGTTAGGCTTATGGTTAGGCTCGAATACGATTGACACTTGATCACTAGGATCAATAATAATAATAATTACATGAACAATTATCATTTTTAGTTATGATTACCATTGTATTTATCACTACTTAAATGATTTGGAGAAGATAACTCAAGTAAAGTTGTATCATCAACCTTCTTCATATTCACATTAATATTTCAACTTCGATCTTTGGAATTAGTGATCAGCTTAATATGATGGAGACGTAAAAAATAGTTTTGTAACTTGTACAGGTAAGATCCACAGCAGCGGTTCCCGAAGTTTGGACTACCAGTGTCCAATAAGGCTATCTCTTGGTACCGTTCGCAAGCACTGATGTATCGTTATAAATATTTGACATCACCTGTATGTTTTACAAATGCATTTGCACATAATTACCCAAAAGTGTTTCTACCTCCAACATTTGATCATTAGACAGTCAGAGCTATTTTTCAAATTGTCTAAGAGGCTTCCCGGGTTAAAGGGGGAGGGGTGTTCCCAGGTACGTCAAAATAACCCCCTATTGAGAACCAAGAATCAAAAGGATGAAGGATTGCGGTGGACCGGGTCAACGCAACATATCCTCAAAGAAAACATTAATGCCGTGATGTGGCATTATGATCACGTGACCAAATCGCAGTAAAAGTGGGTTTAAGAGAGCATTTCTCACTAACGTCACTACGCTGCGCGTGTCTCTATTTTGGCGGTCACGCGTCCATTGTAACTAACTCAACGCGCGTACTAGCAACACACGCTCTGCGCATGGGCAGTGACTCAGTATGTAATCTAAAACGTAATGACGTCACGCGAAGACCCCCTATACAACGACGTGCTCTTTGTTGGGTGATAAACTTACATGGAAGGCACATTGTTATCTATATATAGATTACAGACCTACTTGCGAATTACAGCAGCTGCAGTTCAATGACCAATCGTTTTCGTTACATCAGTTATATAGGTCAAGTACGGGTGATTGTTGTGTCAATGTTCAAGCCAATTAAATGTGAATCTGTGTTGAACGAGGTGGTTTACCCCGAGAATGAAGCAAATTGACGGATGTGGCAAGATTAATCAGCCACTTTGAATTCAACATGACTGCCAACATACCATTTTATGACAAAGAACATTGCTTCTATTTTTTCCCTCTCTCTTTCTTCCCCTTCTTCTTTTTAAATTTAAAGAGCTAGAGAGTATTCTAAATAAGGTCAAATCGATGCCACGTCAGGTCTTGGTAGAACGACTTAATGCAATGAATGTCGATATTTTAATAAATTTCATAGATAAAAGATCAAACTGGGTTAGCTTATTGCTGGTGGAGTTCACAGCTCAATATTATTGAAGCAACGTGAGACGTGGACTGCATTACTAATTAATATAGAAACAATATTTTAAAGTCTTTTCTTTTCACCTTCTATCGTACACTGTAAGTTACAATAATAGACGTGTTCACTGAAGGTAAAGGTGACATTTGGTTAGGTCAACTTTAATTCATGCTAAAATAATTTCGGATACTTGAAAGGTAACAGAAATAGGCAAAAATAACAATAATACTGGAGTCACGTGATGACAGCAATAACAAACTTGATACAGTCGACCATATTGCACTTTAAATCCTGTAAGGTAACTGACCTTGTCCAGTGCAGTGTTTTCGTTTTAGTATTGATGTATTTTAAAAGAATATGTTTAAAAAAGTCTTGGAATTTCTTTAATATACTTATTCGTTAACCTTGTGTTATGAGGTAACGATGAAACTTAAAATAAAGTAGATTCGTTTCATTAATAATGGTAGATGTAATGTTATTACTAACGTTAAACCCTTGCCAATTTTTTTTTTTTTTTTTTGGTTTGATTGATTGTTTGTTCGTTTGTTCCTTGGTCTGTTTCTTTGTTTGTTTCTTTGATCGTTAGTTTGTTTCTTTGATTGTTTGTTATAAGTTTGCTGGTCTCTTTGTAGCTGTTTCTTTTAGCCGATTCTTTGTGTATTAGTTTGTTTGTTTACCCTCTCGTTTGTTTTCTTGTTTGTTAGTCTGTTTTTTTAATAGTTCCTTTCTTTTTCAGGTTGCTTTTTTTCTTGTTAATTTTTGCATTGCTTAATGTTTCATTGCTTAATGTTTGGTTGTTTGTTAATTTATGTGTGGACTTGTTGATTGCTCGTTTTGTTGTTCGTTTGTCACTTCCTTTCTTTGTTTTTTTTTTTGTCCGTTTTAGTTTCGAAAACACCCTCAAACCTTCCCTATATGATGATAAAACCGTATGAAAGGCATTTTAGCATCACTCTCCAGATACGGTACGAGTATGTTCATCGTCAGTAGTTTTCTTTCTTGTCTTCTTCAAACAAGAAGTATAAGAATACAGATTTTTTACAATTAATTCTATTTTGACACATATTGTAACTACATATGTGATGCGGAAATATTAAATCATACTTCATAGGACTCTTGAAGTGGGGGGTGGAAAAGATTCTATAATAAGGACATCCTCGTCGATTAACCTGATTTTGAGTTGCCCCAGCCCCACCCCGGGAGAGACCTTTCACATCCATGAGAAATATAAACTTAAGAGGCAATTCGCCAAAACGCTATTCCCTTACCGAATGGGGTTTTCTGAAGTTGTTTAACAAACTTTATCTTGAACTTTTTTAGAGGTAAGTGGAAAGTGAAAAGTGGATAGGGTATCGATTCAAATTTTGTTTCAAGAAATTCATTGGGCAATTTAATTTTATTTCTCAATAGAGGTATACATTTGTGCAAGTTAATAAAAAGCCTATAAATATGAGAACTCACCCCTAACTTTAAATCGAAGATGTTCTTCATCTTTTTATGTAAGATAAAGGATTAAAGGCGTTAAGTCTATATGTTTGAATGGCTTGAAATGTACCTATATAGCGGTCCTTAGGCTATCTACAATTGCATTTCTAATCCTTGTTTTTACGTGTTAGTAAAATAGACACGTTAAGTGTGTAGGCTAAAGTATAGTGGATGCAGATGTTTGTGATATGGCTGACGGTTTAATTGTGGAGATTCAAAGTAAGTTCGCCAACGTCTCAAATTTGACTGTAGACCTATAACCATATCAAACAAGCATACTTTTTTGTTTCTTTCAATATATACTGACGTAGGACTGTCTAAGACTCGAGGTTCCCCTGCTACTTCTTCACACCCACACTACTCGGCCTAATTAACACTGTTAAAGTATTGTTCAGTAATATAAACAATTACAATGTTTAATTCGCAGACTCATCCATGCTGTTACAACAATTCAGTACAGGCTATTATCAATAAACGTCTGTTTTGTTTTGCGATGGACAGTGTCCACAACATTCTCCGAAGAAAACATACCGTAATAACCGGAAGTTTAAAGACGGTATATCGTTTTGTTTATCCTGTAACCCGATTTTCTTCTACGAACTCTTTGCGGTAGGACTGTCGTCACATGACCATGTCACCCCACCACCCCCCCCCCCCCCCCCCCCGGTATCGATATCATACTCATAGTGACCGAACCATGTCATCGGTGAATAAGAAAACATGAACAAAAAAAGAACGCATGACATGACGAAGTTGCGTCATTGCTGACATTTATAATGACCCTTTGTTATAATGTGATTTCTACTCACCATTGCGTCATATCCAAGTTCATTCATGAAGTGTGACGTCGCCTCCCCTCGATAATGGTAAAACCACAAGGTCCCCTGGAACTGGTCCCCGGCATCTAACAGTAACACGTTCTCCTTCGAGTTTCGAATTTCTCTGATTTTCGTGGACCTCCTCGAGACTCCCCCGAAGCAGTACCCGTTAGACGAATCTTCCTCGCTGCAAGAGGCCCCGTACATGTTGAACTGCTCGAACCTAGCGTGGACGTCGTTGGTATGGAGCACAGTCAAATTGTAGGCGAAGCAAGTGACGGAGAAATATGTGACAACGGCTAACAAAAGTCTCAATGTAGCATGCGTTATGACTGCCGTATCCATGTTTGACGTGGCTCAGCGGGTATTCCAATTACTTTATAAAACCAACCTCGATCGAACCGAGTTGTACTTCCGAACGGCCGGATGACAATGTTTCCTTCGTTCTACTTTCTTCTTTTCCCCTTTCCTTTCTTTTTTTTGGGGCGATTGATTAGACAAACTTCTACCATTCGACTTTATCTCTGTATGTATATATACAAACCCTACACATACATAAGCACATGTTCACCGCTGTAACATTATGAAGACACGAAAGAGACCGGGTCAAACCCTCCACCATATATATATAATTCCAACGGAACGGATTCTCTATCTCGCGGATTCTTTGGCACCTGCCCGTTAATAACTTCACAGCAGCACTTGGTGGGACTTCTTCCTACACTTTACAAAGAAAGCCGTTGATTCTTCTCGTTAATATCTCTGCGGAAGAAGAAAACAAAGTTATAAAATAAAAAAACAGTAAAATCTCCACGCAATGAAGGCAGTTATACGAAACTTGATTACGTTATACGGCCAACATATCATGTACGACATGGTGCGACTAACTGGTTGTATACGTTGGTACGCCGATCGAGGGGCTGACACACTAACGAACTGGATAGCTCTCGTTCACGCTCAAGTTGGCACGTGCGTTCCAACGTATGTTCGTACGCTGAACTCGTTATTTTCCTGCGAAACATTTTCCCCTTTTCATTTCGGCAATGCATGTGACACACTTTATCGCAATTTTCATGCAACTTTGCTGGATGATTAAACGAAAGTAAAGTCATACAAACACACAATTTCAGAATTACTTATATTACAGGTGACTTATAAACATCGTAATTCGTAGCATGTTTGTCAACGAAGGGTTTTCTTTTTCCCTTTCTTTCGATGCGTGGAAAAAAGGGAAAAATATTTTATGCAATAGCAATAACTCTAATCATTCGTTTACATTCTTCTTACGTATGCACATTTGGAATAAATTTTAAATAAACATTTTGAATTATTCCACACGGAATGTTACGGGGACGATTTTTAGCATACAACTAGAACTAACCTGAATTTGAAAGTGATGGTTTACTGATGTGATATTATGTGTTACTCTACGATCTTTACCTTTCAAAGTCGACAATTAGATGAGAGTTATCACTATTGAAAGACTATTACAAGCTGAGCTCAGAAAGATAAACTGAATAAATTATTAATACAAAAGCCGAGTACGTCTTGCACATTGTAATTATATTTAGAATAATTACCTTCAGAAAAAGTTAGTGTTTCCAATCAGACAATTAGTTTTCCATCAACCTATGTCTTCATGTAACTGAGTGGAAGAAAAAGTCACTGTCCGTTCACCTATCTTTTATAACTGGCTTGAGAAGATGTGAACCTAAAAGAACTGATGTGATTGGTCGTCTGTGAATACCATTTGACGTCATAAGATGTTTATGGAGTGCTTTGAGGGCCACAAGTTATGCAAGTACATTAAACTGAGACGAGGAATATTTCAGAAATAACGTAATTTATTGATATCAGTATATTTTATCACACCTTGGACTCAGTGCCAAATATAGCGAACCATGACGTCTTTTATAAATAAACCCAAACGCTTTAAATCTTTGTTTTTCATTTCGAATTGCAATATTGTCTTCATACTTTTCAAGAATGTTGCGCAGACAATGAGGTAAATGTGTTTCAGTAAAAACGTCATACAAGCTTTCTCATTGAGACGTTATAGGGCATCCAATGAGCCTTGTCACAGAAATGTGTAGGCCTAAATATATATATATATGTATATATATATATCCTTCTTTTTAAAGTTTTGAACTAACGTACTCCACGCACAAGCAAATAAAGCCAATTGTTTCACTTCTTACATGATTTGAACAACGTAGGTCTGCAAGTTAAACTTTGGAGGTCATTAATAGGGTTAAGAAAAGAGAACAGGAAAGCAAGCCAGTGGAAATGGAATTAGACCAATTGGTAGTTTAAGATCGCTTCTGTATGTTTTATTGGCAACAGGACTAACAGTTGAGTCGTTATGAATTAACGATGGCACACGTTCAACAAGAACTCAAAATAAACTTCAGTGGGCCTGCAGAACTTATGCAGAGAAGGTCCAAACCAACATTTTCAAAAGTTATAGATAAACAAAAGTACAACAACAGCTTACACTGAAAGTCCACACAAACTTAGTAGGACTAACGTACTTCATGAAAAAAGTTGAAAAAAAAAGAAGTATGAAAAGCACGGAACACATGCAGATTTGTCTATGACCATAGAATGAAATGAATACTCTAATTAGCAAATTAATAATTGCCGACTCTCCATCGAGACCAGTGAACGTTGCCCATCAGAGTTCCCTTCCATTTCAACATATCAAAATTGGTTCTTCGAGAGGCTGCAAACAAACATTTGGTCCGACGTAAAACTCTCTGTTGCAAGTGAGTTGAGTTGAGCTTTGAGTTTATTCATTCACGCATGTATATATATACAAATAATTTAATTATATAGGTTACTTGTTTCGTAATTATTAAGTACTATATACACATACATGAAAGGGACGTCATAAGCTCTGAGAGAGCTTGAGGTGACGTCCAACAGAAAATAAACAAAGTTATACTAATTGGGAATGAAGATCAGGTGACTTAAGAACAACAAAACTATACAATAGTTATTTACAACAAAAATTGGAAATGAAATAAGAATAAGAAAAGACAAACATAGAGACCTCCGTTTAGTGTAAGACATCCGTAACCTCCTAAACTGTGCGTCATTATTACATTATTGTTATATTATTGCATTATAATATGTATGTATGTATGTATGTATGTATGTATGTATGTATGTATGTATGTATGTATGTATGTATGTATGTATGTATGTATGTATGTATGTATGTATGTATGTATGTATGTATGTATGTATGTATGTATGTATGTATGTAAGTATGAGAAAGCTAATTTAATCAATCATTTAAAAGAAAGAGTTCTTGATTTCGTTATGTCAACTCTTTATCACTTTCTCACTCGTAGTGCCAGCTGTCAATACATGCTCTTCTTCCAGAGGGGAATTTTCTCAGAGAAAGAAATATAATCGTACGCTGAATGAGTTTATAAACTAAAGAAAGCCAATTAACATAGCTAGAAGGATATACAAACAAGAATTATTTCTGTTCGAAGTAACCTGTGGCTCGAAGTGCTACTAATATAAATGAATTCTTAAACATTTTATGAAACATTGAATCAAAACATATTTTTAATATGATACTCCTTTCAAATTCATTGTTTAACATAAAACGATATACATATACCGTTACAGTGCTTTTCATGGCGATGCCAATAACAGACGCCTTAAGGGAATCGCATGAAAACGGAGAACTTTAACCAGTTCAACAACCCGATAACAATCGCCAGAAAAAATAGTTCGCGTCCCTGCCATACAGAAAGCAAAAAACATCACAGAAAATAAGACAAGAAAAAAAATATCCATATAAATCATGGAACATTTGGCAATTCGACGAAAGACATAAATAATGCATAACTGGGTCACTGGCAGACAAACCGAGGCTGACAAAGCTCTGCGGGTAACATTTTCCAGGATGTTACCTGGTTTTGTCTTCTTCTTTTTTTATTTATATCAAATATTGATACTTGATGATTGATTATAACTGAAAGAAGGTGAAATCCTCATAAAGTGCGACAGCCCCCGTCCCGAGCCTCGTGCCCCCCCCCCACGGAAATAAAACAAAAGTTGACATGATATAACGAAAACCGCGTAATTTAAAAATCGATCAACATGAAACAATACATTTGTGATTAAATAATATAGACGGAAATGAATAATTGGGTAAATTCAAACAAATCTGGAGAGCAGTAATAAATCTTGTAATGAGGTCATCGGTGACGTTATGACGCGACCACGCTTCAAAAAGGCACACTATAACCTTGTCAGCTATTGAAAAACTATTTGTGATTCTCTCTGGATTTTTTTTTAATATTTGATGGAATGGTATAAAACCTCAAAATATTGAGATAGATTTTCAATTGAGTCACAACGTTTTTATCCTACACTTACCAAACCCGTTCCGCGACAGATTAAGAACTGAAGGTTAGTAATCATCTCGGTTTAGTTTAACTTTGCCATGGATCTAAAAATGATTTTATCGATCGCTGGGATATATTAAACAATGTTTTCAGTCGATGGCATCAACACGCCGAAGGAAAGATTCCTTTCTCAATTTTTTTCTGTGAGATGAGAAGAGTCTTTCACGAAGAAGAAATCTTAAATTCGAAAGGATTTGCGATAAATAAATGATTAATTGACATTTCACAAAAAAAACCATTATATCAGGAAGTTTTTAATGTTGCATATTGTAGCATTTTTTTCTCTAAGAGCACCCAGTCCAATGAACGCCAATCGGGACTTCGTTACGATTCTGTTCCACACTTTGTTCACCAATTCAATTTCAATTTTTTTTCTTTTCAGCGGCCAACTGGGCATGTCACCTTTTATGAAAGAAAAATTTTGTCATGTCTTAATCGTAACCATAATAATACGTACGTTTTGGTATGAACCCCCACCCCCTCCCCCTTCAACGTCACCATTTCGTGATCCAGATCCATTCACATGGGCTATCAGCGCCATCAGGATTTGTCGTTCTTCTTCACACCTCAGCTTATAATCGATCTCAGGTTCATTGGGAGCTTTTCACCTACTCTTGTTTTATCACCCATTCCTAAATGTACTGCACCCAATGTGTCTTTAAAATTAGATTCCTCATACCATTCCCTCCCTCCCAAAAAATTATCGCTTCTTATTTCTTTAGGTTCATCAAAACAGATGCTCTTGCACTTGAATTGCCGAATGCCCTTTTACTAACACGACAAATTGATTACGTAATCAGTAAGTTGGCCTATATCCTTTCCTAATAATAGCACACTGTATAATTCGGGAGAGCCTGAGCACGGGGATCTTTAAAGTGTAATTCAAGAACAATGTAACTCGACAAATATTCACTTTATAAATACTTTCTTGACATGTCTGACAAAGGCAAGTAGAGGGATGACATAACTTAACCTTTGTGAGGAAAACGTAAGACTACAATACGGTATGGTCCGTGGGGAATCATTATACTGTACGAAAGATTACTGAACGATGAGGCACGTAACAGTTTTTCCAATACTTTGGGGAATATAACTCCTCTGGAAGGATTAGACCTAGAAATATGTTTAAAAGTCGGCGATATGCCACCATGATCCCACCGTCCTGGTTTCTCGGCAGTAAAATAATTGAAAATAAATATAGAAGGGGACAGGTTTTGTCTCAAGGTATGGCACTTATGTCATTCTATTTAAAGTCCATTTGCCACTCATAAAATTTGGAAACTTAGATGACATTTTTTAACAAATAACCAAATTTAGATATCAAGGTTGTATGATATTAGAACGATTGGCACATAGATTCAGCCAACTAGCTCGCACCCCTGGTCCCTCCACCCCCATTTTATCGTTTACTCCCCATCATAACGTAACTAGTCTCACTGTAGTTTCAATTCAAAGAAGAAGAAATGGAAATTAAAAGAATACTAAAACATTTACTCCCCCCATCCCCTTCCCGTGTAATGTAGTCTCAGAACACAAGTTAAATCGCCCGTTTTGTGTGTACAGTCTTTTATTTTAAGGAATTCAGTATAGTGTGTTGGTGCGTGATTGGTTGATACAGCCCATGCCAGATCAGTTCCTCATTCAAACCATGGGTCTGCATGTTCAAGCAAACTTTCAGAGTGTAAACGTGGTCAAGGCCCTTTCGTATTAGACACGATTCGATGCTATAAAAAAAGAGTTCAAATTATGATATTACTTGGACATTTTCACACCAAGTGAGATACCACGCTGCGGAAGCTGCAAAATTGAGTTAAAAAAAATCAACTTTTATCGCTTATCACGTTGATATATTTTTTTCTTCTTGTGACCAACCAATGCCCTCTATACAAATCACATGATCAACAGGTACAGCGCGTGTATGGTGTAATGACATTACCTGTGATAAAAAATGTGCCTGTTAGTGTGAAAGCAAACCCGGTCATTTTAATCGTATTGCAAAGCATTGCGTAGCGTCATGTGTGTAAGGGCCTTAAATACAAAGCCAACGTCACAGAAGGTATGCCGTGAACTTTCAACAGTCTTTACTAACTGACCTACCGTACTGACAGTGGCGGAGGTAGCAGTTTCAGTCAGAGAAAATTGCTTTTAGGGGGCGCTGTGTAATAGGAATTCCTGCTGCTCTTTAAAGATATTAGAGGGAGGGTGGGTGCCCGCATGACTATTAGGGTACCTACATAGAGCAGGTTGCGTTGTTAGATGCCATTTTGCCTCCAACAGGGCGAACATTGTACGTATGTACGTACATGTAGGTTAGTTTAGTCAATTAAGCATTTGTCGCAACCGTCCCTCTCTATATAATAACCCTAAACAACTATCTAAGGGGAGCGCCACCATCGGTTGGAGTGAAGCGTAAGAGAAATTTTTGGCTTATCAAACTCCACAGATGGCCTGAAGCGGCACGTCCTGGGTGTTATAAGATGGATATGCACAGCCTTTAAACAGAAATCGCATGTTTGCAATATCTCAATTAATGAGCCCGAGAGAAAATGCAAATCTGTAAAAGGTTCATAGGCAACATATCAGATGGGTCGAGATGATTCAAGAATCATAAATTATCCATCCTCCTTCAAATAGGCCTATTCTTGGAGCACTTGGCAAACATGTGGGTGGGATGAACCTATCTTTAGTCCCACACTTTTTCCTATCGGGCAGTGGAGTCACAGTGATTGTTCCCAAGGGGTCAAGAGACTCAAAGTGCGCCGCCATAAGTGTAGCTAGATTTGTTGTCATACTGAGCCTGGGACATGGATGAGGGGGGATCAAGTATTCGAACTTGCACGTTTTACCTTCTCTTTCATTTTTTCTCATTTTTGTCTTTTCTATCCTTTTTATTATTTCCCCTTGTGTGAAAAGCTAAATAGGGGGCGGTAATCCATTTGAGTCTGTAAGGGAGAGGCGACAGCCCCCCCCCCCCTCCATCCCGACCATGTGGTAGCTCTGTCACTGGGTACTGATCTATCGCGTACGATATAACAATATATGAACACTGACTTTTCTCCTTTTATATTTTCTTCATGATACAATGACATTTATCATGAAACTATACACTCGCATCGAATGCTGGTGAAATTGATGATTGGGCACTAACAAAGAAAAACAAGGCGTCCAACGAACTACGTGGTTGCTGTGTTAATATAAGGGCCCTCAAACACTTTCTTCGTCATCCCTCTCGACTGATCATAGATGAGGGCGTACGTTAAATTTAGTAACTTTTGGAGTTTCGTGTCTTTTGAACTGCGCTGTGCGATACCCATGGTATGTGATGACGAGCTGGGTGAGGGTATACCAGCATCTTAACGGACTGAAAGGACTCTTCACGGGATTAGTTTACCCTCATAACCAATTGGTCGTTGGCTTAACGAGGCTATCGCAGGAAAAAAAAAAAGCTCCTCGCCTTTTGTACTAGAGTCACCGGATAATGATCCGTGTGCACCTTGACATATACCCAATGGTCAGTTGACTACAATGGTAGGCTACAGTCATTGCCAAGAGGACGGTCGCGGTATTGTTTACAAGAATTCCTCGTCAATTGCCATCTTATTTAGCACTTCAGTTCTAGTATCAGGTTGGCGACTCAATTCCACTAGTTTCAGTTTTATTTAAATATCACCGTTTATTTGTACCTGGCTTTTTCGTGCCGTGCGCTCGCCGAGTGACCTAGCCTGTTCACTGGTTTTGTCACCGAATATCGAACACTACACCACCCATACATTTCCACACAAAAAATTCCCCAGTCCCATTTCCCTGCCTCTCACCATCCCCTTCAATCACCTCCATCACCCCCCCCCCCCCCGCTCCTCTTCATTTTCAAAAAGAGCGGTCTATAGCATCCACACAGTTTTCAGGTGTGCAAATGTCCGTTATTGAAATTAGCAACAAATATCATCCCTTTCCATCTTATTTGTCTCCTCAGTTTGAAATCTGCTACTTGGAAATACCCTTTTAAGTACCCCTCTCATGCAGTGCCTTTCACCCCCCCCCCCCCACCCCCACCACCACTTCGTCATCCCTCTGCTTCTGACAGATCCCCCACTACAAAAACAAAAACGCTCTGTCTTGTGCACACTGTCACGCACTATAAATCTACTTAACGTTACACTAACAACGTTATATTAAATTACGTTATTGGTAGCCTCAGCTTAAACGGGGAATGCGCATTTAGAAGTCGACGAAACTATTTGTTTATCGATAAGCAGATGAGCTGGAGTGACATCTCCCGATAAATCCCCTATTAATATGTCACAGAGGTCATACAGTAACGACTCCAGGCAGCTAACTGGAGCCACTATTGTCCAACGTGTGTATCGTGGCATTGAAGTTCATTCACCTATATAATAGACTAATACGTAAGCATAAACCATAATATATAGCCTACATCTGTCGATCAGAATTAAACGACAACGGTTTGTGAATCATCGGTAGCCGGTTATTAAATCACATACCGTGTCATGTAGCTCCAACAGCTATGAAATATTAATTTACGGATATTTATACTGTTCACTTGCGCAACTGTATCTTCCAACCACGAGGAAGTGTACGTAACTTTCTCCCCCCCCCCCCCAACTCGGCCCTTCCCCTCCAAGATATACAAGCAATCGTGCACACTACATGGACACATGCTTGCTGAGGTTCCTGACATGTGAGCGTAGCTGGTTAGCAGCTACACACCTCCTGTGATCGTCTAAAGCAATATATCCTCTGTCCTCACTCGATATTTCCTCCTATGCAGTAGAATAACCCCTTTTTGTCCTTATTTAGTGTCGTACTGAGGGTTGTCGACACTTTTTACCAATTGTAAAGTTCCCCTGCAGTTGTGGCAGCCTGTGACGAACTGTAAACACTTTCTCCCGTTGAGTCGCAGGTTAACATACGGTACTCTACAGTGGTGACCAATATATACCGACTAAAGGCACACACAGTTACTCAATACTCCGATGCTAGCAAAGAGAAATTGTTAACACAACATACACTGAAGCTTGGACAGGCTAACGTATAATCACGACGAGATCATTTTAAAGGGTGTTTTTCTTTTGTATTAATATATTACTACTGTGTTTCTTTATGTTATGTAGCCTGAAACAATTATGGCTTATAGCAAACATCTATAATTAGAGCCAGTACACCATATGCATTTAAATGTAAAATTAACGTAGTTCTGGACGTACGAATATGATCTTTTTTAAGCTGATTGGGCTATAATTGGAGCCAGTTACATCATATCGTTAATGTGAAAGTACCGTTGTTGAGGACGTATAAATGTTATCTGTGTTAGCGGATCGTTCGGTAAACATCTCTGGCAATGGTTGAATTAAGTACACTGAGTGGCCATCCAGACGAACAAAAAAAGATAACCAAAAGAACATTTTAGAAAAGTGAGCGTGAATTTACAATAAACTGACATCAGGTTAAACACCATTTATCTAACTTTGTAAGCCAAATGAATTATTAAGACATCCAGTGACAATGGCAGAACGTACGTGTTCAAAAACATCTTATACTTCGTGGTCATATAGATCTAGCTGTAACTTCTTGTAATACCACGTTTTACTGCCAACCATATGGATCATGCAGAATTGTAGCTAAGTTGGGTGTAGGCTGCATGTGATGATTGATTAAATGTTGTATAGCCTATATATAGCTGCGTTTCTTAAATAGTTTAGGCTACGACTGAGATCATACGGACAGGGCCCCACAGCAAAACAATTTGGCGAATGATTTTCACACATAAGTATAATGTTCTTTCTTTAAGACCATAAATTACATAATTTGGTACAATAACAATTGATCTAGTGTTTAATTTATCCGCCGGATCCGCGTCTGACGGATAGAACAAGTGTTCCCACCTGAAACGACTTTTGGCGGGAAAAGCATGCGGAGCATTTCCGCTAAACGGTCCCAGCGGAGACTTCGGTCGTATAGTCAAATGCTTGCGATCGTTTTTCAGTGACTCTAAGTAATGAAAATGCCACCATCTTCCCTTCTGTATTCTTAATATAATGAGGAAGGGGTGGTCCAACGCAACAAAGAGCGTGGGGGGGGGGGGGGGAAGGAATATGCAAAGCGATTTAACTCACAACCCAGACGATGCATGTATTCGTGAGACTTCGACAAATGTATACTGATAATATTCCTTTCGTAGACTGATATAAAATTACGTTGGGTATTTGTTGTTTTATTCTTGTGTAACTTAGAACATCTCAAATCTTGCTATTTTCAAATTTATCAAATTGGCTGGTTAGTGTTCGACGTATAGCTGTACCGTATATTACGCACATTTTCGTTTTATTTCGAAACATATCGCTACATACACGGACTTCGTTGCATCAAACATTCTAAGTTAAAGTAATTCACTGGATAAATTTCACTTGATCAATTAAATAGATTTACCTGTCGTTAATTTTTCTAAGCATAAAGAAATATGAACTTTTCTGTCTTTTTGTTATCAATGTAAAAATACTTAATTACCGAATCGTTAGTACTTTACCTTTCAGTAATGAACGGCTGCCACTTTATCTTATTATGAAAAACAGCAAATTAATTTCTGTAGGATGTATATATTACTCACAAGTTTTGCTATACAGTATTTTAGAACATATCACTCTGCGGGTATGGGGTTTCGCTGCATCAAATATTCTAAACTTAACGTAGTTAAAATCTTCCGACTTTAGTCACGTCAATCCCCCTTTACCTTACTTTAGTAATAAATTAACAACATAAGCACAGAATTCCTTTATAAATTTATACTGTAAAGTTATATAAAATAATTTTGGGTGTGATTTTTGTGTACACTAACATCAGTGTACGGGATTCTTCTACAAAGTAAATACTAGCAACCAACAAAGACCATCATGCACCAGTCTATGTACCACCCTCTAATTTATTGGCCTAATTATAATGCTGTTCAATATATTTTTTATTTATATTTTCCCCCAAGGCTTGAGATTATCACAACTTTCTTTTAGTGAAAAAGGGAAAAAAATTAAATCCTTTTGTATCGTCTGGTCAGTTCTCACTGACTGTTCTTCGTGTCTATCTGGTGTTGATGGCAATCAGTGTGTTGCACAATACTGTCATACATATACTTCATACAGTATGTCGGTGTACAATTTCTACCTTATCATCCTCTCAGTGAGGGTACATACCCGTTTCTTCCCGGACTGACGTAACTACCCCGAATCTAGAGTGACCATTGTAACTCGTCCACTTCACTTAAGAGTGGTATCTGGTTCCTTTACAACCTAAATGCACCGAGAACCATAACTTGATACAACAGGGTCAATTAGATTATGCCTCATTTCCAAAGTAATAAAGGCTTTTGTTTTCGGATCTTAAGCGGCTGTACGACCGTCATGTCATTCTTGATTGCCAACTTCAACACGATCACACCAGGGTTATGAAGCTGATTTTTTTTATCTTTACGATTTAATGCTGAAATCATCAATGGGAATTGAGTCTTGAGCGGGAGAGAGGGGTGGGGATAAGGGGGAGGGGCGTAGGGAATTGTAAAACACACCTCTAAAAGTGAATGAATTTTGAGAGTAACATCTCAATATTTAGTCCAGCAACGTTCCATTTATCATGATTTATTCCTCGAGCTACAGAAAAACGTAGGAAACGTGATCCTGTTGAATTGGCATGCTGTAATGTCACAAAAAGGCAAACTGTGATCAAATTACTGGCCCCAATTACAGCATGCTACAGGCAGATCACTGGCCCATATTGCAGCATGCTATAGCCAGAATACTGGCCCATATTACAGTCATAGCCAGATCACTGACACTACTAAAACATGTTATAGTCAGCTTACAGTAAACGATTATAGCATGTTATAGTCAGGATACTAGCCCTGACTAGATAATGTTATAGTCAGATTACCTGTTTTGGCGATGACAGCATGCTATAACCAGATCTTTTTTCTGAATATGTTTTATATAGACCTGCAATCACATTGTACTAAAAGTTCAGTTCTAAACTGTACACTGTGAGTTGCACTAAGAGAAACACCGGTACAGTGGGCTAACGCTTGTAATTGTTGTTCTGGGACAATAACAATTTTATTTATCAAACATCTATATAGCAGAGTATGCATTTCTCATAGTGTAATATCAAACGTGCGCTAATTATGTAATTTACCACAAAAGTTAGCTCATATTGTGAAAGATGACTATCGACAAAATTAACCTAATGTCAACTAATTATACCAGTTCTGCGAAAATATGTCGCAACCATAAATGCAGAACCCCACAATAACAATCTTGATATAGGGCGATTTACGGTCCATGTGGAAGATTTAGCCTCATCGAAACAAGACAATCGAAAATCGACGAAGTGAGGCGAACATACCTCACCTGAAAAGTGACCTCTCTGCACACTTTTTCTGTGATTTTAATAGATTTAATAGAAAATTAGAGGTTTATACCATACAGTGAAGGAACGCAGGAATGTGAAATGATACATTGAAATCGCCAAGGTGGTCTCTTATAGCAGCGACTTCACTTGGCCTTTCATGTGACGCCGTCTTTGCACTATAACCTCAATTATAATCAGAACTTACCAGATTTACCTAACATTTTAAAAGAGCCTATTTTGATAAAATGAACAATGTGACAATTACTGCCCTCGTTGGTACAATTTAAATCTTTGACAAAACCGCAAGCCCGCCCTTGTATTTTTTTTTTAATTTTTTTTTGTAAGCTGGGAGTATTTAAGCAAAGCAGGGAATTGTTATTGCAGTCCCTTGATCGAAGCCTTGGTAACATTAGATTCAAAGTTTATGGCCTACATGTACTTTATTAGTTGCTTATCATTAAAACAATATGGCGGACCGTTGCTAGGGATATCTACTACTACATCCAAATGAAGTCAAGTTAAATCACTGCACTGTTTAATACAGTAATCGCTTAAAGGCAACGGATCGTCCCATCATATCTCATAAATCGACTGAGGGTCTCATAATTTATTACGTCACTTCCCCATTTTAGTCTCCGGTATTGTTCACTGCGAATCGCCGCTTTTGTCACTAACTCTTGACTTATGCAAACAAGTCAAGTAAACACAGAACTTTGAACTACACAGTACACACGTTCGGGGGTTCACTTGATTCATGACAAGAGGACCCGTCGTCTTTAATATGATAATACTTAAAGTACAGCTGTCCAGTTCATTGGAAGTATGGCTTAGAAGAGACAGTGCATCCGGGTTTTTCAAACCGAGGCCCGAGGATCAGAAATGTCCTGCTGAGCGATGTAACACGTCGCAAGTATTAAAAATGAAGCTCAATTATAAGGATTGCCAAATGGGTAAAAATTCCAATTCACGGGAGTCGAGGTATGCGTAATGTAAAGGGTGATAATTAACTAGTAGTAGTAAAGTAGTAAGTACTTAATTAAATGTCACATAATGTTCTGAAGTGCCAGAATGTAAGATAGAAGCACCGTGAACTACCTGCAGCACACGTTTCCACCCTATAAGTAAACAAAATCTAACAGATTATAATAATATTTTCCTTTATAGGTTGTAATATGTCTATTATCTACTATTGACTTTTTAAGAATAGGTCTCTACGGTGTTAAATGTGACGTCATTACCACTAATCCAGATCACATAGTATGGTCCCACGCTCTCGGCTGATAAGAGCGGTCACAAACGGTAATATGCCATGGGTAACCGTGTTTTTTAGCAGCACATAGCTCAGGTCACTTGGATACTAGATAGAAGTATATCACAAAAAAGTAAATGTAACACTGTGAAGATAATATTGAACCACGTATAACGCCCTTTTCGGGGTGTTCAAAGCATCCACAGTGACGGGGAGTGCACATATGAGGGAAACTTCAACACACACCCGCATTTCTGAGAATACCACACTCATTTTCTAGGCACATGTGTACGTGCATGCAAGCAATTGTGACGTTCATTCTTGTTCTACTCAATTTACTTTTTTCTCCAAAGCCATTGCACCTTGATTGCTGCCTTACTATTACAGGGCGATCTGACTATACATGCCATCTTCATAAATTTCATGATGCAATGCAAGAAAACAGTAAACTTTTCAAGATTTCAGGTAATTTAAGTTGTACAAGAAGGACAGCATAAATTAAGGTAGTTACTGTATTATGCGATACAGTAACCTTGATCTTGATCTATGACGTCATAGATCGAGCGTACGCTACATGTCATACCCAGGTACCTACACACCAAGTTTGAAGTTTATTATACTTAAGGTCTAGGAGGAGATCGTGACAAACTTTTCAAGAGCACTTTTATAAACCTTTGACCCCGCGTCCTTTGACTTCATCAATATTTTAAAAAGCATGTATCGTCTTCTTTCAATATATGGTGGTTTAATTACTCTAGAACATTAACACATAGAGATATTGCTATTTTTTCCTCACTTTATACTACGAATGGAGATGAAAATAAATGAAAAGCAGACATAAATTTATATAACAATGGTAAAGGACTGTCGGAAAGCTCTGAAATAAAAGTTGATGTGCCTCAGGGGGGTCCTTTGTCTGCATTACGGTTTATTCTGTACCCGGACGAAATCATGTCCAATGATTTTCTTTCTGTGACAAAATATGCTGATGACATTGTGTCATCATGCAACATATCAAAGAGTTCGTGTTCATATGATCAGATGGGTTATCAACAATCAGTCAATGGAATCGTCTCAACCTGTGAGCGAAAGAATTTATAACTTAATCCAAAAAAGTCTAAGGAAATGTGTTTTGCATTACATAAAACATAAGGGCCTATTGGAGTCTAGAAATGAAAAGATTAACATACATGAATCAGAGGTTGAGAGAAATTTTCAAACTGACTATCTTGGGGTATGTATTGATGACAAGTTGACCTTTAAATGTCATATATCATAAATGCTAAGAAAAGTGTATTTTATTGTATAAAGTGTAGCTTATATTGTATCTTTCTTCAGCATAGGTGCAATGGAAAATGTTTTCAATTCATATATCCTACCACATATTATTTATGCAGTGCCTGTGTGGTATCAGCAGAAAAGACTAGAGTAACCAAATTTCTTAAACATACTTCACAAATATTAGCTTTAAATTGCCAACACTCCGTGATACTGTAAATGCAGCTGCTAAGACGGAATTTACAAGAATGACACTTAAAATTAAAAATAGCAGCAATCACCCACTACATTTACCTTTTATTGAAATTTAGACAAATCAAAAAGAAATCTTTGAATTCCTTCCATCTTGCCACAATGTAGGATCCAACTTTTTTAAGAATTCATTCCTTTATCGTGCTGCAGTACTTATCCATTCTGATAATTTAGTACCTCGTCTGTAGTTTTAATCAGTGCATTCTTTTTACATATTAACAATCTTGATCATTACTATTATACTTGTATACCTTTTTGTAGATCATTTAATCTTTAACATCTTTATCTTTGTAACATTCTTACAGTTTTGATTTCTGAAAACTCCTCTTTATGAATATTTGTCATTTATACTGGTTTTAATAAATGAAATGAAATAAACAAATTAGCTTCATGTTGGCAAATTGATATTTAAAGATACAGAAGGGGTTTATACCTTCTACCAACCGTAACTTTGTGACCAAGCGTTAGTCCACTCCTGTAGACCTGACTTTCTCAAGATGTGACGATACCCTTATTATTGATTTTAAAACAACTACTGGTCAAGAAAGGTGAATCTTCTTGGATAAAGAGGGTCATTTAGATATTGAACAGAGACTGAGGCTTCACTTTGTCATCCATCTTCGGTCCAGTGATCGCAAAGCAATGGCTAACAATTAGCTAGCAATTGTCTATACAGGGAGCTGTTATTTGGAAGAGAAAATTTAATGACACTGCTTGTGAAGATAGGTGTGCAATTGGCTGAAAGTTATTTCTTTCCTTTTGTTCTGAAGTTGCAGATCGATGGCATTCACTGAATTAACTACATCATTTTCAAATCAACTATAACCCTTTAACAAGTACTTCGATCAGAACGATACTGTGATGTGTATAGGTTTGTATCGTCAACATTTTACGAGCAAGTAATGTAAATGACCGTTTAGTGTGAACGAATGCATTTTAACTTCGATTTTTTTTTGTCTTTATTTAAACCTTGTTTAATTGAGGGTGATTCGGTAAGCAGAAGCTCAGCTTCGTCCAAGCCCTCGTTAAAAAACATCACAAAATGATATGCAAACAAACAGATGAATAAAATATATTAACAGTTTAAAAAAAACAACAGTATAGGCAAAATTGAAAAGGGTAAGCAAAAGAAAAATGGACTAAACATGGCGAAGATGTTTAAAAAACGTTAAAAAGAGGTAAACATGAATGCAAATGAGGTAAAGATGCAAAAGTTTCGTTCTTCTTATTTTTTTTTTGACAACTAGATGAGAAGTTACCGAAAGTTTTCTGAATTAGCTATGTATAGATTCTTTCCTGTTTAGAAATACAACCTACAATGCTATACTGTCATACGTAACACCGGGAGACACCTAGGCAGGATAGTTGTATTTTATTCTAGTGACTGGCAACACTGTGGCAGTGCAGAAAACGTCCCCGTCTAAACATAGCTCTAGCAGACGACAAATGTATGAGATGACGTGTTCTTTATGAACGCATGCCAGCTGGTATTTAGTAAATACAACCCAATTTCGAAAGACAAACACCACAAACTGTAACCTTATCTTTGGAACGTGTTCAAACACCTTCGTCTAACTTTGAGATAGTTCGCCGATATTTTTCGTTCTGACGTGAGCCTTGGAGAAATGGATGTTAAAGGAATTTGGCTTATATGGCAATTACCCAGTTTATCAAAAGTGTATATTAGGTCAGAGTAATGTCACTTATTTGTATATATTACCATTAACTTAAGCCAGAAAAATGAAGTAAAACCATTAGAGAGCTGTGTTTCAAATTCATAAAGTTCCATTGACACATTTGCATCATTACAAAGGGGAAAAAATACGTGTGAAAAAAAAAATCGTGAATTCGCAATTCGAGAAGTTTCGAGTGATTAGGTGACGTGTTAAGACAGATCCGGGGTAACCCTCTTACAGTTCGGAGTAGGGGGTCATGTTGAAATCGACATAACCCTCTTGCGGTTGCAGGCTAAATGTCTAAAGGGGGGTATACAACCCTTTAAAAGTTAAGGGTTTAAAAATATCTAAAAGGGCACTCTGAATTTTGTTACGAAAGCTAGTGGGGGCACTTTTTTTCAAAGGGACCCCCTTTGGTGGTAAATATCAACTCTAACCCGCAACAGGCCTGTCAAAGAGTGACCGTTGGCTTCCCAATTCTCTCTCTCTTTCCTTAAAATATGGAAGTATTCATTACCGTAATTGTCATGACGTCACTAATTAAGATTTGTTAAGCCCCATGCCCTCTTTAAGATACAATATACTCTTAGGCTACATAAAAGTGAGCTCTCTCACCGGCTACCAAATAAAAGTGCGATTGAAGAAGAAAGATCTTATCAGACTAATATATTCAAACTTACCCAGACAAAAATGTAGTAGGCAGATGTTTTAACTGGATTCCAGACTTTACGACGTTTATGTTTTTCGTTGTTCTCAATCCCTCAGTGATGAATTAATTAATTGTTTTGTCATCCTCGCTCCGGCGAATCTTTTGCATTTTATAAGTTTATCGTTCACTGCTGTGAGATGCTATGAGAGGCTTTTGAGAGCATAACGTATACATATGGTCACCAGCTCGATGTCTTCTACGTGGGGTTACAGCAAACCCATCACTTGATATATGTGGTTATATTCAAAACGCCTGTCATAATCATCAAGATATGGTGAATGGTTCCCATATGACTGCCAGAGAGGTTTTATATTTTAAACAATGCTCCCGTAAGTCGCTCCAAATCATGTATGGAAATATTTTGTTGTAAGGTAGGGAGTGTATGTATGTGCGTGTGTGTGCTTATTGTTTGCATTTCAGCTTTTCGTAAGTTAGAGCCTGCACACGAGGTTAATTAAAGAAACAGCTGAATCATGGAGATGTTTAGATCAGTTGGGAGAAAATGTGACATGAACGATTGATGAATATGCATGACTTATGCTAAAATAAACTAACTGTTCCTTAAATAGTTTTATGGGTCTCGCCTATCTAAACACATTTATGTTCTTGAATGACAGCCGAGAAACGTTAAATTCCTTTCTGACGGACTCCTGTAATACCAGGCTAAATTTCCTTTTCTCTTCCGGAATGAAGCTAGGTGAGGGAGAAACAAAATCCACTTCCAAGGCTGCAGGAGATGAGAATGGTGATCAGGAAGATGATGGTGCCAGCTTGGAGACCATGACACTGATGATCGAAACGCTGGTGTTATTGCTGGGTGTTGGTGATGTTGGTGATTAATGACTTTCGTAAAGTAAATGTGAAATCAAAAATACATCCTAGAGTATTTCACCGAATTCATCATTACAAACGTTGGAAATAGCCACAATTTTCATCAAAATCCACCAAACATGGGCCATTTTACAAACAAATTTCTGCTTTACAATGTCATCATGATTAAACATCAGCCAAATACGCAAATTTGTGTCGTCATAGGATGACCAAAATGTAGTACGCAATTTAATTCAACAGACTGTGATTCAGGGTTGCACTCTGCACCTTCTAAATGGAGCCAGCTCTTTTACAGATATATTTCACTTGGTCTTTAAGGATTTTCTGATAGCGGTGATGAAGAAAAAAGATGGAAGCGCTGGGGGTGACAACGATGATGGTGATATAGAAGGTGGCGAAGAGGGTGTTGTTGGTGATGGTTGAGATATTTAGAAGCAAAGTTAAAGGTGATATGTTATTTTTATACCAAACTGATAACTAACCGTTTTCTTTTTTAACGATTCATGTTGAGAAAATTGATATAATGTATCAGTAATAGTATATGTCATGGATTGCATTAACAATACTTATGAATTATAAATGATCATAAAGACTTTCATCAATAGCAATAATGAATTACATCATTATCAATAATGTATTCAATCAAGAGCTTAAAACATCCTTCGCAGTTGAGATATAAAAGTATACGGCTATCAGCTGGGCGACCCGTCATGAAAGTTAGCTATCAAATCCATAGGCCAACTGGTGTCAGAATATTTTTGGCCCGAATTTTGCCCGATATTTTCGACCCAGTTGGCCAGATTTCGATATCGCTCTGTCGGCTGTCATAACGAATCGTTGATTATGCTAAACATTAACTGATGGAGCGATAGAGAAAGTTCTGAATAAATACAGCTCTATTTTATTTTCAGAGAAAAGAAAAAAAATCGATATGATTCTCGCCCCTTCCATTCTGCCAAAGGTGTCAATCATTGGTGAGATGGAATTCCAGACACCTATTGGACTATACATGACCGATTGGCGATACTGCGCATCATGTACTGTCCACTTGGGCAGATTAGAGAGTGTTTGGTTATGGCCCACCAATAAAAAAAAAATAATAATTTGCTTTCTTAATTGTTTCATTTGCTCAAATGGATCCATTATTTTTGCGCCTCGTGCTTGAATGATCACATAGGACTACTCCTTGTACGTGATGTAAAAGATTTCTCGTATATGGTAGGCCCCGTTGGACGGATATCTCATATTATACACACACGTTGGTTCATAGTACATACGTGTATAAATTCGATTTATTACGCGTACACATTCGAATTAATATACCCATACATTCGATTTAATACGCCTATTTAATGTAGGACATTTGTCCCACAGGACTCACTATAAAAGTTGTGCAATATCGCTCCAAACTTCCGTTGCAATCTAAACAAAAAAATATTCTCGCCCAAACGAGTCATTGACTTTTTGTCCACCAACGATCTACAAACTTAGTTTCATATTTGAGTTCTTGCTTTATGTTTTATTTTTACATATTTTTTTTTAATCGAAACTCAGTATCTAGGCTGTTACCCGGAGATGGATTTATCCTCCAAAAACTATTTACACACCAGATGTTCAAACGTGAAGATCAAAGAGCTCTTTTTTCTAGGGTGGCTTCATCGCCCCAACATAGCAGGGTGATTACTTAAGAAGGGAATTTTTTTTTAGCTATATCGTGTACTAGAATTATGGCCACACAACAGGCCCTTGAAATATTACGAATACGGTATTTTTTTGCCGTGGTTTTGCAGGAAATATTACAAACCTTTCAAAGAGAACCAAGGTGAGAAACTGATGGAACAACATGAAATGCATCCTTACTGGACCGATCCGTCTGAAAGGTGGAGGGTGTACAACCGAAAATGACAGAAATAAGACGTTCAGCTGGATTTATGAGTTCCAATGTTCTTCTCTGTTATCGATATTTACCAACGTTAACAAAAGCTTTAACCACGTTATACACTGTCCATATTCATTCCCGGAGAAAACGACTTCCTAACAAGTCTATTTTGTAGAGGATATTTGTAAAAGCAAATGAGTATAACCAAAAGTTGTTAGCTGTTAATAATATAGCAATTAGAGAAAAGAAAGATATTACAACAGCAAAAAGAAATACAGGTTAAAAGAACCATGGGATGTCCGATATAAGAAGGAAATAGCATACATCTTACCCTGATTTCTTGGTTGGGCTATGATTCGTTGCAAGTGGATTGCGGAATGAACTTCAAGATGCTTGTTCCCTCAGAGGAGAAGCAGAAAACTTCGAGTGATTACGCCATCCTCTTTAAAAGAGATAGCCATCGATTGAAAAGTCAGCGTTTAACGACTTTTCTGATACCCAGCCTTTGAATCAGTATCCGTTTTCCCAAAATGTGCAAAATACCAGCGATATAAAATCTTTTGGACCAGTCTTGTTGAAAGGGGACTATTTTGACTTCTAAATGCCTCTTTATGGGCTCAGAGAACACCAGCATACACAATTAAAAAGAAGAGACAGAACTATACCACGTGAAAGTCCTCATAAGAAGACAGTGAAAAACCTTTTAAACGATTTATTTTCATTTACTGATTAGGTTTTTAAATACCACTTCACTATCTGTTATGATACAAAGCTACCAGTGAATGTAACAAACCCCCCTTGTGTGCACTGACTTTTGACTACACCACGTGTGTGTTACCTATACGAATTGAGTCCAAAGGCCATCGCGAATGTATTTATATTAAAGAGACAGGCCACTGTCCTCCGAACAGATTCCTTGACACCATTTTCTCTGGTTTTGTAGCATCGCGACGCCTTCTTGTCTACGTCCGTTGTTTCATAATGTGAAACAATTTAGCCCAAACATGGTTATTAAAATTCCACTTTATTATTACAGTTTTTGTGCGTTGTAGGGGATTGGGGTTTTTCTGTTTCTCTCAAAGGAGGTTACCGTATTCATCTAGCTGTACAGGTCTCCTTTTGCTGATCCCTAGGGCGATTTCTATATTTACTCACTTTTGATCGAAATTTGGATTTCATTTTCACCAAATATTATTAAGTCAGAAAAGAAGCTATGATTTTTGTCTTTTTTTTTTTTTTTTTTGCTGTTTATCTTTTTGAGGAACCGTTAGGAATTCCTAAAATCAAATACGATTGAAAATGACACAAAACGAAAGTACTTTTTTTTTTCATCTTAACTGTATCGTGCACCTAGCACTGGTAAGGGCATTGGCGGGTATCAAGCAGAAAACGGTATTTCAGGTAAATAAAACCATCGAGGTGGCCAGAAGGATAGAAATAGTGAAGGAATTGTTACTGGGGGGAAATTGTCTCATAGCGGAGATACCTTTGTAACTCTGCTACAGCTCGCACTGGGCATCTGGCTCGATGTACAGTCGTGGATTCAAATGTAACATCTAGATCAACAATAATTGGAGAGAAAAAAAAAGTTGGAAAATATTTGCTTCTTTCCTTTTTAGAGATACGAATGCGCAAGCAGGAATATCCTCACTAACTCATCGCTGGAATAACCAAATACTGATATAATAAGCAGGATTGTCTTCTCTTACTCATCGCTGGCATAACCAAGCATGAATAAGCAGGGATGTGATCACAAACTCATCATTGGAATAACCAAGCACGAACAAAATGACTCAAGTTGTCCCCACTTACTCATCGCTGGAATAACTAGCAGGAATGTCCTAAAATTTACTCACCCCTAGAATAACCAAACATTCTCGCTTATCGTAGATCGGAGCGACTTTCTTTATCATTCTTAAATATAAATTAACTAAACAGAAATAACGAAGTCCCTTTTGTTTTTCAAGTGTTGTCAACAGACGCCGTGTTTTATTCTGTGAGTTTCAAAAGTCCGCAAAGGCCACTCATACCACCCTTCCTTTTCTTTTTGTCCATCAGACAAGGCCTGAGAATCTGTGTTAACCGAAGTTGTATCTCGCAAGCACAAAACTTGAAAATATCAGACACCTCAGCGATGGTTTCTGCCAAAGTTGAGATTCTATTTCACTCTACGTAGTCCCGTATACCTCTCCTGAGTCCCCTTGCCTCTCCAAGAACACTTTTCTTGTACCCCTCCCCCTTATAAGTAGCGACCCCCATACCCGCTTCTCACCGCTTTCATTGTAATATGTGTGCTAAACTTTTACTCATTTCCGAAAAGAATAAGAGAAAACTGTAACAGTTCCCTGTATCTTTACCATAAATTGGTAAGCTGAATTTCACACATTTAATTTGTCGGGTATTTGATGTAGGGTTCGGTAGGTTTTTTTTTTACTATGAATATTACTTTCGTGGGTTTTCCACTTTTAATCTGGTTTATCGGTTTGGTGGAATGTTTGATAAACATCTTCAGTTAGAAGGGTTGGTCTTTAATGTGGTTTATCTGTCTTATCTGAAAGTCTTAGCCTACATGACGTTTAGTCGTCTACCTGTCGTTGAAGCAACGCGTGCGGGGTAGACTAGGACCCGGGTGAAATAAAAACACACCGTAAATCCTGGAAGCATTTTCAAAGATATTATATACGTAGATGTCAACAGTAGTATAAGACCAACGAATGATACATACCATATGTCTCATCTACATGTGAATGTACATCCTTTCATCAAGGCACGAATTACAACACTAATCCAGTTATAAATTGTACAACATCCGTAAATATACATGGTTACGTGGATAGCTTTGATAACGCACTCAGTGCTAGCTGTTGTAGTAGTGGTAGCAATCGCAGAAGTTTATTCTTCTTTTTATGTTCGCAATAATGTTCCACGTCGAAGTTGAAACCTTTTGAAGGTTTCTCACATACCCAACGGGGAGCTATTATATACATGCCTATACATTTCTACATAAAACCTCAGCAAGTAAAGCCCCCAGCCCCCGCCCCGGTGCTTCTCCATCGCTCACCACCCGAAGTCCCAGCTACAGTATTTGTGTCAAGTCTACAACGAATTGTGTGCAAGGTACGAAATTGTACTTAGTCGGTGGGGATTCTGTTACATACACAGACGTCATAACATTCCGTGTATCCACTCTTCTTTTGTTGAGGAGGCACCGAGGGGTGGAAGGAAGGGGGGGGGGGATAATGCAGGAGGATGTTTGTCATCTATTTCCCATCGTTTCTCCGCTGAACCAGTTGCCAATATGTCTAGTTATTGGGAGTGCATTGTTCTTTTGCCCACGGTCACGTATGAAATTTGGATTTTGGGCAAAAAGATTGAATTCCATCAGTCCCTGGGTTTTCAACTTGGGCGACTTGTTAGACTATTGAGACATTTCGCAGTCCCATAGAAAAACAAGAGCCCACGGGCACTGTGGTTCCTTACGCAGATGTACAGCAAAGTGAATTATGAAGTAAAAGGAGCATTTTGCATTATTTCGTACAATAACCTGTATGGCCCATTTCTGACCATGAACCTTCACTTTTGTAACATAAAATCCGTAGAAAAAGAAACATATTTCATGATTTCATAAAATGGCCCATATCGGACCATGGACCCCAAACATGACAAACACCCAAATGGAACCACTTCCATAGTGCTAGTGTGACAAACCATCAATAGTGTTACGTACAATCTGTAACAGAAGGAGTATTTTCCGTGATTTCACAACAGCACAAGGGCACTATGGTTCCTATTTGTCTTTTATGCCTCCCCCTAGGTTGAACAAGGAATGTTGTTTGGTAGATGGCCATCAATGTTTACCTGGACTCTGCAGGTAAACATTGATGTCCCTCAACCAGCAACATTCCTGCTACAAAGTTACAGAGAGGTATAAAACACATACTCATGAATATTGAGAAGGGACGTCAACACGACAAAAATTTAAAAAATAAAGTTTTTTTTTTTATCAGCTGATCCCTTTCTAACAGAATTTGTCAATGGGCAGATACTTTGTTACCACAAATCTGTTAAATAGGTAAACTCCTACTCGATTTGGAGAAAGAAAGCGCAAAAGTTCCTGACATGTATTTTACAAGTACCTATATATACTACTGTTGTGCTTAAACGAGCCACATAGTAGTGGCGCTATGCTACTTTTTGATAAAAGGAGTATTTTACAATTTGCAATTACGTGACAAGCTCAAATTTTTAAATACTCTCCAGCTAGAATGCTAGATCAAAACTCTAGGGATACATTTTTCTTTTCTTTCTTTTTTATCTGAATTGAATTTACTCGAGTCTTTACTAACTTTGACAATTTCTAATCGAGAGTGTTTTCTCATAAACTTTGCACGATTCATATTTAATATGGGTCTTTATTGCGTAGCAGAATATCGGGAGTATTCAAAGTGCCAAGCCTAATTGTTAAAGTAAAACAGTATAATCATGGTCATCGATTGGGGGACATATACCCCACTTTTTTTAAAGGAGGGGGCACTAATCCCACTTTTTGTAACCTGAAATAAAGAATTTAACAAACTACACCATTCTCAGTGAAAGTGTAAATTTCCAAAGATAAATATTAAAATAGAAAAGAAATCTAGCTGGAATTTACGAGGCCGGGAAAGTGGGAAGTGCCATCGCCTGTAATCTGAATGGTATTTTTGTTGAAACACTTACTCGATACGTTACGCGTAAACCGTGCACGGTTGAAGTGGGCGTGTTACTGCCCCCCCCCCCCCCACACACACACCCTCTTGAACCCTTTGCCCAACACCCAGTCTGTTTATGCCACTTTAAGGTAAGTTTCATGCTAGAACCCCCACCCCCCCCCCCCCCGACACACGCTTTCCAGATCAAATCGACGGCTATGGCAGTAACTACCATGCACACTCATGTAGGCATTAAAAAGAAATATTAAGCAATATACACGTGACCGTCTGTAACCAATGAACGTACACAAAGACGAAAATATGTGTTTAAACCTTGTATTTTCGAAATAGAAGGCCCCTATGTTCACGTAAAGTCGCACAACTTGCTTCAATGTAAAATTGAAGATTGAATTTGTAAAACTGCAAGCAGCAATCAAGCTTAAATGTGTTCATATATACCAAAATATCCAACCAGTCACCATGGCGACAGCGATATGACCCATCACTGCCAGCAACGTACTTCCCCCGCCTCTCACTATCTCTCGTCCCATCCCTTCCATTTCAGCGACGTCCCCCCTTCCTTTTCTTTTTCTTGTCCAATTACAGGTCAAAATTCATAGAGCAAACCAACCGTCACACTTCGTAGGGTCATTCTTTTCTATTTGGTTTTCTAGTCGATCCTGCTTTAGAATTATTTCAATCAAATTAAAAAACCATCAGCTTGTCAGGGACTCACATAAGAAGTGACATGAAAAAGGTGATTTATCTTCATTTTCGCACCGCAATTGAACGAAACACCAGTAAGGGGTTAAACTAAACGACACAAATAGATGTTTCATGGTAAGTTTCAAAATGGCAACCATTTTCTTTTTGTCTGTCTCACAAACTTTGGTATGATATAGAAAATGTGCATATTTTATGGAAACGCGAAAATCTTAAATACATCGTCCAAGGAACACACGGTACAGGTGATAGCATCATGCAAAATAAAGTGACTCACTTTTTCTCCTTAAATGAAAACAATAACGATGGTTTTGTTGTATTTTTTAACAGGAAATATCATTTACACAGTATGCAATTTTACACCCCCCCCCCCCGGCAATACCTACGTCACCTCCTCAAAGACAACATAGAAATTTATTTGACATGCATGACCTAAAATGCAACAACAGGAATACAAATTATCATTTTATATTTTTCAACTTCAGGTTTGTGAAAATGGAGCAGGTTCTTTTTCTTTTTAGTGAAAACACATGTCACGTTTATTGAGCCCACAGAAACTGTCAAACTGTGTCACTATATCAATGTTTACAACATTCATGGAAACAATACTGTAAGGCGTGATCTTAATCTGTCATGCGTGAATAATA
This sequence comes from Stichopus chloronotus, assembly GCA_021234535.1. Taxonomy (NCBI): domain Eukaryota; kingdom Metazoa; phylum Echinodermata; class Holothuroidea; order Aspidochirotida; family Stichopodidae; genus Stichopus; species Stichopus chloronotus. The sequence continues at coordinate 15,697,512 of CM037847.1, forward strand.
AAAAAAATATGTTTAGACTTTAGAGGAATGTTTCATCTTCGTATCTGTGATTTGATGTCCAGTACATCAGTTTCATTGATTTCATCATGTGAATTACATTGAACAAACAGTTGTTTCATCGAGAATGGAACACGACTAAGATTGCGACGAAACTACGAAAGAAGGGCAAAACAGAAAAATGCCGAACGGCAACAAAGGTAGCAACCAGCGGAAGGCACTGACATTTAAATTATGTAATATTGGCTTTAATTTACAACAAAATGAGAAGTAATGGGAGCATGTGATTACAGTAACAGAACTGCAGAAATGGCTAAATGACCTCTATTTGATGGAAGTAACACTCAATACAAAAATTCGTCCATTGTAAAGAAAACAACATATAACCAACAAGTAATGCTTCCTGACGATAAGAGAGAGCACAATATGAGGCGGCTGGGTAAGAAGAGATATATTACACGTTTTCATTTGGTTGATGCTAAATTTGTCGGATCAGTGCAAATTCGACAGCCACATTTGGGGTCCATAGAACCGAAAATAAAACATTTTTTCTCTTCATTTCACACGATACTGCATAAATGCAAAGGATTGCAGATCACCATATTGACCCTTCAAATATGTAGCGCTAACGTGACGAGTGAGGTGACCCGTGGCAGACAAACGTTAGAAAATTCCTGCTCAATTATACAATAGGGGTTACCTTTAATAATGATAAATAAAAAAAAACTACGTGAGTGGGTAATCTGAAAATACAATGAAACGGACGTTTTGAACTCATGTGAAGTGTAAAATGAATGGGTGGGACTGAACAAACGTCCTAAATTAAATACACGGAGACACATCCACATTTTGGCATGGTGAGGATCACACCATCCCCCACACCAAACCCCCCCCCCCCCACCAAACACAAAACACACCTCTTTTTCACCAATCCATCTTTTCTCTATAACAGAAGAAACAACGCTCACCCCTTTGACTTACTTCACCGCCTTTGACTCACTTATGTAAATCAATAAGAAGCAAACACTTTTGGTGTCACTATGACAGTTTGGGTAACAATATCACAAACCTGTGGGGTGGCCATCGGTTTGGATGGTATGATGGTTTGTCTTGAATTTGTTTTTCATTGAATCTCTTTCAAAGACATGGCTCTCACACTCTTCCAATTGTCGGCAAACTGCAAGGGTTTCTATGACGATTTAAATCACTCTGCTATGGTGCAGTCAAAATCACCATCTTACTATACGGCAGTCGTATACTTCCACATGCGCTGTTCATTAAGTAAAGAACAAAATCTTGCACTCTTAACTTTCGACCCATCGTCCTGGCGACTTGCCGAGCTGCAAAAGTGATTACTTACGGCCGACAAGTACGTTCATCACAATGTGTGATGTACGTACTCGTATGTACATCTGTACGTACGTGTATGTACATCTGTACGTACTTGTATGTACATCTGTATGTTTTTATTTGCTCTCTTTTCTTTGGCCAGTGGTCTGGTAGTAATTCTAAAGTGATTTCAGTGGATACCAATGCATTGATCAATACTATAATCAATAAATGATCAATAATCAATTTAAATTTGAGTTTGACAATGTGTAATTAATACAAATTTAGTGACCTTCTTTTAAATTATGTCAAACAACGGTTGCAGAAAGTGAGAAATATACAAAATAAACATTGGTAACAAAAACGTATTGCAAAGGTTTTCCTTTTTCAGGAACAAAAAAAAGAAAGTTACACTACTATTTGGCCATGAACCATCCAAGCAGTTCGGACGGTTCGTGTTACAACAGTTTAGTGGGAGACAGTTCGTTCAAGGTTCTTGCTTGGCAATCCACATGTTACACCGCTACTGAGGATCTGAACACCTGACACGCAATATTGATATTGAACGCACTCTTCGAGGTCTGACATTGTAATATTCCTCATGATATGTCAAATTTTAGAATATCAATCATTTTTTTTTCCAAGTCACGATACTGTCTATACCATCAGGTGCATCAGACTGAAACACTCGACTCACGGAAACGTGGGGGGTGGGGATGTTTCTTACGCTATCACCGTACTATTCTGGATGTAGAAACATATTCTGATACATTATATGGCGTCTATTATGATGAGAATTCCAAGTGGTGATATTAATTCCAGTCTGTTTCTGTCATTTTATTCAAAATATCAATTATAAAATAGACCAAGGCAACATGGCAGGGGAAAAAAATGCATTCACTCCTTCATCCAACCAGTCCTACATTCAAATAAGACTGGGGACAGATTGTGATGCTGGACAAGATAAAACTTCATCATATAAATAGAGAAAAAAAATGATCTTCAAACCGACCTGTGAGGATGACGTATTTTTACGCCGTATCCAAAACTAAAGAAAAAAAAGGTGCATTCGTAGTGTTAATGCATCATTAACTCTTGCTAAAAGGATCTTGTCTTAATATTACAAGGTAAGCTCAGAAGAAAGCAAATTAAAGCAGCAACGTGTGTCGATATTTCAAATTATTGTTCTGAAGTCGCTTTAGGCACAAGTAGCCAAACTGGGTCGCTCGCCTAATCTTGGTTCATTGGCAATTATCACCACAAACATCAAGAGAATACAGTAACTCTACGATGGATCATGACATTAACATGTTACTAGCATACGAAAACATACCGTTAAGAAACACGAGATAAATCCAATGATGTCATTAATGCATGCTGTAACCCCAATGGTGTGCAAAATATAAAATGATATTCGTAATTCTCTTAGTTTTGACCCAAAAATGGAAAACAGAGACTTGGTAGGTGTGGAGAACTCTTCCATTGACGAAAAGTCAAATTATTACATGGACAGAACTACCATATGACATGGTGGTCTGTGATATGGATGCAAAGACAAAAACATTTTGGTGAGTCAAGCAGAGTTAACAGTTTCACATAATGTGTCACTTAAGATTATCTGGCATTTTAGGTGGCGCTATATTGTCACATTTAGTCATGGCGATACACAGTCCCTTTAAGTCATGGCACTGTGTAGTCCCTTTAAGTCAGGTACCTCAATGACTTTCATACATGCATTTCATACAACAATTTATCAGTAAATATTAATAGACCAAAATAAAATAACTGAAAATGCTGTGGAAAACTAACACAATGAAAATTACAGAGTGCAACTACTCTGTAACATAGGGAGGTGTTGAACCCCAACACACAAATAAAAGAGGTCTTTCACATTTCTTTTTCCCTTTGCCCCCCCCCCCCCCCCCCTCATGATACCTTCTCAATTGTTTTTTTTTTTTTTTCTTAATGCAACAATAGATACATCAAATGAAAAAGCAGTTTTTTTTCATTAACTTAATGTCCTGCACCCCATACTATGCACCAGCACACAAACAATAGTACCTGGTACCAAGAGGCAATATGGTCAAACAATAAAACGGACACTGGCTATCATCGAAGTGTCTTTTCCACACTCCAGTTCCCTGACAAAGGACTGAAAAGTGAATATTAGTAGCATCACCTGAGGTACAGGGTAACATTTCCTTGCATATTTTAACTTGCAGTGAGTTTTATTAAAGTGTTGTTGGTTACTTCACTTCCATCATACCCTGACCATGATCACAGTAATTTGAAAACAAAAAATAAACACTTAAAACTTTGTAGTTTAGAAACATCAGTACCCATAACCATGTAGAAATCATCTGACCTCTATTCCATTATCAGACTTTTTTTTTTTCTTTCGCTGACAAAATGTTCTAAAATTATCATGACCTACACAACAAGAAGCAAAAAAAAAAAATTGTTTGGAGCTGATGGGATAAGACCCATTTTGTTCATTGATTGCTGATCTTAACTGGTATGTTGAGCTCACAATCTGTTTCCAGAGAAACTAGAAACTTCACGCTCACCATTGTATTACATAAGTACTACTTTATGATGGATCTAAATGTGAATTTACAAACTTACATTACATTAACTTTCATTAACAAACTTATTCTTCTCCCCAAAAAGTACTTGACTTCAATTCAAAGACTTATTTGATCATCGAGGACTTTACCTTACAACTGATGTCAGACACCAAAGGTTTATTGTTGCTATAGATTGCTACAATGAGGTGATGAGTTGCAATTTTTTTTTCCATGATGTTAACTTCTCACCTTGAACTTGCTAATCTATTAACCTAATGACAATATAATGCTTGAGTGTCTTTAAAAGTGCAATAAGTCATTTGGCATAGGGTAACAGTTTTTACATTTCGTGCAGCGTTGTGCTGAGAGGAGATTAGTTCTGGGAATGTTGGCAGCAATCTCCATGACAAGGACGACTTGTGATGCAATATCGCTTCTACCTCCTCTCATATGGCAGTGACCTTACAAAACTTTTTAATTCTGTTCACAGACAAGATGTCATGAGATCTTTGGGAATATTTTCAGCAAAGCTGACACTGAATCCATATTACCAACTTTCACGGATTGCAGCTTGGAAGCTTTTCTAAAACCATTTAATACATCACCGACAAAATTGCATTCAAAGCTGACAAGATTCGTTTTTCAAAATTCTTAGCAGAACTTAGTAAATGTTGTCAGTGCTGAAAGTCTGAAAGATGATAACATTTTTTCAAATTGTCACAATGTGACTTTCATGCTAAAAAAAAAAGATCCTTCTGCTCTCTGATAATATGATATTTATGGCAAAATATATCCCGTGAAGATAACGAGAAGAGAAGGGGCTCTATCACCCTTACTCTATCTCATGGTTCTACCTGATATTTCCTCTGTTTCTTCCAGGTATAACGGTATCGAGTAATAGTACTTACAGTTTATCCCCGTAGTTTCCTACAGTACTGCCATTGTGATAACATACAACTAAAATTCTCGGCTGGTTTAATCTTCCCTTTCCTTGTGACATTAAAAGAAACTTCGAAAAATTAGGCAAATTCAAAAGCAAAATATCAAGTAATGCCCATCAAATATCTTTCATCAATTTTTTGTAATTCTCTGAGAAGGTTAAAAACAACTTGTTAGTATGTAAGTCAATCCTGCATTTCTTTCAAGTTCGTAAAAACACAAGTACTTTTGGATTCTCATCTTCAACATTCACAGTTCAAGGTGAGACCCCAAAATGTCACATGTTGTCTTCTGATCATATTCTCAAACACCACAGTAAAATATTTTCACATCACTGCTTGCTTATGTTATAAAAGTATTCCCTTACAACAAAACATCATAAATGGACATGTTCCTTGAAGCTTAATGTGTTCTCAGCTTGTCGGAATATTATCCTGTCAAATTAACTGTGGAACTTATTTGTGCTAAAATCTTTCAAGTTTCAGGTATCACTCATTTCTTTCTTTTAAATATCCAGAAATTCTTTTAAATATCCAGAAATACACGCTATGCTAGCAGGTCGACACAAAGACAGGATGGACCATACAGCAAAACAACAATGAAATGAAGCATGCACCATCTTCCGAACTGTTAACAATACATTGACAGCCAAAATATACAATGAAAACGTGTGATAAAGTTGAACATCTTTTATGAAAGCTCCAAAATTAGTCACCCTGGCTGGTAAAACTTCAGTGTATGCAACAACCTCAGTGTATGTGACTATCTCGTTGGACACCGTTCTCGGCAAAAATGGTCAACAATCAACACCTGTGGGGCACAGGATTAGCCAAGATGACAAACAGCCCAAGACCCCCACTTTTAATCTCCAGAGCCAAGTGGATGTTCAACAGCTAACAAACATGATCACCAGCACACTACCACATTAAATGACGAACTTCCAGTCTATGTATCTTTTCCTCCTTTCTTACTCCACCAACCCCTCCCCACCCTTGTTGTACCTGTAGTGAACACACTGATCACGTGATCAGAACACATAAGCAGCAAAGCCAATCTGATGCTCTCCAATCTCATTCTGGTCAGGTGCAATGTTATCAAGCATTCCATGAAGGACAAGTCCTTACCACCCATTCAAGAAAATACAAAGATCACTTTAGCTGTAACTGTATCATCCTTACCAAGTGCTGGTACAATGCTAAAGCTTCTCTGAGACAGAGAGAGAGATGGGGGGGGGGGGGGGGCATGTTGCTAACTTTTGCACAATTCACATCTCCTTTCCTGGTCCCTGATCACTACCATACGTCAGTTGCTGACATGTGAACTGACGACAAAGTCTTCAGATTCATCTGATAATGGAAGAATTATCATTCTCATCATGACCATCATCATCACTGTAGCCTCCCTTCTTCATCTGGGAGCATCTCCTTCTCGTAACTGCATCCTCGCTACCCGAGGTCTCTCTATCAGACCAAGCACTGACGACTCCTCTTCCAACTTCCAACTCCTCTATCAATCTATCATCATCACCATCGTCATCATCACCATCGTCACCATCGTCATCATCATCATCATCATCTCATTCACCCTACAAAAGTATCTCTTTTCTTTCTCTTCATTACTTGGGGTCACTATCACATCAAGCATTGATGAGGTCTTCTAGTTCCTCTAACAATGCATCGTCATCATCGACGTCATTGAAATCGTCTCCATCTGCTCCTACGTCGTCCAAGAGCCCCGCAAACTCATCCTCTGTCATGCTCATCTTTATCTTTGGATCTTCGACCGGTTCCTTCTTCTCTCTTCTTTGGACAACATCCACTGCGTCACCTTTTGCTGGAAGTTGAGTTGGTTTCAGGGTTGACATTGACGATCTGATGGGCGGTTTCTTTGGCATCGGTGGGTTGGTCGTATCTATCAGATGAATTTATGCATGATCATGATCATTAATTGTCTTTGTAAGAATATCTTCAGTCAGGTACTTTTAAGTTTTTCAAACTTACGTAATCTTTCAACTTTATCTTGGGACAACATCACTTCTGGCAGGATTTGTTGTACAAAATTTGTCAAGCAGAGAACTAAACCAATTCATTCTTCATGGATCAAAGGATACTCATTTTCCACATACCATTTTGCAAAGAGCAACATCTACAGAAAAATTATTGACTGTGGCAAATACTCTGAGCGACCAGATTGGATCAAATAGATGAGAGGAGAAAGGACAGAAGCAAATATGTGCCTTTGAAAGGTAAACACACATTCAAAATGGTATAACGCATGTCATCTAACCACCTGCCCAGATATTCTTACTTCTGCTCCTAATAGACCTAAAAAACACAAGCATACCAGGTGGGGGGAGAGGGGGAAATGTCCCCTAAATTTAAAAAAATGGTGGATTCAGTTGGGGGCAAATGAGACAGCCAAGAGAATAAATTACATCCTTTTGGTGTGCCATGGTTACCCTTGCGGGACCTGGGGCATATGATTTCCGGCCATCTAGGAGATACATTTATCAAACAATTCTCTTGTTTGCTCCATGCCAACCCATGGTGCTGCTTTGATTAGTCTTCCAGAGATCTCACCTCCCTAGGCCAAGATCCTGGGTGCCCCACTGTGGTAGAGGAATGCTGAATGTCAATACAACAATGTAACCTGATCTCCCTGAAAACAACCCTTGTGACGCGACAGGAGTCAAAATAAACGCAGAGTCTCAAAGTCTGGGCAACCTGGTCCAAAATTCAAAATTCAGGCAAAGTCATCCCTGCCCCCCTCCCTCCAGGAATATTCACCCTCCCCATATGCCTACATTAAAGAAGGAATATCAAGAATTCCTTAAACTCACCAGGTGACATATCTTCAATTAAACTTGGAAGAGGGGCATTAGGTGGTATGATTGTGGTAGAGGATGGCTTTTCCACGACTTGGTCCACCTTTTCCTCTGGCAGACTCTTGCCCACCACTCGAAGATGTGACGAGATGCCACTTCTGACACCGCTCGACGAAACAACTCCATCTTCCTTTTCATCTGTGAGTGATTTTGTTTGCTTGGACTCAAGGGAACTTCCGTTGGCGTTTCTCTTGACAGCTGCCGATACACCGTCTATCGTAGCAGCCTCTTCGGCTACCAGTGCAGTATTTCCTACGGCAAACTTTTGAGATTGTTGTAACAGCCTTTCCCTTAGTCCAGCACCTTTCCTCCGTTTGCTGGCTGGTGGTTCTGGCAGTTCATTGGTGGTATTATTACTGCTGCTACTCATGTCACTCAAAGGATTTTGGTCTGGACTCTCCTCAGCAACTTTTTTATCTGCCTCTGCCTCTGTCACATCTCCTTTCTTTAGTAGTTTTAGTCTCCTTCTGCCTTTGTCAGTTGTGTCAGAGGTCAAAGAAGTTATACTGTCTGTCTGGAATGTTATTCTCTGTCGTTTTTTTGGTGATTTATCGAAAACGACGGCTTTTCCTGAATTCTGTATGTAAAACAAGAATACACTAAAAAGTGAACAATACTGACCATGAATTTGCTGAATCTCTTAGTGTGGAAAATCGGTGCATGAATGATTTGGCGGAGACTTCTAACAGTGGACGTACTGAGTCTGGTAGGTTTACGGCCAGTACACAAATGACATTACTGAATTTTATTTTCAAAGGATGTAAGTGTTAAACAAATTTATATCCTTTTCAGAAATTACCAAATTTACTTGGCAAGCTAAAGCATAGCAATGTTTTGGACAAAATACAAAAAAAAAAAAAAAAAGTGACAAGAAGAGCAATCGAGTACGAATGACATGAAGAAACAAAACATGAAGGATAAAAGGTTAATTGAATACATTCATGGCATTATAATGAGATGAACTCACCACCTCTTTGGGCTTCGACTCTTCCTCCATCTCTTGAGATTCACTGAGACTTCCGATGCTTGAGGTAGTGCCTGCAAACCATCGATCCAAGAAATCAAGGTTATTTATCAATCAATGCACTTGTAAGTAAGCCTCGTCAGTCCTACTTTAATCATTCAATCGTTATTTTAGAATAAGGACGGAAACGAATACCAAAAACACAATCCTATGTCAGAGTATTGTAAGTGACCAGTCGGAGAATCTCTCGTAGGATGATTCAGCCAAAGAGGAGAGACTGTGGATCACACTTTCTAATACTGTTACATTTAAAAATTATGTTGTCATTTCTTCATCCAGATATTTAACTCTCCTGGAAACAACAATCACAAAATCATTTGCTTTAGCATTTTGACTATGTCCTTCATGTAAAAGTTGTCTCCTAACCTGCAGAGATGTTGTCTCTACTGTAAGCACCAGACAGATGAAAATTTTTCAGCTTCAAAGTTTTCACTGGTTTACTATTGAAACCTCTCTGAGAAATCAGAATTTTTCTGGAAACGACTGTCTTGTACCATTTGTAGAGCTCTAAGGCCACTTAAGGTCTTTATCATAACCTTAAATCAAAATCATTTTGCCCTCAACAAACAGCTGGTATCATTTGTTACAACTGACATTTGGGTTTTGTCAATACATCCAAACACGAAGGTGGACATAATGAAATGACATTAGCAAACAAACATTTAATCATAATTCTGCCATGATTCTACCTTTTAACTTTGCTCCTGGTGGTTGGTAGATCTCTCTATCGGCTCTTCGCCTCACAGAGCTCTTCACTCCACCTCGACTCCTCTTTATGGAGATTTTTCTCATCTCAGGATTTTTCTCTTCATCTTTCTTTAATTCTTTTCTCTTTTTGCTTTCATCTTCTTCCACTTCACAGGGATCACTCAACTTCTTCAGGCCCAGTCTGGCATTCACTGAACTAGCACCATCTACCACTTCAACTTCTTCTTCTTCACTTCCACCACTTGCCTCTCTCCTCCTCCCTAGTCTATCCTTCATCCCCATTTTCTCGTCCCTCTTTCCCATCTCGGCTCTCTCGATGGCTGCTGTCGAGACAGTGACTCTTCTTTTGGGAAGCAACACCTTCACGTCGACGATGGGAGAAGCTTCAGATTTGTTCTTTGTGAGCTGGTTTGTGACGGTTGACTTCTTCCTCATACCAGCACCTCCGCCGTCACCTGTCACTAGCTTCCTCTTATCACCTTGACCAGTGACAGCTGGTCCCAGCCTTCTCAGAACAGAATCAACAAGGAGCTTATCTCCCTCAATGCTGTCTTTGGATCCATCTACCTTTTCTGTTCTCTTGACGATTAGTTGTCTCGTATTTTTGCTTTCCTGCTGTCCATTCTGCCCTTGCACGAGTCCTAGTCTCCTAGCTATTCTTTCCCTCCGGATCTGTTCTAAGCTCTTCACGCCTGGATCTCCAGACTGCAACATGGTGACTGAGGCACCACTTGCTTCGGCCTTCTCCTGCCTGATCTGTTTTAAAGTTTTCACACCAATGTCGTCATCATCCGTTGAAGCATCTTCAAGAATTCTCTTGGCGACCCTTTCTTTCCTGATTTCTGCTAAGCTCTTCACAACTGTGACATTTTCCTGGGACCCTCCAGTCGCTATTTTCGCCACTTTACTGTTCATTCGAATCTCATCCAGAGTTTTCACCCCTGTTTTATTTTCCGTGGAGAGAGGTGAGCTTACTTTGATCCGCCTCTCTTTCCTGATTTGCTCCAAGGTTTTAATCCCTGTGTCCCCTTTCTCACCTACTTTGCTCTCCACCTCCTCCCTGTGAGATGACATCGTCCCCGCTCCCGAGAGTCTTAGGACCGTGGTGGGTCTACGTGAGTCCACAGAATCTCCTCCTGATTTCAACAAGATCCTAGTCGGTGGTTGCCTTTCCTGAGAAAAAATGAACTTCCTACTGCTCTTGGCATCACCATCACCAGCGTCATTGGCGACGATTTGCTTCCTCTTCATCAAGGAGTGTATCTGTAGGACCTTCTTTGGTTCCTCTTCCGCATTTTTGGATTCATTCTGGTTTGCTGTGTGCGAAATACACAACAAAACTCAAGACTGTAAAATGTTCCAGTATGTGGCAACTGCTTTTCAGAGCCGACTAAATTCACGACAACATACAACAATTTAACTTAGTTTTAGGCTGCATCCAACTTTTAAAACTTAACAGTGATACAGTGACATCTTGCAATCACAAGTTTGTTCTGTCTTTTGAATCGTAGATGGTCCCTTGCTTAGTACAAGCAGACATTACAAGCCAGGTGTGTGTTTGACGACAAGACTAACCCACCGACATGTAATATTTTTGGCCGTTTGGCAAACATTTGACGAGTTATAACATACCACTAAACAAACACTCCTCCTATGTTGGTGCTCTCTGCTTACTTGCAAGATTAAGGTTATTCACAAGATAGAAATAATCTCTTTGTACGGACAGAGACTATAGCCACATGATGCCTTGTGCATATATGTAATACACCTTAGTGCTTTCAGTGGCTTTGGTCTTTGTCTTTACTATGGAGGTTTCTCATTCACAGTGGTCAGAAAAATTTTGGAGAAAGAATTACACGATCAATTGTAGGGTACGAATGTAGAGCAAGGGTTCCCAAGCTTTTTCTTGTGGGGACCTGTTTCAAAACCCACCCACCCCCGCCATCAATATTTCTTCCAATTAGTCCACCCATTTTTAACATGTCAATACCTCTCCTATTAGCAATCTCATTTTTCTACAGTAAATGTTTCACACCCACATTTCTGCTGAATGATAAAAAAAAATTACTTTCATTGAAGCATACTGTTGCACATTTTGTGAACTTGACAAAAATCAATTACTGGTTTGCTACTTTTTATGTTCAAAGATCATCTGCAAAAATCTGGCAAAACAGTGAATGACCTTTTCAATAAAAATTTTTATGTCCAATTCTTAGATTGCATACCCCAAAAGCAATAAATCTTTCCTCACCATTTCTCACAGAAACGACATTTCTGTGGTTCAAAGATTTTACCACTGGGCTGGGGACCGCTCCTGAAGTCGTAGATATGACACTGGAAGTTTTGTTTTCTCTCAATTGTGAGAGAGTTTTAATACCAAAATCCATAGAGGCGTCATCTGTAAGTGCAAAAAAAAATTAAAGATAAACATTATTTATGATTATTTCATGCTTAATTTTATGGCTTGTTGCACCATTCATGCTTGACACTTGCCAAAAAAAGAGCATTTCATTTTGGGATTTTTAGTCTTTCTCACAATTTTCAAAGTGTCATTCGGGGAATCACTTCAGCATTTGTGGTTATACTACAATTACAAGAACATTTGAACATTTTTTGGCTAACCACTTACGTTTCACATAGTGTAGAATTGTATCAAGTGCCAGCGACGCCTCTTTGACAGCAATATGGAAATAACTGAGGTTATACACTTTTATGCCACAATCATAGTGAACAATTCTAATAAGTGTCAGGCGCACTTCACTTATAGTAATGTAGAAGTGATTGACAGCTATACTCTATGTAATGTTTCATTATAGTGGACTGACTGTTGGTTGGCTACACACTCCACGTACAGTAACTGGTGGATGGCTTCACTACATGAATATACCACACTATGATTACAGTAATATACAAATGACTGGTGAATACAGTTAATGTGTCACAAAATCGTAGTGACGGCTACTGGTTACGTTTAATTCAACAGCAATGAAGATGGTTTTACTCCAAAATGATGGTGACCTTTGGTAAACAGTCCACTCAGAGATACATGGAACTGCTTGATGTTTACACTCCGTTACATATTTTACCCAATGAGAATGTTATCTAATTTACTTTAAATGGAAGCCAGACTCTTAAGTTTAATACAACCCTCTTGCTGTTGTTGTCAGATCCACAGATTAGAAGACAGGACTAAGGAAAGACAGGATTAAGGAAAAGAAGTACGCCCAGAGCTAGAAGAATTACCAAAAAGTTAGACAGATGGGCAGGTAAATACTGTACTGTGGTTGGAGCTATTCACACAAAAAAAAAATGGGGCGTGACCTATGCATAGGGGAGTGACCTCTCCTATGGGTACAACCTAGCACCCACCCCTAAATATGACCTTGATCACAATCCCTGATTGGGTACAATTTTGTTCACACCAATAAAACATTCTTTGGCACCAATCGGTCAGGGCGGATAGAGACTACGAAATAATGTATTGCCCAGACAGTCATTATGTACTATATTGCACAGATGTTCACATATATTCAATATGAACTGTAACAGAAAACTTGCAAAAAGTTTCATTTTGAAGTTCAATGTCACCAAGGCAAGATTTAACTACCTGTCTCTGCAAAAAGGAAGTAATTTTATGGTAATGGTCTGATATGATAAAACCCCTGAATGAATATTGATCATCTCTACTACATCTGTATTCCCACTTAACTGTACATTGAGGTAGCAATTCAAATGATTCAGCAAAAATTCAAGAAATCCAGAAAATTCCAGGTTTAAAATTTTAACTGTGTGCAAATGATAAACAAGTATTTAGTAGAATTATCGGATGACGTGATCTCACTGATACATCAATCAGTTGCCAGAACATTTGATGGGCTAAGATAAGTAGAATGATATCTTTGTTTTGATTGCATGGTTTTAAAATGAAGTCACGCAGTTAAATGGAGACAGCCGCCAAGTATAGAGTCGAAAACGTGGATATGAAGCACAAAGGGATCAGCAGGCGAAATGATGGACACCAAACAGACCTCATTATTTCCTACCTCCTCCGGTTTTTAAATCTTTGGTGCCAAGCTTTATTGTCTTGGAGGAAAAAGAAATCTTCTTGACAGGTGACACTTCTACACTGCTGGTATCATCTGACGGTTCATTTACAAAAGCGAAAGAAGAAAGAGAGAGAGAGAGAGTGATAAAATGTAGTGAAAAGAACAAAGAAAGCAGCCAAAGCAAATAAAATAGAAGTAGAGAGGTTGAAATGGAGACCTGAGGAAAATTAAAGCATCCTGTCACGTCTACTCCTATCACTGGAGTAAAAGGACATTCTATGAGAACTGATTCAGTGGGTTTGTTCATTTGCTTAAATGGTTTTGTGAAGCAAGCACGATTTTTTTTTCTTTCATAACCATAGGGAAGTTCTGAAACACTGAACTGACCCATCACTTGACCAGCTATGGGGGGGCACTGATTTGTAATGTTCCAAAACAGATCAAAAAGTTGATTTCGGCTTGCAGTCCACGCAACCACTCTTATCTGATTGTTGACGATGCCAATACATGTACATCATGGAATGTAAAAAAAAAAACAACTCAGGGGTAAGAGCAGCACGTACTGTACCTGGGTCATCTTGAGGGTTAACAATGATTGGTTCCACCACAGGGGTAGGAATGGATCCTCTTTGGGGGCCGCCTACATGGACGAGGGCTGCAGACTTAACATCTGAGGAATAAAAACAGGAATCTTATAATTGACACACAAAAATATAGTACAGATCGTGGACAATTTTAAAGAGAAGAAAAAGACACAAAGTCGAATAATCAAAAGTGATTCACAAAACAATGGAGTTTGGCATCATTTATTGCCTTCGAAGATTCTTGACGACTCCTTGTCACATACTTTCTTGATTATAAAGGACTACATCTTAAGGAAACAATCTGTTGAGGGAAATGTATGAATTTCAATGGATGGTAACACATAGTGTTCTCACACTTGACCAGGGTTCCCATACAGTCTTCTATTATCCAGGTCCAAAATTACTTTAAGGTTCCTTCATAAAAAGTAAAAAAGACAACCGCCGTGCGAATACACCGTATTAGCTTGCTGAATTCTACCGACTGTATAGGGCAAATAGTTCAGAGCAGAATGCCAACGCTGCAGAGGCTACTCCTAACCAAAGCCTTCATTCTATTTCTATAATGGTGCATTGACCCTTAACATTTGAATTCCTTGACATCTGTATTTTGTCCAGCTTTCTGTAAAATACCTCACTACATAAACAGAGACAGATGGAATTTCGGATTCATAAATTAGAATTTATTTGAAGAAAATGTAACTTTTTCAAATCATGTGAACCACAACACACCTGTTGAAGAACTGGTGAGGCTTCCTTTTGGTTTGGAATGAAGGAAAGGACAATGATCCTTGAGACATCCACTGGGTTGAGACTCCCAATAACACGGAATGGCTGAACGTTGTTTCTGGATGAACAAAGAAAAGAAAAAGTCACATTTGCTTACACAAGGAAACCATGAAAGCTGACAAAATAAAACTCACAAGTCTGATAAGGTCTGAAAATGTATTCAAAACAGGATAAATCATGGTAACTGCACAGTACAACAAATTAACGATTTGGTTTTGAGAGGAAGTACTTGCCAATCCTTGTGGGGTTAGCAAGCAAATTCAGACACTAGAGCAAGCCAATCAGAACCTGTGTCTTTGACTAAAATTACATTTCAGAACAGAAGTGTATAGTTGACACGCTACAGATAGCAATGCATCTTCACCATGGTTTGGTAGTCTTCCTTTTAGTACTGAATAATGTGAATATTGTTAGGTATTAAGTATTATGCTGCTGATCAGTCTATTGTCAAACCAAGATCAGTATCATAATAATACACCTGATGGACCATTAAGGACAATCCCAACCAAACATGATTAATAGGTACAACAAAGTTACAAACACTCCAAAATGTCACTTTTGTGTCACACCACCTTTAACAATCCCTTCACTGTGACTAGAATATTTCTTTAATAATACGACAATGTGACTTCCAGCTGCCTATCAGCAACTCAGAACAAAGATGGTCTCAGCTTAATCGTGTTCACTCACGTCTATCTCCATGTGCCTGTAGCTGCAGATGGCTCGAAAACATCTTCCTTCTCTCCAGAGCGAACACACCACTTCGTTTCCAAGGGCCTCTGGGCAGTGTCTAAAGGCACAGGAATCTCCCTGAGATAAACGAAGGCGCCACAAAAGAAGAAATATGATATAAAATTATGAGAATTCAGTTAGAAACAAGTTCCTTGTTAGATCTATGAAAGGACAACCTTACAAACATAGTCCCAAACATTTGGTTTGAAATCGGTAGATCACCAGGTGTGTGGTGCCATGTCAGCTATTAGCCATTTAAAGAGGTATGAATCACAGCAGGTTGTCATGCTTTTCACTGTAGGGTTGTTCTCACTTTGAATAGTACAGAACCAGTTTAGATTTTAGTGGTACAGGTCTACAGATTTTGCCAGCAGTCACATCAACTCCTCTCAACATAGTACAGTGTACAGTATTTGTCCTCAACATATATCTTACCAGTCTCTGATGTGTTAAACGATCTAACTGAAGTTAAAGACTGTTGTATGATTAAGATTTTTTTAATTGCAATGGTGAAAATAACAAAAAAATATGATAAAATGTTTAATTTCAAAGAGAAAAAACATTTCAGCTTCACTGCAGTCATCATCTCAACTATACAACATTTTTCTTTGCAAACTGATATGATATTACACTAAAGCATTTAATGTAACACTTCACATGGAATCACAAATATTTCTTACATTCTTTAATCTTACACACGTTCAGCAGCTTCAACTGAAATGTAGAACACCAATTAACGTAAACTCTTGGCACACGGTTTACATGCAGTAGTACGAGTAACATTCAGAGCTGTCACACGGGTACATATCGAATCGGACGGCTTGCCAACATCTATTCGGAGATCATGACACTCAGACATTTCAAACGGTGAAATTACGAAGCGGGACCTGAAACATTGAGAAACTCACCCTAGAACAATTTGAGTAGTAGTAGAAGTAACAATCGTTCCCTTGGCTGGCCATCTTTTGCTGAAATATTCTCCTGAGTGATTAGAATAACTTCCTGAGATGCACTGCCAGCCACTTGGACTACAAGATGAGCTAAATCCAATGTCACCAAAAAATCCTAGATAGACTGAAAAATGCAAACATTTTCCCTCTTTGAACAGCTGAAAAATAGGAAAGTCTTTCCAGTAGCTTGTAAAACTTTCATTGTCTGGTCCAAAAAGGGGATGTGACGTGACAACCGCTGGGCAGAAGAGCCAGTTTCATGTCCCTCAAAGATTTTTTTAATCTTTCTGTTCCTGTAGTTGCTTATGCAATGAAACTGAAATCACAGAGAAAAAAGTAAAATTCCTACACAGACGGCTGGGACAGAAAAAGTTTATCCACTTTTGATTTTGTCAGAGTTATGAAATATCCTTCCAACTAAAATGATTCCTAGCATCAGGGGAACAACAAAATTCCTGGAATGACATACAGTTGGACAAACACTAATGTACAGCACACAAGTAATAAGTGGCGATGACATAAAGGTTCCTGCACTTAAGACAGGTGGCTCCAAAGGTATTAAAAAGTTGTGTATAAACAGACACTGCTGAACATCCAAAAAGCTGTAAATACAGAAGTCTTTTGTATTTGTTGTTCTGGATAGATGCTGGTGGTTACTACAAACTAAGTTGTTAGATTGTTCCCCATACAAATACACACTTCATCAAACACATGGTCAATTTTATCTGCACCTTTTCTGTAAGACTGTCTTCCTTATCCTAGTGATGTTAAAAGTTCTATTTTTTCTTCTGCCGAAGAAGTTGCTGGAAAATGCCAAAGTCTACGGACATCTTTCTAAAGATAGCATCCAGGTGTGTCCACGGCTGATTGAATGGTTAAGCACATCCCATACTTATCCAAAAGGACCTAAAAGTATCTACTGTATAAAAGATGACCTAAATTAAGAAGTAATCACACTCGCAGATTACAATCATATCAACTCTGCTGATGGAGCCCTCAAAACCTCTGGTCTGCCCGAGAATATTCGTTTTTCTCCACTGTGGACTTCAAGAATGTTTTCTTCCCAACGGCAGACTTGTTAGCATATCTGATGATTAAACATTGGCCAGAGATTAATTTCTGTCTGCCAGGTCTGAAAATGTCATCTAAAAACGTGAACAGAAAATGTGGAGAAAGAAAACCATGAACGTTTAGTGTGCCAACAAATGCTGGTGCTCACAGGGAGCTGCCATTAGAGTGGCAGCTCCCCGGTACTTGTCTTTACTAAATTAAGGTTACCTGTTTGTGCCATCTTTTAAATATGAAACTGAAGCATACTGTATGTTAGTCACAAGCTAGTTGCACCATTTGGACGAAAGAAAAACTTTAACCATATTGCTTGTTAAAGAACACATTTATACATGTCATTCCTAAATCATAATAGCTGTATCCACATGACAGAAGAATGTATATGCTTGTTACAGAACCCATTTATACATATCATTCTTAAATCATAATAGCTGTATCCACATAACAGAAGAATGTACAGTATAATGCTCCACACGAGGGGTCAGATGGGGGGGGGGGGGGGTGTGCAATGCAATTGTGACAGGTGTTATTCAAAACAGTACAATGTCATAAAAGTCTCAACAAAACTCAATTCCTGAAGATTCACTTTGCCTACATTTTCACCAAAGATGAACAAACTTTTAAAGGCAGAAAATTACTTTAAAGGTTGATTTTCTACAGAAGTTAACATTTATTGCACTAGAGGTAAGGTACTTGTTTGCCAAACTGCCACAACATACAGTACAGTACAGTACCATCAAGCAATACCCTACTGTAGACAACTCCCATGTTGGGCTTCATATTTCCAACTGCCATTTTAAAAGAAAACTGATTAAACATGTCATTTGACAAAAGGTTATTCAAAGACGAAACTCACCTTTCAATACTTCACAATATCTCAGTCCTGGAGTTAGATTTTGAAGAAACATGAAGTCCATCCAAAATATGTCCTTAATGGGCAGACACCTCTAAATATCTTTCTCTTGGAAACTCATAAACAATGGTACTGTATCCAAGAGAGGGATGTTGGTCCAAATGAACAAGGCTTCAAGTGAAGACTTGCCTCTTATCAGCTACAGAAAAAACTGCAGCGAGTTGAGTAATCTACAGCACAAGATTGAAGCACCTGCCACTGACGGCAGATATAAATGCTGCACACCAGATTTGAAATATGAACAGGTCCAAGATGTGCAAAAAAATGTCTGGTGTCAAATTTCAGAGGAAACAGTTCTTCATGAAAATTATAGAAGGTAAAGCTTCATGTCTGCCTGATGTGTAGTCCCAGTAAAAAAGGACAAATTCATATCTTCCAGTTTTGAATTTACCCTTTCGCAAAGCAAAGACTTTGAAGTATTTTTTCCCAGATGGATACATAGCAATTTGATTTTTTTTTTAATGTTCAATACATGATTCACCCATCCAAATACAAACAAGAAATACTTTGGGAAAGTGCGCTTTTTCCTCCAGCTATTTTTCAATCTATATCCTATTGTTTTTGAGGGGCACTTGTCAGTCTTTAACGTTTCATTTTCTTTCATATTTTACACAGCGGTCATGCAGAGGCTAATAATCACATCCCTCCAACAGAAGGAGAACAATTTTCATTATTAATAAATTAAAAGTAAATGTTACCTTCCTTGGACTTTGTGGACAATTACTACAAATAAATGTTCATTTCACAATAATGGCAAATTGATATTTTTGATTTGCATAAATAGATTATCACAGTATCATTGTGAAATGCTTTCAACTTTAAAAATGAACAATGTGGGTGTGAAAAATACACAACACTTAACAACAAAGAGTGCGTACTATCACCCTCTGATTTGCTAAGAAGGTAATAATTTGCTTTTAATGTTCAATATAAAAGCAAGGCAAAAAACTGGAGATCAGAGATTTTTTCACCCTCAAATGCGAGGAAAAGCAATCTGGGCTTCAAACAAAATAGTTAAAAATGGAACAATGTGAGGGTGATTCAATGCCTAGGACACTAAATTCTGAGCAATCATTGTTTTTTTTCACTAACATTCTATTTGTTGCTTTTGTTCGTCCACCAAGGATGATGGATCGTACTAGTAGGCTTGAGCATACTTGACAAAAAAACCTAAAACGAAATAGACTTGAGTTACCTCTCCTTACCACAGAGGATTACTGTAACCTAAAATTTTACAATATTTGATTTTGCTTTTGTCCAATCCCTCTTAATAGATAAAACTGAAACTTTTCTGTCAAGGCTTGATCAAATTAGACTGTTGTTTCTGAGCTTCCCGTAATGATCATTTTTGAGGTGGTAGAGGTCATTACTTTGCCATTAATTCAGAGGTGAATGGGCATCCTCCAGTTCCAAGTCTCATCACAAATGCAGTTTCAAAGTTTTCCTGATTTCTAGCCCTTTACTAGGAATACCATGAAGAAGTTAGAACTGACAGGCCAAATCTAGTAATTCTAGCAGTACTGTAGAGATATGGCTCTACGGAAAATGAAGTGGAAGAGCCATGGTCAAACATGCAGGGATAACTTGATACGTGGTCTATACAGTTCTCTCCCTACTACACAACTTTCTAAGTTCCTCCTGGTAACTGTTGTTTAAACTTAGAGTTATCAATTTCACTTCCATGTGAGAGAAACCAAAACAATGAGTGACCTGGCCTTTTTACTACATATGCCTGGGGACTCTGTGGGAAACAGTGCTAACCAATATCAGGCCCACCTACTTTAATATTATTAAAAACAATTTGGATTCCAATTTGTGTGGTGAGAAAAGCACTCACTTAGTGCCCTCTAAGGCATACATATATTAGGACTATGTCCACTTATTATGTATGCAAAGTGTGTGAGGGAAGTACCGGTTATAATCCAAGTACAATTCTCTGGCATCCTATTATACCAGTTGTCCTTTGTTTGAATATTGTGAAAGCTTAGAACCGGGTCCTGACATTGTCAGTATGGTACTCAGACACCTGATGCCAACACTTGTCTAAACAGCAACTGGATAATTCCAAATATAATATAAAATATCTGAAACCCCAGGAGAGACAAGATCATTTCAATCTCCATTAAAAGAGAGGAAGAGCTCTCATCTTCATTTCATTCCTCAAGAATTTGCAGAATTATTGTTGTTTGCCTCAAAAATCAACCATAATCATAATGTTCTTGATGTTCACTAACGGCAGGTTTCAACAGGCCACTAGGCCAGTTAGTGTTGTTTGAATTTCTCAATTGATAATGGTGTGGAGACATCTTCACAAGTGGCCACCTGAAGTAACAACAATATATGTGATTGCAAGACTGCCTGTTGTCTGATTTTTGGTGTCTACATCTAGAGGAATATAACGTTAACCACTGACGGCATCAGATTTCCAATCTTTTTACCAATTTAGTGACATTTATGGGTAAATGAGTGTTTCAAACAGTGCAGATTTAGAGAAGGTAACTTGGTGCAAAAATATGATTTTGATCACAATCTCAGGCAGGTAATGCTCAACAATTTCATTAGTTTAACAGCGCAGCGTTGTTGGTGGTAACACAATATCCTGTATCGTACTCTCTCAGTGTTTGTGTAGGCCTAGCTCTACGCCAGAAGCAGTAATACACAGTCAAAATTATTCTAACTCCTACTTCTTTGCCTTCTGTTACTTGTTAGGCTTACTCAGGACTTAGCATAGGGGAGTAGGGACCTACAGTTTGTTAGGACAGTTGGCTTGCCTACCACTCCTATTCCTAAGTCCTGTGGACACTGAAATAGGAATATGTAACAAGTTTTGTTATGAAATACGAGTCTGAATAATGCAGTGATCGATGGATAGGCGTTTGGAAACTGTCATACTAGTATAACGCTTAAGCCTAGCCTGGCTAGCCCTGATTTTAGGTGGCTGGTGACTTAGTTTTAACTTACGCTGAGCAAACTTTGTGTTTGTTTGTATCATAGCTTACGCTACGTTACGTACTACTGTTGTACTAGGCCTAGTTACTTAGTAAAACTAGCCTAACGTACCAAACAATTGAATTACCTAAATTAATGCTTAGTTGTTACAGTGTTAGCCTAGCCTAACGTTAGGCAAGACTTCAAGTATTATACCTGGGATGCACGATTGAAACGTTTATGCTCACAGTGCCAGAATTTATGCATCAACTAAATGATCGTTTCATTATTTAGAGTCAGCGTATCAGATAATATTATCAGTTTTTGCAAAATGTTCGCAGGTGTGTAAGGTGACATGCATGCACAAACAAGAATCCGTCTTCAGAACATGAATTGAAGCCATCGCACAGCACAACTGCGATAATGTTTCCACATTTTAAAATAAAAAATGTCGCCCTCTGAAGCAATATGCCGCCGGACAACAACAGTACACTATGCAAGTCACTGGGCTCTGAATATTCACTTTTCTACCCATAGAAATTAATTAGCGATCCAAATCACAGGCAAAAGTAGATAGGAGACGCATCTTGTGTACAGAGTGTACAGCTCGGTGTTCTTGTGAAAAAAAGTTGAAATGGCGGTGAGCTGATGATGTCCTATTTACTGACCGATTTGTGGAAAATTGCACTGAAAGTGGAAACGCAACAGGTGACTGGCTGTACGTATGTATAACGTTTGCAACTATTTCTGCAAGTTACGAAGAATTGAAAGCACGCCAACGTTAACCTTTATGAGGATTACGTCATAACGTTAGCTTTTCTTTGATTTCCATTGCATACAGAGCCATAGATACGGCTCTGATTGCATAATCGACGTAACGCTTCTTTGGCACCCCCCCCCCCCCTCCTTTATCACTGACCAGTTGGTTTCATAGTGAATAGTTGAACGAAAAATCTCGTCCGCTAGGCGGTGTAATCAAAGGCCGTCCTACATGGTATCTGGAATGACATGTGTGCGATTTCTAAACACACAGACGGAGTAGGAAGTCTGTCATTACCACACTATTCTAAAATGGTTTGTGATTGAAGAGATTAGCCTGAATAATCGTATTTTGGATCACATTAACAGAGTCTACACAAAACCTCTTTACAGTGCATAGGCTGTTGGATGCCCCCCCCCCCCCGTCCGTAATAAAAAGACCCAAAATGAAAGGAAGTTAAATATCAGTGGATAATACTTTGTTTTGATTTAAGAATGACGGTGTATTACTCTTTCACTCCCATCATGAAAACTGGCTGCACAAAGTTGTCACTGATTTACACAACGAATGCTGGCATATTTAGACCAACATTTCTGAATGGTTGGAGAATAGTTTCCTTAGAATAGAGTTTGTTCTCCCCGATGCCAATGCCTCATATTCTCAATAGTAACTACATTTATTACTGAGCCTATTTAGTGCCTTGACACACAGCCTCTGTAATCTTCACCGTACAATGAAATGAATATCGTTGCCTGCTGCCTACACATAAAACTAATAAGTCCAACACTCTATCTCGGCTTATTTCTGGCCCGTACTCTTTGGAGATCCAGAGGTGGAGGCATTTTACGATCATGATTGGTCGATTTCATAATAAGAAAACCATTTTTTCTTTTGATAATTTGTTACATTCAAGGAAATGAAAGATGTATGTAGTTGATCACGGCAGTGACAATCATATTGTCGTATCATACTTGGATGAACTGGAATGTGATTGAAAGGCCCACATTGAGTTATTTCGTGAAATTCTCTAAATTTTCCTAACCATGTCAAGTTTCCTTCACATACTAACGACAAATGGTTAACTGTAAGGGGACCCCCATGTGTTTGACATACAAAGGAACATTAACGAGAGTAATTAACGAATTCAATTAAAGACCAGACACCTTTCGATTAAGCACTAATTCATTTGCACAGAACCGGCGGTACATGTCAGGGTCAAATTCAAAACTTTTGACAGTTTGTCATAACTGCTGGAAGGGAAACTTGAGCAATTATGATAATTACAAGCATTGCTGCATCATTCAGCAATCTCACAAAACTTACTGGTATGAGTCCCAGTGAGTCCCTTTAAAGCTGGAATATGAATTGTATACTGGCAATCGCCCGGTCATCCATCTTTGTTCTTAGTCAGTGTTTCAGGGAAGAGAGAAAGTAGAGGAAAAGATCACAAAATCTGAAAGAGAACTATGAACTCATCTTCCAGATATTCGAATACGAAAATTGTCTCGACATCTTTTTTGGCCCTACAAAATTCAGACTCTCCAAGACAAGAAAGCATAGCAGTCCAATCACCGTTACTTGAAATCAAGCAGACCATTGTAAATGGATATGAATGGTCACGCGTTCAAAAATAGGGCTTTCAATGATTTTTGTAGTGACTATCACATATTCCGCGGACTTTGACTTTCACTGACAAACTTTCAACTCATATTCCAACTTTTTAAGATAATCGAGGTGTCTCAAGAATTATATTTTCTTACTTTTTCTCACCGCGCGGCTTGCGAGTAGCACAGAGGATCGCTTTGTGGACTTCGAAGAATCACCCGATCGGCTCCCCATCGTTCGTTTATATAACAAATCGTGATGAAGCAAAATTTTACCAAACTGAAAACTTTCAGTCAATAATCTACTGTCAATCAAACCCGGTATTCATTGAGACTAATGGAACACACACGCACTCTGGTTATCTCTTAGAGTATGGGCAGACCGAATGTGGCCCTTGCCTATGTCATTGATAACATTAATCGTGGTGAGCCATTCAGACCGTTAATGTACCTTCGACTTCCTAAGTTTGAAGAAACATTAATTTCATGACCTGACCGTCAACCTCCGTCTCAAAACGATCGAAACAAAATATTTTATTACAAGAGAATTGAATATCTGCGAATACGTGGTAGAAGTAGCTGTCGGTTTGATGACTTCGTTATAGCGCCCGCTGTTTCCATGGTAACGTCACAATCCGGGGGAACATTTGATCTTATGTTACATAAGATTGACAACAGTCTTTCTTAATTTTTCTTATATTAAATTGAGTGGTATACTTAAAGCTTTATGCATGCAATCTCCTACCCGTCAATGACCGAACCGTTAACAATCGAATCAGACATACTATAGAAAAAAAAAAAAGAAACACCATTTTGCCTTCCGCTTCGTGACTCTGTAACAAATCGATGCTTAATCCCTTCCGACTGTACACTGGTTTTTAGCGGTTTTCGTGACGGGGTAACACCATGACTTAAAAGTGTGTCCATGTAGCCCCCCTGAAAGTTCAAGAAGGTTCACTGACCATGTTACTGTTTCAACCCTCTCCATCACTTTTTTTCACAATCTATCTAAGTTGATATTTGCATCTTTTACTGTTAATTTTCTCCTTTTTTTCCCTTTTTTCCTGCTTTAAATGCTGGAAAGAAACGAAGAGGGTCGAATACAGCCACAATGTATTGTCACCTGCATATATGATATGCACTATAACCTCATACCCAACCACCTTTCCTTTTCTCTCTCTCTCTCACTTTTTTTTTTATTTCAAGCGATTTGTTTGAAGGCGACCCCTTAAATTTACTAATTCTCTCCAACTGCATGAACAGGTTTTTGCTGACACCGCATGTACAATCATGATGGCTGAGTGTCGAAAACATCATCCTCATAATTGTGTGTGTTCTCACGTAACCAGAGAAACGGATACATCCCAAATTTAGGCCGAACATTGCCAAACATATTACTTCACCTCCCCTTCGAACGACCGCCCGCCCCCAGTATGTATGTGTGTATACATAACCGAGCCAGAAAAACGTTGCTATTTGTAACTTGTTGAGACAAAAGAATCCGGTTTACGTATATCAGTATGGTGATAATCATGTTATGTTACGCGCTCTACTGATTGTCGTCCGGGGGAGGGGGAATCCCTTACATCCCTTGATCCTTATTATAATTGTTTGTTGTTTTTTTTTTTTGCTCGCACGCATGCCACTACAATTAATTTTCCATTTCATTTACTGATTTCGTCCGTACCAACAAGCAACACCTATCTACAATTGAATTGCAAGTATAATGAATGTTCGGGGGTTAATGTAAGACGCTGCACGAGGGCGAAGGGTGCATCCAGTGATGGTGTTAACCCCAGAGAGTACATTATCCTTCCATTAATGCACAGGTCCAAACTTGATTAACCTCGTTCATGCATACAATGGGAGATCTTGATGAAAAAGGTGAAAGAAACTTTGGATTGGTAAATAATCTCATTTGCATTGCCAAAGAACCAAGATCAAAGTTAAACACGTTTCACAACATGTAGCAGAGACGACAAAGCACTGTCGATCTACCTTTTTACTGAATTCATTCAACGGTGATCTTCTTCTAAAAATTGACTATGTTATGCCTAGGATAATGCACGGTCACCTGACTGCAATGGACCATTAGGAGTTGAGGATTCTTCCCTGTACAAATGAATGATCTACAAACCCCGGATCGTGCTAAGATTATGTCGAGTATATCTGACTAAAAACAGATAAGGAAACACGGACAAAAACATTTTAAAGTTAGAGGAAACAAAATTAGAATTCTCAGTCAAACTTCCTTATCAGTTCAGACCACCCTTTTAGTAAAAAAGAACCAATTAAATTCAGATATTGCGTTTATGATCGAAATTCTACATCAGGTCCCTTTTCGTTTTCGCTAAACTAATTTGTAAGATGCCTGTGTATCTGTTATTTGGTTGGAACACTTACGTAGATAAGTGTCATGAAAGGAAGATAAAGTCACAACTAAATCCATCCTCATATGAACTCGGGGTTTTTGCTTACGACATACACATTATGCATGACGTCACGAATTAATCTACTTTTATCAGCGTTCGAGATTATGAGGAAGCATTGTCTTCTCAAGAACTGTATGATATAAGTAAAGTTACTTAAAAAGGCCAGTAGTTACCAAAACAATTACGTTTTGGCCAATCAGTATATGCTAGATGTGAGGAATGGATTCATAAGTTATATGGGATACACCAAACGCGGTTCTGGAGAAATTATCAGGCCTATTATTACTTCTTCTTTTTTTTCTTTTTCTTTTTTTTTGGGGGGGGGGGGGAATAATTCAGGTTTAACCATCTACAGGGAACGCCACCAAAGTTACGCCAACGAAGCCTTCCATATTTCAGAAAATGGCACTCCTCTGTCGGGTCTCGTTTAAGGCATCCAGATATTCTCCATTTTAAGATCTGATGTTTTAAAAGCTTACTCTTCCAAAAGTAAAAGTGAACGGTTTAGTAAATGATTTGCCCATTTTCCATTTTTTGTGGGGATAGCCAAAGTTTTTGGGGCTAAAGCCCATTAACCCCCTACATCCGCCCCCGGGATACGCCAGTCTCTTTCCTTCAGTCACTTAGACTCACTTCAGTCAGTCCGTGGAACAATTTCGCATAGAGAATGGTTACGTAATGCGTATAAGAACACTCTCGTTAAATTTCTTTTTAGTTGTAACGTATATAACATTATAAACTGAAGATGGTTATTATAGGGTTTTATACAGTTCAGAGTTAATAACGTTGGATCCTAGAAAAACTGCCGACTGTGAAATAAATGGGGTGTGACTATAATTTTTCATATAGACATTGGTCTTTCATCGGTCGATGGTCGATTTAATAACCGTGTCAGCGTGCAGGCATCCTTCGGCTTTAATTAAGGAAACCTTAGCTTGAGATTTATTCAGGTAAGCCGTACAGAAACGGAAAGGGTTACGTGATAAAAAAATGAAGACTGTGTATGTTTTGGAAGTCATATGATGCGTATGTACTTCCTGCAAAGCACATACTTGATTCGTAGCATAGAGGACAATGTTTATACAGCTACACTGAATGGTAAATCAAGGAGTTACGGTGTTAGCTATTTTAAGACACAAAATCGTCTTTATTACTCTGGCAACGAACCAAAGGGATGCATGATATGTTTTTCCAGGCTATTCTTACTGCAAAATTGTAACTTTCGATCGATATTCCTTGCTTCTCGATTGACCCATCAAAAGAAATATTGCCAAGAAATGATCGCGGTAAAGAATAATAATAATAAAACTAAAATGTTGAAAGAAGATAAAAACAGGAACAAATGAAGGAGACGTCACGCTCGAAAGCAAAATGTGGCAATAGACGGGCCATTTAGAACATTTATCCTTTGTTACAGATTAGGCCTATATGTACTTTTCCGGCATGCTCTGCAGTGTGATTGTAACATAAAACTGCTTGTGAATTTCAAAGCGTTAATGCGGGGCAGCCATTTTGCAATTTCCTATTTGAAACATGTTTCATTCAGAAGCTAATTAGAGTTGCATGTAACAAAAACTATGGACCCTAGAGAATGTACATTAACGTAGGTCTAAGTACTTTCTTTCTTCTCTTTTCTTTTTGAGTCAATTTGTCACCAACAACATACTGATCACATTGCCGTATATGAAACGATATATAACGAGTCCGTCATAGCGTGATGGCCGTTACAATGAGGTATCAAGACGACATGTTACCGTAGAGCAGGAACCTGAAAAAGTTAACGAAAATAATTTTGTACTCTATGTGATCACGTGACCTACTGTACTCTGTGAATTCCTCCGCCCCCCCCCCCCCATTCCTCTCTACTATAGGCCCTATTATTAACCTTCCAAGACTTACAAGGATTTGCAGTGAACCAAAGACTTTCAATCATTTCATCACAGTGAGACATATTTATCTCTCTTTTTGTGAATATACTTAGGTATAGATAATGACTGAAACTCTTCACATGAGAAACGACCGAACCTAGCCGATAAAACTAAACATAATCATAATCAGGAACGCTGATTGGCTAAAATTTCGTTCGTGTCAATAATTACTTTATACATGAATAAAGAGCAGAAAAGATATTGCAATTGATTATCCAGGCACCAGGCGGGGGTGGGACGGGGGACTGTTTCGTGTGGAGGAGAGGTGCCATACTTGGCAAATGGAGGGAGCTAAACGACCCAGCGCGCTTGTGGTAGCGGGGGAAGTTGGTGTGGGAGGGGGACACCTCCCACAGCGTAAAGCTGTTTGTTTTTTTCATGTGAAAATATGCCATTTGATGCATCCGTTACACAGTATATTAAATGCCATGGCATGAGTAGACGTATAATTATGTATTT
Organism: Stichopus chloronotus; assembly: GCA_021234535.1. Classification (NCBI taxonomy): domain Eukaryota; kingdom Metazoa; phylum Echinodermata; class Holothuroidea; order Aspidochirotida; family Stichopodidae; genus Stichopus; species Stichopus chloronotus. The sequence continues at coordinate 15,726,150 of CM037847.1, forward strand.
TATGAGCCATTTTCCCCAGCTTGCTCAGGCAAACCGGTTGCCTCAGCAAATTGGGATGGTTCATCAGTGCACAGGTATATATGTCGCTTAAAGCAGGATGTGTGGTTATTCCTGCAATGTCAAAAGTGCACCGAAAAGACTCTATCTATTTCGTATAGTTGTAGAAAACTGTACACACCGTGTAAAAAGCTGTACCACACCGTGGTCATTTTGTCCAAATAAAGCCTCATTTCCTGACGCAATATGCGCTTTCGTTGTGGGGTCTCCGCACGGAAGTGCCGCACGTTTACTACACCTAGGTCCGCTAACCTTTCAGCCGAAAAAAAGGAATCACCCTTCTTTCTGTCGTAATTAACAATTTAATGAATGAAATTTCTCCTGAAAGAAACGTATCGTAGATGTTATTTTCCAGATTAGTATCGAATGGAAGAGAATGAGGGAGAATAAACGATAAGGACTATTTTTATCCTTCAAACAGCACATCCTGCTTTAATTTTATCTCATATGCTTTTTTTTTCAGTTTTTCATGAACAATTTTTTCCTAAGTGCACCTGAAAACTGGGCTTTTATTGTAATTGACAATTCCCATTGTCAAAAAGTGGAGGGGTCTTAACCCCCATTCCCCACCCCCTATTTCTCCCACACTTCTGAAGGGTAGGATATTTAACAACGCAAGGAGCACCATCTGTTATCTGATTGGTCGAAGGTGATTAAGTCATTTTCATGATAAAACAAAGGCTGCAGTTTTTAACCTCCTTGTTCTCCTTGTACTACGATTTTTCATATACCATAGGGAGCATTTAAATCCCTATAACATATGTGATGTAATTTCGTTGTTTTCTTTTCTGTGTGGAATCATTATTATCTAACACCTAGACTAAGGCAGGAAAGTTATAAAGGAGCCTGTGGAATGGTACGGTAGTTCCCATCAATGCCTGCCCATAATGGTAAACTTTGCAACTGGGGCGCACCCTAGACTTCCAAAAGTTATACTTCAAACCCAGGAAGGTATAGTGGAAGGATGACTCAGCCTCACCGAGCACAGTCCTATATGTACATGATCTACAGTGAAAATTTGTGCCCTTGCTACCAGAGCATGCCACGGGTAACCGCGGTATAGGTCGATACGTGATGACTTACCGCGATATGTGCGGTTTATACTTACTTCACTGTAAACCGACAATAGCATTCTCAATCACCAACCACCAGATGACCTACAAGTTTGAGGGTAAACAATGTTTACATAAAAAAAGGGAATCGTCTGGCCACTGGCGTCATCATCACAAGGTGGCCTCGGTTATCAAGAAAGCACAGGATGATAAGCGGCCTTATTCTTGTTTCCTTGTCTCGGTGATTTTCCTACACTGCCAAGCAAAATAAAGAATGTTTCAAAATCATTTTCAATAGAGCATATTTCCAATTCCTCGGTTTTTTTTGTTGTTGTTGTTGTAATTACTGGGTGAAAGAAAGGCATCGACGTTGACCTGGAATTTTAATAGCCGTAAGAAATATCATTTTAGGTTCAGGAGGGTAACTCCCCTGCTGGTTCTTGCCTATTGTAACTAAAATCTGAAAATATTCTTATAAAACTGGAAGGAGTAATGTAAAAAAAAAAAATCTCGGGGATGATGAACCGACACGCACTAATGAAAGCACGTATGGACTGAGGGCTATATGTACAGTCTAAGTAGCACAGCGCCATTGAATGTTGGGAATCTTGGATCATTTGACATTATTGTGAAAAATTTTCTCCCCGGTAAAAATTGAGAATACCTTTCACAGGTTATGAATAGAAAGAATATTTTGACCAAAAACATAGTATTGTCAAATGACACAAAAAAAAGAAACAGTTCAACTTCAAAGTTTACCTTATACGGAGTGTTTCCCAGTTTTTGAGGCAAAGATAAAATTATCTCTTTTTCAGAGCCTAAGCTGTCAAATTATTATTATTATTATTTTTTTGCTATACCACTCATAATCTTTTCGAGATATATGCTATGAGGTCTTCGATAGGTTTACTTTATACATAACACAGAACAGTGTGCTCTATACTTCATTTCGATTTTGGTTGTCACTATAGGCCTATGGCTGACAAATGGTTGGATGACAGGTGTAGTATTAGGGTACTTTCTGATGAGGGGGCAAAGACAATACAGAGAGATGAATTGTTGCGGTAGTCACGTTTTGCTCTTCATCACATATTTATACAGAGGATAAGCGAACCGTGCAATGTCATTTTATTGACTAGAACCGCATGTTTACATACATATTTGTGTTGATGACGTGTTTCTTGATAACCAAATGTAAAAGGATTTTAAAATATCGGAGATTATGGTCACCACAATTTCCAAGTACGTTGCCCTTATCTTTCTTTTTAATATGCTGCTAGGGTAACATTATTCTTATATTGTGAAATTTTACACAAAGCAATACCAGCGACGATAATTGGTGAAGCATGATAAAGGGGAGTCTTTAAGTCTTTTCGACAAAGCACATTTAGAACTTGGCCATCAGAGATCGGGTAAAGGATTTCCCTCAACACTTCCAAACATTGCAAGAGGATTGAAACTTGGCAGGGACATTCTTTTGTGTGTGTGTGTGTGGGGGGGGGGGGGGAAGGGTGTGTGAGGGGAGGAAGGGGGGAGCCGCTGGCCACCCTTCCATTCTAGAGCTGCATATTATACCTACAAGTTCACGCGGATTTTCTCAAAGGCCATTGCATCCCTGACCTTACATTTTCACGTGAAGATGCAATTCCTTCAACCTTCGTTCCGCAGTTCAAGTTCTCGATGGTAGGCCTTCCTCTTCGTGATTCGTTAATTCATATTCATTAGAGAGATGACAAACTTTCTTTCAGTTCCCTGCCCCCCCCCCCTCCCTCCCTTGAACTCCGTCCTGGTTCCGTAGTTTAGTTCCACCTTGAAAGTTCATTCACCGTTCAACCGTATAGGCCATTAATCTAACTGCCTTAATCTCTATGCTGAAAGTCGCCTAATCTTAGTTAACAGGAGGCCCAATATTGACAATTAAGAGCAAGTGAGGTTGAGTTAATGACCTCCAACCAATCCGTTGGCTTAGCCATAGTGACTGAGTTTTTACCGCAATATAGATTGACAACTTCCTATATATCGCTGTGTCACTATATGTACACAAAAAGAACTAGGCCTGTTATTGCACACTTTTTTGCCGTAAACATGCAACAAACATTAAAAGACAGAACTTAAGAACATGTGAGTTCAAAACAAAAGAAAAAGTTCGGCTGTCTGAAGGACTAGGCTATAGGCTAAACCCACAAAAAAACAGACAACATAGGAACTGTTCGAAGTACACATGGTGTATGTTAATTTGAAATAAAGATGTGAATTTGACCTCTCTGTGACATTCACGTTTCTTCAAGTATGACGTGTAAATCATTTAGAGTATGTCTGACCGACTTAAAATTTACCAGTCCAATTTAAGGAAAATCATTCAGGAGGACGGAACCTGCAAACCCCAAGCCACATCAGTCTTTATTTTGTTACAAATGACAGAGGCGCGAAGTACGGTATACGTGTCAATCCCTAACTATATGGGCGCAATGCCAGTATGTATGTATGTATATATATATATCATATCATGTATATATGATCAGTTTCACGTTTAACTTGTGTTGCGTGCGGCTTTACTGAGGTTGCTAAGTTGGATTGACAAAAACTCTCTGTTTGGCCAGGACTTTACCAAGCGGCTAATCACTCCAGAGGGTATATTCGGTCGGACTGTACCCCTATACGCACACAGTGAACTTTTGAATGTATGCGTCGTTTTGGCAACACGCTACGTTCAGGAAATACCCTGAAAGTGATGCCGTGGATATTTACTAGACTACAGGACTGGTGATTCAGTTCCGTTAATCTATGACGTACCCAGTCTGAAAGGATGACTCTAAGGTTTTGTATAAGAACGATGATCAGAAATAACGTTCGTCACTTTTACATCTTACTGTGCATGTTTTCTGTCAGTAAATAAAGGGTCTATACTGTAAAATAAATGCTTGCTCAAACAATAACAATTACTGCTACTTCATCTTTGAAAAATTACTGACGGCTGAATCTGAAGGCCGGGACACAGATCCCTCGGTCGCCGCAATGAAAAAGTGAGAAAGATCAGCCCCCCTTCCCCAATACTGAAAATTGCGACAACTTAGAATAAATGAAAGAGAATGCATGATCCATCCACTATAATTCGTGCATATCATCTCAACCCATCTGATATGCATTACAGTAGAGCACCTGGTAAACGCCTTTTTTCGGACAATTTGGGGGGGGGGGGAGGGGTTGTATAGCCCAAAATTTACCGCCAAGATTCCTGCTACTGACGATTTTTTTTTTTTCATTTCTCAAATATTTCGACATAGGTCATGTTTACATTATATCGACACCAGCCTTCCCTTTCAGCGTTTTCAGAAACATATTCAACTTTCCTTCCTTATTAGCCAATATCTTTTTAAATCGAACTTTCACAGTCCTTTTAACATGTAAAGCTATTCTCCATCATGATTAGATACCACAAAGTTCCAACTGTGAACACGGATGCTTTCCTCCCCACAAAATTTCCGTTACAATAGGTTACGCGTAATGTATTACAACAGGACGTAACGGGATGGGTAGTATGACCTACATATATAGATCGAGAGACCGCGATAATGACGTCATAATATGTTAGGGAAGAATTATCGTCAGCATTGTCACATGTTCCTTCATCGTTACATCATAAAGAAAGAGGAGAACGAATAAACGGATGGGATTGCTCTTGGAAATATGTGGAGGATACAGATAACACATTTTTCATGCGATCTGGAGAAGAATATGGAACAGCCCGTGCTACCATCTGCGTCTTGAATGTGTGACCTGAACTCTGACTTGATGATCTCAGTCACGTGTCACTTTACCTTTTTTCATAAAAAATAACTAATACAATAAAACTGGCACTTCCAACTTGATTTCTGGATCCTTGCTAGGTGTCTTACTACCATGTGAATCGATGGGGGGGGGGGGGGGGCTCTATTTGATAGGCATATTCCACGTTTCGTAGTGGGTTGTGCAGAAGTTACCACTGACCTACTGAGCACTACCCGAGGTCATTTACTGTGGAAAGTTAGCCATGTGCATCAGTGCACAGTAAATTCTCCATTGAAAAGAATGCAGAGAAACGTGGGTAATGAACATATACGACTACCGAATGTACCCAATACAAATGATGTATATTGAATATCCTATGTTCCTCCCTGTTAGTCACATCCGTAGGTTGTCTCCGAACGACGCCACCACAAACAAGCTTATTTTTCGCGGAACTAATTTCGTCTGGCAATGACGTTGTAACTCAGTCGATCTCTCCACCCAAACTAGAATACACCACCTCCGATGACCAGACAAAATACAATCTCTACATGATATTATATTCTGCTAATACAAGAGAAAACGCCTTCCGGGAAAGCGGATGTTTCATGAGTTACTATTGACCTCCATGGGGTTTTACTAGGTACACATATTGAGAGCTTTAAACGCTAAGACTGCAGTCAGCGTGGTCTTTGTGTACATATGCCTCTTAATTTCAATATTTTTTGCATTATCATTATGTCGTGTGCAATTACGTCGTGCTTTTTTGTTCAATAACATGGACAGACAGCATTTTCGGACTAAGCGTTTCCGATAAAAGTTGTCTGTCTGTGTGTGTGACGTTACGAAATAATTAGGTTACATTTCATTTACAAAGTCCCCTCATTCATTTGATATATTTACACATGTTGGCAAAATTTTGGTTCCCTCCGACCAGAGATGGAGAAGATTTTAAATAAACCAAAAAAAAAATCGGACCGGTAATCCGATCCGAAATTGCTGTAGTTTGACCGGCGCTTAATACCTCCCTGATATGCGTGGCTTTGTAAAGGGAATCGGGGATACATACAAGACTTATATTAGTAAACTGGGGACATTATCTGCAAAGTGGGGATATCACCGTTCACGTGAGGGAAAGTCCATGTCCCCTATAGGTGTCGCTAAACGGGTGGGACGTTCACACATACACACACCCACACACACATACCTACAAACAATACCAAGCCATATACAACGAAACAGAGACTTTCTTACAATACTTGAGAGTATCTGGATATAACATTTGCCGAAACTACAGACTCCGACTCGTTTACTTTGCAAGTAAGGAATTAGCCGAGATGAAGAGGTGTGAGGGAGCCGTATTCTTGACTACAGGAGCATCGCCCCCTCCTTCCAGATTTTTTTTGTGAGGGGGAACCGCAAGAGAGAAAGAGCTCCTGTGGGGCGTGGCGATGTAGTTGGTAATGTTCATTCATGCTCCGTGCCAACTGTTGATGGCGCTCAGCTCAGCTTTTAGATTATATATCTGCAATTCTATTATGTAGGCTAAGTGATGATCATGCCCAACTCGAATTTCGCCCACCCCCCCCCCCGGAAAGATGCATTAATTTTAAATTTTAATTAATTAATTTTTGACCTCCGAGACCTGGCTAGCTGTAATAACGTAGGGATTACACAATTCAAACGTTCAAAAGTCCCGAAGATTACATTTTAAAATCTGTGCTGCAAACTTATAGAACCACAAATAAAATGCCACCAATAGATCAAATTTCTTTACTGAACGACCAGAAATTGTGCCAAAGAATCATTATTTATATTCCCCAAGTTTTTGACAAATAAGTTTTTTGTATTCCCGACGTTTTTGACAAATAAGCTTGGCTAATTACTTTCTGCAAATCCAAAGTTTAATTAAACATGGCACTGTGTATAGGCCTACTCAATTCAGAATCACATTGTCCTACATATCGGAGATCAGGAGACGAAAATGATAAAATTAATGATCTTTGTAGATCAATCATTTTTTTTTTTTTTGCATCAGCCGGGCAGGTTCAACTTTGATCACAACATTTTATTTGCAGTCTCGACGAGTGCACAAAACTGACAGAAGATAGCAGTCACATCCAACTGCTCGTTGTCATGGTTATCTATGTTCATATGCAAACAATAGACTAAATATTGGCTAATCAAATCTGATTTTGTTTAATATTAGGAAGACCCCATTCCGGGAGAGTGAGTATTAGTCATCGGTCATCTTTTAAAAAAGTGACTTCAAATTAGAACTTCGAAGGCAGACAATGTTGACCTTAATTTTGTTGTGAGAAACGTATGCGCGCTGATTTATAATTGGCCTATTTAGAGTACGCCACCTGCATGTGTTATATCTGCACTCTATCGACTATTCTATTCGTAACACTCTACTACGGTAACCGCATGTGCGGGAAATACATGTGTTGACCACATTTCTGTTACGGTGGGCTAATTACCAAAATGATTACTCAATTTCTCCCATGCATAGGGGGACAAATTTGTCATAGACTAAGTTGACTGCTCCGGTACAGAATTCTGTAGTTATAATTATCATTCTCTGACGGTTCAGCTGAAGGCAGGTGAAGAAGGGTGTGGGGGGTGTTGGATAAGGTGATTTGAAGTAGCAATATACCATGTGCTTGTTCATTATCCCACTCAGATACCTACCGGTATATAATGGAATAATTTTTGTAAAGTTACTTACAACATGGAAAACCTATTTCATAGCTAATGTTGAATTGTTTTGTCACTTAAGCATTCACACACTGACTTACACTTTCATTCATTTAGATATCAATTCGCTCATTAATCATTTCATTCATGCATTCATTCATTTAATGATTTAGATATTTATGGCTTTCTTTGCGATTCTTGCGTCGAACCCTGTTCGTGCGATCACAAGCATATTCGTCAATTCAAGGTCCATCCATCACGAGTTCATCCTTTCATCCAGCTATCCATCCATCCATCCATTCATCCATCTATTTCTCCATCCATCTATCCACCCATCCATCCTTCCATCCATCCATCCATCTGTCCATCCATCCTTCCACCCATGAATTCACCCATCCCTTCATCCACCATCCATTCATTCATTCATCCATCCATCCATCCATTCATTCATCCATCTACCCATTCATCCATCCATTCGAGCAATAATGGTCTGCTGTAGACCTACCTGTTACAGTTAAACTTCTTGCCGCCGCGCGTTGTTTACGCTACACCGTGGAGGAAGTGCACAGCAATTCGCCTAATTAAGTTTTTCATTTTTAACTAACAAGAGTCGTGGTTGTAATTTCAGAAATAGTGGTAAAATCATTAGTTGGGTTGTCTATAGTTCGGTGTATGACTGTAGCACGTGTTGCACCGATTCTGTCTCAAGTTTTACCGTAGCTGCATCGCATCAAGAGGTCTACATAACAACACAGTTGTGTCTGTTAAACATATGTTATTTTAAATGTAACGGATCTGATAGTGATGGACAGCCAACATGTTTTGTTAATTGCATATACAGCTTAAGTAAACATCTGAAGGAAATCGGATATCCGGTTTACAAGTAGAAATTGGGACTTTTAAACTATTCCCTTTCAAACCGTGTTTGAAATTCGTTCATGGAGTAAGGCTTTGGCTCATGTACCTGTAGTAGGTAGACAGCGCAAAATTATCAACTAGGATGACCCAAATTTAGGAATTGAAGAAACCTACTTTTTCATGTGGAAAAAGAAAAATTTTCCCACAAATTGTTCACAACAATATGGAGAACCACTCCTCTTATTTTTCATTGTTCATCTCTGACCCCTCCCAGGAATATTAAACCCCTGTACCCCTGTGACCCCCCACACTATTTCAATATAATATTCAAGTTAAAGATCCCGCCTTTTTACATCACATGATATCCGTCGACAGAACGTAAAATGTTATTACTAGAAGAACATTTCTGAAGCTGATGTTGAATATTTTGCCGATAATATTGCTTTGCGCATATGCTCTGAAGTTTTTTATGTAGTAAACTTGTGAGTACATGCTCTTGTGTATAAGATGCCATAAAATTAATCTCCGTACACTTCTTGTAACAAAATCTGCTCCTGTCATGGTAGCACGATGTCTTGTATTTGTCAAGTCCCTCCCCCCCCCCCCTTCCCTTTCAACCCTTCTAAGATTACACTGGGGGATCATTTAGTATGAGATATTTGGCCTATAGTGTTTAAGTTGTAAACGCCGTGATCATGCGAGACAGGCAGGCCTTAATGGATGGGCAAGCTATCGAGGTAATGTGTTGCTTAAAGGTGATTGGTAGTCTTACATCTTGTGACGTCAATATCTTCTTGATAAATCTCTGGAAATTACGTCACCAGCTTACAGTTACTCTTTGCAAGTAGGAATGAAACATCGTTAGAGCGAGTGGGTGTGCATACCGCTTTACTATCATAGTATTATTGAAATGTTACCTGTACACGAGTACGTGCAAACAGTAACGGCTACCATAAACTATATGCAGCGAGTAATTTACCAAGAAAAGAATGACATCACATGACATATTAGTAAGACGACAAGCCACCTTTAACAAAGTGACGTCATAGGCTATATTACAGCGTACACTTGGTTGCAAATCTATATTTAGGCTTAGAACAGAGTAATAATTTATCGTTAGATTTAAGATATGTCTTATCTTCTTTGTTTCCTAAATTTATTTACGTGTATGAAATATCGTATTAAACATCTGCAATTTATGATTTATTACAGGAATCTTTATCATAATTTAACATGAGATAGTATATCTTATCGATGAAAAGGAAATGTCAGTCATAAGTTTTCGCAAAGCTACGTGTAGTTCCTGAAAAATATCAGTTTCACCGGAAATTCGGTAAAAATGTTAATTACGTTCCTTAATTTTTTTTTTAAGGTGGGCTACTTTATGAAATTGAAAGTGAAGTTTAGTTGATTTTCGGTTAAATATGGAATCAACATTGGTAAGCATGAATAAATAACTTGGAATTCTCCCAGTTCAGACATTAGGTTCCAACGTAGCATTTCATCATTTAACAAAGCCCTTAAGAATTTGTTACCAGAAAATCCTGATATGTAAACATTATTCTCTTTGATACTGCCAGCTGCCTAATTAATTCACAAGTTACACTTTTGCTGCAACAAAATGGAAACCGGTTACATTCAGTTATAGAAAAAGTTTCCTCTCTTATATATCGTTGTGCCAAAAGTTTGGCCCCCTCCAAACGAAGGATTGAGATCTTTGAGTGAAATTCAACACAGTTATGGCTTAAATTCTCTCTCCATAGGAAGATAAGTGGTGTGAAAGACCAACAATGCCAAAGTGAAATTTGAATAAAAGAAGGAGAAAGTTGTTCAGACCCCTTTAGTGGATCTCGAGACCCTTCGATACCTAACATGTTGCTGCTAACTTCGTTCACACAGCTACAAGTCTTCCTATTATATGAACGCGATGTATGTCATAAGCAATATATGTAATAGGTTATATCATTCACTGTCATGAACTATAGGATATGACTTTGGCAGTGCCGGGGATGGGATTAAGAGGTTTGGAGGGGGGGTCTTTCAGAAACTGAGTTATGTTAACTCTGAGTGACTTACAATGACCTAACACATAAACTGTTTCAAGTTGGAACCAATGCAACTCAATACTACATGTTGAACGTCAGTTGAGCGACCCCATATATGACGGCAAATATAGACCCCGAAAATGCCGAATCGGCAGTTTAGTCACAAATGACGTGTGGAAGCAAAGGAAAATCTTACTTGACCTATGATGATACATGATCTCATCGTATCTGAGCAAATATCCTGTATTGGATATTTTTATTCTCGGTAGAAAACTTGAACTTAGTCCTACATGTTGATACCACTACATGGAATTCAGTTACAGTACCTCATACGTAGTTCATAGAACTTGCGTCACTTCAGTTTACCGTCGGACCTCCGAAACTCGAAAGACGCGTCGGATGAGAATTCATTTTGGTAAAAGGGGAAAAGGGGTGAGTGTTCGATGTACTTCCTGTATTGCAACCTACTTTTCCAAGGCTACATTCATCCTAAGCAGTGTGCAAAACTTCATGTTACGAATTGCTGAACTAACAAATATATATATATATATATATATATATATATATATATATATATATATATATATATATATATATATATATATATATATATATATATATATATATATATATATATATATATATATATATAGAAGGTATATGTGGCAGTGAAAATATATGCGACAGTGATATATGTGACAGTGTCACATTGTGTATGGCAGTGATATGTGTTGCGGGAGCATGTGTCAGTGAAGTATATTTGGCATTGAAAATACATGTTTCAGAAAATGTATAAAGCAATAGAAACAATGAGGCAGTGACATATATTCTATGTGACAGTGACATCATACTATGTGACAGCTAACTCGCAGTTTGCAGGGTGGAATGGCTCATGTAGCTTTTAGTTCGTAAAAGGGCCGTTCATGATATTCTCACTCTATATAACAAGTTTCCTTCCAGTTTTGCAATGAAGGGGAACGGTGATTTCACGGTATATACAGCTGGGAAACTGACTGCGACATAAGCCTTGCGCCTATAGAGGTTGCATTGTCATGGAATTTTACTGACAATAAGCATACTAAGAAGATACAAATGGCCGTTTCAAGTGGTACAGGTTCGTCCTAATAACGGTGTCCACAGTCCTTGTCATTGTCGTAACTATGTACTCATTTTAAACGTCATATATGCGCCTTGATTCAGTGGAGCAATCTTCTTACCGTGTACAATAGGCCTACTTAGGTTATACACAAGTATCTTTTTCATCACACAATAATCTTTAGGGTCTCAGCCGGCTTATCATAGATTTCCTGGATTTCATTTCCAAAATCTGAAGATTTCGTTTTGTGAGAAAAGTGGCTTAGATTTTACAGATTTGAGGAAGAAGACAAGAAAAAACGACCTAACGTTTTTTTTTTCCCCTCTCCTCCTCTGTATGGGCCAACACAGAAATTACAACAGAAAATTGCAACAAAGTTAGAAAGCGGGATATGTTCTCTTGCCGGGTGAGGAATTTACTTTTTTCTTTAAAGGGAAATAGGGCGTTTAGAATACACCACCATGACATGCAAAAGAAATAGCGTTAGTCATTGTTAAAAGGATGGTCCAGCCATAAATATAGTTTTGATATGTTTAAAAGTAAGTTAATCTGACCATTACAGTGAAACTTCCATTAAATTCCCATGTGTGGTTCTGCAGATATGAACAGTTGAAGTTGCCACATTTGTTACCAACAGTTGACTTGAAGCAAGCAGGAGTGATGTCATCTCAGCACATTGATAAAGCATACTATGTTTTTCTTCAAAATTTTCACCAACTTTAATACTTCAATATCTAGTGCTATCACAATGTGAATGTATGATGGGTATGAGAGTTTCGCGATCTTCACATAGTAACCAGTACTTAAGCTGACCACCTATTGATTTCAAGGTCAAAGTAATAAATTCAAAAATAAAGAAAACAAAAGACTATTCAGTCATGTGAGGAGATGATGTCACTCCTGCTTGCCTCAAGTTCACAGTTGGTAGAAAACGGGGTAACTTCAACTGGTAATATCTTGAGAACCACACATGGGAACTGAATCGAAGTTTCACCAGAATGGTTGGATAAACTTACTCTTCAACATATCCAAGCTAAATCTGTGGCTGGACCATCCTTTTAAACCATTCAGTCTCATCAATAAACGTCTACCAAAGCTTCATCTTCTCAAAACATTATGCATGTGATGAGTAACGGAAGATGCATCATTTGAATTTTGAAAAGTTTGGGTGAACAAATTAGTGTTGAGCAACAAATAACTGAATTTCTAGCTGTGAGGAGCTTATTTCTTGAGAAGAAGGCTACTGTCCTTCCTTATTGTGAATAATCTATCATTCTGCATCCACAAACATTGGTTTTAAAAGTATGGATGTTTCCTGTAAAACAAACATCCTTACAAGCTGGAATAGGAGTTGAAAATTTGTCATATTTTGCCACTGAAAGTTAAATTATTCGAAATATGTTATACCCACTACAAAAAGAAAAGATCGTTTAAGCCGCAACTTTGCATACATGAATATTCTGGCATACCGGTATCCATTTCCATTGGTCTGTTTGGTTTCAAGTAACAGTGATTGATGACTAGGCTTTCTTGAAGTCCGAATAATTGTAGGGCCAACAGAAATGTCGAGACAATTTTCATTTTCAAATATCTGGAAGACGAATGCTTTGTTCTATTTCAAATTTTGTGACATATGATCTTTCCCCATACTTTCCCTTCCCTGAAACCCTGACGAAGAACAAATGTAGATGACCAGGTGACACCTGTGGAACTCATATTCCACTGCTTTAAGCCAAGTTGGTCACGTCATATGCACTACTCTTTGTCAGTCAATATGACTTTGACAAGACTGACAAGGGATGGAATAGTGTATGTATGATCGTTTGGATAACCTGAGAAGCGTGGGGGGGGGGGGGGGGGTTCGAGTGGGTGGGTTCAGGTCTGTGCCCTAGCTTGTATGGCTTACAAGGGCAGGGATTACATACATGAGACTAAAAACCCTACTGCGATAGGAAAACCTAAAAACAGTTTCATTAAACTTTATAATATCTTTCACAAAAAAAAATCTAAGTTGGGTGAACAGACCATGAATGCGGATCTTCGTGATGGCAAATTGTTTCTCAACAGCTTCCGGTTGGCACGGATTCATCCCTCTCGTATACATGATTGTTACGTAATCATGTTTCGTGTTTCCCATTGAACCGACCGCCTGCGCTGTGAGCATACATTAAATGGTGACATTTCAAGAAACGTACTGTACTTCGGGAAGTCATATCTATCTTTTGATACGAACGCTTTCAACTTCATCGCAACACCTCTGAAAGTTTAAGGATTTATATCTCTGGGGGTTCGTTAGTAAAATATCGGTGGTAACTTTTAAAATGAACTTCCGACGATGCGTTGTCTCATTCATGTCGTAACATATCGAGAGGCATTGTCTTAATTACCTTCCATGTGTTGTTTCCTTTTTTATTGATATTCTCCAGGTAAAAACAGATGCACAACCCAGCCGACAAAGATGAGAGATCCCACCATATTATAATGGTTGGGTTGTGTCTTCTTGAGAAGGCATAAACATATATTATATCATTTTGCTGACTGGCTCATGCATAAATTCAATACTTACAGAGTGCATTCACCTTGAAAAGCTAGAATTAACACAACAGGGTCAGCCGTGGTGCATTCCTTATGTCGGACTCTTTATAGAGTCGCCCTCTTTTGGGAGCCAGAAAGAGTGGTTATGACTTGATCAAGTCTAGACGCTTCATACGCTCAAGTGCACAGACCAACGCATAGTTAATACTGTATTCATTGTGAACAAACAGACCATGAAAATTGTTGAACGTGTTCAGATGGGCAAATTACGGGTACCGTATTTTGAATATTCTAAAAAGATGATAAAGGTTGAACAATTTCTCGGTAGGAGATATTTTGACCTATCTTTGGATTTCTGTGTATCATTTTAATTTCGTTTCCCAGGCCGCCTTTTGTTTCACATCTTCATGGGGGCCTATACGTAAGACAGCGTAATATGTCAGTGTATATTCAAATCAAAATGAAACAGAACATAACTACAAGGATAAGAAGTAAAAAAGGACGATTTAGTTTGTTACAGAGTCTGTGTCGTGACCTTGTAACAGGCTTTGTCCTTTCCTATTAGTTATAGTGACTTCTCAACAATAATGCAGTGCAAATTTACTTTTCTTTTTTTAACCGCGTATCTTTTTCTTTTCCTTTTGAAAAATACTCACCAAGTGCGGCGTGAAGTATATGAGGGGATAGCTGCCTTGTAAGGTCATAAAACTGTCCCCTCACATTTGACATTAAGTATTTACGTTTCATCTCGGAGATTTTTTTGTACACTGCCGTCACAAATTATGTTGAGAAATTTACGGACAGCACACTAATTATTGTTCTAGGTTTCACAGACATTAAAACATACCGGTATACGAGAAACGGTCAGTCTACGATTTTGTAGTATAGTCTATTGCAGTCCGCGTGAGTAAATCTCAGGCATAATGAAGCTGATTGTTCGTTATTTATGCCATGCATGTAATTATACGCGCACGTTATCTTCATTCTCTTCGATTAAAGTTGAGAAAAATACACCGTGTAAATTACCGACTCATCCAACAGATTAACACGTACTGAGTCACATGAAATACGGTACATTACCGTCTGGTCTAAACTTTTATTCATGATGCTGGTGGTGAGTCTAACCTGGGTTTGTAGATTCAAAGTAATGCCAAGTCTTTCAATACTTTCAAGGGGGCACTATCAGTGAAAAATTCAAAGGTAGTTTCAAATGATTGCTGTGAAAATAATTACAAGTTTAGAATCAACTACACAAGTACTTTTTTTCTTTTGTTACCTCACTTTTTAGTTTGCGGTCATAAACGTTTATAGACGTGTAAAGATTTGGGTGGGGGAGGGGGTATATGGCAAATGTCGAAGGCAGAGCTGCTTTGCCATACAGAACACGCACCTGACGTTATGTTGGGCTTCATTTGTTCAGTATGTGTGTCAGTTAGCCTGACGTCATTCTGGTCTATTTACTCCTAAGATTTACACTGCTTATTCCATGACAATGCGACTCATGGATAATTTGCATATAGTCACGTTTGATCTCCCATGGATTGTTTAATGGGACACTCTCAAAGTTCTGAAACTTAAAGGGGTCGTACACGAAACGTTAACAGCGTACAATGTCCTAAGCTGCAGAAAAAAAAAATCTGTTCGACAGGTGAGACACGTGATATTGACAAATTTGTCACAGAAATTCAGTCGTATTATTACCAATCGGCCTAAAGTAATTAAATTTGCATAGCAAAAAAAAAAAAAAGGGAGGAATTGACCTACTGGTCGATCACTTTAACACACTTAAAATCAGGGCTGCAAGTGTAGTGACTGAAATGGCCCTATGGCCTGTCATAAGTTTGAAAAGAAGGTCGGACTGATTTTTCTCTGGTCTGGGCAAGAAACAAATGGGAGGGGAAGCGTGTGTGTGTGGGCCGGGTGGGGGCAAAGAAACCAATGACTTGAATATCTTTGCCACCCTTTCGATGGACACTGGGCAAGTCTTGCCTTTCGAGCCATTTTGGCTGTTTTTTTTTTATTGACTAAACACGCCAATTTAAGAGTTTCAGTTGGATTTTGGATTATGTATATATACTATAGAACAGGCTACATTGAACACATCCCGTGAGATTATCCTCGATGAATTACAAAGTGCGTATACATCATCTTTTTTTATGAATGCATTTCGTCTTACAAACTTTTATTTACCACGTTACAAATGACTCGGTAGAAATATCACAGTCATGGCCTGTATTTAATTTTCCCACGCCAATAAGTAATATAAAGATGTTAAACTACCTTTAATGTAAGAGTCAATTGTGCAGCCCAAACTAAACAAACCACGCAACCATGCCTATACCGATGACAAGGGAAATATTTTAACGCAACCTTAGTCAAACATAATGAGTTTTGAAATTATCTCACGGGAATTTTGTGGAAAGCTTTAAAGTTTTATGTAGATAAGTAAAGGACTAACCAATTTTACAGTTTGCCAGGCAACCTCGGAAGGGTTCGTTTTCGGTATAGCTGTTATACGTCGTACACTTCACAAATAAAGTTTTCTGGCCATTTCGTTTGTCAAGTTTGGGAAAGATAAACGAGGATTATACTTTGGCACACTTGATGTAATAATACTATTGGAACAGACAGCTTTAACTGTAACATTATCCTACGAATCTCTGTACGACTTGAAAAACTAAATAGCAATATACCCGTATCATATAAGGAAAGAATAAACATTACTTTGAGTCCAGACCAGTGAATGGTGTTTCGTAATTTATTTGACAAATCTCATAAGGAGGTCGAACTCGATGGATCTATTGGCTTACTGTTCGATCATCTAAAAAAAAATACCATACTACATGTCACTTAAACATAACTTATGGTAAAATAATAGTAGTAATATTAGGAATCACTGAGTGTTTCTGTTGAAAATATCATAGACTCAAAATTCCCTGGAATTTGTAGATTTTGTATGCAGCGCCAGTTTCCGAAATTCTTTACTGAATATTTTCATGTGTTGCGTCAGATTTATGAAAATTTCTGGCCAGTATGTAATTGCTTCTGTTTTTGCGGCACAAACGAGTATTGTAATTTACCGATTTACAGTTAATTAAGTTGGCCATCCCGCTGACACCGAGCTTTCAGACATTTCCTATTTTTAGGCGAACATGGCTTGCCATCATGGTTGGTGTAAATTAATTCTGAGAAAAGTAATTGCGAACAAATCTATATAGTAAAGAAGATTTGGAAATATTGCACAGAACCGTGTTGCGAACACACTATGGCTGGCTGGCGCCTAGCCGGGCCTAACATGTACAGCCCTAGCGCGTGTCGGAACGTCCGATCGTACGTTCGACATCTTTACATACGACACGTATATACAGCACTAAACAGACCACTGGCCCATGATTGTGCAAGAGGTTGCTAAACTGTTTTCTTATTACTTCAAAAGATTTCCGAATCAAAGTTGAAGGCCGTCGGTTTGTATACGTTTATGTTTAAATTTATAACTTAAGTAGAAGAATTGGACTCGAACAAAACAACAGTAATGATATGTAGGCTACTTAACTTAGTACTTGTAAGCTACGTTACTGTAGTTGCGTTAACTCTCTACGTTTGCAGCCCGGCAAGTTGAATGACAAAAGTTAGTATATGGCCCGACCAGCCCTACCGTCACAATATGTCGAAATCATAGCCGATCACATATGGGCCTATTGTGGGTGTAACGATGTAGCAGATTCCTTGTATATTCCTAGTGTTAACAGTCTAATTTAGGACATAATCATCATGAGTTAACATTAAGTTAGACTTTAGAGTGACGTCAAACGTAGGCTACTTAGCCAACCAGGTTGGAGATACGACGTCTGTCTTATTTTTGTTTTTGACATCCTAGTTTTCGACTTGACCACAACCGTAACATTGAAGATAGAGAAAAGAAAAACATTGTACTGCAGTGCCTTGACTAGCCCTATAGGCTTACCTGTGGTAGGCTATAGCCTGGCCTCATAATATTACAGAATATTACAGAATAATAAGTCTAAGTTAGCCTTAACATTAGGCCTATATTCTCCAACTTCCAGTAGGCTAACAATAAGCTAGAATGAAGTTATAAAGAAGTACCACTAAATGATAAATAAGTACCACTAAGCAGATAAGGGGAAAATGCATTTTACATAACTTCATGGAAGTGGTTTGCATTGATCATTGTATAAATAACTGGTGAAAGCAAGACCAATGAAATTGTTTGATGTCATGTTTTTGTTAACTATAGTACTAACATATCGGCTGCAATGTCTGCATTGCGGTGTTTGACGATTGACTGACAGTTCCCTCCAAATCCCTTGTGAATGGGCTTCCTGAACTTGCGAACAATTTAAGCTGTTATTTTTGTAAAGCCTGTGCTATCACAACTAACACCATGTCAATATAGCTAGACTAGCTGCTAGAGTAAAGCACTGTTAGTTAAGCCTCACTTCTAAGCTACTCTAATGCCTTTAGCATTCATTCCCCATGGACCTAAGTAGCTAACAATCTGACTAGACTACTCCTGATCCTTTTCACCATATCATCTTGCCTATAAAAACAGAGAGTGTGAAGCAAATCCAATTAAAACTTAGATGCACAGAAGATTTCAACTTGTAATATCATGCCATGCTGTGATTGTTTACATAGTTATGTTTGAACCAATTTTTTTTCACAGATTTTACTCTACCATTCAGTGATATTAATATCAGTGTTTCACACTCCATTAATCCCACTATGCATACAAAATATATTGCAGTGAAGGAGCCTCAAACAGCCCCTCGCATTCGGTAAATCAATCGCATGTACAGTGATCGCTGTAAATATCCGTGAATGACAATTTCTGCCACATTTGTTCCATTGTTTGCTTGGAATGAAAATTTGAGCAGTTAGTAAACATTTCATTTTGAAAGACTGAATGATCTGCATGGCAGAGGCTTGTCCATGCATTGTTCTACCACAATAATGAGATCCTGATAACATCAGTTTACATTCCATACTCTGTAGTTATTGCTAGGTCTTTGAGAGCACACTGATCTTGTTTTGCATTCTTTGGCAGCCTTCAGTTTTACCATTTTGGCAACAATTTGAAGTCACATTGTTAGCCTTATGCATGTTTTGCAAGTTAAAAAAAAAGGAATAAAATAGGCCTTGTTAGTGTTAGCCCACCAGCCTCACCTCACAGATAATGATTCGTGAAAAACATTTCCAAAGTTGCAGACAGAAATTTGTGCCGATTCTCGTCAAAATGATCAACAAACAGGTCAAGAATGCATTATGAGTACTGACCTTAAAAGGAAATAATTCTTCAAAGTTCAGTAAAATCTGCAAAAGAGGCAGGATATAAAAAAAAAAAAATCCATTTTCCATTAAAAGTAGCCAGACCATTATTGACCTTACCTCTATCTCCAGTGATAATGGTCATCTGTCATCGTGGACAGCTTCAAGTATTTTGTCGCAGTTATGCTTTATTCTTCAGTAATCCTTTGTTTTTATGGCAAGCAGCTTTTCCTTCATCTTTTTGTTTTTTTATTGTTTTTCATTTTTGTTGTTGTTATTTTTATCTTTCGACTGTTTTACTTGGGGCAACTGCACTATTCTTCTCGACTGACTTTCTTTTCTTCCATCTTTTTTGTTTTTCGTTTTCCTCGTTCCTCCAATAACGGGAACAAAGATGAACGCAAGTTTAATTTGGAGTCACTGCATTGAATGAATTTCACCTCGGGGCCATTTCTGCTACAGTGATTGAAAAGGAGACTTTGTAAAGGTACCTATTTATTTAATCCTCTAAGTTCAGCACATTGCACTCGTTCATTACAGTTTGTTTTATGTATATTGCTTCACCTTCTGCCTCACATTGGCTGCCGCCGCCCACACAGACGTCTGCTTTATTCATGGGGACTATCCATCATCCTCAGAATTTATGTTTTCATTAACTATTGTAATACATCAAAACAGGCAAAAAAAAAAATAGAACTGGACTAGGTCAACTTAGCTAAGTGGTGCTGCATCATGCATGCCGACTTATTATCTGTATTAGGAAGTAATTTTACTGATACGTTTCTTAGGGCTTTGGTAGTCAGAGAGTGAAGATGAATACTTTACTTCTCACCCATTGCGTATTATGAGGCATAACTGTGATGGTGCATGCATGCAATTCGTAATTAGATACATAGTAATCATACGGTAGCTGCAGTTTATTTTAATCACACATTCATTAGTACCATTCTAGCTTCGTGCTCAATAAAAGGCAATTGTCAATATTGTCCACAATTATTACCTGTTTGCTACTGAATTTTGGAAGGAAATGTTAGAATTAAAGATCAACAAACTTTCTTATTCCAATTGTTCTCTGAGAAAATGACTATTATGAACAATGCTGTCACAGTTGAGATGAAAACTTGTTGCAGTTGAAATAAAAGGTTGTCACAATGGACATTTAGTAGGCTGTCACAGTTGAGATAAGAGACTGTCACAATCAAGATAAAAGACTGCTAAAATCTAAATTTAAAAGCCTGTCACAGTTGAGATAGAAGCTGTCACAATTGAGATAAAAATGTCACAGCCAAGATAAAAGGCTGACCCAATCAAGATAAAAAGCTGTCACAATGAAGATGTGAAATTCTGTGGTTGACCCACTTTTTCAGTAGCACAATTTGTTTCAACCAGCTATTTCAACATATTGTTCTAATTTATAAAGCAGATTTTTGGAGTTTGCATTTGTGCTGGTTTTCATAGTAGTTGTTAACAAATTAGTCGTGTTTGTGTATATATCCTCATAATTGTAATTTTGTCATTGTTTGTTTTACCACAAGAATATGTACAGTGTGAAATTTAAAGAAAGCCCCCCCAAAAAAAGCCACAAGAGGCTTAACAATGTGGAGGACTCCCTAGAAACAAAGAAAACAAAAGACAGAGGAATTGTTGTAAAAAAATTGTAACATTATGAAACAATTCTTATATAGTGCAAAATGCAATAAAGTCTCTGTGTGCTGGAGAGAAGGAAATGGAGACAAATTGGAACAAAATAAAAACTACAAAAGTCAGAAAATGATTTAAATTTAGGTATACCCTGGGGTATTTTAACTTAGACCATTATATAAGATGGTGGAGAGTGACTGAAATGAATGATTTCTGTATGGCTTTGTAATGATAAGGGAGGGTGGGTGGCTATGTATGAAGCATATACACAGTCGCAAAAGTGATCACCTCCCGAGGTGTGTGAGAGGGGGTTCCCACTTGTCTACAGAAATTTCTTACAAAGTGATGCAAAATGACATCATGTAACAACAATAGGCAACTGCCATTTATGATGGCCGTTGCCTTTTGTGAACTATATATTTTTTTTTCAGCCTAGTGGAGCTTTTGTGGGGTGGTGGTATCGTTTTTACAGAGGCTGTCTCTACTTCAGGGGAGGGGGCAGTTTTCACTAGGGGGCTGATTGCCCCCCTAAAACACCTTGGAGAAAACTGATAGTCTGTTGGGTAGGACTTACTAGGTGTGGAATGATGTCTTCAGAATCCCTGGAGTATTTTATACCATTTGATCAAAGTACCATATTTTAAAAAAGACAGAAATCCCAGTTGACAAAAGCAAACATCGATATAAAATTTAGAAAAGTAGGAGTGATTTAAGTCAAGTGGTTTTAATTTTGTATAATTAGCTATCTAACTTTATGTCAATCTTTGTCGTATAAATAGCAGTGGTAATACATAAAGAGACTTGAGTTGGTAGTAACAAGAACCTTGATCGAGAGAACCTATAAATGTTCCCATCCCTTCAAACAAACATCACTAAAAAATATGAGAAACAGTATATCAGAATTTAACAAAAAGAAAAAAGGAAATAAGAGAAACAGTAAATCAGAATTTAACAAAAAGAGAAAGGAAACAATAAAAAGCATGCTGAGTGGTTGCAGTTTTTACTGTAAACCAGGAAGTGATAGTTCTGTTGATGTCCAAGAATCGATAGAGCACTAGCTCTTCAGGTTGGTTTCATTTCTTCCTCGACATTATCCTTCCAGTCACTGGTAGTAATCTCTCTCCTCGACAATTCGAGAACGTAACGTAAACTGGCGATGAAATGATAGCCTTTTGTCCGAAACATTGATTAGTTTTCATAGGCTTTCCAATCTTTTGATAAATCTTTTTGGCTTCTAGGTATTATCTGTTAGAACACTTTTCAAAGGGGAAGCTTTTCTACGCTGAGGATGGAATGTTGAAGCTGCTTCACGGTTTAAATCCCCGAGACCTCACACAGATCAATAACCTACCCTCTCTGTCGTGAGGAACCTAACAATGGTCTCTTTTTAAGATATTAAACATCTGAAACGCAAATCTTTATCTGCTCTGAGCATCTCCTGCAAATCTCATGCATGTACCAAAAGAAAACTTTTTGCCCTGGAGGGGTGCGCAGGCAAAGGATTATCTTGGCCTTACTTGAAACAGGCTTGCATTGATTTGAATCACAGGACCCTGTGTGCAGGTTGCAGGTTTGCAGTTATAGCTGGCCAGCCTGATCTTCCATCTGCACTTGTTGCATGATTAGATCCCGTCCGTCGTTGTAAATGGAGCAATTGATCGCAGTATCGTCTGATAGTGGGTCACCAGAGTTCATTTGGTTTATGAGTCTTGTAAGCAGGCTTTAAGAGAAAACTGAACTGTAAAAGTGGAAACCAAGATTTCATTTTATGACAGAGAGCTTCGATCGACCAGCATGATCAGAGGTGTGAATTCATGCTAGCTTGTTGAGCCTTCCTTCAATTGTTTGTCTGTTTGTATTTCGCAGCTCCACATGCTTGGTGGCAACTTGCTGTTAATTTGGCATTCAGCAGTGTAACTTTTGCCTCATGCTTCTTCCCACCTTTTGCCTCACTGTGAAGAGTTATTTGCAGAAACCACTGTGCCAAAGAAGAGGGCAATTAGGTGAGAAAAAAACTGCAGTTAATCCTACTTTAGTCATCGTGTTATCCAATAACAAGGTTGCGAGGGAGTGAAATCATGGGATTGGAGGGTCAGTAGAATCATGGATGAAAATTTTGATAGAAGACACTTTTTTTTTCATGGTCGATACATAGTTTGTATCTTGGAGGAAACTACACAAAATTGGCAATAGCCTGTATTCACGTATGGTCTTTATGTCTACTAGTTGTACCAATCTGAAGCCTTAGCCCTATCACCAATTGTATTTATTTGTAGAATTTGTAGCTTTTGCTCTCTGGGCAAAATTTGTTTCACTGTTGCCTGTTAATTTATTTTAAAAGTTGATGTTACCTTTTATTTTGCCCCAAATCCTTGACATCCCCCTCTCTCCTGGTGCACTTTGTGTTACGGGAACTGCCAAACTGGGTAGTAACAAGGGAGGGGGGAAAAAGGTGGGGGTGTATGGAGGGGGACAAGGCCTTGAAAAAAAAATTACAAAATTCATTGAAACGCAATAATTTTTACAATAATTGCAATTGACGTTTACATTATTGTACGATCTGCTATAAATATTGACCATCCAGCGCATATCAATGCCGTTGTCCGTTTTCGTTTTGTGTCACCAAACCTCTGCTGTGGATTGACTTTGTGTGAAAAGAAGTACATAGCATCTAAGTACTGATTGTCACAAAGGAAAATCAAAGAAGAAATGAAAATGAAGCTTTTCATTACTTTTTTACCTATTTTTGATTTTCAATAGTGAACGCTTTGAATCAGCCGCATGCTGTTCAATTGGTTTATGATCTGTGAATGCTACACGCCGCCTGGCTGTATTCTCAGATCCAGAATCATTCGACAGAGCTTTTTTTAGAAAAAAAAATTTCTTCTAATTCATTAGCAACATGTTGAACCTAAGTACCTTGTGTAAACATTTTGTCAGAGCGTTGTGATTAACTGTGCATTTTTTAATGTCTGTAGGCCCATCTGCGCCTTCCGCTGTATCCCCGAAATAGCGTGGCTTCAAAGACGGAGCGATTGATGTCGTAAATTAAGATCCCATGCAGGCAGGCCTGTTGATCATGTTGGAGTGCATATGGCTTTGATTCACTAGTATCTGTATTTGAGCTGTAGCATTGAATATATGCTTTGTCTGTTGGCACATATAATATCTAGGCTGCGATCTGAATGTGTCTTTCATCATGTTCACATTAAAAACGACAAGTTATGTTAATGGAAAAATTTGTTAACGTTTAGACATCTTAAAAGTATAGCTAAAGATTGGGCAAGCCTGCCCACTATGTTTATGGCAGAACTTCATAAATCATCTTGTTTGTTTCGTCATTTGTTTGTAAAGAGAGACTGACGGTATAATTATCAAGAGGCATAGATACCAAATATTTTGAAAATGTTTAATACTACAAACTACAAAAATGATATTGCGTTGGAAGAAAAACTTGCCATTGAATGATAGAATTATGTATCAATCATGTACGAAATGAATTTTCTGTCACAGCTTGTGTATCAGTCACAAATATGAAAAGTTACACATGTATGCTTTGCCATGCTGACATTCTGTATGTTTGTTATCAAAAGAAAAATCCTGATGTAGAGAGGCACCTGGAATCAATTTTATAGCTGTCCTGAGGCATTGGTACGTCCATGCATTTGAAGAAGTTGTGCCAAATCTGCAGTATTGCATCCATGAGTTATCAATTGGCCATGCTTTCTTCTATCCTTGGTGAACTAACTACATGATACAGATGACTTGATCCAAACTAATGATTTTGAATCATACTCAATCGATCATCATCGCTGGCAACCTCTGGAAAGTCATCTTTCTAAATTGTGGAGTGTCAAATGTCTTAAAGGGAGATGAAAGGTGCTGCTGGTAACCCCAGTATCCAAAAACACCAAACATGTCTACTGGATGAGCAGTTTCTATGATGAGACTGTCCATGTGAAAACAAATTTCATTTGGGGCTTCCAACAGATTAGAAATAAAATTAAATACAGTCACAACATAAGAAAGGCCATCAATGTCTAACTGAAGAGTAGCCTACAGGTAAACATTGAAAACATTTGACAAAACAGCAATTCATGTGCAAGCTAGGGGGAGGCAAAAAAGACATACTCAAGAATATTACCTCAAGGAAATATTCGTGTTTTTTTAAGAAGAAATTGTGATTTGTGCAAAAGCATGAAACTTTGTGGTAGAAAGACCATATTGTAAGCAGATTTGGCCTGATCAGAATTATTTCCAAAACTTCTAGGTAATCTAATGACCCATATGTAGGACAGAATACCACTTAGATCCAGCTGTATGAACTGGGGCAGTGAGTCATGTCGGTTTGTCTCCTTTGGTACTCACAGGTGCGATGTGATCTTTGACCCATGTTGAGTTAATTAATCGTTTAACATTATTGGTTAATGCCTGCTGGTATCGGGTGTTATGAAATTACCGTGGACAAGGCTGATGACAGCTTAATGGCGGTGGGATCACGCTGTGCTTCGTTCAGAGATTTTGGATGATGTTATTAGAAGCGACATCGTTGATGTAAGTTTCAATCACCAGGATGGCTGAAGGGTTCCCAATTAATTCTATCTCTAGATAGGCTAAACATTAAAGTATTGAAATATTAAAGTGAAATTATGGGCACATGATTAAATAGGGGCAATGGAGGTAATTTCTCTTCATGGTCCTTCTACTACAAGAACTACCTGAGAGAGGTATCTATAAATTGAGTCTCCTCGTAGTTTTCATCAACCCACTTTAAACTATTTGCCACCAAGGGCTAATGATAGGGGGGGCACATATATTCATATACATCTAAGCGGAGTGTCACCATCATTTGGGACAGTGTAGCAGAAAATTTTTGGTCGAATGCATCTCCCAGATCACTGGAATGACATTTCCGTTGACTTTTGAATTGCATGTTAGCATTCTTCATGTTTGCACCCCTCACCCCATCCACTAGAGGTAAATGTCACTTAAATACGTTTTCAAGTAAATTTATTTCTGTGCCAAAATACGATTCAGAGGGCCTTTAGTAATAATGGGTGCCAGTGCGGAGCAGGGTTTATATTTAAGATAAAACATGGAGAGATGACAGGTGTGGACTTGTTCAAAGTTATAGTTAAATTATGTTCCATTGACTGGATGCTTCGAGTCATATAGCAAGTAGCAGAGTAAACTTTTAAAGAGATGGTTGACTGGCCAGGAAACACACAATTACAGAGCACAAGAAAAGTATTTGAACAACATAACAGAGACATACACAGCTGCCACGAAATGAGCATATCAATACAACTTGTTAAGAACAACTTATTCCTAAACGTATGAAGAATACCTTACTAGCTTAAACAGTAACTTACAAATTACTGTTATGCTAGTAACATGTACACTTCATGACTGCTAAAAGCATGCAAGCACCAGTCAATTGTCCCTTAACTTTAACAATGCTCACACACTTGTGACATTTCTTTACAATCATTCGAAGTGAACAATGACTTGTCAAACTCCTAATTAGCATTGCCATGGTAACGATAATGATCAAAATGAGTCAAAAGATGAAGGAAAATGCTTCGAGCATATCTTTGTATCTCCAGAGAGTTATCTGTGTTGGCGATTTAGAGACATTACACTGCTTTAGCAGAAGTTATCTTTTTCATGTTCAACGTCATTGTCATAACGAAGTTTTGCAAAGTTCCACGAATAAACGTTACCCCGTCTTCCCCGTAATTCGTGCAGTGCAGTAACTGGTGGCCAGGATCGTGATAGCCGCTGGTATAAGCTATCAAAAGTGAAGAGCAAAACAAAGTCATTGAATTCACCAGAAACTCAGCTCAGGATGAATCTCCGACAGGAAGCACTGTGCTTGTATCCTGTTTTGAAGTGTCACTATGTCTTGCAATGTTCACTTCACGGAAACATTATTCAGCATTTCTCTTTAAAAGAGTTTTGCTTTGTTTCCTATCATCTGCTTTTATTTTCTTTTCTTGTTATATGAGACGTATATAGTAGTGTAATAAAGTTATCATTTAAAACTCACTTTAGTTGTTTCCATTCATAATACAAGGTCATATCAGGTTCCAACTTGAAAGCAATTATTTTGGAGGAAAAACTGTCAAAAGGACATATTTGTAATGAAAATGTGCTATATGAACAAAAGTTAACAAATTGTCAATGTCTTTTCGAGTAGTTTCAATTAATGACTAATCGCTAAATTTGTAGTTTTTTTTCTTTTGTTTTGTCAAGAACTTAAAAAACATTCAGTTGAATTTAGCAATGGTGAAACAACTTAGCAAGTAAGACTAAAATGATCTGTTGCAACCCATTTGGACCAGTTGTAATGACCTTGTACAGTTAATTAGGTTTTCGTTCATTTATTTTACTCTAACGTGCATGGTTGGATATTTCATTTAGTTGGAAGAAGGGTGACCTCCCACAATCTGATCAAAATGTTTTGCATCAACATCTTACAAGCTTATTACTGGAGTATATGAGAAATGAAAAAAAAATAGTTTCAAATCTTGCAGAATGGATGTCATATATTTCTGCCAAAAAAGTGTTTCACTCAGAACAGAACTTTTGTATTCTGTCTTCACTGACAGACTTTTTTGACAAATTTTTGTATTTTTTCTTTTGTAGAAGCTGTACCCATCAAAGAGAGTTAGATATCATTCTCTCTGAAGGTTTTTTGAATTTCAAACATTATTCAGTAATTCTAAGGTGCCTCTAAAAAGCCGCTTTACGATTAAGATTAATCACAGTTCGAATTTGTCCATAAACCAAATTAGACGTCTGCCTGCCTGCAATGTCCTCAGGTAAGCGTGGCAATACAGTCGACCTGGAAACTACTCTACCCACCTCCCACCCTAAACAAAAATTAAAAGGAGACAAAAGTAGCAAAGGAAGAAAAAAGGAGACTGGTTGATCAATAGATGAAGACTTGTGAAATCTGGCATGCTCTCCTCTCTCTGTGATGGAGGATTAGGACCGTGGAGTGACTCTTTTCAGCAATTATCCCATCACCATTGTGCTCCTTCAAATTCCAGCTGGGATGCGAGGGTCGATTCTTCAAAAGGGGGACGCAGAGTTTGGTCAGCAGTGATACCTCTAACAATGGGAACAATGCCTGACGGTATGTCGGGTCTAGTCAATGGGGTGCAATGCCTAGCACGGAGGTCCCCCGAGTGGTCGGCGATTGGTCTTTCCACATTTTTTCCTTTTTGTATTATTTTGTCACAGTAGTTTACTGCAGCCTTAGAAGTTGTGTTACCCCTCAGCGGACACATTTACAACTCATTGAGATGTACCCTTTTGACTAATATGGAACCTGCCTCTTGTTATCAGTAAGTTGACCGAGATTTCGGAGGACATTGTAGTTTGTACACATTGGGGGCCGTCTGAGTCATTCTTTGCCACTTCCCGTACCAAATCAAAAACTTCGGCTGTAAACTGTCGTGTGTAGTTACATATCGCTTTGGACAAAAAGAATCCGCTTACCTGTCCCTGTAGGAAACATGGGGGCTCCTGACAAACTCAACCCACACTCCTGAATTTGAAGTAAACAGTGTGATGAGTTTAGTAAGTTTCTCTTAGGATCAGGAAGTTCCATACATATATAGGCACTCCAATGCCTCAGGGGAAAATAAGAAGATTTTGGACAAATTCTATACAGCATTTCTGCTACCCTCATAAGGAGACCTCTCATATTATCCTTTAAAATATTTCTTTCATCACCCTGGTTAAATGATGGTAACTGTCTCTGGCCCTACCCCCTTCCCTCACTTCTTGTTCTTAATCCCAGTAAAAATTACAAACATTCTATGTAGAAATCATGAATCCCTGATTTTCAAAAGAAAAAATAAATAAATAAATTAAGAAAAAATGCATTGACTTGATGTTCTTAGAAATTTCTGTAAATTTTAGCTTTTATTGTGTAGCCATGCTATAAATTTGTGAAAGTCATGGAAGGTATACGGTAGCTCAAGGAGTAAAATATTAGGAAACTGGGTAGAATCAAATTAGCCAGAGAACAAGACTGTCATAAATGCTTCACATTTTATAAAGTGACGCGGTATGGTATCATTAACCAAGTTTCGATTATGGCACTTCAGTTTTTGCGCTAACTTCATGTAAGTTGAATACGAAAGACAAAAAGTGCTCTTTATTGCACATTATTCAAATGACAGTGGCTTTACACGTACAATCAATACACTTTCATTATTATTTATTTTTACCCATTGTCATTTCTTTGTTTCAATAAATGCAGTGTAGGCTACATTTTGATTTAAAGTAGACTTTGGCAACTCAGAAAAGCCGCTGCTTGTTGTGGGAAAGTCATAGTCCCTAACAGAACAACAAACCATTTGCTCAACTACTTTAATAGAAAACTATGGAATCCATTAAACAAAACAATTACACTTTGTTCTATTTCAACATGTACTTTTTTTTTATTTTTCACCACAAATTATACATCAAATCAAGTACGCACATTAGAGTAGCAAATTATGTGAAAGGAAGTACACTGAGACATAGGACTTATCACTCCCTGAGAAAAACAAAGAGAGAATCGAATAAATTCCATTAAAACGAAAGAAGAAGAAAAAAAAACAAGACGACAATTGACAGAAACATACCCACATATATCCCACTTGCCCCCCCCCCATCACCCACCAAAAGATAAGATGCAGGATACGTGTAACTAAGATGGGGATAGAACAAATACTATTTAGTACGTTACATTCTGATGGAGTGGTAATCAAAGCTATAGTGATTCCTTTGTTCATATTAGAACAAAAGAACAGATACCACGCTGAGTTGTATTCAAACAACAAAATGGAACAGACAAATTATAAGATGTACTGGTGGCACAGTTGTGGTTAATGTTCAATAAAGTGAATGTGTCGTTAATGGT
Organism: Stichopus chloronotus; assembly: GCA_021234535.1. Taxonomy (NCBI): domain Eukaryota; kingdom Metazoa; phylum Echinodermata; class Holothuroidea; order Aspidochirotida; family Stichopodidae; genus Stichopus; species Stichopus chloronotus. Next base: position 15,756,105 of record CM037847.1, read on the forward strand.
AGATGGTAGATTGCCTCGGGTCCAATTATACATAAATGTTACTGGTATTAATTCTCTTGCATTGAAATACATAAATGTGGTAATGTGGTTAACATGTGCATGTAACTAACCTATAATTTATGTCCATTACTGATATAGAACTCTGGGTTGCCGTAGTTACTGTGGGTTAAATTTGCTGGTATGCTCAGTAGCCCTGGCTTGGATCATGCACTAGTGCCCTATTGTAAACTCTCTATTTGAGATCATGTAAAACCAAACATACGGACATGTTGAAGTAAAGCCTCCTTGAAAATGTTTCTTGCGATGAAGAAACTGGTCACCGAGAGTCCTGAATTAATCAAGAGACCATCGGGGCTAGTATAGGACAAATACCTCGCTGGGTTTATGGTAATTCTGATTCTGTTACAACCGGTAGCATGTATGCATCCTGCTTTCCCCTGGATGTAAACACTGCACCCAGTCAGTTCATTAGGCTTGGGCAACCTCCAACCTTCTCGTAGTTGAGTACTTACTGCCAAACAGTACGGTCACGATTCTGAGGCTTTACACACTGTCTCTCAATTGGTATTGGTTTTGATGACATCATGACTGCTGCCAACACTTCTTACAGTTTATTTTGAGCAGGATTTATGGTATACACAATGTAGGACTCAAAACAGTGTTGGTGGGTAAAAAATGGGCTTTTATCTAAGTAATGTACATTGTAAGACATGTAGGCTAGTCAGGAAACAAAAGTATAAAAAAATACTAGATTTTAGCAGTGTGATTTATTAAACTTGCAAAAGAGCATTAATTCAAACTGGTCACCACAAAAAGCCCCCCAAAAAAACACAGTCTTCATGAATCATATTTTGTTTATAGAAATTTTTAAAGCTTCCACAGAAGTCTTGACTCCAAGGACAGGTGAGTTAAAGAGGCTCATTAAGTTGTTTTGTGAAATTCACTCAATTTTTCTAATCCAGTCAAGTTTCCTTCACATACTAATGACAAACAGTCAAACTAAAAGGATCCCAAAGTTTTACATACGATGGAAAATTAGTGAGTGAGTGACCAACGATTAAATTTGGATTTTGAAAATTCATGACCAGACATTTTCACATTAGTACTACATTCACATGAACACAATCAGAGCAAGTAACGGTCAAAAATTAGAAAAATTTGACAGTTTTCATAACTATTGGATGTGATACTTGATTAATTATGCTAATTGTGAGTATTGTCGTGTGTTTGTATACTTCAAAATCACCACAATCTTTACTGATATCAACTCAATGAGCCCCTTTAAGTCATGACTCCTGGCCAGGAGTTGCGACTCTTGAAGTAAAGTGTAGTGAGTCGCCCAAGCCATGCTGACTTCATCATGTATGTGGCACAGATTTGTAATCTCCATTTTAACCTTTGTATTGTATAGATATGTCGGTGCATTTAAACGAGCTTGAACTGGATCACAGTTTTACAGTCCTGTGTGTCAGGAGAAATCAGCCACAGCGTCCCACAATTACAGTGTTTGTGGTTTGAAAAGATGCCATTGGTCAGCACTTGACTGTAGTATCAACACTCATGTAACCTATGCCTTGAAGGGAACGGCATTTGTTCTACAGAAAAAAAAAAAATTTTAAATCCAATATTTATATACAGAGAATGATAGATTGTACAAAATAGCTTTTTCATGGATGGTAATTCAGTAATTTGCTTGCTCAAGAACTATTTTTCCACTCAAACTGTGCAGCATTAAAAAGTGTACCTTCCACTCATATCGTTTTTACGAAATGGATCTTTTGCTGATACGTTTGTTCATGAGCCTGAATGGCTCATTGTCATTTTACTGTTTTTGTCATTTTACTGTAAATTTTGCGTTTTTTCCCCCCCCAGTGTGCTGACTTTGAGACCAGAATTTGCTAAGTAAAATGGCAGGCTAAAATAAAAATTCAAAATTTGGAATGACCTACCATTGTGCTAAAAATGTGCTACAAATACAAGTGATGTCACTGAATGGTTAAATGCCCTATTTTCTTCTTTCTTCTTTCCCTCCCCCCACACACATTTTTCGTGACATTGTTCTTATCTTCAACACTATTTCATATCTTTTGTTCAAGTTTGTCCAGTCAGCCTGTTTATGACCTTGGTAATTGTCTGACAAACAGGTTGCAGTCATTTCAGAAACTTTTCCTAGAGTACGATACATTTTGAACAATTACTGAGTTTAGCCTGCTAAAATTTGTGTAAAAAATGCTTATTTTGACAAGATTTTTAATTTTGACCAAGTTTGTCGGTAGGCCTACTATTTCTTTTTTTTTTATGATGTCAATTTGATGTTGATGGAGCTGTACCTTGAACCCAGATTTGTAAGTCAGACATGGAGAACTTTGTCAAATGATAAATGCCAGTTGATTACAATCTATCAATTAACTATACATGTTAATTAAATACATCGTAAATATTGTCATTTCTGGTTCTTCTCACTTCAGGGCAGTTAAAACAAGGAAGCTTGCTGCTTTCTGACCAAAAATGTAAACAAACTTTAACCACAAACCACTGATGATCAAGAGTAGTGTCCTTAACAAGGTGACATTCCTTGGGTTCAAGTGACCTTCCTCTAAACCACAACATTGCACCCTACATGTACCCCGTGGCCCTAAACGCCACCAGTGAACAGATACTGTAGCCATATATGTACCAAAGACCTGCTTGTCACAGGTGATCCCTTCAAATTAGTCATAATGAATAACTTGAACCATGGATTTCCTACCCTGACTTTTGATGATAATGCAGCTACCATTGTTAAATTTGAAAGCAATGTCGTGGATTTATGGATTAAAGGGAAATGGAAAGTTCAAAAGTCAGAGAGAAGTCATATTTTTAAAACCAATCTTTGTGGACCCAGAGTGATAGCTTATCCAAAATAAGAAAGTACCGTAATCTCGTTTTCAAGAGTAATTTGTTCACCCAGACTTTCAAAAAATTCCAATGATGCTATTTGCTATTTGTGCTATATATGGCTACACACAGTCAAGTAATTCACAAAGTTTCCCTTTTGAGATTGATTGTTGAAATATGAAGAGGATGGAATTAAAATCGAAGGATTAGTTAAGCTCTTCTGTTTGTGGTGTAAAGCTTAATTGTAATGATCAGGATGGGAAACAACTAAGTGGGAAATAGTGGGTTTGACCCCCCCCAAAAAAATACCTTTAAAATACAAAAGCACAAAGATCTAGAAATTTTTAAGTATTTGAGAATAAATCTTATGGAAATTATTTTGTGGATATTTTCTGAAGTCATTAGCTAGTACTCAGTTGTGATTTATCTCCATGGTTTCTTCGTAATATTTGGCAACTCAATCCTGACAAACTATCAGAAATAACTTATATCTCCCTTTCTTCTCCCTTTCTTCTGTGTCTAGTCTTTGAGTACCTCTTACTCACTCCATACATTCAGTATATTTGGAATTATCACTTTTAAGTTCAACATAGGCCTATTTTGTTTTTTTGTGGAAATCTTAATACGGGATAGCTGTGTACATGTGCAAGGAGTGGAGCCCTATCGAGAAGGAGATTGGACAGAACATTTAACTATAGTTACCTTCAGACCCACCAACTTGAGTGAAGACCAGCTGCGTCATTGGCCCAAATGTATTTCATTCCTTTATTCGTCAATTTCAGTTCAATAACATTCACCTAGCAATGTCATTCAAGCCTACTAATCCTTAAGCAATTATCTTGCTCAGAACAATGCTTTGAAACCTATGTTTATGATGACAACATTTTTCAGCGCAGGTGGTACAAAAGTAGAAAGGACTGTTTGACTGACTTTAATGAAGACATTAAGGTTCTGCGTGAGAAGAAATGGTATGCAAATGAGCAGAAGAGGCAGAAGTCTATCATTTGACAAACTAGAAATAAATTTTCCAGAACTTTCCTGAAATAGCCAATTATGGATTCTTTTTCATGTTTTAATGTACAACCTAAGTGTTATATTGTCATAAGCGTCACCGAGGGTCCAAAAAGCAAATTATATATATATATACTTTCCTGACGACTGGCAATGTTGGTGCAGTGGCCAACAGTTCCAAGTGTATTGTGACTGCAGTAGATGACAAACATCTCATTGTATTTACATTCTAATCCCATATGATCCCTACAGAAAAGTCAAGAACGATGCAAAAGAAAAATTACTCTGGCGGGGTAAACCATACTTTAAAGCGATCTATTTATCTCCTTCCAAGTGGCAACTCCCTGGTACATGATTCCCGCAAGGCCATAGTCATTCATGTACTTTGGAAATCTGTGACTCATTTCTACTGAAAATCTGTCCAGGACCTGTTTTGCCAGAACTATAGATCAACGTGCTTAGTCTCTTCTCCCCAACATTGCTGCCTCTTGCTGCTATTTTATGCATCCACAAAAATTTTGGAGGTTCGTCAAAAACTCCGTTTTTGCGGTTACTTTACCCTCAGGGCTGAAAGTATTGACTGTCACTTTATTATTCATATTTGTATTTAATGAGAGCTTTTGTCTTCCAACTTCTCTGACTGAATTGAGAGAATATTAGCTAATTGTACTTACTTCAGGCAATGCTAAGTTGTTTTTCTAAAGCGACCCACCACTGACCAACAGAATCAGTTAATTTTCTGAAACAAGTGTCAAGTTTCCCAGCTACAGACATTCTACCGTCATCTATAAAAAATTCATGTGACACAAGTTTTCAATTCACTGTTGATTTTGTATGACACCTGAAAGAATTTTACAAACAATTTCACCATTAAAAGAAAACCTGCGTTATATTTTACTTAGGAGAGAATTTCAACAAAAGAAAAAAAAAATACAAAAGCTGAACAATAAAAAAAAACCTGAACCAAGAGAAAAGAGACATGTAAGGAGAAACTATTTAAGGTACAGTTGTGCCCCCAGGAGCCTAAACCACTTGTAGCAATTAGCTGTTAAAAGGGAGGACCACATGTGGTCAGGTTCAAACCTCTTTCTGGAGAGTTTGATTCCATTAAAATATGACCTTGGTAGTTCAGGTCTCCATTCACAGTGCTTCTGGACACACTGAGGATTGTAACCTGAGACTTAAGTTGGAGGACGAGATTCACAGAACAAACAGTCCTGTGGTATAAGGCAGTGAATAGTTTTTCCTGGATTTGAGACTTCGGAGATCGAGGTGACACGATGTTCGCTCGTTGTGTGTAGTGAAGTCTAGAATGAAGAACCACGCTCTTGGTTTTAAAGCACAATTTCAAGTGGATTTACAGGTTTGGCAAATGTCCCTGTACATCATCAATTTGCTTTATCATGTAAGTGATGATTAAGAACCAGCCAAGAATCTCTCATCCCACAAAACCCACACAAATCTTTCCAACTGTTGACTCATCCTTTTTTTGGCCAAATGAGACCCTAAACTGTAAGTGGGGTTGTCATTTTTTTTTTTTTTTTCGAAGAACTGGTCTGGAGAAGATGGACCAAGGCTAATTACACCAGGGAGATGCCAATGCCTTAACAAAGCATTTTAACTACAAATTCACCAAATTACAAACCTTGATGGTGCTCTGTGTTATGACACTGAAATTCAGACTGATTATGTTCACTGAGTTGCTGCAATACAGATAGTTATTCGTATATTACAAAAATGACAACTTTCCAACATGGTCACCCCTCCTCATTGTATCCCTCCCTCAGGTCATAGGTTGACAGATGGACATGTGCTAGAAATACCAATGCCCGTCCACCCCTTTAATACCTGTGACGCTGCATTTTGCCAGCATAAAGCCACCGGAAGTGTGCTTTTGGCCATAAATAATTTAGCGTCACCCAAAACAGACCGGATCGAATATGCAGAACAGCCCTCTATGGAATATGGAGAAAGTGAATGTTCAAACCCTGAACTAATTGGGCATTAACAAAACCAGTATCATAAGACAGCCTCCTTGTGAAACTCTAGAAAGTTCAGAGAGGCATGGCCCTTCTGCCCGAGTATTATCAGTGTAGACAACATGCCATCTTGAGTAGCATATATGGTGGCTAGTTTAGTGTAAATTCAATGGGAGAGATACATGGTGGTGTATAGTCAAACTTAATTGTCGGCCATCTTTGTTCGTCCAAGAGCAGCGAGCCGGTCTGCCTGTCCAGTTAATATAGAGATCAGTGGGTCACCCCTATTGGGGTCATAGTGAAAGCTAGGTCAACCACTCTAATCACTTCTTATCCTGATTTTGATAGTATTCAAGCTAAGTGGACTGTAGGGCTGATGCATGTTCCTACCTCCTGCATACTGGACTGTTTGGTCCTTCTTGTATTTTCCAGTCTGAACTATATTTGAAAGCTGATGTATGCTTTATTACTGATTCTATCTGACCCAAATTAATGCATTCTCTTGTGACTTAAAGGCTTCTACATTTTGTAGAGCACCTAACTTTAACTTATTTTGGTTGCACTATGAATTTAAGGCTGCACAATTAGCACAATCTGCTTCATTTGTCCTGCTAGTAGAGCTTCTGCACACTCTTTAAATATGTTAGAGTGACAAATCACAGTTTGAGAGTGAAATTTTGGAGTGATCCCTAAATGTCACTCTTCGGAATTAGAGCATACACTTGGAGAGACCATACTATGAAGTCAAGTATAAAAGTTTCGAATGATAGCATGAACATTATTTGAAGTTGTTCATCAGTTAATTTGGAGCATTCTTGATGGATCAGTGGCCACTGGTGCAACAGGGGAAAAAATGGCACTCTACGTCATAATGCTGTAATTGCGACCCATGTTGAATCAAGGGGTCATTTGTCTGAAGGGTCGTTAATTCACACAGTAATTGTTCTGAATTGAATGCAAGGGGCCTTTTCCTAATGGATCATTACTGTGACTGGTAATTATAGTCCAAACGGTCGTCATTCCGAATCAGACATAAGGGGAGGAACTTTCTTCGAAGGGTCGTTACTACAAATGGTCATTATTTCTACTCAAACATAAGGGTCATCATCATTCCGAAGGGTCGTGTTTTTTTGTCTTTTTTTAATGGTCATTTTTCTAAGCCCATGTGGCATTTTATGAATCTATTCAACATTTGTTGGAATCTGTGTGACCATTGTAGCAATTCGACCCCTTCAGAATATTATGACCCTCCGGATAACGACCAGCATGTTCATATCAGAAAAATGCCTTTCATGAAAAAAAATGACCTCTGTTTTGATTCAGAGTAACAACCCTTTGGACTAACAACAATTCAGAAAAGATCTCTAAATGTTTTTTTTCTCGAATAATGACCCGTTTGAATAAAGAGCCAACTATACAGTGGGACAGCCGTGACACATACAGGCTGTACATGATGCTACAAGTTACAACCATGATATGTATCCTACTTACATGCGTGGTTTGGGTAAATTGTACAATCAGCTGGCATCAATTCAATGACCTTGAAACTCTACATATTGAAAATTTGATGAGCTATGTGTTTATTGTTCGTCAATTCAGCACATATCTTGGAAGAGACTTCCTGGCGATACCTAAAGAGTTAAGTTAAAGGAAGTTTTCTTGATAACCGCAAGTGTTCTGTTTTAGGTCGGTAGTAGACTCTGCAGAGTCTGCTTGGGCTGGAAAATTTCTGTTCCTAATCTTGGTTCCGCCACCTCTGAACATCCATACTGTACTGCTCTTCTGGAAGAGTGTTTACTCCCCCCACTGATCGCTGCCCTCGCAGACTCTGGACACTCGTTTTAATTATGCACACAACTTTTAACTAAAACCATTGTTTTTCGCTACTGAATTCGGTAGAAGCCAATCACGGCCATCGTGAGAAATGATGGGAGTGATGATGGGGAAAGGACCTACGACTGATTAGTTACGTAACTATCATGGTAATATTCTACTCTCCTTCAATGTTTTAGGCCTCTCTTAGCGATATCCTATTTCTGCCGTAGGCAAATCTGGTAAAAGGGTGAAAGTTAGCCTAGGTACCATTATTTTCTCTCATTGTTCGATCTCTGCTATTGGCTCATTTCATGAGACCAACGCGTAGTATTTTAATATGTATTAACCGTAACGTCAAACATGACTATTCATTATAATTATATCGAGTGTCCAAAGTCTTTCCGGCGGACGGCGATCACAGGGAAAGGCAATTACCAGATGAGTGCATACCCTCAGTTATGTGTAAGTAGGCTGCAGCTCAAATTGTGAGGAATGTATCAAAGGAGGGAAAATTCATTTGTCGAGAAAGACTTTGCAAAGTCGAGGTCGGTAGCAGCCTTCCTGGTGCGGAGCAGGCTTACTTTTTAGAATCTTTTTTGACATGATAAATTTTGGGCAAATTTGGAAATTTTGTCAAACAATGTGTCAGTATTGGACACTTACTTATAGAGCATACAGTCAATCTTTTGTATTTATTAAAACTGCTGTTATAAACATTAAATATACATAAATGCTAATTATGCTAAAAGCTGGCAGTGTGTGCTGTATGTTGTTATCCAAAATACAGATAGCTCTCTGCAACGCCTCTCTAAATCTCATAAATATTTCTAATAAAGGCCCCCTCCCCTGTCTGATAATTTTAATCATTTATCAAGTAGAAGGAAAAATTCAGTTGTCATTTGCCACATGCAGAAGTCAGTTAAAAAAAAAAAAATTAAATGCCTTGGTCATACCACGGCTTTAGGCTGTGTCGTAGTTCATCATCAATTTCTGTTCTCTCGACTTTGGTTTTGTTAGTATTTTGTGGCAGGTATGGCTGGGGGTGAAACTCAAAATATCTTAGTTAGAGATTATCTAGAGATTATCTTTTCAGTAGCAGCTGAGATTTAGCCATTTATTTCATCTGTTAACAGCTTGTAGGTCAGTTCATGTTCTTTTGATTAAAATGCATGCTGACCATAACTATAACTTCTCAGTCAAAGACAAATCCAGCCCCTACCTTCTGTCTGTCTTCTGGTTTATCAGTACCCTCCAGGCTCATGCATGGACCCTGGAAGTTCTTGGGTCAAGAACAAAACCTTGGAAGTTAAAAACAAGCTTGTTGAATGTCAAATCCACTTGTTGAATGCATGTCAAATTAAACACACACAAAGGAACAAAAGAGGGACAGAATTTAAAAAGGCAGACAAATTTGTACCTTTTAATATAAATGAGCAGCTAGGATTTTCCTATGTGAGGCTTTTTAACGAATGATTGAAAAAGGCAATTAAACCCGGTGGTTCAGTTATGCATGGTAAACAAAGTTAAAGCATTAGCAACTGTTAAGTTTCAGTAGAAACATTTTGTTTACAGTGCCACCTTGACGATTATTAACAGGTTAGTTACATGTAAGGCTGTGTACAATGACATAAAACTGAGTTTAATGTACAGCAACTTATTATGCAGAAGGATCTTGTAAGCATCCGTTATTTCAAGACCTGGTGCATACCCTGTTCTGGCTGTGGCCAGACTTAAGTTTCTCCAAATTTGTTAATTCAATAAGTATCCTACATAGATAAGTACAACAAATTGATGTAACAACTGAAATTTTCTCACAAACTGCAGACAGAATTTGCAGTCAGAATCGTGTCTGAGACGTTAGAAAAATCTGTGTACCCTGTTGACGAAGGAACTCTTTAGTCAAAGTTTCTGGACGAAGTGAGTGATTGTTGTGTATAGCAACATATTGATGATTGTTCTAAGTCCAGCTATGCCAGGCAACTTAAAGGAGTATAAAATGCATTGGTGTGTGTTCGCAACTCGGTACCCAACCAATGATGCTAGGACCCAGCTCTGAATATTGCCACCTGGATCCAAAGTTTTTCTATAAAATACTGTACACTACTATATGCTTGAGAAGAATTCAGCATACATGTATGCCCAAGAACAAGCTGTCATACCTCTAAAGATACACAGTGCTGTTATTGTGCAAAGTAAAACATTGTATTATGACTTAAGCAGTGAAGTTGTAGCCTATTGCAGTTAGCTATTTTTTTGGTTATTCAAGTACTGTCCCCTAAACTGACTATGGAGTGTGGGTTCCCTGGGGTCCGACGCGTGGACTCGGTGCAAATCACGCTATTGTTTATGCCTTAGATATTCCTTGCAGTCAGAATATATAGGGATACACTGAGGAGCTGCATCGCAGAGTATCAACCTTGGCATTTTGCGCGAGGGTGGGGGAGGGAGGAAGTAAGCTATATTTCTGGGGGAGGAGGGTCATGTTGGAGGTATGAAATTGTGACAAGGAACCTCTACACTGGGTAGGTCATAATTGTCTAAATATGCACAGCCACTATAGAGTGAATTTATTTCTGTCATATTCACAAGCAGTGTTTTAACACTGTAGAGTGTCTGTTCGTCCGTTCATGACAATTGGCCATGTGATCAAGTTATGACATGAAAGTGCCATCTCATTTTACGGCAGTCATGACTCGAGGGCATTCAGAGAAATCGATACATTGTTCAGAAAGTTACGGAAGGAACCATTAGAGAGTTGGAATGGCTCGAAGGGATGCATGTCTCCAAGTATCTTTGTGGTAATGAAAATAGACGCGTCTCTCCTTCCATGTTCTCAATTGGTTATAATGTTGACATAGAAGTAAAAATTGTTTTCATTGCAGTCTGTATAAATATCTGAAACATTATCTGGTATGACAGTCAAATACTAGTGACATTTAGTAAACTTCAGGTTCGGTCTGACCCACAGTTTACCTAGACTGTCGTGAACAGCGATGGCTGCAAATACAAAGTGATGTAAAATCAGTGTTGTCCACAGATTTTCAAGAGGTGGAGGAGGGGGTGGGGTGGCCATGAGTGAAGTGCGAAGGGACCATGTTTGAGGAAGGGGAAGTTCAACCTCACCTCCAGGAATTACTTTAATTTACCGGATACTAAATGATGTAAAACTCTGTCACTGAGAGACGATTTCTTGCTCTAATTTGAATGGCAGTGGAATATTGTGGATTTTTTTGGACTGCACAGAGCTGTTGTGTTGTGGGGGAATCAACTTTTCAAAGGCACTTTCCAGGGTAGGTAATTTTCACTTGAGGGTAGGATGCCCCATTAAACTCCTCATGGAGGAGAACACTCTAAAAATTTAATTTATTGTCCATGCATGCATGGTGCAATGGTCACTTGGAGGATTCAACCTTAAACAGATGGTTTCATTGGTCAGCAGTGTTCAAGTAGCTATTTCTCTTGGAAGGTAATGTTCTCACCCCAAAAAAACTGTTTCCGATGCTGGAAAATCTTTAATCATCAGCAAACAGCTTCAAGTTCATAAAAAAGAAAGGGCTGGTGGAAATACGACAAGATTAAAGTGACTATACATGGATTTCTCACATTTTTGGGAGTCACGGTCTTCAGGCAGTTTGTATGTCAGGTTTCCTAGTGCGCCACCAATTGCTTTTAGGTTAATCTCAGATTAAGAAACTTAAAATTTAAACAGACTACGTGAAATGTTCCATTTAAGAGGAACCACAAAAGGGTTAAAGAAATATGAGCACGTCCGCCATCGAAATTCTTGTCTGCAAAGTCAGGAGCTTCGTCTTGGTAACAAAATGTTCAGCCAAAAAAAAAGGCGTCATATCCATAAATTCAGAGACACAGTGACTTCCAGCCAAGAAGCCCATTCACTAAAGTATGGCTTTTAACCGCTTATCTTCTTTTTTGATGTTTCTGTTATGGGAAGTCATCTCTTCTAATCTCTCGCAATTACTTCAGTTTGAGACTAGAGACATTCACCTAAGGAAGATGATCACAATAGCCAGGTTTTTGAAGGTTTAAATTAAGGCTTTATATCAAGTAGACCATGTTATGCCAAAAAAGGAAAAAAAAAAAAGTCATTGCTCAATGTACCCACAGATCGTCTGGTTTGTTAAAAGCCTTTCAAAGCAGTGAAAAATTTTCCTTGCCAAAAAAAAAAAAAAAAATTACAATTCCATTTTTTTTTTTTTTCTTTTGCGGCGTGATCTTCTGGTTTTCTCACGAAGGTGTAACAATTCACTGTAAACAGAACCTGATGGGAAAAGACAAGAATACAATAACTTTATAGGCAAGAGTTTTTCAGAGTATAAGTTACCTCCTTGAGAAATCTGATTACAGACCTTTCTATCTCCTTTACATTTCTTCCCCCAGGGCGGCCAGCTTTTTAACCTTGTCTATGACATTATTTTCTTTTCATTTTGATGCCAAAAGAAATAATTTTCGACAACTGTATACTCCAACCCCAGAGGTATTCCACGACCAGTCATGTTGAGAAGATTTCACATGGAACCTAAGGTTATACAGCCAAGGTTGCCTTTGATGCTCTCTCAACTGAAGACTGCAATTTGCAAAGTACAAGTAAAGTTTCTCATATCAGAATTTGTTGGAGAGTGAAGAGAAATTGATATAATTGCCTCTGGTGTGTCATGTTGGATGGTTTCCGGACAACCCCCCCTGGACAATTCCCCAGCCCGGAACACATACAATTTCCAACTGAAACCCCACACCCAGGCAACTTCCCGTGGACAATTCCCACCTGCTCTAAACTTAAAGGGGAATTCTGGGGAATTCAACTCTGTTGAGGGGGGGGGGGAAATGGCTTTAGTCAGAAGACATGTTCCTTGAAAAAAAAAAATAGGGACCTGTTACTATGATTACTTTAAGTGCAATCTGACTAAAGCCCTCTTTTCTCTCTCTTTTTGCTCTGTGTCTGTTGAATGCCAAAGGGCAGAAAGTCCTGTTTTTTTTGTTTTTTTGTTTCCAATATATTCACAAAAAAGAAGCAAGGATCAAATGTGCACATGTGTGCCAACATATGTATGTGATACATGCATTATTACACCGTGAAAGCAGACAACCTCACAGCTTGTAAGAGACACCAGATTCTTGACGGCAAATCCTAGTCGATTTTTATGGGATTTGGGAGTGGGGGAATTGTAACGCGATCCACCTCTGTGGCAGATTTTAATTATTCGAAACCCTCCTCTGCTGGTGTCTTTACAGGCGATGCAGTCACCTCGGCAATAAAACGGATAAAAAGTTGAGGATGATACATCGGGTATCAAATTGCAAAAAATCTGCAAATAGCTCTCAGAAAATCGACCTTTCGTGTAACAACCCCGGTTTATGGTAATCGAGTAGGCCAGGCTCGCATGTTTACTTTATGCATTCGTCGTCGTTTCAAATATTCCGAAGGTTGCGATGACAGCTCAATGAATGAAGTAAAATGCCAGCTACTGCAAAGAAAGAGGAAAAGAAAACAGAGCAGTGAAAATTGGAGGTGGATGATTTGTTCAATTTCAGTAAATGAATTTTAAACTTATAATTGCATTTTATGTCAGGTGAAGTTAACAAATTTTTGTTCTTTTGTTTTGTTTTATTTTTTTCAAAGAAGTTTAGAAATTTCCTGATGAGTACATCAGGTTGAACACTGAAGCCATATTTTTCACTGAATATGCAAACTATTAAACTCAAATGCTGAGTTCGGGGAAGTGGACGGCGAGAGGATGATTTTTATGTCCACTTGATGGAAAATAAAAGACTACCTTATTTAGTCAATAACAGATCATCTCACTCCCAAGATTCAGACTTCTACTGGCTGTTCTTTCCCAGAAAATTGACATAAAATATCCACCAAATTCTGAGGTAATTATTGATCCGAATCAATTCATGATTGAGTTGTGTCACTGCGTACATTAATTTCGTACCGTTCAGGAGAATCGATCATGCGTGACACACAATGTATTAATGTGCTTGACCTCTGAGTAGATGTTCACAGTGCAAGCAAGTATTCAGTAAATTACAGTGCATTCATGGTTCAGCAAGATGAAAGTACAATACGCTCTTGAGGAACGCTACGAGCGAACAGAACGACAAACTACTATATACAGCAATGTATACACATACCATACAATTATTGTGATGCATCACTCATACCATGCAAAATGTCTGCTAAGTGCAAAAGTAAATACCTGTTTCCAAAATGGACACATTCAATACACAGGATGAAACCCATGACTGTATTTCACAATTATCCAAATACCATATGTTACTGAGCAGAACTTTACAGTATTTGGTAAATGGTTTTGCTCAAAGCAGCAACCCCGGGTGAACCTAGTAATTGTTGTAAGGGAGGGTGAACAAGGTGCACTGCACGTCCTCTCGAATGTGAAGCCCATTTACTACCATATGGGATCCAAGGGCCATGTGAGGACCCCTGGTGAGGTCTAGTGTCAGCCCTGATGGGGGTCCAGAATGTAAAGCCCAGGGAAGATCTCACATGAGACAATTTAAACAGAGAAAATCAGTTTGAATTGAGATCATATCTCACAATACCCCACTGATAAATCAAAGACATCGTTAAATTGTATGTTACTAAATTTTTTTCTCTCTGTCGACCAAAGGGGGATGGTCACCTCCTCCTCCCCCTGCAGTTCAGCTTGTCCTGCATCATTCTATTCTTGTTCATTCTGTTCATGAATTGGTACCATCTACCTTCCCCCAGTGGATGCATGCCTTGAAATAAATGAGTTTGCAGGATTATGTCCGACATGATGCCCACACACTGGATTATGCATTCACGGTGCAGAGAGTCAATTGCCAGTGCACACAATATGCACAAAATCATCAGAGCTACAATTAATTCATATTTTTTGGAAACTCTAAATTGTACTAAGCATTTTCCTGCTAGAACACCCCGCATGGTCTACAAAAATATTGCAATTGTAACACATTTTTGTGATACATGTTGTGTTTCAGACCGCTTCATGCATTATTCATAATCACTGCTTGATGACATAAAAGTTGCACAATGGTTTTACCTGCTTTTGTCACCGTGCAACTTCCCCAGCACAGGTTTGGTCAGCCTATTAAAAATTTTCGTGGTTTCTGAAGATCTTTACCTATACAGAAAGACTATGAGCAGTTTGATAGTTGTTGACATATTGTATTGTTGACATGTTGTTTCATATTATTTTGGATTTTACGAGAATGTTTTGAATACTGTCTAGTCTATTCTCTTAACCAAGCGTATCGTAATCCTTTGTTCTTTCTCGGTGGAGCTATTAATTGATCACATGTATGCAGTGACTTTTACGATCGCTTCGGAGACACGGTTTAACAGGAAGCCGCTTTTGTTACCATCTCGTTGCCAAGATCATATCCACTTTTGAGACCGTCTATTACGGCAGATAACAAAAACTTGCAATGAATAACAGCGATGGATGAATCACTGGCATTGAATGTTATTCCAGCATTCTGCCTACAAACCTTGGCATTTTTCTTTTGTTCATTAAAGTAGCATGCACGCAGCATTCATGTTTTAATATTTAAGGACGTTAGTGTATCCAGAAATATCTGCTGATTTTCAGATCTGTGGCTCTGTTGCTCGTCTTCGTGATCGACTGTGGCAGGGTTATAATTTAACGTGACTCGCATGTCGTCGATCTTGTAAATTATGAGATATGTCATAAATTTAACTATATATATAAGCAGCTTCCAGCAAGTGTATGCAGAACACATAACCACTTCATACATTATGACTTGAATGGGTGTACCGTATGTGTCGTATCGAGACATGGAAAACATTAAAAGCTGACATGTGAAGGGACTCTGAAAAAAACTTTTTAAGGGGCAGAAAAATGTTGAGGTGACTGCAATGGAAATTACTTTGTAAATCCTCCAAAATGAGATTGTAGGTATGGCTCCAAAATTAATGGAAGATATTCACTCTAAAGGAGTAACAATTGTCACTCTCTTTGGTCATTCTTTTCTTTTTGTTGGAGCCATCCCTAATCTTGATCTTTGGAATTTAGAAAGTACAGGGTAATGCATTGTGTTGCTCTTATGAGGTGGGTTCCAGAAACAGACCCCATTTGACCGTTTGCAACAAAATGCCTCATCCTGAACATACATTGTATCCTTGAGATTCAAAGTACCTTTCGGTATACGTTGTGTACATGCTTCTTTGTAGATTTTAAGATAGAAAAAAAAATATTTTATTTATTTATTTATTCAACTTTATTTAAAGAGGGTGACTCATTTAGCCTAGGCTAATCTTACATGAGGCCCTCATAAAAACAATAAAAGAACAAACTTAAAAGATAAACAATGGTTACAACAAAATATAAACAACATAGAGAATGATTTTAAGATAAAATATGTCTTAATTAGAAGGAAAACAAAAGAAAAAAAGCACATCTGAATGACGAACAAAAGATCTGTACAATTCTTTATTTAAAATATTAATTTAGGGTTGATGTGAACAAGCACTTTTTGGAGACGTATCACGAATGGTGAATTACAGTCTTCAGTCACACTTTACTTCTTTTTAGGAATTTTTAACACTTCTTCAAAATTTTAAGCACTGAAAAGTAGAAAGAAAAGCCAACAAAGTGCTGTATAAATCTTTGTGTCAGCTTGTCAAAAGAAAAAAACGAGTATGCGCAGTTGAAAGAGGTACTTGGCAGAATTGAAGGCCATGCTCTCCAGGAGCTTGTATTGTAAACATATACAGTTAGCTAGTGTAGCTAAGCCGGTTCTTTTATCTTTTAATGTTTAATAACATCAAATTGCTCATAGCTCATTAAATATAATCACTTGAATCCAAAAGTCTGGAAAGAAGTTCAACATTGGCTGCTCCATTAGGTGTGATGGAAAACTTATCTTTAAGCAATAAAAAGATAGGACTTTCCCTCTCATATTACAGTTTTGTGTGTACTTTTGGACCACGTTACAACCAGAATTTAATTAAGAGAATGTCAGATTTCCACCGATCAGGGACACACTGCACACACTGGTTACTAATTCTGCCGTTCTTCCAGCGGTGCGACTTCTAGCCTTTTAAGGTCACAGTGATTGAGCGAGTTAAAGAGCTTATCTGATTAAGAGCCCAAAGTTTGTATAAGTATCTGTCATGCATGAATGATCGATCTTACACTATCTGGTTGAAACCATTAATAGATAAGACTACCTCAATGAAACTGGATTGAAAAGAATCGGAGCTAACACTATACATTAGTCAATAATGAAAGCTACTGTGGTTGAATCACCCAGTTAGTTCCATTATAGAGTGTGAAGTGGCTTTTAAAAGAAAGGTATATGCTGGAACTAAAGCTCAGGAATGTAGGCTATGTGTCAAACTGGCTTGAGAGAAAGTCAGTTACTGAAATTTGAAAGTATAAAGGAACTTTGTCACCTTTATAGGTTTGCAAATAGATAAGTGAAAACCCCTAGGACTCTTGGTGTGCCTGATGTGGTTGGCCTAAGTGAAACAGTAACCAACCTTTTTTTTCATAATTTTGTCAAATATGAAAGATAAAATTATAACATGTAATACACACTTTTTATACGGGCCTGACTTTACAATGTACATCACATTCAAATGCTTTTAATTGGAAGAACCTCTAAGCTTAAAAATGTTGGACTTCCTCAAGTTTTTCCATCAGAATATCACGCTTACTCAAGTTTTTCTCCGCAAACATCTTCAGCACATCTGCTTTTTGTCTTAAACCGGCTGATTCCTTTTCATTTAAAAATCAGTCTATCGTCCTCCCTTGTTTTGGGTAACCTGTCATTCTGTGTCTGTGACTGTTGGTCGTAAAAACAACATTTTTCTCTGTAAAACAAACATGGTATTTCTCTTTAACATTTTAACTACATACTGCAACTATCAATTCGTAAATCCAAGATGAAAACATAAGGATGAGCTTACTTTAATGTTTTAACCTGGGCCTATTGCACTGGTTCACAAAATTCTTAGTATTTTGTCACACCTGTTGAGTCTAACTCATATGTCAACATTTGGTAAACGGCAAAAAAAAGTTTGAAACTCTCAACATCTGACACACAACTGGAACAAGGATTACAGGGTAATGAACGATCAAAATCACTGATTGCATATCTGCGACCAGATACATTTTACAATAAGGTATTAAACCAAAGGCAACCCCTGTTCACAAGAAACTGCAATTTCTTGCATTTTCAGCAACTGTAGGAATAGATACATGACTAATGAGGCTAATTAGAAGTATTGTCATGCAATTGCTTTCTTAAGTTTAAACTCATCACAAAATAAACGATGTCATTGACATGAGTTGAGGGTGATCACAGATTCAGTGTGATAATAATTATTTGTAATATCATTCGTTTAAGCTCAGCTGATGACTCACACCAAACCCAAACATTATCTTGGAAGGAAATGAACGTGGAGTTTTCAACTTTACTTCGGCGGTAAACTACATCCACTCTTTTTTTGTCTAGTCCAGTGGTTCTCAAAACATTTTGGGCTGCTGCCCCCTTTCACCACCTTGAACTTTCACAATGTCCCCCCATTCCACCCCCTTGTACTATCATTCAAAGTGAGACACAAGCCAATATTTTGTTTTTTACTCAGTTAACTTTTTCTACATGTACAAAAATAACAAAAAAACCTGCAGAAGACAGACATACTGTGAAACTGATACGGTAAAGAGAGCCAAAATGTAGTTCAGTCAGCAGAATGAAGGGTGAGTTTGGCATAGCACTGACGGGATCACAAATGCATGGTTCCATCTTATCGGCGGGGAGGGACTCAGATCACCTCCTCAAGTGACGTCATGGCGATTTCGAAGTAAAGGGCAAAAAAAAAACCAGACAAATCAGTGCTGTCCCCCTGTTTACCATGTACCCTGTAGCACCAGCCTGAGTCTTCCCAATAAGCTGGGAGGGGGGGGGGGGAGAGGTGATAGAGACCGTCAAGTCTCTATCTTCAAAATAGTTACCTTCTAGTCCCTTCAAATGTGAGGACATCAACTTGATCAATTTTTCAAGTCTACCCTTTTGATACAACGTGGTATTTATCGTATTTCTAGTTGGCCTTCCAAGCAGTTGAGCTGGATTGGATTAAGATTCCAGTAAAGGGCATGTGTCCTGTCTCCTGTTCATAATAACACAACCTTTAGGTAGAATAAACAAAGTCCTCAACTTTGATCTCATTAGCCTCTGAAAAGATGATCACCACTGGAAGTTAAGCACATTGTAAAGTCATCCCATTGTTTACTTTTCTAATAGTCTAGCTACTAGTTGAGTGACTTTCAGAGCTCTTCTACAGTGACAGTGGATTTAGCTTCCTGTGGTTACAGCTCTAGACTTCATTCGGTGATCTTTTAGGCCTTTAAATGCAACAGACTTGTTAATTGTAATTACCGATGGCTATTGTATTTTCATCTAACGGTGCCATTTTGGAACCGAAATGATTGATAACTTTTCAAAGCCATTTATCCATTGATAAGTGCTCTGTGTTATTGTTGTGATGCATGTACTTGTACACACAGGAAGCCCTTTCACTAGCTAAATATGCTTTTCTCCTTACCGTGACCCCCTTGCGTACAGTGTTAAAGCCCTTAAGAATATTTAACCAACCAGCTGTGACTCATTGAGGTTCTCTCAATGCAAATTGTTCTGAACAGTCCATTATGACCAATCATGTGGCAAGATTACAGATTCTGATGAATATTCATCTATTGTTATAACTGTGCTTGAGTCAACACAGTATGAACAGACTCCCACTCAACAGTGTGCAAATAACAAGGAGAGCTGTTTGCATGTCCCGCAGAGAGTGACAGACGTTGGTTATCCCATATTGGTGAAGGAAAAGCAGAGAGCCGCATGTTGTGAATGGGATTTTTGATTTGTTGTTCAGAGGGGTTCAAGCCACACGTTTCAAGCAATACCGGCCCGTGGACATTATTATTGGGATAATGTTTCATGATGTGTGATAAATTGTTGTAAATTATCACACGAGGGTTTTCGTTTTCTGTCGCCGGCAATATTTGTCAATTATTCCATTCCTCGTTTGGATGTGGATCAAATTCTTGCCAAGTTTGTTTTTGTGAATAAATCTGAGGTGAGTGAAAAGGTGTTCAGTAAATTTATCATCTGAGGTATAAATTGGAATCGGGAGACCTGTTTGATTCCGTGCGACTTGTGAGGTTTGTGTTTGATATGATCTCTTAGTCTAAGAGAAAAGGAGATCAGAAAATATTTATTTTGAAGTTGGTTAGTCATAATGGTGTAGGAAAACTGAGTGTGTTGCGGGTAAAATTTTAACTCACATGCTTTCTCCGGTGGCCTTGATTTTTATTCTCAACTTAAACCATGTCATGTTGTCACATTCTCACTTCAAGTGTAAACTGTTATGTCATGATTTTTTGAATGAGGAAGTTTCACGTTGATATGCCAGAACTCACTAATTCACAAGCGTACTACTTTCTGTTATGGTTTCTATGATTTGGGTTTTTTTTGTTTTTCAAAAACAAATCTGTCATCTCAAGTTGTCAAATCTGTGATTGATGTTAAAAAAGTGAAATTACAAAGGAGGATCATCAAACATGCATGACTGTAGTCATGGTGATTTGCAGCTTAGTGAAAGTTATATGAAACCATCAAGTGATATTGGTGTGTGCTGCAGAGTTGAGCTAATGTGTGTAACTATGAATGTACATATGTAACATAGGATTGTATGATTTGCATTTCTATTAAGAAATCAACAATTTTAAGGTAGAGGTCTTTACTTATAGCCAGGGATTTCCTGAGATATTGTCATTTGCAACAGGGAAGAATGACATGTTAAACTACATGTGCCACTGCAATTGTATAAGTGTGTTGTGTTTGTGCTATAGTCTCATTTTGGAGGGCATGTTAAGGGGAAATTGTTATCAGGCAAATGTTACACAAAATATGCAAATTGAATATGATGCTATGTGAAAGATGGAATGTACAACTAGCTGTCACAAACCTTACTAAAAGAATAAGTAAGGGAAAATAATACACTATAGTTGTAGAAGGACAGGTATGCAGAATTACATTACTGTTAAATACTATTAGGTCCTTATACAGTCATGTACATTGTCATTGTGCTAGGTAAAAAAGAGTCACAATGGTTGCACTAAAAAATGAAAAGTAAAAATTAACGGAGTTGTAGTAGGTAAACTAAGGTTACATTACAGTGGTAGTAGTTGAAGTGGGTATAGTTATAGAATCACATTACCGTTAAATACTAGTAGGTCGTTATAGAGTCATGACATGTACTGTCATTGTATTAGGTAGTTGCAGAGTCACATTGCAGTTGAACTAAAAAGAAAATGTCAAGTCACATAGTTATACTAAGTAAAATAGGGTCACATTACAGTTGCAGTACATTAGTTGTTGTAGGTGCAAATATAGAATCACATTGCTGTTAAATACTAGTCGGTAGAATCATGTATTGTCGTTGTACTAGGTAGTTACAGAGTCACACTGTAGTTGTATTAAAAATAAAATGTCAAAAGTCACATAGCTATATTAGGTAAAATAAGGTCACATTTCAGTTGTAGTAGGTGTTCAGAAGTTATAGAATCACATGATAGTTAAGTGGGCTACTTAGGTTGTTATAGAGTCATATGCTGTATTATTGTCGTACTGGGTAGTTGTAGAATCACATTGTAGTTGTACATATAACATCACATACAGTTAACAGATAAAATAAGTTCACATTGCAGTTGCAGTAGATGTAAATACAGACTCATGTTATAATTATACTAGGTGCTCATATAGAGTCATGTATTGTTGTACTTAGACTGTAGATAATTAAAAATTTCATAGACAGTATGAATACCACATAGGTCACATTACAATTTTAGTTGGTATAGTTGGTATAGCTATAGTATCTCATTACATATTAAATGTACCTAATTAAAGAGCTGTTGTGCTAGGTACTTATAAAGTCACTTTTAGAAGGTTCTCCTATAGAATCACATTACAGTCATACTAGGTTCTCACAGAGTCATGTTTTGTTGTTGCACTACAGTTAGTAGTTTTTAAGCCACCTTGTAATTTTTCTAGGTGATTTAAAAAGTCATACAGTCTAACTACTGCATGTTCAGCAATAATAATGACATATTGCAGTCGTAGTAGGTAGTTACAGAGTCACATTGCAATTACATTAGCTGATTATAGTTACTGTATTTCCGAGGTAACTAATTACAGTCAGTCAAGATGACACAGACTTTTTTCAGAGTACAACAGTCCATATTTTACATCTGACCGCTCTTCCGCCAATTTAAATAATCTGCAGTACATACGCTATTTTCATTTTGTCTAATATTCAAGTAGTTATATCTTCTGTCCAGAGCTTTTCTTTGTACAATCAAACCTTTCAAAACGTTCATATTCAGTGCACATGCATACATGCATACTTTTATCCTGGCAAACTGTCCACTTCCTTAATTCAACTGTTTATATTAACGACAGTCACATGTGCTGATCCCTCTGCAGGTGTCATTCCAGTTATGGAGGAATCGTTTGTGATCTACCTAATTATAGAAATTACTAAAAGAATCAGCATCTCTAGGAAAGAGAAAGGACTCATGTATGTATGTCGTGAGTGCTTCGTGGAATCTCCCAAAGGATGTATAGCCATGAATTGTGCAATGTTAGTGCTGTGTATGGAATGGTGCTGTATATTAGTGTTGTTGCGAAATGTGTAAATATTAGTGTTGTCGTATGAAATTTGTAAAAAAAACGGTATCAAGAGCACTCTTCCCTCAATCGCCGTTAAATGATATCATGATATCCTAGCAGGGGTAAGTTGGCACCAAAGCACACCTGAATAAGAATGAGTAAAACTATTGTTTGTGCAGGCCTACAGAAGTCACATTGTACAGCATACGTCAAGAGGAGAGGGGATGTGGAAAAATTTTGTTCTCAGTCGATCAAACAATCCAATGACAGTTTGCTATTAATGTAAAATTTTGGTACAGTAGTATGGTTAAAGTAATCTTTCCGTCTTTAAGCTTCCGTTGCATGCGTGATGGATCCTCTATGTACACCAACATGAGTTCCATGAGATTCAAAATATCAGATTTTTATTAGCATTTTGTTGGAATTGAAAAATGGCCATGCCGTCAAGAAGATTTGTCGCACTATCATAATAAAATTGATAAAGAGCAAAATGTATCGTCAAACATCACAGCAAACCGAGTTGAACACTTCATGAGCACATTTCTTGCATTAACATTGTCACTAATCAGGGTCATTGCAGTTTTAAAAATGTTATACTTTTGAGGTTGGACTGGAGCTTCTATCACAAATTTTGAAAACAGTTGCCAGAAACAATTAGCAAAGCTTTAAGTGGTAAAACAGCAGCATCGAATGACCTCATATCCACCATATGGCCAGTGAATTACGATTAATTTTTGCATCTCATGTAGTAGCAATTAAAAACGATGCATTTTTTGACGTTGTTGGATCCATTTTTCTGATGGTAACCCTAACCCCACAGAGGTGAACTTGCTATCTAGAGATACATCCAGGGTTAGATTACCCCTGATAATACCTATATCCCATTCGCTTGGAGGAGTCAAATCAAATGGCAATGTTACAGTGTGAATTAGCATACCATTAGTACCGTGTAGATTATCATGCCATTATGATGCCACAAAGGGAGGAGAAAATAAGGGGGGGGGGTTAGAGTAATCAGTTGAAACTTTCCTCTTGTCCTCAGTTCGAAGAGGATCCTTAGAGGATTTCAAAGGCTCTTCAACGCCAGTTTAATAGCAACTAAAAGCTTTGAGATGAAATCTGGCCCAGTATCTTACTACAAGTTTTAGTGAGTTCAGGGCTATGGTGATCGAGTTACTGTACACTTCACCCAAGTACTGTATGACAGTACAATGTATGTCTGCAGTTTAGTGTACTTTTTTAAATCACATCTGGAGGAAATAGAGAGAAATGGGGTCAGATTGAACCCCATGGTCCCTCCTTCATTTGATCACATTAATGACATTTGACTAATTACATTAATGTTTTACAAATCATTGCAGTCTGAGAATCGATTAGAAATGATCGTCGTATATGACTTAGGAAAGGATCATGCTGGTTACTCATTTAGCATGTGTCTAGACAAAATGAAACGGCAAAGAAAGAAAAAAAAAATGGTTATAGACCAATCGTAGATCTTGTTTTTAGTGTACACTGTGGTTTCAATCCACAGTGATCAATGATCCGCGCAGTTGATTCCTTCCTAATGTTAAGGGAGGTCACTTCAAGAATATTTAGACCTTAAAAACAATTTCAAAAGACTCTCATCCCTCAAAATAAAATGATTTGTGTAGGGTCCGATTACCGTACCCTAAACTTCGGTACGTTGTCGAATTTTTCTGAAAAGGAATTTGCTGTAAATGCATGCAGGGGATTGCTTTCCTTAGCAATACTTCATGAACACAACACCCCGTGTCTGAAGGAGGTACAGATACCACACTGCAGGAAGTGAATGAATCGATAATTGGAGGGTAAACCACCGCTATAACCGGGTCGGCATCCTATTGCGGGGATCATGGTGGATTTAGGTATCATCTCTAAATTGTACAATTATTTGTAGGTATTAAATTTGATGACAATGTACAAGGACTTTCAAGGGTGACGATGATGAACAGGAAGAGTTTTTGACAAATAATGTCGTAACTCATCGAAGTCTGGCAGACTTGTGTTAAGCCGCCTTGACTTGTGCTGTAAGCCTTTTTTGGGTGGTGTCATCGTCTGCCGGCAGTTTGTGACTTACATCACAGGGAGGGTACAATGGCACACAGAAAGTGCCTAAAATTTCTTACGGACAATCAAATTTTGTAACAAGGTGGTTGTCCTTTGGACAACCAGTCATTCATAGCCTCTATGAACAAAACGTGAAATGATTTAATGAGAAAGTTGAGCAATGATCTATCTTGTATTGTAAGCATTATTGTAGAAGTGGAACAGAAGTGGTTTCAGGTAAAAGTGACCTAGAAAAGGAGACTCATTCAGTCTTGTATCAAATGCACGGTATTTGGTAGGACGACTCATTTTGAAATGGAAACCTAAATTTTGCAGGTTATTTGTCCTAATTAAGAAACCAGATCAATTTTCTCGATACCAAGATCTAGTCTGTCGTGTTTTGAATGACCTGAAAACATTGGCAGCATGATACAGTATATTCATTTAAAGTCTCTGCAATGGACTGTCCAATTACAAAAAGAACGCAAACCCAGTTTACGGTAAGCGGGTCAGTAGCCAGAGTTGTCACAGGAGGGGCGGGAAGGGGAGAAAACCAAAGCTGTTAATCGCTGTCACGGGTGACGGGATACACTGCTGCATGACAAAAAGGGATATTCCTAAATGTTGGATGTATACAGCACTTTGCAACAAATTGACAGGCTTTCTGGACCAAAATTTTTGATTTACTGTATACAGTAGCAGATCTGTATTATGTGATGGCAGACAGTACTTAGCCACATACTTACATATTCTTTTCACTCTAAAGGAGATCTGGAGACTCTCCAGAGTCATTCTTACTCCTCTAGAGTGAATAGTCACTCTTTATTTTGGAGCCATCCCTAATCTCGCTCTTTCGGGGCACAGGCTATTTATAGACCTGCTTTTACTGCCAACAGTAGTTCTTAAAACAGTAATGCAATTGAGCACTGAATAAACAAACATGAGTCTGGTGAACTTACAGTACAATAGAGACAATGACATCCTGCCCATAATTTTACTGTATGTAGTATGTATTGCATTACAAGTCATGACATGTGCTGCCATATGCTGTGCCCGGTTCAGTTGGTACACGTAGCCCGTGTTTTTCGTCGCCAGTCAATGGTTTAGGGTTCAAGTGAAATTCCCTTATATGTAAACAGAATAGTTCAAAGCATTTATGAAACTGTCGGTTACATCAGTACGCCTGCATCCCCACCGGAAATCACTTAACAGGTACCACACTGTACTGCACATACTTATGATAAATACCTAGGCTCACACGGTGCCTGAGATTCACAGTCCAACAGATCCAATGCACCAGACCTTTGGATGATGTCGGGGTGTCCCTAATTAGTCAAACAAGAGACTTCCCAGGACACAAAGAGTGTCAACCATATGGCTGTAGATTTTTCCAGCGTATTCTGTCAAAGTTTCAGCTGCAGGGAAATGATGTTAAAACCACTGATTGGTACGTTGGCCAAAAGATGACAATGCACCCAATCATCCTGTATGTTACTGTATGCCACCTGTATGCCCGACGCATATGATACCTATAAACATAATGAAACATGATATATAGTTTTTTTTTCCCATAGTTTTTATGGATAGTCACCACATTTCCCAGCGCATTGTTTCTCTGATGTGTTATTGTGATAAAAGCCCTTCGATTTTTAAAAGATGGTAAGTTTCCTAAAAAGGACAAGAACTTTTGTCAACCTGTCAGTGAAATTTGTAGCTCTGCCTATCACTTACAGTCCTTTTAATCTTGAGTGTCAAAATGATGCATAAAGTGAAAGTGATCGATCTCTCTTGTAGCTAAAAAGAAATAATTTTTAGTGCCTTTTTATAGTGATTAGCTGATACTTACAGTGCAGCCTTCACTAGTATTTAGGGTAAACAAGTTTTTGCACAGGTCTGGCAAACTCTTCAGGATTAACCACCCTATTGTGTTTGATGCAGGGTCTTGCCAGCATATTTTGTGAAAATGTACCCCACTTAGATACATGAGACAAACAATAATGACTCAACACTACTTGGCCACACATATATGCTCAAGACTTCGCCCTTTAAAAACTCAGTGTTGCCTAATTCATCTCCACTTTAAAGGGAAATAGGGCGTTTAGAATACACCAACAAGACATGCAAAGAAAATGGCTTTCATCATTGTTAAACCATTCAGTCTCACCAATAAACATCTGCAAAAGTTTCATCTCCTCAAAACATTATGTATGTGATGAGTAACGGAAGATGCATCATTTGAATTTTGAAAAGTTTGGGTGAACAAATTATTGTTGAGCAACAAATAACTGAATTTCTATCTGTGAGAAACATTTTTCTTAAAAAGAAAACCATTGTCCTCTCTTATTTTGAATAATCTATCATTCTGTGTCCACAGACATTGGTTTTGAAAATTTGGTTGTTTTCTGTCAAACAAACGCCTTATTTCCCTTTAAATCTAGGTGTCTTAAAAAAAAACCCCAAAAACCTTTCAAATCAGTCACAATAGCAAGATAGTCAAAATTTGTAATTCATGGTTCTAATGCTTACCTAAAACACCAAAGAACAGTGCCAGTGGGCTGGCAACAACATGGGTCTGCTCCCGAATAGAACGTGCACCTTGTGGCTCTGTATGGCATACAGGTTGTTGGTATCTGTTGATTTAACTCCCAATTAATCAATTTCTAGACCTGTTGGCTATTTCATTTTTGCAAAATCCTTCGAATTTGTCACAAACTGCTGTATGTCACCTCTTCTTTGAATAATTTACATGTACTTTATACTGTAGATATCCATTGAGGCAGCAAGTTGTAACAACTCCCTAATTGAAATTACTTCCTGTTATGTGTTTTACTGGCTGCAAATTCCAAAGTATGTACATGACAAACAGATTTCAAACATGAGAACAAGGTAGGGAACAATTCAAGGAAAGAGGAATCTTGAGAATGGAACCACCAAATAGGAAACTGCAGTAGATGGAACTTGTAAATTAGGGAGGAGCCTAGAGGAAAGTGATTCTGGTATACAGGAGCTCTCAAGTTTCTAGCTACTGTATGATAGCATTCTCGAGTTTTGGGAGTGTGAAGTACGGAATGATGAAAGCTACAGGTAGGGAAGGAACTTGTACAATATGTACAGGGAGGGGGGATGGAGTGGAAGAGGGGGTGGTATAGATAGTAAAAATGCCAGAAGAAGGAAATGTGTTATACAGATCTCATTGATGGAGATGGGAAAAGCAAGTGACAGGAAATTGAAAAATGGGATTGGTTTATGTTGAGAATACAAGAATGGAGATGTGATGGAGAAGTGGTATACTGTAGGTAGAGAAACAGTCAGATCTCCTTGATATTTCTTGAATCATAGAATAGGAATTGTTCTAATTCTAATTACAATAGCCACGATTCAATAAACGCAGTAGTTTTGTGTAGATCTTTCCAGGTTTCTATATGGTATGTTCCAAGGAGATCTGATATTTGCTGCATTTCCTCGGAATGCGAGACAATAGTAAGAAGTCAATGTTGCAATCAGCTGGTAGCTTCTCCTTGTACTGTACACTACACACGTATAGTGCAGTGCTAAATGGTAAAATGGCAGCTGTTTGATGCAGGTGTTGCTATATATGCCCCTTAAGATTTACTACCGGGATATAGTCACAATGTACACGCGCACTTTACTGCTTTTATGATTGTGCACAGTATAGTAAGCATGTAGTTTTTAGCCTCAAAGCATCATGTCTAATCGTGCTGACTCATCTAAGTTGCTGATATTTTACTGTTTCAAGCCTTGTGCTGTACTCGATTGGATTTTGGAGCAGTATATGCGAGTAGACTCCGACAAGTGTCACCAGCATTTTATAAAGCTTTATTTAGATACAAGTAAATCGGATGGTGAGAATGATAATTAATAGAATGCAGACTCAGTGGCAATTGGGACAACCCAACTACAGTGTATAGCTGTCTGCAATTAGAGCCTGCCTTACACCAAAAAACATATTACAAACTATTCTTACAGATTCATTACAGTTTACAGTCCCTGTATGAATGCATCTACGTCTATTTTTACTTCTGCTCATGTACTTAATACTGTCTGTCTTCCCGTTTCCTGCCACTTGGGAACCTCAGCTTTCACAAACATGTGGTTTGTGGAATTTCGGAAGAAAGCAAAACAGAAGAACCTCTGCCAGCTCAGCATGAATTAAGGATAATGAATTGTGGTGACCTTTTTTAGGATGCTATTTGCTGACGTTTTGAAATGAGATTCTCCCATTGTCAATTCACCATGTTTGTCACTTCCCTCAAATAAAAACCACCCAGTAAATTTCCTTCAGAAGATTTCTGTTATTCCTCCTTCAAGTCAGAATCTCTTGAGATGGAAGACTACACACACTTGGATAGATGCTGGTAGTGTACAGTCTACAGTTAGAGGAAATTATTAAGTGAAAACTCTTGAGCTCTGTAGGAAAGCACTCGAACATGTTCAACGAATCTGTGATGTGCATCACCAGCATTGAACGGTACAATTGGCAACTTCTCCTTTTAAATACCCCATACCAGCAAGGTGTGTGACCTTGAGGTTTTTTTTTGTTTCGTTCCTTCGACTTCACATTTGCCTCTCAGGTGGAAACCTGCCGGCAACCAGTGTTCACTTGAAAATGCTTCAGGCTTCTGAGCTGCGAATGAAAGGAGAGTCGCAGTGGCGAATGACTAATGCGTAGTGGCAATGATTGCAAGAACACACACCAGACAAGTTACAAACAAAAACAAAAATTGATAAAATGATCGTAGAAATCGTTAATAAGAGCTTATTAAGTTTTTACATTTACAGTATATCTATCAAGTGCTTAAATGTATTCGATAGAATCAAAATAGGAAAAAAAAAAAAGGTGAAAAATGTAAAAAAAAAGAAAGAGAAAAAGATGATTCATTGATTGGGAAGAATTGAAAAAATAATTGGCAATCTAGAAAGGAAAAAGGTTGAATTTGTCGTTCTGTCAAATCCACCGTAATCGTGATTTAACTTAAAATTGATTGAGTAATTAGTCTGCCGTCATTTGGTGATTCATATTTTCTCTACATGAGTTATTCAATTTCACAGTTTATTTTGCTCCTTCACTTGTGGTACAGCATCTAACTTAACCACAGGTCAAAACCGCACTTTGTCATCTGCCTTTTGGTTACAAAACTTTGGTTTTTATCTTAATTTCAGAGTTACCATGGTCTGATTGAAACCCATACCCAGATGGTACCATCCTTGACCTTTCCTTCGGTGGAGTTTTTCGATTGTTAGATAGGATGGCAGGTTTAGAGGTGGTCACTACAGCCATAGAGCGCATGAAAATGGACAGCCCCACCTCAAATTCATCAGATTGTACCCTTCGCACGAACACTTCTTTCTCCAGTCATTCCCGGACAAGCTCCGGTTTTCACAGCCAGGGAATCATGGACGGCACGGTGATTGAACCAGAGATTCACCACGGCAGCTTGGAGACTCTGAATACAAGTTTTCATGAGTTCGACTGTGCGGAACGGTATCCGAGGCTGGTCGAACTGGGACGTGCTCCGTGGACAGACGAGCAGGTCGAAATCGTACTTCAGAACTGTGAGGAGCTGAAGAAGCAGTCACGTGTGATCTCTTACAGCTCCGTTCAACGGTTATCTTACCTGCTACAGAGGCCTCTAATAAGGATCGTGAGGGAAGCCAGGAGGCTCAGTTTCACGTTTAACAAGTGTACCAAGCATGACATTGCCGCAGCTATGAAAATAGTTCTTTCATACAATCTCGCTGACAATTGCCTAAAAGCAACTACCAAAGCACTTTCCTCTTACCAAATGAACGCCGGCATATTCAAACAATCGAAAAAGAAACGTGCCGGCCTGACCTTTTCGGTGGGGCAGTTTTTCAGGTGGATGTTGGACGCCAAAGTTGCTGCGACCGTGGACGACCATGCTGCAGTCTGTCTGGCAGCCTGCATCGAGCACCTGGCGACGGAGATCGTCAAACGAGCCTCCCTGATATATGTGGGGAAGGATTCGGAGGAATTTACGATGGAGATGTTAGAGCTGGGTGTTTCGGATGATGCAGAGACTTGGGGCCTGCTTCAGCCCTTCGAGCACCTCATATGCGGCAGGAGTGCATCAGGTAAGAATTATGAAACAAAGGCACTAGATGATCGGTATCTCTAATTAATCTTCTAGAGATGGTAACTTCTCCATTCTGGAGGTATTTATGGGGTGAGCTTGGATGGCATGAAAGATCACTCCCCGTAAGGAACCTAATCTGGAAGATCGCAGCTCCCGACCATCCCTTGAACTCGAATCTATAGAGGTCCGTCAAGTGACATCACTGTGTTTTGGTTTGTCACACTGGCTACCGCTGCGCGTGCACAAAAGGTGTGTTGTCGACGTACACACACCATGCCTAAGTCACAATTGTTGTGCCATGGACACCTGGCCAGTAGAGAAAAGTGCGAAATGCAGTGACATCGGTGAAGAACCTATGCGTTATTTTTGTACCGCAGAGCTCTTGGGTGTATGAACGTATGTAACACAGTTGGGCCCATGATTTCAATTTACTTTGTTTGCTTGTTTCTGAACAATTTATACACAAAAAAATGACAGAATATAGAAAATTGTGACCTCAAACACTCAAGCGAAACACCTCCCAAAGTGCTTTGTCGACTCACTGAATAGCAGTAGTGTTTGCAACTGGTCTGACGTTCGGATCTGCTATAACCGCAGTCCGAAGTCAGTTAACTGATAGCATAACTTCTGCTAGGCTATGATTTCCTTGTAAAGTTGTAATATGACATTTTGTTTTGCACATTAGTGTAACACAATCACTGTATCTTACATATGGGCATGGCAGTGAAGTGTTCTTAGGCATCTATGCTGAATTTTGTGATATGTACTTGTACATACAATCTGCATTAGTGAAACTTTGGGTATCAATTTCAGAACTGGGTGCTTGTACCTGGGTACTTGAGGACCCATGCAAGCATAAGGAAGAACTCTTTTAAAGCAAGGACCACAGTACTGTAGATGCTGTAATGTGTTGATATGGCCGTATTGTGCACTTTACTCAAGAGGAGGACCCCATTCACAGCTGACTTATACACAGTGCCTGTCATTAACTTTGAAATTTAATTTAACTGGTGCATCCTTATCCTTACAATAATGTCAATGACTTGACCCCCACCAAAAAAAGAGTGAAAAATGACATAGATTGTGATAGGATGGACACATAGAACCTAACAAATAGCCAGGACTGACATTGAGGGGTATTCCTTCGATAAATCTACTATTCTGTTCTCTGATGTGTGTTTTTAAGTGCTCTTCATTTCAAACTTACCTGTCCCCACACAAGGGCATGCACATCCCGGTTAGGTGCCTGCTAGAAACTACTGGTAGCTCTTTAACCCCCCTTCCCTTCAGTGACCTGATCACTTCTTTACTTATTACTCCCTCCAGACCTTGCCCATAGTTTACATTCCATGAATTTCAAAGTACATTGTCTTTGGGACTTACTGTGATTACATGTACACAAATTCCAATGGCTACTGTAGTGGTCAATCCATGTTGTTGAAAAAACACATAAATGTATGCAGATTTGTGTCTGTATGCTGTGTCTATTTATGAGGTAGAATAAATGGGCAGCTAATTAATCCTCACATGCTGTCTTCTCCAGAGGATATGACTCTTTCTTAACCCTGACTTGTTCACATCATATTTAACCATGCAGGAAGAGCCGTCGCGAGACATGATTTTAATACAGATTTTGTTATTATACATGATATCATGTTATGGATTGAGTTGCCCTTGTAGCCTTACAGCAATTCTATCCTAATAGCAGATGAAACAAATTCTGCTCAAGCTATGGAGCTACGTTAATAATATCGAAGGTTGCTATTTCCATGCTCAAACTATCAAACCAGTTTTAAAAAGACTACTTTAGAAGACTTACTTCATTTTTCAGACATCTCATCATGGTGGCTCAGGAGTATATATCATCTTTGCAAACTACTGTAGGGAATTTGATACATTGTCTAATCCTCCAGTTGTTAAATCTCAGTTGATATTACCATGGCAACCGTAATCTACAGGAATCTCGTTTAAATCAGTGATGACAATGAAGGTTCTCCTACTGTGCTAATAGTTAATAACCCTACCCTTGAATCAGGTCACATCAAATTCTTCTTTCCCTAATGATGTCCTTGGATCAGCTGGGTATCCCAACCACTTGATGAGTCCTGGAGGTGCCACACATTATGACCTTCAGATCTGCTAGATTTCATCTCCTGAAAATGGTCAGTCAATTCACAAATTATGGTATTAACGGTAATACTCTAGCTACTGTACAATACTGGGTTTCATGGGTCATTGACTAGACTGCACATTACAAGGTGCATTCGGTCGGGAGACACTGTTCACACTTTGTCAGCAAGTGAACCGTTTTGGAAAGTTTTTCCTCTGCATGGTGTGTGGTAATAAAGGGAATAATTAGATGCCTTTTCACCTCCCTGATGTTGATTATCATGTGAGAAATTAATATCTTATTTTGTAACCTAGGTTTCAAAATCCTTAGCCAGATTTAGATTTTCATGCACCCTCCACATTTAATTACCAACTTGAAGAAATGGTTAATTGAGTATGTATAAATGGGGTAGGGGAGAGACTAATGTATGCCATGTTTGCTGAAAGCAAACTTGCTGAAATTTGTGATGGAAATATTAAAGCAAATGAATTTTTTACTGCAGTGTCATGCAAAAATTGACAACTACACAGTATATATTCCTTTCAAAAGTATCAGGATGATTGTCTAACTGGCTGAGATACGGTTGCTTAAAAAAAAACAGGACTTTTCAATCAGTCAGGAAATATGGTAACCGTAAGAATAATCAAAATTACATGCAATCAGCATTATTAGTATGGTCCAGACTGATTTTTCAAGATGATTCACTTGCGCTAACTTAGAAATTTCAAAAATGCATTTTGCAGTGGCATATCCATAGATTTGGGGAGAATTTTGGGGTGGGTTCAAACTCCCCATGTGACCCAAGAGACAAAATTTCACAAAATTGAGTAAGACAAAAAAGAAAAAAAAGATCTTCAAATTTCAGTCAGGGGGTCAAAATACCTTACTATTTAAGCCATTTAAAATGTCTAAAATGTCTAGATTTTTTGGGACTTTGCCCCGTAGTCCCTCACTAGGGACTCTGCCATCTACAACATTCAGTCTCCATTGTTAGAATCCGCCCAATACAGATCTGTCAGTACTTGGCTGTTGACATGCACAGTTTTTTCCCCATTCAGGTACTGTACACATCTTTGGCTGCATACGATTTACTGTGTACTTGTCTCACGAAATTGCAGTTTGATCCTACCACGTCACATAGATTATCAATTTATTCATAGCCATGACTGGCTCACAGACTGAATGGTCTATCATTCGAAGAGGAGGTAGCCAGGAGGAGGAAATTTATGTGGACAAAATCTCAACTATGTGAGAAAAACCACATTGTATGTATTACCAATCTCTATGGCTGAGACAGAGGCATACATT
The DNA here is from genome assembly GCA_021234535.1 of Stichopus chloronotus. NCBI lineage: Eukaryota > Metazoa > Echinodermata > Holothuroidea > Aspidochirotida > Stichopodidae > Stichopus > Stichopus chloronotus. Next base: position 15,790,112 of record CM037847.1, read on the forward strand.
TACACTTTTGTCAACTGTGTCATACTTGTGGTTTGCCAGTGGCTACCCCAAGTACCCCACTCTGACCCCTATGGCTCCAGTCTGTTGGCAAACAGATGAAACTTTTACCTGGTATTAGTGTTGTTGTGTAGTGTGTGCCATAGATCATGTATGTACATGTAGCTCGAACAATACAATAGAATATTCTTACCGTAATGAAGCGGCGGATTATCATTCTCAGAAAAAAAAACTCATCATGTCTTGGTTTGGTATTTATGGTGGTGCCATCCATGTTGAATACAAGTAGTTTGAAGGAGGACTTTTCTGTCCTTAAAACCAATTGGCAGACAGTACAATGACTTGTGTTACAAGTAACCTGGATATGGTATGCACTTCTGTACACATTCATGTGAGCAGTCATGTCTAAAGTACATGAACTAACTGGTTCCAACTAATGTTTTGCTCGGATTGCACTTTGAGTAACATGCAATGTATGGTACATGATGGCTTGCACTCTTCGTGTGCACTCTTCGTGTGCACTCTTCATCAGTTTCAAAATTGGAATTTTGAAAGGTATTTCCACTCTCAAATTCAATGAAAATGGAGAGATGTTTTTGAGTTTTGGTTGTACTGTATCCAGTTAAAACTCCAGATGGTGGCAAAGTCACACAGATGGCTGCATGAAAAAAGGTCGCCAGTACTTTACTGCAGTGAGCTAAACTTTGACAACTCCCTGAGAATTAAACTTTCAAAAGTATTGGCTTCTGTTATGAGCAGCTGGCATCTGTATTGTACCTGTCAAAAAGCTGCTCTCTTGCTGCACATGTGTTGCTGTTGAAGAAGGGGAACATTTTAGAAATGTGTGTCAGTGAAAGCTGGTGCACAGTAGGTAATCATCCCTACAGTATAGAGACTGCAGTGTTAAGTGAACAGACAGTATTTGGAACTGAATGCTTAAGACTCTTTTTTTGCAGTTTATCTCCAAAATGATGTATGCTTCCTACCAAGTAAACTGAGCTGAAACTGACCTTATGAAAACTTGGAACTCTTACTTGTCTTTGGAAATGGCTTTGCTACAAATGGCAGAAAATTCAAAGTTATCACATCTGTGATAGGTACCTACACTTTGAATGCACAGTGAATAAAACTCAGGCAATTTATCTTTTTATTGGTGGATTGATTTGGCAAATTTTCCCACCTAGCAAGTCACTAGTTGTAGACTATACAGAAAACGAAATTAGCCTTTCTCACAACCAGTAATTCTTCTTTTATGGAAGACTTTGAAACCTTGGACAAGTGAGCATTGAACATTGAACCTTGAACGTGCTGTGGAGGTCTATTAAAATTACCAACCACGTGGCAGTCACAGGTGCATAAAATGACAGGATTATCAAACAGCTAAATTTTTCATAAATGCCATTCTGCACGGCCAATCTAATCGAGTAGCTGTAGAGCCGATTTGCAACCATTTCTGGTCACTGGCAACTGGTGCATGGATTGAAATTCTTTCTTCTGAGTTTGGATGAAAAGTGCAATGCAGTGTAACAAATAACTGGTACTGTTGAAAGTTCAAAAGAAATGAGCAAACACAGTCATTGACTTCATAAAGAGTTTGATATATATGTCAAAAGGAGGTTGCATTAAAAAAAAAAAAACCCAAAACAGGAGTACTTTGTTACCCTTCACAAAAAAATAATTTGAAATTTAGGACAAATGATTGTTAATTTGAAATGCTGTAAGCAGTTTACCCTTAAAGGGAAATAGGGCGTTTAGAATACACCAACATGACATACAAAAGAAACAGCTTCAGTCATTGTTAAACCATCCAGTCTCATCAATAAACACCTGACAAAGCTTCATCTCCTCAAAACATTATGCATATGATGAGTAACAGAAGATGCATCATTTGAATTTTGAAAAGTTTGGGTGAACAAATTAGTATTGAGCAACAAATAACTGAGTTTCTATCTGTGAGGAACTTATTTCTTGAAAAGAAGGTTACCATTCTTCCTTATTTTGAATAATCTATCTTTATGCATCCACAAACATTGGTTTTAATAATATGGATGTTTTCTGTAAAACAAACGCCCTATTTCCCTTTAAGATAAATTGTTTCATGAAAGGCTGTTTGAAGAGACAGTGACAGCTGAAAGTGTCCTGTATTTCTGAAATTATTATTGAAAGCAAAAATGTACTCTTGTTCATGATCAAGCTTGACCAAGGAGACAATAAGTCTCTTACCCTTGAGCGATAAGGTCAAGAAGTACATCTGAACGGAAAACACACGATGTTCCCCACAATCAGGGACAAGCTTTAAATCTAGATTTGTGACTTTGCAAATTTCAAAAGTGCTGGATTAAATAATTTCCAAGGTCAAATAAACAAATTGAAATATAAAACGAGAATCAAAACATGAAAAAGTGGAACGATGATAAATTAAATTCAACAGGGGCAGTTTCAAGAAGTTTGCTCAATTCAGGATGTCATGCGGTTTGGAGAGATCAAAAAATGCTTTTGAAACAATTAAATATCGCCGGAGAATGTTAATTACAGGAAGCATCTTCGATGCTGTTTTGAGCAGTATCGGCTCATCAACACCGTGATTCTCAGTTTAGTCTCAATTTTCTCGATAAGATAAACAAAACAAGAGATGGAGAGACATAGTTCTTTGCCAAAGTTATTTTTCTTTTTTTTCTCTTTTCAAGGTCCATAAAAAAGTGCAGTGGACTGAAAGTTGTTTAACCAACCTGCATGTTGTCAAACCAAAACTCTGGTGGAAATTAGCGAAGTTGAAATTTCAAACTGTGATTTCAGGGGAAAACAAAAAGGGAGGGTGGAATGGCAGTAAGATACAGTAAAGGAATGTGAGAAGGGAAGGAAAAGTGGCCCGGGGGGGGGGGGGGGGAGAGATTGGAGAAAGGAAGCTGGATGGAGTGAGGGGTTTGGAAGGAGAAGAGAGTCATCCAGCTGTAGATAACCAGATACTTCCTGTACATCAGTAAATAATAATTGATGTGCAAAACTGATTTAGAAACTTGTTGCTTACCCACTATTATAATGCCCCTGTGTAACGTATAATTGATGTGGAGTTTCCATTTGATTGAAAATGTAAGAAATGGAAGTAAAGGTGGCATATTGAACCTTCTTTGATGAATATTCATCACCATATATGGTTGACTTTGGATTTACAGGTTACTGTAAAACCCTTTTAACACCCAAATGTGAAGCCTTTAAACTTAAAACACATGTTTACAATATTGTGAAGTTGGGTTTTATGGAATTAATTGTTACTCATAAACGGTACACACAAAGCAAGTAGCTGTGTCAGTATGGCTCATGATCAGGTGCTTTAGTATTCCAGTAGCACATATTGGAATGACAACTGAGTAAGTCTTTGTTAGCCTGTAGTAGCTCCATGGTTAACTTCACTGTCTCCCAAGAAACTTATGGTAACCTGGAAAAAGACCCCAAACCACCTGAGGCAGAAAGAACCAACACTCTGTTGTGCACACACTGTTAATGTACTGTACTGTGGTTGATTTTCCCAACCACAATGTGCCATGCTGCCATGTGAATCATTCATCCAAATCTTCACTTTGTATTCCAAAGTCAAAATACGTAGTTGAGTAAAGCCTGTAGATGCCAGCATCAATAACATACATGCATCTAGAAAAGGATAGGCTTCATTCAAAAGTTGCAAAGTAACACCTTATGTGAAAATCCATCGGAATTTTGTTAGTCTTTTTGGATAAAAAAATGTAAAAAAGATGACGTGGAGTGTTGCGCAGTGTGCAGTAATCCTTCGGTCAAGCCTGTATATTCTTTCCCTAATTAGTGAGTTTCACATTTGTGAGTGATATGGATATTTTTGAAGAAGAAAATACATGCTACCAAAATGAAACCCTCTGGGAATATAAAATTCTCAAATGTCCTTGAAATAGAGGTTACATAAACGTAGGATTGACACAAAACAAATTGTAGGGGCCCCATATCTTGACATCACAAATTTGAATACTAATAGCCAAAGTTTATTCATGATGCAGCTGCGAGACATTAATTTGCCGGTAAATTTGTCAGTCATTTATGGGTTTTGATGGAATTTGTTGCTTTTTTTTACAATTTCGATGCTTAATGCACCCAATATTTCATAGTGTCATTTTCATGTCACATGACCTTCAACATAGTACCTTTTATGTACTAGCAGACTGCAGATGTCAGAACATTTTACCAAACATATCCACTCACAGTGGGCAAGGAGTCAAGGACAGAACAGATTTCCTCTAGTCCATCACATACAGCCAACGCTTTTCTCTCGTTAGCTCTCTTTTCTTTTCTTTTTTATCAGTTCTGTTTTGTTTCCGTTCGTAGCTAGTCTGCAAAACGATTTGGTAGATTCTTTTCCGATAGAATGCCGTGGGGAAAAACCAATTTGCTTGACATTGCTTGCTTGTTAGTTGAAGAGACCCTTTGTAATGTGCAAGACACAAACCAACCCTGTGATGGTAAGGCCTTGTCCTATGACAGACAAAAGTACTGTAGTAATTTGTTGCAAATCCACAAAAGGAAATGTGTGGTTACATCTTGGATCAACTTGGAAATGCTTTAATGACTTGACAAGCATCCCCTCTGATGCAGACCAAGTTGCTCTGTGAAACCTGTTTTTTTTTTTTCTTTTTAAGTGAATTCACAAACCGTCGCTTTGTTGCCATCTTTAGTGCAGCCCCCTCGTTTCATCTGTCGGATTTAGAAGAAAAATGAGAGAAGTTACTGTTTTGATAACTGGTTATGACATGCAGAAGGAGATACATGAGCCAAAAAGGATGTGCGACTTCCACAATTTGATCCCAACTTAAGTTCAAATGGATGGTAAATAGCTACGCAACGCCCAAGGTGGAACAACATGAAAGAAAGAAAGAATGGATTTTGGGAGTCATCCGAAGATTATCGACATGAATCTTTCGAGGAGCTTTAAAAAGCAGATGTTGTCGTAAACTTTTTTGATCTGTTAGATCTACCAAAACTGGAGATTAATGTGAATGCCTTTGTAAGTTTCTCAGCGGGCTACTGTGTAAAGTGTTGAATCAATTTGGAAGTGACATGCTCTCATGCTGAGCATGACACGGTTTCTCTTTTGTTTGAAGTACCATGATGCCAGAGGGGTGTGCAAATGAATATTCATAGACTGATAGATAGTCGCGGAAAAGTAAATCTGTTCCAAAGGTAACACTTCACAGGAAATGTCATGCATGCAAGTTTATCAACTCAGGTGGAATAAAGCATCCAGCTTACAGTATGGGAAAATTTACAAAGTACAGACAGACGGACAGAAAGACAGACGTTCTAGTGTTCAGGGTTTATGATGTCATTGACAGAGATATTGCCGGTAGTGCTCATAGGAATATGGACATCCACGTACAGTACCATCAGATCTTTGTGTGAGCCTTCTGGTATCTGAGAATAGGAACATTCTGCTTTGGTGGAAATGTGACTGATGTGTGCCAAATTTGTTCAATAAATGATCCTACAGTTTCTGCAAATTTAGTAAATAGTTGCTCGTAGGAATAGCCCTTTTCACAATTAGGAGAATTTCTTGAATGAAAGAGCATATATCACTGCAGGCATTTGAAATTCCAAATCAGTATCGTACTGTAACTCACAAATATTGCTATGGTCAAGAAAGAATTCTAGTTGCCTCAAAGTTAGAAGATGTTATTTTACCCTGACATTCATAACTGCAAAAACTGAATGTCTTTGTCACATTCTTTGACATTTAAGTGGATATTTACAATGTTAAAACATTTGACAACAGTGACAAATTCTATTGACTTTTTTAAGATTGAGTTGAAAGTATAAAAATGAAGGCCACAACTCTTGAACTAGCTCTTACTAAATGCAAAGCATGCAGTATTCACTAGTCATGGTCTGTTACGACATCACAGATTTTCCCACAATGCAATGCACCATTGTGAAAATAGAAGTATTCTATATCTTCTGAACCGCACAGTGTCCTTCTCTGAATGGCTTTCTGATAAAGAGAGAAAAAATTTCCTAAGATTTTATGAAATTCATTCTTTCTCAGAGGCAAATCCTCTTAATTGATACATATGTCATACATGACACATAATGCTAGTCCATTTGTATAGCTCAGTAGTGGCAGCTGCACCGATGTTGCCCCATGTGGAGTATCAACCCAACACCCCCCCTCTCATCATCCTTAAATCTCCAGACCTGCTTCAAGTTCTTTATCTGTCGTCACTCCTCCCAGACTCATTTGATTCACTTGAAGAGATCATTACCCACGTGAGAATTAATTTGTAAATTCAAAATTCAATGAAATTGCATGCTTGAGTAAGTAGAACAATAGTGGTATTTTGTCTAATAGTGATCCATTCATTATAATGTCAAATTAAAGCCTCATTTACACTTGTGGAGTCTTTTATCTTACAATGTGCAGTATGTATACATGCAGTGTTAATTGTCACTTGTCCTAACATTGCCTACAAACCTACCAGATCTGAGCCAGTTTCCTCCGTTTCTCACATTTGTACTGTGCAACCCTTCCCTCTTGTTTCGTCAGTTTGAGGGTTCGATTGTCACTTCTGGACCATTAACTGCCAGAAAATATCGCCATAAATTTCCCCATTGTGGTTTTCAGTGGAGACATAGTTACCCTGCATGCCATGCAAAAACAAATTTTAACTGTAAATTAATCTGGCTTGTTGAACCGCTCAGTGGTCATTGGTATGGTATGTGTATCATTGTTAGTGTTACTGTATTATAATGGATAGTCATTCTGAAAATGCCCATCATATTCATAAATAGTAAGCCACAAACAGGTTTCAATTGTTATGATAGCTTCCTCAATAAACACCTTTGAACACATGTTCACCTCAGAGGGAAAAACATCAGGCAAAGTTAAACTATTTCATAGGTTGAGCGGCCTCTGAGATCGGAAATCGTCTGTTGCAACTGATGGGTATAGCATGATGTTGAATAAAGTTGTTGTGTGCCCAGAGAAAGAGAGAAATGTGTTAATTATTGCTAGTACCACAGTAGAGCATGATGATAAGTATTGCTTTGGTTCAAAGGAAAAAGTTCACCTTCGATCATTCGCTGGGCTGAGGATGATACTGAAATGTCTACATTGCAACATTTTGATAATTCAGTTAGATGTGTAATTTTAAGGCATTGTTGACCTCTGCAAAAGAACGTATACTAATAAGAAAAAAAAACAATTTGAACAACATGGAGAAAGACGACAAAAAAAAAAAAAAAATGCTACCACTGATGCTTCTGTAAGTTAGCCTATGTTGAATTGTCAATTGTTACAGTAATTATATTAATTATGTAATAAGAGATTTTTCATGGGTCGAAAAATACCACCCAAGACCCCACAATTTCATTTGAATGTACTAAACCCTCTTTGAAATCACAAAATTGTATCTGTCTAGAAGCCTACTGTAAAGGCTGGGCTGGTGAAATCACAAAATCATATTTGCTCAAGTCTATGGCTGGGCTTGCGAATTGTACCTGCAGTGGAGACTAAAGTCAAGTTTGACTAAATTTTTGTCTCCCAGCCTAGTACTAATTTTTTTTTTGATGAATATATGGTACAGGAATACATCAGCTGAGTTGAGAGTTTTGTCATGATTTACAGTTTTGTGTTGGTTTATTTTCTGCATTTTATAAATACTGTTTTATGCTCATGCAAAGATTCTCCAAGCAGAGTGGCATACTGTGTTGTGTCATATTGTGACATCTGTAGAATAGTGCCTGGAGTCGGTACAGTAAGATACATACTTTAACTTGTTAGCTGCATTCTGAGCTTACCTATCTCCACATAACCAATGCACCCTCTAACCACAAAGCTGGAGTGACTGCTACATCGCTTTTGTGGAGACAGAGCTCAAGACAAGTTCATTGCTTGTAAGCAATTTCAAACAAGGTGAGTTTTGGGATGTTTAAATGGCTATGAACTTACACTGTCTTAATATAACAAGTGCACTAGTCATTCTAGCAACATGGTGAGATGGTACATTGCTTTGGAAGACATGGGAGTTCATTGTTCATAAACATTTCCAAACCAGGTGAGTTTTTTTATACTGACATTACTCTGAGTTTGCACTTAATTGTCTCAACTAGTGCTCGAGTCAGTGTAGCACCTTGATGAGAGGTTGCATGGTTGTACTGTATGGGGACAGGTTAGTTTGTTGCTCATACAGTAAGTATCCAAACGAGGTATGTTGTGATATTTACCTTGCTTCAAACTTACTTGGCTGTATGTTATCAGTAAGTTAACCAGTCACTCTATCACCATGATGAGAGGTTCAATTGGTAAATACGGAGACAGGTAGCTCGTTGCTTGTATGTAATTCCGAAGGAGGGGAGTTTTGTGGTATTTACTCTGCCACGACAAAGCTCAGTTTTGAATAATGTAAATTATTCGGAAACAGGTGAGTTCGTCATCGGTTAATGTCCTTACAAGACTTGGGAGTACAAGTTTGTAGGGAATTGGGTTGCAAATGACAGACATTAGACATGTTTATGCTACTCCGCAAGATTTCAATATCGTGGTATTAAGCGCATCCTTCATCCAACTTCACAGCTGCTTCTGCTTTAACAATTGTCTCCCGAACTTCACGTCAAGGAAAAGTCTACAGTGTATATTGTATATATACAACTGTACTGCCCTGTACAGCAGATGCCCAGTGATGCATTCTAGAGACAGAATATGTTCATTTAACAATTTCCCTTTTATTAAAACAAAGGAAGTAATTAGCTCTTGTTGTTAATTTTACTTGCCAATGTCACTGCAGGTGTTGCTATTGCATGTATATAGTTATATAAGACTTACAGTGTATGACTATGTTTAATATACGTCCGCATGTAGGCTATAGGCCTATGTCTTGTTTGCTGTATATAGTCAGCCGTCATATTGGTAATACTTTAAGTTGTCATTCTTCAAGCCATGTCATTAATTTTCAAAGTCTTCCATGATGAGATGTTGCCCATTGCTTCCTCTAGAGGAGATCAAGTTTATATCCAAAATATTGTGATTCCCGGTAACTGGGTCAATGAAAATGCAATAAAAATAGACTCAAAACTGCCAAGAAGTTTGGTTCTAAGTGGAATGGAAAAATGACTGATTGGTGAAGATGGATTTTGATCTGAAATAACTTGATATTCTACCAACATTCATAATAAAAACCTGTCATATCCGCAGCCATAATCGATAACAGTCATGTTTAGTATGAAGACAGTTTTTCAGTACAGATTGTACTATGCAGTAGGTTAGTTCAAGTTACTGACTGTTTAATCACCAACAGTGACTGACACTCACTGATACTCATAAACCTACATATATGTATCTTGTCTTTCACAAAGTTTGAGCCACCAGTCAGGGTCACCTTGAGACCTAGTTATTTAAATTTTCTATACCGCAAACGTCTTACACAATTCAACTAATGGTGCCCGTTGTTGGTAATGATTAGATTAAAACAAAAGCCATCTAAGGAATGATTAGTTATTGAAAAAATCTCCAAGCCTCTGTGTGCATCTTCTCACGAAAAGTGTTCTGAAAGTACATTAGCCATGACATGAAACACCATGCAATTTTAACTACATAGATTTGCAGAACCAAGATATTTTATTCATGGGGCTTTTGGTTGGATGATCGAGGAAAAACGGATGTCTCACACTAACATATCTGTCATCTCATGTTGCTCATCCTCAGTCCATCAATAAAATGTCACATTTTGAGGGTTCAATTTTATGTGGTATGTGCTCATTCTATGTTAAATCATCATGTAGTAAACCCAAATTTGTGGGTTTGATGGGACATTGATCCTCTTCACCATGGCTTTCATTTTGACACCTGCGACGATAAGAGCGGTGGTTTTGTCCTGAAATCACTTCAGTGCGGAATCCACAAAATACTCCAGCTATTGAATGATAAAGCAGACCTGAAAGGAATGCCAGGAATGAGCTGTAAAACCACCCAATAACTTTTCTCCATGGGCTTAAAAAGAGTGCTCAGTCATCCGTAGTAGCCTGCTCAATGAAAGAGACAGGTCTTTAATCTTTGTGTCAAATTCTTGAAGATTTACTCTCCATAGTGATTCACTTAAGCCATTTTAACCCTGATTTTTTTTTTACACTGGTCTTTTCACATGATGGTATCACATTGCTTTAAAAGAAGGAAGTTACCTGCCAATCCGGAAAAAAAGAAAATATAAAAACCCCTTTAAAGAAAAAGGCAAAGTATGTGCCAAATTCTTGGCTATTTATGTCAGAGAAGCATGATGATTAAAGTCCTATGTATACATTCATCAAGGAAGTAAAGTCAGTGACCACTAGAAGCAAGATGCCATTGCAAACAAAACTGAGTTAAAAAAAAAGAAGAGAAATAAAATGTTCAGATGGGAGAGTACCTGGAACAGGGAAGGAAACGTTGACAAAAACAATGCTTTGTTTTCTGCTGACTTTCCTCCTGGCATGCATTTTCCAGTGAAGAAGTGAACTGGGCATTAGATGCGTTAAACCGAGATGCCTCAGATTTCTTACAAACTACTTCCATATGACCAGGTTACGGCGATTTCAGTGGTGACGTTTATTGGTTATCCTGGCATCTGAAACACCCAAACTCTCTACAGAACAACCAGGTTGTCGGTGTAACACAAGGTTGTCATTTAAACTTCAATGTACTGTAGTGACAACCAAATTTGGTTTGCACAATACAATGAAATGTACAGCAACCTTGACGTAGGCCTAAGTCGTGACACAGTTTTTGTCAGGACACCAGATGGCCGACTACCAGATGACATTTGCTGAAATTTCAGCAGTTACTTATATCTCATTACAATTAGATGAATAATTGAACAATTGAGCACCAGTGCAGTCTGATTAAATTTGCCTCATTTGTGGCAGAATTTGGAGACAGTAGACGGATGAGATATGAGCTGGCTAGGGATGGGCCGATAGGGAATATGGAGGGGGAGGGGGGGAGGGGAGGGAGGAGAACAGAGCAAAGAAAGTGTGATTACTAAGGAGATGGCTGAGGGACTCAAGGTGCCCCCTTTTCTGTGTGCATGTGCATGTTTGTTGTCATCGACTACCATAGAGTGCTAACATGGGTGGCGGTTCCGAGGTCAAAGATGGTGTAACCTCCATATTTGTAGATACTTGTGCGGTGCATGTTACTTGCTTGTATTCGTTTCCTGCGGGTGAAAATTCATAGATAGCTTGTGAGTCAGTATTTGTGAGTATTTGTCCAACTCATAGGGATTGGGTCGTATTCAGAACTTATGTGGTACAGTATTTGCTCCATGCATGCACCATGTTTCTCTAATAACATACACAGTAAGTACATAATTTTCTCTGCCCTAGGTTTGAGCAAGGTGTGAATCTGAAAGTATACATTATGAAAGGTACATCATACAACTACGCTTTCATGATAAACCGATTATATTTAACGGGTAGTAACTGATTTCTATTCAGTTTGATTATTCCATTGGAGAAAAATTGAAATATCAAGAAAAAATCCCTTAATATCGTAAAAATCAAAGATAATCGTGAAGTATCAAAAACAATCGCAAAATATTGGGTGTTGCAGTGAAATATGTTGGAAATATCAGGAACGATTGAAGAGAAATAAAGGCATTCAGGCTTCTCAGGCATACATATATTGGGTCTGTGCCAACTCATACTTGTGTAAAGTGTGTGAGGGAAATAAACATTTCTATTCAAAGTATGTTTATTGGGCACCCGATCATACAAGTTGTCCTTTGTTTGAATACCGTGAAAGCTTACATACGACTTGATACACTTAAAAGATCCCACACATGCCTATAGAGTTTTGGCAGGTGACATTGACTCTATCACCGTATTGGATGGAAAACAAGTAAACACCTCGGGAAGCAAGTAAGCGACATCACCGTACATTACAAGTTTGAGCAGTTGTTTTGTTTTCCCTCCAGTAACATGGATAGCTGCGTCTCCACGGGCAATGTGTCGTCACTGCAAAACCTCCGTATGTGTTTGTGACAATTCGCGGTGATGACGATACTGTGTGTTTATTCACATAGCCAGCAGCTGTACATGTACGCAATCTGCTCTGTTATTGCACATGTTATGATTACAAGCAACTGTGTATTATCACTAGATGTAACCAGATGATAACGTGCATGCTGGAAGCCATCAAGACAGTCGCTCTGTCGATCACAACGCTTTATCTCCTTTGTTAAAATTTCATAAATTTATGCAGACTTCTTTGTTATGTATGTCAAAGTCAAGCATACCCAGAGGACACGCTAGAATATCAGTACTTATAGCAATTAAAGTCAACCAAGTCATGGTCACATTGTTTACATACAGGCATTTTGTGTACACGTAGACTTCCATCTCCTTCGCTCATGGCAACCAAGACCAAACCAGTGAAGATTGCTAACTTTTCCTTTTACATCTTGTCGGTGAGTGCCACAGAAGTCAGGTTTCACACTCAACAGCCCTGTACGGAGCTGGTGTTTAGTGACTGCGATGTCTTAGAACGAAATAGTGTGGGTGGTTAAAAAGATTTAACCTTTACCCGCCAAAGCTTCTGTCTGCTTTCTCTCCCCAAATAAGCAAAATTAAATACCTTATGGAAGTATTTTGAGTAGCACTTTTTATGTTGTTGAAAACTTTGACCCAAAGCAATCCCTTCATGGATCATAAGGAAGCACACTTTAAAAAGTTAGATGCATAAGCAAAAGACCCAGTGGAGCTAATACTCAGGAAGAGCTTGATTTTTTTTTTGTCTGTCAGTTCAGAGAAATTTTTGGTGAAAAAGGTTGTCTGTGAAGTCATCTTCTACCATTTTACTTGTCATCCCTACAGGAAGTTTGTTTACAAAGTACTTGTAGTGAAGATTGCACAGAAGATTTTCAAAACCCTTTCACACATCATTGTCCAACCAAATGGGCTAAAATGGAGTATAAATATTCATATCATAGACTAAGTACTTACTCCTTGCACACACTAACTACATTGTTCAAAGAAGTGAGGTTTTTTCAGAAATTGATAGTACAGAAGTTGATCAAACAGAGCAGAACAGAAAATTAACAGAAATAATACATGAATAATCAAGTTTTTGTGTGAGTGAAGTTCAGGAGTAAAAAATACATGTTGGATTGCATCAATGAGGCCTATAGAGGGCGCTCTGCTAGAACTTCATTTGGGAGTTAAATAATAGTGTAAGCACTGAAGGGGATATTTTTAGTCACTGATGCATGAATACCCAAACCCAGTGAGTTGTGGGGGGATCACCTGCCAGTAGCAAGGTGCTGAAATGGCCATCATCATCTGTGGAAAATGAAAAAAAAAGGATGTAATAAAAATTATCTGGCAGTTTATGCATTCATGGTGCTTTCCTTAATTTGCTTGATTAGAATGCTCTATTGACAATGTTTATTTTTAGATTCCAATCCATTATTTATTCTCCAGGTCTGGGATGTTCATTTTTCAGAATCATTTTTAAAGACAATGGATTGTCTCATGAATTGCGTGAATGCCGGAGTGTGTCGTTCGACGTACCGTGTGTGCGTTTAATACTTGGGCGTACAAGTCAACTGTTAATGTCAGTGACAATTCTGTCGCTTTGCAATGCTGTCAGCACTTTTGGTTCTGTAATTAAGGAGCTGTCCATAAGGTTGTTATGTTTATTATGGTGAGACAATGCATGGCTATGTAAGAGGAGACTGTTTGTCAGACAGTAACTTTTTATGAGGACTCTGAATCAACAGGGCTTTTTTTTTTTTTTTTACTTGTTTTGAACCGAAAGTGCTTTAAACTAGGGAATTGACCTTCAGTTGGTTTCAAAACAAAACATAAAATTTGCTCCTTTCAGGAAATGAAACAAAAAAAAATTGCTGTTTTCTGATATTAATGAGTGTGTGTCGGAAACTTTATCTTAAATTTGGCTAGCCGTGGTGACTGTATGCATTTGGAAGTCTCACCTTGAAAGATTATCCTGCAAAAAGCATTTAAAAAATCAAACTTGTGCTTTTGAGGTGAAAAAGAGATTTAAATTGATGACTAAGTCCAGTCAAAGTACTGCACCTGGTCTGGATATAATTGACCAGTCTGTGATTCCTTTCACTGGAGGCTCCCAGACCGTTTGACCCAATGGAAATAGATTGCCTATCTTCAAAATAAATGTGAGATTCGTGAGTAATACTTATGGAAGGTGGATAGATGCAGTTCTCGTTAAAGGGGCTCATTGAGTTGATATCAGTAAAGATTGCGGTGATTTTGAAGTATACAAACACACGACAATACTCACAATTAGCATAATTAATCAAGTTTCACTTCCAATAGTTATATGAAAACTGTAATTTTTTTCGAATTTTTGACCGTTACTTGCTCTGATTGTGTGCATGTGAATGTACTAATGTGAAAATGTCTGGTCACAAAGTTTCAAAAACCAAATTTAATCGTTGGTTACTCACTCATTAATGTTCCAGCGTATGTAAAACTTTGGGATCCTTTTAGTTTGACTGTTTGTCATTAGTATGTGAAGGAAACTTGACCTGTTTAGAAAAATTGAGTGAATTTCACAAAACAACTCAATGAGCCTCTTTAAAGGTTGTTTTCACATCCAATGAAATCTTGATTGATTGTAAAAGATGGATGCTCGTCGTAGAGTGTGACGTCGCAAAATATTCTTACTCCTCGTATTACCACGGGGCTGTGACAGATTCATCTGAGTACAGTATGTTCTCAGAAGAACTGTATTGACTTTACCCCTCACTTCCAGTTCCTTTCTTCGCACAATGCATTTCTCAGTGTGATAAAAAAAAAAGAGATCTCGAATCCACTTGGGTAGAACTCCTTGCGAAAGTTTACACCAAAAAGGTGGGAAACATGCGATGGAGGGTTCTTCAGCAACTAGCACTTTGAGTTGAAGTTTAATAGGTGCTAGTCCACTTTGCATCAAGACGAAAGTAGAGACGGTGTTAAAGATTAACAGCTGTTTCTGGCATGTTGTATTTGTGCATAGACAGGTAACTTTCCCCGTGTGTTATTTCCAAACCAGGTAAGTTTTGGGAGAACCTAAATCCTGTGCAGTCTTCGTATTGAACTCGCAAACATCGAGTCATACTGCTTCATGTTTTAGTTAAATCATGGCCTGAACAGGACATTGAAAGTACACATTGCTGTTTACTGGGGTATCGGGGCTGCCAACTAGTATAGTTGATGAAAGAGATGTGCACGACACTAACTCTACCTACCCACTGTCCTTGACTGCAGCACCCCACATTTCAATAAGGTCTGAGTTACCGCTTGATGTAAATTGCTTCCGAATGGGCGCCTGTTCTGATTTGTAGATGAATATAATATGAATTTGTGAAATTTTCTCTCCATTTTTCAACTCCCTTTGGTGGTTAAGTCTCCCTGGTTCTTCCTTTCTATGTCATCCTGTCTTCATCTTGACCATCAATCTTTCCTTGAATGGCAATCAGAAAGGTTGTTCACTCTTTTAAGTTGAAAGCTAGGTGCCACCAAAGGTCACTGAGCATTTTTGATGATTCACTGAGACTCTTTATGACATCAGGCAATCGTACTTATGATGTATATACTAGCAATACAGCATGAATCATGCGAGTGCTAGCTGGTCAATGCATATCAGACCTGTTGTATTCATTGTATGCAAAGAGATGAAGACTAAATGACAGAATTACATATATATGTGCTGTAGATAACAGTGAATGCAGCTTTACATAGAATTTTAAAGCGGCCTATTAAGTTATTAATTTCTGACTCACTATGATGTACGACTGACACAGGGGGATCCTTCAGCTTTAGTTTCACCATTTTTGTCATCAACCTGTGAAGGACACTAGACGGGTTTAAGGAAATTTAGTGAATTTCATGAAACAACTTAATGTGCATAGAAACTTTGAAACAATTTCAGGACTGTGTGTGAAATTACAGGAGAGGAGGCAGAAAGGAAAGGAAAAGGGGTTACTCTTAAGGGAACCGTTCCCAAGAGATGCCCTCAGGTATGTGGCCCACAGCCATTCTTCAACCATTCTGGAACTAGACTTTGCGGCAGAAATATTACAGACAAAGAAGATGACAAATATGTAACAATCGTATGCAAGGACATGCATGCATAGCCTACTATAACCTGACATGGTCCCTTTAAAGTTGGATTTAGCATTTGAACATAAATAAACATCCAAGACATAAAAACTGTCTGCAGTAAATTTCTGGTTGGTGGTGCATGCTCACACAGGCACATCAGTATACTTTTTTCCGGGAAAAAAATTTGCTATTTCGCAAATTTTATATTGGTAAAAAAGTTATAATTAGAATCAATACAAACAAGGGCATGTACTTTTTTCTGTTTGTACAAACGGTACTTGCGGCCTATTCTTGTTTTTGAAAGGTACTGCACTTATATTCTTTGTAGACACGTGCTGAAAACAAGGCAACACATTTTGACTGTGCCAACTGTTTGAAAACAAAGGAAGGATTACCCAAATAAATTTGCATCATACAGTACTTTAGTTGTGAATGTGAGCCCCAGGTTTCGGATTCATTTTCGCTATCATGTGTATTCTCTCATGAAAAATTTTCATTTTTTGTATATGTTATAGTCTCAGGCATGTTTTTATGAGGATTACCAAATATTGCAAATTTTTTCAGGTGTTTTTGTACCTATTCAGATGGGAAATAGTCTTCCATCTTGGGGCATTTCTCAGTTGCTGTCTGTTCATGGATTAATACATCCCCCTGTCACAAATACATTGTCAGGTTACCGACATTGGCAAACATCGGCGTCATAGATTTCACCTATCCGACATTTTACCGATAGTGGTGACCATTGGCCCGATCCAACGTCCGATCTGATTGTCTGATCCGATTGTCTGATCTGATTGTTGGTTGATCCCCTGTGGTCAATGTATGAGAGACTCATATTTGGAAACAAAAAATTACAGACAATCTTTCACAAGATGAAAAATGACAAAACAAACTGCTCTCCTGTGCTGTATGACTGCTTCTATATACTGTACCAAGTTCTGTGAAACAGGTAATCATGTTCAGTACTGCTGCCAAGGTCTATAAGATGGCCTCATGCAATTCTCCAGTGATGGGATCAATTTCCCTAAATCTTGATCACTGATTTAAGTGGTTTTAACTGTAGGACTATTCAACAATTCCACATTTCAGCATTTTTTGCACGTTACGTCTATGCTTGCCCGCAATATACACTGTTAACTTAAAACCCACTCACCAACAATTTGTCTCGCTTTACTTCCAATTTTAAGATAATTTGTTTGAAATCTTGAGACTCGCTGCAAGGATTTGAGCTACGTAATTCATATTTGTATATTGTGGTTATTATGTTGAGAACTTCATAATCATACCTAAATGATCTTTTTCTTGTGGATTATGGATTATTATGATTACTTAACATTGATCTAACCTACAAACTATGCTGTAGTGGTCTGATCTGCTAACTATAATACCAAAAGTTCAAGTACTATCAAACTACAGTACAAGCGTGAAGGTATAGGCTACAGTATTTATGATGCACTGTTATTTGTCATCATTTGTAGTACCCAAGCTACAGAACGTCCCCAAGATATCTCCATTTTGATATTGTTGAGGCTGTCAACTACCACCAACATAGCTTTTAATGTATATAGTAATTCAAAGGATGGTTTTAATCTTAATTTACCGATAGATCATGATCAGTCAGACTAAAACTGATCTAGCAGGAGAATTACCACAGCTGGCAGTGTTTTGACCTCAGTCCATCTCCCTTCTGTGTAAACATCTCTTCCAAACACCAACAATCCTTTTCAAATTATGTTGGCAGCTGCTTGTGAACACCAGCAACTTTTTACTTTGGACAACAGAGGACCAACTAGCCATCAAAGATCTACGCAAACACTTGTCCCCCCCCCCTTTTTCTTTTCTCCCTTTTCGCGTTAACTCGATTTTTGTGCTTGTTGGGATTTTGGTTACAAACATAATAATTTAGCTGTCCATTTTCAACAGATTCTTTCGGCAGATGTCGCCAAAGTTCTAAGAAACGATTTATCCTGTTCATGTTTCTGGGTATTAATGGTCTTTTTTGTACAGTCACTGTAAGGGTGGAATGAGTCCTTGGAAGGCAACCCTTGTATGGCTTCAATAAGTCTTGCATGACTTAGATTTACACAGCATTCTTGTACAGTGCTCGGTCACCAAAGTGCCCACGACCCTCCTCGGTAAGTAATCCTTGTGAATTAAAACCCAATTAGCCGTCACTGGAAAGACCCAAAGGGCTACAGTGCCTCGTTTTACAAATTAGCCAAGAGAGAAAGAAGAGTGTCATGTTTCAACGAAAAACACGTCAGCCAAATTGAATAAACTGGCTAAAGAAGAAAAGCAGAAGTTTAATTACTCACTTCATCAAATTATTTGAGATCTATAGAAAATTATAAGAGAAAATGGAGGGAGAGAGAGTTGTGGCAGTACAGTTGAGATGATTGGAAAAAAGGGGGGTATCCTTTGATATTAGTCAAGGATTAAATTTAAGAGGACATCAGAGAGAAATGAGTTGTCTTAGAAACTTTTTAGAAGGCCTGAAGGGGTTTAATCATTAATGATTTAAGAACACGGAGACTTATCAATTGTAAGGAAATTGAAGGTTTGTCAACGTCATCAGTACCAGTGGTTTAATTATTTCTAGGAGAGAGAGTATTTTAGTTCACCAACAGGACTTGTCTGAAGTGACAGCTGCTGTAGGTTCTGGTAAGTTGGTGGGAGTAGGGGGGGGTTGCTATAACTTTGGACTGGTGCGTCTGTGGTCTGTGCATGCATGTACCATGGTCACCCTCTTCAGCTGTTTAAGCTAGCCTTGCCGAAGGAATCCCTCGATGATGTGATGTAGGAGTGGGCATCTCAAATTGGACCTTCAACTGCGACTTTCGAGTACGAGTTTATTTAAAGTGACTTCTGAGCTGAATATTACAGTAATCAAATTTTCCCTCCAAATTTAAGGAAACTGCACCACAAAAAACAAAAAAAAACAAAAAAAATTGGGACTACAGTAGACTTGAGAAGGTTTTGACATTGTAATTGGCAGTACTATACTTACAGCTAGCCTGAATCTCCATGGTTACATGTAGTTTTTATGCCACATAGTAAACAGTGAACAAACCTTACAGTACTCTCCTTAAAGGGAAATAGGGAGTTTCTTTTACAGGAAACATCCATATTGTAAAAACCAATGTTTGTGGATGCAGATTGATAGATAATTCAGAATAACGAAGGACAGTGGCCTTTTTTTCAAGAAATAAGTTTCTCCCTGATAGAAATTCAGTTATATGTTGCTCAACACTAATTTGTTCACCCAAACTTTTCAAAATTTGAATGATGCATTGTCCGTTACTCATCACATGCATAATGTTTTGAGGAGATAAGGCTTTGGCAGATGTTTATTGATGAGACTGAATGGTTTAACTATGACTAACTCTATTTCTTTTGTATGTCAAGTTGGTGTATTCTAAAGGCCCTATTTCCCTTTAAGTAATACTACAAGTATATACGCTGCTCACCTCCCTAACTTAATTGCAGCCAGGATACTCACAGTAAGGTCTGGATGCATAGCAGACTAATTTAGTCTTTAAATCACAGGTCATCTTGTCAACCGTGTCCAACCAACAAACTTGTCTTCTTATATCCATGGCGTATATCGGAAGAAGCTTTACATTGCTCAGAGAGAGGAAGTAAGGGATAGGCATTGATTCAAAAGTTGAGAAAGTCACTCTCTGTTGTTACTTCTTCTTGTAGATTGTGTCACAATAACATTTTCCCCTTAAAATTCTGCAGCCAGTCATAGTCATAAAAAGGACAGATATCTACCAATTTGACCCACGGGGTGTATGGAGGTAGTGATCAGAAGAAGCCCCCCCTACTCCCCACTAGCAATATCAAATCAGATGGAAAAGTTCGGAGCAAGACACCTTCCTCACAGAATGCTTGTGTATTTTGACGTAGTCATGTACAGATGGTTAAACAATATCTTTTCTAAGTCATTGCACTTGATTGTCCAAATATCCACATGATCTTGTAGTCTTAGCAGCATTGTGCCAGTAAAAGTTCACAGAGTCCCAGCTGTTCACATCGCCGTGACCACCAAATTACCGAGACAGGACGTAATGATGTAGTTTTAATTTGAACAAGGGCAGGGGCTTTGCATGAGGACGTTCAAATAAAAGCGCCTCATATGGAGCAATACATAGGCTATTGATTTTCCCTGCCACTAACTTTGATTAATTAAAGTTTAGTGGTTCTCTGCCCCTGAATGCACCCAATATTTAGGCCATGGATAATCTTCTTGCTGAAATGAAAAGTTGTAATCTGTATCGGTCAAACGATTCTTTTTGTAGGTCACTTTCCTCTTGATCAGCGCTAAGCAAGTTTTAAAGGAGCAGTTCTTGGTATGTCTCTATTTAGTTTTGTTCTACAGTGCCATACCATGCATTTCTAATTACGTGCTGGACTTTAGTCCTCTTCTTCTCGAAGAGGGTGAGTGCAAGAGTTTTTAAGAGAGGTAACTTTCTCGCTCTCATAAGTAAACTATTAAACCTCATGGAGGTCATAATTTCATATGGTCTGTCGACTTTAAAGCTGTATCAAGTCTGCGATAGAAGGACAAGACAGAGATCGTACAAGATTGGCATATGTATTTGGTCTTACAAATCCCAAGTTTTTGAAATTTCTTTCCTTGAGTAGAGGGTTTCTAAACCTGTTCTTGACAGGCTTCCCTTACAGCTTATCTTCTGGAATGCTTCTTTAAGGAAGGTGTCTGCCCTTAATTTAAACTCCTTCAGATTTTGTGTACAGGTCTGACGTAGCTCTGTTTGTGCACCTCATATCATGTCCTAGCTGTGGTTTTTAACCTGTTAATTATTTCTCATGTTAAAGTTACGTCTGAAGAGATCTCATCTCTAATTGATCTGCGATTAAGCTAATTTCCTAACGATAAGAGCCGCAAGATAAATTTGTAATTGTCCACCCACTCCAAACAAGTGGTGATGACGCTTCTAATCACCAGCGTATTACGGCCATACTTGAAAGTGATGATGTTATACACAGGATTACAGATTACTTAAGTCTGACAAACAGGTTATTGATGGTTATGCAAGTTAGATTAATCGACTTGTGTGCTTGTTCCAAGGTAATGAAACCAAAAACTCATGAAACAGAGAAACTAATGTCAAAAAGTAGCAATGGGTATGATTAACTGAGAGGTCAGATTTCTTTTTTGAATAGCTTGAGGAAAAGGTCAGGTCACAAGAGAGGTGGGGCTGGGGGAAGAGGAAAGGAGAAATGAATGATGGGTTTGAGTAGGGGCAGGGGGAAACGAGAAGTTAATGATGGGTTTTTCAGTCTCCTCTTGAAGTATGATTAATGATTTGGAAGGGATTCCTAAAAGCCACTGCACCTTCAGTTGTCTCACTTAAGAAGTTACTAAATAAGAGAACTGGTGCATCTTGTTTCTATGAAAAGAAAGGAAGGATGAGTTACCCATGAAACAATAGTTAACTTGAAAATGGATGTGATGTTTGTTTTCAGTGGAACATACATTGAGCTCCTGGTGAACTATGGTGTTGAGCACAATTGCATGAACATGGGGTCAGCAGTCTTAGGAGGAGTAAACTGTACTGTCACCAGTATACTGCACCATGCTTGCGTCAGGTACACTATTACTTCGTGTGGATTGCTTCCAAGTTGAGCTTTGTCAAGTCAGTGTAGACTCAACCACAGAGTTGCATCGAGTTCTGTCCATGGAGTAACGTCAACATCTGTTCTAGGAAGCAGTAAAATTGTGACGTAAACTTGTGAAGGCTGTATAAGACTCTTTTGAGCTGGGTCGATCAACTTCACAGTGTACTGTGAGGTGCGTGAGTACGTCATCACGCTGAGTGCATCAGCGGACGTTCGTATAAACTGGTGGTACGTAGAGGACATACATGCAGCATCAGGGGGAGGGGCTGGGGGGTGGGAGATTTGTTGGATGTACCTTTTAACTGGTAGGTGGATTACGTTCAGACAGAGATGTTGTTACTTTTGTTTAGCCCAGGAGTGGGCAACCTTTTTGATTGAGCACGCCTGCAGGTACTGTATGAGGAATAAAAAATTGTCCGGACGCCACTTGACCGACGACCTGCTGCTGATTTCAAACCTTATAATTCTGAGGACTTTCAAGCAATCTAAATCTTAATTCACAAAAATATCTCAATATATGGTAGTCTTGTTGATAAGTAATTGGAAATATTATAGGCCTACCTAGTAGCCTTCAATGAGATGTCTGGCCCTGACAATTTTTTTTTCTTACCATGTCTGGCACTGACATTTTTTTTTTTTACCTTCTTGAGAAATCTTGGGCCGCATAAGATTCACTGGCGGGTTGCACGCAGCCTGCGGACCGTACGTTGCCCTCCTCTGTTTTAGCCAAACATTAGTAACTTAAGACAAAATTCATGATTTGTCAATCTTAGTCATTCCTGCATGTGGTAGATTTTTCCAGCTTCAGTTCGTCACCACCAGAGCAGTAATATTATTATATATTTACACATTTTGTGACATAGCAAACCCCCCCTTTTTTTTGTCAAATTTCAAACAAAAGTGGTGAAAAATTACGAAAACTTAGTAATGGAGATCAATAGGCAACTTTATGATATTCCCATGAAGCTCACTTGACTGTTTTATAATGATTTGTGAAAAAGGCCCTTGGCAACTGCCATGGGGTGCTGGAGGGAATGTTTCGGGAGGTACGTCTACGTTTGGAAATCACCTCTCCTGTTTTTGCGTTTCACTCGAGGCTCCCTCTGACTCAGTTCTCGGGGATACGTATATCTCTTCAAGTTTTTTGGTCGCTTGCAAAACAAAACAGGGTAAAGAATAATGAGGGAAGTGTAAAGGCATCAAACATCTTGAAGAGAAAAGAAGAAGAAAAAAAAATAATCGTGTCCTGTCTGAGTCACCTCAAAGTCTCTTAATAACATTAACACACAGACGTATTGATTATTCCAAAATGAGCTTAGCTTTCTGCCCCGCTGGGAAATTTGTAATTTTTGAAAGGTGAGATGGCGCTTCCCTCTTGATGTGTGTACGAATTTCTGGGGGAGATAGCATGTTCTTGATCAGGTAGAAATAACCTGCAAATGAATTTATTGGCTCGGTGAGTAAAAAAAACGAGTCGGAAATCAGATCAGAAATGGTAACTTAATAACTGGCTAATGAGCTTTGGAGGAGAGTCGGAGGCAAGAACTATAAGACGGCCACCCGTAACAACCAACTCTGTCTCATTCTGTGGATTGTTTAAAATCTTAAGAACCCCCCACCATGGAAGATTGACACCGCTGTGCCACGTGCTGGGTTTCTAATGTAGCAAGATAGTGGGACATGTCGAGTGTCTACGGATGGAGATCAGGAATGTCTGACAGTTCTGACTTTTAATTGTA
Source organism: Stichopus chloronotus (assembly GCA_021234535.1). Taxonomy (NCBI): domain Eukaryota; kingdom Metazoa; phylum Echinodermata; class Holothuroidea; order Aspidochirotida; family Stichopodidae; genus Stichopus; species Stichopus chloronotus. The sequence goes on from CM037847.1 coordinate 15,813,595, forward strand.
CTGAAATTCTGTTTTGTGAGGATACATGTTAACCTTGACAATGTATGTGCAGGTGGTGCCAAATCAGCCATGGGTGGGGGATGGGGAAATAGTGGGTTCTGGGAATATGATGACCATATTAAATAGATCAGAAAGGATGTATGCTGCAATATTTTCATCTGCTGAATGGAATTTCACATCATTTGCTTCAACGCTCGTTGTTATTAAAAGTGAATGTGACCTGCTGAAAGTTCAAGGTTTAACAATTGTATTATCATGAATTACAGTGCAGATGCTTCGTCACAGGTGTGGATATTGGCATGTCAGTAAATGGCTCACTTTGTGACAATGCACCAGTCCTCACTTTATTTGTCGCAATTCTGGAGGGAAAGAAATGGGATTAAAAGGAAAGGGATTAATCTATTGGAGCACAAAGCCTTGGTATGTACAGCTTTTAAGGCACAATAACTGCACTAAGGTCACTACTACTGACACACTTTGGTGAAACAATGCTGTAATTCATGCAGTTATTGCCATACAGTTTGACCTTAATCCTTGACTTTGACAAAGAGATTAGATTGTGAAAGATTGGGGAAGCTTTAACTATGTGCTTTAAAGAGAGAAATATCCCAGGATCACTTTTGGTAAAGTAAGTGTAGTTAAGACCTCAAGTCGTGATTTGAACTTGAATAGTACATGGAAGCATTTATAAGGTGAAATGAAATCACAAAAATCAGATGAAAGTCAACGCTTTGTACCTGATCATGGGTGATATTGTAACATTGGCCAGGACCTCACTTAATAGAAGAAAATTATAGCGAGCAACGTCTGTGCATTAGAGGGAGAAATTTTACAAGGGGCTTGGAGTGAGACTGATGCCACACCGAAGTTCTCAGCGCAAAAGTGTTTTATTCCTGCGTCACAGAACAGAAGATGCAACCGCTGTAGGATTAATGCACGCTGAACTATCACTTGAATATATAGACAACCATGCATTAGTATTCACTTTAACTGAAACTCTGAAACATCTGTAAACCATTTACAATTTAAAAATACCAAGACAAACACGGAAAGCAAGCAAAACACACATTCTTGAAATAACACAAACATCCGTATAGGCTTGTCATTACAGTCGTTCTTACGGCACGACTGCTGTCGATGAAACGCCATCTTCATTCCGTTCAATGTACTTTTATAGTTTTGCAGAGTATTGCATAGTTTTGGTACTGCAGCCCCACTGAGTTTACTTCCCATTTGCTGTATTATCTGATACTTTGAGTTCTTTGCTCCTCATTCTCCTGACATAAATATAATAAACTAATTATGCTCTCCATTTACAGTGCACGTAATCCTTTGCAGTTTGCTTCCACTTGTTACTTTCCTGTCTCAACACAACAAATGCACTCCCTTTATAGGACAGAAGCACAACAGTCTTGCTAAAAGGTTACCAACATATATTCTTGACATGGGTAGATCGGAGTGCATTTGTAATGTTGAGACAGGTAAGTGAGTTTGTTAGTAACCAAACTAGGTGTTTGGATAGTTATGAAATCTACTGTATAGAGACACAGAATGTCTTTTATACTTTTCACAGAAAGCACAGCAGTCAATCACCATTACTTGAAATCAAACAGACCAATGAAAATATTCATGTATGGAAAAATGGGGCTTAAAAAAAAAAAAAAAATTGTAGTGGCTATGACATATGGAATTTGACTTTCCCCAGGCTGACAAATTCTCAACTCATATTCCAGCTTTAACGTTAAATTTGCTCATTGATCATTCCATGTTTTTATCGTTTCCAGGGTTGGTGGTTTTCCCATCATGCATCAGTGTACCAAAGATGAACGGAGTTGCCGAGAGTCACCCAGAGTGTGAACACACCGCTCTTCAGGGTCTCGAAGCCAACAGACAGATGGAACAGAGTATAATGGTTACTTGTGTTGGAAGTATATCAGAACTAGGTGAGTTAAAAAAATGTAAGAGTGGATGATTATTAAGTGAATTATTGAGGGACATGCAATAGGTGGTTTAGATCCGGCTTCCTGAAAGGATGGCACGTATGCCACTTGTGGCACTTGGAGTGGCATTTGAAAAAGTGCTGGCGGAATATTGAAGAAAAACAACTCCCACTGAAAATTGGACATTTTGTGGAAACATTTGGCAATGAAAAGTGAACAAACTTGGCAATATTTTTCATATCAGCCCTCTCTGAAACAAAAAAAAAAGAAGGAATTCAAGGGGTACAAGGGTAGGGGATACCCTCCTATACTTGCTTGCCCAGTAGAGCAATCAGTGTGTCATTGTTTGCTGACCTATTTTGTGACCATTTTAGTCATAACTGTTGCACAATGTCACTGGAGATGTTCAACACTTATTGCATGTATTCAAATGTTTTGTAACGCTACAAGCATATCTTAGGACGACCATAATGAATCTATAATAACTTAAGTTAGAGTAAGTCGATGTCATATTTCTTACTTCACTCCACACTTACCTGCCTCATCACGACAAATGCATTCCTATGCACCGTGCCAAGAGTACTACCGCCTCTGGCGCCGACCAGTCAAATACCGGACTAGAGCCCCATTCTCATTCTGCCAATTCCTGATGTCCTGAGAATGTGGAGGTTTAAGCACATTTCTGTTGACATGTCCATCATGTATATTTTCCTCCACCTGGTATATTGCGCCTTGCATAATAACTTGTGTTATTGGAGTAAGCCGATATTATGCGCACCAATAGGTAATTTGTGGAGTAACTCGCCAGGTACGCTGTATTGTACCTCAACAATGCATGCATAGCAGCTGCCATTAGTGTATGCGCAACAAACCTCCACACAATTGGCTACTGCGTATCCTGTTGTACTTCAAATCACAAAACCATTATCCACCATGAATTCAAACAACTTGCAGCTGGGACAAGATTACATTAATTCATGGATGCATTCATACGTCTGATGTTATCAGATATGCCTCATTCATCCGACTACTGTTCCAGCAAACGTATACATGTGTGTAGCTCACTCTGAGCAAATAATTCGAAGAGAGTTTAAAGTAATTGTCAAGTCTGGTTGTTTTCGTTGAGAAAAAAAAAAAATAGGATGTGTGTTGATATATTTCTATGTACCATCTTAGTATTATTTTTCCACAGCTGCACCACTGTACTTCAGTTGTAGAGGTATACCTTGCACAAGATCGAGGACAAAAGATTTCATGCAATAGAGGTCTAAGGTGCATACTGTATGGAATTCATCACACATGTAGGGAATATTTTATTAGCAACTGGATGTAGATTAACTCTGAAGCTTGCACTTAGACCAAAGGTGTGTGTTTGTCAGTAAGAATGTATGTTCATAGGACGATGCTGGATGTATAGACTATAATGGGAACTAATTGATGGGTGATGCTAATTTGACTTCCATTCGCCTTACTCTTTCTCCTCTAAGTGAACCAGAGATTGCTGTTCATGGGCTTAGATGTTTAGAAATCTGACCATAAATCTTATTAAGGCTCAGTGATCAAGTACGACCACCCGCGGTGGCTGCATAATGGACCCTGCTCCAGAAGTTGGGGATTTTGGGCAGGAGTTTTCATGATCCCTGATCCAATGGCTTGTCCTGTTGTACATATATACAAAAATGTTCCCTTTCAAACCCTATTAAAATTTCATTCTAGTCAGATCCAGAGCTACCGAAAATTGCCCGTGTCCAGTCATGTGATTAATTGTCCAGAAAGCAATCACAAAAAACTGAAGTTGTGCAGCAGAAATGTAAGAAGCTTGAGGAAAATAGAAGCAGGTGGGGAGGGACAAAAACTCTTTCAAAGTGTGACCTACCATAATTCAACTTTTTTCTTCCTTTTTTGAGACACTTTTGTCTACCCAAAAAGGTGGTGCTTCATGAGCTTGAAAACCAGATCCAGCCTGCTTATCCCTTGATTTAATCTGATAAGAGTCTGAATATTAGAAACTATTTGTGAAGACCCTCGCTGAATGCAGTCATGTGTCCATTTTACATGCACTTTCAATAGCCCATTTAGCCCTCAAATCTGGGTTAGAAACCCCTCCTGGCCTTGCAGAACATGAATGACTTGTAAAGGCCGAAGTTTGCTCCAGTGATTCTGTTTACATCCTGCTTCATCCCAAGGTATTAGAATTGCCTCTGCAGTTTCTGAGTCCTCTCAGGGCACGACTGGTCCTCGTGTGATAGAGTGACGTTTGTCCTCGTCACAGAATGTTTTGTATTTTGTGTCATTTGATGTAACCAGGTTAGGCTCTGTACCCAGGAGGTTTTTATACGTCTGTTAGAAAGATGCTCTTTGTATCACAAGATAAAATCTAGTATTAAAAGATGCGGAACTGTCGGTTCATCTATCATTGACAGACGGCGGAGAAATAAATATGTGAATGTTTTCTGTTCACACACTGACAGTCAACTAAAACAACATGAAGATAAGCCTTTGCCTTAAGGGTGCATTGCATTGTGGGGTTCACATTTGTAGGACATTTAGAGTAATTCCCTGGAGCTAGTGGATGTGAAGGGCTTGTGACTTAGATACATACCTCAAAAAATATATCCTCAATATGATGAAACTTGAGAGTTTAGCTGCTTATTATTAAAATTTTGTTTCTTTGGTCAAAGTTTTTGGGTTGAATATTTGTTTAAATTATTTTTTGGAAATGATGAATGAATTGTGCCATGATTATACTAACAGTTTGTGTGGCAGTTTGTGGCAGCTCTTTAATTCAAATCAGTTTTCATTGTCATAGGAAAGTTTTGGTGTAATCATTATTTTCAACTCAACTGTTTGTCATAATGATTTTGTTGAAATGAATAGACCCATTTGATTGCAGGGTCTTTGTGCATGTGAACATAGATGGTAGGATTGCCATGTTCTTCAACATACTGTACACAGTCATGAACAGTGTCACTAAAATAGAAATGCCAAATTTGGTTTTATACGATACCAGCTCTTTCAATCATGTGACAACAATAAAAAAAAACAAAGGGTTTATTCTTTCTAAGTCTGTAACAACTTTACAACAAGTACGTTCTTTTTTTCATCTGTTCATCCATTTGAAAAATGTTAAAATTCGCAGGGTAGGTTAATTTTGTATTTTGTACCTGCCATGCCGAGGAACCCCCGAATCACCCAGTTCTTTCCCCAGTCTGCAATGTCTGTTGGTGTGGAAACAATGCTGTTCCCTTTGTGCCACTAACATCCCCTAAAGAACGGACTTGGCGGTCCATTTAGATAGGCCTTACTCACCAGTATCAGCGAGCATTGATCTGTTTTACATCTATAACCCATTCATTGATTTCACCAGAGCTTCAGTTCAATAACTTCTGCTCATCAATCAGGGCAATGTTTCACGTGCTGTAACTTTGGGGTCCGCACCGTACGCGTGTGACCCGCTCTACTTGTAATACACAAACTTGTCCCACCACCATTTTATGTTTTACAAGTAGGCTACATCTTAATGTTCAGAATCAGAAACATGAAAATACACACATTTGATTCTTTGGATGGTAAAAGAATCAGAAGATTTGAAGAAGAAAAGAATCGGTTTCAACTTTCAAGCTGACGTGATAGTCGTGAGGGTCATTAATTTTCTCGCTGGTATCGCTCGAGGTTCGCCCAAAGTGATTGGATCGGTATGAATTTCTGAAGGCCTCTGTCGTGAATGTAACACGCACCGTATGTAATTTACAGACAGTGATAGACGGCTCCTATGATGAATATGTGCATTGTCTCATGAAATTGCAGAGAATAGTCATAAAGCTTCATCATGTTTCAGCTTTAGTGATCATCTTCCAATAAATCCAACCAAATAAAACTTGATTGTAGCCTGAGATGGCTGTACCCTTCAGAAGAATCATATTACATGAAATATCATTTCACATCAGACAGTTGTTCATTTATAATCCATCAAAGATTTGCAAAATTTGAGAATGCTTCGTTTCCACGAATGTGCAGTAAGTGTGCACACTGAATAGACAATATTAACATTCCATGATTTAATTATCTGCGATTCCTAAATAACAGTATTACAGTGGATCTAGCAAATTGAATTACGATTTTATTTGAAAAGATGGGGAGGGAGAAAAGAATGCCAAATGACGATCATTCATTCTGTGATTGTAATAAAATGACTGTCATTTGTATAATGCAATTATCCAGATCACTAGGCATTGTTCAAATGAGCTCTCTTGTGAAAAAGCTAACTTAATAAATATATTTCACCAGAAAGGATTGATTTAAAATCTTTTTTAAATACTTCATCATCATCATGGGTATCTGTCACTGGGCTATCAGGTCGCTCCACAGATGTGGGGCTGTCACGTAGACGGTTCGGCCACGAAAGGTAGTTGACCGAAATAATGGCTCTGCAGGGAGAGAGTTCTATCTGAGATCTCGATGGGATATGTCAAAAAGATACTGACTACATATTGTACTGTAGGGCTTCTGTGCTCTGATTGTGCACTGATTGTACTCTGATTGTGCCTTGATTGTACCCTGATTGTACCCTGATTGTACTCATGCAGAGAGTAGCTGTAATCACCAGGTTTAAAGTTTAATGTTGACTTTAATTTCACTTTATTACATGCACATACAGAGTCTTTCCTGTTTCTTGAGATTGATTGAAACCATCAAAGCATCAACTTCATATCTCTCATAGTAAATATGCATAATTTTGCAGTTTGTCGAATTGCGTCTTGGGCCACACAAGACAATTTAAATCTAACTTAATGAGTGTAACTGTGAGATTTATTTCGGTAGAAACGAGAGAGACTTTGAAGAGCGGTGTCTAAAAAAAGGAAATTTCCAGTTGAAGATAATTGATTTTGAGTGATGATTATAAACCGAATTGTCTTAACTCAGGTAGATTATCCTGGGCCTCGCGTAAAAGAAGACAAATGTTGCCAGAAGCCTTAAAAGTATTGAGCTAAATGACAGTGTCGGTTTCGAAGCCAAAGTAGTTAGCATCATATGGCATTTAAGTCCTGATAACAACCACTCAGGTGAAATAAAAAACAAGTTCGGGTCTTCACTGCAGGCTTTCTAAAGTTTGAGTGAACAGTCAAGGACGAGAAAATTAGTGAAATGCTCTTCGCAAATTTTTTGCCGTAAATTGTGTAATCGTCTCCAAGTTGGAAGCAATTACCAGAAAACGTGGTATACTGTTCCAGCTATTATTAGTACCATAAAGCAGCTTGTGTTTATGTTTTATTTTGACAGGAAAAGTTTTAAACTTATGCATTTAATGAATCCAGTTTAAATGTTAGCTAAATACATCATATATCAAGACAATCATATATCAAGGATAATTTCAGATGGTTGCGTGTTCGTCACTGTTTGGTTTCTCTAAAAAGATTTCGATATTGACTTATTGCTTAATCCGGCATGAATGGATGTCCAATTTTCCAGAAATAGTTGGTTTTTTTTCAGCTTCTATTCTTTTTTCTTCTTTTTTTTCCACTTTGTGTTTGTTTGTGTGTGTTTCAAGTATGTTCTATGGCTCTCCAAGGTTGTGTGCATATATGTGTAACTTAGTAAAAGTTGGACAAAATTCTTCTGGCTTTTAGCATATTGCACATAGCAAATTGCTTCATGTACTTTTGATTTTACAATAATTATTCAGTGAACTTTAATAGTCTGAAAAAAAAAAATAAATGCCTGGAAGTTGTGCTTGGTGGTAACACTGAGCTGTACTACAATGTAGTGTACACACTGCCGTATACATGCTGTACGTTATTAGTGTGGAAATTAGTTATAAATACTATACGTAAGGGTTGAACAACTCGATTTTGTGAACTGAAAAACTCAAGTGCCGCAATTTTTGCTGCCCCCCCAAAAAAGCAAAATTGCATGATCGTAATTTGCAAGAAGCGGGGTCACCTCATGTGTAAATTTAAAGTGTAAATTGTTGGAACAATCATATTATTCACACAGTAAACTCAATAGAAATGCCCTATTGACTTACTTTATATCACATGAAAAGACCTCTTATTTTTAAATACACTCACTGTCATAGGATGCATCTTGAACCCATCTTTGGTAGTCAACCGGTTGCAGTCGCGAACTGTCCATAACTTTTGACGAAGTTCTCTGTATTGTTTTAGACTCCCAAACTTGGTTGATATAGCATACCCAGCGTAGATCACTACACATTACAAACTGAAGGAATGAGACCATTTCTGTCCCTGCATCTTTCCTACCCACTTTCTCCTCCATGAAAATCCCAGCCAACCCTATCCCCTATGAAGGACTGTGCATGGAAATTGAGAGGAGACCACATTTGTGGCATATTGTAGATAGACAGTGTTCTCATGCACACAGTGCATGTGCTGCTTCGATCAATTTAAACTTTTGCCATACATGCGTCAATATAGCCTACCTTGGGAACGTGCATGTGTGAGCCACTGTGCTTGATACTGTACACGTATTTGGCATTATAATGACCATGGCAGGGTTCTGACATTTTTTACCTCAAAGATGGTCACATTTACCAAATTGCTTAAACATATTTCTTCCCTCACCCTTAGGGTCATTGTTTTAAAACTTCTACATTGGAATTTTTTAATGTCGCTGTTAGTCAAATGTTGTAAACACTTTTGGAAGGAGAACCGCTGGAAAATTACTTTCGAAATATGCCTTTCGCCAATCTTGGCATGTTTGTCGTTCAAGCAGGTCAGGTCTTTGACCTTTAGACATTTTCAGATGTGCACAGCTTTTTAAAATGCTCTTAAGAATGACAACCGTTAGACTATTTAAGTGTGGACATAGATCTATCAGAAGCCCGAATAATAGTACAGTACATCCGTTATGTTAAATCCTTGTTGAATTTTACAAAATAACTCTTTCCCTCTTATTATTTTCAGGAGAGCTGGTTGCCAGGGCGATGCATTACCTACAGAATTTTCAGAAACTCTCCGCAAGCTACCATCAGCACTGCGATATGTCGTGGTCCTCGAGCGCCCTGCAGACGCTCTTCCATTTCATGAAGTGTAATCAATTAGAAAACCAAGATGCAAATACAGATCACCATCAACATACCATACAGCTGACACCTGAAAGGTAATTTTAACCACTAATGAATATTCAGAAGACGGAAGTGTCTCCTCGCCCGAACACATTCGTGCGATCAGAACATAATTATTGGCACAAACAAGTTTAAGCCATTTGGCAATCTCGATTGTTACGTTTAGCGTTAGGGAGTAGGTTCGTGCTAATAACAGCTTGACATTTTTCGTCCAGTTCTTGTGTGAATAGATTCAACCTTAAAAAATAGCTTAGATTTTACAAAAAGTGACCAAAAAACTGTGACAGAGATCTCTGGTTCTCAAATCTCCAATTTCTTAATGGTGAAAGTCATAGCACAGAATCAGATAACGAGTTGGATAAAGTTTGTGAAAGGCAACACAGGGTACTGGCATAACATGTCAAAAAAACAATAAAAAAAAAGAGACACCAAACGTAATACCTGATAACCACATTTTCGGTATCTGGCAGTATGTGGTCCAGTCGAGTGTCTAACCTTCAGGGATGAATTATTGTATTAAGGCAGAGCTTTGACAGTGGTGAGAAAATTGCCTGGCAAAAGCTGCCAACAATTTCTTGATTCAATGTTGTAACAGAATGACACAATAACAATTACTGAATATGTAGCCTTTGGTCAATTAACATTTTTCAGCCTCTTGGTGACATCTGTGCAGCTTTCCTTGGCAGTAGATATGATTCAGTTGAATTTGTGGTGACTGAAAACTACCTATTGTTTTATTTTTAATGAATTCTTCTAACTATAGAACACTGAACTAACTGTTTGCATACTGAAAGTCAATCCCTTTAATACCAGCAGAAGGTTCCTTTAGCAAATAGTTTCACTGAGGCCAGTGCTAAGCTTTATCTGGCCAGCTGCCACCTGTTCTGGTCTAATAATTAATATTTTGTTCCCTTCTTTAGTAATTGATCATGATGTCAAAAAAGGAAAATGCCCTCCCTTTGCATATTACGCCTCCGGGCATGGAGTTTTAAAAAGATAACATCATTGGCTGCAGCTAGTTCAATCAACAGGTCTTAATTGAATGATGTATTGTAGTGGAAGCTAGATCAGTTCCAGAAACTGAAGAACGGTTGCTATGGAAGATCAGAACATACACCTAAATGCAGTGTCCCACCAAATGGGCTGTAGACATGATTCCACCAGATAAACAATGATTAGGATATGAGTTGAAGGAAAAAATTATGCTGACCAAAGTCTCTGGATGAAGAGTAAACACAGATTAATTAGATTGAATAGACAGATTAATTAGATTGGATAGATTGATCAATTAGATTGATTGACTAGATTGAATAGATTGATCAGCTAGATTGAATAAATTGATCAATTAGATTGAATAGATTGATTACTTTGATTGAATTAGACAAATGATCAGATTGAATATTTGCTTGTTAGTACAGAGGAAATGACAACTGCTGAGGCTTGTTGCACAGTTTGATCAAAACTGAAACCTTTCTCTCTGATGTTTATAAGGATGTTTACTCTCTATCAAGATTTCTGTGGTTAAATTTCTTTAAGCTGAATTAAATTCTCGTGACCAGATATTTTAAGAACCCTGCAGGTTCCCTAGGATTCATTCCAAACTTGTAAGACCCACCATTTTTTCCCACCAGACTATTTATCAATCACATCATATCTTTTTTATGGGACACCTCAGAGATGGGTAGACAACACATTTCCAGAGGTGATTGGTGACACACAATAATGTAACATTGGTGCTGGCAGTGTTGTATTCATTGTGCCACAAGAACAAAAACCATTCTTGAGCCCCCCTCCCACCAAAGACCACTCACCCACCTATCTACAACAATTAGAACTCAGAAAAAAATGAAAATAAGCTTGTCTTATGGGAACTACAAACATGTCAAGAAAAGTGGAATGAACACCATATTAACAGACTTGAACTGTGGATGCAAAAAAAAACCAAAAAAACTTTTTAAACCAAACATTTGTGTTGTCAAGTGGTTCCCAACATCAGTTTATTGCTAGTAGTGAAGCTACCTTCCCATGTTACTTCCTTGAAAGTGGGTCACGCTGTTGGGTAAATTAACACAAATTTGCAAATCTCATTGAATTACTTTGAGCTGTTTGGATGGGCCCCATGCATACACCTGAAGGAATTTTTTCATTGATTGGGTGGCATTTCAAAACCCACTGATCTTTAACAAGTTTTGGCTCGGCAGTGATGTTTGTAGGACATTCCTTAATTATAACAAGCTTTGTCCCACAGAATAAGTGAGGGGTTTTGTGGCTCTTACCAGTACCCTGAATGTCGATGTGGATTGGAAATTTGTATAAATTTCACTGTTGTTTCAGTTCTTTGCTTGATGTACGGTACAGAATCCTAATGAAAAACTGTAACTAGTCACTTTAATACATTTGTCTCCTGTTGGCCTCATGAAATTCTCACACTTGTTTTGTTGATATTCAAGTAACCCGAGGCACTAGTTGGATAAACGTAACTTCATGGGAGCGTGAGGTCTCTATTTGGATGAACACAAACATCAGAAGTTGATTACATGACAAAAATACTGTAATAACCTTTTGTTAGAAGTACAGAGCAGTGTACTACAACTAGATCAACAGAACCAACAAATCCCACAGTGTTGTTTTTTTTTTTTTGATGTTGATGTGCGATATGTGAGGAGAAATAAAGAAGGAAAACCCGGCTTGGACTCCCTTGTTCCTCCAGGGGATGGGGGGTAATTAGTTTACATAGCACATATGAAAAACAGTAGTGACCCCCACACTGGTGGGAGAGAGAAAGGGGCAATATAGTCAATTGTGAGTATCCACACCAGTGATTTGTGGGGATTTCCTGTCAAAAATCCAGGTCTCTCGGTGACAAATCCATGATTTTTGGTTGACACACCTGATTACCTACCAACAGAATCTGATTTTCGAACAATAAACCTAGATTAGTGTGGCAATTGTTTGACTTGCAATGCGGTTGCCCAGGGGATATGGATGTCATGAAAATCCTGAGTCTAGTAGATGGAAATCCCATGGGAGGGAGTTAGAAGAAGGGGTAGGGCTTGCACTGTGTAAGTCCGTGAAGATCATGTCTCTCATACTGTAGAGAAGTGAGTGAATTCACTTTCATGGGGCTTCAAAGAAATTAAAAGTTGAATCAGGAAGTTAAGGTCATCTTCTTTAATGTTGAGTCCTGGTCTTGACATTCTAAGAAGCTATTGACAACACCCCCCTTGCACTTTTTTTTTCCCCTCCACGATTTAATACTTGAAAAGGTCAAGTCAGAAAGTGTACCAGGTGTGCCTTTTCTCCTCAGTTTATTGAAATTGTAACATCACAAATAAAAGAGATTTTTTTGGGGGGGGTTAGAGAAAGCAACAGATGACTGGTCTGTTCTAGACACATGACAAGATATTGAGCCACACGATATATGTCTCACTGATGCAAAAGGACAGGAATTGTCTGTTTTGTGGAGCGGTTTGCGTGATCCGATAGACGATGACGTCTCGCTGGTGGATACGATTAATTTGTCCAACAAAACGCAGCCAAGGATACTTTGATTCACTCTCTGGGAATTTGTGCTCAGGAAAAAAAAAGTCATGACAAGGATGTGCTCTAATAAGACAATGAAAGATGCACTCATGGTCAAGGTTGTAGAACAGAATTTAAAGCAGTCTATTACCTAGAATGTCAAAATGTCATTTATATAATCCCTCGAGATGAATTATTAAACATGTAGCCTTCCTGACCTGCAGCAGCATTCCATGTCCAAATATTGATACTGAAATTGGGTCTCTAACGGAAGATCAGGGGGACTGCAAGTATAGGAGATGCGTCGAACGAGTCCCACGTGCCTGCCGTGATCCCTTCGAGGCAACTTTCACCTCACATCTGCAGAACTGATGTTACGTACTGGTAGGCTATGCAGGCCTACAGTAGCTAGCAACCATGAATGAAAGAATGTAACAGAATTGTTGTGACTGTACGGCCATGAATATTGCCTGGGATATATTACAATATCTCTCAGTCTTTCTCCATGCATACTTCACCAGCAATCAACAGTTTCCTCTTATAATAGCGTCTTCATTCCCAAGTCATGATTCCTCCATACCGACCTCCCCTGTCATATCCTTCTTTTTATCCAGTCCCAAATGTGTACAACAAACTGTCACAAATATTCTGTGAACAGTGCCGGCATCAAAGAGCGTGTGAGTGGATCTGCTGGTAGGGCCAGTACAGCAGAATTTACCCTAATTCTTACTTACACTGGTTACTGCATATATCTCACACCAGCTACACTATGGCAACAGGAAGGTCCATATATTCCATCGTCATTTGAAAACACATGGCCAGTATGTCTGAAGAAAAGGCATACAGTAGTGGCCATCACCATATGATCAACAGTGGCACCATGCAGCAGCGCTCATGATCGGTACAGTACAAAATTCCAGTTTTTGTGGCTCATTTCTCACCATGAAGGCAATTTGGCCAGTCTGGCAGTGTCCCCTAACTATACACCTCACCGAGAGCAGCTGTACAGTATTTCTGTTGGGAGGATTCTTTGGCTAAAGCCAAGAATAAACAGAAGCTTGCACAACAATCACTTATGGCCAATCAAGCAGTACGTATCCATCACTGGAAGATGGACGGTGTAGCTGCACTCAAAGCATTGCTGTCCCCAGATTACTACCTTTCATCCCCTCATCCTGCCTCCCTGCCCCTTGTATAGTGTCATTCCACCCAAAGAGAGCGACAGGCCTAATAGCAACAAAAATTGTAAGTCTTCCTCAGACAACCCAAGTCCCCATCTTTGCTCATTGTAAGTAAATTTGATAGCCTGAAGAGAAACAATAGAGAAAGCCGAAAGCACGAGACTTAATTTTTGCTGTGAAATTGTTTCTGTTTTTAAATAAATTATGTACACAGAACAGTATAGCAGACTCCTCAGTTTTATTCAGACCATTAGTCTGTCACTTTGTAGCAATTGCTATGGAGCATACCAGATAGATAATTATTACTCTTTTGTTACTGTAAATGAAGGATAATATCAGCAAACTATCATCATGTGTTTAAAGGGGGACATTTGTTTCAGAAAGTTACTCATTCATTGGTCAATCACTACTAGTGGATATGGTTGTCCAACATGACTTTTCCTCATCAGGGGACAGATTCGAAACCATTAAAGTTTTGTCCTGCATAAGCATTTTGAAACTTGACAGGAGGGCAGTGTGACTGAATGAAGCGTTAAACTAGGTTACTTTCACATCGCTGCATGGGTTGAATGCAATGTATAGAAACCAGAAGGCCACAATGGCATAAACACGCAGGCACAAACCCAAAAAAGGTGACCAGTTCCTACAAAAAAGAACGCCAGTTTGTACTGCCCCTTGATTCAAGCAGGTGTAAATATTACAGCGGTTGCATTTGCTTTTATTACTATTATTAAGATCAGCATGAGAGGGTTTAAGCATAATTATCATCTGGAGGGAATGTTTGTTGAAATGCAACTTGTCTTCAGTAGGCCAGAAAAACTACAAAAGCAGGTTCCATGCTGAGTGTAGCCATAGATTTAAATAATCGTAAAATTAAAAGCAGATACTGATTACATAAGTTGAAGGAAAATGGAGACAGCTACCACTATTGACATACCAAGAACTACCACCGTCTTGTCCTAGTCATTGCAAGACATGGATGTATATTTTGTATCCTAGTATACCTACCTACCTCCCTCCTCTTCCTCTTTAGCCTCTTATTGCCTCCCCTTAACCTTTTTCATGTTGTTTTGTCATTTGTTTGATAATTTTTCAGGAATGACCCTGCCAGCAAGATCCACCTAATTAGTCCCAACAAGTAGGCATAGAATAATATAAAGTCCCTTCTGTCTATAACACTTAGCACTTAATATTGAATTATCAACCTTTAAATTGACATTTTGTTTTACTTCTTTTATTCCTTTAAAAAGGCATGTTTCAACTTAAAATGTTTAATCATTTACTCTCCACATTTGTCACCATCTTTTTTTTTTGAAATACGTCGTCTCTTTTTAAAATGCCGTGGATGAAACCTGTCGTCATAGTGATTTTGAAGGGTTTGCCATCTGAGCTAGCACATTATGAAAAGCAACATCTTACATTTTTAGGACAAAAAAAAAAAAGTAAACGAGCAGTCCAAGGCAGTCACAACCATCCAATCAATTAGATACACACATATTTACAGCAGATTTGTATTTGCTTCTCCTTGGTTTCAGTCTGCACAATATTCACGACAATCACAAAGCTACAGTAGGAATGCATCATTGCAGCAAAAAAAAAAAAAACAGAAGGTACAGGAAGTCTATACATTTCAAGCTCTGTTTTAAGTTGAGAAAATCTCAACTCAAACCTGTTTTTTTTTTTCCCTTTTCCTCTCATTGGAGGAAAATACCCGTCAGAAAACGAAAGGAGGCAAAAAATGTTTTGATACTGAGATTGAAACCATGCATGCAAGTGGGATGGATTTGGGGATGTCCTGTTATCGTATCATTTCCTGATGAAAGTTTTCTTGCCTTCCGCACTTACGTGGGGAAAACTTCAAAGGCATGTAAGAAGTAAATACCTCAGGAGTGATAATCTTCTTGAACGTGAAGGGAAAAAGACAAGGTAAACTGGCGGGGGGTCTGGGAATTTGGAGTTAGTCGAAATAAAGGAGAGGGGAAGCAAATATCAGACAGCCAATAGCAACTATAGATCACTGGATACATCGTTAACGAGAGCTGAACTTGTTTCTCTCTTTTCGTGTTTTATACTTCAGCCACCGAATTTTAAAGTCATGCCAATTTGCCTCTGTGAACAGTGTGGGGTTCAAAGGTGAAGGAATTGAGAATGGAAGTTAAGGTTTGCAGCATTGGAAATGGAAGACTGAAGAGATGTTGAAATGTAAAAAAAAAGAAGTACAGTGCATTTAAATTCATCTGCATTGATTGTTACTGTGAACAAATTGGTAAGGGTTGGTCACTGTATGTGCTGCCCCTATACCTGTTAACTTATACAACTCATTGACTTGTGTTACGCCGAATACTCGTTTACGCAATACAGTTAAATGACCTTCGTTGTGTCATCATTTGCAGCACTGGTACCTCTTGTAGGATTTATGACTCTTACTTACATAATATAGTTTATACTTTCTCCAATTAATAGGTCCTTTGTGGTGTTACCGCCTCTCCTGGAATGGATAAGAGTTTCCTCAGCCCACTGTCTCCATCGATTCGGGTCCAGCATTGATTCTGACGATGTCCTCCAAGCAGCCAGGGTCTTACTGCCGGGCATGGACTGCCCAGTCAGGGCCCTTAGGTGAGTCCTTATACTGCAAATGAGTGATTGATCTGCATGGGCCTTCAGGTGGGTCATTCACCACAAACGAGTAATTCTGCATTACTCATTGGTCTGGGCGTCGCCTCCATCAACTCCATCCGCAAATTGCACTTAAATTTGCAATTTAGGCCCCACCGGCAAACTAGCACTGTACTTGCAGTAGCTCCATTGTCACTGCTGTGCTATGCAGACGGCTACTAAACCCAGAGTTTGGAATGTTTGGTCTGTTAAATCTATTTCTGGATGTATATGTAAGTGCATAGTGTAATGTAAACCTTGGGACCAATTAGCTCCTTATGACCTAGCCCATCACAGGGAGTGTCTTTTGGCCCTACCTTTCACTTCATATTGTTACTTGACAGTCTCCTCAGACAGCCACTGAATCTTGTCTGTAATCTCTGGCTGTGAAAGATGTACCAATGTACTCTCTCATTATTGCATTGCCATGGGGACCATGGTGGTTGCCCCCATGAAACCACCCCACCTACAAACGTTCCATTAATTTGACTTTTCTTCAAAACAATATTCCGTTCCTCTTTAATTTTCGTCCCTCTCTTTCTCTGTCTTAAATAATGAAACCTCTCTTGAACATAGATTGATACAACCTACCTGTGTACATAAATGTTTCCCTCTGCTTCCCCGTACCTTTTTTTTCTTGTCTGTTGCAAATTACTTTGATGTCCCTGGAACTGTCAACATTCTTTTCTTTTTTCTCCAACTACAACGAGCCACAGCAATCATGTAGGATTGGATTCTTGCCTGTCCTGCTTTCCCTGTTGAGATGTCAAAGACCTACCCCCCTCGAAGTCGATTGCTCATGAAGTTTTTTCTTCATCGAGCACGATTCTTCCACATCCCCAATATCTCAAGTGCCCTGCCTGGCCTATGCAACACAACAAAAATTTTTGGTTGTTCAGTTTACATGGTGACATACTCCAGAAGTCTGTTCTTTTCTGTACGCTAGCTGTCCTTCCCAAGATTAAATGGGTTTCCCCCAGGCCAACTGATCCCCAAATTATGGAGAAGAGTGTACATCTACATACAAGGCAGTCAACATCTCCTTTGACCAGATCTTTCCTGACCAACTTTGCCAGCAGATATCAGAGTTGTATCCCCTACTGCTGCATCGCTGCAGAAACAGTTACAGATTCAACGACAGCGAAAAGGAGAAAAATAAAAAAGTAAAAAAAAAAATTTGCATACATGGAGACTTGTTTATCTGGGTCGATTAATGGTGCCAAGTGGGTGTCATGATTCGAAGACAGGGTGACAAAGGTGTTGCTGGATGGTGAAAGGTATCACAAAGAGTTAGGCGTGACCTGCTTTGCATCAACTCAGTGAGGATGAAGAAAAGCAGAAAACTGTTTCAAATTTGAAAAAACAAAACAATCGATCCATTCGGGCATTATTAATTAAAGAGGTCTGGAAAGGGGCTTACCCTAGATCTTCCTAAGCATCATAAAATAGCTGAATTATTGATGGAGAGAGATTTAAAGGTTTTATAGAGAACCAAAAACAAAAGAGGTAGGAATTGCTAGCGGGGCCAGAGGAGAAGAAGGACGGGGTAATTTGCGGTCTCGTCTCCTGTATTTGACGACTTTTTTTTTCAGCGACTATTAATGATTCACTTCACGGTGCAAAGCGACAATTAAGAATCAATAGAAACAAGTCCTCTTCTTTGTCTACCCATGGTACAGTGTATCTCTCGTCTGTCTACCGCCGTCAGAATTTTTCAAACGTTTTGCCTCTGCTTCGGAGCTTTTCAGCAAATCAGAAAATGTCTTGTATACTTCTATGCATGCACTAGCGTAGCACTAAGTGAACTTATCCATGGAACTCGCACAGCGAGATAGTTTAGATCTTACCATGAATACTGAGCAAACTGCTAGATGATCGAGTGTAAACATGTGGCGTGTATCCCATGGTCATGTAAAGTCTCCACTCTACTTTTGGATCTTTGTGAAAACCAAACTTCATTTAAAGCCATAAAAACAATAAAATGTTTGTTTTGTAAAAAGAGTTTGTACTTTTCTGTTGCACACATTGCAAGATATGTGAGTGACATACTCTGTATTTTTTACTGTCACTGAATTGGTATTATTGGTTTTGTATTAGTGTTACATTACATTTTGACTGTAGGAAGGGGCTCTCTAGTAACCTAGAATTTGAAGGTGCAATGTGAGGTCATACATTACGGATGGTTAGCCTTGCATATATTACAGATGGTTACGCTTGTTAGGATACTTCAAATACTTTTATTGTTATTCATTGACCCAGGTTCCCCTTCAACCAAGACCATTCAAACGGTATATTTAGATCTGAATCTCACCCTTCACAAAATTTACCGCCTCTTACCCTTCTCATTGCCACTGGTACGGCACACTTCACCAGTTTACACCATCTGGGAATTTCCTAGTGAAGAAGGGCAACAGCACACTGTAAACGAAAGAAAGCATAAATCATGAAAAAAAAAAAAATCAAGATTCTTTTTCTTCAGGGAATCCTGTTCTGGATGAGTTGTGTAAAACGTCACCCAAAGCGAGACTCTTTTTGACTCAAACAATTTTCATAAAAAAAAGGGTATTATTCATCAATTTCATTCAACTTCAGAGGTCTGTTGAAATCCTTGATTGTCCAATTTTTTGCATTCTTCTTCTGAGTCACGTACTAGTCATGCAACCTCACGCAACGATTCTTTCAATTTATTGGTTAAGACAAGTTAGTATTTTGCTCCTTCAAGTTTGAGTCTATATACTTTGAGCCCAACTCAAGATGTTCCCTGAAAGGAATTAAACCTGCCAGCCTTATGTCTTCATTTTCTTATTTTCTTCACATTCTGTTTCACCTTTGGGACAATCACAACAAAAAAAAATAATAATGAAAATAAATAAACCTAATCACCACAGAAAGCTAGGGTAGCAGTTATAACCTCAGTAATGTTTTATTCATAGTTTGGGCAGTTCTTTACTTTGATAAGGTATTAGCCTACAGTACCTGTACATATTACTGATCTTATGCATGCAGTAGCAGCTGTACCACTGTTGAATATCAGGCTCGATTTTCTTGCTGATCTGTTTTCCTCGGACCTTACTATAAATCCATTCGTACAACCCAAAATGAAAAGTTGGTGGTTTGACAGACAGCCAATTTCTTTCTTGGTAGGGATAACAAAACTTGTTTTTGTCTGACTCAAGACTAAACTGCTTTCCAATTTCAACTTTCATCATTCTCATATTTCAGTAGTAACAAACTGTTTTGTCTCTGAAACACATCTTTTTTTTGTGCAAGATACTGTATATAATATGTGAATGTGTCACAATCTAGGCGGCGTTTTCATTTGATTTCTGCGGTACGTGGCCATTTCATTCTCCATATACCACAAGAGTTATGGCAGAGAATGTGTTGGTAGAAATATATAACAGGAATGAAAAAAATCTAGAATTAAAAAAGTTCATGAAATTTTCCTGACTTCTGTACATGTGAACATAATTCACACAACCAAATTTCCTCGTAGGGAAAAGATTGTCTGAAGGACGTCGACAAAATTTTCTAAAAGTCGACACTCCAGAATTTCAGACGATTCCAAGTCCTCTGGATTTCCAGTGATGCAATTCTTCTCGTATGTTTCTTGCTCTTATCACGATGACGTCATGTAGCCAGACGGAACTGTCATGATGTGGGTGAATGTAAGACTTGTAAACAGTGATCACGTCACTTGCCTTCTGTCTTGGATGTCTTTTAAAAACCGCGGTTGACGACAGTGAAAAACAAAAAAATTAATCACATTTGTTATTTTCTTTCTTTTTTTTTCCCCGTCCCTAGCTCGAGGATGAGAAAATGTCACCTTAAGAATAATTCTTGCCACTTAAGAATAAATGTCTCTTCTTATCCTTTGTTTACTGATGTTTTTTTGCCTGTCAGGTTATTACCAGAAATAGCAAGGTAGTGTAGATTGTTTTCTTAAATAACCATGTTGCCAGAGGCACGATTTCACTTTTTTTTTCTTCTTTTTAATTTCAAACCAAGGGAAAAGATGGATCAAACGAGGAGTTGGGAACAAGGGGGAGATTTGAAACACAGCACAAAATGATTAACTGATTACTTTTAGCAATATTTTAACCACAGGCAACAATTATGACATTTTTACATTGATTCACATCTTTTCATTTCGTTAGCAGTGCAGCATAGTGACTGTTGCCAAATTCCTGTTCCCAGTGACTGTTGGAGCCATGTGTCTTCTTTGTGTTTCTGTTTCATGAATGTTTTCTGCCGAGGTAGAGTCTGCACGGGTTTTAGAATTTCCGTGGATCTGAAAGACTCAATTAGTCAAATGACTTGTCTGGTTGTTTTGGGTTATTGAAGCTCAGAACGGAGTTGTTCAGAGCCCCCGTGGGCGAATAGCCCAAGCGACACATTCCGACTTCTGCGCAAACCTGTAAAATTTGTTGTCAATTATGAACATCGTAATTAAATACAAAGCAAATTTAGGCAGCTGGCCTGATTGCGTGGGTTTGCCAAAATCCTTTGAAGTCCCTTCAATCGTTTGTAAATTTATTGTCTGTTGTCAGCTTGTAAAGCTAACACTGGAAACACCTCAAATTAAAGTAGAGCCCACAAAAGAGGCAAAAGTCGCCAGGCGTGTTTGAAAAAAAAGAAGAAAAAAACCTTTTTAATTTGAACAAAAGGTCTGATGGGGCCATTGTCAGTTTGGAACTTCAGTTTCTATAGCTGAACCTGTTGCAGAAATGGAAAAATTATAGCAATATTTGAGAAATTATCTGCTGTACAAAGGAAAGGACGATTGTAGTTGTTTACACAAAAGAACAATCCTCACTGAAAAGACAAAGAATACATAAAACAAACAAAAATAGAAATTGGTTTGAGCACCAAGGAGGGAAAAAAGACCCTTTGTTCAGATCCACGAGGCTCGATTCTACTTTGCGGAGGAAATTTATTCCACAATTTCTTTTTCTTCAATGTATTGACTGTTTGATAGAATTTTACAAACAGTCAGCAGACTATATTAGACTTCATTAGACATGATTTATCATATTGTGACTTGAATTGATGGCTAATGTAAAATATGGAAGATGGTTCGTTCAAACCTAAATCGTATTAGCTGATCTTAGCCTTAAAGTGGAAGATGGCAAGTGATTCATCCACATCATGATTGTTAAAAGCTTTCAAGACAAAAATAGAATAAGGTGTGGACCATTAAAAATGTTCAATTATTCAGCTGTCTTGTTTCAAAACACAGTTCACTTTCTTTGAAGTAGTGTTCTTGTCACAACAGACATGTATAAGTTTGTTATTGATCCAAATATATGTATTTGGATCAATAAAAAAACTTATAATGGAAAGTCTGAAGACTCAATAGCATAATTAACTTTATGATTGAGTGGGGAGTTTACACAGTGGAACAATGATCTTTGAAATTCTTTACCATTTGGTTCAGTAGGATATGCACTTGTGCATCCCCCGAAAGGGGGAAAACAAAAAGTGAGGTTTTACGTCGAAGAAAGATTTGATAATACTCTGCGTGTTCTGTCCGTTGCTGCTTTCGTGAACTTTGATCATTAGATATGCATCTTCAGGGAGTAAAACCTCTCCAGTTTGGTCAAGCACTTTAGTAGTCTTCATCCATACCCTGAAGACGTGTCTTGTGAAACCTGAACAAAATTAAGGCAGAGGCAGGCAGTGCACTGGACATAAGGTCTGCTCTGATGGAAGATAGAGAATTGAATTTCACCGAGCACTTTATTACACGATCAAGGATGTGTCTGTTTTAAAAATTTTGTCGTTTAATATAAATCTGTTTTACGGAAAAATCACAAATAGTCTCCTCACATTTTGATGTTTGACAGTGTAAGATTGTCTGGTCTCCAACTGTAATGGCATTTGAAAGTGTTGGGC
Source organism: Stichopus chloronotus (assembly GCA_021234535.1). Taxonomy (NCBI): domain Eukaryota; kingdom Metazoa; phylum Echinodermata; class Holothuroidea; order Aspidochirotida; family Stichopodidae; genus Stichopus; species Stichopus chloronotus. The sequence goes on from CM037847.1 coordinate 15,835,872, forward strand.
ATGGTGAAATTTAAATTTGATAAACTTTTGATTTGTGTGAACACTCTTCTGTGTATGTGCAGTTAAGTGAGTTTAAAAGACACATTGATACTTGTTATTCATCCATGATATAGTTTTGTTGTACTTATTTGAGGTGGGGGGGGGGGGGGGAAGGTAAGTGAGGGTGGTTACAGAAGGGGTATTTAGGAGGGGAAATTTTCAATTTAACACAAACCAAGACAATTGGACATTGAGCCAGAAAGATACATTTTACAAAAGATTAGTAGAGGATAGACAATATTGAAACAGCTAAAACTTATGACAAACAGTTTTTTGCACTTTACGAACAACACCTGCACATAGTTGAAATTGAAACTTTCCTCAAGTGGGTGTGCCTCACTCAAAAAAAACAATTTCCGATTTTAGTTGTGATTTCTGTCGACTTTGATATTTTGTTTATCAGACTGTCATAAGTCCAGTCCTTTGCATTTGTTGGGGTACATTTGAGTGAATAATTCATAGAACAGTCAATGTTAAAGTACATGTGACATTAAAAAACACATTGCGGAGTATTCACCAAATTAATCATTAAAAACATTGAAAATAGCCACAATTTCCACCACACACTGACCATTTTACATACAAATTTCTGTTTTACCATTGCATCGTGACTAAGCACAAGCCAAATACGGACATTTTGTGGCATCATTGGAGTGACTCACATCATATTCCCTAACCCTCACCCTTTATTTCAAGGACAGTTGAAAATGTTATATTCTCAGAGGATTTTATTTTGGAAGAATTTATTATAATCATCTTAAAAAATATTGGTATCAATAACCAATATGAAACCCAGAAGTTATGTAATTAGAAGAAAATATACCTTACGAAAGAAATGTCACCACTGTGCATTACACTCCGCATCATTGCGTTGTTTTGCACTTTTATCTAAAGGAACATGGTCGATAATTCCTACGTATTGTTATTCAGGGTTTCACTCTGCAGTTTCCGAATGAAGCAAGCCCTTTTCTAGATGCACTTTGTAGTAATACCACTTGCCTTCATCCTTTAATTATGAGCTCGGCAACCATAAATGGGCCCCTGATCCGTCTTAATGTTATCACATTTGATAATAATGTATCTGTCAGATTTACATCTTTCGTCATGTAATGCGTATCTGATGTGCATACTGCGGAGGTAATGTAGGACGGATTGTTATGTTGTACTTTTGCGGCTCAGTTCAGCTGCATTCAGAGGAAACATAGTGGCATTTCAGTCCTCCTATGTTGCTCTGCACTTGGCAAACATTAATGGCTCCTTTCAGCTCGTGCACGTTTAACGTTACACCTGTCGTGCCGGAAACAAACCGCTAATTGGAGAAATTTGGACGCATTTTGGACTTGAGGAGTCTAATACCTTTGCTGTCTGCCTGTCTGTTTGTCTGTCTGTCTGTATGCATTACCGGTTGAAGAATTGATTTCTGATATCTTGATTGCAATGTCTCTACAGTATGGAGGATGAAGTTCCATGAAATTAGGTCAGTTAAACTCACCTCAGTATGGCTTTTGATGTTCCAGTGTGATACGTAATAAGATGTATACTAGTGGTACATCGGGTAACAAGTCATCATGGCCAGAATGTGGTGTTATGCCGTTTCGAAAAGCTTTTTTTTTCCTTCTGTTCCGATGTAAATTTGGTGTAATTGTTGATGGGTTATGAAAGACTTTGTCAATAATGTGTTACTAACATGGATATGTACGCAGACAGGTTAGGATGGAGGCAAAGGCTAGGATCCCCGGTCTAGGATTAGGGTGGAGGAATAGAGAAAGGGTGGTTGGAGAGTGTTTGCAAGCAAGATTAATAGAACGTATGGAAAAGATGGGTTGAAGGATCTCATATTTAGTATAATCAGTGCAGAGAGCCATTTTAACAGGGGATTCTTACCGGATCTTCTCATTTTATTCCGTAACTCGTTGCATTAAGTAAACAGAAGATGTCTCGTTAGGCAAATGAAATACTGTTACAAAACAGAAAAGACGTGATGTGTGGTGATGAGCCAGGAGGGGAGGAGGCTGTTTATGTGACGCACCTTCACCTGTGTACCATACAGTGTGCTCCAGTGACTGTTGTATACTGTACTATTTTAATGATAGCTGAATGCTGTTTTTATAAGTGAACCTCATAAAATCATGAATATTCAAGACATTACAATTGTATTCACCTTATCCATAACATGATATCATGTTTTTTGGCAGTTCTCAAGACTTGTGTCCCCCTAACCTCCCCTAATGCCTCTGACCGTAACCTAAACTTGTCAAGTACATATATCAGGTATGATATACCGTAGGTGTCACAAGACACGAATGTGAAACATAACAAGCCTAAACTATGGATATTAAAGGACCTGACAATGAAGATGATGTAACAGTGATGTAACACAAGATCTACTGTTTAACAGTACTGTTGCAGCTAAGATTCATCATACAATGATAATGATCAAAGATTTAATCAGATCAGAGGAGTACTAATCAGCTTAGGGAGATAAGTCCTCCTGCACTGCACAGGCATCACCATCATCGTCATCTCGAAATTCAAACTCGTTTTGTCATCCTCCTTTGAACCAGATGCAGCGAACCAAGTACCTTTGCCAGGGCCCTGGATGCCGAGAAGAGCACTCTGAAATTCAAACGGAACCTGGGATTTCAAATGCTGGAATCTGGAAGAGCGGATCTCGTGGCTCACGCGGCTCAGCTCCTCGGCCCAGATGGGCTCGATACCATCAATGAACAGGTGAGGTCAACTGAAAACTGTTAAGCAGGTCAATTATTTGTATAGTTTCACATTGTAAAAAACATGCCGTGTTAAAACTGGGAGCTAATGGAAGTTTCAATGCCGTTACACTTAACCCAGAATATGTCAAAAAGTTTTGAAGCAGAATTGGTCAGCTCAACGGACCAAATTTGAGTGACTGGAGCAGAGAAATTTTTTTTGTATGAGACAATATTAAAGTGTATTGTAGCTTGATAACAATCCCTCCTCACGCATTGGTGGTTGTAGTGGGAGTTGGATGGGTGTTTGTGGTTACAGGTTGGTGAGTGTGTGTTCATTAAAGCTGGAGTATGAGTTGCACTGGCAATCACCTGGTGATATATCTTTGTTCTCTGTCAGTGTTTCAGGGAAGAGAAGAAGGCAGAGGTAATGACCAAACGTCACAAAACCTGAAATTGAAGTAGGCATTCATCTTCCAGATATTTGAAAATGAAAATTGTCTCGACAGTTTTGTCAGGGTCCTACAAAATCCAGACTCTCCAAGAAAGCATAACAGTCAATCACCGTTACTTGAAATCAAACAGACCAATTGGAATGGATATGAACAAATACCACAGGGCTCAAACAATGTTTTTTTTGTGTGGTGGCTGTGATATATTCCACAGAATTTGACTTTCACTTACAAATTGGGAACTCATATTCCAACTTAAAGGTTGTATAGGCGGAGCTTAGGAAAGGGTGAATTGCAGGTACTTGTATGAAAGAATGTAATGGGGATGTGTACACTACTTTTTCCCCCATTGACATTTATGAATTGATTAAAAGTTTTAGGAAATTTGGTCCTGTTGTCATAGCAGCCTTGTAGGAGCAGGTATCCTCAGTTGTTTTTTTGTCGTGTATTTGTCATTTATATGTTTTTCTATACAAAGACTGCCAGACTTAGTTCTTGATCTTCATCTGTCGATAGGGGCTAACACCTTTGATGTATGCTTGTCTGCAAGGTGACGAAGGGATGGTACAGATAATACTGGAAAACGGAGCTAATCCTGACATAGTGGTAAGTACAGATCCACAGCCTGCATCCACGGGATGGGGATGGGTGGTACAGAGGAAGGAGCTGAATGGTTGGAGGAAGGGATGAACTTCAGGACAAGAAGAAATGGTCAGAGAGGGAATGGGAAAGGGTCATTTACTTCACTCCTCACTTACCTGTCTCAGCATAACAAATGCACTCCCCTCTAGCATGCCAGAGTAGTGGTAACCTTTGACACCACTACATAGCGCCATCCGGCCCAATACCGGATCAGCTCCTCCTTCCCATGCTACTATGGAATATCAAGATGATGAAGGGATAGTAAAGATAATACTGAAAAATGGCGCTAATCCTGATGTAGTAATGGTAAGTACGGTAGACCCACTGCCAGCCTGGGATGGGGTTGGTAGTTAGAGAAGGAGGGATATTAGGCAGGATGGGGAGGGGAGGGAATAGGGAAGTATCATCATTATTAGGCTTTTAATGTTTCTGTAACAAAATTTTTTCAGTGCCTTGTAGTGTATGTAGACTTACATTCATATGTTGGTATATTTTTGATGTCCATATGCTGAATGTCAAGTAGTCCTTCTGCTATACATTGCAGGCTGAAGGACACTCTGCTTCAACTCTCAATAAACTTTGTCTCTCAATAACTATCTTCTTCTGCTCTCGATCAAAAACACTCAAAAAAAAAAAAAAAAAACAGGAAGAGGCCCGTAACGTGAACAGACGTGACAAGTTGAGGCAATGTCCAGTGTTGTAACTCATGCAGACATTGCCCCACAGGTTTCAAGTTGCTGAGCAGGATAACCAATTTACCACTGTTGGTGATGAAGCGTAACGTTGCTCTGGTGGAATTGTTGGCTCTTGAAAGGCCAGCCATCTCTCAGCAATCAGCAGTGAAAATCTGTTTCATGTTTTAGAACAATCACATTATTCACGTGGATGTAAAATGTAGTTTTCAGAAAGTTAGCCAGTTTTCAAAGTTTAACGAAAAAATAGGCCAAGTAAACCAACAGATTACCTGTCAGTGTTTGCATGACAAAAACATAATGATGATAAGGTATGAACAGCATCGCCAACCATTTGGGCCTGATCAAGTGGCCAAAAAATGGGGATTTGGGTGGGGGCTTGTGGTGTGTGGCCCCTCAATTAAAAAAAAGTGGGGGGGGCAGAAGGTAGTTCAGTCCCTAATGCCAGTATTTGCCAAGTGCTCAAAGAATAAATGAAAGAGGATTAATTTTAATGATGAAATAAATTATTGTGATTCTTGTGTCATCTCAACCCATCCGATAGGTATTACCATTTTTCATAGATTAATTTCTTCATTAATGGAGAAGTTACAGAGACGAGATCTTTATTTCAAGGCTGGTTGCACGCAGGCTCTTAAAACACCCGGGAAGTGCCATTCAGTCTGACCATCTGGGTTGGTTTGCAGAGCCAAATATGTTCTTCTGCCCTCCATGCCACCCAACAACAGTTCGCCTAGATACTGTAGTCCGGACGGCAATCCTCCCCTCCCTTCCCCTCCACAGCCTTTGTTTCGAAGTGTCGTGCTTGCCTTGCTCTTGAGGCTGTTTGTTCTTTTCTGTGTTCTTTTGACTTTTCAAAGATTATTTTGTGTGTTGAAAAAGGCAGAATAAACTGTCATTTATGTGTTCATGCAATCTTGTAAAATGCTCTTAACTGGGAAGGAGACACTCCATCAAAAAGGTGTCATCAAGGACTATATCATCGATCTTCAAAGAAGATTTGGTGTTCTTTTAATTGTTCATTCAAATACACAGTCAGATTTTAAACTGATTACAATTTGCACTCACGTATTTTCAAAATGTCTCAATGTCACTCCACTCTGGGAGGTAGTTAAGTCTTATTTTACAGCTTTAAGATAAAAAAGCAAATTGAGGTGTTGAGGATTAGGCTGTTTTATTCCTGTAAAGGTCTTCATCTCATGTAGTGGGAAGGAACGACATCCCCAAGGAGTTGTTATTCGATATTTGAGGTCCAGACTTTTTCGCCCCGCATCGACCAGGGAGATAACATTCAATATGTGTCTCCATCCAGAAGGTTATCTAATCCGCGAAGGATTTTACAGTGCTCTTGTCGATAAGTCCAGCTGATGCCCTTTCAAGTTTTATTGAAAAGGAAAATGGCTGGCTGTTGGTTGGTTGGGGGAGGAAATGTTTGACAAATTATGTTTGCTGTTTATGGCTCTTGTAAGTGATTGAAACAGTGGCATCCAGACACTTATTACAGTCGCTCAGAGACGCTGTCATTGTTGATCCTAGCTATGTTGAACCATAAAGCTTTTAATTCCAAAGCTGTCATGTGAATTCATCCCACCGTGATGTGACTTTTGATCGTCGTCGTTGGAGATGGGGGGTCTTAGGCAGTCACAAATTTTATCTAGTCGGATTTCTCAGTCAGTGAAAATGAGAAAAGGGAAGAAAATGATTGGATTACATAAAATTACAAGAATGGGTGACATTCAGCACATGTTGAAAGCAAAATCTCAATCATTGTATGTCTTCAAACTCATCTGAAGTATAAAAGGGTAAAAAAGAAAATGAGGGCAAAATAGTTAGAGAAATAAAAAGAAGTGAAAACCTCCAACAAGAATTAAATAGAGTCAACTCATGAGCCTAAGATTAGGTCGATGGTTGTTGTTTGGAGAGAGATGGAACCCTGAAAGTAAATAGACTCCTTTTTAGAGTCGCAATTAACGCCAAAACCGAGATCTACAGGAAGGGAATATTGGATCCTCAGCCTTAAAGTAAATGCAAGTGCCTTTTATTTTTCGTTGTTTTTGACATCACCTCAGGCTCAGACATCTTCTTTGTCAGAAATTTAGGAAGTGCGAAGATCTTAAACACCTTTACAAAGGACACGTTTTAAAAATCTAAGTTTTATCTTGTCATGGCGATGTTATTGTACCTGCAGTCGAAAAATAAATAGTTTATACGCTAAGTTCGATGAAAGTGGATTATGCTAAACCAGACGTTATTTGTCCGTCGTCTGGAAGATTCACATTAGGTTAGAAGCATAGCAATACTGATTTAAGTCATTGGAATCTATAAAGTAATATTCAGAGTTAAACTTTTGGCTTCCAGGTGTTCCATTAATCTGTCATATCGGTCTTTGCTTTTAGTGTCATATCCTTAATCGCTTTACAAGTGTTTTCGAAGGGAAATCACAAGAATTGCCATAGAAACCAGCATGAACACTACCTGTCTGTGTGTGTGTGTGTGAAGTCCTAGTATTTGTATAGTTTGTATATTCTCTGGTTTATATACCTATGATTATGATGATAATTATTTTAAAATTACCAGAATGATGTGGCATGGATGCAGTATGTTAGTTTATTGTCATTGTTTGTGTAGAATTTACACGCTCTAGTTTTTGTGTACGTAAAACGTGGAACATACATGTCTAAAGTAATAAATCCATCGTGAATGCTGTACATGAGTTGGTATTGTCATCGTGTTTGTAAAAGTTCAGCATTCTCTGTGTCACGTATCTGGGTTGTGTTTAATATTTCTATTTTTAGAACTTGGCATGACTTGTATGTGTTGGTATACTCATTGTCTGTGTAGAGTTCGCATTTCTTTGTCTCCTATTTGAAATGATGCCCTCTTTATACATGGGGATATCCGCTTTCACTTTGTAGAAATAGTTAATTCCGGATGATTTTGTCAGGGATTTCAACTGTCATTAGAGCTGATTGTCCCTGATCTTTCCATTTACTCAGAGGTACTCCGTAACTGAATCCGATGATGCCTGCATTAATTTGATCACCCCTCCCACCCAAATGGCTTTTTAGTTTACATTTCTGAGAAACCACTTAATGACAGTGGTGCTTATTTTGGTTTTACTTACGCTAGTGTCCTCATTTTGCCCATTGTATGAAAGGAAGTGAACTTCTTTTTGATTGTTGTGTTGTGTTGAACTTATAGTAAGTTCCAATGCTACACTTTTCCAGTACCTCTCAAGACGTGTATTAAACATACCCTTCAGGGATGTAGCCACTCTGGTCAATGCTGATAGGGCCTAACCAGCACAAGCTCGTTCCAACCAGCACAGGGCCTAAAAATTTGCTGGCTTCTGCCCAGCACTAAAATGATAAGTTTCACAGAAAAGTAAGCAATAGAAATTACAACTCACAAGTTAGACTACCCATTTGACCATGAAGTAATGATCACTAGTATGGTATTTCAAGCACACAACTGTTGAAGCAAAAATAAGAAATTTTGAAGTCTAATTTGTATTGTTTACTTCACTCTTCACTAACCTGTCGTAACACAACTACTGCACACCCATCTGTCATGCCAAGAGTACAGGTAGCCTGTAGCTCTGTAACACAAATGTAGTTTGTCTTTTATTTTTTTTTTTTACAATCATGGTGGGGAACTAGATTATTGTTGCGCTAAAATCATTGCATACCGTCTACCAGATCTTTATGTATCAGGTGTGACCTCCTTGTTACACAAGTATAAATACTTTGATTGCATTTTCTTCCAAAATAACATAAATATATTTTTTTAAATTTGAACATCAGTAATAACATTTTCCTATTTGTCATCAGTTAGTTTGGACTGGCTTCAAATTACCCCATGTTGTAAACTACTGTACCTAGGGTGGAGTTGCTGTGTTTGGGTTCCTGCCGGGTGTCACATATTTTCATTCAGTATTTGGCATGAACCGTATTGTCTCAGTAATTAACCTGGGGCAAAATTTGTCCACTTATGTAAACAGATCCATCAATGTTGAAGGTTATGTCAACTCTTTTGGCCGAAATCATCACTTTTATTGCAGTAGTGTTGATAACAATTCACCTTTATTTGATCCATTATTACCGTTTTGCTGGATTTTTTCGATTGTGACTAATATTGAAGCAGAATGCATGTCTGTTCAGCACAAAGAGCAATTGAACAAACCATAAAGGTGTTTGGTTCTCTCTTGTTATGGTTGCATTAGAATGTCCAGAAAAGTCATAGATCAGGTTTTCATCCTGTCTTCGATTGTTTCATCGCAAATATTTTACTTCCTTTGTTCAGATCTATGGTGACTTGTTTGTCAGAATTATTTCATTACATCGACTATTTAGGTAGAGAACCTGATAGTGCTGTTTATGCTGACATATGGCTTGAAATAAATGGGACCTTGTTTAGCAGTAAAATTTTAGGACTGAAGTCTCATTATCTTCATTTATAACTGTGTAAAAAGCTTTCTTGAGTTCACATATTTTGTCAAAAAAAAAAACAAAAAAAGGAAAGCAACATCACTGAAAATTTTTCATTACCATGTGTATGTGTGTATGTATGTGGATCAATATTGTGAATTCCTCAATAAAAATCCCAGGAGTCTTCTTTCAAACAAAAACGGGTCCACATCTTAGTGGCATCAGTTTATAGTTGACAAAGTTGACATTCAAGCCAATTTGTGATTAATTTTGCATTTCTTGTGACTGCGCTCGCACATCCAGCATTTTCAGACACTATGATTTCCTTCGTCCTTTCTCTATGATTCAGACATGTTTGTTGATCTCGGTCAGCACCCCCCTTTTCTCTGCCTCTCGTGATATGAGTCTGTTTTCCAGGGACACAAGTTAAACTTCCATCTTCCTCCTCCTAAATATCTTCACATTTCTTTGACTTTTCTCATTTCATTCATTTGGAACCTGTCAAAGACTTTATTAATAACAGAACACATGCACCCAGAACTTCTACCATTACTTCATTTCTCCCCCATCTGGTCCCCACCCTTTGTGGCCACATGGGACTTTAATTCACCATCTTCCAAATTTGATGACTACTTTGTGAAATTGAACCACCCTCGACTATGAATAAAGGCCGGGGAGAAACTTCTTAAAGAGCTTTGCCAGGCCATTCTAGAGACATCAAAAGACAAACCGGCAATTTCGAGAGAAATTTGTTAATTGGGTGAATTCTGTAAAATATGTTATTGCTCTCCATTAGGACACAGGATGAGCAAAAACTGTCTCGTTTTAGTAACGACAACCGTAAATAACCGTAATATGTTAAATGCGTATTTCTCTGTCATCATTTCAACCAGATCTCTTTGGCATAGTATGTAGAAACTAGCACAGGGACAACCATCGTTCCCCTTTAAAAAGCATTCTGCATAGTCGGCTGGCTGTACAGTATTTATTGTGTCATAGAGTTTCAGGAAGCCACCTAACCCAGTTCAAACTTCAAAGTGGTCACATTTTGTAAATAACTCCCCTTGGGTTCATCATTGATTTATGTCAGTCAGATTGACAGCTCGCTTCTCTCTCAAGGAAGGTTAATAGGAGCGCCGCCAAACCGATCGGCTCAGCTCAGCTGCACGTAGGCCGACCACTTTCAGTACGTTTTAGCCTGTTGGAGCCTAAATGTCTTCAGCCGTCTGGAGTAAGTGGGAGAGATGTCATGAAATTACGGGTCTTAATGTTCGTAGCAGGCGGATTAAATTCTTGGTTGTTCAGCCGTTGCTCTGTTTAATCTCTTTTGAAAGTCTGTGATGTGTGATCACATCCTGACTGTCTGAAGGAACTATCTTGATTCTCATGTTAAAACAGAATAACACATAGCATACGCAGACACACGCATGCACACAAATCGACATTACACACACAGAGTGTGGACTAAATTGAATTTTGCTTTGTTGTTGCTTTGTGAACCCTTACCTTAATAATACAATCCCTATTAGTGTCTTTCTGAGGACTTGAGAAATGTCTAGAAATTCTCTCTGAAGACCTGAAATTTGTTGGTTCATGCCCTCGGAAAGTACTATAATACATACACACACACAGACCCACGCACATACAAAACAGATATATCGTGCATCATCTTGAGAGAGGGCTTCTTTTTTTGTGATTAAATTATTCTTGCTTTTGACAATTTAATCTAATGACAATTGTTATGTGAGTCTTTGTAGTTTTTGTGAAAAAATTAAAAACCTTTTTTTTTGACCAGATGAGATTTATTGTGTCAAAATAAGCTTCATGGCGTAATAACATTTTTGGTAGCACTTTGGGATTGCAATGGGCACCTCATATTGGTAGTTGGGTTTGAGAGTCATTGCCCACCTTTAATGTGATGTTTGTATGCTGTTCTAATTGCACCTACCACATTGTGATTTTAATACAGTTGTTAAAAATGTAAGAAAAAAGCATTTTCTTACAAAGAGACATTAATTGAGTTAACAATGTTAACATGTGACATGTTCACTGCTAGAGCTAATGAGTCAAGAAAGTTCTACAAGGGATTCCATCCAATCATTTTAGAGCTTTAGCTCAATTTCTGCTGCTTTTTTGCCGTAGTGGATTTCTCGGCAGATTTCGAGTGGCCTGAGTCATGGCCAAGCTGATTAGAGATTTTTGAGAATGTTTGGCCGTAAAAAGTTGGTGGTTTAATTTTCACCAGCCTAGAGCCCTGTCGTTGGTTGTCGTGATAGTCTGTAATTTTGATTTTTCTGATCTTCGGGCTGGTTAAGCTCTGAGTCGGTTCGTCTCAAGTTTCATATCCATGTCACAGCCGCAGGGCTTTGTGGAGTGCGGTAGGATTACAAAGGAATTCAAGCTCATGTTGACATTTATGCTTTACTTGTTAAAACAGTTAAGTTTAAAGACCCACATTTAAATTCAAGTGTTGGATTCCTTTGTATTCTATGATTATATAAAAATATCTCATCCTGACTTCAGATAACCCCTTTGTTTTACTTTCTGGTTCTTGGTGGAGTCACTAACAAAAAAAAAAGAAAACAAAAGAAAAAAAATGCTTTGTTGATTCTAAGTAATTCCAGGGAAGCCAGATGAAATGTTACAGGAAGGAAATGGCTGATCTCAAATTTTCCTTCCTTTTATTAGAAGCAAGATGCTTAAGTTAGGGAAGGAAACGAAAGTGAAAGAGGAATGTAAACTATTTTAATTCAAGATAATGATTTGTTACCAGTTTTTATGTGTGTTTGTGTGTGTGTGCGTGTGTGTTGATTTATCTACAGCACTCTTATCTACAGAGAAACTCCTGCTGGATTTTTCACCAAGGGTAGGGGTAAAAAGGGGCAGTGAGGGGCGTTCTTTATGACTCTTGGACCTACAACTTAAAAATTTGATCTTAAAGGAGGGGCATGGAATGTGTAATCAAGAGATTTTTAAGTAAACATATTTATAAGGTTATCATTAAAAGTGTCGCTAGGAATCTTTTGGGGAATTATAGGGAGTCTTTCGATAAAGTAGTCACTTCTCTCACAATTACCACATCTGTGATTTAACAGTAACTTACAACAGCGATTGAAGGCGTTGATCTTAGTCTAAATAAGGACATATCTGCTGTTGCATCACCGTGAAAATATCCTGAAACCATGAGACTCATGGTGAAACGGTGAGAGTTGGCAAGTCTGCATTGGGAAATAATAAGTTAAAGGGGTACAAGCAGTTAGAGAAGTTGGAATGGGGGACATCAGAGGGGGAAAGGAGGGGGGAAGGAAGATATTTATATCTCCCTATGATGTTCCATTTTCTCTATCATTTACATGAAATTTGTTTTTCAAGAATGATGTCTTTTTCTTGTATAATATTTTGGCTTTTTTTTCTTTTCAGGTGCCAAGTAATCCTCAAAAGTTCCCATGCGTCCACCCAGCCATCAGATACTGGACTGCGCTTTCGTTCGCAGTTAACCACAAGAATACAGCCATAAGTCAGGTAAGTACAGGTCTACAGTACACTCAGTAGAATAATGCTTGTTATGCAAGTTTACACATATTTACTTCACTGCTTACTTACCTGTCTCCTTACAACAAATGCACTCCCATCTACCGGACTGGCCGGACCGTGCCAGAAGAAGTGTTAAAGGTTGCCAGTACTCTTGGCATGGTAGGTGGGAGTGCATTTGTTGTGGGTAGACAGGTAAGTGAGTCGTTTTTTTAAATAACCAAACCAGGTGAGTTTTGAAATGATTGACTCTACCTTGTCACTGAAATACCATCACGGCTTGCCTGAAGGTTAAAATCGTGAACTAGTGTTAATCAACTGATGTTGCAGGGGACTATTTACGATTGTGTTTTAATGCATGTTTTTTCTCTTTGTTTAATGGCAGCTACTCCTAGAATCAGATGCCAGCGTTGAGGGTTCTGTGGAGACTCATGGCGACAACTTTACCCACTCCCCGCTCCAGCTGGCCTCTGCTGCAGGTGAGTTTGGCAGGAACTTCTACTTGACAAAATAGTCTTACGAACAAGATTTTGTTCCATGGACAGCATGGGCAAGGTAAATGATACTCATAAAACTCTTGCACTTTGTCAAATCCGGCAATGTCTCGTAGGTTTCGTGGGAAAAAAGGCCAATCGAGGAAAGAGAATTATGTATGTCGGGATTTAGTAATCAGACAAGTTATACATAGGATCAGCTCCTTGAACAGTAGAAATCAGAATATTGTTGAAATTTGCCCTGAAAGAAAAACAAGCATAGGATGAATCTTCCTATGGTTTGGTTCTTATTTGACAAAATTACGGATTATTCTGAGGTTATTTCCCTGCTCAGCCCTTCCATTCTGGTGTGCAACCTTGTCTTCAGTACCTACAATTGTACGTTGGTTTTGGCCCAGGAAATTCTATCAACTGTAATTGCTGGAAAAGTTTTACTATACCCTGAAAACCTTCGATTTATTTCTCAGATTGTAGTAAAAAACTGAGAATGACTGCAGAAGAATGCTGTGGTTGGTTGAGGGGGGAGGTGGATCGAAGCGAGAGGCGGGTTCGCAGACGATGTCATGGTAGAATTTTTTTTAATAAAATGAACATAATTGTGTTTTTTTTTTTATATTAAACAAAATATTCTGTGAAATTGGCTACAATCGATGTTCTTTTGAGGACCCCCAGTTTAGTTTTGGCACAGCATCCCTCGTTGTTTTGTTACCTGGGTGGTCAAACTCTGCCATCTTAATGATGTAGGCCCAGCAACCACACAGGTACCATTTGTCATCAGAGCACTGTTGGTATCACAACTTTGGGATTCTTCTCACTGCAACCAAACAAAATTCCCCCTGTTAAAAGTCATGGTTACATGCCCCAGTTGACCTAACAGCAGCAGTAGCCGCCCAGCTGGAGGTGTTCTTTTTTTCTCCTCTGTCCTCTTTTCTAAGAGGGTCTCGATCAAAGCTTGTTTTGTAACATCTGGTCACAGATTCAAGTCCTCATCAGTCCACGAGACAATATTAACTGTGACCTATTCTGACTAAACATCCCGTTTTTTTACCTCTCGAAACAAATCCATTTTGGCACTGAATCAGTCGAAAAAGTTTACGCTGGGAAGTAAGGCCCAAAAGGATGACTCGAATTGAGACTATTTCAAGTATACTGTACTAATCTGTACTACATCCATTGCCCCTGGTTGAAATTTTTTCCACCCCTGTTGTATTTCCTTTTCCATCCTGTCAATTTGGTCATTTGAATCGGTCGAAAAAATGTACCCGATGAAGCATGGCCCAAAAAGACGACTGGAATTGGAGACTATTTGAATTATTATCTTCATTGATATCTTTGCATTTTATGGCTTGCTTTCCAACAGGACACTTGGAACAAGTTTGTCTGTTGTTGTCAAAGGGAGCAGATCCGTACATGACCACATCGCAGAACGACTGTTTCAGCAGCAAAGGATATTACAACTCGTTTGCCCTCGCAGCCTCTCATGGTCACAGGTACGAGAGCAAACTGCAGTGTAGATGCATCTCAGATGTGATATTGTTCTCAATAAATACAACCTCAGTGTACACGACAGATTTTGAAGAGAGGGAGGGTGGCCGTAGGAGGGGAGGGGTGGCCACACATGAAGCACATATGTGATTTTGAAGCCATCACTAGGGAGGAATTTGAGGGGAGGGTGTTTAACCACACCTCCAGGAATATTTGATAATTGAGATGATGGAAAAGAGGCACCACTTTGAGATGTGATTGATTTTGTGCTCTTTTCGAAATGTGGCACTTAGCCTATCGTCAATTTTTCTTCCTGCCTTGCAGAGCTGATGTAGAGGGTTTGATTTTTTTCTTGGGGGTCACTATTTCTGGGAGATAGTTATTTGTGCTCAGGGGAGGGGTTGGACTGCCCTCTATGACCCGCCGTGGAGAAAACGCAACCTTATTTAACAGTATTATCACACTTGGTTGAAGAAACAACTTTCTTAGAATTTTAATCCCCTTGAACTGGGAAGTATTTGATGTTAATATACTTCTCGGAAAAACTTCAGGAGAGTATTCCCTTTAATCTCAACTTTTGCTTTTGCCCATAACTTGGAAAATATCTCAATGCTTGACAAAATAAGTATTTCCTGTGGTCGGAATCGAAACTGCCATTGGGTTATGCAATCAGTACAATGGCTGCCAAATAAAATAGTCTTATTTTGTGAATAAACCAAAATTTTAGGAATTTATCTCAATTGCTAAACTAAATAAGTATTTCCTGTGGTTGAACTTGACACTGGCAATGGGTCATACAATCAGTGCAAGGCTGTCAAATAGAATAGTCATGTTTTGTGAATAAACCAGAATTTAAGGGAAAAAGTTCAGCATTCAAAAGCTACAGCAGTGGAATCGACTTCAATACAGAAAAAAGTGCCTCTTTTTAACTGCATGTTAAAGTTTATCTGGTATATTTTCAACAGTTGACCAATATTTGAAGTCTGAGATTTGCAATGTAACATTACCTCATCTTTGTTACACAATTACTTTTACATTGGATCATGCAGCAAATGACAGAATTAGGTTTAGCATTTCTTTAACACAAAGCTGAAGAACAAGTCCATAAGCGTCAGAAACACGTTCTTAACATTTCCCCGATCTTGCGATCACATTTTTACCACAGGGGTGTTTTACGTAAGCTCCTAGAACAACCTCATTCCAGACGGTCATCTGACATTCTTTCTCTGGAGGAGATGCTGGCCGAGGGCGTCGACGCAGAACCGAGACGGAGAGAGAGAAAGACCAGCAAGACCTCCAAGAGCAAGATGTCTGCTGCTCTGCAGGTAGACAAAAATAATCCGTCAAAATTGTCAGGAAACCTTTTCTTCTCAGTTACACATATAACGAAAAGATCCCCTGCCATGATATGTAATGTGGCACAAGAAAAGCTAGACATTTGATATTTAATTGACCAAATATTTTATATTATTTAATTGACCATATATTTTATATTTTGATATTATATGCTACTTGAGTGAGGTGGAATCACCATGAGGTGATAAAATCAACGACGACATTGTAGGTAACAAGATATACCCCACTCACCTTTTGTCCAGTTAGTGTGGTATGAAAAACAGGATTTTTAGTGTTGTGATTGTTGGCTTTACCTCACAGCATTGAAGGTGTTGGTCAGTTGATTTCTGGTTTTTGAAAGTGACATTTGATGTACAGCAACAATGGTGAAATCCAAATCAAACATTGCTGATCAAAGTCGGATTTAAATTTTCCTGTCTCATCTTGAAATCAAATTGAAACCTTCTTAACAATGAAAAAGAAAGAGTAGTGTGTCCCATTAGCTTTTAAGATGAATGTTATTTATTAGTGCACCATAGACCAATTAACCTAATGAGATTTAAACTATTATTTTATTAGTTTAAAGGGGTTTTTTTGACATTTCTCTTATCCTTTTATCAGGAGGCCATGTATCATAGTTGCCAGCATGGGTTCCTCGATATCGTGATGGAGCTGCGCAGTCTCGGCATCCCATGGACCCTCTACTGCTGGACTGAGACCCTGAAGATAAACAGACAGTTGCACAGGAGGGCCAATCTGCAATGTCTGCTACGAGACTTCTCCTCCATAAAACTCGAGGAGGACTGGGAGGAGTTTTCAAGCGACGGTCTCGTGCTCCTCTTTGAAATATTCCGGTACAGCAGGGTGAGAACTTAATCTTCATTGATGTCTTACATAATTTTGAGCAAACCTGAAAAGGCCACTTCAAGGCGAGTGATGAGTGGTGCTAGCTCGTCTTCATATCCAAGAATCCTGAACCACATTAAAGGTGAAATGTATTATTCAGAATAATCTACAATGGTTAAATCTTTCACAAGGGCTTGGGGGGCGGGGGACATGAAGTATACCTCTTGAGTGTTATTGATGTATTCCTATTGTAGTATCTATTTTTAGAATGTACTGAAAATCAGAGGAAACTAGTGAAGTTTCTGTTGTGAAGGAACTTGATTGATCTCGTCATTTTTTTCTTCTTTCTCCCTTAGGATGAAGTTGTGAGCAGGCAGCTGGCAACCATATTCTCGTCTCTGTACGGAACCCCAGATATCCCAGAGATCGAGGTACCACCACCAAAGCTGATGGCTCGAATCGGTGAGAACAAACACGTTTTCTTGTTTCCTGAATCCTTTCAACCACGATGGATAGGTGCTTCATTTTCTCTTTAGTAAATTTAAGATGCTGTCAGAATTACTGCTTGGTGTGTGACCATGTATCATCTTCAGAGTTGGAATAAAACAGCAAACAAGTGTTCAATTGAAATTTAGAAGTGAATGTAATCAGTAAATGCAGGCTCATTGTGGTAATGTGACACACCATCTTTGATGATTAAATTTTCATTCCAGGTGTTATGTGACAGAAGGCCCCAAGCAATGGGCCTTTAATTTGTCACCATGTTTACATGTTTAAGTCATGAGTTAGTCATTTTTCTGTGCCTTTGAAAACCACTCCACTTTCAGTGGACTCCTGTATATGACAGGGTTCCCCGAGAGCATAGAAAACCTGAAAAGTCATGAAACTTTGGAAAGTTATTTCAAGGTCTGCAAAAGCTTTCAGATTTAGGGAAATGTTTACACAATAATGTTGTTTTTTTTTCCCTTGTCTCCCATTCACATTGCTTTGGGCTTCGCTGTTTATATTTGAAAAATCTATGTAAGACATCAGGAGGAAATTCATGGAAGTTTTTTATTTGGTCTTCAGAAAGTCAAGAAAATTGCTTCCCTAGAAGTGCACTACTGCGAGAATCCTGTTTTAGTTTACTTGACTAGTGCTCCTTTTTTTTTCTTCAGATCCCCAGTTTGTGAACAACCCAGACATGTCTGATGTTACTTTCATCGTAGAGGGCCAACCATTCTATGCACACAAGATCATCTTAGTGACCGCCTCCAAGCGCTTCAAGTCCCTCCTCTCAGAGGCCAGGAATGCCGACGGGGGATCTGCGGGTGGGAAGCTGCCCAGCATCGAAATCAGCGACATCAAGTATAATATATTTAAGGTGCGTTGTGATGTTTTGGAGATGGGAGGAATGTAATGAAGTTTCATGTTATGGAAATTGCAAAATTGCCAGGATGTAAAAGTTATTTTCTTGTAATTGTTGGGAATCTGCTCTTCTGCTTGAAAAAAATAACCTCTCATTCTATGATATCTTTACAAATGTCATTAATTCGTGTTTGAAACATGTCTAAGTAGTTTAAACCTTGTACAAAGAAGACTTTCTGGGATAATTTCTGAATGGTTACCATGGAGATTGAAGGAATGATTCATATGCACTGAAGTCAAATATGTTTTGTCCTAGCTTGGCCATAGCAATGTCAGACAGCCACCACTGACAAAGTATCGTAAGGAAGTAGACTTTGTTCCATTGTAAAATCTGATGGTTTAAATTTTATTTCTGTGTTGCATGGCCTCATATTTACCATCTTGTAAGGTAAACTATTTTGATTTTCAGTGCCAAGTTGGTGTCTAATTAAGTGACCCCCTCAGTTGTGAACTACCCAACACTCAGCAGCACATATGTAATTTATCTTCCATCATGGCCTCATTTAGATGTGTATTGAATGCGTTCTGTTAAATATTATAGCTATGGTGCCAGGACTGATGGAGAAAATATTCTGATACTCAAAAATTAAAAAAAAATAGATGAAAAGAGTATTATAAGAACATATCGTAAGACCAGATAATGTAAAAGGTGCATTTTAGAGAAGTCTGGGGATTCTTCAAATCTTGAAGATAGGTTTTCTTAAATTAATATATATATTTCACTTTTATTGCCGTTCAACCATTGTGTGTGACATATGTGTCTTCTTTTTTTTTTTTTGGTGATGCACATGTGACTGGCATGTGTTGTTCTACCAACGGGATTGCTTTTGGTCTTGTGAACCACATGTGACTGACAGCACTGCTGTTCTTGTGATATAGATATGACTGACAGTGAAAGTTGATGTGAACCATGTGTGACTGACCACCTACATGTTATACAACCATATGGGACTGTCACTCATCCTTGTGACCTCATTTGACAAATGACTATCATGTTTTGAGCTACGTGTGACTGATCACTCACTGTTCTTGCAAATAGCGTGTGGTTGTTATTAGTGAGCCAACATTGAACTCAACCAGACAGACATAAATGTCACAATTTTACAGAATTTAAAAAAGTCACCTCTAATGGATTTTATTTTCTGTTTAAATTGTTTCATCAACAGCTTGTGATGGAGTTCCTGTATCATGGATCTGCAGAGAAACTTCAAATAGGGTCGAAGGATATACTAGAGGTGGGTAAAATAAAACCTAGTCTTTCCTTCTAATTTTTGAGAAACAGATTAAAGTCCTATTCCTTGTCTTCCAATTGAGGATTGCACATCTGGGGATTTTGAGAAAGAGGTCAAATTAAATAAAGCTGTGGTTAAACTTTTCCGGGGTGAACTAGTATAACTTTGCATCAGAATCAATGTTATGAGAGAGAAGAATTGTTTTAACGATCAACCACCTAATGCCAAAATTTCAGCAAATTTTAGTAAGGTGAGGTTAAATCATGTCAATTTTCATAATGTATCATTTCTTGGTTTTATGTTTCAGCTTCAATTATTTTTCTAACCATTTCATATCTGTTTCTTCCCCTCGCACTTCTCTCTTAACAGCTTTTAGCCGCTGCCAGCTTCTTCGCCGTCGATGGACTGGTTCTCCACTGCTCTCGCTTGTGCTCTCAAAAGCTGACGACTGAAACGTCCGTCACTATCTACAGACACGCTAAGGTAAGTTCTTCTGGTCATGACAACAACCGAAACAAAATCTGAGAAAAAAAAAAATTTAAATAATTTAAACATCATTTTGAAGACTTTTTTCATGGAGAAGGAACAATTGTTAGCAGATGAATTGTTCTCCTGCTAAATTTAATTTAATGAATAATGTCTTCCACTGATTCATAAAACTCTAGAGCTCCACAATTTTTGATCTATGGTTGATTTGTGGGTACATGCACTTTTCATTTGCAAAATTGACCTATTTCAAAGCTCATTTGCACAGCAAATTCAAAAGTGACATTCATTTAAAATTGAGTCTTCCATCTTATCCTCTAGCTCTACAATGCTCCTGCTCTGCTTAATTACTGCCACGCCTACTTTCTCTCCAACTTTCCGGAACTGCTGACGCAGAACGAATCCTTCCGTAAGCTCCTCCGCGGCAATCGGCCGCACCACCAAGACACCCTATCGATGATGCAGGACATATTGATGGCTCAGATTAGGGAGACATTTGGGATGAAGAACACGTCAGTGTGATTTTCCCCATATCATGTTTCAGCTTGTAATAAAAATAATCGTCATTAGTTTACGTATTTCTTGCTCCAAGGTGCACAAATTGTAACATGATGACAAACTCTTGAAATATTTTTGGAACAAAGAATGTTTTTGTTTTAAATCTGATGCTTCCACGATGGTAAATGTCACCGTTAGATTTGGTCCACCATGTGTCATTACATGTGATTCAAAACATTGTCTGTGGAAATTTACTCTGGCATGAAACTATTGTTTCAAATAAACATTGATCTTCAGCCATGCACATAAGTGCTTGGGGGAGGGGAAGGGGGAGGGGGATCAGAAATGAGCTTGATGAGATAAGCCATGCAGGATCTTACCAAAATATTACTTCTGCAACTTTTTACTTGGTATTAATGTCCATTTGGGTTTGAAAACTATCTCTCAATTGTGCTTGACATGCAGTCATCTATCTGGGAGGCACATGCCAAATGAAGTCTCACTTTTATGTCTAAGAACTTCCAAAGCACACGGTTGTAAGTTTTTCAGTGAAACTTGGTGGTAAACTTCATGGATGCATTTTGTAAAAACATTGGTCCTTGTACATAGTATCCAACATATTGTTTAGATTCCACAGCTTTGGTCGAGGTGAGGTGTTTTTATTGATTCTGTTTTCCGAGGGATTTGCTGCGTCGATGGAGTTTAACCTTCATGAATATTCATTATGTGGATTATGTCTGATTATGACAGCATTGGAACATATCCGTTTATGCACAACAAATATATTGGTTCAACATCACTTCAAGTAGTTCACACAGATATTTTAATCAGGTGACTCATATCACTGCAATCTTTTGCATATTCGTACTCATGTTGCTGCAATGTTATGCATATTCATAATTTGTCAGTCAATCAAGTTTTATTGAACCTTATTCAACATTGAGACTTTGACAGTAATGTATAAACTGATTTTGTGGAAGTTGTTTGTAACGTAAGACTCAAGTAGAGGGGTCAAGTGGGACCGTTACATGGGGAGGGGGGTGGGGTGTTTAGTAGGATCAAATGGAAGGGTAGTGTTTTATACCAGGGGTAATCACATTCACCTACTGTGTTCAACCGGAGATGGCTGCAACCACATGGCTTAATGTGGAATGATATTACTTCCAGGTGGAAGTTCACTTCGGATATGACCGTTAAAAGTTCTAGAGATATTGGTTGTTACTTGTAAGCAAGAAGCCTTAAACCAACTGCACAGTTAACAAACACTCAAAGAGACAAACGTTTGTTAGAAACAAGTTTGTCAGAAAAGTTAATAATTGAAGTCTACATTAGTAGAGGGAGCATATGTTTGATGGCTGAACTGCTGTAGCTGTGAACGCTACCACCCTCTTCCCTTTATTGCAATTCAATGGAGTACAGCCTCTATGGAGACGACCTCATTTTGAGGAATGTAGCACATAATAGCTAGAATAATAGATAGCTAGAAGCATCTCATGGCCACAAATGGTTGACTAATTTATGTTAAGCATTTAATTATCGTAACTATTATCTTTAAAAGATATTAAGCTTATGTATGTTAGTGTTAAGTGTACATTTAGTTTTATGTGCAATATCTTACTGTTAATATTTAGATTTTATAGTTTTTTTTTTAATTTTTTGACCAGTTTGAAATGATTATGTTCATATGTACAGCTAGATTTTACCCACGTTTATGTATTTAAGAGGTCCAATTTATTTATAACACCATGCAAAAGCAAGGCTAAGAACCAACCAACTCCCCATGAAATTCTTTCCCAGGCCCGTATGCAGCTTTGCCAGTGGGGGGGGGGGGGTTCGATTATACCACAAGTGGAACATTTTCCTGATAACAATGACCAACAACTAATGACATATGTTGCTAACGTAGGCCTACTATCATAGGCTGAGAGGAACTCCAGGTCTTGTGGGGGGGTTCGTCCGAATCCCCCGAACCCCCCCTGGATACGGGCCTGTTTCCTTCTAATCACAGGACGTTACTGTCTCAGTTGACGACTCCTCATCCATATCAAGATGACGTTTTATTTAGCGCTTGACAATGATACAAAAATAGTTGTCTTTGTTTTGATAGATAATGAAGAAAATAATCACAATTTAGAGGGTCAAGGGACAACAAGTCTTGACTTTTGAAATGTCTATGCAATGTTAGACTGTAACCTTACTGCATAATTTCTTTTATGGAACAATGTTGTTGCTTCACGCTCCCTTCGCTTAGTTAATAAGCAGGCAAGGGCATCTCCTTGGCCGTTTTTCGTCCATTGACATGACTCAATTGTAGTTCAAAAGCAGAAGTATTTTATTGTCACTACCATGTCAAATGGCACCTACAGTATCCAGAATTGGATGGTTGAAATTTAGCATCTACAAAAGGACATATACATCTCCTGAAACTTAAAATAGACATGTTTCATTTGAAACAGAAATAACTTCATTTCAAGCAGCTAGAACTATTGTTTCAGAGGACTAATGACATCGTTTATGTACTTCCGTCTCTTAGTTCGCACCAAATTAAAGCCCATTTTTTTATCCAGTGTTTGTCATATAGTAGTATCTTAACTTTGCATTACAGAGTTGATCTACTTTGTTAACATACTTCAACACTTCTCAAGGCATAGTCTCATTATGAAAAAGCTCATAAAGAGATGGTCCACACCACCAGACAAACTTTTTAGCCAAAATACTGTGAATTTTCAGAATAATTTGAAACTGCATCTTCGATGAACCTTTTCATCATTCCTTGCAATAATCAGAATACATAAACAAAAGTCAATTGGATTTTGCCATTTCTTAACTTATTGAAAGACAAAAATGTTGGTTACAGAAGGGTTTACAAGACAATATATCCTAACTGAGCAAGTTCCTTGGAGTCATTCCTGTTTATATGTCATCCTACTATGCAAATAATCTTAATGATAGAAGCCAATGGTATGCAAGACAACATGTGTTAAACATCTTAATCTAAAGAGTCTCACTTATCACTCGCATGTAGTCTTAAAAAGTGTAAACTTTTAAAGATAATGATCTTAATTTTCAGACAACAGTTATGTGACACATCAAGCAACACAAGGTATTACAGTTTCCCACTGTTCATTTATGCACATGATGTAATCTTTCATTGTAATCTCCTGTTAACATAATCCTTGCAGGTCTTGGTACAGTTACTACGTTTTCAAGGTAGCGTATTTATAACCATGCAGATAATTGAGTTATTACTATCTCCTTTCGTACGTAATCCTGTTTTATGTCGTATTCCCTGTCACGAACAATCTCTCGTTAAATTTAAACGAACTGTAATTTCCCCAGGAATGGTAGAACTCAGTCTTGGTCTCACCTTTCATGTAAGAAATGATAAAAACTTATTTTTGATTAATTTATTTTTCATTATTATCACGTTACTGTCGATTACTGTACGAGGGAATAAAATTATGGAATAAAGGAAGAGGTGTTTGGTTTTATCTGTCTTATTTTAGTCCTTTTGTTACTCTCCTGTTACACTTTTAAACTCTTTCACAGGAAGCAGGAAATTCGCTTATCCAATTACAATGGAGGTTTTCGTTCTGGTCGTGTTATTAAGTTGCATTCTTGTGCTAAGTCCAAAGTAACTCCAGATGAAGCTCATGTTAATAGACATTTAAAATGCAAAAATCAGGGTTAACTTTCAACAATGATGTTGGAATAATATCTCATATTAATGCAGCCTTCAACGTCATAATGTAGAAGGGGTACAAATTTCTGACTCAATTTCACTGATTTTCTAAAGGATAATCAACATGAGGAGGGAACCATTTTACTTAGTCATACCAAAAGGTTAAAATATTGAACTGGAAAAATTTTGGGTACAAAATAATTGTTTGAAGTTATATGAAGTATGAAGATTTTAATTGGTGAAAGTTTTTTAATCATAACTAAGGAAAGAATCAAGGGCTTGCCTCTCTCTGACAAGAGAATCTTATCATCAGTCCTGTTTGTCAGTGCTGTTTGTGTCTAACAATCTTTTATATGGACACTGTTAAACCTTGGAGTGAAAGACATACTTAAATATAAGCTACGTAATGATCTCTCTGAAACTCTCAATCCTTTCTCATAGACAGTGCTGAGCCAAGTATGACCCTCTCTGAAAGACAGGTTCACCCCCCCTCCCACCAGATAGAAACTCTCAAACCCCAGGTACCCAGGTATAACTTCTCTCATATCTTCTGGCAGAAATTGCTTCCTTAATATTCAACAGATTACATCTGTGTTGTACTCTGTTTAATTAACTTTAAATATGTGGAATATGAAAAGGATAAAGATTCAAATTTGATGATTAAATCGCTCTTGAGTATTACAGCATGTCACATGCTTGACTTTTTCAACCAAACATTCAATCATACATTATCAAATGAGAAGAAATTTCTAAAAACAAAGCCCAAAAGTCTGAAAAACACGAAGATCTGAATTACAGCTGTTCTCTTGTTTTCAAATTTAATTTAGTTCTAGCTTTGTCTCCATATACATATGTAGGTTCAATGGGCATTAAATTGTCAGTTCATACACGGGTGGATCCAAGTCCTTTATTTGGAAGGGAACAAATTGGTGGTACACTGATATAAGGGAGGGGTCTAAGGGGAGGGGTTCCCCAAAATTTTCCTATGGCTGACTGCCCTCAGATGTGATCTTGTGGATCAAAAGTATACCCTAGTGAAGTTAATTTTCTTTGACAAAAGTTTGTTTTCCTAGTATTTTCACCAATCTGTGGCTCGAACCATGCCCCCCCCCCCCTCCTGGAATCTGCGTGTGACTTTCACATCACTTTGGTTTCACCCCTGAAGCTGCAGATATCAAATACAATACGGACAAAAATTTATCAATGAAAGAGGCTGACAAGGTGTACAGAACAATTGTAGCTGAGTTTTTATGGTCACAAGTTAGAACACAATGCAGACTAGAACTTTAACATTCTGAAGACAGTTTGATACCAAACTCTGACACTAATGTACTCTCTGTCTATACAACTTGAAAAAAAAAAGGTAAAAGGCTTTGTGGATTTACACGACCACAGAGAGATGAAGAGGCAATAAATTAATCTATCAATCAATCAATCAGTGAAATAGGAAATACTATTTTCCCTCAACAAAAAATGTTGAACAAAAAGATTATGAAACGATATGATGATGAAAAGATTATGAAACGCTAATGTAAGAGCAAATCATAACAGTTGCAGTAGTGGACAAAACAATAGATTTTCATGATAGCTTAAATGAGAAAAGAAAGGCCCATGAGGGGGATAATATTGGCCAAGTTGCACACATTGGAAATGCTTTAACTTAGGACCCATCTCCATCTCTATCAGTACTGTGTATTAACCAAACTCCTATGATATTGGTTGTAATATAAACAAGGTACAAACTTCAGCACAGAGATGGTACCGTAATAATTGACCATCTTCGTGTTACCAACCTAGATCCTGCATGGCCCACTTCCAAAATTAGCACTGAACAAAAACGAAGATGCAATGTCTCAAAAAAAAAGGAAAAAAAAAAGACTGTACATGTGCAGTACTGCCATCAGTGAGACAGCAAACAACCAACCAGGCTGGCTTAAAGCCAGATTTTCTCAATCTAAGTTTCAATACCTGGCTTTTCTGTTTGTTATTCCTGGACAATGAATATTGACACTGGATGCTGTCAATATTTTGTGTTTATTTTTCTGTTATTCTTAGGGTGTTGGTTAAATATCCACCACATGGAGAAACCGTCCCTGTGCAATCTTCTTGCAAATTTACAAGTTGCTATTTAAAAGTACTTTAATATTGCTCTTTCCAATGCTTCTAGGTTCCATCCCTGGGCCAACTTAATTTAGATTGATCAAACATGATATGATTCCTTCCATACATCTGTGCCATTGGCTAGAACTATAATTGTTTGTGTTAGAGAAAATCTGTTTCAACACTGGGCATCAAAAGTATTATATATTTTAAAGACAAAAACTCATCACCCCAGATAGCTTCAATTCCCCCAACCACTTACGTCTAGTCCCTCCAACAACCTGTCTAAATTTCCTCCACATGTTTAATCAAAACAATGAATCCCTGTGTACACTGTGTAATATGAGCCACTCTCTACTCTACTTTGCTGTCAATCAAAGTGTAGAACCAGTTGAGAATTCTGCTTTCCAGAAGACAAAAATATTGCTCAGGGTGATGAGTTACTGCCTTTAATTTACTATGTCACTTAAGAACTTAAACTTGTGCACTGCACCTTGCAGCTGGGATAGCAACTTAGGTTTAAGTTCATTCTTCATAATTTGTCGCCAAAAACATGGAACTACAATAGTTTTCTCCACAGAACACAGGGGGGGGGGGGGGATATCATAACACAGTTGAAAAGTGAAAATATACAAACGAGGTGTTCCAATATGGGCAGTTATTGGGGCAAAGAAGATGCCCAAATGACACCCATGAAGGACCCTTGTGGCACATATGGGCATCATCTTGCCCAGTTGAAGAATGGTGCAATTACGTTAACCCCGATAAAGTGATCGTGGATGAATATATGGCGTTACTTGTGTTGGCTCATTCTGCAGAAGGACGGTGATAGACTAGGTTTCCAATACCCCAAGAAAAACTTCCATAACTTGAGAAGTTACACCTCCCCCCTTGATTAGTTATAATCTTTATAACTAATCAGATTTTGTCCTGATATTGGATTCATCACGTTTTCGAGTTGATTCTCCAAAGTTATGTACACTGTGTCTTACACATTGTAAATGGTAATGAAAAGTTAAGTCACCTTAAAGTGAAATCACAAGAATAAATATTCTTTCGACTTTGCCTCTCGTCAGCTGAGCAAAATCAGGAGGCCCAGTCTCTGACCACAATACTGTCATCAAAATAGCCAGCAGCTACTACCGAAAATAATCGAATCTATTGGTCTTCATGCACAGAAAAAGGGAATACGTAGAGACATACTAGCAGACTCTACACAAAATACTGCCATCCTTCTGAAACTGATACTGTATCCATACATGAAATGTGAAAAAAATGTAAATCACATTCTTCACACACTCTTTTTTTTTCTAAGAATTTTTGAATACCATGGTGTTTTCATTGATAATTCATCGTGACACTGTGCCAGCACATGAGCAATGACTGAGCCATAGGCTATCTTCCACATCCCCCACCACTGTGGGCTTATGTGTTACCAACTGAAAAGAGATTTATCCCATCTTCAGCAAAAGCCAAGTTCGTAGACGTCCATATCAACCACATTCTAGTACATTTGCAGATACAGCTGCTGATGGTATTTCAAACTAAGAACGATTAAAATCATGGCATCGAATGATTGCTGAGAACTTTAAGCCAGAAGATTTTTCAGAAATTTGAGCATGTTACATAACATGTGAGTCTCATAAAAAAAGTCTCCCACATTTGGAATCATTATCTCTGGTCATTGCACTTTCATCTACCTTCAGGCTTGTATTTTAAAACGGCCCAATTCAGACTTGTTGCTTTCCGTAGACGCGCACTGTGAAGTCAAAGCCCTTTCCGGTGCGAGATGTCACTTTAATTTTTACATGGTGTTGGTCTAGACCTCCACTTAACACTTCAGGATGGCCTCCAGCATTGTCCCCCCAGGCATCCTGAGCTTCCACCGCCGTGATTATCTCATCTTTTTTACAATGATATTCAAATATGTAACTCCTTTGCTCGAAGGGTAGAGCAGAGGGGTGTGCCCTCTCCTGGTAGAGAAGTGTGTCACCCTGCTTTCGCTTTCCGAGAGTCAGATTGTGGTGCTTGTTGCCTCGATGGTGCTCTTTAATGAACATTCCCACCGAAGTTTCTTCGGCCTGTCTGCGGCTGCGACCTACCAGTGCTGCAGCGCCTGCTGCTATGCCAGCCATGTTGTCATGAAACCAACCTGAGAGAAAGTAAAGGCAATTAACATTTACAGGTCTTTCTCTTGATTGTTCGATGATAAGGAAACTCTCATCACTCGATTGGCAACACTGGAGAAAAGTTAAAATAAAATGCGGACGGTGTGCAAAAAAAAAAACAAAAAAAAAACGCAGACCTCATTCTGAATGACAAACAGTGTTATGTCATAATCATAGGACAATTTGTCCATTATATTGGGATTGCTAGATATAATGAGAGGAACCAGTTCTCTTTATGTAGGTCAAGCAACAAATTTCAGTCAGTGTCAAGCCAACCGCATATCTTGCACATGTTTCAAGTAATCCATTATATTCATCTACTCCTTCCTTCCGGTCGAAACAGAGAACTCAAGTTAAGAAGCAACATTCATATTTCTTTTGCTGTGGATTTACTGTGAAATAGAAGTGATGAAGAGTTTCATGTAAACGTATCTACACCTTTTTAATGATAACTAAAACTAATGAACAGATTACAACATTTAAATGACTTAATGACTTATGTCAATCAATTCAAAAGCTTTGTTGGGAGATGAAATTTGCGTAACAAAAATGTTTGGTAGCTGGAATCCTGTATATGACCCCTTTCAATGATTAGGCATAAGTTGTGTCACTGTGAAGTTGCTTCAAGGCTCTACCAGTAGACAGCATATTTCTTTGAGGAAATAAAGGATATATATCTCGGATGGATAATCACTTCAAAGTGTCTATTTGCATGAACATGTTTGAGCAAATAGAACAAAATTATTGGTATAAACAAGACTGAACTAAATCAGCGATGATGATTAGGGTCATGTTTTAGAAGTTTGGTTAATGTAAATACAGAGGTTATTGGTTCAGTTTGAATTTATTTATTTTTTATTTCAACTTTAATTCGAGATGATTATTGTGTTAGCCATGGCTAATCTTCCCAGAGTCTCTCACATTGAACAAACTTAGGGCAGAAGGCTACAAAAAGAGGTTTCAGCTAGGACAGTCTGAACAAAATAGAAAACAAAATGGAATAAGAAAACTTTAAACAGCACTCGGCGTATATGAATACCTAAGCAAAGAAAAATAATAGGCCAAAGACATTGCACACAAAAATGTAAGAACAAGTGAGTTAAAAAAATAGTAAAATGGTAGACACATTGCATACAAAAAAAAAGAAAAAAAGAAAAAGAAATCTAAGTGATTGAGGGTAGATTTAAGCATTCTGAATACTGGCTTAGCCTAATAATTACAGGACTGTGTGATTGGAGTTTCACACAATACAAGCTAATTATAGCCTGACTAGTTTAATAGTCCTAGCCTATTACATGATTGGCATGACACAGTGATACCATATTTCATACTATGACTCAACAATCATACCATAAATGGAAAAAACATTTTGCTGATTTGTCTAGTTTATTGTAACGTTGATGCAAATCTCAAAACAATCAGACGGCATCATAATTCATCCACAGTGGATGTCTACATTTGCAGGCATGACCTAACCTTGCCTCCGTCTCGTCTTCATTGATTTGAGCTGTCAACAACACCTTTTCCCTTTGCATTCACCTTTTTCACTTTCACTAAGTTATGAAGCCAGGCCTGAACCCACTTGTAATTTTTGTCAGGACACACAGTAAAGCAGCTAGATATGATAGGACATTTCCAGATGAATACAACTAACTTAAACTAGCTTCTTAGACTTTCTCTCAGACACAGCCGGTTGCTGAATGATGGTGGACTAAGCTAGCTTCTATGTTATCGTTTATGCAAAGGTTAGGCAAAATAACGTTCTTTTTTCACACGAAGACGTGCACTACATGTTATGTGATAGCAGCAGTGCAAATTGGCTAGATGCTAGCTAGCGCTGTTTGCACTTAGGCCTAGCCTAGTATGTACGATACGTTACAACGTCTAGGCCTATCTAGTTAATTGGTTACACCAGACTCATACATTACTTTCGACAGCTGTTTCTTTGGTTCAAATCCAAACAAATAAATTTTAACAATTTAACGTTACTCCGACCGACCGATCAAACTAATTTGTAGGTAATTTGAACTCAGCTTACTTTGAATGATACAGTGAAAGACAGTTTACGTTGACAAACAAGACACCTCCATACCGCGTTGAAGTGAGCTAGCAGCGCTGATATCTCGAGTTCATCTAGCTATCTAGTGAGTGCTATAGTGCACGGCGTGAACTTTGTGTGAACTATTTGTTCGATCGAGAGGTGGCGGTGAGTTGAAATTAAAGCAGCATATGCGCTACACGCTTGAGTTGATTGGTGAGTACTTTAACGTGGGTTCATTGAAACCGCACCAGTTATAGTCAAGTTTCATATCCAACACCTATGAAAGCTGTCACCATATTTGAAATTTTGACTTTTCTAGCTGATGTGAAAAAGTATCTGATCGAATTTTTTGCAACTTAACCAAATTGGATGGGATTACTCATGTATGTTCCTTTGCATGTGACTGCATTTGGGGCCAACCTCTGTGTTTGATCAATTCAATTCATTTTCTACCATCATCAAATAATATCAGAGATACAAGGATAGATATAACAAATATACAACAAGTTACATGAGAAGTCAGAGCGAACAAAAGAAAAGCAATTGAGTAAACGATATAGGGGAGCCAGAAACAAGCAAAGCTCCTCTATAGTCTGGCCCTTTCAAAGAAAATGACGAGTGAAAATAGTTACAATTAATAAAGGAGTAATTACAAAGAAATGAGAAAGGAAACAAACAAATAACCAAAAACAAGAAGAATTGTGATGCACTAATGCAGCTAACTCTCATGTCCAATAAATCAAAAGATACTCTTTCAGAGACGATGTAGGCCTGATAGATAGATTTCTTACTTTAAATTACACTAGACAGGGAAGAACACATACAATAAGTAAAGAGTGTGACAAATGAAATAAGAGGTGGAGATCTATTCGGAAGTTGGATTAGCTTGAAAGAGCCGGCTACCGTTACAAAAAAAAGGGTATAAATTACATTTCTACAAATAAAGAGAAACAAATGAACCCTCGCCACTCCGGGGTATCTAATATGTATGAATTGAAAACTTGAAAGATAGAAAAGAATTAACATGAGATTCGATGTCAGAATGTTTGTAAATCGGTGAGACTTAAGAGAAGTGAAGTTATGTCAATACATGGTCCAGGTTATTCCAAAAGATAATTCCCTTGAAGTCTTGACTTTTTACTTAAAGTTGCATAGGCCTATATAGAAAAAGTTGTCACGATAAACCTCGCAAATGCGTTACTGTGTGTGTGCGCAGGCTGTATCTAGAATTTTCCTTTTATGTAGAATTCGGAGTTGTGTTTTAAGATCTGGCTAAACTGGATACTGTGGCACACTCATTGAATCCTTTTTAATTGGACACACTCCTTACTTTCGTCGTAAATCATCAATTTATGAGATTGATTCTTATAGTTAAAGCGTTTTTCACCCCAAATTTACGTAATTAAGAGGATTAATACTTGAAGTCACAAATAAACTACACTTCTAAATGCGTCATATGCATATTTATCAACTAATGATTAAAGTTACTCACTATACTCTTTGATTTCGCTGAAAGAGGTATATATATTCTTACACACCAATTCTTAAAAATGATCGTGTCCAGACAACTGCTGTTCTGTTCACAAAGTTTCTGCTTCCACAGTGTAATTAAAAGAAATATATAGGAAAGTTCATACTAGGTTTTTAATCACCAAGAAAATGAATTAAAAAATATATTGATACACAAAGGAGTTTTAAATGCGTATGAGCAGAACAGCGGGGAGATCTGATACTCTGCCCCCCCCCCCTCTCCAGGAGTAGGGGACCTGTCCCCAACCGACCGGACGCTCAAGAATCCCGTCTAAAACCTTATAAAACCTGAATGCCACAAACGACACAAAAGACAGATTATTGTGTGACCTTCAAATTTAACTTCAACGAGTTTTTTTTTTTTTATCTATTTAAAAAACAACTCCCGGTTCATATGAAATATTCTAATATCTCACAGGGATCGCGCGCACTACGGTCTACGATCGATTGAGTGTAAATTAGTCAGGAGACAATTCTTAGAAATAATCGGGGCACCTAGATAGAAGTATGCTCCCTCTCAAAGTCACCCAACCTTTAAGCATGGGGCACCACGAGTTAAGTTGATTGCTGTAACTCTTTTTTTTTTCAAGCACGATCAGCCAGTATCTGATCGTTCAACATGGAATTCTACCGGTTTATCTGTTGCATTGGTCAAAACAATTGACTGGCCTAGTCATCATGAAATTTTCTGAAGGGGTGCGACTTTCCCACGATAACTTCACCGGCTGTGCTGTTATTCGTGGATATGTTCATCGTATATGTCTGGCTCCCCGTTTCCTTAACGGAGAAATAAAAACCGGAATAAGGGAAGATCTCAGGAATCAGTTGGGTCGTTATAATGATGAGTAAGCATAGCCTTTATCCGTTATTATATAATTCTTTTATGGCTTTAACTGTCAAGAAATACCTTGATTGAAACTGGAGGTCTGATTAATGAAACGTAATTCGCATAACTGGTACCAATGTATTAAATATGTCATTATGGCTCTACTTAAGTTACTTTACCGCACAAATAGCACGTCAACCAGCGCTATTCTATGGTGGGGCTTATTCACACGGAAATTTCCGTACGAATAAGGGCACATGAAAGCACTATTTACACGGAAATTGAAATGTCGCTTTACTCCATGTGGACTATCGTAAATGTTACTATGGGGGGGGGGGGGGATTACCGTGCGTGCATGTATTTAGGAAATTATGAATGCGAATTAGCGTGGACATGCACTCGTACACTGTACCGTACATGAACATGCATCAATATACGTACAGTAATGAGAGACATGGGCCTGTACAAACTAACATAGCACTACATACAAATGCAGCGAGCCCCCTAATTGGTTTTCGTCGTGTTAATTGTGACTACAGGTACGCTTGTTTACACGAAAATTTCTGTGTGAATAGTCACAACGCTATTTTATAGCATCCATCAATCATGGAAAGTTGCAATAGGCCTATAGGCAATGTTATGGGGCTTAGGCCTGAATGTTAAGCTTATTTTCTGTTATAAAAGTGTTGTCACCATATATGTCATTGATGGGCTACCTAGGCCCAGATCTAGCCGAAGTCAGGTGACATTACTTTTATGAGTGTCAAATATTGTTATTATTTGAAAAAAAAAAAAAAAAATTCTGATAAAAGAGAAATCTGCCAAAACCTTGTAATATGAATTCCATCAGAATTTGTTTAAAATGCTTTCATAGAATAAAAATTTCACCTTGTCACAGTATGAAACTTTACATCGCATAAATTCATAGCTCAAACCAATTCTCAGCCATATCCATGTACAATCATTGTAGGTGTATTGTTTCAGTACGCAAATGTTTTGAGCAGCGTAGGTACCACAAGACTGACTGTACAATGTAACCATATATACTGTACCTGTACATATTGTTTACTTACATAGAGGTACTTGCCAGTAATTACCAGTGTTGCCAAATAATGAATAATGAAAAAAAGCCCCATGTGTTTTCTTTAATCACCTGGATGGTATTCTATGACTTTCATTCCCTCAGCCTAATGGAGCATTAATGTTTCTATAACATGTGCAGACAACCAATTCACCAGTCTGCATTCCATGCACTACAGTGCAAAAATCTTCAGCATGTGACTCTCTCCAACTCTTTCCTGGTGTACCGGTGGCAAAATGTTTACTTTGGTGTACCGGCATGCGCGAAAAAGTCAGCCTTGGCGTACAACTTGTAAGGTCTAGCCTAGTCACTGTACATTTTGTACTGCAAACTGCAGCTACAAAAGTTTCTGCTGTAGTATATTTCTACTTAATTCACATTGAGTCCAACACAAAATGTGATTATCTCCTGCCGAATATAGGAACATATGTAACTGTATGCTTTAAGTTGGAAGCACAATCATCGTACAGCAGGTTATTTTACGTTGCATTATCAGGTATGCGGTACCTGTGTTTGTTGTCGTAGGAATTCTGACACCTTGGCGTATGAATGCTAACATTCTCGGCGTAACTACGGCAGCAGCGTTACATGGAATGCACCCTGGCCAATTGAGCTACTTTATCCTCTGTCGTGGAAGCTGTTTATATCTTCAGATATTTATTTTGTGAGTGCAGTTCTGTTACACCTGAAAGGACCCAGACCTCCCAAGTAACCCCTGTTTGGACACGCTTACCCGCCCAGACTTCCGAAAAACCCACATGTCACAATCTCCATAGGGAGTCATATGAGTAAATTATTTGTACTGCAACTCCGATCTTGACACACAAATTCATTGAATTATGGTGAAATGTTAAATAATATATATATTATATGTATACATGTGCTTAAAATGTGCTACCATTGTGGGTATAGACTCTTTTGGTATTGAATGAAATTCAAAAATGGGATGTGGACACCCTTCCCCTTTAGATCCCTCCTCCCAGTCAGTCATTCTACCAATGAATTGGTCAGAGGTGAAACTAAGTCTAGTGTCTTTGAACTTGGGAGATATGCAGATGCACTATTAGCAGGAGAATGCATAGAGGTGAGGTCTGTTTTACCAGGGAGCTGCTATTTAGATGGAGAGAGTATGGAAAATTAACTTAATGCTAATACTTTAAGATCCCCCCAATTGAGTGATGATAAGCTGTGCAATTAGCTCAAAGGTATTTCTTTCCTTTATTCGACGTTAGCAGTTCAAAACAATTTACCTAGCACCGTCATTAAAGTCAGTTTATTCTTGAACAAGAAGATTGCTCCGAACAATGCTTTGATATGTAGGTTTGTACCGCCAATCCTTAAAAAGCAGATGGCACGCAACTCGAAACGACTGTTTAATTGATATGAATGATTACCTTTCTATAGTTCCTATAGAAGTTAGTGCATGCAAATGAGCTACAGAGGCAAAAGTCTATGTTTTTGACAAATAGCCGAGAAGTTTCCTCAAGTTTCCAGAAATGGCGAGATATCGATTCTTTTTTATAGTTTGATAAACAAACCAAATATTGCATTGTCATATGAGTCGACGAGCGTCGAAAGGCCGAAAAAGTCATTTATTTCAGTGACGACCGGTAATGTTGTTGCAGTAGAGAAAGTCAAAGTGAAGTTCTGTTGCCGTAGCAGACGACAGAGCTGTCATTGTGTTTATCTCCTAATCCGGTGTAAGTCCTTAGAAATTTCACTTACTATACAAAGAACAGATTACGGCATGACCTTGGCGGCAATAACCTCACTTCAAAGCATACTGCCTCCATCTAAATAACAGCTCCCTGGTTGTACAGTATATTCTTCCAAACCACTACGTATGACAGAAGTACCATACAGTATCATGGTTTGCCTAAGTGTTATAATTATCAAGGTTGGCTGATTATTTAAGAAAGTTTATATTTTGTACTTCAATCTTTTGAGGTCAGATGGTTAAAAATGGACAAACATTTATATTAATGTGCAAAACATTTCCTTTCTTAGGTTGGATGGAATTGTGCTTGCCTACAGTAACATCAAAATAACACACAAAGATCCAATTTTACTCTACGACAATGTGGACATGTACTTTGTTGTGCAGTATGATGTTGTCATATTCAGAGCTATTCCTGGAACTTTACTGAAGGTTAGTATATGGTACTGTTTTGTCTTCAGGGATCTGTCTGCCAAAATGCTGACAAACTTTGTTCACAAATGTATTAGCACATTTAGGAAATTTAGGAAATCAATGTGCAGAAATCAATGACTGCATTTGAATGAATGAAACATGCAATGGAAGGTGTGGTATTTAGAGCATACTTACAGGGAATGTAACTCTCAAAACTTCCTGTGCAAGATCTTAAATTGTGAACAGAAATACAGGCTGCCTTTGTATCGGTCTGATTGCTTAACTCATCAAAGCTTTAATAGGCGTTGAAAAAAATTAAGTTTGGGTGTGACTGTAGTCTGCTCACAGTATCCGTAATGTAAAGGTGCAACTATAGACTAACCTATCAGCAATGAAAGAAGGCCATCAATGCAAAGTTGTAATTGTAAACTACAGCTCAGCAATCATAGAATTACATTGATATGTTGGTGTGATTTTAGACTACCTATCATTAGGGTTGGGCTATCAGTATTAGAAATGGTGGAAATCTGTGAATGGGAAGATGTGATTGTAGGCTATATATCAGCAATCATCAGAGTTACATGAATGTGATGATGAGACTGTAGGCTATCTAGTAGCTACAGTATGATGAGAGTCCATGAATGAGTTAGGGCTACCTATCAGCAGTCATAGAAACTGTTTAGATTCACAGTTTTTGTCCAGTCATTGCAGTAGTGAATCGAGACGAATAATTTCCGCGTTCTCAAACCCGTTATCTCACTTTCAGTGCAAGATAAACAACGTCTCTACCAATCACCTCAGTTGCCTGATTCACGAGATCGTCAACATTGCCGTTGCGTTACCAGAGGTGAACTTTGACCTCCATGATCCAAAAGGCCTGGATGTCATCTGCAGGGTCAAGAAAGTGGAATACAATAAAGGGGTGCTAGGATTATCAGCAGAATTGACAGAGGAAAGGTCTGTTTATTTTTGAAAATAGGACAGTTCACCCATCAGTGATATATTAAAGAGGAAGCTCAATGTCTGAAAGACTGCAAGCCGGATATCTTTTTACTGACCAACAACACTTACAGAGATGTGTGTAATAAAATGTGTATTCATGATAGAAGTGGTGTATTTTGTTAGTGTGTAATTAGCATGTATGCACTCAAAAGATTGTCTATTTGGCACCTTCCCCCCCCAAAAAAAAAAAATAAAGCAATATAAGTTTGCTAGCGGGTATTAAAGTTGCAATTGATGTGAATCCAGACATTTTTGGCTGAGCAGACAATTTCTTTGAGGAAAAAGTGAACCACACATAAACTACATCCAGTTCTGGAGTCCATAGTCATTATTATACATGCATGTTTATCTAAGTCATGAAACAAATTTTTGGTTGTTTACCTGGTCATTATCTATTTCCATTCTTTTGTTATATCAGCTTGAAGACTCTGCAAGAATTCTACACAGAATCTTTTGATGGCTACCCTGAGAAGCCCTCTCCCCCATGGGAATCCAGTCTTGACAAAAGCTCTGCCAGCACCTCACAAGAAAGTCAAGAAGGAAATGATTCAGAAACCAAGGGAACATCTGAGGAGATGGGAGATGCATCCAAGGAGATGGGAGATGCAGGAGGAACATCGATGAAGACAGAGAAAAGTAAAAGGAGGAAAAAGAAAGACAAGAAGAGGAAGCATAAAACAGAAGAGGAGTTGTCACTGTCAAGTGTTGAGGATTCTAGGAGAGCAGATGGTTTAATCAAAACAGGAGGAAAGAGAAAAGACACTGGTGAGAAAACAGAAATGGATTTGACGATATCAGCACCGGATTTGCTCTCCCCCGAAGAAGTAGAACATGCAGTCAAACGGAAGAAGAAAGAATTGCCTGTCACTGGAAACAATTCACCCTTGTCCGATGGATTAGAACACGAAGCAAACCAGAAAGAGCAGGAGACGCCTGTAATTTACCACGATTTACCTTCTCCTGACAATCTAAAACATGCAGCCAAGCGGAAGAGGAAAAGATTGCATGTAAGTGAAAATGAATTACCCTCTCCTGACCAACTGAAACATGTAGCTGACTTGAAGAAGGAACAATTGTCTGAGGTTGAATACAATTTACTTTCTCCCAAGAAATTAAAACATGCAGCAAAACAAAAGAAGCAAGAATTGCCTGAAGTTGAACACGATTTACCCTCTCCAGACCAATTGACACATGAAGCCAAACAGAAAAAGAAGAAAAAGAAGAAAGAAGAAGAAGCGAGTGTAATTGAAGACGATTTACCTTCTCCAGACCAATTAGAACTCGCAGCAATACAGAAGAAGAAAAAATTGTCTGTAATTGAGCAGGATTTGCCCTCTCCTGACACACTAAAACATTCAACTAAATCAAGGAAGAACCAATTGCTTGAAGTTGAAAATGATTTGCCCTCTCCTGACGAACTGCAATTAATGGTGAAAAACAAGAGGAAAAAGAAGAAGAAGCAAAAACATGGCAATCCATCATCTGTGGAAGAACTAGATTCATCTTTAGACAATGAAAGCTCAGGGGAAACACCCCATAAAAGGAAAAAAAGGAAACATTTGACACCAAATTAAAAAAAAAAAATCTTGCTATTACACAATAACTAAAATCAGACGGCTGTTCCTTTGGACGAAAAGAAATTTTTTGATGGATTACCAGTTGACCACGTTCTGGTTGCTTTGTTGATGGGAGTCTCTGCAATCAGTTTTTCCTACATTTTACATCGCAACTGATGGCCTAAGATTAAAACAATTCAATCAATTGAATGCTAAATTCCATGTAACCAGCTTATGTTTTATATTCCATCGACACTACAATCCCACCTCATCTTTCAGCGCTAACGATTGTATTGCCATGACGGTGTAAAACCACCTGTAAATGGATCCTTTGCATCATAAACCTCTGCTTTGTGTTGACTTTATCAGTCTCTGAGGACAAATTTTAGGAGTGTCTAACTCAGAAAGATATCATTTTGATACCTGTATCCAATTGTAGAATTTTTCTACATTTCTACACTTTAACCAAGCCCAATTTGCTTGATCATGTTCTTCCCAAATTTCTGTGAAAATAGCCGATTCAAAAATTTAGTTTGAAGACGATTTGTAAAGTCTTAAGGCTTTAACGAAGCATTTTGTTGTAAGTCTGCTGGTACTGTGTAACACTATGATGGTGTCACAGAGCATAGGGGCCAATCAATTCAACGTTTATAAAAAGAGGTTAGTTGGTTGGCCAATCACAACGATGCTTTAACTAAAGACATCTCCATGTTGATCTGAGAGCAAAAGTATCGTACTGAATATACTGTAACAGTAGCCTATATTAACATCCTGTACCACTGTCACACTTGTAATGCATTGGTGTTGAGGGAGTTGTCCATTGACCTTGAGCGGGTGAGAGGGGAAGCTAGCTGGTTGATATGTCGCAGAGAGTGGGTAGGGTGGCCATTCCATGATGAATTAAAAATTAAAACAACCATAGCTACAGTATCCAATCAGAGCACCACCATGAGCTGGTGCTAAGTGTGCAAGAAAACTTTTAACTACCCAAACTTCCCCGATGCCCTGAAATGGTACGTCCCCCTTAGTGGTTTTTTCAGATGTGGACTGCATGATTGACGTAACTTTTGTGTAGTCGTCTTCACTTTCGGTGAGTGTAAAGAAGTTACTTTTTGAGCCCTGTGCAGTATGTCCTTGGAAGGCTTTTTTTTCAGAATGGAAGAATGTTGTTCGAAATCCTCTGCGGGGGGGGGGGGGGGGGGGACTACAATGGACGACTGGACACTCAAAGCAGGACTGTCTGGTGAAAAGGAGGAGGATTGGCCAACCTAAGAGTGGGTACCGGAAATCTGCACAACAAAGTTTTCATCTGTCTTGATAGTGTTCTTCTCCCATAGCGGATTAAGCTCATCACGTGCAGTTATCCCTTTTACTTTACCGGCTCTTCTCTCCTTTACAATTTCTCTAATTGTCCATTCAACCGACATACAACTCCCCGCATAACCTCCCTCTTTACACTTGACCTCTTTTCTATTTTGTCATTCCACGTATATGTCAGCCACTGGACTGCTGTCCACCCTGAATAGACAACTGAATATCCACACATGCAAGCTTTAGGTAATACATAGTAAAATTTCACCATGGTCATCCAGTCACAGTGAACATACTGTACACCCCCCACATGACTGAATAGTATGTTCCACAAAGGGGTGCAAGGCACTTTCAAATGCTTTTGGAATATTCATAATTTATATGGACACATATATTCACACATTTGCCAGCATAATGTACGTATTAACTTTTTGTTTATCGTATGTCTAGTAGATGGTTAAATAGTTTTATCTATCGTCTAATGGACATCCTAATATTGCATCCACCCTTCTTTGGTTAGTTCCACTTTGAACTCAAAGGCACATTGTCATTGGTTGTCATTTTTTGCTACTAATTCTGTGGCAGAATCCAACATTGTACTTTGAAAGAGTGTGACTATATTACTGCTACTTGCAGGGTCGAGGAAACAGTGGTGCGTGAATGAGAATGTACAAGACACCTTGTGTGTATGTGATATAGGTGATCTGGCCCAACAGGGACTAATAGCAGATGTAAACTCAATTTCATTGTTCAACTTGTCCTCCTAGTCAGGTTAGTTTGAGAGAAAATTTGTATAATACTTTAGTGAAAATAATTGTTAAGATATGTAGAGCACATTTCATATTATCTTATCGTCACATATGGTGCTTTAGAGATCAACAAGAAAGTTAGGTTTATTTTCATGATCAAAGTTCACTTTTCTTTGGTTCAATGCCAAAACAAAATAAACATTTCAAGTGGCACAACGTCTGCACTCCATGACATTTGGCACTGAACCATTCAAAAGCGTCGTAATTGTGAATGAACCACCGTTTTGGTCGATACGTTACCGCCAGTTGCCATGAATTTTCAAAGTTTTCTATTAACAATGAGTACTGATGGTAGTTTCTTAGCAGTTTAAATCAAGACAAGGCAATAAAGGAATAAAACAGAGGCAAAGACAAACTGAGTATTTCAGTCATTTATTACTCAATGTGTTAAACAACCAATACTCTGTCTTTTTTTTTTTTTGTTATTGTATTGTACAACTCTTCCCTATTATCAGTATTTACAAACTGGGGACAAACTGACCATACAAAAAGAAAAAAATGGAGACAAAGACCTTGTTCAGATAAAAAAAGATGCAAGGAATCTTCAAAAATTGTGATTTTACTAGTAAAATGATCGGTGATGATGACATAGGACTGATCTTTTATTTCTTGGTCAAGTAGTAAGTATCCCAATCAAAAAAATGCACATCTGTGTGCCAAAGCAATATTGATTTTCAGTATTTGGTATAAGCCCGTGGCATTGCCATAGAGTGAAAATGTGTTTCAACACATGCTCTGCAACGAAGTTCCCGCCTAACGAAAGAGCTGGTCACTAAATAAAATGCAGGCTTCATCACTCATTGGGAATATCGGATAAACAAGATACATAAACATGTCAACTACCAATTACAGGAACTTAGACCAAATAAAAAGTTTCTTGTCTAATCTTTTCAGAAAATTTTCACGTGCAACCACAACCCCTAATTTTTTAGTCAAGAACTGGAAAGGCACATCCACAGCTTACAAAATTAAACTGTCCTTGCATACCTTACCACTGTATTGATGGGCGCTATGTTGCAAATACATTGCTAGAAACATGTAGAGATGATTTCTGCAGTTGAGACAAAATATTTTTAGTGAAACATCCTACTTTTTGTAGTACATAAAATCAACGCAGCGGGACAAAAAGGGTGTAGGTGGTGACAAGAAACCATCTTTTCTTTTTTTTTTAATTGGCCTTAGAGTGACTTGATTGGTTCTCTTGGTTTATTTTCAGCAGAACCATCTTCTGTTTTCACAACAGTTCAATGGTTCATAACAACTCTTTTCAGCTTAAATATCTATTGCATTAAAACCACATTCTGCACATTACAAACTCAAGACGCTTGTAGGTGTGCTATCTACTTGTCACAGTCTGAAATAACCAACACCGGGACTTCGCTCAATGTTCCTGTTAGGAAAGAAAAAAATTGCAAACATGACTACAATCACCTAGGGGTGTATCACTGACCTAGAGGACAGTATGTGGACAAGTGGATGGTGACAAAACTTCATTCAGTGGTTGATATACATAGTATGATGGATCAGTACGTCACATAGTCAAAAACATTTTAGTTTAAGCGTGCTGACTTTAGGTTCAGGACAGACGACATTCAAGGAATTCCCTTCATTTGATATAAGCAATAAGAACAATACTTTTGCACTAAAAGAGTGATGTCATATTCAGGATGATCATAAATTAAACAATAATAACCAGGTGGAAACAAAGAAAACCTATGAAGATGAAAAGATTTCCTTTTTCAGTCCTACAACCCAAAACGAGATTTGCTACTTGTTCTTCTGTTCTTTTCCCCTCCACAATGGAATCAGTAAAATCGACCTCGGTTTCGCCCACCCCTTCCTTTGTTTCTGTTGTAGTTACCGTAGTTGGCTGCAAAAAAAAAAGGGATACAAAACCGGTGAGTCAATAGTGAAAAGTAAGACGAATGAGACCAACGTCAGTGTCAAGGTCACTTTGATCAACGAAAATCGTGATGGTGGACACCATACTGTAGCACAATACTAAAGGGTGAATGCTATAGCAACCGTAGTAATAATAGCACACTATTAAGGGTGGATATCACAGTGCACTATCACTGTGTGAGGGTTAAAAGGTGGATAGAAGTGCACACTTTTATAGGGTGGACAGCACACCACACTATTTAAGGATGGAAAATATAACACTATTCTAGGATGGATAGTAAAACAAACTAGTAACTGGTAGGGGTTAAAGGGTGAATAGTTTCGTCCACTTTCAACGGGTGAAAGTTAAAGGGAGGATAGCATAACACTCCATTAGAAGATGGATAGCATAACACACGATGAAAGGGTGGCATTAAAGAATGGATAGCACACCATACTATTAATAGGTGCAGGTCAATGGATGGACAGCATTGAATACCATTAAAAAATGGATAGCATAACACCGTGGCAAGGTTATGTTTACAAGGGTGGCTAGCATGACCCACACTCAAAGGGTGGATAGCATAGCACACTTTGAAGGTGGGGGCTTAAAGGTATAGTATGACCCATTTAAACTATGGATAGCATAACACTATTAAAGTATGGATGGCATAGTCCACAAAAGAAAGGGTGAATAGCATACCGCACTATGAAAGGGTGGATAGCATAGGATACTTTTAAAGGACACACATAGCAAACCAAAGTGATCATCATCTGGGATCAAAAACGACTCTAACATAAATCCCCAAATCTGTACATTGTTATAAGTTCGTTCCACCACAATTTGCCGTCTCTTGTGTTAAACCGAGAGAACTCTTCCTTCTGCAAGTTCCTCACTGGAAGCACATGTAATACCAGATCTTTTATCACTATGTATTTCATCAAAGCAGATGTAACATGAGAAGATCAGAAAGAGAGCTTAGATGACAGCAAAGCTGAGTGTTCAAGATATTAAATACTCTATTCCCAACCAACTGTTATCACTTAAATGTTATGTCACTCACAGGATCCCCAGTTTCCATAATTGGCATCTCCTCCTGTTGGTGCCCGGCCGGCCTTGCTGCTGTACTTCCCGCCTGGGGGGCTGTACGGGGTACCCCTGGGTTTCTTGCCGCCAGCAGAAACTTTCTTATCTGATTCAAAAGTTATCGGTGTAATATTTGGCCTCTTTGTCCTGTAATACAATGGAAATGGCACATTTTCAAATTATTACAGCATATGGGAAACATAAAATTGAGTAGTAACTTGCACTGTAATCAGCAAAGTAATAACTTACTGATGGTAAATATGGAACAGTGTGTAATAGTGGCATCCATGCTGAAAATAGCTCGTCAAAGTTTGAAGCAGACAGCCATGACACTACAGCAATGGTTGCGCTATATCAGTTTTAAGTTTTATCCTTTGCATTTGTTGAGACGGACAAACTAGACATGAGCGATATTTTTTTTTTTTTGTTGTTGACGTTGTATATAGCAATCAAAAGACAATGCAATTATGCAACATTCGAGGGTGTCTGCATTTTATTCATCAGGCTAAAAAAGCAAACATCTATTACATATATATAGTTTCAAGCCAAACGTATAAAGTAGCTTCCAATGTAAACAAGTATGCAGTGCTTCCAGTCAACCATGTCCAAAGTACTTACTATGGGTAGCAAGCATATATTACTCCAAGCTAAGGATGCACCAAGTACTTACCACATGCGACACATGTTAATGATGCAGGCCACGTGTGAACTAAGTACTTATTACTGATAATAATTAGATGATGCTCAAAGACAAGAATGTTCCAAGAACTTAATACGGTTATAACTAGGATATGATCCAAGCCAAGAGTGCTTACTATTTGAATCAGGCAAAAATAACGCCAAGCCAAGGGTGCGACTCTGGTATAAATATACCATTAAAGCTGTGTAATGAAGGTCAATTCTTCCTTGTACTTACGTTGGTGTATCTTGACTGGTTGCAGTTCCCTGCTTCTGAATTGGCTTCCACGAGAGAACGATAGTACTCTTGTAAGATGGTGGATTATGCATTAAATCCTGGAAAGAAATACACACAACAACATGATGAATGAAATCTGATCATCTCCTTACATTGACAGATAGGGTTTTTCAAGACTTGCAATCACAGGGGTTGTTATACGCTGTCGGGTCGGCCTGTTAGGAGGATCAAAACTACTACTCTGCACAGTAATTATGCTCAATATTCTAATACACTCAGCATAACTGGGACATAGTTCAATTATTCAGTAATGTCACATGTTAATTCAGTCATACGTTTATTCAGTACCAGTATTTCAGCACAGTCACACACTGTGTATGTGACCCTATTACCAGATATATAGCTTTTA
Organism: Stichopus chloronotus; assembly: GCA_021234535.1. Taxonomy (NCBI): domain Eukaryota; kingdom Metazoa; phylum Echinodermata; class Holothuroidea; order Aspidochirotida; family Stichopodidae; genus Stichopus; species Stichopus chloronotus. Next base: position 15,880,676 of record CM037847.1, read on the forward strand.
CTGCTACATAACATTGAAGAGTAAGTGATCCCTGCTTTTGTGTATTATCACTATTTCATTAATTAACAACTTGAAAGTTCAACAGCATTCATCAATGTTTTCTAAAAAATTTGAAAACCGGATGGCCACATTTGGGACTCCAAATAAGCACATGTCTTACAAGAATGGTTGACTGGCTGAGAGTGGATTTACATACTTCAGCATAAAATAATTATCTGATAAATTAATTTGATATTATCAAATCAATGGCACATGGGTGGAGTATGAATCACGTTTATAATACAAGATCAAAATTTCAAGCGATACCTAATGATACAAATTTGAGGCTTCCATGTTTATCGATTATCAACTTTGAAACTTTGTCCAGTTCTACATGCGACACAGAAATTCTTACCACACAGTTGCCATGTCTAACCAAGATGTTTTCATTATTACTGACACAAACTTAAGAAAAAAAATGTCAGAAGAAGGCCCTCAAATTCCAAAAGAGCCCCTTGTAGGACTTCCTCAAAAAATGTAGTGAGACACTGAGAAAAATCATGTTAGCCGTTATTTTTTGTACAGAAAGTCTAGATAGCAGCTGCAGAAGGGGATCCAATGGGTAGAATGAGGCACAGGAAAACAATTACTGAATGCCAAGCTTGGAATTGTAGCATATTTTGTTGCGATGTTTACCAGTATTTTACCGAGAAATAGACTTGCATATCACTGGAGATGAATGGCATGTAAACATTTTCTGGTAGTGCATTTTAAACTCTGACGTAGCTTCAAAATTTCAAAATTTTGATAGGAACATTGTACCACTACCTTTATTAATGTGTTAATGTTGGACGTTATCCTCAGAGCGACGACTTTGATTTTGTTTTCGTCTGTTTTAAGTTGAACACCTGTCTTTCCTTTCAGGGCTAGCCTCAACTGTTTCATTGAATGCTGCACTCCCCTTGCAAAATACTGAAGCCTACAGAGAGAGAGAGAGAAATTTACACCAGTGTTAACAATGCATACAAAATGGACTCTAGCAGAATATTGGAAACCTGAAGAGAAAATGAAAGAAAAAAACACCAGCTACTGAGTCGAAGGCTACACTAATCTTTCAAAATACCCACAATAGTGGAAGGGAGGAGGGGGGGGGGGGGAAATTGTGGTGTAAATGTAAAAGCTAGACATATCGCAAAATACCACCACCAGCAGGGGAAAGCAAACACTAACAATACAGATACAAGCATATGGCTTTCTGTCAAAAACTGCAGCCTGAAATGAAGAGACAAACAAAAGGACAAGATGCAAAAAGAATAGGCTAGTGTAGATATCTTTGTGAATTTCATTGCAGCAGTTTCATTTGCCTTGGGATGTTTCTTCTCTTAACAACTCATTCTATCCTGTCACGTTTGAATGTGATCACGGCTCCATCCAAACTATTCACTCACCTGATTCTGAAATCTTTCAATCTCTCGCCATTTTCCTCAGCTGCCAAGAAGTCCGATTGTTTCCTGGCCAGACAATGGAATGCATGCATAAGACATTCAACGACCGAAAACTGCAACTGGGGATCGTCGCCGACCTCCTCCTCTTTCTCGTGAGCTTGTTCATCTTCTATACCAGCAGGAGGTAAAGGCATATATTCCTGATGAAAATAACATGGAGATGACAAAAAATATTGATCAATATAAACTTTCAAGAGAGTAAAAATGATAAAATAAAAATCGTTCATTTGGCAAATAAAGATCAAAAGACAGGATGTTAGGATGCAATTATAGAAAATATTTGGTCACTTTGCTGTTAATAATGAATGCTGCTAATAATGAAATGGTTATGCAACTCAGGAAGGGTATCAACTTGGACGATCGACTGGCAATTTATACCATCTTTCAGTTGCTTCTCATAGATGACAACACACACTGTGTATGTGCAGCTGAGCTAAATGTAACATAAATACATCGAATATAAGGTGTTTGAAGTCTGATATAAAAAAAATGGGTGGCTTCTGAGAGAACAAAATTCCTCAGAATTGAAAGACCCTCACCAGCAGGCTGTTGTAAAGGTTCAATATGTGTGGCTCAGCGGGAACCTCCCCGCAATGCGTCGCCATTTCTGAGAGGTACTTGAGGATCTCTAGGTGTGCTCCATTCTTGTCATCTTTGTCATCTCCTGAGGATGGTTTCTCTGTCTCTTTCTTCTTCTCCTTTGGTTCTTCCTTGTCACCTCCTTCCACAGATTCTCCTTCTTTCTCCTTGTTCTCGCCCTCCGTTTCTCCTCCCGCTTCTCCGTCCTCTCCTGATTTGGCACCATTTGACTTTTCTGCCTCTGAGGGTTTTATTTCCTTCAAGACAGGGATGACTTTCTCGCAGAGGTACAACACAAACTGTGTCGATGGAACATTCCTCTGGAGAGAAAGGATGATGAAATTAAGTAACCTCACAAGAAAAACATTCTAACATAGCCCATTCAATGTAGATTGCAGTCTAGTTTCAATATTAACAAGATTTCCCTTGCCCTTTTCATTTCTAAAATATTAAAACATTTTTTTCAAGTGATACCCCTCCTGTCAAGAGGACTATGGACAGGTCATTTGATTAATTTGTTGAGAAAAAAGCTGTCCATTTTAGTCAAATTTAATTTCAAAGCAAGATTTAAAGGCAAGTCATATGCACTGCATTCCTAGGCTTATATCACGTCTAGCACCCTGAAAACCAACATACACTCCTTGGATTTGCCTTATGCAGGGAGGGCATTAGAAAAAAAATCACAAAACAGAGATGTAAAAATGGTTGTTTAATCAAGGATGAAAAAGATAAGAAAAAAACACTTACAGAGAAGAGAGGAACTGCCTGCTTCAGACACTGAGTGAGTCTGTCTACCAAATCAGGTTCGCTTGCCTGAAATTGAAGAAAATATGTTTAACGTGATTCACGCGAGGGTAATGATTACGTTCCCTGTGTATGTCTAGAAAGTGCATTTTGTCATCAAAACAACACATCAATTACAGCTATCAGTCTTTTATATGGCACTATTGCAGTCGAGTCACTACAATCTGGGGCCAAGACCGATACCGAGTCACTTCCTTCCGAGTTCGAGTCACCGAGAATATATCAGTACATGGTAACAGTCTATCATCTTTGCAGGGCACACTGAATCCACAACTGTTTAACTCATATGAAAAACAATTAACAATGACATGACTGTACCTGGTTCCTTTCTCACCTGCAAAAAGATTACAGGTCACATGTTTGACACACAGGTAGAAATACTGAAATAGTATAAAGCAACGATGCAACCTTGAAAAGCTGTCAAGATATACATATACAATATTACAAGTATCTGCTCAAAATCTTTACCCAAATGTAACAAAAAGGACATTAATGTACAATGAAAGTCCAAAATAACTCCACTTAAGTGCATAAAAAAATCCCTAAAAACTTAAGATAGCCCACGAAAAATGGGATTCCAACTCAGGATTTTACTTTGCAACGTTTGTATGAATGGTGCTCTTTCCTGGAAACATGTCATACAAACTTTAACATTCAATTCAAATCTGCAATTATTTGGGCATAGAATGTTATTACACCTAAAGCCCTTTCGGAGGTGGCTAACATTTGTGTCTTATGTCACACTGTTTAGCTACTGAGTGTAAGAGTTTTTCAGTTTTGTCGAGTGTTTACTGCATGCAGTCTTTATCTCTTGCTCACTTCTAAACTAGGCTTACGTTACTTTTTCTGGCCACACACATTCGTTTGGCTGCAAATAAATTCTGGATGACCAGAAGATAAATTTGGCATCACTTTTTAATATTCTGCATCTGCTCAGAAGCAATAAACTTTATAAAACGTTTGGAAATTTCAGAGAAACAAGCAGCCATGTAGGGAGAAGACAGGAACAACGTGACAAATGAATATCTCTGCTATGTTACATTGCTTGGCTATTGTATGAGTTCCCTGTCGCAGGTTCATGTTGTGTTCCTGTTCTCTTATTCTTCTGTTCTCATTGCTCTTTTTAGATTATTTTTTTTTTTGCCAACTTACGATGAATTCACTTTGGAAATCAGCCTGCTCAACAACGAGGTCAATCAGTTGCTTCCTCCCCTGTAGCGACTGCATCGTCTTTGTCGAAGAGAGAATTTTCATGAAAGATATGAATTCTTCCCCAGTGACATCTGACAAAGCCTATTTGTTGGTGGTGTGAAAACGGATATAACGGGAAAAAAAAAAGCAACGTATTCAAATTTATGAGATCAAAATATCAAAGGAATCTGATACAAAATAAACTGTCAATGATTATCAGTTTTCATGGAATTGCTGTTACTTGCTTAAAATCACAGGACTATTGAAAATAAACCATACACACGTTTCAATAAGCCTTTCAGGGTTTCCCCTGGGTTTTTCAGAGTAGGAGGCGGCGAGGGCGAATTATTTGACGCCGCCATGAATTTCGGGTGCAAATCCGTACTAAGTAGGTTCTCGGAATTAGGTGATTTTGACCATGATAGTAACAGGGTCGGAAAAAGTGTAAATTTTCCGGGAGACTAATTACCATATAGTCGGAGTTTCCCCCTAGACCTAACATGGAGCCGCAGGCGTCATTCGATAGCGAAGCGATTGTCATACCAGCATGGGGTCAATGGGCCCGCCATAGGGCCCCTTGTGGGGTTCATGGACGATCATGGTAGGGGTCCAGGGTGCAAAGCAGCCGGAAACTCAGCGATTTTAGCGTTTTTAGACGTGTCCGAATCATTTGAAATCCATGCTTAATTTCAACTCTACAAGTTGAAAACTGTTACTGTATCCAGTGAAAACACGATAGTTCAATCAGAAAAAAATAATTGATATTGCTTCAAAATCAAAACGTTCTGTGAAATGTTGCACATGTCATGTAGAGTAAACTGTATTACATACATTTTTGATGTTGAAATGTCCCTCAAAGTTTCGTGAAAAGAATCACATAAGATCGTGCGCAGCCTTCCGAAAATTTGAAGTAATGATATCCTAACGCAGTGGACGTATATCGAATAGCCTAACCACCTTGGCAATTCATATTTCCGTATTACAGGGAAGTTGCAGGTTTCAGAGTTTTTTTTGGGGGGGGGTTCATTGATCCTACTAGTAGTCACTTTAAAATGTTTGGACTAAAGGTTTAAAGAAGCAGACTATTGGTTTCATGAAATGTTTTGGACATAGAAATATTAGTTCGTTTTTGTATTTCTGTGGGTTGTAATATGTCCGCCAGCTGTCATACTGCAGATAATTTGCGCATGCAGGCGTGGCAGGCCTAAGCCTATGCTTTTTAATTGACATTGAATGGAGTAAAGGAGGCATACGCAGACTCTTCTGCATACATTTCCCAACGGTTGTTTTGTCACATATATAACTTGAAAAATATTGATAATGAGTAAAAAACAAGGGTTTTCTTTTACACCAATAGTAATTTACTTCAATTTTTGTTGAAGATTGAAAGTGGATGGGGCATTTGGGATACACATTTGAATGGATTTATTCACCGGTTATTTTCGGACGTAACTATTTAGGAAACCACATGTGTGATCTCTACCATTCTCTGGTATGTACAAGATAAACACGGCCAGAATGGAGAAGCGGATTTCCCGCGAGACTCCCCGGGAAGGAGCCTCTGGCTTCCTGACTTTTTCCAGCCCTGGATATAAATGTGTGAGGCGGTAATTACGGCATTTTTTGGCGAGGCGGTCTTAAAAAGTTGCGAGGCGGCCGCCTCTGCAATTAAGTACCAGGGGAAACCCTGCCTTTTTGCAATTGCCACTGTGCATTTGAAGATTCCCAAAATCGGAAGATAAATGAACACCCACTCCTACCTGGTACAGGTGTGCAAAAACTGAGTATATTTAGCAGATATTCAAGTCCTCTTTGTTGTAACAACAAATACTGCAGACGGTTTGGACCTTCAACTGTGTGTCTTGAAACAGCACAGAAAACCAGCATTTTTATCTAAAATATTGTAATGTAATTTATTTTCCAAGCATCCCACAAATCCTTGTGCAAACTAAGATTGTCAAAAGGCTTACGAACAAAACAACAAACCCTCAAATTCTGAGGTTCATTTCTAAAGAAAGTTGGGCCGACTGAGATGAGCATTGTGAAAATCACAAAACGTCAGCATCAAATAAAAATAGGAAGTAATTAAAATGGAGTGTTACCTCTTTGCACTTTTGTATAAGGACTTCCTCGACCTGAGTGGTAAGAATATCTTCGGGGAATGTCTTTATTTTGTTGCTCAAAAACTTGATGGCTCTGTCTCTGACAAGATCATCGCCGGTCAGTATTTGGTTGAACAGACCACCAAGAGTATCTATAACGGTGCAGGATAAAATACAGAATCGAACTTGCATACTTCTTTCTTACAAACATTTTTATGTTTCATGCAGACAAAAAGAGGTTGTGCTTCACAAATCACAAACTTCCACTTTTGATGTTTCAAATTCCAAGGTCAAACCCTGGCATTGTTTGTTATGTCAGAAACTAGCGATAGATAAAAAGAAAGTGTTATGCAGAACATGATGATGCTTTAGACACTTGGCAGGGCTTGAAATAGGCTTGAAACAAGCTTGAAGAAGGCCACAGCCAAAATGAGCAAATTGGCTATACTGTATGTCTACCTTCTTTTAAAGGTCTTTACAGAGGGACACCACTTTTAAATTAAGGTTTTCACACTTACTTTCAGCATCCAACTTAAACAGCGCCATCAAAGCACTGTTAACCGTGCTTGTATCTTGTGGGTCATCAGACTGTAGAAGCTGCGTCAACACATCGGCTATGTGAAAATGATTGTCCGGAGAAGCCTTGCAGAGGTTAGGTAACTCTTTGATAGCTTGCCGCCTGATCTGTAGAAATATTTAGACGTCAAAAATATAAGCAAATACTTTGAAACCAAAATTACACTACAGCATTTAGTATATTGCCAGTATCTCGTTATGACTGAAGTTCAATGGTTTGTGCTTACTGTGCAATTACTTATGTTCCCTGCAGCTCAGTTTCAGAATCAGCACGCTGTCATGGCTTTATCATGGACCCTACACCATGCTGATTGTGGATAAACATCAAGACTGGCTTACTCTTTTCAAAAAGTGGTCAGTGAGTTACGAGGCAGGCTCGAGCCAATCAGTCCCAAACCCGCTCCTGGCAAGGCCATTTTATTTACCCATCTGACGAATGAGAAGGTATCCCCCGATCTTTTGCCAGTTTGTAAAAGGTTGGGAGAGGTGGAGGACTTGTCCAGCCCAGAAGTATAAGAACATACAGTATGAAGCAACCTGACATGGACAAGACCTAAATCAGACAACAGGAAATTGAAATTGCCATTACCAGAGAGTCCATTCAGCATCATGGTAGAATAGCTTTCCTGAACAAGCAATTGTGAGTCCCCAGAATATTTCGAATTGGCTCCATAGTGATTTGATCTAGGGACCTACAGATTAGAGGATGAAAACTGTAACTAGCAAGTCATCCTAAAACCAAATGGAAAATGCATATTTTCTTTCCCAAGGAACAGTAGTTATCTGTTCCAGCACAGTCTGAGTCTATCTAACATTCAATCAGTCAGTTAAACTTTAAACTACTATATTCCTTAAACGGATGACACCAGAGTACATATCCCATTAACGAATGACAACAGAGTATCGTACCCCTTTAATGGATGACAACAGAAGGTTACTCACTGAACTATCTTCATCTTCACATAAATCCAGTTGAGAATGAATGGCTTTCTCCGACAAAGATGGGAAATGTTTGAAAAACTTTGGTATGAACTGAGCTGCCAAGCGTTTCTCTGACGTTCCACCCTCGACGGCTGACAAGATAGAGTTGTAAGTATCTTCATGCTACAATGGTATAAAGAAGACACGTTTAGACTACAGATTTAAGGAAAACAATTCTTTGTCGGGTAATTCGGAGTTTGCAAGAAGTAGAAAGGTTCCCTTCTACTTCATTCATCAATTTTAAGCTAGTCCAATTCCAGAACATCTCACGACAATTTAGACAGCCTTGTCAACGGTTACGACGTTCTTCTTATTTACTGTGATTAACTCAGAGTTCAGCGCTTTGCACTCTTCCTGAAATTAACCAATTGGGGGAGAGCAGTAATATTGGCAGAGTTGTTTGATTGAAATCAAGATGATTACAGTCATGCTTTTTCTTTTCCTTTCCTAAAGTGATGATTTTAAGGCATATTTTACTGACAACTGAAGAGGCTCTCAGATAAAAGAGAATAATTTTTCAATGCAGACACTTCAAACATGTCATTATCTTGTTTATAACCTAAAGATATTGCTGTTTGGAGAAAGACTTCTCTAGTCAAGAAAGATTTCTAGTTGCCTCAAGGTTACCAAAAGCCATGTAAAAGTGGCAAATTATTACAAGAAGTCTTTGTTTTCCTTTGAAAATTGATGCCGTCGTTCAAACTTGAAATTTTTACATAGTGAAAATGTAGACTCCAGGGGTACATTGTAGATTTACCTTAAAATATTTCAGAAATTAAGGTCACATCTCTTAAACTTTTGTAATGTTTCTTTTATGACAGTCAAGGTTGCAAAGTCATACAAGGGTTATTCAAGAATTGTGTCTGGGTGACATCACAGATTTCCAAAGTCCAATGAATCATTCAAAATAGATATTATTTAAAAATTCAAAACTTTCACATGAAACATGCCATTGGGGTATGGTTTCCACAAATAATAGTCCTAATTTTTATTGTCTTCTGTGGCCAATACCTTTTAACTGATTTATTTGATTGAAATCAAACAAATTGATTAAAATCACTGACTTAAAACATGATTTAAAAGACAAAAAAGACACCAACCCTGGGTCAAATATGGGTCAAGTGGCCTGCAGGCCCCTCCAGTGAAAAAAAAAAGGGGAGTGAGAAAATTATTAAAATACAAAAATGTAATGTGTTGGTGCACTGTAGCTGGTAGGGTGCAGCATATGGCTTGACAGGGCGATATCCTGCATCAGCCATCAAAAGAACAAATACAAAACTTGGTAGTACCTGCTGGATACCCCCGCCACTTTTCAATGTAAATTTGGTGTCGAGTCGCCTTCCCAATGGTTTATTATAAAAGAACTTTTCAGCCTCAACCACTTTAAGAACTATTCTCCATACATAAGAAGGGGGTTTTGAGAATTGCCTAAAAGTCCACTGACACTCTAGTCTGGGGTGGAATTGTGATTCTTTGGATAGGCTTTCCACATCATTCTAAATGACCCAATCCCTGTTTCAAGGAAACTTATTTGGGGACGAGTCTACATGCATGTTCTGTTGGCAAAAGCGTTCAAAATCACCTGGAACTACAATCTGGAGGAAAGTCATGGTTGCAGAGATAAAAACAAATGATTGTAATGTCATAGTGAATGATGAAATACATCTCCCTTGGACTCCATTATGGTGTGGAGTCATGTTCACAGTCTCCAGTGGTGTTTATCCAGCTACATCATCTTATGCATGGAAGTTATGAGATATTCCACTGGGACTAAAATTTGAAGTGGAGTCATGGTGGTGGTGATGAAAACGAATGATTGGAAAAGTCTTGGTGGCCCACTGAGACAGGAGTCTTGGTCGGGGTAGCAGTGCGTACATAGGCCTTGTAGTTATGAGATATTCCACTGGGACTAAAATCTGAAGGGGAGTCATGGTCATGGTGGTAGTGATGAAAACCAACAATTGGCAAAGTCTTCAGTGGTAAAGATTCTGGGGCAGGGTATTCTGCAGTTGTACCCAAGCTCGATTTACTTCAAATTTCAGGAAATACAAAGGAAATTTTCAATTCCAGTTCCACTTCAGAGAAAAGAAATTCAGAATGTGGCAGCGCTGTGTCAGACTTTACAATTTGGAAGGTCATTCAAGCCACGATTCTCCTTCTTTTGTAACACTAACACAGTACACAAACGGTTTCCCTAACCTGAAATTGAACCAATGAGTAGGCCTATTGACATTGACACACAGGGGGACAGTGTAGGCTAACTGAGGCTACTGTACTACTATTACTTTGGCATTAGGCTAGATCTTGCTTATTTCAAGAAAAGAAAACAATAAAATCACTTCTTCAGCTTGGCTTTACCTCTCCTGCTTTATCTTTAGCGTCGGCGAGAATACCGTAATCTTTGTAGAGCTGCTCGACGGAAGCCATTACGGGGCAGATTATATGACAACACAGTAGACTAACCAAGGATGCAATTGGCTTGCCAATGTAGCGGCTGCAGCGGTCACATCGATTACAACGTACACTGGACGTACATACAGTACACAAACTCACTATAGCACAGAACCCACGCCGGATGATTCTCATAGAAATAGCCTATGGAGATAACATATTCAATTCAATTTCAATTCAATTTATTTCTACCATCATCAAACAACTTCACAAGAATGTCAGCACATATCAGAAAATATTAAAACTTATTTTAGAAATAAATACAAGCATCAAAATAAGCTTGACTTTAGTAATTGATGGGTAGGGGAGCCAGAAGTAAGCAGAACTTTTCGAGTCTGGTCCCTTAAGAAATACACAAGTGAATGAAACAAAAGAAAACAGAAAAGTAGGGTAGAGAAAGGAAACACCAAGATGGAAAAAAAACAGGCAGAATACAGATGCACTCATCAAAGGTAACCAAATACAATTAAATATCAATGGCCAATGAACTAAAAAGATACTTCTTTAGGGTACGACTTGAAAGTATGAATATTTCTTTTACTTTTTATCTCACTGGGCAATGAATTCCATAGGGTTGCACCACACGTACGAGTTTGGGATTGACTAACTTTTGTTCGAGAACAGGGAATATGAAAATTACTTCTAGAACCGGTATTAACTATATAGAGCGTTGTTGTAGGTAAAGAAGTCGCTGAAGGTAGGGGGTAAAAGTCCATTGTGAAATTTAAACATAAAGATGCCCAACTGATACTTATGAAGCTCACGAACAGGTAAAATATTAGCATTGATAAAAAGGGGAGCGGTATGGGCAGTGAAATGAGCGTTGTGAATATTCCTCACAACTCTTTTCTGCATACATAACAAGTTGTTCAAATATGTTTTACAAGTGTTGCTCCATGCTAATATGCTATAATTAATATGAGGTAGAATTAAAGCATTGTAAAGTGTAACCAATGTACTTTGGGGAATAAAATTCTTCATTTTACATACATCTAATCACACTGATATGAGCCAGTTCTTACGAAAGCCTACTAGTGCCATTTACATAAATATTTTCAATCTGTAATTACAGATTAAAGGCTGTACAGTATTACATCACCCTAATTGCTATATTTTTACCTCCCTGAAAGCAAAATTCTCAACTGGTTCTAAGTTACAATACTCTAAGATTGACAGCAAATTCGAAAGATGCAGAGCAGCTCGTATTACACAGCATACACAGGGATCCATTGTTTTGATTACACATGTTGAGATTTTAAGACAATTTAAGATATGCTGAGGGAGGGACTAGAGGTAGGTGGTTGGGAGAATTGGAACTGTCTGGGGTGGTGAGTTTTTGTCTTTAATAATCTGTAAATACAGATTATTTACATATTCATCTGTAATAACAGATTATTAATCTGATATAACACATTTTAACAATTTTAACCGATTATTAATCTGCAAAAACAGAGTATTAATCTGTGTTTACAGATCATTAATTTGTTATTACAGATTAATAATCTGTAAATAATCTGCATTCATAGATTTATTAATCTGTAATTACAGATTAAAAATATTTATATAGATGGCATTAACATACTTTTGTAAATAATCTTCAAATACAGATTAATAATCTGTAAGTACAGATTAATAATCTGTAATAACAGATTTTTATTCTGTTTTTACAGATTAGTAATTCGTAATAACAGATTGTATTCAGATTAATAATTTTATATAACATTTTAACAATTTTTAACGATTATTAATCTGCAAAAACAGATCATTATTCTGTTATTACAGATTAATAATCTGTCAATAATCTGTATTTACAGATTATTAATCTGTAATTACAGATTAAAAAATATTTATATAGATGGCATCAACATACTTTTGTAAGTAAACTTCAAATACAGATTAATGAATAATCTGTAATAACAGATTTTTAGTCTGTTTTTATAGATTAATAATTCGTAATAAAAATAGATTAGTAAATACGATTTATAATCTGCAATGACAGATTAATTATCTGTAATTGCAGGTTAATAATATTTTATTACAGATTATCAATCTCTTCTTACAGATTAGTAATATTTATATACGTGGCACTAGTGGACTTTTGTAAGTTCTCACATCGTACAGTGAGATAGGCTACACTTAGTGAACAGCATGTTTGTTTTGTAAACTTCAAGGACACTACGAGCCTGGGCAGAAAAGAGATATCTTCATCTTAACATTTCTACGTGTTCAGTCTCTAGTCAGGCCCGTAGTCAAGGTGGGGAGGTTGGAACTTCCCTTGACAAAAAATTCCTCAAGAGATCCGGTTTGCCGTGTAGTAAATGCATTCGCCCCCCCCCCCCCCCCATTTGCCCCTAGTAAAAATATTCAGTACCTTGTCTGGCTACTGGCTTGCTTGTAGTATAAACTTATTTGACGCATGTTATTTTAGTGCACTCGTCACTGAATTTTATTTCGAGGGAGAGGAGGCATTGCGGGAGAAACAGTGATTGTGCAGGAATTGAGGCACTATACCTGTCACTTCTCATGGCCCAGGCGGTGCCACCGCTGGTAAAGTTCGAATTTTCTGCTCATACTGGAGACTTCTCATATGCTTTGAAAATTCCAAATAATTTCTTAATAATTTTTGTCTTCATTCCGAAGCGAGAATGTACCGTATGATGTGAACTTTATAACTTCAGTGTGAGGGCCTCATGTTTATACTCTAGCTCTACACTGATCAGGATCAGCTCTCGATTGGCGGCCATTCCTTGACGGCCGAGAAAATTCTAGTATAGTCCCCTCCTGAAGGGACGAAATTGGGCCCCATTTCAGATCCCATTTCATTTTCAGAGGTAATAAACATGGAATTTGGGCAATTTTATTGTGAACGTTATTTGAACCTTTGAATGACCCATGGAAATCAATGGAACCCCCCCCCCCCCCACACACACACACACACATTCTCTGCCGTTGGCACCCATTCATTCCTATTGAGGTTCCCATGTGCATGAATCGGGAATTGAATCACGATGGGAATTTACAATGCATGATATGGGCTCTGTAAATGCACAGAAATTTGAGAGTCTCCATTTTCTATTTCTATGGGCAAGGTTTCTTAGTTGTCGCTAATCAGTCGTTTGTAACTTTAATGCTCAACAAGACTTGCAGAGCTGGTTCCGCGAAATGTCCTTCAAACTTTCCATCTGAGTCTCTAATTGTAACTATATTTAAGTTTCAAAGTAAACAGGAAGTCAAGCAGGAAGTATCATATTGTTGTATGCTCCTCAGTGTAATGTTTACATTTGAAACTCAAATTTTGAAATACCAAGGAAATGGCTGAAGGTCGAGCGGACATCCAGCAGGTAACTTACTGTACTAGGCGTAACGTTAGGTCTATGTATTGCTAAATGTTTGTCCTAAGTTCTCTAACATGATTTGGTTACAAACTTACCGTACATTAGGGTACAGAGGTTGTGTGTTCGCTGTATTGTAACTTACAGTAACAGTATGCACAAATTTGGCTAGTCACACGAATTAATACAACTAAATATCCCTCCCCATCAACTAAATCATTCACTAAGTTAAGCATCCAGATGCTGAGTCAAGGTTAAACCGTTAAACCCCAGGCCACGCTGCGACAGTGTCCAGCTCGGATGCTGAGTGAATTTGCATATTATGCAACAGGTTTTTCATAACCCCCTGCCCTGCAGTTTTGCACTACGACTTCCAGCTCAACTCAGCATCCAGCTCCAGATGGAGGCAAAGTGAATGTGAAGGGAGTAATGTAACAGGTTATATAAAATGACCCTGCTCACTGCTACTTCAACTCTGCATCCAGCTCCAGATGGATTAAGTTGATGTGAGCCAAGTAGCCACTGACTGTAAAAAGTCAAAAAATGCTCCTTCCATACACCTCCTTTGGATGTGTACACTATATACCTAGAAAATATGATTGAAAATACAAGTTTTCAGTACACTTACTGTCCTTAATTGGTCAATGCTGTGCATTGTAGTACTCCCTACCATTAAGTTACAGGACTGATCTGCAACCAACTGTTTATGCCCTAAAACTTTTCATTTGTGACGTTTTAGTTTGAATGTTTGGAGTGTATTATGCAGTTGGTTTGTAGGCACTTTTCCTCCCCATAATGCACTGCATTGGCAATTAGCAGCGTAGCCTACAGTCAACACCCTCATTTCAGTCAAAACTAATCAAAGACATGCATCATGCATGTATGTCAGTTGTTAAGCCACTGCGAATACACATCAATGATTTGCAAGGAACTTATTTTCTTTGTGGTGGAGTATTCTATAGTTGTACTCCCGCTGATTTCATTGAATTTGTATCAGTAGGCTGTAGAGAAGGTGCAACGCAAGTCTATCCGACTCCAAGTTAATATGTCTTAGGCACAGTAGACAAATTAGACTAAAGGTCAGTGGCCAGTACGTCAATCATCAGAACGAATTGCAGTACTTGTGTGCCAATTTACACTAGTGACCTACTATTCAAAGTAGATGGGGCAGCTCAGTTCTTCCACATTCTAAATTTCTTCTCCTTTCAAAATGCCCTGATAATGGTTTTGGTGTTTTCTGAAATTTACAATAAATCATGCTTTTTAGTACTGTGATAGCAGATTGATGGATATCACCCATCAAGCTATAGGCCTCATCCTACCACCTGCGATCAACTATATTTTCTGTATTTTAATCATTCATTCACTTCTTTTTTCCTTTTTCCAAGGCCAAAAGATGTCCTTAGCCTCCTCACTTATGGTTGTGCTATTAGCCTAAATATATCATCTATCAGTATCTAGAACTCAAAGACAATTACTGTGATTCAAAATCATAGTGCTTCAATTGATTATATGTTTTGAAATCTTTCGCATTTGAAATTACCAGAATTTGTCACGTTGTAACCGTGCACATTCCTGTTTTGCATCTGTTTACCTGTGCAGGTTTCTTCTGTTGATGATGATGAGCCCCTTAATGATGACTGGGATGATGACTTTGGTGGATTTGAAGGGGCTTCCCCAGTACCAGATGAGATCTCAGCTGAGATGACCGGGGTAGAGGCAAGCCCATCTCCGTGGGCAACGTACAGTCTTGGTAACTATTTGATGTTATTTTGGGAGATGGAGGACAAATAAACCACTGCTGGGTCTGGAAGTGGTTTCCTCAGAGAAGCATTTTCTCACGCCTTAAATTTGCTGCATGTGTACAGTCAAATGTTTGCCAAGAATTGTGTCATTTTAATCTCCTGTGCTGTCAGTTGCAATCCTTAACACTTAATGGTAGCACAACCTTCTGTACTGCTGAAAAAAAAAATCCCAAATTTTCAGAATTTATGCAGCTAAAGGAAGAAAGAATAAGAAAATGTCACAAAATTTCATGTTAACATTTAGAAATTTGCTTCAATAACTGAGTTGTATAATGAAGTTTCATTTATGGATGCCAAAATGTTTCTTGCTAAATAGTAGAATGGAACATATCTGTTCCTTCGTTGAGAAATTATACGACCATACAAGAAGAAAAGAGTGAAGTGATACAATGTCTTTCTGAAACAGGGATCAGTGACCACTGTTTAAGATCATTATGCAAATAGGGAAATCCTCTCTTGTATAACAAGAAAAAAATAGACTAATGAAATGGTTTTAATTCCCAAAGAGGGATCAGTGACCATTACTTTGTCATTGTCCCCTTGTACAACTCTCACTGTGGGCATGTGTCTTTGTTATTCTAGATCTGCTGTGTACCAATGATGTCATTGAAATATGTGCATTCTTTCAGCAGCACTAGTAATTTGTATGGTTGAAAAGATCTGGTGGGAATAATCAAGATGTTTTTCGAACATTCTGTTTCACAACATTTCAAAAACTTTTTTCTTTTTAATATCAAAACAGCTGCTGCTCCTCCAGATTTAGTACAGTCGCAGAACTCGAATGCCCTCATTCAAAAACCATCTCCAGCCACACCATTGGATGATCCAATACCCCCTGGAGGAGCTCCAGCATCCCAGCATGTAAGTAACATTACATCGATGTTGATTAAAAACCCTTCAACTTTACATTTCCATTTATTTCCACTATATAATATTTTCATTCCAAGAGATTGTTGTGCAAATGTTTGAGAAAAGTTTTCATCGATAGAGAGTCAGATATGACTTATCAATTCAAATCGATGACAGGTTTCCTCCCTGATTTAGCTTTGCACTTTCACCGTTCCTTTCTTTTGTTTTTTTTTCCTCATCTGGCTCAGAATATTCCATCCGGTTCATCAGCGGAGGTTAAATTATCGGATGACCTCCCAGAGTCGGAGAGAGGTCAACCGGAGGTCAATCATTCATCTTCTAATGCCCTGGATAGTATCGACGTTAATCTGGATGACCTGGTAGAGGATGATGATGCCCTCAGCAGACCTGATGGGGTAGGTCCTACTCTCCATTCTCTCTTTGTTATGAGGAGAGGGGATGCAATATTGTGTTCACAGAGTGGGGGGGGGGCAATGCTCACAACTATGTAGCTAGTCAGGGGACTGCGGTCGATCGTGAAGGGATGTACTGTGCAAAACATACTTTTTGTCAAAATGGCAAATATTCTGCCATTCTTTGCAATCAAAATCTAGTCACAGATTGCATCATTTTTAATTTCAGAATTCTTTAATGTAAAAGATTGTCCAATATGGGACAAGAAAACACCTTCTTTTAGCCCTAACTCATTGATCCATGTACATGCCACTATAAAGGCAATGGGAGGGAAATAAATATTGTCAGAGAAACCAAGATTACACTTAAAGGCAGTTCATAGTTCCATCTTATGTTCTATAGAGTATTAATTATACAATAAATAACATAGCAATTATCCTACTGGCAACTATATACAGCTGCATATGATAATAGGTCTATCAAAAGGCAACCGTCCAAGGCATTCCTTGCTAGAAATGATACTCTTCTCTCAAAATATCCAGACTGAGTTGACTAATCTCAGTCATCTCATAAAGTCTTGCATTCAACGCAAGATTCAACCAGCTAGTTCGGAATGCAAACGAGCCGTGAACGTCCACCCTCTGCACCAATTAATGAAACTGTATGATGAGCATTAGGCAGTTATGAGAAAGAGTGTATATAAACTTTTCTGTACAAGCCCTCTACAATTGATATACATTGCATTCTGCAAAGGGTACAAGTAGCAAGTAATGGCATAAATTCTAACCAAAGGTCTGTTCATGTTAATTAAAGACACATTTAAGAAAAAGTGAGTTAAAACTTGGTTAGTGCTGTGATTGGGTGAATAAAGGTCGTGGTATTTGAAGTAATGAAGCTAAGCAACCGGAGGCTGTGGATTTGATCCCCTGCAAGGTCACACTTCGATAGAATTTTTTTTGTCCAAAAGGAAATCTAAGGTCTTCCCATCAGAAATGACCTTATGAAACAAAGAGACCAAATTTGACCCCAAATTGTTAAGGTGGTAGTCACCTGATGTTAAGTTGTAATATAAACCAAAGGCTTCCTCTGCACATGTGTGATTGTTTAGCATCTTAATATAACTGCTTTTCAAGACCTGAATTATTATTGAACTTTTCCAGTCATTTGAGAGAATGATTTAGCCCAAATTGTAGTCGTCAAACAGATGAGGCATCCTGTGGAAGACTGTTCAGGCACATTTAAGTTGTTTTTTCTCTTAATTTTTTCTGTTGGTACTTAATTATAGATACATAATGCTAACTCTTATGTTTGGCAGATAGAAATCACTAAAAATCAACTTTGATCTCTTTTTTTTGTTTTCGTAAGCATTAAATTCGCAGTCACTTTGCTGGGCTATGTGTGTTTTTGTCAGTATGTATGTGTTTGCGGATACCTCTTTGAAAGTATGATCGATCAAGAAGGAAAGTTCGGTCCGAACTCTTTCTTGGTATGTGGGTATAATGCATTGAGTGAGTGCAAGAATCTTGTTGTTTTGTTGAGGTCAAATGTCTCAAGGTCAACAGGGGTAAACTTTCAGAACCCTGTGAAGAAATATCTCAAGACTGGAAAAATGCGCTGATCATACTTTTTTTAGGGAGGTGTGCCACAATATTAAAGTAAGTGATTAGGTAGGCAGTGCTGCACATTAAATTGACTTAAAAGTTAAAACTCTGGTTACATCATCGAAATGCATTCTTAAATTTTGTTTGTAAGTTTGTTTCATGGTATATAAAGTTTTCAAAAGTTATATGATGTATTTGGTACTGCATATAAAAGCCACTTAGGGAAGCCTCACAAGTCTAACCTAAGATCATCTCAGAGCAAGCCTTTGCTACCCATTGTAATAAGGATGACAACCAGACAGTAATAAGACATGCTCCAGTGCTCATATCTCCCGGTCTCCATTCATTGAGGTTCTGTGGCTTAGCACTCAAGCATATGGGATATACAGGCTGCATGATGAGCAGAAGCTTGAAGCTTTTTGGACCTAAGATGATCTTAGGTTAGATTTAGGAGACTTCCCTTACATTTGTGATATTTCTCTTCCACTTCGATCATATGTCTTAAATTTATTTTTTTTTTTGTAATCTGACTTAGATTCCTGACAGTGATTCCTTCCAGCAACATTCTACAGAAGATGCAGAATCAGTGAGACCAAAAGAACGCCCCGCCTCTCGCTCCGACATTCCTCCAGGGAATGAGAATACCACCCTGTCATTGCCACCATCTTTACCTCATTCCCAACATGACCAGCAAAGACTTCATGATTTACAGGAGAGATTTTCTGTAGCTGACCTTGAGAAGCAACAGTTAATAAAGGTGAACTTATTTTTTATAAAGATTTTCTTCTTTCAGTAGCTTAAAATTTACCAGAGCTGACATTCTTCCACACCACTATTACAGGCATGTCATGGTCGAATGATCATTTCAGAGGGTGAAAATTTTTGACACAACCTGTTCACTGCCTAAGCGCAGTGCTACTCTGGTTGGCGCAGAGCATACCAGAAATGTTTGACTAATTTTAACGCTCAGAACCCCAGAAGTGACACTTACATGCATCCTTGGTGGATGCTATATTGTTCATATGTGTAGGAAGGTCATTTTCAAGGATTGCGTATGCATCGTTCAGTCTGTTACGCTATGTGTAATTTCCAGTTTTAGCCGTTTTTGAGATGATTAGTGTCTCACATTTTAGTTTTAGAATTTTATGCTAAAAAGTATAAATTCGTTTTTCTCAGAGAAAACTATGTACAATACAGGAGATTTCCAAAGAAGTGGGAGATTCAGACATGTTTGCCCGTGAACCTCAGACGACCGGAAAATGCATGTGACACCCTCTCAATGCGTGTGATACCCGCCCAATGCGGGTGACACCCTCCCAATGCGGGTGACACCCTCCCAATGTGTTTGACACCCACCCAATGCTTATGCATGACTTATGCAATCCTCCCCCCCCCCACTCATTGTTGATTAAGAATGAATCTTTTACACATGGTCAATGTTTTATTCTGTAATAAGATATTTGGCTGCTCCATCTCTGTGCTCTGGAGTAGCTGTCAGTACAACTTTAATTTGCAGACTAATGTGAAC
Organism: Stichopus chloronotus; assembly: GCA_021234535.1. Taxonomy (NCBI): domain Eukaryota; kingdom Metazoa; phylum Echinodermata; class Holothuroidea; order Aspidochirotida; family Stichopodidae; genus Stichopus; species Stichopus chloronotus. The sequence continues at coordinate 15,900,373 of CM037847.1, forward strand.
TGTGCTGCATTGCAGATGCAACAATTGTCTGCCATTTATCTTGTGAGAGTGGAAACATTGTCAGAATGATTAAAAGCACCATAGTTACTTCACATTATGTAATAAATTAATGTGCAAACCTCGCATGACCTTTAATTTCTACCAGAATCATTCTGGGTTGCATTGCATGTGTTGTTCATCGTTGATGTAAAGGACAAGTTTTACGGATGTTTTGTATTCAAATGTGATGTATAAAAATAAATTTTATTTTTCACTCATTCAGTGAACCATTGTGTGATTTGAAAATGATCAAAATGAAACACATGTTGTCACTTAAATACGTTTTGATGTGGAGCAGGTAACAGTTTAAACAATGTCCACTTCAAGAAAAAAAACAACAACGTAGAAAATGGGGGGTGGGGAGGAAACGTGGTATTTAAGAAAGGCTGATTTGTCTGTCACGTGGCACACTTTCCATGAGACTGTAAAATTTTAATATTTAAGATATTTATATGTATATTTCAGTTATAAGCTTGTGATGTTCAGTTTTTTAAGGAAATTATCTAGAGAATTATTTTTTCAATTAGTTTAACAATTACCCCATGATACTTTATGTTTTGCCTGATGTACAGCAAAAGGAGGAGCTCATGTCACAACTCAGTAATTTACAAAGAGAGGTTGAAGAGAAGATGAAAAGCTCTGCAACACAGGGTAAAGTCTACCAGGAGATGGAGGCTAGGCATCAGAAACAGCTGGAGGAGATCAGAGAGGCAGGCCACCAGACACTGGCAATAATGGTAGAAGAATATAAGGTGAGAATGATGACAAACCTAAGACTGAAGAGGCAGGATGGTGGTAGAGGATACCAAAGGGTGAGGGGGGTGAGCGATGGAGGGTGGCAAGGAGTGACACAGTGGGGATGACAGAGAATGGTGGAGGGGAGGGGAAAGGAGAGAAGCAAAGGACTTGGTCTTGAACATAGATGGGATTGTTAATTGAAGGTAAAACATCCTTGAATTTAATTTTAAGCTACTAAAACTTGGGTTCAGGTTGGGAATACTGTGAGAGCTGTTAAAATTCAACCTTATTTTTGTGGTCGGGGGGGGGGGGGGGGGGTTAATGCTATATGGTCTTATCTGTTAAAATGATTGCATCACTTTCCGTTCATTGGTGATATTCAGCAGTGTAAGCATGTTTGCAGAGAACATAATGTGACAAGTACGGTGAAAATGAAGCTGTTGTGGTTTATAGAAGGGAAACGTAGTTGAAGACCAGGAGGAAATGTATAGGTCGTAGAAAAAAAAATTGCTGGTGAGGTCACTATGATTACAGATGTGACTAATTACAGTGTGCAACTTAGGTTTAGATTAAGAAGAAAATGAAACACACACACACACATAAAAGAAACTGAACGCAAAAACGTGTAATAGACTGAATTTTTCAAACCCGTCTAATCATTTCACAGGAATTATGCCGAAAGGCAGTGCTAGAACAGCAGGTGATTAGTGAGAGACAACTGAAGGAGGCGGTCCAGAAAGAGTCAGAAAGATGCCAAGAATTGATGAAAAAACAGGTACATGTGAGGACTATGTCCGAGTGAGAAATGAGTAAAATCGTTCAAAATGTAAAAACCATTCCATCGCTGACAGAGATCGGCAAACTCTAAAGCTGAAGTTTGGTTTGAGTGAATTACTTTTTGATAGGTTCACCTCTGAGAGAACCAAGGTTCTTTGAGCCAGATGTGTGAAGAGCAATTTGAAGCCCAGAGACTAAAGCACCATTCACACAACAGCGATTTCGGATCAGATTACTGTCAGATTTTTTTTTTTTTTTAAGTTTTGGATAAAATCTCCGTTTCTGGTCGGAGAGGACCAAACTTTCACCACTCTGTGTAAATATATTTTGTTTTTATCACATGGCTGTGAAAAAGAAAAATATACTAATTATTTTGTGACCTCACATGGACGTACAGCTTTTATCGGACTACGTGTGTCCGATAAAAGCGGTAGGTCCATGTGACATCACAAAAAAATGAGGTTACATTTCATTTATATAGTCCTCAACTGATACAGATCATATATTTATACACCTTGGCAATGTTTGGGTTCCCTCTGACTAGAGATGGAGAAGGTTTCAAATAAAACTAAAAAAATCAAACAGTAATCCGATTGGAAATGGCTCTAGTGTGAAAGTTGCTTGAGGCAGACTTCTCCATGCTCATTGTACATCCTCTTGTTCTTTATCAATCTGCATTCCTAAGTGACCTTTAAAATCGTCTAATCTCATGGGCAGCTTGGGAGAGGTTGGAACAAGTGATGGGGTGTCATGGCCTTGCCCTCACAGAAATATAGAGGGGGAAATGGTAAAATCTAAGACTGAAGTGCATGCATGTTGTTTTGATAGGGATTAGTAAAGTTGCTTACATGGTTAATGATAAAAAGTCAACTTGTCAGTGTGATAAATAGCTAATAGGGCAATTCAATCGTGAATTGGTAAAGGTTTCTTCTAAATATGTATTGTTTTTCCTCACTTATTTTAAACCCGGGAAAAAGTGTCCCTCCAGGGTGATCTCTGTCCAAAGATGTTTACTCGAATGTTTTGTTGAAATAAAATGAAAAGTGGCAACCTCACCCTCTGTTTTCAGGCCCGTATGCAGCGCTGTCAGTGGGGGGTGGGTTCGATTTTACTGCAAGTGGAACATTTTCCCGACAGTTATGACCAAGAAATGTAGGCCTACTATCATAGGCTAAGCGGAATCCTAGATCTTGTGGGGGGGTTTGTCCGAACCCCCTGCCCCCCTGCAGAAGAGCCTGGTTTGGTCTCATCTTGGAACGTGACTCTTGCCTTCATTCAGCAATTTCACATTTTGCTGGTTAGTGGTGGGATATATTCAAGTAATAAAAATTTGGTTGGTAAATCAAAACTTGTTGATGTCCCCAAATTATTAATAAGCGATCCAATGATTTGTTTCTCTGATGATTCAGTATTCATTGTTGACAGGAAGTTGTATTTAACTGTCTTTTGGAGGAGGAAAGGAACAGAGGAGAAGAAAAGATGAAGATGGCTTTGACAAAATACCAAGACCTCCAGAAAGAGAGGCTGGCTGCGATATTGGAGGAGGAGAGAGAAAGAAGTAAAGAATTACTTGAGGAACAAACCAAGGTATTACCAATGAAACTGGGAGGAGGGGCAATAAGAAAGTAAAGCTTGTGGAGAAGATAATGGTAACTAGATATTGAACACCGTCAGGAGAAGGGGGGGGGGCAAGGATGCATGCATGTGAAGAATTACTTGAGAAGGAAACTGCGGTGTTACCTGTAAACATGGATGAAAAAATTGAAAGAATCTGAAACAGTGAATAAATGAAAAAAGAGCTCATTCTGAAGAAAATGGTTAATGCTTTGAAGAATGGTTGGAGGAATGGGAAAGTGGTAAACTTTTGACTGCATGCATTGAGAGATCGGGAGGGGAACATATGGATGGTACATTTAATACTGGAGATGGAGCTCTTTGGTGGATTGTGTTGATGTTGCTGTTGCATCAACCTTTTATGATATGTGAAAAGGACAATTATTTTAGGATACTCCAAGGTTTTATCAGACCCCCCTTCATCTCCTCATCCCCTGTCTCAAAGGATGGAGTGACAGGGGAGACTTTCATCCTTGTAGTATTTGTTATGCACTTTGCCATCATTTCTAAAATATTTCTCCCACTCTGAACATCCTGGTAAGATTTTTACTTTGCAGTTATCTTCTCAGTCTCTTTGATTCTTACATCATTTGTTTTGCTTCAGAAATTTGAGGAACAGCAGCTGGAGGCAATCAGACAAGCAGTTGAAGCCGAAAGGGAAGAATGTCGGAGGTTAATAGCTGAACAAGAGACTTTAACCAAAGCTTCTTTAGAAGAGGAGAGAAAGGCTTGTCTGGAATTGATTAAAACGAGCATAGAAGACGAAAAATTGAAACAGAGGGTAATGGAAGTTTATTAAATCAATTGTAAATGCTAAGTTACTAACAGTTAAGTCTTATTCCAGTCATATTCATGATCACAGATTGCCATAGTTAGGCTGGTGCAGCTAATCACATTTGCTTGTACTATAACCCTAAGCTTTATGTTAACAAAGTAACCCATGATTTGATGATGTGTGCATGTACTACTATCATAACCTTATGTTAACACAGTAAACCATCATTGTAGATGTATTCATCTTCTATTAGCCTTACCACATTAATACACTTTCTCCCCTTGGACCACATATGTTTGTGCTAGCATAACCTTGCATTAACATAGTTACCTACCATTTGACCACATATCTTTGAACCTTACATTCACAAAGTATACCATTGTCTGACCAGGTGTGTTTGTTAGTACTAGCCTAATCTTGCATTGGTACAGTTACCACAGTTGGGTCATGTTTGTACTGTAAGCCTAACCTTGCAGTGCACAGTTTCTACAGGAAAGCATGACTGCAATAACCATCACTTTTGTTGTTTCTACTACAATCAACTTGAAACTGGTGGGACTACATGATGTTCTGACTGAGCTAAAATATTCAACAGACCCTTTCCATGCTGAATTACACCAGAGAGGTGCAATTTAGAAGGAGATACATCTATTTCATTCCTCTGAACCTAGCTAGTCGACGCTGGAGACGTCTGCTTTGTTCACCACTTACAAATTAAATGGGAACTTAATGTGAAAGGGTTCATGTCTTCTGCTATGTTGACAATTACATCAGAACAATTCCTCCCATAGCTGCAACATTGCCAATTGCTAATCTTGAAAATTAGTTTTCGCCTTTTGGCTCATTCTGGCGTTTATTATAGTAGACACTTGACAGATGTGGGACATTACGCACACTTGTACACCTAATGCAACTAAAGAAAGTTTGCCGTAATTTATAAAAATTCTACAATAAATTATAGTCTTATGTCCATTTTAATCATTTGCATATATTACAAAAGCATTATACTTCTATGCCAGTCTATCTTGATTTGAATAGACAACCAGTTGTTTTGATTTGTGGTCTCTAATTCTTGTCTTGAATGTCGGCAACAACCTTGGCATCAAAGCATTGTTCTTTTGGTAGGGTAGAAGCAGGTGTGGAGAAAAGTTACTTGGTTACCAATTAGTAATCGGATATATCACACAAAAGTTACAGGGCACTTTAAGCCATACTCATCCCTTATGAACTGGAACTCTAATCACACCCGAGAAAACGAACAGGATTTGCGTAAATTTAACTTTTAATCATAAATCCTTCTAAAGTGCACCTTCCTGATCACACATGTTTTGCCTATGGGCAAGACACCCAATATCCCTTGCCATGCAACTCAAAAAAGCCTAGACATTTGATAGACACACCTGACCTACTTTAGGAGAATGATATTTAATTGACCATGCAGATCACTGCAGCATGAAGTGATAAAACTGACCTAAGACAATGAGCTTTTGTAACAAGTTAAACCTCACTAAAACAAAGAAACAGTGTGGTTACAGAAAGTGGTCGTTTAGCATCAGCAATTTGTCATGTAGTATATTCACTTGATCATTTTGAAGTTATAGACAGTGAAGACTATCCAGTTGTATTTATGATCACATATTTATTATCATAGGTCAAAGGTCACATGACCTTATGACCCTTTTATTGTTTTTCTACCTGAGTGTTAGAGAATTACATGAGATGATAGAAATGCCTGAAAGAGATGAGATTGTCAACAAGATGCGCCATATTTTTCTTTTTTCTCAGTGAAAAACGGGATTTTCAGTGATTTCAGCATGCACACCCTATTAAGTTCCTTTGTTGCTTATCTCAAGTAAATTTCCTGATATCATTATCGTGCTTTACAGGAAGCAGTGAAAATGGCATTGTCAGAAGAGCGAGACCAGCAGAAAGACGCCATCAAGGAAACCAATAGATTAGCTCAAGAAGAGATGATTAGGTTTGCTGCAGAACAGAGAAAGGTTAGAAACGTACTCAATATACGTTGTTGAGCTTACTGCTTCATTTGTTTTCAAACGTTTCCATCTTTGTGTGATGTTTATTTTGCATCTTGTCGCTTGCCATAAGGGACGAATTTATTATGAATAAATTGATAAATTTTATCTTTTGCCGATCGATGTTTGAACTGATAAGCGATCAAACTGTTTTGATTCACAGATGTGAAATAAACAGTGCAGTGTTTAATACTATCTTGAAAACTTATTTCACTCAGTGTTTGCCATAAGCAAAGTAATTGGCTTTTACTTTATATGATTGGAGTCAGAATTGAATATTTTAGATAGGAAAAGCGAAAATATCAATTCGCAATTATTCCAAGGCTTAGATGAAGTTGAGTCACAACTGGCTTTTCATGGGTAGCAAATTGTAATGTTACCCCAATCATTTCACTCCTTGTACTATTTACATTGCCAGGTCATTCATGGTGCATTAATTGTGATGTTTTCTGTGTTTTAGAACAAAAGTGGTCTTTTAAAAATGGAAAGGAGAATGGAAGGATTCAAATTGTGTTCTAGCGGCCTTGAAATGGCCCTCAAATATCTCTGAAATGTTCTGGTCATATTTGAAAAGATTTTAAAGGTTTGCCCCCTGACAATCTCAAATGAACTACTCTACCCAGACAACTTTCCTTGGGCAATTTTCACCCGGACAATTCCAAACCGGGAAAGTTCCTTGGACAATTCCCACCTGCCCTAAATTTAACGCCAACCCTCTCCCTGAAGGAATTCTTCAACAGAGAGTTGTCCGAGGAAGAATTGCGCAGGGAAGAGTCGCATCGGGGAGGTTGTCCAAGAAGAAATTGTTTGGTGGGAATTGTCTGGGGGTAGTTGTTTATTCATGAAGCTAATAACTTTGCCAGTTTAGAAACAAACATTCAGTATTTCTGTGAGAATGACACATTGAGTCATTTTTCTTCGATTATTTTGTTTTCCTGTCTACTTTAGATGGATAATTCGAGGCAGCAGAGGTCGTTTGCTGTCATGGATTTGTTTTTGAAAGGCATTCAAGACCAGCTGAAGGAGCTGATGAAACCAGAGGATCAATCATCTGCCTCTCAGGAGGATAATGAAGGTAACTCTTGATGGAAACGGCGTTGTCACCATCAGCAAATTTGCTCTTTGAATCGTAAAGGCTAGCAAACGGCTAACGGCCTCGAAAGATGCTGCCTTTGTTGCATTGAGACAGGTGAGAGGGTGTATAGGACTAATATTTTTCATTCGGTGCATGTTATCTTTTTGTTTCATCCCAACAATGATCACCGCACCCAGACCTAGGACCTATCTGGGTTGGTTTAAGCACTAGAACAAAGTATGTAAGAGGACAAATATGAGGTCAGCAGGAAATCAAACTTGATAAAAACTGTGCCACTGTTATCAAAGTACAAACTTTGACGAAATTAACCACTGACGTTATTCATGTAACACGTTTTTACAAAACTAAAAAATATTGAAATCAATATTTCTTCCCCCCCCCCCTCAACATAGCCTTAAGTATTTAGATTGCTCCATAAACAAAGGTTCTACTAGAATTCTGGTGGCTCTGGTGGCTATTTGATAAGAACTATGTGGTGGTTCTGAAGACAGAAGAGGTTAATGTCTTTGTCAACTCAACATTTTATATTTTTTACACCCTGCATAATTGGTTTTTGTGGACACCGTGAACATTGGGAGAGATATTGTTGCTCTCAAGCAGAGAGGGAGGGAGAAGACTTCTCTGGGAAGTAAAGAGATCTTTGAACAATTCTTTTGATTCCTTAAAATGCAGGAAAGGAGGGATGCAGACTCCCAGGAAAGCAGGGAGTCACAGGGGAAAAAACTCCAAGGAAAGCAGGGAGTTAGGGGAGGAAACTCCTGCGAAAGCAGGGAGTTAGGGGAGGCTCCTTATAAAACAGAGAAAGGGGTGGAGACTTGTTCAAAAGCAAGGAGGGATAAATGGAGACTCCGCATAAAGCAGGGATAGAGGAGACTCCTGATGAGGAAGGTTTTCTGGGATTATTTGAGAATGCAGATTTTATCCTTCCAAGGAAAGTGAAATACATTTTTCTTTTGTTCAGTCGTCACATAAAATATATCTAGAATTAAAATATGAGCTTGGGAGTTGTTGGACGAACTTTAAATTAATTTAAAGGCTTTTAGGAAATATTCCTGTGGTGAGATTCTTTGAAAGGTAAAACTTGGTATTGTGTGAAAGAAAATAAGTTAACCTTAAAGAAAGACATTTGTTGAAGGTGGAAAAGGAGAAATTCCTCAAATTCTGTTATTCTGTTTCTGAGTTTCTTAATCTCAAGAACTTTTAGCAATCATATTCCTATAATTAGTCATAGTGTGTGAATTATTCAGTTTTGAAAATTTGTATTCTTTCTTCAGTTTTTTTGTTTGATTTTGGTAAGCAATATTCCAGGTGATATGAAATTTCTTACTTACCTTTCTACCTCTCTTGTAGCAATTTAGATCTTGTACCTATTTCTTGAAAACTAATGGTATTCTGGGGTGTGCAAATTAAAACCAGCTGAAATTTCATGTGAATATTTTAAAAATGTGTGTTTTTTTTCTTTTGGTTCTGTTAATTACAATGATAATGTGGTATCAAGTTTTACTTCTTTTTTGTCCCTTTGTTTGCATGGCCATTCCATTTGAAAAGATGGCTGCTTTTGTCACGTATCTACTGTCAGGACTACACAGTCTCAGGTGTCGATGGTATCGTTGGAAAAAAGGGGGGAGGGGGTGAGGATGGGTTGTTGATCATGACTCTGAGGCTAAGGGGACCTGTGATTGTGGAACGGAGGTTGCATAGAAACAAGAATGTCGTTGCCAGGAGACGAGACAATGTGTGAAAGACCACATCTGCAAATTTTTGCTTCCCTTTCCAAGTACAGTTCATCGTAAGAAAAGGTGAAACTATCGGTTCTAATTTGAAGGTTACGGGATGTTCATCACTTTTCATAGACCTTATATAATTGAGTCTGGTTAACTAATACTACCCTTCAGTTTCCATCTCAGACTGCTCCTGGTGATGCTTTTATTTCCTCAGATATTTTTGTGATTATTGTCAGTATACAGAGAGACAAACAACTCCATAGGGTTATTGCTGGAGAGTATGTTTAAAACAAAAAAAAAAAAGGAAAATGGCTGGAGGAAAAAGGAATTATGATGCTAATAACATGTCTGCTCGTAGATGAACTGATGCCATCAGCATCACTGCCAAGTCACATGTGTATCCATCTTGCCGGTGGTATGACAGTTAGACATTTGCCATGGTGTGTTGCGTTGTTGTAGCCAACATCTCAGGAATGAAACAATGTACGAACCTTTGTTGATAGAGGACTACCTTTACCCTTTTGTGTTTGATCTTCAGCAAATGCAGACAATGATGATGTCATTATGACATGTTGGGTGAGTCTGAAACAAAGAGAACAGTGATATTGATATGCAAATTGATGTCCTCTGAAAATCAACATATTTGGGCTACTTGTTTTTTTTTTTCTTTTTATTTTTTCCCTTATTAACCTATTCCATAATTTTGTGATCATACTTATTTGATTGTTCAGTGCATTTGTCAGCTCACTGGCGAATCCAATCCCTTCGTTGCAGGAGGGGACAAACTGGTGGTACAGTGATATGTTGGAGGGTCCCAAGGGGAGGGGGATTCCCTTTTGGAAAAATTCTAGAAGTGAATGTTCTCACATGTGATTTGGTGCAAGAAAAGTGTACAATTTTGAATTTAATTTTCTTCTCAAAAATGGTTCACCTTTGTATAATTATATAGAGAATTTTTTGTCTCACCTTTGGGTTGGACCATGGCCCCTGTTATCCCCCCCTTTGGATCTGCCAGTGTGTCTGCCCTGGGTGAGTGATTGAACTTTCTGATTCGCTGCCAGAATATATCTCAATCATATTATGTCTTGGTGTATGACTACTAAAAGAAAAGTTATCCTTGGTTTATTTTATCTTTGGACTGTGTTGCTCCGTTTGGGGTAGAAGGGGTTTGAGGGGGGATGAAGATACCGTAAGTTTGCGAGGGAACTTAGGAAAATGAAATGTACCAATCGATCAAATTGCGTCCTGTTTTACATTATCTAGGAGGGTGTTCAATGTAAGTTAGGATTTGCGCTACATATGATGTACCTCAAGTTGGAACATGTCATAGGATTTAGTTCTACCGAGTGAAAATGTCTTTTATACATTATGCCTTGCATGTGTGCAATGACCAGTAATATGTTTAGATTAAATGTGCAAACAGTACGGTATTCAAAGAGACATAACTTAGTAAACTTACAGAAAATTAAACAGAAATGTCAACTACTACTAAAGACTTCTTGCTTTTCTGTGTTTTTTGTTTGTTCAGCTTTATTCTGCTTCGATGATTTTCCTAGAGAAAAAGTGTTGACATTGTTCTTGAAATTGACAACATATTTAATCAGATGGGACTCCAAACATTGGGTCGATCTAACAGTGGGCCCTGTACAGTCAAAGATATGCTGGATATATAAGGGCATGAATACTCAACCAAACTTCAATGCTCCCCTCTGGCACTAACTAGTTAATGCTACTTTTATTCTGAGATAAGAAAGGAGGGTTATGGGCTGAAAATGCACCTATCGACCACATGTTGTACCAACACTGTACCTATCTACTACGTTCACATTGTAAAATAGATAACAGCACACAGTGGCAACATCGTCGTTCTTGCATTGCACGTACTGAGAAAGCATGGGGTTTGATCTGCAATTTTGGAGCATCAGCGATGTGAGTTCAAATCACCGACCGGCTTTTAGATGATTTTTCCTCTGTGCACTAGACTTCTGAGGCCTCGGAATGAACAATCTGGACTGTTTAAATAGAAATCCGATAATGTCTCTCGGAGAACCTGAAAAGTTGACAAAGTCAACTGTAGCTCTTTTGCACGCAATCTCTTATTCCTATGGACACATAGATCGACCTTTCGACTTTAGCGGCATAGTAGTGGAAACTATTGGTTTTTATTACACATTCGACGACCACGGAACTATATGATCACAAAACGCAATTTGTCTGAATGAACTTTTTATTGTTGCAAATATAAGTTTTACGAGGGCTTTGAAAAGAAATAACTGATCTGGGTCACGTCAGGTGAAATATATACAGATATATGAGGCAAAAGCTTCGAGTCCCTCCTAAGCGTATGTCGAATGCCAACAATAGGACCAGCATTAAAGAAAACACTATTTACGCGACAAACCCAACAAGCCATGAAACACAATCTGAACTCGATCTCATGTGACGCAACGACGTTTATTTGAAAGCGCCCTCACCTTCTGAAGATCAACCGTGGCAGCCAATACAATATAGGGGGTACAAAAATAGTTTTTAAGAATTTTGTGAAAATTCGAGAGACGATTCGCCGAGTTATTACACCAAAGAGAAAAGGATATTAGTTATCTACCACGATGACGTCACCGGCAAATTCCGGGGTTCGGTTCTCCTAATGTAGACCTATAGGTGAAAAGAACGAAGAAAGTAGGCCTACATCGATGCGGACTGAAAATGTTGACCCTTAAAAATGCCGATATTATCCACGGCGGTCAACAAAATTAAATTTTAAACCTATCCACCCCGCCTCCCATAAATACACAAGGAAAAATAAACGAGTACATGTTAAATGCCAGTAGCTTTACTAAATGCATTCAGATTTTATGATTATTAATGCAATAAGTCAGTGATATAAAACTTTATGGGATGGTATAGGTCACATTTTCGGTCTTCAACAGTGCGCGAGAAATATGCCCCTTCATTTCAACCTTTTAAACCGTTGTACTCCAACCATCTCAATGTCCACCAAATCCATAGCATGAATATGCATGTAAAGAAAAGCACAGTCAGCCAATCCTTCTCGAGCGGAACATACCCTATAACCACTATGGTACATCTGGACATCACGTCATGCTCTATCATGCAGAAATGGCCTTCTCGAGAATCGATTTCAGCACATTATGTTATTTTGTGAGGACTGGGTGCAACAGTGATGTAGCTTAGACTTGAAGCTTCGAACTCCTGATTTATGGGGCCATTTAAACGCCCAAATTGTTGAAAATACCTCCAGTCATGATAGCAATCGCTTATGGTTCCATTTCATTGTTTAAATACCGATAACGCTATGATGACACGTTTTGATATAGTCCAGGCTAAGACGGTCTCAAAGTCGTAGCTCATAGCGAACTAATGTTTGAGAGGGAGAAAATCCTCGCTCTCGACATTTTTCGTTTGTGTGTGTTATAAAAAAAAATTATTATTTTAATCATCGTTTTTATAGTTTTCATCAGTTTTGTTGAATTTGGACTTCCAAAACCGATCCTGAAGTTACAGTCAGCAGCTATAAGGATAAAGTTTTTAACAGACTTTATGTTGTTAATCATAATTTCATATACATAACATCATTTCTACTTCTTACCATGATATGTTAATTTTTGACGACATTTTGGTGGAAATGAAATCAAGGATCTGCTTATTCAAGTCAGCCACAGTCAACCTCGCAGCTGCGGCATCGGTTTAGATAAACCGCTGGCGGGTGACACGTTCACTTTCGTCACGGACAATATTCAGCCTATGCATGGGTACTACTGTGACACAGTTCACGAGAAAGTCTTTGGCTACCATTCAGAGAGCTCATACCAATGTGTCTTTTCACCTCCTTTTTGTTTTTTTTTTTAATTTGGTTTCACAAAACCATTAATTTATTACACAGATTTGCATATGTTTATGTATTTAAAGCCCTGCGTCCTCTTTGAGGCAACGCCGCCACTCAGATTCTTTTTTTTTATTCAAAGATCCCTAAAACTAGTTTGCAAGTTTTTATTTTCGTAGGTCGCTAATTTTTCTCTTTATCATTCCATTTTTTTTTTTGCTTACGGTATTGAAGGTGATATACTTATGAAACCAGTATAAGATTTATGAAAAATCGTATAAGTAGGTCCTGTGGAGGTGCGGTTTGTAGGAGGGTATACAGACAGCGGTGATAAAAAAAAAATGGCCGTCCTCCACAAAAAAAAAATAAGTAAAACCTGCTATTTATCTTATCCTTTGGAACTAGAGAAGCGAGATCTCAAAATAAAAAATGTTTGGATGCCTATAGTCTTCAAAGGTATGTTCCCTAGAACCACCCCTGTCTACCCAATAGTTTCAACACTGTGCACTGACTTATCAAATTATCTTTCCAAATAACTAAGCAATTGTCCAAGTGCTCACCCCGACCTAAAGAATTCTTAAAAGGTTAGCGAGTGGCCAGATGAAGGCAACAAAATATGTGTAAGTATTCTTGACGTAAGGAATCCAAATTATCACAAATTATATTATTTTGGCATGAATTGATGCTTTCCTAATTTATTGAGAAATTGCAGACACCGAGATTCCTATTTCAAGGGCTGGTTAAATGCCATTTTAGGTCACAGAAAGGAAAGAGCCGATTCCGCCATCTGGAGGGTTGGTAAAGTCACAAATTTTCTTGTAAGCTCCTTGCCAACCGGGCCCGCTTAGCCTTGGTGGTCGAGCCAACCTCCACCACGTTGGGCGCAAGAGTGAATTGGCCCATGTGAAACCTGGATGGCGATTTCCAGCTTTCTAGCTGGAATTTTCATCCAAAAAATTTACGTTCCTCTCCCGTCAACGGATGGTAGCGCTCCTCGTAGATAGTCTTCGAGTAATTCTAGGTAGCATATAACTGAGCATGGTCGACGTTTGATCCTCTGAGCACCACGCCCCCCCCCCCTGTCCCGCCCCCCCCCCCACATCGACTCACCACCACCACCACTCGCCAGGGAAGATGTGTCTCGTTGCTACTGACTGTAGACCAAGTTACTGTAGGCATCCACAAAGGTTGCACCAATGTGTTAAGCAAAATGAGAACTTTGGACTGAGCCTTCAGGATTTAGTGCAACACAAAGAAGGGTTCAGGAAGAAAATCTTTGCGCCAATATGTCAGTACACGAATAGACATTGCCAGGTACTAATACGGAGCGCAAAAGGTGGAAAATTTTTGGTGCAGTTTAATTTTCCCTTTTTGCGTCCCATAATTAACTAAATCCTACAGTGATATGTGAAGCCATCGTCGCAGGATTTTTAAATTGCTTTGGCGAAGAAATAAAGGTAAGGCATCTCCACGTCTCATGACTCGAGCCCTCTCAGACTTCGTTACGTCACTTCCGCATTTAGTTTCCCGTATTGATCACTGCAAACCGATGGACTTGTCAATAACATTTGACTTTTACACACAAACGATGTTCATTTCAATATACTTGAAACTGCCCAGTACATGCATTGCAACCGCACACTTTATGCATAGTATAAGACAATCCGGGGTCTTTAAGAAGCAGTTAAGTCAATCAAGGAGATTTTGACAAAGAGTATTTCTAATTTGTTTCAACTGTTGAGATGTAAAATCCTTTATTCATAGCATGGATATATATATATATATATATATGTACATATACATATGCAGCGTTAAAAGAATAAAATATAACTGATTGCATTAAAATGTGCGAAAATTTGATAAAATGACGTTGAAAGACACTAAAACTTAAAAAAAGGAAATGGACAAGAACAAGTTGTATGGATGGAGATTGTAACCACACTGGCACAACACGCACCCTCCCCCTCCCCCCCCCCCCTCATCACGATTTAACAAAGGTTAACACGTCAAGGAAACACTAAGCCATAAATAAAATGTCGCGCATGACTCCATCGGATAATGTGCAGTCGCCACTTCACCATGCTTGTGAACAGTGCCGCCTAAAATACGGGAGCGGAGCCCTGGTGATCTCTTTATCGTCAGGTCTTCAGCCTCATTCATTGCTTAAATGTTGAAGAGCAATGTGAAAAATTATGACGATTTAAAGGCTGTAACGCATCACCCTAAGCTATATTTTTACTTCACGGAAAGGAAAATTCTCAACTGGTTCTAAGTTACAGTACTCTTAGATTGACAGCAAACTCGAAAGATGCAGAGCAGCTCGTATTACGCAACGTACACAGGGATCCATTGTTTTAATTACACGTGTGGAGGAATTTAAGATAGGCTGAGGGAGGGACTAGAGGTAGGTGGTTGGGAGAATTGAAACTGTCTGGGGTGATGAGTTTTTGTCTTTAAAGGACATTTATAGATTGTTTAAAAAAAATCGAATGCGACGTAATGATATTTCTGCCCTGGAGTCTGGTTCGGGGGGATCCCCCCTTGTAAACTTCCACTTCCTTTCTAGCTCAAAATCTGAATGGTCGATACGCCAAACCAGGTCTTTAGTTATCACGTGACAGGTAGGGAATGACTGCAGGAATGCGCCTTGCATGCATGAGGGACCATCGAATGTCGCTTTCACAGTTTGTAAGTAAATGGAGGTGATGAATTAATTTAAGGCGGCGTGGTACATTGAGAAAAATCAACCGTTAAATAGTTTCGAAAAATATTCAGAGTTCCAGAGTCCCCACCCGTTGTCTTCTGTCAACACAAATCGAAAATGTTATTGCATTTCCTTTGATTGGCAAGCGATACCGATGGAGGACGCCACCACAAATGTAGCACCAGCTAGACTGTAAACATCCGGTGGTATCATTAAAATAAAGAATTGTAAGGCGAACGTAAACGGGATTTTGATGGTTCCTACAGTAGTCACATGAAAAGCAGTCTCGGTGCAAAGACTCAAAAATGTACAAAAGTTGCTTAGGTAGCCCAAACAACCGAGCACTAGTAACAGAACGCCGGTTAGCCAATCGTTTGGAAATCTCCACTCACGGAAAATAGTGCAAGCGATCCCTGAAATAAACGCAGAAATCAAAGCGTTGTAACAAAGAGCAGTCTGCGTGTGTATTTTATTTAAACCAATCGCCCGCTTCTCTATCGCGTTGGAAGCCGCGAAGAGGGTCGATCCCAAGGCAAGCAAGAAACCTTCAATGACGGACTTATTTATGGATCCTCTCAAAAAAAGATCTAACGGTCTTGCGAGGAGGAACAGACCAATCACCGTGATGAAAGAGCACGCAATGTCGACCTTTGAGAGTATTTCGCGTAAACAAATAGCTCCTAAGACTCCAACGAATGCGGGTCGAGAAGATGTGATGGCGATGACGTAGCCAACATCCATTCTCTGGTAGGAGAGTAACAGGGTGATGACGGAGAATGCATGACTAGCACCTGAAAGTAAAATAAGACCCAAGTCCGACCGTCCCACTATAAAATATTCGCGCCCTCTCCACAACAAGAGTGGGACGCAACAAGTGAACATCAGTACCCTCTCCACGCAAGCAACTTCAAGTGGGTGGACTTTGTCGATGAGAGTTTTGCTGAGGATGCTCCTCACTGAATTCAGGAGAGCGGCAACCAGTACGAGAAGAAGTCCTCTCCTTGAGTAGACGACAGACAGAACTACTTTAAATCCCGCGTAGAAGTTTGATATGAACGATTTTTGGTCGTCTGATTTTAAGTTCGACGGTGGGAGGAGCTGAGACCCTTCCTCCTCGTTTGACTTTCTCCCCATAAGAGACGGTGTGGCTTTTCTGTTGGCTTAAAAACTTTTGGATGTATAAAGAGAGTACCTTTCCCACAGAAAGCAAATTTGTCTCAGAAGGTGATTATCTGGGTGCTGCTGCTGATGTTTCTCAATGATTCGTTCGTATAAACTTTGTCCGAATAAAGATTAAAATTACGGGTCTCCCTTCCAGCTTTCAGCCAGTTTCCTCCTGTGATTACAATTCAGTGTACAGCTGTATTGTTTAACCATATGTCGGCTGTTGGGCAGAAATTATTTCAGTCAAAAAACTGTCCTTGTCACCAGGGTAGTCCCAACTTGCCCCTTCAAGCAGAGTGATTTCTGTATAGCCTCGATCTGAAGTGAAAAAGAAGAAAAAACAACAAGAAAAAGAATAAAAACTACAGTTTACACTTTTAGTCAACATGTGGTGCTGGTACTTCAGTGCATATCCAATTTGTCGGGGTTGTTTTGCTACTTCCTCATCAACGACATACCGCTTTGAGTTTATTCGTCTTGCCGCCATTGCAGCCGATTCATAAAAAAAAAACTTTTTCCGTATTATTTTTCCAATAGTCGTTTTTTCCGCTTTTCTTAACATTTTACCTGGAGGGACTCTTAATAACACGGATTCTTTCCCGAATTCAATTGAACATTTTTCTTTGTCAACCCCTGGGCTACCTGGAAATAATAGAATATAACCTATAGCTTTAGTAATCTATGTCCTGTAGAAAATTTGAAACCATGCATCTTTCTTTGTCACAACACCTGTCACAATATCTACTCTTTTAGTGCCTGCCGATTTCTTATGCAAAGTATATGCATTGATGTGCTATATATTTTTTCATAATAAAACATTGCTACACAGTTTGCAAGGCCAGGAGGTTTTATTTTCGACGTACTTTTGAAAATAAAACTGAACAATAAAATGAATACACCCAAACTTGTGTACGGCAAAATGAGAAATGCATGTTTTTTTTTTATGATAATATGATAATGATATGGTACATTAAATCAGAAAACAGTCCCTTCTTCGATGTCAAGAAAAGAACTTGTGCGCAAAATGACATCTAACTTATGTGTTCCTGGGCTTTTGCTCTCTCTCCACTTCTCTCTCTCTCTCTCTCAAAAAAAAAAATGCTTAAGAAAATCGTCTTGAATAATGATGCCGAAGTGTCACAGGCCTATCTTCGGAGGATGGGCTTTTTTCATGGGGGACGGAGGCGGAGGACGCGAGGGAGGGTTGGAGTGGATACCTCCAAAATGTCCCCTCCATTTTTTTTTTCCAAAATGATGAAACCCTAAACTGCGATGAATGCTTAAAACATCGCACATTGAGCGAACTTCTTGACTTCAGACGTCCACATCGTCGATCAAAAAAAAAAAAAAAAAAAATAGCCCCCACTATGATGACATCCATGCGTACGGGCACTCTGTTGAAGGAAGCACGCTAGCACACATCGATGTCATCAAAGTAGGGCCTAATTATTCCTCAGATTTTACTGCGATATAATTCAAGGTTGTAGCGGTGCGGTGACCACATCATATGTTTTCCGTAAATGGACCGAGGAATAGACGATGATATTTGTCATTTACAGCGTTCCATGTAACTTATGACTTGAGTTCTGCCACATGTACAGGAAATAGCGCAAAGTTACCCTAGTTACCCTGAATCAACTATACGTACACGAAATATACCATACGGAACGCTAGCCGTATGTCATTAACTGTACCCACAGTGTAGCGTCTGAAAACCCTCTAACCTAAATATGTAGTGAGCCATTATTTCACTCAGTTCACTACTAGATTAGCGCAAAACCCCAGTACAGTTCTATG
This sequence comes from Stichopus chloronotus, assembly GCA_021234535.1. Taxonomy (NCBI): domain Eukaryota; kingdom Metazoa; phylum Echinodermata; class Holothuroidea; order Aspidochirotida; family Stichopodidae; genus Stichopus; species Stichopus chloronotus. The sequence goes on from CM037847.1 coordinate 15,918,678, forward strand.
ATCTCACCAATTAATATGGTCAACAACTTACGTCATGTCATTTTGATGATATTATTTACAACCGTTTTCGGAGTTTTCGGAAGTATATAAACACAGATGAAAAAAAAAACCTATTGTATATTACGTTGGACACTTGCAGTCAAACAAGCTGATTTTTTTTATGAAATTTTTCAATGATCGTACGTTTTCAGAATACCTACGGAACAGGTGAGCCTATACAATCCCTGATTTTGCAAATGTGACTCTATTTACTTGTTCAGATAGGTCCCTGTCACGGTGCTCAAAATAAAATATATAACTGAAATAAACAATATATATTGCATTTGAAAATTGAATAACGATGTAGACTCATGTAATGGCAGAAAGAGTTAATATGGTATAGGCTACACTGTGTATATAACGTGTTATCATTCCTGCAAGAACAGTACTTGTAATTCCCTCAGATAATGACTAAGTTGTTTTGTACATTTATTTGGGATAGGTATAAATTGTTCAAAGTGTTTTTCTTACCCTGGGGCCTTGAGTGTATAGTGAACAGCAGACAATATAGATACCGTGACCGGCTCATGCAGGAATTAATTAACTGAATGTTGTCATGGTAGCAATCCACATATCAATATATATATGAATATAAATTACATTTCACGTTGAAGTTTTTCATACAGCCTAACTACACATAAAAAAGACCCTCTTTGCTTCGAAGGAAAACGTCTATATTCACATTGTTTAAACATGTCATTACAGCCTATTAGATAAATTTATTTTAAAATCCAGGAATCGAAAGTTGAATATGGGAACTTCAAAGAGGGTATCTACTTACATTAATTAAGCCTATGCACATGCACTTAGTGTGCTACGAGCAGTGCATGTTCTTATTTGGCTATAGAACATAATAGTTCAACCGTAAAACGGTTAAGGCATTTTCGTTGATATTTTTCTTTCAGTTGTGGCATCAAGGATGGAGTCGTTAATTTAAGGAGCGCGTTACGTTCTTTTCCAGTTGATTTAATTTTTGTATTCTGGTGTTTCTTGTATCTCCAATTTTTGCTTGTTATATATCGGTTACACATATTTATTCACGTCCATCTCTCAGTGAGGTTCGAAAGGTCGTGGCGTTAGGCACAGAAATAGCTCCGCTTACGATTCTTTCGCAGCTTTCGTATCATCCGCACCCACATGAACAAGTATTGTGGTATCATGAGTCGATCACCTGACAAACATTTTCATCTCAAAATTATGAAAACCTGACTGAAATGTATGTCAATTTACAATTATAGTCACTAATGTGACTTTTTCATTCTGCTACATTTTGGTTGTGTTAAACATGAGTTATTCCTTGGAAATAGGTTTTGAATTTAAGGAGACCGTACGTATCACAAGTATTATGACTGGAACCTTGAGTGAATTACTTCAGAGTAAGATCTATCAAAATACTATTTATTATCAAATTGATACATAACGATATAACATAAAACGGATAAGATTCTTTTCTCCACTATCCAAAGGTTGAATGAGAGTTTCATCCAAGACATCATGTTGTTAAACATTTTGGTACGATTTGAAACATGATATGGCTTCCAATATTGCTGAAACTTAAAAATTTGGCTACGAGTAAAATGTTTCAATGAAAATGAAAAAGGTAACACGGCAAATACTTGTTTTTGATGTTCTTTGAAGTAAATGCGATGCAGACGGTGCCTACTTCGGAATCCACTTGAGTCCACAATGCCTCATTGGAGTTAAGAATGCATTTGATCGACAAAAAGTACCGATCGACTCAAGGTGTAACTAGTATACCGTGGACTCGGTGGCGGCATTGTCTATGCAAGGTTGACAGATGCATACACGCCCCCTCCCCCTCCCCGCTTAATTCAACGTACTTGCTTGTCGCACTAGACGTTGCCCTTGTGGGATCATGCCAGTGTCATGATGCTTATAAACTACATAACCATGTGCTGTTGTGAGGTTGGACTATCTTGTAATTACAAATTCATAATTTTGTAACAACAAATCCATCATTTTTAATGACAAATTAATCAGTTTTACTTGTATGGCATTAATGTGGCTTTCGTAAGAACGTGTTTGTTACTTAATCAATCGTGAGTATGTAAAGGCTACAAGAATGCAGCTATCATTATAATAATCACTAGAACAAGGACATGGTCCTGTGGTATCATCTTCCTCTGATAAGACGACTGTGGAATCCCGAAAGGTTGTGACCAATAGACAATAACTCCCTGCATGTACATATAACAGGGCGACCAGATATCTTGACGAGTAATTAAAGTAATTCCATTTCACGTACTAAGAAGCTATTCGCATCTTGACGATACAGATATACCGTGGGGGGGGGGGGGGGGACATCACACTTATTTTTCTTTTATGAGTCCGAACCGGTGACGTTGAGACTGAAGTTTCATCCACCTCACAACACAGAGTAATGTACAATTTATATATGAGCCAATATGCAAGACAATAAAATACGGTAATGTTTCAGGCACTGCTAAGTTATTTTTTGTCGTTTTCTCCAGCTTGCTTTTATTGCCTCATCCCTGTACACTGTAGAAATTAGCATAGGGTGAACAAGGCAATTCAGCTCGAAAATCATAGCTTGTGTTCTGTATGTACTACTATTCTGTGAGGCTGTATTTCACTTCAAATATATGTGAAAGAAAAAAAAAAACAAGAAAAAATCGTGGTAAATCAAATCATGAGTATAGCGTCTCACAGCCGATCAATGGAATACAAGCAATAAAAAAAAAAATATTAAAGCATTTATGGACATTTGTCATGTATTTTAAGACATATAGTGTAGCATTTCTGTCCTGAAAACAAAGTTCTGAAAGAGGTAATAATAATAATACTAAGATATACCCAATAAATATGAGATGAAAATAACATCAGTATAGTATACGAAAAATTCTTAGTTCTTGTACTTAAAACAGCCCATGCAGTGATTGCATAGCTAATAATCTGAGAGATAGTAAATGAAATATTTGTTCTTGTCAAGTTAATATTTTAATTGGCAGTAGCTTTAAAATATTGATTTTGTGATAATTTCGATGTATATGGAATCGTCTTTAAAGCCTGCTAGAAGCTTGTAATAACTAAGTAAACGTAAATGGAATGAAAAAAAAAAAGTTTTTACCTCCACATTTATGAAAGCAATTCGCAAAGAAAAAGTATCCCTTACCGTTTTTCGGTCAAATCAAGAACATATGTCTCTAAAAGCAGAGTCATCTTCAGTGACCTCTGTTAGAGATTTCAAATCATTTTATAATTTCCAGGCTGTAGCATTTAGTAATGAAACACACAATACGGTGGTATATAGACTATGTACAATTTCAACTGATAGTCAAACCAAACTGCCCTTCGCTGCCTTTACATCCTTCCGTGCGTGGAGAAACGATAGTACACACGACTTTCAAGTCACAGTTCAAATCGCAATTTATCATTGGCGGTGGACCATTGCGTTCACATGAGCATGCGTACAATGAATTAACTTGGGAGGGGGGGGGGGGGGGGATGAATATGATGATTGCTATAAATTGGCAGTGTTTATATCAGACTGCTTCGAATCGGTGTAGAAAGGATGTCACATGATGCAAATAACATACCAGTAACTTTGCTTTTTGACAATTCCCCACCAGTGTGCTATATTGCCTACCGAAGTTTGGAGAACAAATATTGTTCTGTGCGGTGGCGGAGGCAGCTTAATGGAAGCAGTATATATAGTCTAGTTTGTATACGGTGAGTGGATAGCCGATCGAGTGGTATTCGTTTAGTTACACATAATAACAGATCTACACATACGCACACAGACACACCACTATATATAGATAACAATTGATAAACCCCAGAAAAATCCGAGCCAATGTGTAAATATTGCAGAGAGCTGTGCATCTCAATATGGTACATTCTTACTAGCAGACCAACTTTTCAATTTGACGATTGTAATGGCGACACCTCACCCTGCATGGCGTTTGTCAGCCTGAGATCACATTACTAGTAAATAATGCATGCATACGATACTATGGATATAATATAAATCACATTGTTGGACAACAATAATCACAAAATGTAACCTACTTTCTTTTTAAAGTTTTTTCATCGCCACCGAACCATAAATATCCCTTCTGCATGCATGTGCAAACAATATTTGTTCCATACATTACGGGGAACTGCTATAGGCATTCACAAAAGCTAAACTTTCTCATCGTTGGGGCCCAGCTGTTGCCGCCAAATGACTTTCTTTGTGATCCGTGGACTTAACATATAAAGATGGCAAAGGAAAAAAAAATGCAACGGTTGCAGGCCCGTAGTCAAGTGAGGGGGGGGGGGGGACACTAAAACTTTGCTCCATTATACTTTTTCTTTGCAAAACATTTATTAACATTATGTCACAAGTTGCCGGTGGGTGGGATCCTCTGTATTTCTGTGGCTCTGTTGCGCCTCACCTGGTTTCGCGCCTGCTTACGGACCTGGACAATTATCATATCCTATCCCCCTCCCTCCCTCCCCCTCCCTCTACACCTTTTAATAGGCTTCAGCATATGGGAATAACTTGCAAGACATATCTGTACACATTGAAATATGTTTTCGGCGGATTACAGTGATTACGGTACAGTAATGTTACTAAGCTATACGTAGAGAACATGTTCCAGCCAACTTTTAACAATACTTATGAATAGTGAAGTCATGATGATGATAGAAGGTAGTGCAACATTCACTATGACAGGTATATATGGTATCCTTTTAAATATTTTGACATATCTGTAATGAAGTATTTCTTAGTATTGAGTACTACTAGTATAGTACTGCCAAAATGGTTAACCAAATTAACCTACCTGCAAATAAGTCTTTAATTAATTACACGCATCAATGAACATGCAGATCAGATTTTAATAACATGCTCTCAACGTTTTTACATATGTAGGAGAATGTATGAATTGTACTTTATATTCGACTATATGCCTGGTATATGTTGGCTTCAAAGCTCATATCCGATAGGTATATATTTCCGAGTCCTTGAGTCAGTGCGTTATTTACTCTAGAATTTTCTAATTCTCTAAATTAGTCAATTAGCAACGCGGCTCTTTTGTTAATGCTGGAGAGCTACACTGTAACAAAATGTCTGTAAATTTACAGAATATAAAGCCAAGAAATGAATAAGAATTACAGAAATTGTCTGGAGACTAATTACCAGAACATTTCTGTATTCCTTTTGTATTTCTTTATTTTCTGTAAACTTACATTTTACATTTTTAATAGGGTATTAATGAGCCCTCTCTCGTTTGACCGCACCTTCCATAGTCTAGCTGTCAGACAGGGACACATCATGGATGGGATTCAGCCTCTCCGTCTAGACGGCCCCTCACCTGGGGTAAAAAAACACTCATCTCATGCGTTGTCATTCTGTCAAACTATAACCGTAATCGCCAGCACTTTTCTCACCGTTGAGGCTTTCATTTACACCAGTTATCGATACAAAACGTATATGTTTTGTTACATGATCATGTAATCGTTCGCAGTTGTAACTAAACGTAAACACAGTAATTCCCAGAAAGTAAAAGAAAAGAAAAGAAAGGATACCAGGAAACCCCGGCTTCTCGGGAAAAATATGTCTTAAAAAGATTCAAAATATTCCACCAGACTGCGTCTGTAGGGTTTCCAAATAGCTGACCATTTTTTTTTCTGGACACCACTCCCTCAGAATCCCCCCCCCCCCCCCGGTCGACGATTATTCATCTCATGCATATACTCTGGCACGTATAGCTAAACATGTTACTTATTCGTGCTGTCCGAATACCGACAGCGCCACCAGTGAGTTGGAAGGGGCATTCAGCCAGACGACCATCTGACAACTTCACTAACTCCCCCCCCCCCCAAAGAAAAAAGAAAAAAAAAAGGCATGGCCCTAGCTGTACGGCCCTGCATGGAACATAGTCACTACATACCTCATACACTTCGAATGATTGATCAACTGTCTAAATTTTACAAGTGGTACGAACTACCAATGGAACTAGTGCCGCACAATAGGAGGAGGCCAATTTGCTATGTGTAGTCTGTCTACATTATTTAAATCCTACCTACCCAAATCTGTTAACAATATTCGTTAAAGACAAAAACTCATCAACCTAGAGTTTCAATTCTCTAAACCACTTACGTCTAGTCCCTCTAACAGCCTGTATAAAATTCCTACACAGGCGTATGTTCAAAACGATGGATCTGTGTGTATGCTGTGTAACATGAGATCCTGTGCATCTTTTGAAGTTGCTGTCAATCAAGGACTATTGTAATTTAGAACCAGTTGAGAATTTTGCTTCCCGGAGGCCAAATATATATCTTGAAGTGATGAATAACTGCCTTTAAATCCTGCTATACACTATGAAGTGGTGGCCAACCTTTTTTAATCAAAGGGCCAAATTGTCACTCTTGAATTAGCCTTCGTGGTGGACCGCACAGTTTGCAAGCCCGCTTTCTCTATTTTTTCAAATTCTACTGCTAAAAAAGGACCGACCGGGATACGAACATGAGCTTTATGTAACCTTGACGAGCTCAATTAAATTGTATGGATGAAAAATAGTAAAGCCTGCAGACTGTGTATGCATGGCAAACGGCATAAAAAAGGTGAATAAATTGGAATACCGGTATATGAATTATGAACTGAGTGTAAGATCTCACAACAACAACAACAAAAAATTAGTTACCACAAGCTTTTATACCTAGATGTTATTTTTTATTACTTTCCCCCTTTGTCTCGTTCTCTTTTATTACTTTGTTGTCCAAAGGGCTAGGGAGGGGGGGGGGGGGTTGGTTGGTGCCCCATGATGTCTGTCCGCTGGCCACATTTGGTTGTAGGTTGGAGACCACCTCTGGTAGGGTGTACACTCGTGCCAATCACGGAACAATATAATTGTCGACGGTGTTCTGCGTAGAACGCCTAGGTCAGGCTATGGGAAAAAAAATTATAGGACTGTCAAGGATGGTCCAGTCACAAATGTAGCTTTGAAACTGTAGAGGAGACTGCTATGTTCCACGTGGCTCTGACCTATTTAATTTTAGTAACATTTGCCGAGCTCATGAGCGTTCTTGTTTTGCATTTAAAGTCAAACCGGATGAGGTTGTCCTATGTTTAACTTTGTCCTGACTTGCTCCCGTAAATGCGGGGATGAGATGCGATCTCATTGGTCCTAGCACACTGTAGGCCTGTACACGTTCAATACTTGTGATTGGTTGATGCCTTACCGTGCAGGTCGTGTGCGGACCTACGTAAGTCTACTTGTTATATGTTCCTGGTATTTAACGAAGAGACGTTTGCCAAAGGTTAGTCGGTTGGTGGGGTGGCAGTTGCTAGACACCGAAGTCCTACTGGTCGGATGCGAGGTGCTGCTGCAAGACCCTAAGTCCAAAGAAAGGCTATATCTGCAGTGCCAGACACCTACGCTGCCCGAGACCTGCGGAGTGCTCAACACCGACGCCGCTCTTTCCCTGCGCCGCTCAACACCTGAGCGGCCCAACACCTGCGCTGCCCGACACATGCGCAGTGCCCAATACCTGCGCTGCCCGAGACCTACGGAGTGCCCCAAATCTGCACTGCCCAAGGTCTGCCGAGTTGCCCGACACCAGTGCCCGACAGTTGCACTTAAGGTTGTACGTGACTGCTGGCGATGGCTTAGACAGAGTCCGACAACTCACCCTCTTTATGAGCGCAACCTCTGCGCGTAGTTTACTTTATTTCTAAGTGTAAACGTTGCGAGAGATGCAATGATAGAAATTTCAAACTTACAAATGCTGCTCTTTGGGTAATTTCTGAGTTCGTCTTTGTGCAATCTACCTCCCCTCCCTTCCCCTCTTCTCACACCTTCCTCCATCTGTTCCGTAAGAGGCGTTTGCTCACCTTCAGACATAGGCGGCGTTACAATGCATTGAAGAGTAAGTACATCTGACCATTATAGCTGAAACTTCCATTCGATTCCCGTGTGTGATTCAAGAGATATGAGCAGTTGAAGTTGCCACCTTTGTTTCCGAAAGTTAACTTGAAGCAAGCAGGAGTGATGTCATCTCCACACATTGATAAAGCATTTTATGTTTTTCTTTAAACTTTGCACCAAACTTAATACATCAGTATAGTACTATCATAATGTAAACGTATGAGGGCTATGAGAGTTTTGGGACATTCACATAACCAGTACTTAAGCTGACTAACTATTTATTTCACGGTCAAAGTAATAAATCCAATAATGAAGAAAACAAAAGACTCTTCAGCAACGTGGGGAGATGATGTCACTCCTGTTTACTTCAAGTTCACAATCGGAAGCAAAGGGGGTAACTTCAACTTATAATATCTCGAGAACCATATCACATTGGAACTGAATGAAAGTTTCACCAGAATGGTTAGATTAACTTACTTTTAAACATATCAAAGCTAACTCTGTGACTGGTCTATCCTTTTAAGATACCGATGCGGAGGTATAAATCGGCTATGAATAATTGAATAAGTGCAGCTTTTCCATAAAAATGGGGGGGGGGGGGGAGGGGTGGGGGTAATGTTCTCTATCTATACACATCAACAGGTTATCTTTGCTCCCAATATCTTACCTATAAATTAATTGTGACAAAATTTTACAGGTTTCTTAAAATCCTATTTGGGTAACCTATATATACGTTAGAAATGGACTAGCCATACCAACAATTTGACGGAATTTAGAAAGAAAGAAATCCGAGAGAGAGAAAAAAGAAAATTACACACCTGTGACAAGTGATTGGAGAGGATTTCCATATAGGCTATGGCTTACGATGATTGCATGTACCACATGAAGGCTACAGCTGAGTAAATTATGGCCGACGTGCATGTAATAAGGTTCAACCACGTTTCTTTACTTTTATCTCTATGGTGTGCAAACGTATATTGAAAAGTGTGACAATCAAGCCGTCCTTTGTACATTAACTGTATAAATTTACTACCCAACCCAATATACCACCACGTATATTAATTTCAGGCCGTACCCAGCGTACGTGGTGAAGTTACTTCAAGGTTTTGCGGTAACCGTTCATTAACCTTGTTAAGATGGTGCACCATATGTAATATAAATTCTATCTAAATTATCTGTGGTAACAGTGTTTTCCACAAGTTAAATCAAAACTTTACCATGGTGGTCATAGTACCATCTGAAAACTGGATGCATAGGCCTGCCTACGTGAGTTGTGGGTCCTGGGTGATTATAGCATAGATCATATTGTGTGAGAAGGTTTTATTGGGCCTATCGATTGCGTTTTTGAGCCCCATTATGTTTCTTTGATATTCATCGATTAAGATACAAAGTCACTGCAAACAGCCAGATCTGGTTTGTCTGTAACATACACTCAAGCAAGGCAGCTATTCACCGAGGCAGTATGTGGACTATATAAAAATTGGATGCATAGTGCCCTTAATGCATTAAATTGTTAAATTAATTAAGGTTCTCATAGAATGTACTTTACCTAAGTAGATTTTTTTTACTTTCAGTAATTAATCCATTAATTATTTCATTAATGCATTAAGATATCAGTAAGCCTATTGTGCTTAGGCTAAATTGAGTTCTTCTTGAAGCTTTAGACTATTTTCCGCGCAAAGATTTATTCTACTTAACATGGCTTTGCTTAGGACCATAGGGCCCCAGTGAATCATCTATATTAACTGTAAAATAGACCGTTTACCAAAGATTCTTCGTAGAGGAAAGATAGGACACTGGTGTCTAAAAACTACCGAAAATAAAACTCAATGGAGAAGAACACCAGCACTCTGTCTGGTGGTACTACTTTGGCTGGCAGCTGTACAGTTTAACAATAATGGGCGTGGATCCATCCCCCAGGTGGGGGACGTGACTTATAACAATTTACAAATCACTGTCCTGGGGGGAGGGGCCTGTGGGGATGGGGTGACCCCCTTAAAAAGGAAATTGGAGGGTGTCTGTATGGCAAATGGAACAACATTAGGTCAAAATTTACCTTTAAAAATGTAGTTTTGATTTCGCAGTCTGTTATGATATTTCCGTTACATCGTCTCCTCTACAAAACGGAAAGATTGTCCCATATCTTCCCCTCTAGACGCAAGTTATTTGTTTCAATAAATTGAGTTTTTCGAGTGGTATACGCGAGACTATCGAACCTGACTTTGTTTTTCGAAAAGCAGGGTTTATAGAGCGAAAAAAAAACATGATGTTTACACAAAACCTGTTTACACATGTCAACTGAGCGTTATAATTCCAAAACATATTTGATTAACTGTGAGCTCTTGGCCTGTAATCCCTTAATCCCGCAGATGTCAGCCAATCCTCACATGATACGGTATCATACATGATAAGGTTTCATCGACTGAAGGAACAAACTCTAAATGCCTAATCATGATGGCATTCTCGGTATCATATTTTATCATGCAGAAAGGGTGTTCTCGAGAAATGATTTTAGTACATTACAGAATTTTGTGAGGTATAGGTACAGATGTAACAAGAATTATGAATATTCATGAGCTCAATTAAGCTTATTACGTTGGTCCAACGTTGGTAAAATACTCTGTTCAACAGTTCGGTATATTGTGTTGGCCCTATGTTGGTCCAGTAAACCTGCTACGATGACAGTCCCAATGGTTGGTTGTTACGGATCAGTGGGTTGGTTTTGTAACCGTCTAAGATGATGTCTGTTGGCCTCGTCCATTTGAGTGAGGGTTCCTCTATAGAGAGAGACCTTAATTTGAGTCGGTCAAGCGGGAGGGGGCGGGGTAACCACCTCCTGAATGGCACTTAATGTTAGCTTCGTCGGTATTGCCATTGCCCTAATGGTTATGTTACTTTGTTACTTCGTGCCAGTAGCTAAAACAACAACAACAACAAAAAAAACAAAAACAAAAAACTACGTATCATGTAAATACTATAGATTTAATGGTACAAGCCGTGTGGCTATAATTTGAGTTACATGGGTTGACATCGCACGAGTGCACTTTACTGTTCTTGGCATTGCAAATGTCTCCATCTCTTGTACAGAATTAGGATTGTTACGTGGGTAATGCAGGTAGGCTGTATATAGACATAGAAGTGAAATCAAGGGCCAACAGATTTCCTGTCACACAATAACACGACCGGCCAAATTTATATGGACATATATCGGTGATCTATGTGAAAATCTTCGAAGATCATCCTTTTCAAGATTTCGGAAGTATCTTTCCAAGTTTCAAGATGGATTTGCCTTTTTCTTCAGTATCTAGCGGTATATTTTACTCAACGGTGGTGGGCTGGTGGCAACAATTCTGATCCCTGATCGATACGATGTATGATATGAGCACAATGCGCCAAATAAAGAATTCCAATCCAGCTGAAGCATGGCGCAGCACGTGTGTTATCTCAATGACCGACCATCAACAAACCAGATGGAACCGGTTTCAAGCAAAGCCACAGACAACAGAACCTTTGCATCCAAGTGAAACAAATTAGTAAAAAAAGAAATCTGGTTAACAATCAAAGAATCCAAATTTTCCATGGTGTTATTTACATAACATCCAAGACGAATATTTAACTGCATAAAAATTCCTACTTTGAGATACATTAAGACCATGTTTGTCCACAGAACTAGTAACTGTAGAAAATATTATTCCTCAAATCTGTGAAACATTTTCGAATCTGTGTATTACGTTATCTGTGGTCGAGACAGCTGTTATTGTTTACCTATGCGTGAAGTGCATCCGTACCGTGTTGTCTGCAAAATTCGATTAAATTTACATACAACAGGCTGAGCAACACGTACAAGCTGTACTGTACTTGCGCAATACTTGGTGTATAAACAACCGGTCTGTGTAGTGTCACGTCGATCCTCTCGCTCTAGCGATAGCTAGCTCTAGCTCTCACTGCTGCTGCACTCTAACCTAAGCAGAGTCAGATTGAGAATACACTATTATTTCCTCAGACCGCCCTTGCGAAGTAAGTCTTTTGTTCGGATCTGTTGTACCATTCCATCCGGGTGCTAGATCTAGGGAAATCGTTCAACCTCCATAGGGACGATCGAAAGAATTCTGGCTGTCTCAGACCAAGCTATAAGGCTAAGGTGACACTGACATTGACTTAATTCGAATTTCGATTAGCCTAACATATTTTACTATTTTAGTAATTAGCCTGTAATAACTTAGGCTAAATTGACTAACGAGTAACGTTACTTGGTGGTAGTCCTAACATATTTATTTACACTAGTTTGCAACTGCAAGATCGTATCGCACCAAACCCATGTATTGAAAGGTTGCCTTAACTAGTCTACATAGTCACACCCTGACCAGACCACCAGATAGAATATAATAATAAACACAAGAGAAACCAAGAGAGGGCTCAGCCCCAGAAACAGAATGAGAAATTTATTACAGCATCTTCACTTTAGCAGGATGTATAAGCATGTCTGGAATCTAACAGAAATAGCCTAAGAATAACAAAGGGAAGAGTGAACTACACCAGAGTGCCGTTGCACAAGAAAAGTGACTATGCTATGTGTAGCATACTGGAGGAAAGGAAAGGTATAAAGCAATAGGCCTATGTAGAATACAATACAGTTGGCATACTACATGAATACAAGGTAGGCCTTGAGGGAAAGTTAAAGTAATGTAGTGAGTAGTGGAAACTCTCTACTACAATATACTGACGTTGGCAACTTATTATTTTAGCCAGGGCTATTAGACGTTGGAAAAAGACACCCTCCGCAGGACAGCGATCACAATCCAACAGCCCCGCTGCTGATCATTGGGTTTGGAGTAAATGCAAAAAAAATGCCCTTCTTAAGCTCACCCTAAAAATCCCCGGAGTCACTCACAGTCTCAGTGACTGACTGAGCATGTGTCCCCTGTCTATTGTTTTCTGAAAATTTGCTAAGTCTACTGAGCCTCCAATCTGGGGTGGAGTAGTAGTCGCAGTAGTCATCCATGGAGGTGCAATCAATTTGAGAATGACCGAGCATGTGTCGTGTCTAAATTTCTGAAGTCCACTGAGCCTTCATACTGGAGTGGAGGTGCAGTCGTAGTCTCAGTGGCTGTCCATGGAGTTGCAGGTCTGGAAGTACTTGACCGCAACTGCGCCTCCAGAATCTCAGTTGTATTTTTAAGAGAGAAGTTGTATTCTGCAGTTGTACCTCGGACTTAGACCCCCCAACAAGAATTCCTCCTTAGTTGTAGGGTCTATTCTCTGGCCTAACTGTTACATCTGATCTATGGAACTAGGCCTACACCCTCAAAGCACATGCAAATTATCTAAGGCCTAGTGTTTCGCTAGCCTGATCATGATGTTGATGATGTAGACTTGGCCACGGTGGAGTCCAAAAAGTTTGAAGGATTGTCAGCATAGGACTGCTTTAGACTGGGTCTTTGTGAAGTCTTCAACTTGTTCAATAAACTCAAGTCAGATTCAGAAGAAACCTTTTTCTCATTCAAGATTGGATTCAACACTTAAGATAATTGTTCTTGTATAGATGTCTCACTACCAGTGTCAGGATTAGAAATATACCAAAATATTTAGGGCCTAGGCTATGGCTTAGTCCTGCCTGCTCAGTGATTGGGCAAATACTGAAATAAGCAGGTCAGTGCTGTTTATTAACTGATGTGATACGGCAATTAAACTGCTCACCTCCGCCTATTTGCTAGATCATGATGATCAGGCAAATAAGCATGGTGCGTACTGCTTACTCTCCTAACAATCAGGGAAATAAGCGTAGGACCTAGGCCTAAAGCAACTGCGTATTTCACTTGAAACCTGGGCAAATTAAGCACAACACTGCTTATTTGCCCAAATGTTGTGGCAAATAAGTGGTGATCTGCTTGTTTGCCTGATGATCGAGTAGATACTCTAGAAGCACAATGTCACTGCTTCTTTATTCCGATCGTACCGCTAATGGTATGCTTAATGGTATGGTATGGTATTTTCAGTATAATTGTGTAAATAAGCGAGCCATTGCCTTATTGGCCCAGTGTTCTGGGTCATAGCCTCCACATTCTTGAAAGCAGAGCTGGTCATATGACCCGGGCCCGCCTCAATGCCCGCCTTGGAAGCAAAAGTACTTCCCAAGGTGGACATCAAAATGCCCTCCTTAAATTGTGTGTTGGGCAACAAATAGTCTTAAGAATATAATGACCCTTGTGAAAATTTTGAATTCTGAAAAAAAATTTGATCATGGCACAGGACTTTTGCTGGTGCCTAACATAAATAAGTACACATTAACAGTCTAGCCTACACATGTCACTGACTTTCAGTACCTGTAGGTATAAGATTTTCAAACAATTTTGATCCAAAAGGTTACTAAATCTTTTGAATGTTGTTCTAATGTATTACTAAGCCTTCAATGCTTGATTATGAACAGGATAGCCTATTTTTATCACAAGGTATTAAAATTACACATGACTTCAATGCAATGGAGTTGGCACCAACCTATCAAGTTAATTTGCCCATATAGCCATGGAGGATAGCTGAAAAATTTCACAGGCAGCCCTACAAAAGACTTTTGAGAACTGCCCTTCCCCACCAAGACACCTTCCCTCCCCCCTCTCCAGCAATTTTTGTAGAGCTGTAGTCTCATTCAAAAGTGTTATAGTTAAGATATATTTAGATGGAAGTTGTATTCACACAACTGCCATCCTAAAATATTGGGTAGGCAATGTATTGTCCACCTTGTGTTACGTCTGGATTTAGGTGGGCAGTTGCTTGCCCTTCTGAAAAATATCCATGACCAGGCCTGCTTGAAAACAAATATGACCTCTGTTTTGTGCACCCTTCAAACGCATCAGCAATTTGTCAGTCACACATTTTTGTAAATTTTTAACGTTGAATATTTATGGAAAGGGTGGGCAGACGAGCACCGAAGGTTATGCTGGCAAAGTTCGATTAAGTTAGCGAGCAGATAGTGATTGACACCCAGGAAGGTTGCTAGTATTAGCAAGTCAGTCATATGTAGTAATAACAACTGTGCCTGAGAACTCCCAGTGTCCGAAAAGCCCAAACTGGACCACCCCATGTCTAGGCCCAACCAGTTTATAATGAAGCTACACCTGTGGATATAGCCTAACATGCACCTGCCCATTGAAGGTAATGTAATTACTGTCATGTGTGTGGGAAGCAAGTTGACGTTCATCTGGTAAGCAGTACCAGACTGGTACCACTTGTCATGTCACACTCTTATGTAATTTAATAAGAAATTACAACAGCGATCTTTACTTATATACCGGGATGATTTATATAGTGATCAACTTGAAGTTGCTCTTCGACACAATTTTTTATTCTTCCATAGACTACTCATGTATGATCAATGAGTAAGGCAGAGGCTTCCGTCAGCAAAAATGAGTCACTATAGGAAATACTGAAATTTTTCTGGCCCAGTGGTGTGCAGCCTGCTGTCTACATACTGGTAAAGGCAGTGAAATGTCTCTTTCAGGTTTACATGTCAAATTGGTAATAATTCTACTGAGAATGCAGAGCACAGTGTATAAAAGTAACCAAAAGATACCGTACCATGTAGACTCTAAAGAGGTGTAGTTGCAGTTAAGTGCTAGATTTAGAGAGTACTGTACACTGTACAGTACCTCCACGACACTGCAAAATTGGACACTCAGTGGAATAAAATATTTCCATTTCCTCCCCCAAATAGGATTCATACTCACTTGGTTAAAAAATGACTGCACTCTATGCCAGCCACTGCACCTGAGATAGGAGGCTCAGTGGACTTAAAAGACATTTTTCGGAAAAAGTAAACAGGACGCATGCCCAGGTGTTCTTAAAATGACTGTGACTCAATGTATTTCGGGGTATTTTAATGGGGACATTGTATTATGTTAGTGTTTGTTAAGATCCTTCGGCATCGTGAAAAGTTGATATTGGTTTGTTGATTATAACATCACAGTGCACAAAAAATCACAGCAAAAGATCACAGCAAAAAAACACAGTACACGTGTTGTTTCTATATATTGCAGGTTGTCCCACGGTGACTGCATCAGTTGTGCATCTATGGTCCTGATACAATAAATGTCATACACTGGTGCTCGTAAAGTTTAAACATCAGCGTGATATATTTTTGGGGAACTATTTTATCTGTATGAGCAATATCAGTATTGACTAAAATGAGATTATCAGATAGGTCATCAATAGTATTGATATATTGACAGACCTTAAAAGCTTACTTTGCCTTCTATGTAAGCCTCATGAAGCTGCAACTTCTCCATTTTGTCCGTAGCTATGAGTGCCCCTATTGAGACAGAGAAGAGTCTTCATAGGAAGACAAAAACCAAAGGGTCTTCCAATCTCGGAGGATGGATAACAGTTGCAGGTGGATTTGTCCTCTTTGCAGTCACTATATCACCTAGCAACAGTTACAGCATCCTCTTTGTGACCTTACAAGAGACCTTTAATGCCTCTGCTGTGGAGACTGGTAAAGTATAAGAACAAAAGCAAGCAAAAGTTTAAAGGAAAAAAGAGGCTATATTGAAACAAATGGTTCATACATGTATTCAAATAGAAGCCACTTGTATGAACTTAACATGATATCTGTGAATGATAAATGCTTCTGTGAACTGCTATATTGTGATATATATAATTGTAAGAAAGAATGTGTGATCTGTTTTTAACAGTCTTAAGTGCTCATCATGGAATGTAGCTTGTTATGGTGACATTACAGTATAAACGAATGTGACTAATAATTGTGGCAACTTTTTTTTTTTAGCATTTTATACCCTTTAACTCATGGATCATATAATCACTGCTTCATAAATATTAAATTGTGTACTACAGTGTATCATGTTTTGGCTATTTTGGTTAATGAATTTGGTTTTAATGCACTTAAAATTGTCCCACTTACATTTGAAAGTATTATTTTCCAACATTGATAACCAAACTTTAACACTTTGCTTATATATATCAGTCTTTGGATACTTAAATATGATTGTCTGAATGCTTTGCTTTTGTTGAATTTGCTTTTGTGGTCATTTTGGAAGAAGGGAAAGGAAGTAGCTTTGTACAGTACGCAAAATTTACTTTGGTTTGAAGTAAAACGAAGAGTTAATGAAAATCCACCATCCCTTTGTTAGAACTCGTTCTCGACTTTTGCAGTGCAAATTGTCATTGATATATCTCATCATAATTGTTGAAACCAATTCCAGGTGAAGGCTACCAAAACTAAGATTAAAAAAAAAAGAAATGCAAAAAAAAGAAAAACAAACAAAAAACAAACATGGAAGCGTAGAAGTTTGGTCTTTCGGTTCGACTTGAGAACAAGGTAAGTGTCCACATGTGGTTGGTGACAATGATAAGTGTTATATAGTTTTGATCAGCGATGGGTAAAATTTGCCTGATTTGTGATGACGTAAGGAAGGGTGATATTCACCAGGAGGACGGAGGCAGATCTGTTGGGATGCACAGGCTCCAGGAGAGACACCTGTCCATGGAGAAATGACCAGGAGCATGCTGGGTATCCATCTGCTGCAGTAGATAATGCAAATCCACAAACAAGATCTCATGTTTATCATAGCCTGAGAGTTACCATGGCTACAGTGTACCATACATGAAACTGTGTAACCATGAAAGGTGGCAGTCAGTACCTTGATCATCTCGACGACAAGTTGTAGATCTGGTGGTCTCTGGGATCCATTCAAAATTTCACCATTATGGTGATTATCGTTGATTGGTCTGACAGCATCCCTTCACTTTCCAAGTGTCTGGGAATTCGATGATCAATATATTTTTGTGGATGTAGTTTTTGACTCCCTGCCATGGCAGTTTAAACTACTGAAATTTCAAAACCAGAAATGAAATGCTTTCCATAGCTCACATTTTTAGACAAAGTTTCTGACAAAACATATTTGAGCAGCCAACAGATTCTATCAATATTTGCAAAATACAAGTTGCATAGAGCTATCTCTGCGTGCATAGTGTAGGGCATTGTGTACGCAAAACCAGTTTGAAGCAGTTCCTTCTCGATGAAACTTGTTAGTGTTACTTAAATGCCAACTACTGTACATCCACCCCTGTAGGTAAACACCTCGAAGTCATCCCAAACAGGTTGGAATCTTGCACAAGTTGACATTTGCTGTTAACTTGATACAACAAACGCCATGTGTAAATTTGTTCAAGTCATGAAAAAGTGTGAAAACTTGCAATCCATCTGTGTACTATAAACATGTATACGGTGTTAAAATCTTTTGCTTAGTGTTTACTTAGCAGAACACAGCACAACATCCTCTGATGACCTCTGATTTTTTTTTTTGGGGGGGGGGGCTAAGGTGCATTAAACAAAGACAAAATTGTATTACTGTATAAATAGTATGGTAAGCTACGTACAGTGAAGAAAGATGAATTACTTGGTGGGCATGTGGTGGGGGGGGGGGGTGGATGGTAGGGGAAGATGGGTGTAATGTATTGCAGATTGTTGCAGAGCTGGGACTCCAGTAGATACTTTATGAAATCAAGGATAACTGCCAAATACTTCTATTTGAGCAAAATGTTTGCTGGCAGAGGCTATGGGAATGAAATCTTTGGTCAATTATGGTATGAAGTTCCAGGCGCTATGCTTCTGCTGTTTCTTACAAACTTAGAAGCAGCATTGATTTCATTAATTCGTAGCATGCCTGGTCTTTTTCATACTTTAGCAGTTCCTTTCATGGTTACACATGTTTTGTGTCAATGCACATGCAGGATTTTGCTGCAAACTCATCGTTAAAAAGAAAAAAAAGTGAGAAAGAAAAGATAGCGTGGATTTGTTGCATTATACGTCACATTACACATGAACTTTATGTTAACAACAAAGATCCTTGCATGCAGATACACAAGTTTCTCCACCCTTCAAAATGGACCACAGTCATCTACAACCAAAGACGTTGGTACCCCGGCACCCTCGAACTGACGGTCTCTGCAATCCATATGACAATCAGAAGAAGTACACCATCGGTTCAGATATTTATGGAACCAGTCAGGCGCTTGAATGACCACGACTGAGGGCCAGATGATGAGCTTCCTGTCTCTCCCTCGTTTAAATACCTCCATCATCGTCATCACCATCGCCTGTCAAAATTTGTGAACGTCTCAATCCGAGTCTTCCATGTGCAGGTCACATCGACAAAGCCTCATTTGGCACTCAAGGCTCCAGGGCAGCCGGGCTACACAGCCACCTACCTCGCACTAGGCCTTTTTATGTTCTATCAAGTGTGAAAATGTGAAAACGTGCGCTCCGTCACATAACGGTAAATTTCTTTGACCGTGTCTTTATTCAATAAAATGGTGAATATGCACAGACGTCTCTCTCGTTATGCAAATGAGGTGTTGTCTTAGGTGACATATCTTCTATAATAAAAGTGTAGATCTATACGAGCAGATGGAAGTGCCCTTGTTATATCTAACATTAGATGGGAATGTTTTATAGGGCTGCAGGGTCACTGTTAAAAGGATAGTGGGAGGTCTTATTATATTTTACAAGAGGTGAGGGTTTCTCTGTTTCTCAGTTGGCATGTATCTCATTTGCATAATACAGTTTTACATTGATGACCGTGCATATTCATCATATGGAGACTAACGTAAGTTTATGTTAGGACTCGTTGAAGTGAAGGTTGTTCCTTTCCCATTGTAAGGAATGTTAGAAAGCTGAGGTGACAACTTCTTTTTGACCTCGTGTTTCCCTTTTCCTGTGATTGTTGCTTTGTTTAACTTTATCGTCATCAGTGATTTCCAGAGAGATTGCTTTTAGGGGACAATGACATATTGTAGCTGATAACCTATTAGTCTACATCCTTTGTCAATGTAGTTTCTGGAATCAATATGCCAAACTTTTGGTACAAG
This sequence comes from Stichopus chloronotus, assembly GCA_021234535.1. Classification (NCBI taxonomy): domain Eukaryota; kingdom Metazoa; phylum Echinodermata; class Holothuroidea; order Aspidochirotida; family Stichopodidae; genus Stichopus; species Stichopus chloronotus. The sequence goes on from CM037847.1 coordinate 15,938,492, forward strand.
TACAGGATAGAATGTGCTTGGACTTGTGCTGTATTATTCATGTAGGTTGTTTAATGAACAGTCAACATGTAAAATGTGGTTATCCTGTCCAAAATTTACTGTTCATTTATGGAACCAAAATGTCACTGGTGAAATTTTGAAACCCTGACTTCAAAGCAACTGCTGTACTGTAAGAAAGACAGTGGTTCATGCATGGTACAGTTCACAAGACAAATGCATTGCTAGATTTTATTCACATTCCATGTACCCATGCCACATATTACACAGAATTTAACAGAATTCGTGCTTTTGCTTATAACTTCAATTGATATAGTTTGAAAAAAAAGAAAACAATCTTTTCACAGAATGTGTCGGTGAAATTTCAATGTCTAGCCATCTCAGAATTCTGGAGCTAAGTAATGTGTAACAATGAAATTTTTGTGCATTGTTTCAGTGAATAGTTTGCTTTTAGATTTCAAAATTGTGGCTCTATGTCGACATTGGTGTCACCATGGCAGTCTGAATTCTTATAAAAAAAAAAAAAATGGGACAATTAGATTGTTGAATTTAAGAATCAAGAGTAATGATCAGAAACATGGTATGTATACATCTCTGTGGTGTGTAGATACAGTAGTTAGGCATCCGTAAATTTCTCTGTGAAATTTCTGGTTTTCTTTAACTATGGAAGTATTTGTTGGAATGAAATGGTACTGCAACTAACATCTAAATAATCAGCACCTATGAAAAATTTGCTTGCATTTAAAAAACAAATTGCACCCAAAGTTCCTTCTCTTTGTTAATTTCCTCTTTCAAAAGGAAAAGAAAAATTCATTTGTAGCAGAAATGGATCCTCCCAAAAAACCCCAAGTCAGTCAGAAAAATGTCAAGGTTGAACTGACAAATGTGTAGTTGACAGTCTCTAGGTGACTGCATAACCTTCCATCCTTTCCTTATTGTTATGCTTCTCCGTACTACTTCTGGCTTTCTTTGTTAGTCATACTGTACATCTTCAGTTTCGTGTTGCGTTTTGTCCTCTCCTCTGCATTAATTACACTGTGAGTATCATTGTTCCTGTGTCAGTATTGTTGTTTGTGTAGTTTCATCGTCTGATCAGTTTCATTCGTGATGTCTACTCATAATTTCTTCTTTCACCCCCTGATCGTCGTCCTTGTTTTCATATCCATGGGAGTCAGATTCTACACTTTTTGTGCCTTCTGGAAATTTCTCCAGTTTCATTTATCATGAATCTTCTGGCTTGAATGGAGTCACGTTCAATTGGATTCAGGAGTTTTAGAAGTTCTTACCTGTGGCATCTGAGCAAATGCAGATTCCTAATTAACGTTGCCAGTATCACACTAATAGCATGTGACAGAAAACTGCAGTCTATTTTGGCTGCCAAACACCTATAGTATTTGAATATTCCATTTAAACTAAACCTTAGATAGTCAGGGGAAATACCCTCTTGGCTTAACCACAGCTTTTCAGCTAACCCCAATCAGCACTGGCAGCTTCCTCGGTTAAAAGTGATTTCATTTTCTCAATTTTTCATTTTCTTTGTCCCCCGTCAGTGTGACCACGTGAATAGCTTTTCATCTCTCTGCTTTGATAATCGCTGCTGCCCACCATCCTCCATCGTTTTTGGTATGGATTATTTCGGCTGGTCAAGGTCAAATACTGATCATGTCTGCAGCATTGCACTTTTCATTCTTGCCAAAATGGGACAAAAACTGATACATTTCGAAGTCTAACAACTGAGGAGTTGAACTTGCAACTTCTAATCAGAACTCCAGAATAGTCTGTTGGAGAGAATGGTGTGTATCTCACATTCCTAAGCAACAGGATGACAAAACAAAAGAAAAAGGTTGATTTCTACCTCAAAGTAGTAGCATTACATTCTTGATATGTGAATATGAAGCATGTCCACAATCATGCTAATCACTGTGACAGTCTGCCATACATGTTTGCTACATTGACATGTTGCTTGATCTGGGCATTTAATCTGGGCCGTAGGTAGGATTGCCATTATGGGGGGCCTGTTGCATGAAGGAGGAGGGCCTATGTTGCAAAAGACACTCATTTTTTAAATATCAATATATTTAACCATCATTAATCAGGGGGCCTATCATACTTTTTTGCATCCTGTGGGTACCATTTTGCCAATTCAGAATCACTAAAATCACTCGTCGGACATATACCGTCTACCTGCCATTTGCAAGAAACCATTTTCAATATGGTGACTTAAAAAAAGATCACCCGCTCATTACCGGCCAACTTTCCCTGTTTATCACTTCATTCTGTACAGGTAGTTGTGTTATCATTATTTGTGGGTACATTCATGTCTGCTGGGTTGTTATGTTCTGTTTGCTTGTAGCCTGTGGTACAGTACATGTTTCACTTCATTTAGTCTTTCGTCTACATGTACATCTTATTGACTGTCACTGATTTGTCTATCATGGTCTCCACATATTCACCATTAAGAGTCTATTTCTTTTGCATCATCCTGATAAAAGCTAATATGTCATTTTTTATTGCCCTTTCTATATTGCATACTGTAGTCCCAAAGAAATACTGTGTGTTATGCAGAACGTTATGCTACTTTACATATTTATGTCAATATTGTATATTGTTTTACCTCATAGTCAGTGGAAACTAACCAGGCTTGTTTAATATTCATGAAGTGAATGTGTCCTGCTCACTGCCCCTTGATGGAAAAGGCTAATTTTAACTTAAAGTGGCATAGATACCATTATTTGTGTCTTGGTTAGGAACTATGTTGACGCCAGGGATATGAGATTCGCTGTTCCTGCAGTTTTTGGGAATGGCATTGTTGCCTAGTAGTCCGTAAGTTTGCCCGTTCAGGTTGTACTCTAATGGTACATTGCTACATCTGTATCGAGTGAAGTAAGTTCTTCAGTGCCAGCTTGCAAGCCTTGTGGAAAGTGTATCACCAGATAAGATAACAGACAAAATTGTATGTTAACACTCTAATGAACTTAAGTCACGCAGTGTATCATTACCCACCAGCAAAACAAAGTAATTATGACGAGAACCAACATGTACTGTATATCAGCTTTAGCACTTTCCTCTTGAAGTTAAATTCTCATCAAGCAGGGTAGAACGCTAGATGCCCCCCCCCCCAGTCAGGAAGTTTGTAAGGCCGTGGAACTGTACTAACGAAAGAAATACTGACACTGACCGTTATCTGTTTTGCATTTTCATCAAAGTTTGAATAGTCACATCTCAAAATCGGTTATAGATCTGCAAAATTCTAATGGATTGTCATTCAGGGTTTCACTCTTCAACTTCTAAATGAAGCCAGCTCTTTCCTAGGTGCATGTCACACAACCCTTGCCATACCTGTATGTGCTGCATAAATTTAATCAGCTTATCACATTCTGCCTGTCCTTGTATCACCTTCACACCACTTGCACCAGCAGTGGTTCAGTTGTGTAAGCTCGTAAATGAAAGGGAATACACCCACACAGTGTTCGGGAAACTAATCAAGTTAGATGCAGCTAGTCCCCTCAGGCCAAAAATCAATTATTAGCTGCTAGGGTTCCTAGTCACAACATAAAAAAGGTAGTCTGTTCTAACACAAAACAAGCTACAAAATTTGTGAACATGTAGTGAAGCAATACACATGGGATGTTCACTCAACCAGTGGTAACTAGAATTTACCTGATTTGGGGCAATGTCTGGTTTTTCAAACATGTCACTAAAAAAAACAAGTTTTCAGAAATATGAGACTTCCTGTATGGCCATTATCGCTTGTCCAATATCTTCTGGATTTCTGTTGTAGGCTACAGTGTGCTAGATATCCGTCTTTCTGGTCAGTTACATGTTGCTGAGCTGTCCATAGCACCAATACTGGATTAAATATCCTGGGTTGCATAATTAGAGAATGTAACTAAAGAAATCTTGAGACACATGGCTGTATGGCAGGATTAATATGTAAAACATATGAAGTATTGGAAGAATTATTGACAATGTTACTCTACTTTACGTTTTTCACACTACAGTGTGAAAAGCATTGAAATTGTTCAATAAAAAGGACATCAAACTCATCATTTTGGTTCATTTTACATCCTACTCACAAACTCTGTAGTTTCCCAAAGATATAGGAATACTTTCAGTGCCAAATTTAGTCATCGAAAATAGTTATCAGGTCTTTGCGAGATATGCTGTAGTGTAGGCCTACACCCAGACTTTCACCTTGCTTCATGCTGGTTTGTTCTATTTTGAATAAATCTGGACTGTGACCAACATATCAAAGTTGTTACTTACGTACAGTATATCTACTGCTTTGCAATAATAAATGTAGAATTTTGTAAGACTGATCCGAATTTTGCAGCCAGAATGTGCATATTTTATATGATTTTGAGGGCACGATGAATAACAGTGACAACAAATTTAAAAGTGGGATAAACTGTATATTTGGAAACCTCAGATGTTATGTCTTAAAAGCCAACACCACAACCAAGTGTGATTTTGTCACTTCTTGAATGTATTGATAGGCAGTCCTTTAAGTTTCAGTTGGGTATATTTTCAGATACTTTTCAAACATAAGTCTTGATATAATTTCTCTTCAACATACAATAGTTGCACATTCTTCTCCTTCTTGATACCTCTTTACATTTCATGGTACTCCTTATCTGCAGTATAATTCACACATTGTAGCGCTCATTTTACACCTATTTTACATCTTTCCAATCTCTGTGCTGGTAACAAACTAGTTGTCTTCAACTGCAGTTCTAAACCAGAAAGTAATCTAATGCTCTGCGTTTCATTTCGGCCTATGTACACAAAACCCTCCCGATTTATGCAAAGACCATTGTGATCAAGTGCAACGTTTTCTGTTACATGTATACATCGTGACTATGAACTTGGTCAGACTTTTTTCTTTCATCCTTTTGTTGAATTTTAAGTTCATTTCTCTTTTAAGTATTGTGTGCTACTGGTCTTCACTCAAATTGTCAACTTGGATGAGATTAATTAAACAGATTCTGTTGCTTTGTGATTCAGCTTCATTTAATGATGGAACTCCATGCCATGATTCATCCAAAGCTGAAGGGGTCTTTGTTGATTGTTCTAGTTTGTCTCACACAGAGGAAAGAGTGTCCGATTTATCCTTGCAGGTTTTCTTTTTAGTATTGTAACTCTCTGTATTTAGACTGCAGGGAACAATTAAGTATTGAAGATTTGTCAGCTCGTGACAGTTTATTCATTTTATCCACTGTTGCTGTTTGAAGCATTTGCATTATTCCATGGAATTGTTTAGTTTGTAGTTTGACGTTTGTGAACTCCTTTACATTTTGTCTCTTTCTATGTCGCAACATTTGCTGCAGTGGATTTATTTCATTTTCTTTTGCCGAATTCTCGTCGTCACTGGATTTTTCGTCTGTCTCCATTTTCACCTTTCATAATTCTGTCAAATTTTGAGTTGAGTTGTCATTGCAACTCTCAAAACACTTTGTGTCGATTATTTGTCTGTTTGGTGACACTTCTCATGTCTTATTCCAGAAAGAAATGTTTTGTCTGTGGCATCAATTTCCTCTGTTCTCTCTGGCCAATTATGAAGGTCTCACTAACATATGTAACTTAACAACTTAATAAAAACTTAGGGTTCATTGTTTGGGTGGTTGTTACTCATGATCAGATACCACTGCACTGGCCACTGGGTGTCTCATTATTGACGGCCATGGGACTGTTGTACAAATCTTGCAGCTACTGTAGGGCCCTGGTGTGTGGCGTGTCCATAACACACCATCTGCCCATGAGCAGTGACGACCAGTACCCGAAACTGGAATTCAATGGCATCACATAAAAGTCCTCCTTAGTCCTGGTTTGATGATCCAGCTGGAAAGAAAAGATCAGTTTGAAGGAGACAATTTACTGTGTACCATAGGCGGGTACAAACCTTCAACAGATTGAAATGTCCCTTACAGTAATTTGCGGAGTAACAGTCTTGGCCGTTTTCCAGGCGTGTATATGTAAATGTATATATAGTACATTTTACAGACCCTGATGCTGTTTGTAACTGGTTGCAAAATAGTAAACAAATAAAACTGGCAGTTTATAACCATCTATTATTTCATTTTATGGGTTTGTTTAGCTAGGTAGGGACACACTGACTTTTGCTATTTACATTGGCTTTAATAGAACTGCCTGCAAGTTTGACAAATGAACTATCATTACAGATACCCACAACTATAATCAGTTTAGCAAAACATTCGCTAATCAAATATTTGAATTATAGCTTGTCCAATTTGGTGCAGCTGTGCCATTAACATAAAAGTTATGTAATTTTGAACTTTTTCCAGTACTTCTGTGTTAGATGCTGTTCATTAACTTTGTAAGGTATTGTACTCTTTTCAGTTGTTAGATGGCTGTGTTATATCAACATTGCAGAAGGTTACAAAATCATAATTGTTAAACATTGCTGGCTGTTGGAGGTTGCAGTTGTGGTATTTTATTTAAAATTTAGTTCAAGGGTTGTTGATCTTTAACTGTGGCCCTGTATCAGCTGTCTTCAAAGCAGGCAGGAAAGTAATAAATTTTGCAGCTTTATCCAGATCTGTTTTGTAAAAGTTGGCTCATTCCCATTCTCACAGTATTTGTTCTGTTTGATCTGTTGTTATGCTTCCATCTGGTCTACCAGATCTCTGTTCTGACCTTTTCAGTAAACAATCATAAATTTGGTGCCAAACTAAAAGCATTTCATTCAGGATGAAACCAATTATAGGCAAATGCTTGTAAAGCTGTTCTCCAGGAACACTCTATGATATAAGTACATGCTGTGTGAAGCAGTATTTACTACTGTAGCTCATCACCAGAATTTCCACAAAAATAAGTTAACATATTAAAGCTATTTGCTAAGTTTATAAGGACTTTGTCTAGCAACTTAGGTCACTGAAGTTATACAAGGGACAGTTTCTATTGTATATGGATTGGGTACATGTGTTGCTTTGTTTGCTAAGCAATTAAGCTACTAAACCATCAGTAAGACCACAGTGTAATAGTTTCCCCATTTGGCTAAAATATTCAGTTGCTGTCGTTCCATGGTCGATAGCCAAGGTGAAAAGGCTGACTGCAGCACGTTGTATATCTATAGTGTAGGTTAAAGCTATTTATTGATAAAATGATGCCTCAGTATGAAAATCTTTTAACTGCATAGGCTCACCGTACAGTGACCTCACATAGCAGCAAAGCGAGGGTGACTCCTGTGAGGGTAAACAACGAAAATTATAGTGTTGGGGCGTGTACAGTAGATCAAATGGCAACTAGAGATAGAACATACACTGTGTGATAAACTAAGTAGGCTGCCGGCCCTTGAGGAGGGTGTTTCTCTACCACTGTGATGTCAGGTGCAAGGGGTCGGTAGTTAAGTTTTGCATTTCCTTTGTCACGATCAGTATCGTGGAGATTGTTGGATGTTGCAACAATACCCTGCTACTGTTGTAAAAGTTCGACCTAACAGGATTTGTTATACCGTAATTAGTATTCACGTCTCGCTGACTGAAACTCTGGCTTAAGTAGTGTTTGTGGTAGGTGGATAAATGTGGTACTGTTTTCATTAATGTTGCAGTTTTGATTTGTAGCAGAAGTAATGTGCTCATGTGACTGCTGTTGGTCGCCAAGCAACTGTAAGGTTGACAAATACAGTAAAAGTGTAAATCATGTGAAATCTCCTGGAACACTTGTTTAATAACAGTACAAAACATTAACTTAGTGCGTCCAGTGAGTTATAATCTCCTGTACTGTATAGCCTCTACTGTTTTGACATAAGTACACTATATTCCTATGCTACTGTTTGGAATTCACTGTACATAGTACAGCTTACAGTTAAACTAATTTATGCATGTACTGGTTATCACTTCAGGTTCACATTTGTACAATTAGGTCTATAATACTTCTATTAAACTACAGGATACCTTAGCCTACTGTTCCCCTACAGTTTTACTGTTAAACAGTAGCTTGTGGGTTAATATGTACAGCCTATTGCAGACTACTGTAAACTACTGCTCAGCATTCACTGCCCAATAGTATGCATACTGTATCTTTATTACTGTTTAGCATAGCATCATGTAGCTTGCTGGTCAAGACTGTTTACACTTTCAATCAAACCATCTTTATTGCTGTTTAAAAGTAACTGCACTTGTCGATACAGCATACTCTATTTTCCTCACTGTTTGGTGTTACTTTCACAGGCAATAACTTGTAATGTTTGCCTTTATTACTGGTCAGTCTTTCAGCCTAATGCACTATACAGACACATTTTAGCATTCACTGTAACTTATTACAGCAAAGTGTGTATACAAGTACATTTACTATACATTTTAGCATTCACTGTAAGTTATTACAGCATACTGTGGATAGAAGTGCGTGTACTATACATTTTAACATTCACTTCAAATTATTACAGCATGCTGTATGGAAGTACTATACCTTTTAGCATTCACTGTAAGTTATACTATACTGCTTAGAATTATTCTCTTCACTATAGGGTCACAAGCAAACACAAAACCACTTTGGTTTTGCCAAAAATGGTGTCTCAGTATTAAGGCCTTCAAGGAAACTGATTGTTACTGGTTTAGAGCTACAGTACAGTATGTGGTGAGTTTGTAGGATTAAACTGAATGCTGGTGTCCTCTTGTCTCCCTAGACCCCAAAATCTTTGCTGATTGACCTTAAAATTGAAGAATCGCTCATTCTGCAATACTGAGTACAGTACTGTACACAGCTATCACATGGTACTGTACACAGCTATCACATGGTACTGTACACAGCTATCACAAAGAAGGTAAAAACTCTAAGACAGACGTTGACCTCAAGGTTCCTGTGTCTGTTTAGCCACAGTCTCAGGAGTTCTGGATATTTGTTTGAAGCAACTTTTCTTCTGTCAAAAGTGAAGTCCACAACAGTACAATCCAGTGCATCAGGCTTACCCAAAAATTGAGAATTACTTTAACTTCTGATTTGGCATGCACAGTGAGTGATCAGTAATATTTATGGAAGATTGATGGTTCCAACTTCAAAAGTGGTCTGTCTGTCTGTCTGTCTGTCTGTCTGTCTGTCTGTCTGTCAGTAGGGCTGTTGCAGTAAAGTAATTTCCTTTTAATTGATAAAGTCCCAATATTGTGCACCAGAAATATTTGAATGATTTGAGAGTTTATTGTAATTGAGTTCATCGTAATATCAAAGCAATGCTCATAAATATTCAAATCCACCAAAGTGTTCATGGTGCTTTACAAAAATGCGAAGCAAGAGGAAACGCAAAAACAAGTAATGGACATGCTTAGCAAAATATGCTAAGATGCAATGCTCATGTAAGATGTGTTTTCAATTTTCCTTAAAAGTGTCGAAACTTCCACTGTGAAGAGTGAACATTTACACGTTAATTGTTTTAAGGTTGTTTAGCTGCCACAACAAAATGTTAGTTAAGTTGAACGTAAACATCAACATGCATTCCTTGAGTAGTATAAAACCTCTTGAATAAAGCATAATTCATTCCTAAATTATGTCACAACCGTTATTGACACTCCGATGACTTTCAGTTACAGCGGGATCAGGGAGCTGTGATCGCTTGTTTGAACCTTGCGAGGTAACAACCATTCTGTGCTTACAACCGATACATTTCGTTCACCATGTCAATCTTGAATCAAGTTACTGTGTAGTGTCGATGAATGGACAGTGCGGTCAATTTAGGGAACTTTTACCTCAATCTACTGTAGATTGTGATCAGAAAATTAGGTGCTAACCTACATTGATATGTAGTCCAAAGCTACAGTGATGTGGCCTACCTCCAAAAGGTAGAGCAAGTAGTCCAACAGACATGCTGTAGTAATTTTAGTATTCAACATGTTACAGTTTTAGCTCCCATTGTGTAACTACATACCTATGTATTTCAGTATGCCAGATTGGATCTTGTCCGTTCTGTGTTTTGGAAACTGATAAAATATTCTCTGATGTCGTCATCTTTTTGTAATTTCGTGGTTGCTCTTCCTCTTCTTCACGCATTGCATATATGGTGTGAGATTTTGTCCTAGTTCTGGATTTTACTCAGTCTTGAACATTTCTTTGTGCTGTAATATTTAGTTTCTGCCACTTCTCATGTGAAGAAATTCTGTCTGGCTCGCTCATCTGTGTGATAGTAATTTTCATGGCTCATTTATGCAACTTGGAGCTTGGAGTTGTCTCAGTAAAGTTCTTTTTGACTGGCTGTGCAAACTCTTCTCAATGTTGAGCATGCGACACATCTGTAATTATTTCCTGCTGTATTCTGTACTTTGAAGTTCCTAACTTCCTATCTATAGACCCTTTTTGGCTGACGGTCAGATGATCAATGGTGCTGCCTCTTCTATCTAACTGAAGAAAAAAAAAAAAAGTTCGCTACGCTAATTTTTATAAATGTGGCTGAATAACTTGAGAGAAAAACAGTATATGTGGACAAACTTGCCATATTTTGTATTAATTACCTTAGCTGATCGTAATCTCTTCCTTATGTTTCTCTAAACACGCATCAGTACGCTATCCATTCACATGACAATGCTGGTTGTTATTCTTATCACACTTTTAAGTGAACTGATAAAATGAAAGTCATCTTTAGTACATTTCATCAAGTCAGCTATATTTCAAGCCTAAACATTCCAGCAAAGCTCTTATTATCAATCATCATCATTGTTATCAGTGACATTCAAATATTCAGTACTGTCGGTCAACATTTTCAAACCCCCCCCCAAAATTAAAAAAAAAAACTTATCAGACAAAAATGATGGGGTCTAATATCTTTGTTTCCAATTTGCTACACAAGTTGACAAAATGTTGATTAGATGAATGGTATTATCAAAACTTGGATGTTAGGGAAGGTAACATTGAGATGGAATACTTACGACCAACTGCGCTCTTTTTCCCTTTGTACATTAGACAGGGAAAGATCTACATGAACAGTTTCACATTTAGTTTTCATGGTCATAAGATTGTAGTGTACATCTATGGCTCAGTAGTTGACCTAGTACAATGTCTAAGTCTCACATCTATCAGCAAGCTTTGATTTCAAAGGAAACTTTAATTTTCTTTCAGTTCTTGCACAAATCCTACAAACTCCAGATAACAGTATACAGTTTCCTGAATGTATACAGTTTCCTGAATGTTTTGGCTTGCAGTGCTGTTAAACAGATTTTGTCAAACTTAAATTTATCCTGTTTTTTCCTGTTTGTTTTTCATTTGTTGTATGTTTCACATTTTACAATTTATCAAAAAGGAACAAGGTATTTTAACTTGACATCATGTGGCTTGCAGTAATGAAGAATATGTTTTCTAATTCACATGTACAAAACGAAGACTTTTATGGTTGTCGCCATTTCTATTTTTTTTTAACTTTTTGAAACTGTTTCTTTCAAACAGGTTCTATTGGTTCCTTGACGTTCTCTTCTCAGCTTCTGAGTAGTGCCTTTGCAGTTCATGTTAGAGCGTAGCGTGGGTTTCCGTCCTGTCATCGTCGTCTCCACCGTTCTGTGTGCCCGTCGGTATCTACTTGTCCGCCATAGCGACGAAGATGACATTCCTTTACCTTTCTCTCGGCCTACTCTATGGAAGTTCATCCGGTATCTGTTTCCATGCTACTATTTGCATACTACTACAGCACTTCCCTCACAAGAGCACTCGACCTACAGCTGTTATGCTACTGGGAGCAACAGTGGGTTAGTCCTTCAGGCATTTGTGTAATATCTAGAGTTTCTTGACCAAGATTGTCATGCACTCGGTTGTAATTTCAATTTTAGCTCACAGGACATTTGCTGAAGGGCACCATGGCCATCTGTAAGTGCCTGATATTCATATCTGTCATTGTCATTGGCTTTTTGAGTCCTGGAGTTGGTATAAATATAGTCTAAAGTGAACGATTTTTATTGCGACATTGGCACTCAAAGGAAAATGAAAGGACCAGTTCAGTACAACATAGACAAGATCTTTAGAAAAGTGATTAAAAAAATCTTTTGAAATATGATTCCATTTTCATAGATTTATCTTTGTAGCTAAATTGATTTGATTCATGAAAGTAATTTGAAAGCAAAACATGGTTGATGAAAAGAAAATGATAAAAAAAAACATTGGCACCAAAAGCAAAGTTTTCTCTTACATAATTTGATAGACTTGTCTTTAATCTAGATTTTTTAAAGTATTTAACATAAAGGTTCATGGTCCAGTATCAGTGTAAGTGATAGTAAAGCACACATGAACTGGTCTGTAATCCCTTGTAACATCCAGTATTCTACTCGAATACTAAATGTAAAATCTGGAGAGTGTGACCGTTCTGTTTTGGAGTTTCCAGACTTATTTCCAGACTAGGTACAAAAAGGGGTCAATTTAATTTAAATGTCATACATGAAGTACTGCCAGAGTTTTTGAAATAACTTAGAAGTCGTGAGTATTTGTTATTTTTTCATTCCTTTGATGAAAGTTGACTGACTGCGCTGTCTCGATAAATTTGCGACTGTCTGGAAAAAAATTGGAATACAGAATAACTGCATTACACTAAATCCAATCGAATGTATGTCACCACGGATCCCTATCATCAGAGTTATTTATACCAAAAGTAGACAGTAATTTGATATTGTCAACATCCATCACTTTTACCCTGAACGGTAAAAATATAAGCAGGTGTTCTGTTCGAGAATGTAGAAATCGTGGAATTGTTCAGTAGTTGTGTCAAATGTTTAATCATAAAATAAAACTTGGGGATGATGAAAATAAAATTTGCTAGGATTATGCTAAATATTTTCAAGTCCATTGTACAAGTTTAGGAATATCAAAACCTTAATATTGAAAATACTGTACTGTAATTGTTAGTGGTTTCGTACAAAAGGAATGTAAATATCTTTGAACTGTTACATCTTTACTTTGTTATGTTTTTATTTTCTTTAATTTCACTAGTTTGTAGTCAGCTGCTTGAAGTGACATTTTTGTTATATGCTTGGTGGTTTTACAGTAATAGGTTATCTTATTTATTCATTCTAACTGTTACATATTTACTTCCAAATAATTTTTATTTCTGTAGGCCTGTCTGGGTGTATAGTCAATTACTTGAAGTAATACTTTCTCCATTTGGTTGGCAGTTTTGTAATATTTAACACAATCTATGCTTTCTTAGTGTTCCATATATTTACTTTGTTGCAATATTTTTTTTTTCACCAGGTGTTCTAGTCTACAGTCAGTTGCTTGAAGTGACACTTTCTTCATTTGGTTGGCGGATTTCACTGTTCATTTTAGCATCTCTCATCATCGTTCCTGGACTACCCATGTCCTTCCTCATTATACCCATCTCTCCCTTCCCGAGGACAAACCACGCACACGAGGAGCACATCACCAAACCGATGGGGAGAAAATTTAGTGATTCATTAATGTCAAAAGTCAGGAAAAAACAGGTACCCGACAGTAGCAGGAAAGTAGATGGAAGCCGGATAGCAAATTACTTGACTGCAGTAGGTAAAGAGCAGTCGGTAGAATATTTTGACTCTGTAGATGAATATACCCCTTGGAAAGAATGGAGTAGCTCAGATATATCTGGCTCCACAAGTGATGATTACTGTAGTTCAAACAGTGGCAGGGACATGGTCAAGGTGAAGAAACTCAAGAGTAGAAAACGCTCTTTGACGTCCCTCTCCTGGTGCGGAGATTGCAAGGTGGTGCTTAAAATGGGTCGCATGTGGATCTTTGCCGTCGCTTGTGTCCTCAGTGCGATGGCGTGGTGTGTGTTTTTTGTCAACATCGTAAGTACATGTCGTTTCCATGGTTGCATGCTACTAGACAATCAGTGTAAATGTTGTCAAAGTGTACATTCTAATTTGATTGTCAGAAATGGAGAACAGTACTTAACATTGGTAAACTGTGCAAAGGGATGAATTGTTGTTGCTTTCATGATTACAAATGGAAAAGAATTTGAATTTTATCCTGGAGTGATTACAATTATAAATTGTTTAAAACTTAAGTTTTGTCAGTCAAATGAATGTACCTTGTCTGTTGTTGATATGTTTCATTGTTTAACATTTGGAAAAAAATGTCACACAATGAAAAGTTCGGCAACAGCGTGTCTTTGTGTTTGTGCCGTCTAACCCTATCTTGAAACAGAGTCATGTCTTGAAACTGAAAACGGTGATCTGTACAGTTTGTCCACTAACTTCATTTGCTGTAGATGTGATTATCGTAATGCTTTGCAGAAACAGTGAATGTGTGATATGTTGTGAAAAATTTAAAAAATTGGAAAATATTATATGATATTATATGATATTATATTATATGATAATTGGAATAGGTGGTGAAACACAGGATGTGAATTGTTGAACGAGTGTTGTAGTGTTTCCTTCTTTCTTTCCTTGTATCTGTCTGTCTTTCCTTGTATCTGTCTGTCTTTCTTTGTATCTGTCTGCCAAGGAAATATGGTGGGTTTTGTCCTTTGGTGTCAGTGCGTGGATGACCAAAAGTGATAAGGCATGCGGATTTTCTTGGCTCTGTCAAAGTCATTTTATATCTACCTGGGTTTTAAAACAGTTTTAATATTCTGTGAAAGTGGTCTGATGTGAATTTGAATCACTAATTTGATTCAACCTACCACTTTTATTTTTTTTTTTAAAAGTGTGGTGATATAGCTCAATTTTCTGTTTCCATTTGTGTTTTGTTTGCCTTGCCTTACCTCTTTGTTTTTCTTCTTTTTTTTTTTGAAAATTTATTTACACTCAAAGGTGTTTGTGATGTACAGACAAGATGGCTTCATTTGCTTTTGTCATAAATTTCATTAGCTAGACCTTGATACTCTCAGTTTAACTAAGTCTTGCCTTACAGTAGATGTATGAAAGCATCAACTCTTGTTTAGTCAAGTGCTGGTAATTAAAATAGCAATGCATTCTAGAAATACAGTAATGTTTTCGGATAGAAACGTTTAAGTTCGTTATCTATCCTGCCCTGTCTGCAATTTAAGTCAAATATAAACCTAATTTTTCTCATGCTTAGTCTTACCCCACTCATGTGTGAGACGTCAAGACATATACCATTTGTCACAATTTTTCAGAGTTAATCACTTAGCTTTGTGTAGGTCATAACTCGCTGACTGCATTTGGATGCCACACAAAGTTTAACAGTATGAGGACTGCATTGGCTCCAAATCTTAGGTTCAATTTGCTACTGTATGCATGTAAACAAAATTTTATGCAATTTGCTTTTACATGGTCATAAAATATGCCCTGCATAAATTTAATTTGCACTGCTTGCTCTGAGTCCGAGTGTCTTTGGTAATCCCCCTTTGGCAGGAACATGATTTGGGTACACACAGGATGTGTGCAGTAATTTAAACAAGTAAATTGTGGGACTGTCGGCATTTAAGGTCAGTAATAGTTTTGCAATGTTAGCTAACTTTGGGGCCAATGTAGTCTACGTTTAAAAGAATCTAGTGTACTTCATAGATCCCCTAAACCAAACCTGCTCTCCAATACAACATTGTGGGGAGAAGTGATGAAAATTCTGCTGAAACGTGCATGGAATCCCCGCACTTGTTACAAATTTAGGTATTGTTTTGCAGGCAATGTCTTGAAATGTATCAGGTTAGCATGAAATTGCACAAAACATTGAACTTGAAGCAAGTATGCGGGATGTCATTGATGTACACGGTAGCAGCCTTGTAGTGGTGATAGTGAAAAATTTATATGTCCAACAGAAGATGTTTATAGTGTTGAAAGAAATTGATCTCTTATGGCTGAAGGATCAAATCTAATGGCTGAAGGATCAAATCTAATGGCTGAATGATTGACTCAAAATTAGAATCAAAAGGGGGGGGGGGGGGGGGAAGTGTAATAGTTCTTACAGCCGTCTCTGAAAGAGTTCTTTGTAGCTTATACTGTACTTAATATGTTCAATTCTAATAGTATCAGTGCATGTACAGTATGTGTTTGAACTCTGTTTGTTCTGGTCTATTCCAGGTTTTTTTAATTCTATTCATTCTAAATGTTCAATGTTCAATTCTGAAATGAGGGCAGGCTGTTGTCAAAAAGAGGATACATGTTTCTCTTTTCAAAATTTTTTTTATCTGTGAACTGCATTAAATGCCCACCGCATTTATTGATTCCTTAACCCGTTGCAGTCCATATTTGGTACGGTCATCAGTGTTCCATCAAGTAGTTTTAATTTCCATAATTATTGATAATGTTGATCCAGTGACAGTGATCTGAAGCTCTCACTCAGACTTTTTGCCTGCCTTTTCAGATATAAGTTACATTCTTGTGATTTCGCCAAACGTCGTGTTTGCCAACATCCTTCTCTTCCATTTCAATTAATTGAACATTGAGCACACCAAGTTCTGAATACTTACACCTGCATGTGCAAGGGTTTCATTTTAAAGAGGTGGTGTCTCTCTGTGTGTTAACCTTTTCTACCAGAGTTACATAAATTTGGGGATCAACAGAGGCCTGTAAATGATTCAGTCCATTTTTGGTACTTAACTGCTGGCCAAATTATTCTCTTTCATCTAGGGGAGTTTTTTTGACAGCGTGGGATTGAGCCTCTCTGAGACCGCATTTCTCCTCACAGTTATGGCCGGCATGGAGATTGCGGGAAAAACATACCTGGCGACCGTCGGAGAAAGCGTACCAGTGGCCAAAATCCATTTTCTTATTGGCCAGAGTGTTATAATGACCTCAATATCGGTCATTCTAATATTCGCTGAAAATTATATTGCTATGATATTTCTTAGCATAGGTAAGCCGATTTCAAATCTTCAGTCCATAGACAGAAAATTATTGGCCGCCACTAATACTGATATATATCTGCAACAATGTATCTATCCCCGTTGTATTTTGAAAATTAATATTTTTGTCAGCTAATCTGTCTCTGTTTATCGCACCATGCTGTGAAAGGGTATCTTTTCTGTAATGTCATGGTATCTATTTTAACTTTGGCATTTTGTTCATTAAATCTACTTTTGTGTCAGTCTATTTTGTTTATTTTCTAATCTTTCCTTTCCATCAGCCATTTTGTAAAAGGTCATTATGGATCTGTGGTATCGTCCCACCTTGCTGTATATTATGTCCTTTTGATTCTATCCTAGATAAGGCATGCAGTGATTGGAGTCAGTTGCAATGCAACAGACCTCTTAAAAGGTTTACTGTGCTTAAGGCATTAGTAATTAATAGTGGCTGTAGATTCCGTGATTGTAAATAACAAAGGTGGGGGTAAAACTTTCAGGGCTTCTAGTTTGTTTAGTTAACAGTAATATAGCTTTAATCTTTGAAAGAAAAAAAATCAGTTTTTTCCTGTCAAACAAAATACTGTACATACAGTATGTAATGATATTTGATCATTGTAGCAGTGGTGCATATGTGACAATCTTTGGTATTGTTATGTACTGTATCATAGCTTTATCTAGACCAGCTTAAAATACGCAAGAGCAAAGAAACCTTAAGAGTTACTTGTCCTTGACAAATAGCAGACTGTAAAATGTTTGTGCTTAGAAGGAAGAATACTGTACTATGGGAACAATTTAATGACTGTGTCTAATTCTTAACTTGGATCAAGTAGACTGTGTAGAACAGGTGAATGGTTTGTTTATTTATGCAATAGAGTGACTAGACTGCCATCCAGCCACTTTGATTAATGAGCCATGTTGAAAGATGAATTCTTACAAGTTTGATACGTTACTTATACGCAGAAAGGAGTTTTTCAACCAATCAAAAGTTGTGCCTCTGGTTTTGAGGGGACCAGTTTGTCTTGGTCCTGTGGTCTTGTGGCTTCTGGTCTCGTGGGGATTAGTTGTAACATCATCATCATGCTATTAATATATTAATAACACATAATATTTGTGCTAAACTATCAATATTTTGTATAAAAATAACAGCCATTTGTAGACTGGTATTCTGTAAACTACACAGTCATACTACCATACATGCTTTTCAAATGTTGTATGTTTCTGAAGTTTTCCCAATTAATTTTATAAGTAGCAGGCCTTGAGTTTTAGATTTTCCAGGTCTGCTACAAATCACACTCCTCAGGAAAGTAAGGAGTGTGGTATAGTGTGCTGTTTGTTAAACTGTAACACATTCATCTTAGTGCCCTTCTTTATCTAGGTGTGCAAAAAATTGCACTCCTCACAGTGAATTGAGGCAAGTGCTGGCGTGCAGTCGCACTCGCACACCTCAGAATTCAAGGCCTGATGTAGTGGTTTCACTGTTTTTTTGTTTTTCTTTTAACAATTTGTTTGAAATTCTTGATAAATTCAATGTACCTGCCAAGTTTATAGTTATGCAATATCTATAAAATAAGTTTGTAAACAATCACCCCTTGCCCTCCACTTCGATGTGCTTGAATTGGTGTTTACTTCGCTATTGTCAAGATACATCGTGACTTCTTGTTATTTTCATGCTCTATGTATAGGGTAGTTTCAATCCAACTTGTTATGAACATTCTTTGTATAAAGCAAAGATCACTGTATGGAAGTGTAAACTCTTCCATTAGCTAATTATGTTACCCCAGCCCTACCATTGGGAGGTTATTATCTGGTAAACAGCAGCAGATCTGATGAACCTTGTTTCATGAAGAGTTAAGTTTTGTCTTAACCTACATTTTACTGTTGCCTTAAATATAAGTACAGTATGTAGTTAATGCAAGTTAAGATTGAAATTAACTTTTTGTGGGAAAGTGGAATAGAGCTCACAGAGCTAGTGTGAAAGTTACCTGAAAGATGGTCTATCATTGTTATATTGAATCAATGAAGAGAGGGACGGAAAATATTGGACATTTTACCTTTAGTCTTGAATTCTCTAACTTAACCGATACCTGGATTCACAAAGAAATGGCTGCTTGCAAGAACTTGCGAAAATTCACAGAATTTGTATAGAATGTTTTAAGTTAGTAAAATAACGTGTGCCGTTTCCCCAGGTTGTGGTGTTTATGTATGTAGTGTTGTAAACGTTTGAGTTGTTGAAATGGTCATGCTTCAGCAAGAGTGTGATATGCTACCTGTTTCGATATCTGTGAAAAAGGTAACAGTAATGTGTGGTATGTTCCTTATACACCAAATAAATGTTGATGTGATTAATGGGTTTAAGAAATAGGAACAAGTTCAGGCTTCCTCAAATGGTGCTGTGTGCCATAAGTGGCCTGTGACGTGGTTTAGAGTGGAACACAAAAAGTACTGGCAGAATACTTAAAATTTGAACATTTTTTAAACATTCTGGCAAAAATTATTGTCTCAGTCAGAAGTAGGTAAATCTGTTACTTCTCACAGTGTTATTATTTAAAAAAAATTACAGCATTTTGCATCTGAGCGTCTTCTAAAACACAAAAACTTTCACAAGGGGCACTCCTTATACCCTTCTCCAGGATTTTGACCAGTGGCACATTATATCAAAAAATTTCAGCCATGTGGCGATGCTTCAGCAAATTTAATTGAGGAAGCCTACGCTAGACCCATTGAAGAATAGTCCCGACAGTATGCAGAGTGATCCATAATACAATGAAACAACACGCCAACAATCCCGTCTCTTAAACTTTCAAACAGACACACACATACATGTTCAGTGTGTAGTGCTGCAAGTGCAAAAAGCACGCCAAAAGGAGCAAAATCATGTCCATCTCTTGAATAAATGACCTGCTACCAATGCTGTTGCACACTCTTAACAGTTCACACCATGGGAAAGTCTTTGCCAACTTCTATTGACGCTGTAATCACTGCAATGCAGGGAAACGGTAACGTTTTGGATTTATCATACATGCAACAGAGATGCAGCAGAGATATTATGTTCATGGAGACCGGAACAATATTACGCAGGTGGAGAATGGAACGTTTTCCCCAAAGTTATCATAAATCTTCAAAGGGAGAATGTACTCAATAATTTGTCTAGTGCAGTGGGTCCCACTGGGCATTGCAGTAACTAAAGGGGGCAGTAAGTGCTCAAGGGGCAGCAAGGGCATTTAAAAAAAAATGAGGTACAAATTATCATGTTAAATTAACTTGGAGTTATTAAAGAAACAAATTAGTTTTCACTTCAATTACTTTTCATTTTCTTAAGTATATTTATACTTTTCAGTTATAAAGTGGTGGTGGGGGAGGAAGTAGTTGCAGGAACCTCAACAATTTACCTTGTCAGCACACATGACTACCCAAAGCTGTACAGTCTTCCCTCATTAATACATAATTTCTACCTTATACATGCTAATTGACATATTATTAAATATATATGGAACAGTAAAGCTCTGTGAGTAATTGTCAGAATCTTTAGTCAGACAGTATTTTTTCTGATTGCTATTGTATTAGCATGGTGGTGGAGGGGGTGGGGGGACAATTTCCTCATGCCATTCTGTGAAAGATGGCACGGGGCTGAAAAACATTGTGAACCAATTGTATCGTGCATCTTCAGCACACAGCCTGAAGCCTTTTTTTTTTCTTCGCATTTTATGCTCATCTGACCTATTTACAAAGGTCTCAGGTGGCTATTCATAGAATGTTAATTACATATTGAGGTCCATCTAACAGAAAAAGAGTAACTGCCAAACTAATTACCGTCAGAAGCCGAGTGGGTTAAACTTAATAGCCTGTATGTTCCTTTTTACTTTGTGGCAAAAGATCATTAGGGGTAATGTGTACCTTGGTTTATTCTGAACTGTTCTATCCTCAGTTCAAGTGACAGTTTCAAATATGTACCAAAGGTGTAAGATTTATTTCCAAGAAGTTTGGTTTTACTGTCATACTGCATGTGATCCTAGAATAGACAGGGCAGGCCATCACCCACTCGATCAATTTGCATTCGTACTCAATGACTGTAAAAATTGGAAGTTTTCATTTTCTCCCTTCGCTGGTAAAGTACACTTGAATGATGAATCTGTGGTACATTTATGATTATGTGTATTTGCTAAAGAGTAAGTGGAACTGGTATTATTTAGTGATACATTATTGATTGTAGACACTGTGTTTGCAACCCTCAGAAATTAGATTTCTGGTTCATGAAAGTAAATATTTAGTGGCAGTAAATTAGCTCGGTGATGGTAATCATTCTGTGGATTTCATTAAGTTTTAATGTTACCATGAATCTAGGGTAAGAACTGCAAATAAGCTACCTTGTCATTAATAATATCAGTGAATTGCACAAAAAGTTTATAGCTACCTCTATTTTTTGTATTTGTCTTTAATCAAGAAGACTATATCTGTTTGCCTCAAGGTTGTGTCAGCCTTGATTGTGTGGCGTTTACCATAGTAACGTTGAGGCTAACACTGTATGATCTTTGTCAGAAAAGTGTACCAACGGTAAAAAGTGTTTTCATGTAGGTTGTGCTGTTCTTCCTGCATTTTTCAAAAATGCACCAAAGAACTGGCCTATGCCTCTCACAGTGGTAAAAGAAGCTATAAAAACTACCATTCTCTGGTGGTGTACAGGTATTTGTCAGAAAATAATTGGAAGTTGCCAAATTTAAGCTATTAAGCAGTTTAATAGCAGAACTAGGCTCTGTGGCAAATATATGGGACAGCCTTGTGTGAACATTCAAGTTTCATCTTTTACATGGTACTTCAGCAAAAAAGTATTAAATCAGTCTACCATGAGTAACACTCTAAAGTAGTGAAATTTCTCCTGATAGAAACTTGGCAAAGATGTTGTGCTCCAGGTCGGAATCAGATGGAAGAGAATGATGGAAGATAATTGATTAAGGTTTTAGTTTTTGTTCATAAAATAGCCCATCCTGCTTTACATGTTGAACCTTAATTTTGAAGTGATGTGAAATGTCAAATTAACACTGAAGTCACAGATCGATAGAAATGATTTTGATTGACGAAAGGAATTGATTTTGTTCCTCTGTGATTGTCTTTGTGCGATACATACAAAGACAGGCATGTGGAAAAGGGCTAGCTATCAATCTCATTGAATAAAATTGTTGAAAGGTATTGGTGAGCCGTCTGACATGCATACAGGTAGATTATGGAGTATACTTCAAGTTTCAAACATCAAGAATGTGACAAGATAGATTGTTATTGTCAGTGGTTTTGATACCTCCTGCGGGTTACAAAGCCCTGGCGAGAACCCTGAAATGGTTCTCGCCAGGGCTTTGTAACCCGCAGGAGGTGTGCCTGATTTAAATTTCATTTTCCTCTGGAACTAAAAAAAGAACTGCTCACAGTATAAGATAGCTGTTCGTAAGCTGCAGAACTGAATACAACTTGAAAAATTGACACGATTGGTCTTAGTAGTGCATATATATAGACCTAGTTGATAGATTGTTGACACTGTGGATGTACAGTTTATCAGAATGCTTATCATCGGCAGCTTACTCAAAGCGGCATCTTACTCACATTTCGTTATCTACTTAATACAAATTTTAGCGATGTTTCCCTTGAATAACCTGTTGTCAAGATCCTCTTTTTCGTCCCTTTTTTTTTATTTTACCGTTAATCTGTTCATAACTGCGACATTAGACAATAAAACCAACTTCCATTCTCTTTTTGTTGATAGAGATGAAAAGTCTGTTAGTATAGGTCCATTATGATTTGGAGGACACTGTCTCAGAATCACCAGCTGAGTCTGTCAGTTGAATCCCCAATGAAAGGTTTATCAAAATATTTTACTGACATGTATTAATGTGTGAAGGCTGTACGATGGTGGGTGGGGATGTGGGAGGGATCGTGTGCTTGTTTACATATTTTCTTTTATCTCTCTCTGGGAGTGCTTTCGTTTTTTTCAGCGCTGAAGGTTTTTAGAAATACTTCCATTCATTGCACTAATTTTATTAACTTGTCGTTGCTAACTGTATAGTCTGTCATTGAATTTACTTATTGTTGGGATTAAACAAGTGAATGAAATGAAATCAGTAAATTTGATCAGCCTGGTTTGAGGGAAAAGCTGGCTGGGACCCTGCAATGATTAAAGTCATAGTTAATACATGACGACAGCAAAATTGATCTTTGCCCAGTCAGTATGTCCCAGTTCACCTTATGAATTACAATTTTTTTTTTTTCACAACTTGCAGACTTTGTGATGTTTCTTTCGCATCATATCAGACTTCTTCAGATGGCGTCGCATGCCCTTCTCGTGGCGTGTGATGTCGTTTGGAAAGGCGTGCAAAAAGATTCCTGGAGGAATATTGAAAAAGTATTTTTGAAAATGTGTATCTTGTTCCTTCCAACACAGATAATTTATGATATAGTTCGACATGTAGCGGATAAATTCAGCTAGGAAAACTTCACAAACCTTGCACCATTTTGCATCAGAGCCCTTGTTCTTTAGCAAAGAGAAGTTCAAGGGGTGTAAGTGAAGGGAGGCCTCCTTTTGTCTCCTCCAGGATTTTGATTGGTGATGAGCAATTCATCAGCTTTATTAAATTTAACTGAGGAAGCCTGATATGCAGGTCAGAAGCTTTTCATTTAAGGCCATTCATTGCATCGGTGACTAATCTATTATTCACTGGTTGCTAATACCTCTAGGTATTCAGTTGAAAATCAGATGATCACATTTTTGTTTTGTTTTTTTGTATTGTGACGGGTAGCAGGTTCGATTGTAAAGTGTTGGTCTTTTATTTCAGTTTTCATAACCATTCGGTTTATTTTATAATTTCTGTTTATCACAAACCTTAATTTTTTTATGTAATGCAGAATTGTGCAATCTCGGTATTTTGTAATTTTGTAGCGAGGCAGGCTTAACCTGTAAAAGTGTCGACTAGTTACAGGTACATTACCTGTATGTCAGTGAGCTTTAGTGCGTGGTGTACTCATATTAGTGATATATATCTTGGGGCTCAGATCGATGGAATACGAACCTACTTCAGTCTACCATGCTTGGTATTTCACACAGCTTTACCGCCACTTTTATGGTACTTTTCCTTTATAAGCAGTTTCAAAAGTCTCTAAGTAAACTACGTCATGTGCAGAATGTGTAACCATGGATTCATCTAGTCCTAGTTGGAAGGTACTATATGCTGTATTGGTTTTAATAAGTAATGCTGAAATTACAAAAAGTTGTTGCATTGAGCCACTGAACCGCCATTTTCAGTGTCAAGTACTAACGGAAGTCTCACAAATCTAACCTAAGATAATCTTAGGTCCGCTGAGCTTCACACTCTTACTCACTATGAAGCCTGCATATAACTCACAAGCTTGAGTGCACACAGCATGTTCATATGGGCTCTGAAATACTTGCACTGGAGTGTGAATCATTATTGTTTAGTTGATATCTTTATGGCAATGGGTAGCAACAGTTCACTCTAAGATACAGGTAGATTTGTGAGGTTTGCCATGAAACAAGTTGGTTGTCAACCTGCAGCTACTCATAAAGAATCTGGTAAAATGTTCTTTCACTCAAGGTTAGGACACATATTGTATCGATGTTCCTCTCCAGAGGTGCGAGAGAGAGCTCCAGAGGTGCGAGAGAGAGCTCCAGAGGTCCTCAACTGTGCCTTACAGTCAAAACTAGGTTTAATTATTGTCACAGTGTGACACTGTACAGTTCAGTTATTATGTTACTTAAAGTTAGTATGGCATGCTACAGTAAAGGCCATTACACTGCAAAAACTTTATTTCAAACCGCTGTGATAGTGCATTTGTACTTTCAGTTGATAAAGTTTACAGTACCTCAATGATATGGAGAGTGGGATTACTGAAGGGTACACTCCCTTCTTGGCGGCTTTGAGAAAGTTCTGATTTAATTGGAAGTACGCAGACAAGTGGAACAATCGGTCACTGAAGGGTATACACTCTCTTATTGGAGGGGTTGATAAGATTTGATTAAAAAAAAAAGTATGATACTCATACAATTGGAAGAATGGGTCACAAAAGGGGTACACTTCCTTATTGTTACCAAATTACTACTTTAATTACAGTATTGTTTTCAGAGATTTGGTGAAGAATAAGGGAAGATTCCTAAGAGCTGGTAAAAGTGAGCTGTGAGAATCTGAAAGCAGCATTTGCTTTGAAAAAAGTTAAAGAAACACATATTAATTTAAGAATATGACTTATATTTTCAAAACTCCAGCAGCACCTGGCTCTAAAGGCAAAATTTTCCTGTTTTTAATTTATGCTGATTTTTAGTTTCTCTTTGATTTTCTAAATTAATATTTCAGTTTTGTGAAAGAAATTTCACAAAGTTAGGAGTTCAGTAGGCCAAATGCAATCAGATAAAAAACAAAGATTGCCTCAACTGTTTACAATTGTGGTGAAGTAATAGAGTCTAATGACATGATATTTTTTGACCAAAAATTATGCAGAAAGACTGAAACTGATATGCATTTGTGCGTTTTCAAAGTTTCACATAACATTGTTTTTTTAGTGACTTACTTAACTTTCTTCTTAATTTTCCTTGTTTTCCATGTCATACTACATGTATCCGTGATATTTTCTGATATCCCTCAAACCGTTAAGCTCATGTCTTTACCTGTCTCAGATCTGTACCCTCTTTTATCTTCACATATGTTATGACTTCAATCATGACATTTTGTGAGATTCTCTATCAAGACAGTTTAATCTCTAAGGTATAATTTGATCTTGTCTCGTCATTCACCTCGTTGTTGCTCACTGTTTTTCATCAGATCCTTTTGTTTTGTTTGTTTACTTAGTGATTGGATTCATGAGGGCGCTGTGGATGACATTACCTTACACTGTCAGCGTTGAAATCATCGGTTCTAGCTATGCTGACCAGTCTGTCACTGTCACTCTCTTCTGTCAGGGCCTGGGAAACCTAGTAGGGAATCTTCCTGCAGGTAAGTTGAAAATAAAAAATAGAAAATATTTCAATACTATGATTCCAACCAGAATCCTTTGTAAGGAATCTGAACAATTAAAACAGGCTATCAGCCACTTTCCTCCAAATGGTTTAAATGTGATGACTTAAAGCTTTGCGGATGCTTTTGTGTTTGCAGACTTAGAAAAAACGGTTTTCTTGTGCTCTTTTTAGACAAATTTACATATAGCACCCCTTTAGTGTTGAGAGCATCTATCACCTTGGCTCTCCATTAAATGTCAAAATAAGTGCATGCTGTGTCCAGTAAAAGTAAAGTATAAATTTTAGTCAAACAGATTATTATAAGCATATGAACAAGGATTACTGGTAGAAATTCTGTCCAAAATTGTCATCTAATTTGAGCAAATTACAGAGTATTAACTTGCTTTTGTTGTTATATTTCCCTCGGAGACTTCCTTATGCTGCATACTGTTGATGTAGTTTAAATGTTGATGTTTCAAAAACGCAGTAGTTTAGAGATGATTTGTTCTATAATCTCATTTTTTATCATCCCCTCATCGTCTTACTTGTTTGTATTTATGAGATTCTCTACTTCTCACTTACCTGCCTTAACATAACAACTGCACTGCCATCATGTGCCAAGAGTGCTAGTAACATTTTGGCACTATCTCTATTGCCATCTAGTCAAGAGTGCTGATAACATTTTGGCACTATCTCTATCGCCATCTAGTCATATAGGAAAAAGCCTTAGGAAAAGGCAGCCCACAAAGTGACCCATTTGTGTAAGATGTTGGTGTAAGTTGTTTCATCATTTGTTTTACTCCATCAGGTGCCATTTACGACGCCACCGGTTCATATAGATTGGTTTTCACGATGGTCGCATCTTGTACCTTCCTAGCCAGCGCCCTCTATTCGATACTCCCGTTTCTACGTCAAACGTGTAACCATCCATTACCGTGCAGACAGAAAGGAGAACAGTTTGCAGTTGTTGTCAACAGTTCGTCTGTGGATATCTCTGTCCAGACAGATTTCAACAAACTTGAGCAAGTCTAAAAGTCACCAACGATAACACCAGCCAGCTGTCTTTAACATCTATGTGTCTTCTAAAATCTACTCTACGTAACAATAAGAGTTTCAAATTCAAATTTATCAGTGTTTGAAATAAATTTTGGTTAATTAATGCCGTCTTGCGAGTTACATGCACCCAGAAGATGTAATATTGGATGAATACTGTACAATTGTATCCTCCTTAAATTTGAAATAGTAAGTATAAACATGGAGGACTGTGCAATGCCCCATTTTGTAAAAACTGATCAAAATGTAACAAACATTGTGCCATCTGTTCTATCACATAACAAGTGTGTAATTTTGTGGAAAGCTTCCTTAGTTGTGAAAATCCGCTTTGAAATTTGCAGTTAACTGTGAGCCTGAAAGTTTGTCAGCCATCGCAACTGACTGTGTGACGTGCTGTATTCCCTTTCTTGCAAATTGCGAATCCTTGCCTGCTAGCAATTGTGAGGAACTTACAAATTCAGTAAAGTAAAAAAAGAAATAAATATCATCACCAAGTATTAGATCACAAGCGTGCCGTAACACACGCTGCACACTATATCAATAACAATGAACAAACTCGATTTGTCACAACCAATTGATTTCTGATTCATTTCAAGCACCAAGCATGCACTTTCAGTTGCAAGGAATATTTACTGAAATACTTCATTTCCCAAATTTTGCAAAATTTTTCCTGGATTTGATTTCCTTAAAAATTTGAAGCTATTCTTAACAAGCATGAAAAGCCAGTTTGGAGAATTGCTTCAAGCTGGATATCATGTGACGATTTCAGTTTGAAAGAGGCTGGCTGACCATAAAACAGTCGAATGTCTAAACTACAATCTGACGTTGTGCTGATTCCAGTGGGTATTGCTACTGGTAGTGAGGCTTTATTTTATTTACAGTTTGTACAACACAGCAAAACTCATTCAAATTTTTATTTCACACAGCCTCAGTAGCATCTGCCTTAGTGTGTTTTGAAAAGTGATTCTCAGAGGATGAGATGGCAGTGAGTTTGGGGGGAGTGATTTCTTTCTTGGCCGTCAGCGGTGTTTATTTACCTGCCCACCTATTAGGTGGTGTTATGTCAAAGGTTATCCATAATCATTTTATGTCACTGGTATGAGATCTAAACATGCAGAAACTTAGGACAGATTCATGTTGTCTGGCGATTTGAGAAAATGATCAGATTAGGTCGTTGATATCAGAAGAAAACTTACATTATCAAACTTTCCACATTTTTTTTTTCTTTCCTTTTGAGATACATTCATATTTGAATATTCAGACAAACCTGCAAAAGTATGATATGTATTCTGTATTTGCACGATATGTGTTAGTCTTCAAATTTATGTGACTCTAATTTTAGTTATGAATTATACTAAAAAAGGAAACTTAGGCATGATTCAGTTTGATGCTTGCCCTAGTCGCTATACAAAACTTAGAAATTTTGTTTACCCTTATTTTTCAAGTTTTCTCAGTTGAAAATTTGCATATTTCACAAAACTGGTTTTCTTTGTTCCTGTGAAGGTAGCGCAGTGGTGAAACAACATCACACAAAGCTAATATTTCCATGTGGACAAAATCAAAATATTGAAATCACCAGAAACATTTTCAAATGTCCCCGTATTGATGGAATAAGGTGAAAGAACATGCATACCATGTAGACAATACATTTTTTAAAGTCTTTTTGAAGGTTTTGTGACTGAAATAAGATATAAAAGTATCATGCAAAGGGTTTGACCTACTCAGTGAACAAATTTGCTGTATCCTGATACTGCTTGCTGATTAAATTAATGGTACAACCCAATACATTAAATACCCAGTGAGTGAAGTTATGGTACCACCCAATCATGGACTACTCGGTGAGTAGATTAATGGTACAGCCTAAAACATTAACTACCCTGTGAGTAAAGTTGTGGTACCTCTTAATCATTTAGTACTCTGTGAATAGATTAATGGTAGAGCCTAAAACATTAACTACCCAGTGAGTAAAGTTATGGTACCACCTAATCATTTACAACTAGGTGACTAGATTTATGGCACAACCTAACCATTTACTTCCAAGTGAGTAGATCAACTTTTCAACTTTATGGATTCACTACTTGGTGAATAAATTAATGGTAAAACCTAATAATTCATCACCAACTTCGACTAGATTTAGCAACTCAGTGAAAAATTACGGGATACTTATCGTTTCTTTGGAATCATTGTGAATGAACTTGAGACCTGATTTTTAACAAAAGTTCCATCTGTAATTTGTATTTAGCATGCCCATCACGGTTCGTGAGATTTCTGGGGACACCGTGGTAGTTGTTACCACTCTATGCACCATTTTCATTCACTTTGTGGTCTTCCCTTTCTCCTTGAAAATATTTTTAATTTGAGCAGAGCAAGCATAGCAAACGCTGTAAGTGCACCTTAGTTGTTTTTTTTTTATGTTTTAACTCTGAGCCACTTGGAGTTGCTAACATTCCTTCTCTTTATTTGCTTCTGTTTTCTTTGCTTGTTTATTTGACTCTCCTGCAAGTTGAGTTTATTATTATGCGCTTTTTGTTGGATTGTTACTTTTGATTTCATTTTTGTTTTGAATTTGTTCGTAGCCAAGAAGCTGACAACATATGACATTGCAAAACATTGCTTTTGAGACCGAGAGAGGATAGTGAGGTGAGGCTGATGAATAAGAGAAAGAATTGAGATAGGGAGAAATGAGGAGAAATAGGGAGACTCTGGTTAAAAGTAATTCAAGTGTTTCTTACCTCAATTTTTTCGAGCAGAAGTTGCTGATATCCTTCTAAAACAATAAAAAAAAAAGCAAGAAAGTGATACATTCCACTGAGTCATATGTGATTGGTTATACGGACCAGTTCTGCAAAAATGTTCTGCAAGTAAATTTGATAGTTGTACATTTATGGTCTGAACTCTCTTTAAATGGAATGATTAGAAACATTTGATGGAAGTGTGTAGTGCTCATCCCGTAGATCAAAGCAAAATGGAGAGATGTTTATTTTGTGAAATGAAAGTAATCCAGGAACCTCAATCTCATATTCACCACTTTAAGCAACGGTCTTCAGTCTGTATTAGTTTATCTCTTGTTTCGCTCCAAATTTCTGTCGTCATAGATGGACGTGAGTGGCTTGTTTTGGACATGCGTTTCATTCCACATATCTCCGTCCCTGATCTAGAAAGCAGTTTAAAGGTACTTGTCTTGCCTTGGGTGAAAATCTTTACACAAGGCAGAATATGGCCTGAATAATCCCATTGTTGTGAGCCAATAATAGCGGAACTCTCGCATTGTCCTGCAGATGGACGGAGATTTAATGAAGCTTAGCTTAACATTTTGAATGCAGTAACTTGGACCTGGCATTGCTAAAAGTATACGCGCCCATCAGCATTTGTTGTTTCGCAGACGATTTTGGTTTTCTATTTTCATTTAATTAGTTGACATGATTCTTTTAAGACTATTAACATGTCTGTCTCAAGTTGATGGCGACTATTCTCCCAAAATTGAGGTAAAATTTAAGCATGTTGGTTTTAATCTTTTTGGCCTTATTAATATCAACATGTTTTTTTTTTTTTTTTCAAAATGCAAAGTGATTGAGTTCCCAAAACACCAAAAGTGTTTGACTAATTCAAATTGGCATTATTTTGTTTAATTTATATGACATATTTAATTTAATGTGTTATTAAAAGAAAAATATGTAAATACCTCCATTTTTTGATGGTGACAAATACACTTGCCAGACACTGTAGTTTTATCTACATTTTTAATAAGGCACTTCTCACAGTGCTAAACTCAATATGATTACAATGAAAATAATATGGTGCTTTAAATGCATAAATAAATTTTATATAAATTTTAATACTTCAGTTCACTTTTTACTTTGAGTGTAGTATATTTTTTTTTTTCCTGCTATAATGAGAAAGCTTGTGGGTGCTTCTTTACAGTCAAAATGTCTTTTTGTAAATTGAATGTGGAGATATGACCTTTTAAATTCCAAGGATGTATCCAAGGTTCACAATGTGATAGAAAAATTAAAGCTCTGTTCCACCAGTTTTGATAAAGGTACCATACTAATGTACATATGTAGCACATATTTATTTACCTTCTTAATGTTAACAATAAATTCAAAAATAATGTGTGAACAGTGACCTGCGATTGCAATATTGTATCAGTGACATGCCAAAGAGGACACTCTATTTATTTTCTTCATTGATGAAAGTAATATTACCGAGATAGTCGTTTTTGTTGTTGTCTTCCCGTATTCACGGAGGCCTTCTGATGATGCTATAGTATTATTTGTTGTTTGCTGGAATGATCTATTGGCCTTTGCAGTCTGATTTAAATAAGATGCAGCCTAAGTTTGTGATTTATATTGTCACCTGCCTCCAATACTGCCTCTACTCGTTACATTGTTTCAGCAGATTAATAATTGCTTGTCCAGTTAAACACTTTGTTAGCATTTTTAAGTCCAGATACTTTATGGTCACACTGTGCGTGTGTGTGATGTCCATTTGAATATTAATACAAAGAAAAGCTTGAAGGTGTTTGCAACATACTCTCAAGTACCGTATTTATCGTAATAACCCCTTTCCCTGCCCTCTCTTTAGTAATTCTCCCATCTTAAACACTTCAAAGGTACCTGAAGTCAGAAATTTCAAAAATGTACGTTACAGAGATTATAAAATGAATTACTTACTAATAATGTAAAATCAACCTCGCCTGGGCCGTATCTTGGCACCTGATTGAACTTGTTTTGAAAGGAAAGGGATTGGATATTAAAATGATGTGCATTGCCACTCGCACAGTGCCTCAAGAAGGTTTTATAAGGTAAGATTTACCCTTAAGGTAGTAAATGCACCCACATCGAAAAATGCAACATTCCCAGGATGCTTACCAGGATAAATACGGTATGTAGAAACACCGAGGCTGGTTACATGCATGTGAAGCCTAAGATCATATGTCTGGAATCAATCTTCAAGCACTGCAGCAGGGTTATAACAGAACAGCAGATCCATACCTTTGGTTTATTGGGCATTATGAAACTAGCAAGCAAATTGCATAAAAACTCATGTCGTAGCTACAATACTGTGGAAATAAACCTGTGATCATTGCAACGTGCTTGTTCGCTCTGTTACTGTATGTACAGCTTTAAAGCTTCTTCAGCAGGTAGTGAGATGAAAACGAATAAAACATTGATCATATCATAATAATGACATTCAAATGTGTACTCTCATATTTTTATGTCTTTTTTGAAATATACGCTGATGTGACTTTTTATGTAATATGTAATATTTATTTACTGAGCTCCACGCCATGAAATTGAAGTACAAAAGAAGGTATATTAAGTGTATAGCCAGCATGTGCCATGTTATTAAAAAAAAAATAACTGAGAAAAAGTGAGCTCGCTGTCCTTATACGTCAGAAACTTACCATTGTGCAATGTTGTAAGTCAGCCGCCTTCAAAATAGCTATATACTTTTTACTTAAACGGAAATGTGGCGTTTATTTTACAGAAAATATCGCATTTTAAAACCATTATTTCTTGAGTTGATAGATTAACAAAATTAGAAAGGATGGTTGCCCTAATGTGAATATTACAGCTTTACGGAACCAATTCGTTAACGGTGACGAAGTTCAAAATCGAGTGTGGTTGGTCCATAGTAGGCTTGTAGCAAAACTTCTTTAAGTCTGCCCTATTGTGACAAATTGCTAGCGTTGAATCAAGAGGGACTTTGTCTGCTGCTTTGACTAAGATTAATTATACAAGCTACGAGAACTAGTACTAGTTCAGGAGTACGGTTTGCTGTATGATTTATAAGTTTTTATTATGCTTACGATTTCGTCTGAATTTTTCAAAGCACTTTAGCTTTCACTAACCCCTAAGTTTTCTACGGACCCCTATTCTTTGCCGCGGACCCCCACGGACCCATGTGCACACAGAAAACCCCCGAACAATTTCACGGACCTCTGGGGGTCCTCGGACCCCAGCTAGTTTTTTCTTACATTCATACCAAAATATAGGTTGTGTCCAGCTGAGTCATCTAGTATGCTTACCTTCAGGTTAAACTTGTCTCTACATTTAACGAGCTGCATTTATTTTTAAATAATAGTAACACGACTGAGGCATAAGAAAATGTGGCTTTGTATTGAAATACATCATTCACTGGATCCTTGAACTTTCCATGTTTGGTTTCGATGATAATTGTAAAGTTTGTAATCATGCACGGGTGTGTGTGTGTTTGTGTGCGCGGGTGTACGGGTGTGTGTATGTTTGTGACGCCCTACCTTGTAAACACGATATCTCAAGAAGGGAAGCTTGGACAGATCTCATGTTTGGTATGTAGGTGTACCACATTGAGTAGAAGTACCCTCATGTTTTTGGTGGAGGTCAAAGGTCATTTGGGGTCAACAGGGATCAAATTGTGAAAACCTTATAAACACGATATTTCAAGAAGGGAAGCTTGGACAGATCTCATATTTAGTGTGTAGGTGTACCACATTGAGTAGAAGAACCCTATTGTTTTTTTTTTGGTGGAGGTCAAAGGTCATTTGGGATTAACAGGGATCAAATTGTGAAAACCTTGTAAACACGATATCTCAAGAAGGAAAGCTTGTGGAGATCTAATATTTCTTACGTAGGTGTACCACATTCAGTAGAAATGCCCTATTGTTTTTGGTGGAGGTCAAAGGTCATTTGGGGTCAACAGGGATCAAATTGTGAAAACCTTTTAAACGTGATATCTCGAGAAGGGGAGCTTGGACAGATCTCATATTTGGTATGTAGTTGTACCACATTGAGTAGAAGAACCGTATTGTTTTTTTTTTTCGTGGAGGAAAAGGTCAGTTGGGGTCAACAGGGATCAAATTGTGAAAACCTTGTAAACACGATATCTCAAGAAGGGAAGCTTGGACAGATCTCATATTTGGTATGTAGTTGTACCATGTTGAGTAGAGGACCTTTATTGTTTTTGGTGGAGGTCAAAGGTCATTTTGGGTCAACAGGGGTTAAATTGTGAAAACCTTGTAAACACGATATCTCAAGAAGCAAAGCTTGGACAGATCTCATGTTTAATATGTAGGTGTACCACATCAAGTAGAAGAACCCTATTGTAAAATAAGGTTGTTTTAGGGTTTTCAGTCGTGATAATGACTGTCCCAGCGACGGATGTTTAACGTAACGAGAGAGACGTCAGAAAACAGAAGCAACTTGAGACGTTTACGGTTTGATATCCAGAAAGCCAGTGTCAGCCTCGTGGCTAAATCGAAGCATCCACCCACGCCGAACTGCTAAGGGACACGGGATAGGTTGCTGACATTGACCAATCACAGGTCAAATGGTTGACCTACGTAACAAAGTGAAACGGTTGCCATTTGTGATCTACTAATCAGGAAGGTATTGCGTAACCTTTCTGAGAACAGGGTCAAAGTTTTCTATTTTTTAAGTATTGCCTTGTCTGATCTGACTGAGGAGAATAAAGAAAAAGTTAAATAAATCTGGGGTAAACACCGGAAGACTAAACTTTGTACGACCTTTTGTGTACGGTGGGGTAGAATGACCATCTCTATACAACACTATCGTTTTTGGTGGAGGTCAAAGATCATTTGGCGTCAACAGGGGTCAAATTGTGAAAACCCTGTAAACAAGATATCTCAAGAAGGAAAGCTTGTAGAGATCTCATATTTGGTACCTAGGTGTACCGCATTGAGTAGAAGAACCCTGTTGTTTTTGGTGGCTGTCAAAGGTCATTTGGGGTCAACAGGGATCAAATTGTGAAAACCCTGTAAACACGATATCTCAAGAAGGGAAGCTTGGACAGATCTCATATTTGGCATGTAGTTGCACCATGTTGATTAGAGGACCCGTGTTGTTTTTTGTGGATTTCAAAAGTCATTTTGGGTCAACAGGGGTCAAATTGTGAAAACCCTGTAAACAAGATATCTCAAGAAGGAAGGCTTGTAGAGATCTCATATTTGGTACCTAGGTGTACCTTATTGAGTAGAAGAACCTCATTGTTTTTTCGTGGAGGAAAAGTTCAGTTGGGGTCAACATGGATCAAATTGTGAAAACCTTGTAAACACGATATCTCAAGAATTGAAGCTTGTAGAGATCTCATGTTTGGTATGTGGTTGTACCATGTTGAGTAGAGTAACCCTATTGTTTTTGGTGGAGGTCAAAGGTCATTTGGGGTCAACAGGGGTCAAATTGTGAATACCTTGTAAACACGATATCTCAAAAAGGGAAGCTTGAACAGATGTCATATGAAGTGTATAGTTGTATCTTATTGAGTACAAGAACGCTATTATTTTAATGGAGGTCAACGGTCACTTGAGTTCAACAAGACTTGGGACTTTCTTTGTACCCTAACATTTAAACATACACACTGTGATAGAGCCTAGCCAACACATGTATTGTTGTGCTTTACACTTACGGTAGAGGAACAGACTAGACTAAGATTTTGAAGTAAACTTTGATCCAAGTTGCTTGAAAATGTGCTTTATGTTGCCTGATATATTGCTAAGCTTATATTGAGTCATCAGGAACAGGATGGCATATTTTACACTAAAGCTTTGTACATTCAACAATAGTGTGGAGAATGTTTCACCTTATATAACAGTGTTACGACAAACCAACAACTCAACAACTCCAAGAATTTGAGACCATGCTCAATCACATTGGCTCATAGCCACAGGGGATGGGTTGAAAGAACTCTACATCACTCCTAAATGTTCTTCTTTAAAAGAACTTATCACTTAGATCGATCCTCTTATGCCTACTCAAAGGCAGAGTACACACATGAAACTGAACACATTCATAGATATTTTTTGCAAATTTATTCTTATGTAAAGATCTTTGAGAAATTGACACTGTTTACTCCGACATCTGCATGTACTGTACATTCCTAGATTGTAGGTGTATCTCATTGTGTATACAAAGTTCCATTGTCTTTGGTGAAGGTCAAAGTTCATTTGCAGTCAACAGGGTCACAGTATGGAATTCTTGTAAACCTGCTATCTCAAGAAGGGAAGCTAGGACAGATGTCATATTTAATAATTAGTTGTACTTCATTGAGCACAGACCCAATTGGTCTTTAATGGAGGTAAAAGGTCATTCAATATCAACAAGGGTCAAAGTGTGAACATGTAGATATGATCTCAAGAAAGGAAGCTTGTGCAGATCTCATATTTCATATAAAGCATACGTACCTTAATGTGACACATACTAATGCTATTATATCAAATTCAGAAAAAATTCTCTTAAACAGATCATCGAAACCACAATGCATTTCTACATTCTGGTTAAACCATGCATTCAGAGTATTCTACTTTAATAATCATCACAGGAGGGTATCTGTTTATTGATATGAAAGTTATATTACGAAATATATATACTGAAAGAATCATATCACCGAAAATTAAAATTGTATCACAAAACATCTCGAAACTAGGATGCTGTAAATTTAATCTCGATGCGTGGGACAGCATGCGTTTTCCGGCGTTCTGAACTGTATTTTAACAAAAAGAATTTACTCACGCCACGCGCCATCTGACGGTGGCGCTCGGTTTAATTAGTGTCGTGCACTTTATAGATTTTTATCCGCTTCTCGACACAAATCTAGTCCCTTTGGCAAGCTCTTTTGTACGGGTCTAGGTAAATATTACCCTTGTAAGAAATCCTCACCAATAAATTTTCATGACATTCTCGCAAGACTTTTGGGAAATGAGAAATTCCTCAAGCCATTGTTATGAGATGGGCTGGTTAATGAGTCTCTGGTGGCATTGATTCCGATATTGGACAGCCTGGAAAACTTGTGTTATTCTGGTCAATTTGATTCCTTACTTAGCTTGTCTTTATCTCTTGACTAATGGGTACTCCGATTGAACTAGTTGTTGTAACTGCTCGGTACTCCTAGAAAAGAAACAGATGTTGGGAGATATGAAAAAAAAAATGGGATATATTGTCTGTATTAGTCATTAACAAATTTAAATAGCCGCAAATGTGATTACAATCTATAGAATATTGGACGAATTACAGACACAGAAATTCTGTTTTATAACTGCATCGTAAATGAGCATTGGCTAAGTATGCAAATATATGACGTCAAGGGAGGGACTAGTATCATATGTCTTATGGTTATCTCTTATTTTAAGGGCATTCTTTATGTGTGTTTTTTGTTTTGTCACGGTAGCATGTGTCTTCGTCTTTACATAACAATGAAATCACTTGCAAAATATGAAACCTTTGTAAACTATGAAAATGTTCACTATAAAGAAATACTGACGCTGAGAACTACCCAACGCTATCATCATATTGTGTCATCAAACTTTGAAAAAGGGTATGTCAAAAACGCTAACAAATATCAACACAATTTCAAACCGATTTTTGCTCTGAGTTTCACTCTGCAAATTTTGCACAAAGCCAGCTCTTTTCTAGATGCATATCAGATGGACTTTAAAAACTTAGCTAGATACATATGTATAATGATAAAGATGCACCCCTCATTACCCTCAACAAAGGTCATGCAAGGGAGTGTGGATGAGCTACGTGTGACATTTTCCCCTTTTTCTCTCTAAGGCAAAACTATCCAGCAACAGTGGATTACCACTGCAAATGAGGATTGTCTACAATCACGCTGCATTCTTAAAAGAAACTTGTAACAATTCACCTGTATAAGATAATGGAAGTGAGACGAGAAAGGAATGCAGATTAAAGGGAGAGAGGTTTTTGGCGCACAATTACGATGTTTTGGGAAATGCAGTGTAGCGGCTTGGTATTTCAGTAACTGACGTTCAGGTCTACTACCTACAACCGAGTTGTTGTTATCCTTGTACAGTTTCAAATGTTAAAGTCTCTGACAAAATGAAAAAAAGAGTATGGTGTGTTGTCAGGAGGGTATGAGACCTACCAATGTAACCAAAGATTTTAGGAGCGGGCAAACCGATTTGTTTTGCAACTTGTACGAATTCTATTCAGAATTTGCTTATTGTCGTCAGCTCTAGTGCTAAGAGGAATTCATTCTCCCATAGTAAAGGACGGGACGGATTTTTTTGTCAATCTTGATGAGAATATCGGACGGAACATCGGAGTTATCAGA
Organism: Stichopus chloronotus; assembly: GCA_021234535.1. Taxonomy (NCBI): domain Eukaryota; kingdom Metazoa; phylum Echinodermata; class Holothuroidea; order Aspidochirotida; family Stichopodidae; genus Stichopus; species Stichopus chloronotus. Next base: position 15,976,309 of record CM037847.1, read on the forward strand.
GAGGCAATGGAGATATTGCAGATATGCCCATCCAGCAAGGGAATGGCAGATTTACTGCATTGACGTTTAAAGTTAAAGTTTGTTTCCGAAAGTGACACCAAGGAAAGTTGCACTGGGAGAGGCGCTAATAAAAGCATTACAGAGATTTTGAATACAAATGCACGGTGTTTTAGGAAAGAAAGAGTATACAAAGGAAGACCATATTATCAACGGAGAAAGATTATATTAAGAAAAATCATTTTCAGACGTCAGCTTCATGAAGCACCAGCTTTCAAGGTAAGAAATTGTTTTTTTACGTAAGTTTCGGTTAAGTGTTTTTTTTTTTTTTTGTGCGTTATATGTCATTATTATCGGCATACTGACTGAATATGCAGTTTGTAGCCTTCAGAATATTCCGCTTACGTAAAGGGATGCCTGCCTGGGTTAAGGGTATCGCTCGGATAGGATCTGAAGTGAATTTGGATTCCACGGTTGGGGAGACAGAACTGAGAGAAGAGTCTAGTTAAATCGTAGGGTTGAATTTGGGGCATATTGTATTTGATACTGGTGTGCAGCATTAAAATTTTTTGTAACGACATCTAGGAAGAAAGCAGCTGTAGAAGCCCAATGTGAATTCCAAAGAGCCAAAAAGTCTGATTTATGTTGGATTTACCTTGCCGAAAAAAGTAGATGTTTTGTTCCAAGTGGGTCCTTGTATGATTTTCCATTATTCTTTCGATATTCTGCCGAAAGGTGGTTTTGAAATAATCTATAATCTATGAAGTTCATTAAAAAGTGAGGATATACAAAGACGGAGGTAAATTTCAGGCATTTGACAGGTAGCATTATGCCTAGGGGAGAAGGAGGTAAAAAATTTAAAGATGTCAGCTTCCAATTCACTTAAATATAGTAAAATATTTTCATTTAAATCTCAAAAATGGAAACAAAAAGGTTTCACCTGTGATGCATTGACCTGTAACTTTTAACTGTTTCGGTTATGGATAGGGTTTATGAGGTCTCAACTTCTTCCAAAATGTTTTGAGATTTGTCGTCGTTCATAGTTCATGAGCAATTATTTTGGATGCGGATAATGTCGCCCATTCGAATTCATTTTTTATTTTCAAGGTGGTTATCTCATCCTTATACGTAGTATAATAGCGAGGAGATCCTGTACTCCATTGAGCTGCTTTAGCGAATTGACACTTAAATGGTTGACCACCTTACCGTGGCCTCTTAAGTATTCAGCTAAAACCAAATAGCGTTAGGGTTTCTTAGGATGCACAAATGACATGGATCAGGATTACCGATTGTGGTGAGGTGGCGGGAAGGGGTATCCTGATGTGTGTGCATGTGCTTGCGTGAGTACACGGTGTGTACCTAAGTATACCATCTCCTCCTACAGACGGTAAGTTGGATGAACTTGATAGGTAGATGCCTGAGTGTAGGATATAATGTCCGCCGATGATGTCATAGGTCAAGGGTCACCATTACTACAACAGATAATACAGTGTGTCATAGTCGCTGTCAGTGTAAGGTGTCACTAACATGACTTTTTACATCTTTTAATTTCCATGAATGTCACACAGTATTTCAACCTATGCAGCCATTGTGTCTGGTAACAATGTAATTTTCATGCAATGGCGTATGTTAGTACACTCCTCTCCCTGTTGTATATGGGAGGAGTTGAAATGTTGTCATATTTGTAGGGAACAAACTGAAAAACATAACACGCACATTTCAGGGGCTGTTACAAAACGCCAACAGTGACGGCACTTGCCGATATGTTGATTTCCTTTTCCCGGAATACATTTGACGCGCACTGTATTCAATTTTAAGCCACACTTCCAAGAATTTAATTTCAAATGTTTAACATTAAATTAGCTTGAATATTCGTTATGCTTTCCTACCGATAACTTCTGAATCATATGTATAGTTTAACGTGGTGTGGAAGACAGCACCCAACCCTTTAGTCGTTGCAAAATATTTCAAATATTCAAACACACCTATCTCTAAAGGAAGTGATTTGTAAATCCATATTTAAGTTTTCACCACTGGTAGGAATTGCAATCACCACAACTCACGATAAAGCTGAATTGAGTTGACTTTTGATGTCACTTTCAAGTTGCCATACCCTGACAATGAATTCTTAAGTTTAGTTGGAAAAGGTCAATTTTGGTTCCCTTATTTACACATTTGTTTTTGTCGTCATGTCCTTCTATAAATTCCGAAATCAGCGCACAAGACTTTATTGTACTCAAGTGTTAACACAAAATATTTTTAAAACGTTAAATATCGCAACTTTACCGTTTTTTATCAACGTTTTCTTACTTTACATGATCCAGACGACTAAACCCCACCCCCCCTTAAACGAAGTAATTTTTTCATGGCTCCAATTAGTGTTTTTTAAATGAATAGTTCCCATTATACGATGAAACCGTTTCTATATTTCATGTAAGCATCATTTGATAGGAAAGGTCTCAATAAAAACAGAAGCCTCGGAGACGTAGTCTCCGAGGCTTATGTTTTACTGAGATCTGATTCATCTTGATTTTTTCTCCGTCTGAATTAAGCCTTTTAAGGGGGGAGGGGTTATTCGCCACGAACAATATGTGACTATTGTCCTCGTTTCATGGTGAACTGATTGTTAAAGGATGGCAGAATGAATAGACGCTGGCTAACAAAACCGTAGCAGCCCACAGTAACGATGGCCTATTCTGGTAACAATGAACTCAAACGGACATATAACTACAAATACTGTTCTGTAAACATTATAATACTGAGTCATAAATTTGCCGTTGAATAAAGCAAAAGAAAAGACATCTGCGATAGGCTATATGAATCGTACCCATGGCTAAAAGGTTCAACGACCATATGGCGCACAGTCACGATAGTTAAAGCGTTAGAGTTATACTTGTTAGATTTCCAATAAGTATGGTGTGTTGTACAGGTCGTGTACTTCAACCACCCAACCCCTTAGTTGTTGCAAAATATTTCAAATATTCAAACACAGCTATCTCTAAAGGAAGTGATTTGTAAATCCATATTTAAGTTTTCACCACTGGCAGGAATTGCAATCACCACAACTCACGATAAAGCTGAATTGAGTTGACTTTTGATGTCACTTTCAAGTTGCCATACCCTGACAATGAATTCTTAAGTTTAGTTGGAAAAGGTCAATTTTGGTTCCCTTATTTACACATTTGTTTTTGTCATCATGTCCTTCTATAAATTCCGAAATCAGCGCACAAGACTTTATTGTACTCAAGTGTTAACACAAAATATTTTAAAACGTAAATATCGCAACTTTACCGTTTTTTATCAACGTTTTCTTACTTTACATGATCCAGACGACTAAACTCCACCCCCCTTAAACGAAGTAATTTTTTCATGGCTCCAATTAGTGTTTTTTAAATGAATAGTTTCCCATTATACGATGAAACCGTTTCTATATTTCATGTAAGCATCATTTGATAGGAAAGGTCTCAATAAGAACAGAAGCCTCGGAGACGTAAGTCTCCGAGGCTTCTGTTTTTACTGAGACCGAATTCATCTATCTTTAAAATGAAACATTTGTTTTGATCTGTTATGAGCACAAAGTGTTTTGGATCTTGTATGCTGTTTAAGATTTTTTTTTATTTTTTCTTTGAAGTTTACATATCAATTAAATTTTTTGTCAATGTATAAGTTGCAACGTTCAGTGAATTTACTGTCCTCCTTTAGTAGCATGCCTTAAAATTTTCTATTTTTTAATAAATGACCTACTTGTATCATTTAATGATCAGATGTATTTGCTGAATGCTGTTTTTTTTTGTCGGTATAGTTAAAAGAAATTTTGTGGTTTGATGGTCTGCGTAACTTTAAAGTTAGTGGCACATAAGCGGACGTATGTTTCATGCCATCGTTGCTCGTGACGGTGTCCTGAAAAATAAGTCCATCTTCTTTGCATTTTCCTCCGACTGGGCATTGATATATAATATTGCTATATATAATATATAGTATTCTTGTTATAAATGTGTATTGAGAACACCCTGCTCGTTGTAAATAATTCTGAAAATAAATCTGAAATCTCCGGACTTGAGTAATATAAATTTTGTAAAGACTGATTTTCTTCGTGTTAGATTTGATTTAAAATCTGTCTGAGAATTCATTCGTGGATTGGGTTTTTTTTTGGGGGGGAAGAAAAAAAAATTACTCTCAGCATTTGAACGAAGCAATGTTTTTACTGAGGTGTAAATTATATCAGGGAACAATGTTTCATATAAAATGTTATTTGGTGCAGTACATGCAAATGAGATCACCTTCCGGAATTGACCGTACCTGAAAAAAAGACAAACCTTTCTTAGAACAGCAATGGAAACCATGTAAAGTATGTCATTTAAAACATAGCTCTCTCTGTAGTTGCAGACGTGGTAGAGGTATTAATTGGGACACAACAGAGACCACCAGGAAGGAATATTTCATTATTTATATTTAATTTTATTGGGAACTTTAAGAAAAGATGTGAATAATCTTTCGAGTACATCTCGTTTTCCTTCTACTTAAGTCAATAATTGAACTGTGTGTAAATAATGAAGAAATAAAAAGTAATACAAAAGAAAGTAATTCACCTTATTTACCAATTAAATACGAGAGTAACACGACATTTGATGAAGTTTGATGAAGTCAGAGTTATGAGTCTGCAAATTAGTGCTATTTGCTAATGAAATGTTCCAATAAGAATGTCTTGTTTTTCATTTGTTTTGGCGGTAATGTTCATTTTGTAAATGATCGTCCAGGTATAGTTGAATTAAAAGGTATAGTTGAATTAAAAGTTATCTACGGTTGTATTCGAATTTTAGTATTTTTCCGATAATTTCAAATTACATCAGTTATATTTTCTGATATATCATGTAGCAAGGGGGTGACGGAGATTGGCGCAAAGGACATTTGTCTTACATATCACTCCATGAACGTTTGGAGGGCTACCTCGTACCCATATCAGTGGCTGAATATTTATACACTTACTACAGTGTAAGAAGAAAGACCCCGATGCTTTCTGAATCCAAAGCGGGGGCTTCAATCCAAACTGAAATGTGGTGGACGTACATGACTAACTGGCAGGTTGGAATGATTACAGTCTCACCGGCAAGGGGCCACGCACTTCGTTTTTAATGGCTTGGGTTACACTGGACAGGGGCCGACAAGGTTGTCCCAGTTAGGTTATGGGGTAACGCCTATTGACGTTACCGGAAAAGAAATCCCGTAAGCTCTGGGGTATTTGCAGAACTATGGACATTGTACGGAACTATTTCTGCGTCTTCAAATGGTATCGGGTGTCCAAAACTAGTCAGAGACTTCATTGTCCATTATAATATTTAAAGACTAACGATCAAGTAGATGGTTGACAGGTGAGTCTCTAGGGTTTAGTGATGGGAGCCACATACGTTTATATCAGCCGCGCGTCCTGTCTTCTTAGCAAGGAATATCGGGGGGTTGACTGAGGGCATAAGCTATACCTGAGCGGAACGCTACCAACAGATGGCGCGATGGGTGCACGAAAAATGTTGGCTTTACAGATCCCCCCTCCCAACACACACACACCAAATGACCAGAAACGGAAATTCCTGGCCGTTCTAGGCTGTATACACCCATCTTTGAAGTAGGAATTTGTCTGTTATGTCTCAATCAAGGAGAAAAAACATTAGTCTTGGAAAAATGGTAATATTAGATTGGCGAGAAAAAAAAATAGGTAGATTACCTCCATCTAAAGTCTTTCAAGGCGGAACGCCACCATTTGTTCACTCAGAGTGAACCGAAGAAAATTCTTGGCCCACACACCTCAAAGATATCCGCAATTCTCATATCCAAACCCAATATGTCTCCTCTTTTTTTGTCTTACGCCTCACTTCACCTCCTACACATAAATGTAGCTTCCTAGTATAGTTTTGAAGTAAATTTATTTTGGAGTCAAAATATGCGGATGTTCCACTGATGATAAAGGAACTTTGGGGTAAGGGAGAGGTTGGTTGGTCGACTTGGTCAAGAAAAATTAACAATGTAGATTGTTAACTTTGATGGACATGGGCAGCACCTTGCAAATGCAAAAGCATATGCAAACATCGAATTCCGCCAGACACGAAATGCCTTCCAGGTGACACTATCACAAGATATGAAGACCATCACTTTATCAAACAAGGTTTTCTCCTTCGCGGATAAAACCCAAAATATCGTCAAATGAGTTGTGCCATCTAAACCTTCTGGAAAAAAAAGCATAACTGGCAAATTGAAAGTGCGGAGGAAAGCGCAATATATCCAACATTAACCACGAACTGCACACCTTGTCAAAGCAACCTCGGAGTAGAGAAAAGAATATCGGAAATGGACGGAGAAGGACGCATATATCTCCCTTCAGGATGATAAATAAAACTTCAGTAACAACCCGTCCTGTCGGTTGATTAACCCCGCAAAACCCGAACTAGGAAAAGTAAGTAGCCATATGCTGAACGACATCAACTCGAAACTAACAAGCAAGCTAACGGTTAACCAATGGAGAAACACAGCAGCAGTAATTAAGTTGTTCAAAGGATTACAAGACAAAAATAGATACACCTTTCTTGTATTTGACATAGTTGATTTCTACCCTTCCATCTCGAATGAATTACTATGCCGAGCTCTGAGATGGGCAAAGAAGTACACACATACCAGATCTAGTATCCATATAGACACCATCATGCATGCACGCAAGAAAATCATTACTTTTTTGTAAAGCAGAACCATGGGCCAAACGAGGTAAGGCCGGACTTTTCGACGTAACCATGGGATGGTTCGACGGCGCAGAAGTGTGTGAGCTGGTAGGATTATACATTGTAGAGAACCTTTCCCACCACTTCCCGTCTGCGAACGTAGGCCTCTATAGAGATCATGGGTTAGTATCATTAAGGGACTAACGGCGGGAACAGCGGACAAAACGAGGAACAAGTTCATTGAAATATTTCAATCATTCGGACTCCAAATCACAGTAGAGACAAAACAAAAAATCGTCAACTCACCTCGACGTCACACTGAACCTCTCAAGTGGGAAATTTCAACCTTACCGCAACCGACCCAAATGACGACCGCCAATATTTGCATCAATACCAACTCAAACCACCCACCAAGTATCCTAAAACAGTTACCGAAAACCGAAACAAAACTAGGGTCTCGGAATTGTCCTGCGACGAGGAAGCATTAAAAATATCGGCACCACTATACCAGCATGCCTTAACACAAAGTGGACGCAAGAGCGAACTCAAGTACACACCACAAGAACCAAACACAGATGATACCAGTACAAACAGAAATCGAAAGAGGAAATTAATCTGGTTCAATCCCCCCCCCCCCCTTACAGTGCCAATGTAAAAACCAACGTGGGGAAGAAGTTTCTTGACCTAATAGCGAAACATTTCCACGCCCGTCGCCCATTTCATATACTCTTTAACAAAACAATGTCAAAGTCAGCTACTCATGTATGCCCAACGTAAGGAAGAAAACCGAAGCGCACAACTCCAAGTTATTATCACCAGACACAAGGCAACAACCATGTGACTGTCCAGACAAGAACAATTGCCCAGTTAACGGACAATGCATGAGCAACTCCATCATCTACGACTTATTGCCTGTTCATGGTTCGTTAAACTTTTGACACAATTCTCGACTGGATCAACAGGGTGGATCATCATCAGTGTATATTCTTGTGTATGATTTATGAATCAGGAACACATTCAAACTCTAGCCTTTTATCTTATGATTCAAATTAAAAAGGACATCAATAAGTATAGAGGTTCATTTTTTGGCCGGGGGGGGGGGGGGGTAAGTCTGTCTTCCTACAACGTTTGAATTTTTGCACTCTGACGTACTCCTGCTCTCGCATAAATGTGGATTGCTCATATATGAAGAGATACACAAGTGTGGTGAATCAATCATTATACATCTTCATCCAGATTATCCGATCCCCAACCTAATTAAAACTGCTGAAGCCTGCTTGGTTTATGGTACGTTTAAAATAAGTTTTCCCATAATGCAAGTTTGTCATGAGGTAAACGCAATCATCAAGCACACGATCGATTCTCAGTCAGTCGTGGCTCGGTATAGCCGCTACAAATTAAAGGGGCTCATTGAGTTGATATCAGTAAAGATTGCGGTGATTTTTAAGTATACAAACACACGACAATACTCACAATTAGCATAATTAATCAAGTTTCACAACCAATATAGTTATATGAAAACTGTCAATTTTTTCGAATTTTTGACCGTTACTTGCTCTGATTGTGTGCATGTGAATGTACTAATGTGAAAATGTCTGGTCACAAAGTTTCAAAAACCAAATTTAATCGTTGGTTACTCACTCATTAATGTTCCAACGTATGTAAAACTTTGGGATCCTTTTAGTTTGACTGTTTGTCATTAGTATGTGAAGGAAACTTGACCGGTTTAGAAAAATTGAGTGAATTTCACAAAACAACTCAATGAGTCTCTTTAAGTGAATTCATTCGATCCTTCAGTTGGCCGGTCACTTGTCCTATCATCCTGACCCGACCTTTCCCTGATTTTTTTTTGTTAGCCACAAACATATCGTGCTTTTTGGCTTTCGTGTCGAAAAACAACCCCAAACTAATTGCGGCTATTACCTTATTGTGCGGTTGGTACATGTGACATGTCTTTCATAGGAAACAAAGTTGTATGTCACACCCGGACTGTAGAGATATGCAATTACGGCGTTCTCATGATGAAGGGGAGGGGTGTATAATTTCAAACGTACTAGAAAAGTGAAATTTATGTAGTACGCTGCCTATCCTTCAAGGCACCCTGGCCTGTAACGCAGTGGCGTACCCAGGAATTTGTGGAGGGGGAGGCCGTAGCCTCTGACGGAATTACTGCAATTGAAAGATCCTAGCGTAGCGCCACGATCGGTTGACGCGGAGCGTACAAGAAAGTTTTTGCTAGGGGGTCGGGGGATGCTTTCCCCTGAAAATTGTGAAATCTGCAGACCTCCTGCAATCTGGAGCATTTAAGAAGACCTTAAAAGACCTTCCAAGGGGAGGGGGTGCAAACTCGTGGAGACTATCTAAGCGGAACGCCACCATCGGTTGGCGCGGAGCGTACAAGAAAATTTTGGGTTTTACAAACCCCCAAGATGGCCGGAAATAGCTCTTCCCAAGTTTTTTCAGCTGCATTGAACCCAGCCTTGAAATATAGATCTCATGTCTACAATTTCTCAATTACTGAGAAAATAATTAGTCTGTGAAAAATGAAGCAATGCAGAGATGAGCATTCAAAGAAACGTTTGGCTCTACAAACCACTCAGATAGATGAAAACTGACCTTCCTGGGTGTTTAACATGCAGACATACATGCTCCCAACCCTGCATTCCACCCCTGCCTTGGTAGGCCTGCCGCATAAATTGAGGGAATTATTTAGCGATATCGCGGGGAAAAAAAAAGCGAAAATGAGATCAAGCAGGGTCGCCCTGTTCGCCCTACTTTCCCTGGCTATGCCTTTGCTCCTGGGTATTTCTGGCGAAGTCCTAACAAAAGAAAATACCACAATATGGCCGGGGGGGGGGGGGCGATCGCCTCCATCGCCCGTCCTTGGCTACGCGCCTGAGTAGACACTTTGGTAGTCGTGGCGGTTTGAACAGGCCTTAAAATACACCGACTGCACCCGACTACAATTGAACATATTTAATCGGGCCCGGCGACGGCTTACGACACAACTGAACTCTAGTCGTGGAACCGATCACACCGCCACGATTACAGCAGACGCGGTGGGTGGTCGCCGTCGTGTCGCAGCTTGTCGTGGCAGTGTGTCCCGGGCTTTTTATTGTATCTAGTTCAATGATATCCACAGTCACAATGACATAACCATGAATGCGCGTTTTTTAGCTTGTTATCTCATCACACCACATAGTATATGTATCTAGTGAAGATATTGTGGTCAGTTTGGGCCTGTTTACATTTTATGACACAAGTGGATAGGTTTTATCTTCCTGCTAAAAGTGAACGATATGTCAAGATAAAAAATATTTCATATCTGACCCTTCAAACACATGACTGGAAAAAATGGACCTCCCTCAACTTGGGATGGGTCGTTCGAACGCTCCGACCGCCTGGCTACGGGCCTGTATTCCCTCAAGTTTACCTATATACATATAGTAGGCCTGTATTGATACTAATCATGTCAATTCCCGCTTATTTCTGATATTTTCAGCAAGATATGCAGTATTTAAAAACATGGGGAATGTGGAGGGGGGATGGCCCAATCCCCCCCCCCCCCCTGTGTACGCTAGCGCTGTAACGTGAGGATTTGGTGTTCAAAGGCTTCAGTAAACTAAATAAACATTTGTAAATGATACAGCATGCCTGGCCAACCACCTGTTCAAGTTGTTACTTTTGACCAATCATATTTAACCTTGAACATTGCTAGGTAAACATTATGGAAGGGCCTTGCCATTATGAATTTCAAATAGCTGTGAATTCGACATATTAATGCACTGGCTGAATACTGCAATCGACCTAGAGACCGAATAAACTAGGTTTGATCTTAAAGCCAGAAATAGTAGATTGGACCTCAGTTTAGTTGTTGAAATGCTCAAACCGGCGTTTCATCCATGCGTCATCGATTTCTCTTTATAACGTGGAGAGGCGGGGACAAGTCATGACGCAATCGTAAGATGAAAACACGTGGTTGTTTCAAACTGCTGTCTACTTGGCATACTAATAAACATATCATTATCGAACACGTAGATATGTCGCACTTATTTACTCGCAGCAATCTGCAGCCTTCCCTTGATACGATGAACAAATAAACACTACATGCAGTCTAGACTAGAGGGAAACGTTCGTCAATATTACTCACGTTAAAGTAAAGATAAGGTTCCTCTGCAGAACCTTCTGTTGAAATTTCTCTTTTTTGGCGGAATCGAGTCCAATCATCAACATGTTCAGCACACTCCGCCAGGTCACCACTAAAACCAAAGAGCTTTCAGTGCGGAAGGTTCGTACTCCTAACGGTAACAACAAAGAGACCTAAGTATCTGAGACCAGTAGGGCCTAACTTGAGGCTTGAGCGATAGGCCTAACTAACCCAGGCTTTAGGTTATTTCCTAGTAAATAAGACAAAACTTTTTGCTACTGTCCTACACAGATGCCGTAGCCCATTAGACTTTGGCTGTTGAACAATTGTATGATTCTTTCGTACAGTGTATACTGTACTAACTTTACTACTAGTACTGGCCACGGCCTAGCCTAAATTATAGACCTTGTTTGGGCTTTTGACGGTAATGTAGTCCAATATTCAATAATACTACAAAGCCTAGGATGGGCCTACCCACTAGCTTGTCTGCACTTTCTTTACTTTACCCTCTCTCTCCTGTATCATATTTCTCTGATCTGCCAGCAGCTGACCGATAAGGGCCAGGGTGTATCCAGGCCCCTCTATAATCTTTACTCAGTCTTGTACCTTTCTATTTCTCAGATCTGTTGAACTGTTGTTCACGCACCCAAGAAACCATGGATGAACAGTAAAATATGGTTAATTAGGTATTCGTACAAGAAACATGGTGTGGGCTGCTATATCGTTGATCGGCGTTTGTACTAGTGCAATGCACAGTTTGGTCTTCTGATATAGGCCTAGAATGCTTTGTACTTTTGCCACTGTTTTCCTTTTGGATGGAGTTGCAGTTTGCATTTAGTTGATTTGACCCAACCACCAGTTTGACTAACTGCCAATTCAATAAACCCACCTTGATTTGATTAACCCACTGACTCGGTTGATTCGATGGTTTCAACCAACTATTTAGTCTAGATTGGACCAAGTAAAATAATGGAGGGAAATCATACAGTAGATAATAATTAGGCCTAGGCCAGGGTGTGTTAAGCCGAAGCCAAAGTTACGACGAGGTGTTAGCGTTTATACCCCCCAGTCTGCATTTCATGCACTCAGAACTGAAGATCTTTGGCGTGGAGCTGGCATTTTCCTTATGTTTTGTATTGTTTTTTTGGAAAAAACTTCGGCGTGGGCCTGACATGGAATGCACTTCGGTGTACGCCAAGGTGTTAACGTTCATACGCCAACAAACATAGGTGCTATACCTCATATACATGTAACATAACCTGCTGTACGATGATTATGCAAGCTTCCATCTTGAAGCATACAGTTTTACACTTTCTTTCATATTTGGCAGGAAATAATTATACCTCGTGTTGGACTTAATATGAACGAAGTGGAAATGTGTTACAGCAGAAACTTTTGTTGCCGCAATTTCGGCTGAGATAGCAGTTTTTGGTACAAAGTGTACAGTGATTAGGCTAGGCCGCGCAAGTTGTATGCCAAGGCTGATTTTTTGGCGCTCCGGCATGCCAAGGTAAACGTTTTGCTGCCCTACGCTGAAGATCTTTGCATTGTAGTGCGTGAAATGTAGGCTAGAACAACCAGAAAGTGCTGTTTCCAGCCATTAGTGATAAGGAGCTGTAATGCCAACGATTTTGTTGTGTGCCCCGTGCTATTGATGGTGGCACTTCGCTTGGAAAATCCTGCTACTCTATAAGACCATGATTTTGTCATTCTGCCATATCTGCGCACCTCAGCTATTGTAGATAGGTCTTTATCTCCGGCAAAAATCCTGGATAAGTCTGTTTCTTCAGTGCGCATATAAGCCTAGGTCTACCTACATTTCTAAAAGAAAATAAATTGTGGTTTCAATGAAATCGTAACCTTTAATCATGGGGCAGTGTGTGTATGTGTGTGTTTGTGATGCCTACTCTTTAAACATGGTATAAGAAGGGAAGCTTAGACAGATCTCCTATTTAGTATGTAGGTGTACCACATTGAATACAAGATCCCTATTGATTTTGGTGAAGGTCATTTGAGGTCAACAGGGGTCAAATTGTGAGAACCTTGTAAACAATACCTCAAGAAGGGATGCTTGGATGATATCACATTTGGTATGTAGATGTACCACATTGAGTACAAGTTCCTGATTGATTTTGGTCTCAGTTAAAGTTCATTTGAGGTCAATATAGGGGACAAACTGTGAGAACTTGTAAACACAATGTACATCTCAAGTAGGGAAGCTTGGACATATCTCCTGTTTATTACATAGCTGTATCTCATTGAGGATTCAAGGGCTTATGAGTAACCACAGAGGATAATACTCCTAGTAATGTATGGAGTTGGCCGCAGTTATGCTGTGGTCCATATTTGCCAGAATATTATCAGGGTGCCAAAATTCTGGGGAACAGAATCCAGTAACTTTTCAGGGGTAGCACTAGTACAGTATTTTGGGGTTGGACGTATTGAACAAAGTTTCACTGAAACTGCGCATATGCCGAGTGCACTAATTGGATAGAGCTTTGAAGTTGTTTTATGCAGCTGGAAAAAATTCAACATTTTTGGAAGGGGGGCTGGGCCCCCTCACCTCCCCTCCCTAAATGCATCCCTAAATGAATTGTGAAAACCTAGTAGACAAGAAAGCTTGTACAGATGTCATATTTCATGTAAAGGCATAGGCAGCTTGTGACAATTCCTAATGCTTTAATGTCAGATTCTGAAAAAATGTGCATAATTGAATCATTTAAACCACAATGCATTGGATGCATTCTGGTTGATATCGATTTATTTCAAGCCCTTATCAAGTACCGTAGACCTAATTAGCAATGAAAATTGGCATAAGAAAATGTTGAAGAAAAAGTTTTTTTTTCGGAGTGTTGGGTAAGGAGTATCTGGACCCGATGTTTGTAAATTGAACAGCTGCATACAGTATAAGTACCTGAACACTTATATGAAATAACTCAACTGTGTGAACTTCCCCATTGTAATATTCCATACTTGTCAGACACTCTACTTTCAAAATGACCAATGAGATTTGTCAAAAGGTCCATGGTACCCTCTTTGCTGTTGGTCAAAAAGACTGTTCAGTGTTGAATTGTCCTCCTTTTTTCAAACCCATCCTTGGTGTAGGTCTCCCAAGATTATGAAAGTTCACACTTTTTAAATCAACGTCTAATTGAATTTGTTTTGACGTCTTATTGAATTTGTTATTGTTACTTAATCTGCTGCTCGACGGCAAACCCGATGCCATTTGGGCAAAAGACCTGTCTCGAAGGGGGGGGGGGGGGGGTATTAGCTGGCATGCTTATAACGGTAGTTGTGATATAAGTGTTCAATTTCTGATATCTGATGGCTGTCATAATGTAATTTGAACGTGACTTAGGCCTAACTGTACTACAAAAGTCATTCCAGGCCTACAGTAAGTCACGCTTAAGCACTAGTCTAACCTTAGACCCAGGGGCTAAAGGTACAGTAGGCCTGTAGGCCCGCTGTAAGTAATAGACTTTATACTTTCCACAGTTAGCCTGTAAGTTGCCTTGGGGCAATTTCATGACAAGAGAATGAAATTCTGAGGTAAAATTTGTAACTTTGCAACATGTAAGGTAATTGAAATCCCAATGGTTGAAACATTGTATCATGAAGTATTTATTTAAATTTCATAGCCTTTTTATTGGCTAGTTCACTGTACATTATTTTAAGCAGAGCCTGATGAAGAGAATTTTTGGTATACATACTTGAATTTGTGTACGTGGTGCAATGCGTACTAGGTTGACAGTAACAGTACATATGAAACCTGTTAGAATATGTAGTTGTGGATGATGATTCAGCGTGTTAAACTGAAAGTGTAATACATTCAGTCCGAGCTGTAAAAGTTAAAGGACTTGCAGTTGTGTGGGTGATAGTTTTTTCCAGTGCTACGGTGCAGCAGCAGGATCATCAGATGCAACGGTACTTTCTTTAGTCCACATTCACTCTCCAGCTAATCATTCATGCTACTGTACCTTTAAAAAAAAAAACCAGCAGTTAAAACAAAACAGCAGGGGAAAAAAAAAATGAGAAAAAGCAAAGAAAGCAAAATATGCTCTTGGAATCGAAGGGATTACGGCAGAAGATGATTGGGTTGATCCATGGATGCGTCTGGTTGTGTCAATTTTGCCTCCATGCTCAGGTTGCTAGGAGACAGAAGAGGATCATTCCTTACCTTTATCTATAACTGAATAATGCACATTGATTTAGAGGCTTACAAGGACAAAAAGCAAACTGTAGATATTTACTGACCCTCACCCCACCCCCAAGTAGACTGGGGTGAATACTCTTGTCCATCACAGTGCAATGGATACTCCAGGAGTCTCTACCGTACACGAAGGGCTTCTCGAAGTAACGAACATCAGTGGCGGCAGGACGCCACTGTGTGGTCTATGCATTGTGTTTGGCAAGATGTCCCAGAAGAATACACCTTACTAATGACAATTGACCCTTTAGATGTTAAGTTTCATGTGTAGTGTACATAGAGCAACTATTTTTCTGCTTCAAAGAGATGCAAATTTGGTAATACCTAAAGTACATTTCATTTTGTATCTTTGAGGCAACTGGAAACCATTCTTGACAGGAACTGCCGTTCATCAAACAGCAGTATCTTGAACAGTTATGAACAGTATTAGTGTAGGATAAGGTTTGAAGCGTGAACAATAAAATTAATATGTTCCTTGTCACTCTAATATTTGTGGGTGCTATAGAAAGGAATGGAAAAGGTTGTACTGTAACCATTTGCTCTTTTAGTGCACAGTAGTGGATTGCTCCTACAGCATAACTGGTGTGTCATGGTTTACAACTCTTGTCTCTGTTAATACTGTAGTCACTAAAGTCTTCACCACCCTCCTTATGGTTGTGACTAGCATAAAGTTTGTGAGAAAAATTTTGTGAGAAAAATTCCCAAAATGTCAGCTTGATATGTTATCAAAAACACCAATGTTACGTTTACTGTGTGCATTTTCGTACCTGTTTCATTTTAAACGTGTGGCAGGAACAGTAAAGGTACTGGAAGACAAATATGAATGAAGGGATACATGTGATGACCTGTGTAGAATTAGTGTGTAGCTGGCTATAATTGAAGATGACAGTCAGGACTTCATGTTTGTGTTCATAAAACACATACCCAGATAAACTGTATTTCCTCTCTTTATAAACACTTGTCTCCCATAAGCACCCAGCCCCGATTAGAGTTAGGTGCCACCAGAAAGAACTCATACCCGCACTCTTCCCATCCTCATTACTGGTATTGGTTTCAGTACTGGTATCGTTTTAAGTAGTGGTATCATTTCTGCAATGTTACCTTTGAAATGGAAAATAGTTCATAGATACTGTACTGTACAGGTACACCCACTCAAACACGTATTCAAAATAACCCATCCACATTCAATCTTTAGCATAAGTTGAAGTAAAATTGTTTATGCTGCTATTTCTTGGGTCTTATTCCTTATGCACGCGATATTTTCTATGCTATAGGAAAAGAAATGTTAACATGTTTCCACAAAATTCTGTGTTCCACGTATCCTACAGCTACTGTACATACTGTTCAGTATATTCAATACCAGTTTGAAAAATGTAAGCTTAGGCCTGTAAATACTGACTGCCTACGAAGTGAGTTTGAATCCTGTAAGAAGCTTGTATTTCTAGAATTTTTCGCAAGTGTGTACTCATAAAGATAGAGAGGTCCTGAAAAACAAATTTTAGCACCATCTTTAACTACTGTAGCCCCCACATTGCAGGTACTTCGAAAAGCGCTCTGGGTGCCCAATAGAAGGAATATGGTAAACTACAAGACCTGAAATGTGGACAGAAAACATTGATGATCATTGCCTCAAATAGGCTAGAACAAACGTTTCAATTTGCAGCAGATCTGCTTATCGTGGTGCAGCTACAGTTGCCACTTTGACCGGTTGCCTACTATGTGTACCGTAGAAACAAACTCAATATTCGTGACGGCCACATCGTTGCTTTGATTTGCGAATTCGATAGATTCAATGAGAGTTCGGTCCCTTCAGCTTCATCCATTCGGTAGGTTGAAGTTTCATCATCCTGCCTCTAAGGAGAGCGTTCGATGCAGAGAGCAACTCAAGGTTAGTACCAGTCCAGACCACTCACTCACCAGTGCCTAAAACTGCTTTCAAACCTTTGTCCACTGCATGGCTTTGTATGTTAAAGCTCAAAGTAAAGTACTGCTTTTCTTTCCTTTTTTTAGACAGGTGACTTTTTCTGTGCTTCATACATTGCTTGCATATGTACGTACTTGTTTGTGCGCTTTTTCTTTATTCTCATAATTTGCTTCACTTTAGAGAGCCACATGCTCTCATGATTCCAAGAAAGTCAAAGGTTATTTTGACCTTGACTGTTGAGTAACTGCTTGCCCACTTGAAACTCAGTAATAAAAAAACGGCACTCAATACTGGAATCTGGACCATTTCAAGATGCTTTTATGTTTGATCAGTGCAGTACTTAGTTCTTGAAACAAATTGCATGAAGTTTTTAAAGAAACATTCGCAATAAGTTGAGTTTAGTCACGGTCACCATAGAACCAAAAGTGAAACTAGAATGTACAAACTGAATTGGAGAATGAGTCACTGTTGGGTGCCAGACTGCCAGCTTTCTGAGTTCATGAACTTCAACCAACAACATACATTTGGAAAGTTTGTGATGAGAAAGTAAGAGGAGAAGATGGGTACATGTATTCCTTTGTATTTTAGGACTGGTAAGGATAAGTCTTTTGCACTTCAACAAATTGCTACTTCAGTCACTGTCTGTAAAGATGAAAGAGGCAAACCCAAACTTTTACAGGGACGTTATAGTAGAGACTTTATATTCATGCACCCTTTTTGAAAAAAAAAAACAACCTACCTGTTTCCGAATTTCACTGAATTTTTAAATTATTTGCACATGTATTGTGTTGACTGCCTTTGTACAGCTTTGTAAAATGAGAATGTTTCAAAAGTGATGACATCGTCTCACTCCAAAAGTTCAGCATAGAGTTATTGTGATCAAAAGCCATGGCTATTGGGTTTTACTATATGTCCTAACATTGCCACCGTATTTAGGAACCATATTGGTTTAGAACTTTGATGCCGTAAGACAGAGGTGGCCAACATTTCATGGTCAATCGGCCACATTGCTACCTTTGAACTTTGTGGCAGGCCACACAGGTTGCAAGCCCACTCGCAATTATCCATACAAATCTCTAGTGATATGGATAGAAACAAATGTTCGCCAGCAATGGCTAAAAAAATTGGACCGTGTATGGACATGGGTTAGAGAGTGGGTAGCTACAGATTACTGGCAGAATGGAGGTTCAAGCAACAACTGGTCTAGTTTTCGAAGCGTAATGCAAATTTTTATCAATACCTGTGAGTATCGTAGAAGGAGGTATCAAAGGCACGATGTTCACTTCAGATATTCTGCGACTTACAGTACATTAAGCTAAAAATGAGAAAACTTCTACGGGTTTCACTCTGTGTACAGTAATTAGTGCCCAAGACATGCTTCGTTCATAATTTTTGTCGCTGGCCCCATCCCCTACCTTCAAGTTTAAGAGGGATGCACTTCAAAAGTTGCTTTAATCTCATATAGTTTGAAAAATCAGTGGTATAGTAGGTCTTTAATCGACAAACTAATTACATTAAATCGGCATACCATCCAAGAGTACTTCATAAAAGTACTTCATAAAAGTACTTCATAAAAGTACTTCATAAAAGTACTTCATAAAAGATTCATACCTTCATAACTAAATGCTCATCATCATCGTCAACTGCATTTCATGTTCAAATCTGCTTTATCGTAAAATGGGTGACAAATTAGCTTTTATACGACCTCAGAAATGTGATGGTTTACGTACTTGCATGAGTTACGTATAAAGTAAAAAAATGCAGAATGCTTACATGTATGACAACTAAGAAAAGATGACTGGAAAAAAGAAATGAAAAAGGAAGTAATTATCAGGATTCTAGATCCTGTAGAGAAACAAGGAGGACATGTATCTATAGATATCTAGATAGTGTATAGAGAAATGTTAATCTGTAAATACCTTGTACTGTAGCTTTATATTTTTAACACGACATGCTACTATGAATGTAAATCGTACAGTTTCAAAGGAGGACAGGTCATCACAAGAAATGTTTAATGGTCTGAAAGATAAAACAAAACAAGCGTTTGAATCAGCGAAATATTTAGGTGCATCAAAAGGTGCCACACAAAAATGATCCTGTATAGCAACCATTCATTGGACTGTACAGTAGCAATGTTGCCTGACAGTGAAATTCATCCATTTTCAACTGTTATCTCTTGAAATTCTCGGTGCGTGTCATTGATATGGGTATGGTGTCATAGCTGGATTGTGGTTTTTCGTTTTCTTCCTGCTGAAAAATTTGTTCACGCGATTCGTTGTAGAGTCACGTGGTGTGCATGTTCTTACTTCATTCTATTGCATTTTTTTTTCTTACAATTTTGCAAATGCATCAATTCCCACAAAGTGCTTAGCAGCCATTACTAGTACTGTATTTTGAGAAGTACAGTACATCACAATTTAGTGTGATAATGTGTAGCATTTTGTGATCTGATACCATCTGGTTTGAATGCTGGACAAGTCAGTATTTTTTTTTCTTACAACTTGTTGATTGTACTTCTTTGTGGAGTGCCCTTTACAGTTAACAACCGATAGGGTGCATAGAATAAGAACAACTCCTATTGTGTGTGATCATGCAAACCAGGTAATGTGCAAGTCAATTATGACAAGAGTTACATTGTATGCATACTGCATTTTTCAGAGCATCCTTCTCTTGGATGAACCGTAAACATTCATTCTACAAACATAATGGGTAGAAATTGTAAAATAACCAAAAGATTTCCAATCAATTGTCCAAGTTGGCAGAAACACAGCGGTCCGTTTAATAAATAGCCTGCAGAGGTGCTGATAGGAGGGTGAGGGGATGGTAGAATATATGCTAAACCAATTGTGACATTTTCAATTTGATTTGACTAATGAGTGATTGACAGGTGAAGAGCATTGCCAATTTGCCATCGCCCACAACTTCAAAAAATTGAAGTAAAATTTTTTATTCGATTATGCTCTAAGCTTTTGTGGACATCATGGGGCACTCAAGCTCAGAAATACCACTCAAGTCATCACAAGCTTGTTGTGGGACCACATATCACAAGTTGTTGTGGGACCATGTTCGAAGCTTGTTGTGGGACCACATGTTACCAATTTCTGTTCATGCACCCACTCATAAAGATCCACTCCTGTTCACATTTGTGTTTAGTAAATGTTCACCATCCCAAGTATTATGGCTAAGAGGACAAGTCATCAGCAAACCTTCCTATTAATTTGCATGTAAGTTGTGGAGCAACCTTCATAATATTCTTGGGCATCTCATTCTCACCCAGTTTTCAGCCCTTCAATTTATCAATTTTGTCATTTTGCTTTATTGCTTGTTCTTGATTTTTTTTTATTTAGAAAACCTTCCATTCATGTTCTTGTTTTAGCTTTACCAAAGCCAATAGAGAGCTTGTTATCATGCTACAGTTAGTGGCCCCTAATCATTTGTACATGCTGGTTGTACAGTACCTGTAGTCACAGTGGCAACATTTCACATGATGATCAGGAGAAACACTTGATGAACAAGTGCACAGTATTATACTGGCCATGTGAGCACAGCCTAACAGATTAACTTTTAACTGCACAGGAACTGATGTGTAAATACCCTTGGAGGTAATACCATATACTGTGATTAACTAGAGGTAAATCCATACATATGTAAATACAGTTCTGGCTCCATCCTCACTCCTAAAGCAGAATCTGACAGACTGGGTGACTGTGAGCAGCTCAGCTTCATACAGTGATCAGGTTCTTGATTACAAGAATCCTCATGGGTAAACAATTCAGAACATTACATGTTGTGTACAGTACCTACGGTTTTTAAACTCTTTCATCACGTGATCACGTTCATGTTCTGTCAATATGTATACAGTCTATATTGGGAACTGGTGAGGTTAGTTAAAGTACAGTAGGTCAAATTGACTTTAAAGACTGAGGCTAGGTTTGTATTTAAAGAAAAACCTAACTGGCAAAAATGAAGATCAAACAATAAATATGTACAGTAGGTGAACTTGAGGGCTCCTCAAAAGAAATTCAGACCATCTTAGGTGTGCCTTCTTAGAGTTCAGAATAGTAATTTGTCTACAAATTTACAAATACAATTCCTTTTTCTGAATGAAATTGCAAATGCCTTTGTGATGAGAACATCTGTAATGATTGTGAGTTTCTGACTCTTTTTAGAAATTGTTGTCTTGTACATTTGTCCCAAAAATCATTCCTCTAGTCAGGTTTTTGTTTGAGGAATGTTAGTCAACACCTCTTTTTGCCATGCAAATTTGCTGACAAACTCAGTCTGGGGCTTTAAGTTAGTTTCATTTTCTCTTTGCTTATATCTAAAACTAATTGTCACTTTGTATTTTGAACCCAAATGTATTTGTCTTGACTTGTTGCCAACTTGATAAATGCTATTAACGATTGTGTTTTTCATCTGTAGACAGTAGTTTAGTGCAGTAGTCCACATCTAATTGCAGTATGCTTGCATAGCATTAGTAGGCTTGACTTCATTTACATCATAGTCACCATAATGCAGCTGAAAGAACAGTAAAACATCAAATAAATTTGTATCCATCCCTCCATCTTTCAACAAGTTTTGTGAAATATTAAAATGGCAGTAAGTTCAGTCAAACTGTCTGCACTGATGGTGCTATGAGATACTGTTATTTTCTACAGGATTGTGTTGTTAAAAACTCTTGCACAAAATGTTTCCTGGAATCACATGCAGCTGTCTCGCTTGTTACTGGTAATCTTTGTGAACTGTGTCTGGTATACAGAGTGCGAGAACTCCGGTTTTCAAGGACTGAGGATGCTTTGCAGTTATTTCAATCATGACATACGGTAGATAAGATTTGTGGGTACAGTCTTTGTATAATTATTGACTGTTATCTGATGTTGAACTTTGTCCCATCAAATCAAAATTTCAGTATTTTAGTCCTTAAGTTGGAAACTTACACCAAAAAAACAGAGTTTCAAACATGGAGGGAATAGTTGGAGGAATGGGAAAGTCAACTGTCAATGTTATGTTGTCATTTGCAGGATTCAGTAATACTGTACTTGACAGTCTAATATTTTACCGAGAGTCGCCCATGGTCCTTGTTTCAAATGCTCACCTGCAAGGTCCTTCACATACAGTATGCTCCGCAACAATCACATGCTGTTTTACCTGAGCAACATTTATAAATCTGACATTTGGCAGGTGAATGGTTCTCTCCACGAAAAGCTGATTACAGGATTGGGGAGGGAAGGAATTGAATGTTCCATCACCCCATATTAGAAAGGGCCAAATCTTCTCATCCCCCCTCCCCCATTGAGTAAAAATCTAAATCTGCCCAATGACAAGATTAAACTTTACAGAAGGAAGTACGTGCATTGGTTGTTTGCCATTTTCATTCATGTGTACTAACGATGTCATCTGTTTTTTTTTTCAGGGATACTCTGTGCAGGCTATCAGAAAATTTGCCTCGAAGCTTGACGACCAGTCTGTGGAAAGGAAAAAAATTGACCCAAATTTGACTCTGGAGAGACGGAAGTCTGGTGAGAGCAAGGAGGGAAACCGACCTGTGGTGTTGCTGTTGAGTTGGCTTGCTGCCAAACAGAAGCATCTCCGTCAGTTCTCACAGATTTATTTGAACAGTGGATGCGATGTCTTGTTGGTTGATCTAAAGCCGATGCAGATACTGCTACCCACCATCGGAGCTCAGGTGGTCGCCCGGAATGTTGTTGATTTTCTACAGCAGGAGGCCTTTCGTGAACGTCCAATTATGGTACATGGGTTCTCGACGGGCGGCTATCTGTACTCCGAAATTCTCCAGAGGATGATATGTGCAGAAAAACGGAAAGGAGAGATCACGGGACGAATCATCGGGCAGATATTCGACAGCATGGCCGACCTCCACAACATCCCCGAAGGGTTTTCTAAGGCCCTTTTAAGCCATGGCAGTCTCCTGCAGAAAGGACTTCAGAAAGCATTGACAAGCTACCTGAGAGTCATGGAAAGACCAGCCACGCAGCACTACAGACGGGGTTCTCACGTGTTCTACAACAACCCGGTTAATGTACCTTCTTTATTCATCTATTCCCATACGGACACTGTCGGAGATGCTGCAACCATCCGTAGTGCCATACAAAGTCTCCGTGGTAACATGAAGTACGATAACATCTACTCCAAGGCCTTTGACGATTCTCCTCACGTCAGCCACATGTACAAACACAGGGACGAATACATGGCCACCATGAAGTGGTACTTGGAAAAGATAGACTTTTTCAGAAATCATTTTCAGAGCCACGCTAATACCAGCAGCAGCGACTGGTGGAGGAGCAACGCGGTGAAAGCCGATGCTGACCAAGGTTGAGGGAAACCAAACTGCATTCTAAATTTAATTTGAACATTTAGAAGAATGAACAAACTTCTACTGAGTAGCAATATTTACAGCCAGCACAATGTGGATTTTTTTCTGCTCATACATGTCCGTACATGCTGTTGGGTTTTTCGTTTTCTTATTTGTTGGTGTTTGAAAGTATAGTTAAAAGTCTTGAGTTTCTCTACACCCACCGATGTTGTCGAGCAGGAACTTGGTATACTGGAACATCTAATGGATCGAGAGTTAGAGGTTAACGCTCCTGCTTCCATCTAAAAGTTACATTTTGATTGTCTCTTTCTTTAAAAATCACTCCTTAATGTTGATGTGTACTCATTTTGCACATTTTGCAAGTACAGTAGTCTGAATGAACCCGAAAATACCATAACAAACAAACAAACACACAACCCCCAAGATGTAATGTTTTTCTTAATATAAGACCATGCTGATGTTTTGAAATCCATGTCAGCATCATTTGCAATGTCAGCGTTAGGGTACATGCCCTGTCAGCGTACGTGTATGTGGATCGGGATGCATCCTTGTCGGCATGCATGTTCCTGTCGACATACATGACACTGTCAGCAGTGTACAGTACATGCTCCTTCATCATCATGCATGCCCTGACAACATTAGGGACATTTATGCCTCTTGTGACAGTTTGTGGTACATTCCTGTTGGCAATCTGCTGCAAAGGTGCCTCAACAGAGTGAACTGTACATGCCCAGTCAGCGCAGATGCCCTGACAACGTTCAGTAAGTACCTGCTGGCATGCAGTACATAAGCTGACAGGGTGTGGTGCATACGCATGGGTATATGGATGTCCTCAAGAGCACTCATGTCCCATCTGCATAGTGACAGCATCTTCACCACTTCAGCATACATACCCTGTCAGCGTACGTGTCCGATGTCCGTCGAAATACTTTCTATGTCCGTCTGCATGCTGTGCATGCGTGGTTAGCATACATGCTCAGCCAGCATGTAGTACATATCCGTCATCATACTGTGCATGCCATGACAGCATCTTCTCCCCTTCACCATACATACCTTGTCAACATACATGCCCTGCCAGCATACAGTACATCTGTTTGCATGCCCATCAGGACACATACCATGGTGCTTATATACCTGTCCTCATGCGGTACATGCCCCCATATGTCAGCATACATGCTCTGCCAATGTGTGCTGAAGGTCACACTTCAACGAACAGAACATTTGCAGTTCTCATTGCTTTGATGGTAATATGCAAATTTCATTTTCGTTTGTGAAGAAGTCAAATTGTCGAAAGAGAATTGTTATGTATCACACTGCTTCTTTTGAATGATTTAGTGGACACTGTATTATATGTTATGTATGGTTTCATCAGACTCATTGTGAATACAGTATATGTCAAACCCACATGTTCTTTTGTCCAGAGTTTGTGTGTGGCCTTTGCAAATCCTGAAAGTATTTGAATTTAAATCTGTCGTTTCCAAGGCCTCCAGAGTTCTTGAATTTCTCTCGTTCGCATTTAAGTTCTTTGAAAGGTGCTTCAGTTTTAGTGATTCAAAATTGTAGGCCTAGGTCTACTTTTCATTTTCATTTAATTAGTATCTGCAACAAATGTTTGGTCCAGGACCAGTTTTGTTCCCTGCCAACCTCAGTCAAGTGTGTGTAAGGATTTCTGAAGATATTTTTGGAGTGAAAAAGTGTGCCAACCATGATTGTCACTGATAGTATCATGTTACTTCTACAATATTTCAGGGGTGTTGTCCCCATTTTGCCTTACTCAGTTTGCAGTGTCACTACCAACAACCTAGACCATGCATTCTTCCACGATTAACTTTGATAAAATGCCACATAGCAAAGTTACTTTTTTCAGTAATCTTCCAATAAATTTTGCACGCCACTGATTCCAAACCTTGTCACTCACCACAAGTGATGCGCACTCCCCTCTTTGTGGGAAGCCTTACCTTGACTGAGCTACAGTTTGAGCTCATAGTTTTATTTTCTTGACCCTATTGAATTTGTTTTGTTATTTTTTTTTAGTTGTAGTATCTCCAGCAATTTCAGTCAGTGGTCCAACAGACTATGAATATAGAAAACATGGTCGTCCATTTAAAATTTGAGATGTTAGACCGAACACGGCCTGGTGCCTACTGAACAACCTTTATTCTCTAGCCTTGTATTACAATTTAAATCCATTGTCTAATCAGTATTCTATGTTCCATATTTTCTAAGTAAGTTCTGCCTTTAATGTTAATTACAACAGTGTTGTCATAGAATTTGGTTGTCCCTTAGAAAGTCTGTTTCGTTGCATACTTCGTGACTATTTCTTAAGTCTTCACTGATAAGTGTTGGGATGTGGGTACACTGTTGTGTTATGGTTGAGTAATTCTATAGAAGGAAACATCGACACAAGCCTTATATTTCCCAGATTTTAAAAAAGCCACCACCTGTATAAATACTGGAATTATTACAGATGTATTGTAGACTAACATAGTGAATTTCAAAACAATGAGCCAACTATTTGAACAGCAACCATACCAATTTTACACCCGCCAACGTGTGGCTAACAACCACAAAAATGATATTTATGCATCAAATATATGTAATTTTGCAATTTGATGTTCCTGTAGTACACAATATCAAATATTGTGGAAGAACATTTGCTTCGAAATATGTTTGCTTTTTAGTACAGTAAATTTTTGTATACTCAAAAGTAGTTCCTATTCATACATTTTTATCTTCAAATACATTTGTGTGCTAAGAGTGCTACAAACATTGCAGTATTTTCATAGTAAAGTAAATACAGTAATTAATACACCTAATTTAAGACAAAAGTCTCTTTAAAAGAAATAAAAGTAGTTAATACTTAAAGGTACAGTTAAACTGAGATTACTTATATTTGCCATATCAGGGGCTGGTTCCACAAAGAGTTGCACACAATCTTAAGTTTGATTTAAGCCCTTTAAAAATCAAATGTAAGATGGATCTTAACTTTTTGTGGACCAGGGCCCAGATTTAGTATCCCTGTGCAGTAAAACTGGTTCGTTTTTTTGACGCTATAACTTTCTATGATAAACGTTGCACATGTTAAACATGTCAATCTTTTTAAATTTCTCCTTTTGTCGCTCAAAATGATCAAATTATTTGTTGCACTTAAGGCCACATCACATATTCAAACTTGGAATTACCGTTTTATGTTGTGGTTAGTGTACGTGTGTATGGAAAGAAAAAAACAGAAGGGTAAGATTGTGTATGTTTGATCTAAAAGATTTTGTTTATTTTAAATGTACTTGTGAAGTTGTTCATGGATGGAATACTTCATTCAATGATCAA
Source organism: Stichopus chloronotus (assembly GCA_021234535.1). NCBI lineage: Eukaryota > Metazoa > Echinodermata > Holothuroidea > Aspidochirotida > Stichopodidae > Stichopus > Stichopus chloronotus. The sequence continues at coordinate 16,002,949 of CM037847.1, forward strand.
AAAGTACAGTAAATTTGTTTGAAATGCAACAGAAACATCATAAAAACAGTGAAAACAGAAATTATATTTGAAAATTGATGGTACTACCATAATTTTCTACTGTATATTACATATGCAACAGTACAGGTTTCACTGGTGTATTGAAAACATACTACTTATCTCCTTGGTTGGTATCAAGAATTGTAGTATTCAGTGAGATGAAGCGTTGTCTACAAATAACCCACAAGCTCGTCACCCAGGAGGTCAGCCGTCATCAGCTCTTTTGACCAACTGAAAATTCATTACTAGTATTCACTAGGTGCATTACTAGTACTTCCCACTGGCCTGTTGAAAAAAAAAAAAACACAGTTCAATTTAATGGAACTATATTCTTGTATTTTACACTGTTTGTCCTTATGCCAGAAGAATTTGAAATTATGTTGCAGACTTTATCACATAATGCCATTTTTTTTTAAGAATTGTGTGAATGGTGTTATTCAAAGATATACTTAAACTTTTGGACATGAAATTTTAATTAAAAGGAGAAGGAAGCCCTGGGAATATATTTATCAAAATGAAGCAGAAGTGTGTGGCAAACATCTTCCCAAAGTTTCAGTCAGAGATATTGTAACACACTTTTGAAATTCAGAGAAGGGTGCTGCCATTTTTGCCTAAGTTGAATGTAAACCAACTTGATTAAGTCGAAATAATGATGTCACATGACCACCGATAGCATCAATTTTAATGTATTTCTTTGTTTCCTTTATCGATAACTTCTATAAATCTGCATACTCTCAGACACATTTTCTGTTGAATTTCTGAGGTGTATGATGCAAGAATGAAGTCATTGATACTCAACAACAAAAACAAAACCTTTTCAATCGCATATAGTCTGGAGACGTCATCACAATCTCAAAATGGCAACTTCCTGATTGATTTTTTATAAACATTCAGATTGCAATATCTTGGAAAGTAAACAAGATATTTAAATGAAATTTGGTGATAATGTTCACCAAATGTTAGTCTCTCATTTTACAATGTCAAAAGTCCTGACTTTTCTTTTTCCTTGAATGTATTTACTTCTTGCCTTTGCATGCATTCACTCTAATGGGTGCAAAATATCGTTGTGTCACTCGATTCACGAATTCAAGACAACCACGACTCAAAGAAATTGTGACGCTGTTCTGCTTTGCAACTGCTTCGCACTACTTACAGTCCGAAGTTGAAACGCAAGGCAAATCGCAGATGTATGTGACCCTGCCCCCGAGAAAAGTATCAGTTATTGATACCTGGCGTAATTAAATTTTGCAGATGACTGTAGTCAAAGAGATGCGTACTGTGTAAGTTCGAGTAGTTAATAAAATAGACAAAAAGATGTGGCATACCTAATGTAAACATCTGTGAAGTCTTCAACCTACTGTACCTATCAAATCTCAGGGATTCTAGTAAGTAACCTTTGACCTTTGTCACTTCAAATATATATTTTTTTTTAACAATTACATTCTAATTATCACATTTACTTAGCGTTTTCCTATTCCACATCCTTGAAGTCCGGTATATATGTCAACCATCCAGTATCTTAACATTATTTCTTGAAAACAATTTATACTTCCATTTTCACTGCTATTTGTTCTCATTGATTGATTTTCTTTCTTTACCTTCACTTTGTGTGTGACATCATCAGGGATTTTTAGAAATTATCATTATAATACAACTGTCAATTAATAAATTGTTTGTTTATTGATCATGAAATTGTTTTTTGTTGTCTTGCATTTTTTTTTCTGTTGTCATTTTTCTTTTGTCTGTTCTAAGTTTTAGGCATGATATCATTTAGTAGGTAGGTTAATTGTGTTTAATATTTGAATAACACTGAGTGTGGTTGATGTCAGTTTTAACATATATGTAGCATCTTTCATCACCAGTGCATTGAAAGGAAGTGTGTTACTTTTGAGTGTGGAAACATTGTAGCCTTGATAGTAGAAGTTCTCATTCTAAAATTAACTTCTACACCTGGTCCACATTGCAATATATTGAATGTATCAAAAGATTATTCAAACACATATAACATTACATATGTAACATATAATATTACATACATTACCAATGTAACATGATACTGCATATAATGTTACGTTTCATGTAGATTTGCAGGCATAGTTCATGAACAAAGATAAAGAATGTCTCAGTCACTCTGATTTCATCAGAAAGATCAATGTTCTGTTTGGAAAGAAACGAAGACTTAATTGTTCATGACAAAATTAGTTCTATTTTAAGTACATTTCTGTGTTATTGCACTACCTCATTTGGGTAGTTCAGATATTTGTATGCATGGACTGTTTTGTAATTACATTGTTCAAGCTAAAAAAAAAAACAGAATGCTAGCTAGGAGTTGAATAGAGATATAAAATTGGTTTTTGTACACATTTTCCCTGCTAAAAGTTGAAACAGTTTGAGAAATCCTTTGGCTGATATTTCTCAAGGTAAATCAATCAAAAGGCCAAAAATAGGTCCATCTAATGTAGGGAATTAAAGCCTACATGACTCACTGTGTGGGTTGCCTAGAATGTCTCACTCAAGGCTGCAAATGGTGATGGACTTTGAACCAAGTGCATTTGATTATTAGTGAGAAGATTGTGGTTGTCGATTTTGTTTTTTACTGCATTTAACTTTTAATATTAATGTGCAGACATGTAAGAATTAAGGTGCCATTGAGGTCCACTTTGTTTATTAATCAACATACATAATGATATGTTATGATCTGTTTGGCAGTATGGTTATACTTATGGCAGTTAATGTATTGGCACAGAATAACTGACAGTGACAGTACATAGAGTACAGAAATAACAGGGGTACAGCAGTATTGGCTTATCATACCGTATGTGCAAAATTGACAAGTGCTAATATGAATTTTCAACAGCTGTCACCTAAAAGTGTTAACGATCTTCGAATCTTCCAAAGACTTATAATGAAATCATTTCTTTTGCTTGCATCGAACAGTCCTTGGTAGCCAGTGCAATAAGATCATATGCCACCAAGATAGACGGCAACAAATACCAGAAAACAGTGGTAGATACTAACATCACCTTTGAGAGTACCAGTCCACAATACGCCTTAGACTACCCAAGACGCCCTCTGGTGGTCATACTCAGCTGGCTTGCGGCTAAAAAGCAGCACATCGACAAATTTTCTCGTCTTTACCTCCGGAGTGGCTGTGACGTCCTTGTGGTCAAACTCCACACAACTCAACTGCTACTGCCCAAGTCGGGTGCCCAGGTAGTGGCCAAAAACGTTGTGGATTTCATCCAGAGGCCGTCTTTTAAAGAGCGCCCTCTTCTAATCTATGGATTCTCTACTGGAGGTTATTTGTACTCTGAAATCATTCAAAGAATGCAAGAAGCCGAAAAGGTCAAAGGTGAAATAACCGGCAGGATAATGGCCCAAATATATGACAGCGTAGCGGACATAGGGAGTATACCCGAAGGAATTTCCAAGGCTCTTTTGAAACATGAGAGCTACTCACAGCGTGCAATGTCAAAATGTCTGCAGGTTTATCTGGATATGATGGAGAAGCCGGCCACTCAACACTACCGTAGGGGATCACGAGTTTTTCATAACAACCCCATCAACACCCCCACCCTTTTCATTTACTCACGATCAGACCCCGTCGGATGTTACAAGCAGAACGAGATGGTGATCGAGAATCTCCGCTCAAAGTTAGGTTACGACAACATCGAATCGAAGGTGTTCGAGAGGTCGCCCCATGTGAGCCACATGTACAAGCACCAGGAGGAGTACTTAGCCACTTTGAAATGGTTTCTAGAAAAATTAGAGTACTTCAGGGATAGATTTGAAGATGAAGAATGGGGTAGGATTGTAAGAGTTATGAAGGAGTAGTAAGCATGGAGAAAGATGGCCACCAGTCATTAAATTCCAAGGCGTTAGTGGTTAACCCGTTTCTGGACTACTTTTCTGAATACCACTGAAGCATTTTGATTCCAGTATGGAATGAAAGTTATGCAGGAGTGTTTGGTCATGCATTGGAGACACTTACATAATCAGTATTGTCACACATCATCTTAACAGTTTTTTTAGCTTTTAGTGTTGTGTTCTTACATCTCATGGACTTGTATATGGTAGTTCTCAATTAAAGTTATAGCCGGCACAACGAGCGTGTATTATACTGATGCATCAGCTCTGACTGCGTTCATAATACCAATGTCCGTGAACTATTGCTTGGATTCCTACTCCAGCTGATGGTAAATGGTCAAAATTCATGTATGTCAATGCAAACAATTACACTTTGTAGCACTCAATACTTCTTTTCCTTACGCCATGACTATTGATGCTATTTTGAGCCAGTCATCAGTTGTGAAGACTCATAAATGTAGCCACCCTGCATCTCAGGTGAGACAAATCTAGAAGTGTTTGCAGGTGTTTCCGTTTGTAGGCCTGTGCTGTACATACTAGCACCTCAGTACTACAGTTAGACAAATATATTAAGACTGTGTTGTTGGAATATCTTCAATTTTTGTGAAAACTGAAAGGATAGCACAAAAGACTGAATATGTCATTAGGAATAGATGGTGTGTGGCGATTGCTCTGCAGAATTTTTGGAATATTGTTGTTCCACATGCATTTTACATCAATCTTTCTGACCTCTTTGTGGTATGTTGGTGTTGAGTTCATGATGGTGCTTTTACAATGCAAGATACTGTAGTAAGAGCCTTGCTCACAACTCCTTTGTATTGACCAAATTCAGTTTAAGTGAAAGGGGTGAAGGGTGGATAGAGATGTTTAGATTGGGTAGTGTTTTACATGTAATCTTGAAGTTAGTTGACACAGCAACTTCATCTTCGGTAAAGTCTCTAAATCGGAAATTCCCTTGGTTATTGGACAGCGCACATTGGTGCCCTCTTCTGCCTGGGGGGGGGGGGGGGGCTGCTGGGGTTGCCTCAGGAAGGGCACTGATGCGTTCTTGCCATTATACATGTCCTTGTTGATACTTTGCTATTCATGAATTATTTATATCTCTCTGCTTAAGGTAATTTTCATCATTTTACTGACCACCAAAAGCAGCTTTAATGAGCAGCACAAATTAAAAATACAAAATTATATTGTCACAGCAATATTTGGCTTTCGTATTTCTCCTTTTCACCAGTGTCACAAATATACTCACATGTTCAAATTGTTGTTTTGACTAGAGTGTTTCTTTTTTGACTTTTGTTTGGTGTATACTTAAAGCATAACTAAACAGTGACAGACAGATTTTGCACAGCTGACTTGAGAAGGTACTCGGGCTCAGGAATTACCCAATGTAACTGCCAAACCATGATCTTACCCTGTAAAGGATTGATTTATGATCGCAATCCTGATTGCAATCAGCTCCAACACCCCATCCACCTCCCCTACCCCCCCCCCCCCAGGTAAACATATCAAGAGTTGATGGAAAGTATTTTCTTGAATAATTTAAGGATTATTTAAAAGTAAATCTCACACTTCGAACGCACAAAAAAGCACGATACAATCTTGAAAAATGAAATGCATTATATATTCCTACGTTAACGGTTTGAGAAAAACAAATACATTCAATTATGAAACAGAAAAGGTGTTAGTAGCACAAGACAATCAAAATAACATGATTGAAAATGTTTGTTATTCTCTTACAACTGAATATTAAAACCCACTAGACATCCAATCCAGCATTTTTTTTTAAATTTTTCACACAAAGTTTATTCATTACACAATCAGGATATTTATCAAGCTAATAATCTTGTTCCATCGAACAGTTCGGATGCACCAGATGATACCTGTGGCTTTCACGGAAGAGCCTGACACGTCGATGAAAACGAATAGAAATAAGCAAATCTACGAACTACTTTCACTAATTTGGGGTCGAGATGGAGAAAAAGGAAATGCCCTGTGTGATTTTGACGACTTTTTAAAAGTCTAGATGCGTCATCGTCACCCTCTCCTCAATGGTGGACCATCGTTACAATTTAGCTATCGTCCATGATTTACCTTACGTATGCATTCTCAGTACTGTATGTATAGCTACCTCGAAATAAGTTATATTACTATTAACAGCATCATGTTGTTGGAGGCATAACTCATTCCCAGAGAGATGTTTCTGTCGTTTAACACAAATATTGCATTTTCATTTTACGAAAGTGACTCTGGACCCAACAAAAATTCATCTGAGGTACAGGTAAACACGATTCGATTAGGCCCGCCTCATGACTGTGTTTTGAATTTTACTGCAACCTACAGTACAGATATATCTTAGCATAGTAATGAAAAAGATATTAAAAGTAACAGAAATGACATTGCAAAAAACACCACCATTACATCGACGTAGCTTCCAATGATCAGGGTAAACTACTTATGGGTATCTACACCTTCGTGCTGGTAATTGTTGACAGATTCTTATCGGGAAATTTAACAACTTTTGACCACACACGGAGAGGCAAAGAAGGAATGAACAAGAGGGCTTTCTGTGAAACATCATTTGTAGCACATGTGAAAGTGGTGATATCCTGGACGATAAATCCCAACAAACATCCAGCCGCTGTTTCAAGATATTTTCAACATCCAACATTTGCAGAGGAGAAGGAAATTGAAGAGGCAGTGATCCTGTCCTAAATAGCATTCCACTTTAACTAAAAATTTTCATGCACACATATTGGGTAGTCCAGTTTTCAAACACACATATTGGGTAGACCAGTTTTCAAACACATACTGGATAATCCAGTTTCACACACTTATATTGGGTGGTCCTGTTTTCGTACACACATCCTCAGTAATCTAGTGTTCACACACTTATACTGGGTAGTCTAATTTTCATACACACATATCGGATAGTCAAGTTTTAACACATGAATATTGGGTAGTCCAATTTTCATACACACACATTGGGTAGTTTGCATTCTTTCACCAATTTGTAGAGTGGCAGATGAGAGCTAGACCAATCTACTGTTGAAGGCAACAAAACCCTTAAATGGAGACGTGCAAAATGACTCCTCATTTGAACGCATGGAGAGGAAGAATTCAATTGAATATGTATGCAAATGAGCTTCTTTGGTGAATATATATGCAAATGAATGTCTCATTTGAATATATGCAAACGAACATAAAACATGATGATGGCAGGAATTAATACTATATGGTCTTAGAGAGTGGTGGGTGGCCTTTGTTCTTATGTCATGCTTGAAATATTTTATTGATATTGAGAATACCACACACTATAGAGGCTATGATAAATAGAGTGACTGCAAGGTCTGCATTTGTACTTTAAAAACTGCCAAATTCAGACGCTGTTAAAAGTGGACAACATAAAGCCAACTTTTTGCACCAACGTAACTGTTAAAGAAAATTGATGATGTTAGGAACTTGCAAATATACTCCTCTCTTCTTTTAGCTTGATATGATATTGGCTTTGGTATGATACTTTGAACGATTATGCCAGAAACTCTATGCATGTTCCTGTACAAACAACCATCTATCAGCGCATACATAAATGAACTCTAAAAAATAATGTTAGGCTGTTTGGATTGAGTACAAACTACCACAGTATGTTTCTAAGAGTGGGTTTAAGTAAATTACATGATGTACTCTGGAGACAAGCAAAACTCGTGTGAAGATGTTCAAACACCCATCTGAGATTTACTGCTGTTTGTTAACCTGCATAACCTCTGTCTTGTCATTCAATGCCCAGAAGAGGGACGGTTCTCCTTTAATCTTACAAAAAGCGCAATCTGTGACTCTTGGTTCTTCTTAGGTTGCATATCACTCATCCTATCATGAACTTGGCAAAGGTCACAATGAATATGCAACATTTCATACAAACTGATGTCCTTCATTATTACGTAACGTTTTCAATTTGCGGAAAATTTCTTCTTTGGTCCACTGAAGATAGTCCATGTGGGGCTAAAATGTAGCAACAAGAAATTGTAGCAACAGGATCACAGATCCTGCTCAATAAGTGAAAATAATATCCAGGGGCACTATCAACGACCAGGAGATTAGAACGTTTCTCTGAATCTGTTGCTCAAATTAAACAGACTTCCAATTCTTGCATACAACGAGGCATTCACATCTGTCTCGAGGCCAACACATCGTGAAATGGAGACGACCCTGCCTCCTGCTGACCACAATTTTATAGGTAGAAAACCGAAGACAAGGTGGTTTTGAAACTTAAAAGCAGCTCTGTATATTCTGGGCACAGGTGCTTCTGTTAATTCTTGCATCAAACAGAGCTTCCCAGTCCATGTTCTCACTGTATGTCTTGATCGTCTTCACATTTCTATGAAAAACTGGCCAGTACTACCACTTCCCACATCTGAAATGCTAGCGCAGATCTCTGTACTTCACCGACTGACTTAAATTGAGAACACGAGTCTTCCTGAAGCCTCTTTGTTTTTTTTTGTTTTTTTTTTCTGTTTTATGTAACTTGGCCTTCATTTTGATGACGTGACTTCTTCTAAGCATAAACCAGATCTGCATGTGGTACGTTCATGGTGCCTTTGCTGAAATATCAGGCACTTGTGACAAGTAACTTCCGACACCCATTTCGTAGAAATCTTCAGCACCTCATCCTTTAAATTGTAAAATGGCCATAGTCCACAAAGGGTTAAGGAAACACATAGGCATAGTTACATATGGCATGTAACATAGACAGTTACACTGATAAAGTCATCACTCCCGTCAACAAACAGACACACCTCCAACAAATTTTTCACAACGAGGACAGTGAACATAAAAAACGGTCTCCATGGAAACGGATAGTTGTCAGGGGGGACTAGTCTTCCTCCTCTTCTTCCGACTCTTCTTCTTCTGCAGTTGCTAACCAGGTGAGCCACTGATTGACCTAGTTAAAAGGAAGTAACAGCATGAGAAGAAGAAAGAAAGAAAGGTCAACCTTTAATAACATCAATCAGCATTGTAACTGAACACACAACATTATTAACTTTTAAATAGGAAACATAGTACAAACTGACATGACTTGAACTTTGTGCTTTTCTGTCAATGGTTGATTTCTGACTTCAGAACAGCCAGGGTTTCCCAATTAAGTTGTCAGATGGGCTAGGACACTATTTGATATGAAATTGTGGGCCAGCAGTCCTAGATTAGGCATCAGTGTCGTTTGCAATGAACGTTCCTCCCCCACCCATCTGCCAAACCACCCCACCCATTCCCCACACCATCCCACACACCACCCCACTCATCCCTCCACCCAATGAAAGATGCTCATATTACACAGCATACATAGGGATCCGTTGTTTTGATTACACATGTGAAGGAATTTTAGACAGGCTGTGGGAGGGACTAGTCATAAGTGGCTGGGGAAATTGACGCTGTCTGAGGTGATGAAAGTGTCTTTGGTAGTTTTGGCGGACGGGATAAGATCGTCTGGCAGGTTTTGATTTGGCCATGTGGCCACCATTTGGGGAAACTCATCTCTATACCTTCAACAGATTAGTTTTAAAGATACTTTTCATATTCCTGTTTCAAAGAGTGATAAAAGAAATCTAGTTCATATCCCAAGTTTGACTCTCACCTGGAACAAGGCCTTGCCCTTTCCTGGGAATTCGTCAGTAATGTCTTCCTTCCAATGCATGAACGAATCTTCTTCGCAGATTTCCATGTCGTAAAAGTTTATGAAGAAACGGAGAAGCATGCCTGCCAAAGAGATATATATACATCAATAAATAAAAATAACAAAACCTTTGAAATGAGTCACGATTTCAAGGAAATTTAAAATTCATAGAAGATTCTGATATCCATTACACTGAGACCTTAAAATTATTCACTTAACTGCTCCGTTGCAGTTGATTTATCTGAGGAATTACTAGTTGTACCTTACGACTAGAATTGACGTAACTTTACATGTTTGCTTTGATATTTTAAAACCAGTCCAATTTCCACTGGTTATGGTCATGTTCTACCAGAATTTATGAACTCAAAAACTTTTGTCCCAAAATCCATAACTGCACAATTTTTTTTTTGTTTTTCGGTTTTTAAACGAACTTACCTTTCGGAAAATTGTTGGTGTAGCAGTGGGTCTGCAGTGCATACAGAGCACAGAGTTGGGCCTTTGGTTTCTCGTGAAGAAACTTCTTTAAAACGGGTGAGAATTTCTCCAGCAGCATTTTCTCTTTCTCCTGTAAAGTCTTCTCTGGGAGTACTGAAGGGTCTATGTTTTGACTGAGAGTTGTTTCCTGGGTCACATACTTTAAGATGCTACAATAAAAAAAAACAAAAAAAAAACTAGTGCAGCAATGCTGCTGTAGCTCACACAATTGAATTGAGGGTTGCAGCCCTATGTTCTGACATACTTTTGTTCCCACACCCCATGTTCTGACACTCATATGTTGCAACACATTCATTCCATCAGGCACAATTTTGGGTCCCAGCTATGATGCTTGGCGTAGTACTGACGCATTGATCAGCCACTGCTGTCGGAATTTAAGTGTACATGTCAAACATACGTGTGTCGGAACATAGGGGTGTTGAAATTGAGGGCAGTCACTGAACTAAGTAGAGGTAATTTTTGTTTGTGGCATTGCAAAATGAAAGTACAGTACTTGGAAGGTGACAAAATGTTACATGCAAAAAGTATGTAATTGACACACTATCAAGCCTATGACATTATCGTATGCCAGTGTTTTGACATGTGATGTTGAAAAATGGTATTAGGTGTACCAGCCATTGTCTTTAGAGAAGGTTAAATCTACTTTAGGCTGTGTGATATGTAAGGATGCAAGGGATAATGTTTAGATCCTGTGAGAGCTGGCTTTGGCTGTATCTAATTTTTTTTTTTTTTTTTGCTGTTCTCTGTACATGTTCAAACTTTACTATGGGCAGTAATAAGATAATCGAAATCAATGGACACATTGTAAAAACACTGCAGTGTTGATGATGCAACAAATCAACTCTGTTTATCAACCTATCTACAATGATCACTCAGCCACATGCTTCACTAACTTAATTTGCATGTCAATTTACTAGTATTGGAATGTGATATCAATAGGTGAGAGTTCAGTTGGACTTGATGATCCACAGGGCAGACAGGCTGGCCAGCCCAACCAAAAAATTTGATTATTGTTCACTAGAGTGACCACAGAATATCTCCAGCTAAACCCATTCAATTAGAGTGCCGTGTGCAAAAAAGAGTCACAATAACACGAAAATCGCTTGTAATCCCACTTCCTTTTTGAATATTTCATTTCTAAATAGTACAAAAAATATCCATTTTGACAAAGAATCTATGACCAAAGTTTCAGTCAAAATACTTCAAAAATGAAACTCTGAAACATTTTCAAAAAGTTGACGACATCTGCCTGGCTCTATAAGCTCCCACAGTAATGTGTGTGAGCTAAAAATGGGACTGACCACTGAAGACAATTTTATATTCCATAAAAATTCAACGCATTTTTCTGTTTTTATTGGTGAAAACCGTATCTCCGTAGCAAGTATCATTTGGAAGTTATAGATTCTTGAAGAAATATCTATTTTGAAATGGTTCATTGCGATTGTGGTAATCTGTGATGTCACCTAAGCTCAAATTCTTGAGTATCCTTTGTATTTCTTTATAATCTTGACTGTCCTGAAAGAAACAGTACAACAGCTAAACGGGATGTGACCTTTCTACAATATTTGACCTTGACCTCTACTTGACCTTGAATTGCCTTAAACTCACTCAAAATTACCATGCAAACCACCCTGCACATGTGATCTGTCCTGAGCTTCATGAAGGGTTACTTAGAGGCTCCGCAATCAGTTATTGCTGACCCCAAAGACTACTACTAACAAATCACCAAAATTGTTGTCTATACTCACTTTGGTGGAGCCATTTATCCATACCTGAGACTGCTACAATAACCTACCATATATTGATATGAAAACTAAACAACTTATAGGTTACGTAGACGGTCATTCTGTACCTCAGAGTGAGTGCATTGACGAAGGTCTTGTGTTCGTGCAGGTCGCTTGTCACATTCTCTTTGATCCACTTGTAGAGCGTTGATGGACTCGGGTCGTTGGTCAGGGTCTTCCAGACATCGATGTGAAGACGTAAAAGGGGGAATAGAAAACTGAGACCCTGGAAGAAAAGAAAAGTCCATACATTCTGAATCTGATTATCATTGTATTTTTGTTAATATGAAGAAAGCATTTTTCATCTGGTTTAACAAAATTCACAACAAAAATGTCACAACAAAAAAAATTTATGAGCTGATTAGTGTACAATTATTTTCTAATCACATTACTTCTAACACGCTTAATGTTCACGTCCCACCGTACAACCACTCTTGAGTTTAATGTGACCACGTAGCACTGTTCCGTTACAGCAGTGACCTTTGAAGACAATGTGAAACATATGACAATATCACTGCAGCAACCTCTAAACTTACTGACACCTCACCAGTGCCACCACACCTTCATCCACCACAAAAACACATTTACAGAAATGCTAGAGCACCATTCACTCCACCACATTAACACCATTTCACTTACGGAACACCATCATTCGCTCACCATGTTAACACAATTCCACCAACAATACAGCACCCTTATTCACTCACCACACTAACACAGTTCTGACAATACCACAGCACCATTCCTTCACCATATTAACATGATTCCAACACAGCAGCATCATTCAGCTAACCACATTAACACAATTCCACCAATCCCACAGCACCATCTACTCACTACATTAACAGAATTCCACCAATAATACACCATCCACTCACCACATTGACACAATTCCACCAATACTAAAGCACCACTCACTCACCTTGTCTTCCAATATATCCATCATCCTTTCTTTGTTCTGATCTATCTCTGGTAGCATTTTCTGCATGTTGACTTTGCTCTCGGTGAATTTTTTCAGCAGCCACTCCTTGTCCTTTTCTTTGGCCATCTTCTGTAAACAGAGCAGGAAGAGGGGGTAGGAGACCCCGTTCTCCATCAGCTCTGCTAGATCAGCCAGGTTGATCACTCCGTCTGTAACAGCCTTCGCTCCAAGGTACGCAATCTGGGACTTTATCAACGGAGTCTCCACCTCCAGCTCGGGGAGTCGTTCCAATAATATAGAGAAACCCTAACAAAGCATAAAATGATTCGTACAGCGGTCTGTCACTATACCAAAACAAATAGTTGGCTATGTAGTAACGTACACAGATATTACTGATTTGAATAAGAACTCAATATTTCTTTGTTGCATTATTTTATTCAATATACATCTAAGCTCTTTTAAACAATCACATCGTCTTAACAAATATTGAAAGAATATTGCCAGTTACAAACTAGATGTATCTAAAACTTAATTGCGGACATGTCGTGAAATTCATTAAATACATACTGCCAATGGTCGTGATGCATGCACAGGCTCATTTCACACGGCGATACCACAAAAGACCGTGTCTTAACGGCGGGAGGGAAACATGACTCCATCAAAAAGGAGGACAACTAACCATGGGTTTCACACAAAACTTAGACATAAACCTATCCAGAGACTAAAATAAATTCTCTAATCTAAGAGGTAAAATAACAGTGACACTACTTAAGCAAGGAACACACAGATAAGGTAATTTAAGAAACTAGCTTTTTTCCCTCACTTCCTGCAAAGATGGTAACCCCATTTTGCTATTTTGAGAACAAGGAACATGAAAATCGTTTAAATTGTGGAAATGCTACTTTCAGGAATAGATACTTACATCAAGGTAGTTTATATCTATGAAGAGGTTTTCTCTGTGGGCCAACGCTAGCAACTTACACACCATCTCTCTCTCAGAGTCAGTCTTGGAGATAGAACTCGACAAGACCTGGCAGAGGAGACCAGAACGATGACGATTCGGAATCCTCAGCTCTCTGAATCTTTTCACCGCCTCTTCTACATCCCTGTTCTTGTACAGATTTTCAAGTAATGTTTCCTGTTGAGCAATAAAGGGAAAGTATTGTTGAAACAATAGGGTTCTGTTATGTGCCTTATAAGGTATGTTTACAATCAGCAACTGGTTTACTAACGACATCCTAACTGATCAACTCAGAAGAATTGCTATGTAGATACCACTAACTGAAGAAAGAAAATCTATTTAAGGGAAAGGACTTCAAAACTCACAAGATCCTTGGAAGTTGATCACTACTTGAGAGCTCGGGAGGAAATTACTCACTACTACTTGCAACACAGGAGTGCCTTGTTCAAGGATCCTTGCTCCCTTGCTCAGGAGAAACTTAGTTACTGATTCACATTTGCCGTCAGGCATAAATTTAAGATTTGCGCCTCCTGTTCAAAACCGTTGCAAGAACTCAATTGATGTCAGTAGACATAACATTATGTTTAATCATATCTACAGTATGGGGAGGAAGGGGGGAAGGGGAAGGAGATGGAAGGTGAAGGAGGGGGAAGGCAAAGACAGGGGAAGGGAAAGAAGGGGGAAGGGAAAGAAGGGGAAGAGGAAGAAGGGGTGTATTGTGAATAAACAAGAGTAGTTTTATCATATCCTACACCATATAGCATCAAACAACGCATCATACTGATGCTATATTTTCGAGGCTAGTTTGTCCATACATACAGGATACCCATTATCATGTGCGTGAAAGTCAGGTCAAAGGTCATACCAGCATAGTAACCAGCTCTTCCTTGCTGGGTGGCTGTTTCTTGGTCTGTTTGGACTTATCCCCTGAACTCTGAACTTGTTTGACAGGCATGTTGGGTAACCCCGGTTGTAATGGAACCTGCTGAGGCGCGGCACCAGGAGGAGGCGGGTTCAACGGTGCAACAAGAGGTTGAACTGGTATCGACTGACTGCTTGGTAGTGATGGCGGTGCAGACTTGGCACTTGGAGGCAAGAAACCCGGTCCTTGAGGTTTCAAAATTGGATTGTTGGTATTAGGACGTAGATTGAGCTGCAAAAGAAAAAGAAACATCAGTATCATTGGTAACATCGTTATTCCTGTCATTTCAAGCTTTTCAAAACGGTCACGACTTAAACTAATAACAAACTAAATTTGATCATCCACATGGATCATGGAACACATTTTGACTGAAACAATTCCACACAGTATAATTTTGGGTCAGCATTAACTCATATTTTTTACACAAGAATAACTGTCTGAGTTGTTTTCATTAAAATAAAATTATATTTCCCATCAGATTCTTTAGAACTAACATAAAGGGCTTGACAATATCTGCAAGAAGAAGAACAACAGAAACCTTCATCACAACACTACAACATTCTAGATAGTGAGTCAATTTTAATGTAAAAAAACAGATGGTACGTGCAGTTGAAGACCTTCCATGAAATCACTAATTATTACCAACTGCAAAATATCAAAGAAAAACAATTGCAAAACAACCGTTTATCTCAAAATTTCACGGATGCATGAAGGTGTGCGTAAAATGAGAGCAACACACTAAATAAAATATTCAGGCTCTGCTATGATTCAATAGTTAAGTTCAAATACTTTATCTTTTTCGTAACCAACCTACCTACTGGGTGATGGATGATTCATCCATAACGAGTCACTTACCTGTTCGGTGTTCATTTTGTTGAATCTGGGGGGTCGATAGCTATTCCCCTGGCCACCCTGACTCTGCCCTCCTTGTCCCCCTTGGTTGTTGCGGTTCTGTTGGTAGGATCCCTGTTGGGACCCTCCGCCACCGCCGTCGTTGTTTCCTTGATACTGCGGCTGCTGTTGTTGCTGCTGTTGGTTGTACTGGTTCCCCTGCTGGCCACCTTGGTTGCCTCTGTTCTGCTGGAACCGAGGTGCGGGAGTCTTGTTCGTAGAATTCTTGTTGTAGTTATTAAAACCTACACGGCAGAAAGAAAGGAAGCCATCTGAAGTAATTTTTTTACAAATATTACTTTGATCAATGATACAACATGTGTAGGTTTGGGTTTGCAATGTGTAGACCATACCCTACCAGCAAGTGATGTCATGGGTGCTGTGTCTTCATGCCAAATTCATTTAATTTCCACTAATCAATCAGCAAAATCTAAAACATTCAAACCAAAAATTACACCAGATGCAAGGTGTTACTCTGTTAATTAATTATCTAACTAAGGAGATAGCAATGATTCCCTTTTGTTTGAGTCTTTTAAAGTTTCCACTTTCTTTCCACTTTTTCTATCTTGTTGATGACACAAGTGAGAAAGACAATCATAAAACAATGTGTTTTATCGACCTCTTCATTTACAGAAGCAAAAAGAGTCTCTACACTATCCAAGAAATAGTTAAAAAGAACTTTTTTAACTTTCCAGTATTTTTTTTTTGGTATCTGACACTGCAATAAATTCTAACTACTATCATGGTAATAGAGTGTCATAGACAATTACATGAACCTCACAAGAAAACAGAGATTTATGAAATTTGGCTCTGGAGTATCCTACAAATGGTTACAGAAAAGGTCAAACCTTGGTTATTCTGTCGGTTATCTTGGTTGTTGTACTGGTTTTGATACGACTGATCTCTGTTCTGAAATTGACGATAAGTCATGGCCCTCGGATTAGGCTCGTCCTCAAAGAAACTCGGACCTGTGCTGAACGATGTAGCTGTGGAAATATTAAAAATTCAGAAAAACGTAAATCCACGACAGTACTGACAGAAGTCTGTTCAGTCACAGAAACTACGGAATGGAGTATGATCCGTCTCTTGGATATTTCTTGGCAATGTGGTTAAGTCACTTCATACATAATAGTTGTCAAAGTAATCATTTCTGAAAAATATGTTGTTCCCGGGAAAGTGACATATCATGTTATTTGCAAAGTGGTCTTTGCGGTTACTTCTTTTTCTTCAAAAACCCCATGGAATGTTTTCCATACTCTATCTCTAAATTAAAAGGTAAATTCTTTACTTTTTCGTCAGTTTACACAAAAATTTTCTTCTGTTATTTTTGCATCTTATTTTCTTGTTTAATGGTACTATTTTGTGCTTGTTTGTGGACATTTCAAGAATTGAAATAAGTACAATAATTAAGAGTGCCTTAAATGTTGGAGAGTATCTTGACAAAGGAGGGGGGGGGTAACCATGACTTGTCTGTCTGTTTGTTTCACTGCTGTCTCAGAAATCTATTACAATGTTAAACTTACACATAGTCCTTGCAATGAATCTGATTGCAATTCTAAGAGTTTAAATTTTTTAGAAAGGCCATTCTGTTCTTAGTGATCTATTAAAACCATCCTATATTACTTCACCACAAGGCACACCACAGTACAGCACACACGACATGCAACAGTACTTTCCATACAAGTCCACAAAACTGTCAGCACCAAAGAAACAACTCAAAACATTCCCCGACCAGTACGAAGAAAACTTACGATGGCACCAAGGGATGACCTAATTACTTAACAGTCAAATGTACCTACCAATGATGCCCAAGGAATTAATCACTACTCCCTGACTTTGAACAATCATATCCCCCCCCTCACCACCAATGTACCGCAAACAGTCCACAAACATGGCCAAAGTCTATACAACCACCTTTGTAGAAGAGCTGATGTGCAGTAAAACAGCGTACAATATTTATTCTCCTTAAAAGCATTACTTATCTGGAAGTCATCTAGCAATGTCGCATTGGCTGGAATTTTTTACCCTCGGTACTGGTCTACGGTGCTTGACTTGGGGTTATGCTTATCATGAGGTCACTCACTAATTGGGCACTTACATGGATTCTCCTGGTAGAATTCATTCAGTCCTGTCATGGTCCACATAGACGGGTTCTGAACGACCCTCCCCTCGTTCACCTGACCGAAGAAGTCGGCCTGGGGATTACGGTTTGGTTTCTTCGTGTAGGTCATTTCCTAGGTAGAGTAATAGACGGTTTAAACATTACCAAGCACATCAAACTGAGTGATTTAAATATCAACTCTCGAAATATTTAACTTAACGTCAGATAAACCCACAAATGGTAAAATTAGACTGTTACTGTGTACAATTAGTACTATCAGCAGAAACATCTAATAATACTGCTAGATCTTTGACATATTACAGTGGCTGGCTTCTGGGTTACCATCCCTTCTGGTGCTGTGAAAATAACTACAGGTTTTGACCAAAGGACACAATGGTTGTCCTGTGTGAAGTTATAGAGGGTATTAACATCTGAGCACATAAAAATGAGTGAGCTAAAATGAACTAGTAAAGCATTAAACTTAACCTCAGATATCCCTGCAACTGTTCAGTGTGTGTTACTGCATTTCACTTTTATCTACAGAACAATCACTAAATACTTCTCTAAAATTTGGCATATTACAGAGGCTAGCTTCTTGTCACTGTTTCATCTGGTACCATGTAACTACAGGTTTTACCGAAGCTCTCAATAATTGCCCATCCTTGCCACTGTTACTGTCTGCATCATACCTTGGCAGCATCCTGATGAACTTGGCTGATGGTTTGAGGTCCTTTCTCTACGGTGACTCTCCTCGCCTGGACCCAAGAGTTCTTTCTCAACTCACAGCAGTCCTGCAGCATAAACCGAATCCGAGATGGCAAGGCCATGTTCTCAGAATATCTAAGCATCCTCTCAAAATATTGGTCCATCCAGGACTGAAAAAAAGGAGTTAAAAAGACAAAAACTATGACAACACAAACACACCATAAGAGAAGTGTTGAAACAGAAAAGAAGATGAGAAATGGAGCAATATTAGCAGTTCACTCTTTTACTTGACTTGATATATTTTTACAAACTACTACACTTGCCTCTCTTAAAAATCATTTCATACAAAACATGCAGACATTGCCTTGATCAAAGTATGATCCTCAGAGTACAACTTGAAATAAACTGATTAAATGCTTTTAAGAAATCATTTTAGTTGCCAATTCATGGCAGATTAAGCGATCTTCTTCCCACATTGAAACAAGGCTTAGAACCTCCTCCCCCCCCTCTCCCATCACCTTGGAACAAGCTAACTTCAGGAAGTCAACCTACTTTGTTGCCGAGTGCCCGAGTAAGAATGTTCGGATACAAAATTCCTATTTCACCTCTAAAATCCATCCACTTAAGCCATCATCTCCATTACTGCCTCGACTGATCCTACGTAGTATTCTTTACATTTTCTCAACACATTACATCTCATCGTGACAGAGATCTAATGATGTGAAAATGACCTTCCTTAAGTTTCTTACATTATATATATATTTTTTCTCTTCATCACCTAATCTCTATTTCTCACCACCCCAAGAGTCTGATCTGACCCCATGGATGTGTCGCTTCTCAAAGTTATTTATGTTTTTTTTTCCTGACCTCTCAGAGACTCACCTTTGCTTTGTCATGGTCTAGCTGGACACCGACGCTGTTCATTATTTTACAGAGACATTCCAAGTCTTCGCCCTTCTCTGTGATATTATCCGTACTCTTCTTTTCCAAGAGCTGTCAGGGGAGAAGCGCATTTATAACGTACAACGACGACGACAAACTTGGAATTGATTAATTTGATCGGTGACAAAATTGTTGCTTTGCAAATGTGGCAAATTTGTGAGAACCATAAAATAATGGACCTGTTATTTTATTTGAAGACTGAAATGATGCCAATTGGTAAATAAACACAAATGAAACAAGAAAATCTCCAAGGAGCATAGGTCATCTGTCAGTTATCATGAACCTGCCAGTTTACCAAAGCAGCCAAGAGTCAGAAATCGTTATTACTCCGATTACTGTCCTTTTTATCATTTCTTTTTGTTAATTTATTTACACAGGGTTAAATCTATAAACCATACATCCTAAAACACTACAAAAAAAACCCCCAAAAGGCACAAAAGGAATTAAAACAATGCAGTAGGAAAACTAACTTCCGACAACATGAAATACATAAATAACAGAAAAAAATGAAAGAAAGAAAACAAAAAAGACGTTGCTTTACACAATGGCAGGTTGATTAGTAATTAAAAGTTATAAAACATGTCGTTTGACGTTCAGACGATAGTACTGACCTGTTTGATGCACTTATGGACAATGGAGACATGTAACATCTCCAACTTGAAGAGCTCACCTGAAAATTATAAACAAATAAAATTTCTCCAGAGAAATGTATTTTCACAGCAAAAGCAGCTCAACCCTTCCATCACCAAATCTTAAAATAAGCAAATACAGGTTTGTCAAACCATTCAGGACATAGGGCCATTGTGCTTAAGTTCAAAAAAAGAAAAGACACCATGTTTGTTCTCAATTTTTTTTCATCCAGTTTTTAAGTAGCATGTTTGCAGGTCTACACAGAATGTAAATCTAACATTACACTTTTCCACTGGTTGTAGTGTACTGGTCTACCACAGGACGACTATGTAGTAAAAGGATGGAAAGTATCTCAGTGAATGATAAAAGCGTCACCAGAAAATGTTCACTGATGTGGCTTAAAATTCACATTTTCATGATATGTTAAAAATGTCAGGTGAATGGGACTTAACTGCCTCCAATTCCGAAGTTTCAATGTACCACACTGTCTTGTGAAAGAAATAGCTAAGATGGTATAAAGGCTAAATGAAAACATAAATAATGACTCAATACAGTCATGAGGTGTAAGTTGAATGGTCTAGCAACTTTGATGGGAGTGTCCTTTACCAGAAGAGGTGTGGGATGAAGAGGTGGGGGGTGCAGTTTAGAGGAAGATGACTTACCGATGAAGGTGATGTTTCCCAGCATCTTGTGTTTGGCCAGATGTCTTGCATCCTCCTCTTCCTCAGAGAGGGGGCCATTTTTAGTATCAAAAGCTGAGGACAAAGGCATCAGTGAAAAGTCTTTATGTTTACTGTATGTATTCCACAGGGAATGCAAGATTCATTTAATCTTAGCTTCTCTGTAAGAAGCATTACCGGATACAGAAATCCAACCACAGTTTCAGCTTTACAGATTGGAGGAGATCAATAAACAAAGGTAAAATAGCCAAACTTTCCCAACTTCGACTGATGAGCCAAAATGAGGCTCCTTCCCAGGAAATTTAAGTAATTCAGAAAGAAATTTGTGTATTTGGAGGGAATTTTGGCAACTGAGAGACATTTATCTTTCTTTTTGCACAAAAAAATATTATAAGAAATTGTGGCAAAATGAAGACTCCCTTCCCAAGAAATGAAGATTTTTCCCAGTGCTGATGAGCCAGTAAGCTTAAAAAAAAAACAAGAAGGTACCAATGGCAATGACTTGTGTTTGTGAGAACCATCTATGATATGAATTAAAGTACCTGCAAATGCCCTGGATCTGTTTTCAAATTCGTCTTGGCACTTGCTGATGAGGAGTCTACGAAATGTCTGCAAAGAGAAGATGGAGTCTAACTGATCATTGTAAAGTTTCAGGGAATGTGATTTCATAGGGATATCAATCAAAATCTACGACCCTCGGATAAAACCTTCCTTTCTTTTTTTTTTTTGGGGGGGGGGATAATTTCAAAACATTCCTAGATTATGAAGATTACACTCAATCATGAATTAATGAGTCCAACAAGATTTTAATCGCATAAACCTTACGAGGCAGCAAATTTTTCCATATTAGTTTTAAACACCTGCAGCACCATTAAAAACAAGTGTCAAATATGACAGTGATATCAATATGTTAATGACTGTTGTGGTTGCAGAATATGGAACAGGTCCCACCACTATCTATACTTTCAGGCCATTCCATTTTAACTCTACGGAAGTTGTGAACTTCAGTTTCACGCTCTTACGGTACATGAAGTGTCATTCTCAAAATAGCTTTTTGGGACAATTTTCAAAACATTAGTAATGTGATACAACCGATGAAGGACACTTTTGAGAACTGTTATTTGTTGTAGGGAGAGTCATAAAACTTCCATTATCCCTAGAACTGGACGATACCAGACTGCATGATAGTGGGTATGGATCTAGAACAATCAAGCAACAGTGAAAACGTTATTTCAGTTTATTACAATTTGTGTTGAAATATTATCTAGAAAATCTTCTGCATTTATCAGCTGAAAGTAGGTGATAAAAGGAACTGAAAGTTTTAAAAATAGTAATGAAAGGCACTTACGCAATTCTTAGAACCTTCTGGTTCGAAGTTTGGTGCGTCTTTGTCTAATCGCCTACATAGCTGTGCGTACATAGAACTGTACTTAGGTTCCTCTAAAGCTTTTTCAAATACCTGTGTGAATACAGAAAGGCATTAAAAAGACCGTCTGATACTTCAGTCATGTAAAACAGGGCACAAAAAATGGACAACAAAAGCCATCATGCCAACTGTGTTTGCCATGATTTTTTCTAGAAAGTATATGTACCTGACAACAATAATCGGCCATTTTTGTTTTGCCATCGCTGACTTTCCCTTTACTACTGATTTCAGATATGTTAAATGGAACAGCTTTCTTTTTCTGATTCAAAGAGAAGAATATTTGGTTTAAATAATTGTTTTCTATTCCAAAAAAACTAATTCTGTGAAATTCTGCAAAATATTTAAAGGTTTGCATGTGCTGTAAGATATATCAATTGTTCTTTGTGGGAAAATTCTGTTAGTGCCTTTTTCCAGCATTATTTTTGCCATACCCTTTTTGAGAAGTTTTGGAGTCCTGGTCAAATAAATTAAAACTTCTTTGAAATGTGTAACTCTGAGCTGATATAGATGATATTCTACAGTACAATCATAACAGGCTTCTGAAACTTTCAAAGGATTCTTTGTTTAATGAAGTTCAAATCATAAAAACAGTTACTGTAAGATATCATTAATTACAATCAGAACAATATACATAGTATGTGAGACTTTCATCAAGGCCAGAATCGTAACTTGTAACGTCATAAACAAACCCAAATCTTCTGATAGCTCTATACAATTATGGCGAAAGTTACATATCATTCCTTCACATATGTATACAGAGTAAAGACTACAGGTCAGATCCCTGCAAACCACCGACATACAGTAACCATAGCAACAGCTCAGTAATGCAGCTAATGCTCCCAACTTTATTACTGAGGAGGAAAAAAAAAACACAAGACAGGGACATTTGAGGACAATGATTCTAACTTGTTACTATATCTTCCTCTTTGAACTCGGAGCTCTTAAAGTTCCATGTGCCCAAAAAGTGAGTGTTGGCTTTAATTTTCCAGAGGATCTGCTCTAAAGGCAGATCCTTTTTCCACTCTAAAAGCCTGTTACAACTTGCACAAAAAATGTGCTCTACATCTATGGCATGTCATTAACATCCATATGCCATAGGCAGAGAGTACCTTAGGTGTGCAAGATGTACCAGGCTTTTAGAGCAGATCTTCCGGAAAAACTGAAGCAGACACTGCCCTCGCGTATTGGGCATGTGGACCTTTAAGGAATTTGGACCTTTAAGGAATTTCCAGCAGATCAAGAAAAAAGAACGAAGATATCATTACTACTCACAAGCAGAATAATTCCTTTGAGAATGTTCTTGTTGGCTATTCCTACATTGAGGAGTTCTAAACACAGTTTGTCAAATTTATCAGGGGTAAGTTTATTCAATACTCTGTGAAGAGAGAGAGAGAGAACGTAATCAGTGGCAATATTGATCATGAATAAGTATAATCAATAATCTATAAAGAGAGAACGTCATCTGTAGTATTATACATGAAAACGCTTGGAGAAAAAATTGAAAAATTAGACAAGACAAGACTGACACCTTGAGCTGCATCAAATAACACCAGAACATTTAGATCAATGTTTCTGAAGTCTCTCTGTTCAGATAATTATAACAGTAACTCATTATGGAAGTTTTCTATATACCTGCTAACACAGCCTGCATAAAAGTTGAGGATTTTCAGAGCATAAAATGTACAAATCTAGCATTAAAGGGTTGAAATTTGACAGCTGTCCATCATTTGAACAAGTAACTACAGCGTCAATGACGCAAACTTCGACTAAAGACTGCATACAAGTTAGTAACGCTAGATTAGATTCCACTGACCTAGGCATGACAGACAAGTAGACTGCATGTTCTGCATCAAAGACACCCGGCTTGCGTATTACACGTTGGCTACCGTAAGAAAATTATGGCACACAAAGCTAATCACAGCACCTAGCAGGACTAATCCACGCTGCCATACCAAACTATGCTTGCCGAGGAGATCGAAAATAATAGACACTTGATTTTGGACACAAAGAGGCGAATTTCATTTTGCATTTTCTCCACCGTTTCGCAATCAATTCTTACCAAATTCACGGACAACCTTTACAACAAGTGTAAAATCAAAATGAGATTAGTTAATTTTCGATTTTTTGCCTTATTCAAGAGAAATTGGCCATTTTCCGAAAGGGTCCATTTTGGAGCCTAACCGGTTCAGAAGAACGCCATTTTACGGAATTTCGCTTAAAAAAGTACATCTTTTGTGCACGAAAGACCCTTCTAACAGTGTGCAAAATTTCAAGAGGTAACTCTGAAATCCGTAACGGCCGAGAAATCACCGTCGAAAGGGCCTCGAACGCACTAATCGGTACGCATGACTGCACAAACTGCTCTGGGGATTACATTACTTCGACTGAACTTCGCTCAAGTGGAAGTAAAAACTACATCGGACGACCGAGTCTACTCCCTTTGGTTCTCCGCCAAATGAGTAAATTTTCTGAAGCCAATATTCCTGTTTAAAAGTCAGGGAATAATTTATCCAGTATCGCATCCCATTTCGCTACACAAAATGATCAAATTGCTAGACACATATGGAATTTTTTGTAGCACTGTTTGTGAAAACAACATTGGAACTTTCACTCATTTTGCAACAAAGCACCCAAGAAACCCCAAAATGGCTATACAAATTTTGAGAACTAACTCATTCCCTGAGAGTGGTGAAAGTTTGTTGGTATTGTCCTTCCTCTACGTTACTAACAGCATAATGATCACTTCTTTGGTATATGCCACACAACAGTCACATGGTTTTTGCTTCCTGTCTTTTTATTTTCTGTTCAGACAATCAACATTTCTTTTGGATAACCACATATCAGAAGTGGGCTGTTCCGAGAGCAACTTAAAATTATTGTTAAAAGCAGGCCTTGATGATCATTAGCTTACCCTCTGACATGCCTGAAAACCCTTTCTTGACGCTCGCTGTCAGTTCCGAAATGTCCAGGCTGGTTTCTGGGCCGAACCCATCTCTGTTGCGTCGTACTCACACTTGGTTCATCTCTTGGTCTGAAAGTAAAGATACCAAAGACTACAGTATTTACAGATATTCAAAGCAACTGCCGAGACTTTCATAACAAGGCACTGGTACCGCAAATTAATGATGGAGGTGAACTTTTAAGTACTATTTCGGTCTGGCTCTTGAATGTGAGGCTGGGTCATCTTACAGTATGATCCCACAAACATTACGGAATAGTAACTGTTGCATTCCAAAAATATAGCTTACCTGTACGTTGCAAACCAAAACATTCTTTGTTTTTCTTTTAAAAAAACAAACAGTCTATGTACCTAAAAACTCTTCAAGATGAAAACATCTTATACTTTGAGATGTTATTCACAAGTAAATGAAATTTATTTCAATGAACAAAAATACCATATAAACATTTGGAAAGGCATCCCAGAATGGAACACATTTTCATATTAAAAAGCACCTACAACTTAAGAATCGTGTTGAGCATTCAAAGGATAATGGTTTGTTGGGTTATGTTCTTACGGTTGATATGATTCACGTGGTCTCTCTTGCTGCCTACTGGAGGGAAACGCTCGAGCACCACCTGTTGCCCCCGGACCTTCCACTTTGCCCAGTTTGTCAAAAACACCGTCGCAAATAAGAGGCAAAAAAGGATTCTGTTACCTCTCCTGACTCCGCAGCAAAAGAACCTGGAACGAAGGTGAAAGGAAAAAATCTCACGTTTAATTTGGGGGAAAGTGCCGAACTGAAACAAGCTTTAAATTAGGACGAGACTCATGTCAATTCCAGTTCCATCGTGAGAGATTCAAATACCTTCTAGCATAAGCATAGTCAGGCCTTGAATTTTAGATTTCCCAGTCGTGCTATGGATTGCACTTCTCAGGAAATTAAGGAGTGTGGTAGGTGTGCTGTTTCATAAAAACTTTCATAGATTGCCTGTGTTTCCACTTTTCTTCTAGGTGTGCAAAAAAATCGCACTTCTCCCAGTGACTTGAGGCGAGTGGTGGTGTGCAAGGGTATGCCTCAGAGTTCAAGGTCTGCATAGTAAAATGTTCAGGCTAGCATGAAGGCACAGCACAATCAATACGTGTAGTACAGTTAGGATCCCATACAGTTCCTTACAACACTGTTAAGTACAGCACACTTGTAAAACAAGTTCACGGGGATCAACTGGATGACATTCAGATCTTACCTATATCATCTTGTAATCAATATGAAAGGCCTGTTCCACTATGCTAATTTTATACCACAGGTATTTTCTTTTATTAGGAATATAAACTTAGGCTCACCCTTGCGATCTGATTAGGCCTATGTTTACCTCTCCACTGGGCTTGGACGGTATCTTTGTATTACTGTACATCAGTACCAGTACTAAAGTACTGGTGCTACTCATTACAAATGCATGACCTATTCGTAACTACGGTACTTCCACAAATTACTCGGGTACCGCCGAAATATAATGGTATAAAAAGGCAAACATTATCTGCGCAATATCTATAGCATTATTACTCACATACCAACATCAAAACAGACTAAAATGAATCAGAAATGACGTATCAAAACATTTCAATTCAATACAGGAGTTCAAGAAATCAGCTAAACTCTCCTGAAAAGATGATGCATACATTGCCATAGTGTAACTGATCATGGTTTGAACATGGAAACCTGGTATACATTGTGCTAATTGCATTTCAACACAGATACAGTACTTCAGGCAGAGGAAACATGCTTACCGTATTAAGTTATGCAGTTTTCTATCCTCTTTTTCACTTGAAGACCACATTTAGTAGTCTAGACAACCAAGCCTACCCTCAACTAAATTCACAATTCATTATTCCAAATTACAAAAAGAAACACAATACTGTAGATTTTGAAACTTGTTGCAGCCAAAAGTAGCCTCAGCATTCCAAAGTAAATTCACATTAAATTTGGCCAAAAAAAATTCCCCGAGGCACAAATATTACAAAGCCGTGGGGGGAACTCCCACTGACTGACTGAGCCTAACACGAATCACCATCAGAGAAGAGTTGAAAGTAGTCCAGGCCTACAATTAACGTTACGTCGAAAAATTCAAATAATAACAACATCGCATAACACCACATGCTACTGTGCACAACTGTACAGGAGAGCCAATGCCACCGGTATTGCTTTTTGTGTGTGCTTGCTTCTTACTTTCCCTGATGAGCATTTTTATTTGTAACAGTGATTGTGATTGGTTGAAACTTCTATGTGGCAATAGCGATACCGATCCTTTCAAAATTATTTCAATTGACACATTGCAGTGTCAGTTTAAAAAATAAAGTGATGTGAAAAATAATTAGAAGTTGTTGATGTTGTTTATTTCATCTGTCATACGAGACATTCAAAAATTTATATACAGAATTCATACACAAAATTATACATAATACAAAAGGAGGAAAAATAGGTGACAATATATGATTGAATCAAAACAAATGAAAAAGGAACCAGATGAAGCTAGTAAGCTTTTCTAGTCTGGTCCTTTTAGTAGAACATAGAATCAAGAAGAAAAACATAAGATAGTGATTGTGACCCCCTTATAAGTCGACTGGAATATAGATCATATAATAAGTCTAGAGATACAATTTGCCAGTGTGTTAACTGAAAAAAGTCAAAATTTCCTACAACGATAAAATAGATGCCTTTAAATATTTTTTAAATAAATTAATATTGGGTGCATTTCTAATGTTGTAGTCAAGTCAAGTATTAAAAGTGTTTCGGTGATAGTTTTTGCAAACTGTGATAATGTTAGTAAACTTTTAGACGCCCTAAAGTAAGAGATTTCAATCCCCCCCAAAAAAACATAATTGGATCTCACAAGGTTGTACTGCTGTCTGTGCACACTTTGTACTGTAGTTACTATCACCTCTTCAGGAGAGGAGGATCGAATGTCGAAAGTATCGAAAAATACCCCAGTTGGTCAAAACCCAAAACATTTACATGACATGTGCAAAACACCTCAAACTAACAATTTACAACATTTTTGCAAACTTTAATTCGAAGGTTGCCTCCTACGAGATATTTTCTTCCAGAATGACTTGGGACTATTGTTGTTGCCTAACATATAAACGTATACACTGAGATAGAGTCTAACCAACACATGTGTTACTAACTGTAGTGCCGTAGAGATGAGGAACAGACTATATAGTCTAAGGTTTTCAAATAAATTTTGATCCAATCTGCATGAAAATGTTTTCCATGTTGTCTAATATATTGCTAAGCTTATATTGGGTCATCTAAAACAGGACGGCATATTTCATGTTAAACGTTTGGACAATATTTCACCACATAGTGTTACGACAAACCAACACAAACTCATAACTCCAACCTAATGCAGATGAGACCAAACTCAATCAAATATTTACTCACAGCAATAGACGGAATGGGTAAAAGAAGTCACAGACACTCCTAAACCTATTTTAAATGTCTTTATATGTCCAACCTCACTTCCCCTCCTCCCTCACTGGTCCAACACTGCAGGACCAATTTTCTTCTTTTGAAAATGGCTGACATTAACAAACCTTGGCATGACAATCATTACATAAAGACAGTGTCCTTTTGAACAAATCCTGTGCATAAACCTACAGCAATTACCTGTGAACAAGCTAGCAACAAAAATGGTAAAGAACAAGTCCATTCAATGATCCAAATCACTATTAAATTTTCAACATTAGGTAGCAACTGCAAATAGGATGCTTTACTTAGCCAACCTCTCCTGTGAAAATGCAATACCAATAAGTTAACTAATTAGGCAAGGGCAATTAAATAAATTGTTTCAGATGCCTTTTGTCATGTCAAGGTATGACAGTCAAAACTTTGTTAAGCTGCTAAGGTCAATGCAGGGGTGTTTGAAGTTTGTCAGTCCATGAAGTTTATTGTATACATGTGCTACACTACCAACTACCAGGCCTAGGCTATAAGTACTACTAGGACACAGAGGAGTCATATACTAGCTAACATAGTCCCCACAGTCCAACAAATTCTTCCAAATCTCCAGATCACTTTTTGTAACTTGTAGGCCAACACACTGGACTGAAGTTACTCTCAGCTCAGCGGTCACTGGCAAAGGACACATTTGTAAGTTGTAACTAGACTATTCATTAGGCCTAACTTACTTAGGGCCTTACTGTTTGACTAGTAATGTATTGTTCTTTTGCCATTCGCCCATTTTTGACAATAAACATAGCGTGAGTCAATGGCTCTTCATTTTGGTATTTGACTATTTACTTCGTAGTTTGTCAAGCCTATACTGCAGCCTGTAGTGTAGGCTAGCTGTTTCACATATTTTGGTCTGACTCTGAAGCAAATTATTACTAGCCTAGCCCTAGTCTTAAGTAACTTACAGGCTACATTACCTATCACATTCACAATTACTCAATAGCCCTCTCCGAATTCACGCACTGACTAGCCTATGTGTTCTAATCTGCAGGCCCCTCGCCTTCTCGTACGTGTAGACCTAAAGCGTGTTAACGTTACTTGGTACTAACGTTATTGTTAGACCGAACGTTACCCTAGGCCTAGCCTAACTTAGGCCTTACGTTAGGTAAATTAAATACTATTAGGCTACACCAAATTCAGTGTACAAACAAGCATTGAAGCAAGTGGGTTAGTTGGCTAGGCTTCAACAAGCAATACAACTAAACACGTTAGGAGACAAACAACAGCAAATCAATGAGACATTTTTAAATGACTAAACAGGCGTATATCGTCGATAATATCGTCTCAATTACACGATACACAGGCGTAATTTCCCCCAAAAAATTAAATCTGTCGATTATCCTTTAATTTGATCTTTTCCCTACCGTCCAAACAAAATCCCTTGAAAGAAAATAATGGCAAATAATGTGAGGAAGCCGGAGTTTCGTACTTACCAAATTGTTCGATTCTTTGTCTGACGAACCGGAAGTACAGTGAGATTCGAAGGTAGGGTAACATGTAACACTAACTGAACCACAGTTGTTGTACCACAGAATGCATTTTGTATGCCCAAATACACGGATAGCGGGTGTGGGTTGCTGATTAACATTTTTGTGTCTTCAGATTGTAATCCGATATATTGGAGGGTAATGGGACATTTAGAATTCAATGCAAATAGTTCGATGATGTCACACATAACTTGTGTGAAATGGGAGAACACACTTCGCCACTTTTTTCTTCTCTTTAGACCGAATTAGTTTGTCAATATTCATGGTCAGTCCGATTGGTAAAGTTTAGTGAAAAAAAGTTCGATACTAAAGAATGAGGACACTGTCCTCACAGGAAGATTCCCTGAAAGAGTCAACAACCCCAAATTGAAAACCCCAAACAGTGAAAGAAAAACCCACCATGGGATTGCAAATAAGAAAGATCTGGTACGCTCTGAGCCAACCCACACTGACACCTCAGTAGTCTTCAGCAGCTAGTTCTCATTGCCCTAGTTCAAAATCCTGGTTGACCCACATCATGTACGGGGGGTTGTGTTTCTAATTCTGCATGAGTGTATAATTACGTTTACTCGGAAGCGATAGCAATAGGCATGTGTCCGTCCAGAACCGGTAGACCGAGTGGTAATTAGGCTGAGAACGAATGTGACGATATTTCGGGGACATATCCATCCATGATGGGGCCCATATAATTTTGTTGAAAGTCCGATTTATAAGGGGTCCATATGGGCCAGCCGAGATAACCATAAGACCCATATGGGACAGTGACAGCGTCCATATGGGACAATTACCCATGTGGACCTAAGAACTTCCCCACACACTGGACATATATGGGTTATCTGGGCTGACCCATGCTTAGGCTATGGGCACCTTGAGATCTTGGGTGTAAAGTCATATATGGCCCCATACTTCCGTCTATATGGGGCCCGTATAAGGGAACCACGTTAGAATATATACCTATGCATTGTCACGATATGAGGAAGTGACCCGGCCCAGAAGGGGTCCAGCTACTATGTACAGCCAAGTAGTCGCCCATGCTATTGAAATTAGTAAGCCCATGCTTAGCATGTGCGTCCGGCGAGTCAAACATACGGTATTGATTGGGTTGACCTTCCTGATTGGGTTGTAAATTCCACTTCAGTAAATAGCTTCAAAGGTAACATTGATAAGTTTTATTGTGACTGTGGAAGAATCTAATTTTGCTGGGATATATTGGACATTAGTTTGGTTAGAGTTTCTTTTTTTTTTTGGGGGGGGTCTGGATTTACAGGGCATCTTATGGGGCTTTTGCCCTCCTTTGCCTTTAATTTCCCTTAAACTTGTTATGTTATGTTAGCTGATACTTAGTAAATGATTTGCACTGTTACTAGTCACAAGCGTAGTCAGGATATTTGTATCACAAAGTTAGGAGGGGGGGGGGGTTCTACAATTGCCGGCATGGGTGGGGGTGACAAGGAAATATTTGGAATAATTACGTTTGCTTATGTTCATTTATTAAGTAAAATTAAGGTTCAAATATTGGCACAGGGCCTAATTGAAGTTAAACTTTCAACAACACTTTTGTAGTACTTTAAGCCGTGGTGGGGAAGAGGAGGAGACGCAAGGAGACGATGATTATAAGCACTTACATACAAAGAAGAATTACCGTTACACAAAGGGGGACAAGACAAAGTATAAAGCAAGTAAAGGGAAGCTAATTAAGACTTTTACATATGTGAATACTGTACAAAGCAAAAAGAAGACTTGAAGGGTTCGCTTAGACAGACCGTCGATTACCATGAGTGAATGGAAAAGGACAGAAACTGTGCAAGAAGATTAAAATAATATAACTGGCAACTGCAAGGTGTAAGACGGAGATTAGAACAGCTCCAAGTTGTAACTCATGATGTTCCTGTTTAGGTCAGCTTTTAAATCCTTTACAAGAAGGCTTTCTCTAGCCTTACGCCTGTGCGTACCACCGTGAGATTCATTACCAAATAACTTTGCAGTGATACTTGAAAAACATACCTTTGGTCATCACTTTTTTTTTCATCGGGAGGGTCTTACCGGGGAGTTGTAAAGTACAGCTGCCTGGTCAGCTGACAAAATCGTTACAGCTCCGAAAGTGAGAGTTTCGGAGCGCCGCAGAGGTTCATGTGACGTGCATGGTACGTACTGTGCTTAAACTAAATACAGACAAGCTCATCGACAAGCAATTTGCAGCACACATACATAAGTGCCTGCCTAGATGTGGGATTTCGAGGTAACGTAGAACATCCTCCTAAGCCTACACCGCCATCCCCCCACAGCCACCACCCCCTCCAATGATACCCACTGTATACTCCATAAGGAAAATCGATGGAAAATACATGAAAACATGTAATTCAACTTTTAGTTTTAGAGAGCCACATATAACACGAAACTCAAAACCAAAGAGATGACACGATAATATTAATTCTGCACACTGGATGTATTGAATATTTATTCATGATGTCGGTTTTTCTTTTCAGTAAAACGTACACAGCTACAAAGTTCATGAATTCTGTTACTCATGCCTTGTTTTAAGTTAATATGAAGAATGAATTATGATATCAAATTCTGTAATTTGAACAGTCTAGAATCATTACATAGGACCGTGGAATATTAAATGTCAAGCGGCATGCATAAGTGACGTAATTTAAGAAGGGGGAGGGGGTGTACACTGAGTTGGTTCTGTGTATATATAGAAGAAGAACATTACTTTTATGTACTTTATATCGGTGGGACAAAAAAAAAAGAAAGAAAAAGGACGGAATCGTATTTCTCGATGGCGTCTGCCCTAATCGAATAGAGCCTGTTGAGGGAGGGGGTGGGGGTCGTGAGAGTTGGTATCTCTAACTTATACCCGAGTTGATAGGTGTGTGATACCGTAATTTAGAGCAGGGATGTGTTTTTAGGAGTTACAACGCTCAAGTTGAAGTCAAGGTTAGCGCCATAGGTGATAGCGCCATAGTACCATACACTGATCTCATCTTTCTTGACATTTCTATGATTCTTATAGTGTTAGAAAAAAAGCACAATATACGTGGTATTTGTCGTATGCAACAGCTTCACTAGAAGGTCTCCCCTACTGCCACAGCAAGGTTGTCAGTCGACAGGAAAATATGTAATTATTCTGCTTTTAGATGAGTATATGGCAATAAAACATTGAAAACATGAACAGAATCTATCAAATCTATCAAAAAAAAAAAAAATTAAACTTCTGCCTCTGCGGCTCATTTGCATGCATTCCCAGTAAAGGAAGGGACTCAATGTATTCATCTGAGTTAGTCATTCGCCATCTGCTCTTGAAAATGTGGATAGAGCTAACCTAACCTAACCTACGTTTCAAAGCATTGTTCTGAGCAATAGTTGACTTAAATGATGTTGTGTGGCAAACTTTATTGAACTAAAAGTGTTAGTGAACGAAGGAAAGAAACATATTTGAAATGACTACATAGCCTATCTTCACTGGATTCGGCTAGTATTGAATTATTTGCCTTACAGTAAGCGTTGTATCTACTTCTAATAGACCACTTATCTGTGATGTATGTGGTCAGCTGGAAGATGTAGGTCGTGGCTCGGCAGCTCTTCGATCAGAAAACATCGGAAAGCCCCATCATGTGCAAGTTCAAGTTGATGGAACCCAGTTATGTATGTGTTGCAGAAGTTGAAAACAATTGGAGGAAAAACAAATATGAAAGTATGAAAATACAAAAGAAGTTTTCATGTACTGTGAGAATAAAAACAATTATTGCACTTGCAAGATTAAAGCTAGATGTTAACTTGAATAGAAGGGGAAAAAATATTAATAGGACAAAATGGAGCAAGAATTTCGTTTAAAATGGTGAAAGAAAATAACAAAATCGAAATGTTTCGATGAATATTGAAGTCAATGGCATTGAGGCTTTTTGTAGCTTTTGCAGAGGCTTTTAAGTTTGTCTGACTAGTATCCCCCCATTTCAAGTGGACTTGGTGCAAACAGGAATAGTTGCACGCCAACAAAAGCAGTGGTTTTTAATTTAATTTATCCTTGCGATCAAGAGATGGAGGGAGTACTTGCTTTGTGAATAACATATCAGCATGGTGTAACGATCATGTGAAGCAATTAACGGACAGTTTATGATCTACTCTTAACAAGATTTGTAGTAGAGAAATGTACACCAAATTTAATGGTAAGTATATAAAACGTTATGTGGAAGTGTATAACAATGTCTCGCTCAATAGGGCAATAACCATCACGCTCATGTGTGCTAAGATCATCAACTTTTGGGCTCTGTGAAAGGACCCATGTTCGAACATCGCCGTGTAGACTCTTCAGGCCGCAGCCACATAGAGGCGGCAGACACAGGCGAGGCGCTAGGCAGGTTACATAGTCGTAACCCGCGTAGCGGACGACTATTTTTCGTTCTGCTTATCCCTACGGAAAAAAAACTTTAACGCAGGCATGCTCTTCAGACCGGCAGCCACGTTGGAGGGGGGCAGTCACAGAGGCGTTACGCTGGCTATACCACGCCTGTGAATTGATTTAAGTTTACTTAATCCACAAGAATCATTTATTTTACAAGTCAATATACTGATCCAAACTTCATTAGAAGATTTCGTGCAATTTTCAAACAAAAATTGAGTCTTGACCATACTGAGGAAACTTCATACAAACTTAATCTATTATTCCTAAAATGCATCGCCAGCCATACAAGTAATCGTTATTTGTAATAGCGCTAAAATGCTTGTCTTTACTTTTAATCAACAATATAATATTAAGTTCACCCTTCCATGGTTTTGTTCATGCTTTGGCAT
The DNA here is from genome assembly GCA_021234535.1 of Stichopus chloronotus. NCBI lineage: Eukaryota > Metazoa > Echinodermata > Holothuroidea > Aspidochirotida > Stichopodidae > Stichopus > Stichopus chloronotus. The sequence continues at coordinate 16,037,709 of CM037847.1, forward strand.
CTGCCGAGTCCACATGCTTATAATCTTCTATTCACATTAAGTCGGGCCTCTGTATGTACTTCACGGTTGAGAATTGCAACAGCAACAGCACTTCCTTAGTGTACGTCGAATATTTTTCCAGCAGTGACCTCCCTGTTTTATCTGATTCGTGTTCCTTTTAAAGCAGTCGGACACTTGTTCGAGTGTTTCTAAAAAGCAAAGAAAGATTTGATCCATAAAGATAAAAATGAACTATTCCTACACATTTCGTAATGCATCTTCTGCAAGCAATGTAAGGTACAATGTGATTGGTAGTCTTAGAAATCCTCATGTGACGTCTATGGTTGGCCATAACGTCTAAGTCTTTACGCGTAAAGAGTTTAGACGTTATAACCGGAACGGCCAACCTGGCTAAACCGGTCATAACGTCGAAATCTTTACGCGTAAAGAATGACAATGACGTCCTAGGGAAATGACCAATCACAATTCTTTAAAGGCATTTCTTTACGCGTAAAGAAAGCTTGCAACTCTTTACGCGTAAAGTAATCTTGAAATTTCTTTACGCGTAAAGAATTGCAACCTTTCTTTACGCGTAAAGAAATGCACTTCACCTGGCCGAGACGTTCATAACGTGTAAAACTTTACGCGTAAAGAATTGACTGACTTGTTTATGCGTAGAGAAGTGCCAGATAACATGGGATTAGGGCCTAATTAATTATGAAAAATTCTGTGATCACGGACCAGGCGGGAAAACTCGAACAGTTTGCTATGTGAGTACTTTGATAGCCCAACTGGACTGCTGTCGGACTGGCCGGCCATTTGTAGCATTGTGAGAACTTCAAAGCAAAGTTAATGAACATGGAGGAAAGAATTAACACCCTTCAAAGGAGATTACGTGCCATTTCAAACAGGCTAATGAACAGAAACGATGAGGTTAATCTAACACAATCGTCCACAATGCGTGTAACACGCCGAAGAAATAATGAATCTTGTCTCCTTCTTTGTAAACTTTCGTTGATTGTGCTTATTCGTCTAGGATTTGTTCTACCCGCCATTTGTGTAGTGGACCAATCATATGAACCGTATCTAACGTTAGGCCTAGGCTTTGTGTGTTGGCTTAGGCATGTGGCTAACATGATGAACGGGCCTGTGTAATACGAGTAAGAACTTCCACAAGCTAATTTTAGAGTCTTTTCTGTGAGCTCTTAATTGATTTTTTTGTTAATATACCTATCCATCCCAACTAATGTCCTTATTTGTGTGCTTAATTTAATGTATCTAAATAATGCAATATTCTGTAGGTAGCGATGTTATGGTTCTCTCAATCATGATTCCTTCTGTTATGTTCAATACTGTTGCTATGTAATGTGGAAGTCTACTTTACGTGTAAAATTTTACACGTTATGACAGTCACGGCCAGGTGAAATGCATTTCTTTACGCGTAAAGAAAGGTTTCAATTACTTACGCGTAAAGAAATGTCAAGATTACTTTACGCGTAAAGAGTTGTAAGCTTTCTTTACGCGTAAAGAGTTGCAAGTTTCTTAACACGTAAAGAAATGCCTTTAAAGAATTGTGATTGGTCATTTCCCTAAGACGTCACTGTCATTCTTTACGCGTAAAGATTTAGACGTTATGACCGGTTTAGCCAGGTTGGCCGTTCCGGTCATGACGTCTAAACTCTTTACGCGTAAAGACTTAGACGTTATGACCCGAATGGCCAACCATAGACGTCAGTTTGTTTTCGATAACTCCTTGCAAACGTTACTACTTTTATGATATACTCCTTGCAAGTACTCGTGTGCAGAGAATACCATCTTAATACAAAACCGGTCACGTAAACACGCACCAGCTCTTACCGATATTTCATTGCTATATGTGCAAAGAGTGGCCGTATACTATACAGTGACGTGTGCAGAGAGTTATGAAAAAGAGACTGACGTCACGTTACGTATTAATGAGACGACCAACCAACTTTCAACAAGGAAGAATAACGGCCAGCCTACAAGTTTCGCTCACTTTTTTTAGCCCGGTATAACCCCTTTAAAAGGGACTAACCAGAGCGATTCTAAAATAATGTGTATAGTGTCTGTATACGGCGAGTCATGGTGAACGAGATGACGAGAGGTGGAGGGAGGGGGGGGGGGGTAATTCAGGGGAATTGGTTTTGAGAGTGAGGATTGTCAGTAAGGAGTGGTGATGTGCCATCTTACCCGCTCGACCAATCATTGTGTCTATATTTTCTCCTCGATCGTGTAACTTTTTGTAATTGGTCCTCATTATTTGAGATACTTCTGAAGCGGTCTCTTGTATTTGCAGAGATGTAACGGGTGCAGTCTTTGATTTGCGCTTCTCTTTTTTGCTCGTTATCATCTTTTCCTTCTTCTTCTTAAGTTCTGTGTGTAAAATAAACAAAGATGAAAAAATATGTTGATTTGAAGACATCCAGTCGGGCAATTATAAAAAAAACTGTATATTTGTGTTATCAAGGCACATATTGTACCTTATATCAAATTTGAGAGAGGACCCGATTTAGAAATCAAAGTTTGCTTCGACTGTATGGCATATGGTACTCAGAATTGTTTTCTGGTATATAAGGGCTTGCAGTGGGAAAAATGGAGAAAATGAGCAGAGATCCTAATTGAAGTAGGCCTATCTGTAGATCTGTAGCTATTCAATAAGAGATATCTTGATAAATCTTGTTATTCATTGAATTACATTGGTGTGTTTGTTTACAGAGAATTCTTTCATCAAGAAAGGGATTTGTTATACTAATCTTTATGGGAGGTAGTTTATATTGAGTTAACGGAGGGTTGGCAGTTGCGATGTACATCTTGCTTAAATCTTCCCACCTTCTCTTTCCCAACCGGGCATAAGCATTTCTCTCCAACAGATTTGGGGCAAAAAATAATCTACAAGTGGCAAAGTAGGTCAAAAAGTACCCCGCTAAACACAAAAAGGACAACAACAAAAAAAAAGAAAAACGTTAGATGTTGAATTTTTACTTTGTTGACATCTCACTCTTAACATTTATGAGGCAAGTGTTTTATGCCTCCCCGGGTTTTGAACATGAATGTTACCTGAACTCTACAGGTAAACATTGGTGATCTTCTATAAACAACATTCCATGTTCAAAGGTAGTAAGAGGCACTTAGTTACGAACTATTTTGTGCTCATGAGGGTTAACATAATGTTTTATTTCTTTTATAATTTCTAGTGATTAGCAAACACTGAAACAATGACATGGGTTTAATTGTCATGCAAGCCAGACTTACTTTTAAGTGCCGGGAGAGCGGTGGGGGGGGGGGGGGGGGGACGGGTTGAAGCGACAAAGGCAATTACAGTTTCGACAAGGCCACGAAATGGCAAACATTATGTACTGCCTAAATGCATTGCCGGTTTGCAATGCCACTGTTAATTTGACAGACATTAGTTTGGGTTCCTTGAAAAATTAAAGTTACTTGTAGTTTGCAGAAGGAATGATATTACTTTGAAGATATGGGACTTAATATAGGATAGGTTACATTAGTACTAACGTACGTCTTTGGTTAATGATACCATCGTGTAAGGCAAATCACTTGATTTTATACATTCGAATTTAAAGACCACATGTTGGATGCACTATTTGTCAGTTGATTACAGAGGCGATTTCATATTCAACAGAGAAACAGAATTTGAAAAAAAAAGCGTAACACTAACTTTTGGAAAAATATTTTAAAGCCCTTTTGCATGGCCGTGACTTCTTGACTTTGGTATATTTTGTATACCCTCTCGTTTCCATGGTAATTCCATCCCCAATTTGCCCACATCGTTCACCGTTTTGGTTTATTTCCACTGCGCGGTGTGATTCAGTTATGGTTCCCAGTGAACCTCCGCTGCCACAGCTTCCATACTGTGTGTTAGTTGTGTCTCTGACCTTTGACCTCTCCATCGGACACAGACTTTCGTGCAAGCTATCTGGAGAGGAAAAAAATGAAAGGAAGTAATTCAGAATTACCGCACAACATGCGAGAGATACTTACACTAGACTATGCTGAGTTTGAAAAAAAAGAAGAAGAGAAATGACTGCCATCACCGCCGAACAACATGTTTAACAACATCCGGGTGCTGTTAGCATTCAGCGTGGTTTGTTTCTGTCAAATGGATTGGAAAGAATGTGATCTGTGACTTCTTTTCACAACACATACATTTGAAGAACCAACGATAAAGAGTTAGCGATGTTCAATTTGAGCACAAAACTTTACATTCATACCCGGATATTTATAGCTCTTGTTGACTTTGTTGCCACTGTGGAAGGATTCGTCGAAACTGTCACGTGACTTCATGGGGTTATTCGGCAGACTAGAGCTAGCCATCCTAGGCGTCACTGAAAAACAGGAAACAAAGTGGGTTGATTACATTAGCACTAATTTCTTATATGAATGTTGGTGTTGTCCATGTGACGTCAGCTCATTTCAGGCTTCTATATTGATCGTCACTGCTTACGAGCAGAAGGTTTTATCGATACGCATGACATGACCTGTGATGCATTGGTTGTATATGTGGACGCGTCTTAAGAGAGATATGGGCACTAACGTAGTGACGTGAATCTGTTATTCACGTTAACGGCAACACAATTAGCTATAGCTAATGAGCAAACTTGAAATTCTTCCCTTACTTTTCAGCATCTCTCTTGAAAAACTTACAGGAAAGCATTCATTTTATAGGTTGTGGCAATATTAAATCCATGTTGATTTCTTCAATGCAGAACATTTGAAGCAGCCAATCCTCACATGATATGGTACACGTTTATGCCTTCTCGAGAAGACACACGTTAACCATTATGGTATGTCTGGACATTACGTCATGCTCTGTCATGCAGAAGAGGTATTCTCGAGACATGATTTTAGCACATTGCAAAAATTCTGTGAGGACCAGGTGCCTTAAATATTAGCAGACTAAGATGAACTTGTTTTGTGATAGTGTGTAAACATCACACACCCAATTTTCGAACACAACTCTTTGTCCAGAGCATTTTAGAAGGAAGAAAAGTCCATGGTCCCGAAAGTAAATTTGATATCAAGAGATAGATAATTAATTAGTGATAACTTAGTTTTATTTACCTATTGATCTAGTTGTTTCCTTTCGTCTAGTTCCTGAGTTGTCACGATGTCCGAAAATACTCTTTAGTTCGGACTCATCGTTACCAGAGAAGTCAAGATGGTGTGACCTCCTTATGTCTGCAGGACAGCTGACAGCAATTTCTGTCTTTTCTTTCTTCTTGGCTAATGGAGTTTAAAGGTGATTGACTGTCTTTTTAACATAATGTTATTTTAATGTCTTCCTCATAATTCTCTGCAAAAACGTTGCTAGTTTATTGTAAACCGGTTCATTTTGCAGGTTTACTCGTGCACAGCGAATACAACTGTTATGATGGCAAAGGAGTATTTACACCCACGGCCTGTTGTTACAAAACAACTCCCTCTTTTACATTACTATACCTGCATAGAGTTACTGTAAACTAGAACGGTTGCAGAGACTTATCAAGGCTAGAATGACGTCACATGAGATACATACTAACAAGACTATACGACTAGCCACCTTTAAAAATCAAAAAGATAAAAGCCATGACGTATCATCCACTACTAAGGTGTGAATACAAAATGACACCACCATATATATACCTACAACTTGTATATACATACAACTTGTTAGTTTATTCTACAAACTTTACTTATTATTTGCCCCGCTTTATTGTCTGACTTTCAAGGGTTCTGCAGCCAATGGAAACGATTTACTGCTATACATGAACACGCATGCTCAGAGACAAATTATTTGAACTGAGAGATTTCAATGGTTCAGCAGGCAGCAAGCTCTGAATGGGGGATATTTTTCAACCAGCCTAAATCATTTACTACAGTGACAAATTAAGTATGAATAACATAGGCTTATTCGAAAAATGTCAGGTGTGTGAAAAATGCACGTGTTTGACCTTCATAGCACTCTGCCAAACTAAAGTGCACTTTTCTAACAGCAAGTGGATTTATAGCTTCCCCCCCCCCCACCCCTTCAAAGAAAGAGGAAAATCTTGATAAAGTGCCCTTTTTGACAAAACGGAAGACGCCCCTCCCTCTTGAATGGATATTATGTAACAAGTACCGGTAATGAGATAAATAGTGCCCTTTTAGGTATTGACACCCCCACCACACTTGCGCCGGGACTGGTAAACTCGGTTAGGTAGTAAAGAATGTAGTTCTTACATAACCAGATTGAACATATTTTACGGACAGTTCATTCCCTTGAAAATAGGTTCTGTTATTAGTGAAACATTTTTCTTGAATATTACCAGAAACTCTATTTAAGTTTTAAATCATCATTTGACTTATGTGATGATACAATGTAGTATAACTTATGCACATTACCACGTATGTACGTAGCAGTAATACTCGGTAAGTACTGCATAGGAAGTGCTGGAAATATACTTTCGATAACGCAGCATTACAAAACAACCAGTGGTATTTATGTACCAACTACTTTGGCAATTGGCATCCAACAAAAGCTTTCAGTTAACACGGGAAAGTTCCCCTTATTATTTCCGACAAAGTATCGCTTACGCAAAGAACGTGTTATCATTCATACAGAGAATTCTTTCAAGAGATTACGAGGTGGAGTCCAAATGCACTGCTGTCTGTGACATCAGATTCGATGGTTAATGCATGAAAAAATAAGGTTATTTGAATTTTAATACACATTGTGTGTACCGTAACGAGAATGCTTTGACATAAGTGTGGTTATGATTCGCACCGCGGGTGAATACCGCCCTAAACTCGCAGCAACAAAGTTGTGCAACCATCCGTGGGTGGGGGATTTTTGCTGTGAACTACGTTGGTACCTAGGCAAAGCGTAATATCTATACTTACTTGGTTGTTCCCAGGGGAACGGGCTGCAGCACGATGGTGCAACCACATACTGGATTTCAACCAAACGGTAAACAACATTTATTGAACTGTTAGTATAAAGTTTGTGTAACACAGTAGATGCATGCACTTTGGATTGAGTGACGTGGGCCTAACATGTGGTGAAGCTGGGAAGGTGGGGTGGGGGACTAGAACCGTTAAGATGGTGTACTTATTGTCTTGTTTGCAGGAAAACATTTTTCTTTCCTTCTCGACTTGCATTTATTGGCTAAATGAATGAAGGTCTGTGACTATTTTTTTTACTATTGACCTCACTGTCACTTTCATACTGTTTCTAGATTATTAAAAATTAAACATAAATATTTCTTGTGGTGACTGGTATTGATATTTAGAAACAAATGATGTAGCATGCAGTGGTGATTGTCCTTGATGAATTAATGATATCCCATGCTGATGATTACTGATGACTACAATCGAAAATTACATATATCATGGTTAACTATAAAAAGTATATGGGCATTGATTAGTAATGATTACTAGTATATTGAACTATTAATTAATAGAGGAATTAATGTTAGTAATGACATATTACAATTACATAAGTAATGATTGATTAATCACATAAGTAAAGATTGGTTCGCATTGATGATATCCAATGATGATCATTTACGAAGACTGCCTATAATTACTTACACGGTACTGATATATTCATTGGTAAATAACTACAGTGTTTTAGTACTCATGATTCGAAATGAACTTTCCTAATGTTAGAAAACAATAACTTCAAGTTATAATTAGGAACAAAGAACTAAAAGTAATAGTTGATATTGTTCTTACTAATAATAGTTACATACATGGTTAATTGTGGTGAATGATAAATATTGTTGATAAATAACTATCTGTAGTATAGATAATGATTTATGAGCATTACCAATAATGATTATTTGTTATGATTGGTAATGATTTCTAAAAGGGATCTACACCTTACCCTTTGGCATTTTTTTGCTCATCTTCTTCAACATTGATGTCTTGCGTTCCATGGAGGTTGATGACATGTGGTCACAGCCTGCCGTAGTAAATATCTAGCCTACAAACGAAAAGAAACCAATGAAGTCACACAACGTAGCAAGATAATACCTTGCTAACTTGTATACCAGGAATAGTTCAGAATATGTCTTAACCATCGTTGTAATAGTGGTGGATCACGTATTTTGTTTTTACGTAGGAAATTTACTCACCGAGCAGATTTTGTTTTTATCTTAATGAGCCAACACATACACCCACCAAAGATTATCGGTAAAAAGTGCAGTCAAAACTGATGACTGTGCACTCCATATAGCTCCTTTATAAGATTCTGGATCAATATACCTCTGATGAGGCATACAAATAATTTCCGAAACTCTCCCTGGGTCTTGCCACGCAGTTAAAACTTTTTTTAAAAAATTCCAGCCTAGTCGGAATTTTGAACTTGCACACTCCCTAAAGATATGACTCTAGTTACGGCCCTGGGTAGGAAGTGACGTTACACGATCGACTAAACCATTAGTCGTTTGGCAAAACTTGCAGTCCAAGTTTCTTTATCACTTTCTCAACTTTTAAGATTAGAACTAAATGTAAGCTATTCTCCCTAGATTAGAGTGACTTATTGGTCAGAATTTATGCTGCGAATTTGTAATCGTTGAGTACCTACATGTGTACGCCATTTACTAATGCACCAAATTAAAAGCGGTCACTCATTCTTGACAAGAACTAAAAAAGAAAGTTCGCTTATTTCAATTCAGTCTTCAGGATACATTTACCTCCTTCAAACTTGTTATTAGTTACAAACGGAAATGAAACGAAAATAAAGGAAAACATTTAATTAGCTATTTAATGATGTATCATGTAACATTTGGCCCGTGCATGTAACTGTTTCATTAACGATTCGTTTGTTGGTTTTAATTCGGGAAAAGCCATTTAGAATGCGACGTCGAATCCCACGTGGACGCAAGGTTCTCGTGGCTGAATTTATGGTCATATTTACCGTTAGACCATTAGATGATGTACATCCGGGAATTATGTCAAACATGGGTCGCATAAATTGCGCCAACACAGATCGAATCAGCTCTTTTTCGGCATGTTTTCAGTTATCGTCACTAATTTTTCTAATTTACCCGGGATGTCTTAGGATACTAACTAAAATACAGATCATGTGACGCGAATTAGGACGATTGAAGGAGAATTAGAATATCGAAGGTGTTGTAGCAGGGTGTTGTAGTGTGTAATCTCATCGCCCAGCATGCTAATTCTATACTGTGGTAGATTTTCTCCGGTGTGATAAGAGTTTCAGGTCATATGGGATGAATACGGCTTCCAGGGCACTTTTGCGTGATATGTCCAAGTCATATTTGGTATCCAAGTAATCTGTATTCACACACTGCTAATAGACCTACCCTATGAAAAAAAAGGATTACGTAGAACAATGCTCTGATGGGCAAGTCGTTCCCAACATTCAAGACCGTCCCACAAATTAAAACGACTGGTTTTGTCTTCGGAGTCAAGATATTAAAACGGTGTTTAAGAATTAGACATAGAGCTTTTGCTCACAAAGCACATTCGAATGACTAAAATCGTCATAGGTCTTTCCTTTACTGTATTATTTTATCAATTTCATCGAACGCTCCCAAGTTGCAGACGGTGTAGCCATGTTTGAGGTCCACGAGATCAAAAGGGATCTACTGTGATATGCGTCGGGAGGCGTCGGGAAGTTGAAACTTATAATTTGCAAGAATAGCGAGTGGCAATGGCATAGCTACGGTCAAAATTTGCCGAAGTAATTTTACAAGGTTGCAGACGACACAAACTTTTTTCTTTTGTTTGAGTTCCTAATACCACCTATAAGCCCATGGAATCTGCAAGTGGGTATAGTACAAAACAGACATACTACAGTCGGGTAATAACAAACCGGGAAGAAGTCTCCGATGACCGCCTTCTATTACACCTCCCTGCAGGGTTGTGGTAATGTGTCGGTCCTTGAGCCTTTTCCAGGACTGGCGCACCTCTCCAAACTTAGTCCCCTTCTACAGCTCAAAATCTGAACGGTCGAGACTTTCTTAAACGCTTTGATATATATAGGCCATACCGTATGACGTACAGTGCATGCACGAGAGGTCTCGAAGGTCGCTATTTTAGTTTGCAAATCAATGATAGGACCTTCTAACAGTGTAGATGTAGTAAACTATAGCAATGTCCTATTGACCGTACCGACGCCATTGTCCACAAGTCTGTCTTTATAATTCTTGGTATATTCTCTTTGAAGCATGTTGCCTCTAGAGTGTGTGAATGAATCATTTCTGAACTTGAAAGGATGGTCCAGCCACACATTAGATTTGATATTTTTAAAAGTAAGTTAATCCAACCATTCTAGTGAAACTTCCATTCAGTTCCAATGGATGGTTCTCGAGATATTATCCGTTGAAGTTACCCCCTTTGCTACCAACTGGGAACTTGAAGCAAGCAGGAGTGACATCATCTCCTCACATTGCCGAATTAAAGAGTCTTTGGTTTCTTGATCATTTAATTTATTATTTTGGCCTTCAAAGCAATAGGTTTCAGCTTAAGTATATGTGAATGTCGCAAAACTATCATACAACTCATAAATTGACATTGTGATAGCACTAGGTATTGAAGTATTAAATTTGGTGTGAAGTTTAAACAAGAACATAAAATGCTTCACCAATGTGGGGGAGATGACGTCACTCTTGCTTGCTTCAAGTTACCTTTCGGTAACAAATGTGGCAACGTCAACTGCTTGTATCTCGGGAACCACACACGGGAATTGGATAAGAGGTTTCACTGCTATGGTCAGATTATATTATTCTTCAAAATATCAAAGCCATGTTTGTGCCTGGACCAAGCATCCTTTTAAACATTGTAAATATAGATCCTTCATGTAATGTGGACAAAAAAATCCTCTCTCGTTATTTTTCTTCAGTTTTGCAAGTCAATAAACATTTTTTTTGTCTCTGAAACGGTTGAAAAGTTGGTTGCACAAAGTCATCAAGTGTACGGTCTATATAGGTTACTTTTAAAGCTGATGACACGAGAAGCAACTACATGTGGATATTTGTTTTATCTTTTTTATAATATCATCTTTATCTTACATTAGTAAGTTGTCAGTTATTACATTACAAAAGTTACATTAGTAAGTCAGTCAATTGATTATGAAAAGATATAAAAATATTGTCTGATTTGACTTATCGTAAAATTATTCTTCCCTCACTCTATCTGTACGCTGACCAGAAATTCACATTAAAGCGACTGAAATTTTGGTAACAAGATTTGAAGATTTGATTAATAACTATATCATGTTGTGACCCCGACAGTCCTCCTGTAAGTAGCTACATAAGAAATTGACTCGTACTTCAACCAGTTTAAATAAATATTAATTTTTGTGGGTAAGCATTAATAAACAAGAGATAATAAGGAAAAAATGAAAGAAAACTCACCTATTATGTTCGAAAATGTATTCCAAGCTTGAAGGAATCAATCGAGATAACAGCAATATGTTTTTCTTTTTTTTTTTGTATTATCAGTTAACGTTTGAAAATGCTCTCTTTTCGCAAGGAAAGGAAACCTGTGGGTTCAGTGATCTATTCCAGACTACGAATGAACATTCACATCATTTGTTTTTTGAAATAACAGTCTGGCAGTGATGCTAGTTCCTCGTAGCAGCCTACGCATCGATACTTCTCTATCACACGCGTGATCATTCCGTCTAGGTTAGTTACGTTCGAATACGTCATAATAGAATATATATACGAACATCGTGACTGATTGGCCAAGTTCAGATGGTACTGGACTCGTTCCGGGGATCAATGTCGTCGACAAAAAGATGAAAATTTAAAGACAAAGTCACTCACGCACGGTCACTCATAAACACGGACAGAAGAACAAGTATCATAAAAGGAAACGATGGATTGGTGATAATGATTATATGGCTTTTAAAATAGCTGTGAACTTCCCTGTACGTCTCTTTCCTTTCATCATATCAGTAAAGAGGCTGTATATGTTTTCCACCATCCCCACGCCAAGACAGGATTTTATAAACTTAATGCGCTCTGTCTTGTGCAACGTCAGTAGTGTTTTTTTCTTTTCGGTGGAGGCGGAGGGGAGGGGGGTTGGAACTCACTTGCATGAATGCCATAAAAAGGAAATATATTATGGTTGCTACTGTTATTATTATTATTATTTTCATCATTATTATTATCATTATTATCATTGTCATTATTATTATAATTATTATTGGATGACGGCTGTGGTTTTTCTCTGCCGATCCTATGGTGGATATTTTCTATCACAACATCGACCAATATCCGATCTGATCTCATATTTTCATAATCATCGGCCTCTCGGGAAAAATTCTCATTTTCCGTATGCCGTTGTCTCCCGAGTGCTTTTATAATGATTCCAAAATCATCGAAAATTTTACAGTTTATATTTTACGTCTTCAGATGGTAAATAACCTCCACGGAGCTTTTCTCATTCCTGGTGGAATGGTGCTTCATCTGGGGCATATAAATCTTCAGGTTGCTGAACATGGACAAAAATCGGCATCTAAATTTCGTGGATCATTTAAGTTTTGCATGTAGTGGTGGACAACGGCCCAGTCCGACCGATGTCCTATCGGATTATCGGTCGATCCCTATTATTAAGATACATTACATTCAAACAGCGCCTTTATTAAAACATTTATTCAACGGCGCTTCATGGAAGACAATAAAAATCGAAATGGTATCTGATTTACCAATAAAGTGTAATCCATTAAAAGAAAAAGAAATTTTGAATATACTTGGTATAACAAAGGCAAAACACTCAACTGGTGTCGTTACTTTTTCTTCCTGTTTGGTTTTCACAACAGCAGTTACCATGCAGTTTCGCTCGATGAACAGTTGGTAATGTAACTAAAGGGGATTCCCCCATGCGAGTGTTAAAGGGGGATCCCCACTATGGCAATTCGCATCGCATTCGTAAAAATAAGTCACTTCATGGTGAGTATATCTTTTCGATGAGCCCATTCCTGGAACAAAGTACTAAAGGATAGTTTTTTTTAATCAAAGACTCACCAGACCGGAGGATGGTTTTCAAATCAGTTAAATCCTGATGAGAATTGAAGGACTACCGAGACGATTCATCGAAGACAGGAAGATTGATTAATACGTTTATCATTGATCAATAGATCAATCACTATCAGGTCAGGCCATATTCAAGACACATTGAAGAATAGCTCAGTGATGGAGTTCTTCGTAACATGAGGTGTGCTGCATGCTGAGACCAAAGTTGAAGGAAAAGAAACCAAAAGACAAACATAGGAATCAAAACGAAACAAAAAGAGAAAACAGATAGGGTACGGGTACCGATGAAATTGAAAGGAATTGGTACTGGAGGATTTATATTTGTTTATTAAATGATATTTTTGTAACAATCATACTTTGATTTTGATTAATCATAATCAAAATTATCATAACAAGATTAGGAACATTTTCTTCTTCTTTTTTTGTTGGTAAAACCATATCTCAATAGCAGGTCTCCGTTTGAAAGTTATGGATTTTTAGAGGAATATCTTTTTCAAAATAGTACCATGAAAACTTTGTAATGTGCACCCAGAAACGATTCCATGAATATCCTTCTATTTCTTTACAATCTTGACTGCCCTAAAAATAACATTACAATAGTTTAAGAGATGTCACCTTAATTCCTATAATATTTTATTCAGTAAGTCTGCAATATATCCAAGGTTATTCAGTTTCAAAGGAAAACATAGACCTCTTAGCAATAATGTCACGATTACATGGAATTTTGGTAACCTTGAGGCAACTGAAAGTCTTTCTTGACCAGAGAATTCTTCCGTTAAAGGACGACATCTTGAGTTAGGAACAAAATATGTCTCATGGTTTGAATGTCTGTTGTGGAAAAGGCTGTTTTTTATTTAAGAACACGTGCACTTGTCAGTCAGATGTGTCTTTAATTAAAAGCTTGGTGGATCGAAGACGAGCAAAGCAAAACTTCAACGGAATTTGTAAGGTCATCTCGATTTTTTCTCGATGTTTTTCTTTTTTTTTTTTAATATTCGGTACTACTTAATATTTTGAGCAAGATTGCATCAACAAAGCAGTTTTCCCTTTATCATTGCAAACGACACACTGGTTGTCGCAACACTTAGAAATGCTCACGCAAATAACAATAGCATCAATAAAGTGAATAACTGAAAGTAACCAAAAATTATAGTTAAACTTAGGTTTGGGTGATCTTCAGTCCTCGTGAGTTAATGTAGCCTGATGGATATTTTATTCCGCTTTCAAGATTCTTCACCAGTGTAGTGTTTACCTGGTGACGACATATGGTTCAGGCTATTGCGTACCGTATAATGACAAATTACCCTTTTCATATGGCAAGGCAAGCAACAAAGAGTTACGAAGGAAATCATTTATTGGAGAATCGTCTAGGAACTAACATCATCATTCGAACAAAAGAAAGCAAGCCTCGCAATGAAACAGATAATTCGATTAGTCAGAAATAGAGAATAGCATATAAAAGCATGATCTGAACCAGAACAGTATATGGACGTACGCCTGCACAGATGGAGAGGCATTTTAGTCCCCCATGCTCAGATACCACTCAAGAAATGGACTTTGTGGGCTCCATAGGTCTACACTTGACTTTAGGCCTACATATCTTGACGTGGAAGAAGAAAAACATTGAAGTCATGAATTCTGAATTGCAATTGTGTAGGCTTGTGGCATTTATAAAAATCTGAAAACCACAGAAAAAAATAAATAAATCAATAAAAACAAAAAATGAAACTTTTTTTTTTTGTTAAAAAGTTCACCTCCCTCTTAGTGAAGGTGCCATTCCCTTCATAGCAGTCCGGAGATTTCTGCACAAGTGATAAGAGGTTTTACCACGGTTTACAGTCCCTAGAAAATGATATTTTCTAGGGATATATACCTTACAAAATAAGTTGGTTTTCGTTGTGGCTTGGATGAGTGAAGCTAGTGGTTGTTAGTGTTTGTAGTGTAAAATTAAGGGGGGGGGGAGGGGGAGAGGGGGCAATTGATGTAATTTTGACGATGTTATGGCCAATATGTGACTTTTTAGGATATAACGGAAGACAAATTCTCTTGTGAAGATTTTTCATTCTTTTTAGAAAAGTTCACTGACCTCCAGCTGAGCTAAAGGTTCTAAAAACAGCTAAGGTACGGAAAATGAAATGTGCCATGTATGGTCAATGTGTCTGCTCTCAGTAAAGTGGTGGCTCGTTACGGTATGGCGAAAACTTCTACATGGTTTGGAGGCCATATTACTTTCATGATTTAGTGGGTAAATCAATGGGTCCATTAATAGGTTTAAGCTACCTCTCAGACTGTTGACAATATCAATAGACTTGTATGCAAGGAATGATTGACACAACGTGTCTGTATATGCTCCTCTAAATGTAAACATTGACCTGCATCAAGTACGTACAATGGTGTACTGGGGTGTACACCCTGCAGTGAGCTCATGAGGTATGTTCAAAGTCCACAGTTATACGTCATCACGGGAATCCTTTAATTCCAATGTGGTAATAGAGCATTAACGTTGGTTGTATTCTGGCTTTGCTTTGATTGCCTTTTCTGTGTTGTTTGTGCGTTCAACACTGGTCAATATTACGTTACGTAATGCAAAATCCAATAAATCCAAGTGTAATTATATACGGAGTATCGATGCTTTGTGACACACTTTGCATGTAAGTTAAGGTATAGTGGAACGTCACAACGTTAACACGCGACTACAATGCGTTCGTCGAATATTCTCATGGTTATACTGGAGGAAAAAATCACAGGTGTCTTTATTTTTTTCGATGGATCACTTAAAACGTATCATGAAAATTAACAAGTGGTGCCAGTCAAAATTAGGTAACTTACATTTTACGATAGTATGTTTCTTTTCACTAGTATAGACCTTTGCATATATGCAACATTGTATTGTAGTTTATAGGTTCTTAAATCAATATTTAATTGAAAGTGCACTGCAGTTATCTCCCATAGGACATGCATGTTTTAACTGACAATTGAACGTTTAATGAGTAACCTACTATTTGATGAGAGGGACCTATGACAGTATGGAATGCCCTTTTTACCTTTCTCAAATTTGACAAACTACTGCGGAAAATATTATGTTAAGCAAGATCGGAGACCTATGTCTAATTATAAGAAAAATGGGGAAAAATAAACAATTGAAAAAAAGTGAGTTTTTACTGAATCCAAAGAGATATACAATACATTGTTATACTGATCAATTAATCGATTTTATCCTGAAAATTTTTTGTTTTAATGCATAAATCTGCATTTGTTTCTCTCTTTTTTCAGACTTTGAACTATTGGTGTATCAATCATGAACATCGCAATGATTTACATTTGGCACAGTTATGTAGTACACACTCTGGTGACTTTGCCGTGAGCACACTAGCAAACAGTTACTATTCCTGTATCAAGGACTGGATGCCAAGTTCACGATTGTATATGGAATCACCAAAACAGTGCTACGGTATTTCCATGGACAAAACCTGTTTTACCTAGCCGGTAGGATTCTTGGAAAATAGTTTTAATAGCACGAACAGCTGAAAAGAGGAAATGAATTTCGTACGAAATCACGGCAGTGTTTGGACGTTTGAATATCAACCAAGGAAGAAGACGAGTAATCACAAATGGAAAAGCAGGAATCAATCGAAAGGGTGAGAATTATGGATGACGTAAGGAAACCATTGAATTGTGGGTACAGGAAATGACAGGCAATTATGTGTACCTATATGTTGGCAGTAAAGGGAATTAAAGGGAATGAGACGTTTGTTTTAAAGAAAACAACCATATTTTTAAGAGCAATGTTAGAATGATAGATTACTCTAAATAAGAAAGGACAACAGCCTTCTTTTTCAGAAAATACGTTTCTCAAAGATAGAGATTCCGTTATTTGTTGCTCAAAAACCTTGAAAAATAAAATAAGGAAATTAAGGTCACCACAAATTCTTTGAGCTTGACTATTTTAAAGACTTCATTCCTTTTTGTATGAATATACACTTAATTCTATGAGAATCTTAGAAAATTGAACTATATTTTTTTCTCTATTTCCCCACCCCCGTCCCTGCGTGATTTTCTTCAGAAAATCAAAATCTAAAACACAGTCAAGTAAAAATTTGGAGAAGGTGAGAATCTTGAGGATGCTTTGAGCCAAGTAGTGACATTAATGACAGAAAATTGACAAAATATTAAAAAGGAACGACAACGTAGAGGAACGTAGTAACATGCATTTATTTCCTACAATTTTATGTAATATATAATTAGTGTTACTTCAGATTGTTTGAGATTAACTATCATATCGACTTCAAGAGTTTTCTTAAAATCTTATACAAGATCGAACTATAAAATTTTCTCATCTATTTTCCCCCCTGTGTGATTTTCTTCAGAAAATCAAAATCTAAATCACAGTCAGGGAAGAATCCAGAGAAGGTGGAGAACGTTGAGGATGACTTGAGCCAAGTAGTGACATTAATGACAGAAAACATCGACAAAATATTGAAAAGGGACTAAAAATTAGAAGAATTACTTACTAATGCAGGTTTGTTCTTAAGTCGTTTTATGTCATGAATTAGTCATTCTTTTCAATACATCGTTATATATACACGAAACGCAAAAGGGGAAAAGGTAATAAATTCCTTCACTTTTTATCCATTAACGGGAAACTGAAAAGAGATCCACGATTGTTATACTATTCAAGTTAACCTGTAAAAGTATTAGTACACACTTTTTATTTCAGAAAATCTCAGTTCTTCTTCTAAAGGATTTCAGACGGTTAGCCATCAGGTTATGGTCAAGACGAGATGGGGGTATCGAAAAGTAAGTATGGAATACTTGATACTTGATGGATATTTTTATGCCCCTCCCCTCCAAAAAAAAAGTGAAGATGAAGTAAACATGCAGATGTGATTCATGGGCTTGAAGTTATAAGTAATGCTTCTCTTTTTGTTTTAAGTTACATAAATGATGTCGTCTACAGAAATTGTTTATCACTACAAGTGAGGGTCTATCAACAACGGTCGGTATTTCAAGTACTTCTCAACGCCACATGGCCAATTGTGAATTTGTCAAAATTAATTTGTTTGAGTAGAAATCAATTTGAAAACTACTTTGTTCTCCCTTTATGAGCAACCTAGTTACAACATACGACGACTAGGTTGCGTGAAGTCTATCTTTGGCCCAAACTCATACATAAATGCAAATGCTAATCAAAAGGAAAACACGATAAATACAAATTTATGTAAATGCTTGGATTTGTTGGTTTCTCTTTGTCATATGAACTTATTTTTGTTCTAGAACTTTGAGGATGATTTATTAACACAATAACGACTAGAATGACACAGTGGTCCTGAACCCTTTTCAAAACAAGTATTTCGGGGGTGGGATGGGAGATAAAGGGAGGGATAATATTTGAATGTATTTTATAAAACCTGTGTATAGACTATTATTTGGATTATTATTTAAAAGTGTTGATTGCCGTGGTGATAGAAAGAAACGAATGCTTGCTATCAAAGGACTTCAGAAAGATTACCACATACTGGCCGCAGTAAAGTGTTTCAATTTCGGGATATATCTAGCGGCATGGAACGTCAGTGGTAGCCGAGTGTACCGTGACAAGACATATTAACATGTTAGATGTGAATTATGCAGCAAAGTGTTTTTGTTAGAAACAGCGTACGGCCTCAGCTTATAGGCCGAGACTGTACGACGTAACTTTTGTTTAGTCATATACGTTACACACCATAGGGCCTACCCTCGGTATTTGTTAACCCTCGGTCAGGAAAATTGCCTAAATTGAGTCACGGGGATCCTCTTTTCAGTTGTATTTTCAGTTATCATCACTATTTGGTTATTACCTTTTACTTTGATGTTGAAGAGCACCAATTTAAAGCAGAGATGATGTGAAAAGTATTGAAGGGGATATTGATTGTTTTAGAAAGTCGAATGTGTCCTAACGATATTTTGGTCAGAGAGCTTTTCCAACTGAGTGGTCAGGGGCACATTTCGAAACTTCCACCCGTTTTGGCTTAAAATCTGAATAGTGGAAGTGAGGAAAGTTTTAAATGCAATGATACGCCAGCTAACTGTTACTAATCACGTGATAGGTAGGAAATCTCTGGTATGACGGACCTTGCATGGGCCTACACGTGGGAGCCCTCAAATGTCGTCGCGTTTGTGGTTTGTAACTCATGAAGGGGAGATAAATGGTGGGTGGTATGATTCCTTAAGTTCGGGCACCACATATGGAAGAGACAGTAAATAAGTTGCAAAGACATTCTCACCCCCCCCCCCCAAAAAAAAAGAAAATTAAAAAGTTTCGAGAATGGTAATGTTGCTTTTTGCTTTATTGTTTTACAGAGTGCGTTATTGATTGGACTAGGTATATTTCTTGTGATTTCAATCACAGTTCTACGTAAGTGTATTGCACGTCCATTACTACTGTACATGTTTGTAAGTTAGCTGTTCCTTCGCACGGTTATACAGTATGCAGACTTCTTTAATAATGAGAATTTTCGTAAATTTAAAAAAAAAAAAAACATTTTGGAAGCACTTGTTTTTTTTTCAAGTCAAATTTAAAATTAGTGATAGTATGCCTCATGCTTGATATATTTTGGCAGCTATATTAATTTTGTAAATTATGTAACGCACTTTTACACTCTGTTTTATGTATGTTTTTGTTTCTTAATTATGGCACATGTTGTTCACCCTATTACCTGAGTCCATTGACATTGACACAAACACACGTAATTTTCATACTGTTGTAACATTAACTTCAACGGTTTAATGTTTTCGTAAAAAGTTTGATGTCACTTTATCTGTTATTACATAAATCTCATTCTTAACAATCTGATTCGAACTCGGTGGACATTTATGATGAGATTTTAATGGAATTATTGATTGAATCGAAGGAATCGTGAAACAGTCTTTTGAAACTGTTTCGAATTTATTTATTAAAGTTATTCCATTTTTTCATGGATGAATAAAGAATGGATAAAACAATAAATTAAGAAAGAGTTCATTTCTGTATATTTACACATTATTCACAAGTAAAAGAGGTTTCTTTTTTTTCTCTCCATATTTTACTCAACGTTTATTCAGTTATTGTGAAGCCATGGAGATGACGTGCCTTTATACCGAGACTGGAAGGAACTGGAATGAAAGTGACGTCATCAACGTGTCAATCTCTCTACGCTCAATTAATTTATTGATTAGGTCCATCTCTTCTTCCCTGCACTCTGAGATATCACTTAATTCGCAGTTTGATGATCCATATCAATCACCATAGCAACGTGCATTAATTTCCTGCAATGTGTTTAACATATATCAGTGTTTGTAATTGTGATATATATCCTTCACATCGCATCTTGTGATATGAAACTACTAAAACTGTAGAAATTTGCGAACTTTAATATGCTTGTGTTATGGCATATATGGGGCAAGTTTTTGCCACCATAATAAGTTTACGTTAACTCTCACTTCCTAGACAAAATATATGAATCTTTTAACTTTGCTAAAAGAAGAGAACTGAAAAACTGAACATTTGTATATAAAGTTACATGAATGTTCTGCTATATAACAACTAAAAAACCTCCATGGCTATTAATTAATAGGGCCGAAGTTCTATTTCATCAGACGCAGCATTTTTCTTTACACATGCCGAATTTAAGCCTTTAACATATTGTTTTTCATACCACACTAGGGCAGAGGATAAGTATTCTATATCTTGTTGCCGATCTTACCCCTTTGGGATATTTTTATTCTATATCCCACTCAGGTAGCAAACAATGACTATGCAATTATGCACCAAATGTTTGGATTTCCTTGAGCTGTATTTCATGTGATAGCAGATCTTAGTTGTCAATTCTCATATATTACGTAAACATTTGTAAAAGAGAATGGAAGGTATCGTTAAACGAATATAAAGAGAAAAACATGAGTTTTACGGTTTCGAGTCATCATGAATGATTTTTTAAACCAATTTTTTAAAAATCATGTTTTAAAAATTTTACCTTAATTGTACTACTTACTTCAACTTTTTTTCTAAAGGAAATTATCAGAAATATTTTGTGTTTGTTTTCTGCTCGTGTTAACATTGCAATCTTTGTTGATGTTGTTGAAATATACACATTTTTATACCATACTAGTGTCTCCTGTAACCCTTTGTTGTTTTAGCTGCTTAGTTGTTGCAGGATATAAATTTTCTGAACACGAACCTTATGTTGGTACGTTGTGTGTATTATAACGTCAATCTTGGCAGAGCTAGATAAGCATATGTACATCTTTCACATAAGATTGTGCAAGTCACTTTGCATGCATGATTGGATGTGTGTTTTCGAAAAAACAATAGACCTATACTTCAACGTCCATCATTCATTGTTGATTTGTTTATTGTTTCTCCTTTCTCTTATTCTAAACACTAACGTAAAAATAATTTACATCGAGCACCCAACTGAACCAAAACGACTCAAAATTTTTCAGTGCATGGGATCCTGCGAACGATGCAATAACTCCACCTCTCTCTGTCTTTCTCTCTCTCTTTCTCTCTCTCTCTCTCTCAAAAAAAAAAAAAAAAATAATAAATTTGAGGAATAGTTCTTCGATGAAAGTGACAGAATATTTCTCGTCTTAAAGTGTCAAAATTTACTTGTTCAAAGATAATACCAAATGATATCTGTTGGACCAGGTCATATAGAGAAACAATGGGCTCACTTGGTTCATATTTCACTGGTGGAGAGATGGGGGGTGGGTGGTATTTTTTTCCGGTAACTCTTTCATTTACATTCTTCGACAATATTCGTTTTGTACCATGGATCTTATACATCGTGTGTCCTGTCCTTGCCCTTACAATGTTCAGTGTCACGTGACATGACCCACATGGTGATGTAATTATAGTGACATCACTATTCACAGTTATACAGTCTGGGAGCATTGTGTTCTCCTCCTCCTGTGAGCACTATTAACTATTCTTATTTGATTAATTGGACCTGCGGTGAGTCCATGGCTTTGGATGAACCAGTTATAGTGATCTGAAAATTTTCAACTGCAATCTCTCCACCATTTCATTCACTGAAAGGTGAAAAATCTTTGGGATTAATGAATGCGAAACTGAGAAGAATGGATTGGGGAAGGGAGGGTGGGGGGGGGGGGGGGTTTGGGGTATTAACCAGTTCCACCTTAGGGTAACTACCTTGACGTGTGGGGGACACCATGGAATCCACACATGATGTTGAAATTCATTGCTGTCATTGACCAGAACCCCACCGACGGTCAGTCACGCTCCCCATGCAGCTTCATATTTTCAATAGTTGAGGGGGTGGGTGGGGTGCTCTTGGAAATGAGGTCATACTGAGAGCTGTTTAAGAGTAAGATGTGTAGAAGATCCCTGCTAAATGTCCGCAGGCCCATTAAACCCCTTATATCAATGCAATGTTGTCAGGAGCTGATTCAGGAGTTTTAAAAAGTTTGGTGGGTGTACACCTACCGTCCGCCTAGGAAGGCCTAAGAACTAGCGCCGGTGCGAAGCCATGGCGGGTGAAGGCGACTTACGGGAACTCCCCCACGAAAATTTGAATTCTAGATGCTCTTATATGATTTCCAAGCATCTGGGACGCACATTTTCCATATCTATTTGCTCATTTTGGGAAAGACAAAATCGTTGGTCACCAAAAAGGGGGTGGGATGAGGTGTGTCGGGTGCGCTCCAAACTGGATTCACGCCTAGTCATGTTGCATTTAGCCTATGCCATGTGATTCTCATGTAGGCCTTTTTATATAGGCTTACACAGTTATCTTGTCGACTTGATAAACTTTCTTAGTGAATACACTCACATATCTAATATACGTAGCATCAGACACCGTTTACTCCATAACGTTGAGAAGTGAACTTTTACTCATTTGAATCTCTGCTATACATTAGGGAAACATCGACAATATTACAATATTGTTGCGACAACCATGCTCTCAAGTCCAGAGACGTTCCCAAGTCAAAAGCTGACCCGTCTATTAGTGCAGTGGACCGATGGCCCTGGGGAGTAGTATGGCTCCACATTGATATACATTAAAATTCCTTCAGCTCCAAATTGCTCTTTTCAAAAGCAAGAAAAATAGCCTCTGAAAGTCAGTTAATCGATTATTCACGCCATCTAAACAATTCACTGAAAGTCTGTGGAGAGCTCCGGAGAGCTGCAGTGTGAGGATTATTCCATTCCATTCGAAGGCGTTGTAAAGTTAATTGGGGATTTATTCAACACATTATTTCAAAATTGGGTACCTTCATTTGCCCCAAATAAATGACTGGGTACAGATAAATGCCCCAAATACTTGAAGGGGCTATGTAAATTGTATTTATGAGTTGACAAAACATTTTCTGTGCAAAACCGTAGAAAGCGCATGGAACATACACCAGGACCAAATCAAAGAGGAACGATTTCAACATCTGATTACTACGTTGAACCTGGAGTACTCATTTCGTAATAGAGCAAATGCACCCCGGACTACTCTTCCATTTTTATTCAATCACTACCTTTGAAACTTTACCAACCTGTAGACATAAGGCTTTAGTACGTGTGTGTTTGTTATTACAGTCGTGGGTTCTATTTCATAAAAGTTACTAAGGAATTTTCCCAATTAAAAGTTTCTTAATAAGTTAGGTACGATTTCTTGGAAATCGTTCCTATATTAGGAACGAATCATGTAGGTACTACATACATGCACTTTGAACTATGCCTAAACACACAAACCACCCTTTCATGTCCATGGACTAGCCCAATTCAATGCAACTAGGCACTGATTACATGCCAACTCCTCTACAGTTTGCGTGAATCGGGGCAGACTTTGTATTCCAAACAAGACAACCCTATGTAAGAAACTAAACTTTCTCTCACCAAGCTAAGAGAAGCATTTGACTATCTTCTTACGGTAGCCACGAGTACGGGAATTAGGACAAACCTCTAAGTAATCACAATTAAATAGAGAAGTCCTACCAGAGAAGAATTTGAATACTTGCAACATATCCCCCTGTACATAAGGAATAAGCCGAGTGGCCCTCCTCTGAAACTGCTCTAAAAGAAACTAAGTTGATCTTTTCATAATAAGGACTCCACGCCTGCACAGAATAGTCAAGATGTGGCACAACCAACTGCTTGTACAGATTCAACAAATTATCTTTAGTAAAATTTCCTCTTGCTCAATCCGAGCACCTGTTTGCCATGGCAGCATGTGCACATTAGAAGGCTTCATCAAATCAGTTGTAATGACAACAAGTATCTTTTACTGCAGTTTCAGTATCGCGTGTGTCATGTCACATGACAGTCACCTGATATTCGGTCCTTGCGAGAGAGCATAATGCAGGAAACGTGTACATTATATAGCAGTGACACCTGTGTGCAGTGGGTCTTAGCTAACAGGCTAAAGCGTCTTCATTCAAGTTCAACATGGTACCGTTTATGATTGATTAAATTTCCTGCAAAGATTTGTGCATCCGTCCAGACAAAGCAACAATAAACAATGACCGGTGCAGTATTACAGGGAATGAAGTGGAATTCGGGGTGAACTTGCAGTGTAAAGTGCTTTGTA
This sequence comes from Stichopus chloronotus, assembly GCA_021234535.1. Lineage (NCBI taxonomy): Eukaryota > Metazoa > Echinodermata > Holothuroidea > Aspidochirotida > Stichopodidae > Stichopus > Stichopus chloronotus. The sequence goes on from CM037847.1 coordinate 16,062,247, forward strand.
AATTACTGATTCTAAGAATGAAAATCTATCGCACAAACCAAGCTTTGGTGTCACTTGTTGTTGTTCTCTTTGTGTTAAATTTATGGATGGCCAAGCTTGTATTCAACGGGAGTAAGTACTTTCTCTACTCTAACATATGCCATAAGGTGCTGTAACTTTAAGTCATAAACAAAGGTTTAATATTACATTCCTGCTTGTCAATCTGGCTTAGACCCTAGTCGAACAGACCCTAACTTAGTCGAATTAGGCCTGTACATCAAGTGAAAGGCCTCATGCGCTCATACACATACTGTCATAGGCCTACAGCACACTAAACTACAACATACTGTATCGCAACAATTAAATCAAGTGTAGTTTTAGCTCAGGAATTTCCGGTCCAGAAAGCTGTCTTGGACTCATCAAGGACCCTGTAACATTTTGATATGATATGAAGTGATTCAAGTGAAGTTGCCAACTGTCGAATATTAGAAATGCTTTGCCTGTTCTGAGCTTTCTCGGCATTCAGAGAGAGATTGTGACTGCAATATGTCTTTGCCACATTACCTCATTGGCTCAACAAACACTATCTGTAAACCTGTAGTCACTCTTACAGCTGATTCTCTTCCAAACAAACACCTCCATCATCCCTGCTTGTTAAGACTTAGATTTTGCCATTTCTCACATTGTTGCTACTGTACAGTTTAACGTCATGGCTTCCTGCTTTCTCCATTGAATGTGTCTTTGTCCTTGCGCAGCTTATTCTTTGCCTCCTGACTCTCCCTGATTGTTACCTAGCAACATCCAGAGGAGACGGCTTTCAGAATATCTCTTTCTTACTGTCTGTCCTTTCTTTGAATGATTTTGTGAGCAATCTGTGTTTTCTCTCCCTTTGGTACTGAATTGCCTCTGAAGATTCTACAAGGATTACATGTGCATTACGGTAATTCCACCTTTCTGTTACCCTTATGTATAGAGCTTTTGAGGCTTGAGACTGAGACTGACCACAACTTCAACCATACAAAATTTGAACTATAATCAAGCTGCACCATTGCAGCTTTCTTCCCTGAGACACATCATACATGCTCCAGTATTTTGTTTGGGACTTGCTAGCCTGTTGAATGTTATGGTCCCAGTTTCTCAACTGTTTGTGTTCGATAATCGTTAGGTAGGACATTTTCGGGGGAGAGGTGGGAAGGGTGCAAAAAAGAAATCACAGTACTGGAATACTGTAGCAGTTGGTTTAGATCAGCATTGATACACTCCAGGTACAGTACAGTAATATACTCTTGCAGATCATCAACATACATCCTCCATTGTTAATATGCTTTGAGCTTAAAAGTAATAATCTCAAGATTATTTCCAACATTGAAAGAGGGTTCAAACTTTGCAGAGTTTGTATTAGATCTGAGAATATCTGGCATGCAATACGACATACTGTATTTATAGTACTACAATAAAGGCTCTGTTTAGCAAAACTTGAGTTACTGAGTTGTAGAAAAGACATGCTGGTATGGACTTGAAGATTGCATTGAAGCTATTCCTCGTGTTAAGATGTTTTGATTTAAAAATGAACAATTAAAAATTCTGAAACAAAAGTATATACAGTATGCTTTATGAGCATATCCTGCATGTATCATAATTGTCCCGCACCAATTATCATATAAGCAGACTTGGAATTCCAATTAATATTCTAAGCCAGTGACACATACTTGTGTACTGTCAACTTTGTATTTGAAAGGTAACCTCATGCTGTAGTGACAGAAATGTACATACGCTAGTTCTCTGTGGCATGCACACATGTAGGTGTGACTTGCAAGTGTGTAAATATTAGTACTGTAGTCAGGAGGACCTCAGCTAGCAGTTTAACTTGCTGTCATTGAGATGGCCAGGTGGAAATGAGTGAATTGAAGATGGTCACATTTTATGATGGACGACTTCTGAGATGGCCAACAAAGTGCTTGTCCTACTGTAGCAACAAATTGTGTTACAATCTAATTAAGCCTACCCTATAACTTTCTCACTGGTATTACAAAGCTCTGAACAGTAGGTACTGTAAATGCTTTTGCTTCAAGTAGGTATGTCTAAAATGGTTTTGTTTCCAGGTACAGATGCATACTGGAGTGACTGGACCCCACCAGAGGTCCTGCAGTAAGTTTAGAGTAATGTGGACTCCTGGATCACACTTAATGATGTAAGGCTAGGCCAGGCAAGGCTTCGTCCCGGGGCAAGAGAGACTTTTTGTTTTTAAAATCCTGGCTGAGGCCCCAGTCAGTCAGGGTCAGGTGACCAGTCACATATGTACTGGCAACCATGCAGTATGACAAAGTGTGAAATGTGGGAAATACATCTGCTTGTTTGTTAAGATTTTTCATCTTTGATTTACTCAGTTGGCAGCCTTGAGTTAGAGCACCATCGATTCTGATCAGGAATTTTTGCATTTTCTGGCTTCCTGGATGGTATCTGTCTTGTTGGCATTTCGTATCTTTCCAGTTCAGCATGTTTTGATTTCAAATCAAAAATTGTGCTCAGAGATTCTTTTTGTTTGATGATTACTTGTGAAATAACTGAAACTATATCACTTGGGTCTAAAACGTTTTGAAATTTTCTAATTTCTTAATTCTATTTTTTTTTCTCCTGATTTGCACAGACTCAAAACAAGAAAAAGAAGAGCACCGGAACCTCCATTTGCAAAGAGATACCCTGATAGAAACTGTCAGGCTACTTCAAGAACAGTGTCGCCACCAGACGAAACAAGGAGGTGAAGAAACGGTGAGTGAGATTGATCAAAGTAAAAGAAACAATTCCATCAATCATCTGTTTATTGAAGATAAGGATACATGGCGTATTTTCCCCACTAACAGCTTGATATTCATCTGATGAGATGCCTTACCTATAAAGTGAAAAATAATATAAAAATCTCCTTCCAACAGGCCTTGAGTTTTAGGTTATCCAGGTTTGCTTTAAATCACACTCCTCAGGAGATTTAGGAGTGTGGTACGTGTGCTTTTCTATTAAACTTCAATAGATTTATTGTAGTCACCATTCTCTATCAAGGTGTGTAACAAATCGCACTCCTCACGGTGATTTGAGGTGAGTGGTGGTGTGCAATCGCACTTGCACGCCTCAAAATTCAAGGCCTGTTCTAAGCACTTTAAGTTGTAAACTGACTTTGGAAATGTCAGTCTTGATTATTTTCTATGAAATGATTACGGTAAAAAAATTGAATTTTCCTCTGAACAGAAAAGTGAAGCAAATTTTATTGTGTAATTTGTTTGCAGAGACAGATTGTTTGCCCAAGTAAGCTAGACATCAACAAACAGAAAGCTTTGGTCCTTGGAGAGAGAAAAATGAGCAAAGGTATGGATAATGACAGTGAGATTAAACAAATATTCCAGTGGCAATTTAAGAGCTCTCAAATGAAAGAGGACTTTTTTTTCCCCTGACAGCACTTGAAAGCCTTAAACACCAATAACTTCTTCATATCTCAAGATATAGATTTTGAAGAAAGACTGCCGGTCAAGAAAGATTTCATCAGCTTCATCAATTCAATTTATAACCAACAAATTAATGCAGTAAATCTGTGTTGCTCTGCGAAATTGATTTTCATATTAAACCTTGAAATTTGGTACCAATGAAAATAAGACTGGGTTTTGCTTTTGCTTAATTTTGTGAAAGTAATGGTCACAAAGTCTCTTAAACCTGGTCTAAAGTTTCTTTCAAGGCAGTTGAGATAATAAAGAAATACAGAAAATGTTCAATTAATTGATATCTGGTACCAATGAAAATAAGACTGGGTTTTGCTTTTGCTTAATTTTGTGAAAGTAACGGTCACAAAGTCTCTTAAACCTGGTCTAAAGTTTCTTTCAAGGCAGTTGAGATAATAAAGAAATACAGAAAATGTTCAATTAATTGATATCTTATGACATCACAGATTTCCCACAGCACAGTGCGTAGCTGTGAAATGGAGATATGTTTAAAAATCTGTATTTGAAGCAGAACATACTTTTCACCAAGAGAAGGACAACATTGTTTGCTAAAGCTATGAAATTTTAATCTTCATGGAGCTTGTAAAATTCCTTAACAAATATGCACTTATTTCAGAGATTTTAAACTTTGTGAAAATGTTGGGATCGTGCATGTACAGTGAATTCAGTGTGAATTTGGTGAAAAAAATTCCTCAAATTTGGCTACTGTACTTAGCCAAAAGAGATTCATTTTGCAGCAGATTCATTTTAACCTCTACAGTTCAGAGAATTTTCAACAGATATAACTGACTCGATTGTCTGAGAGCCTTTAAATTCCTAACCGAATGGTGTTTATTATTTTGAGTGATTATAGGATAGTGTCAACCAATGCATAGAGAGAACTCACTGATATTTTACAGCAAAAATTATTACAGTTTACTGGAATGTTTTCATCAAGGAAATATTCATGTGTGAAAACTCGTGACAATTTTAACAACGATAATATGCTGTGGTGATTTTTGCGTACAGTCTGCCTTACACTTGCAGTATTTTGACCTGTCAAAATGTAAATGTCCTGCTGAAAAGAAATCACATGATTTTGTACAAATTTACAGATTTTCTGGTGATTGGTATTGCGACTGTCAGACGTCAGAATGCCATGTACTTGGAGCAGACACTCTCTTCCATCCTGGAGCATACCACTCCAACAGAGAGGTCCACCCTACGTGTGGTGATCCTTATCGCTGATATAACAGAAACGGATCGTGCAATCGTGAAGACCAGGCTGTCCTCCAAGTTCAAAGACTATTTTTCCAGTGGCGTCTTTGAAGCCATCTCGGCCCCGTTGCTCTTTTACCCACCTCTGGAGGACCTCCCACAGACGTTTGGAGATAGCAGGGACAGAGTCAAGTGGAGAGCTAAACAGGTTGTCGACTACGCATTTTTGTTCACCTACTGCCACGGTCTCTCAAAGTATTATCTCCAACTCGAAGACGACGTTTTATCAACTCCAAATTTCATATTTGCCATTAAAGAGTTTATAGAATTACATGAAGACAGAGACTGGACAAGTTTAGAGTTTTCTCCATTAGGATACGGAAAGCTATACAGGTCCTCTGACCTTCTGAGGCTGGCTCAGTTTTCTCTGATGTTTTACGACCAGCAGCCTATCGATTATCTTTACAAGTACTTCAACAACCTTCAGACCCAACAGGAAGTCTACCTGAGATCACCGTCTATATTTCGACACATCGGGATCCATTCTTCCTTGGACAACAAGGAACAACGAGTGGTCGACGCGTTCTTCGAAGAAGACGTCCTAAAGTACACTGACTGTGACAATCCTCCTGCGGTACTCCTCACAAATATGGAAAGGTTTAGCATGTATGCACCGAAGTTGCCGTATACCTCTGAACCGGGCTACTTTTGGGCCAAGTCTCCGACTTTCGGCCAGTGGTTCATGATCGACTTCGAAGAGCCGCAATTTCTGAGTCGGATCGCGGTCGAGACCGGCAGTGATTCCCACCCTCAAGATATTTTGCAAAGTGGAGATTTGGAAGTCGGTGGCTTGACGCTCCCTGGAAAAGAAGGGTCAGTTAAGTGTAAGGATTTGCAAACAGTGGGTAGTTTTACAATGGGTGTGGTAGATATATCCGACCTAGATGATATTAAACAGTTTCGAGTGAAGTGTGTGGTCGTCAGGGTTACGGAAGACCAAGTTCAGTGGCTGCTCATTCGTGAAATTGCCATATGGACAAGGCATCAAAAGTAGTTCTGTTGTGAAGCACACTATGGTACAAACTAAATGATTCGTAGAAATGTTACTTGCTTTTATTGGATTATTTGTGTAGTCTAGGTTTAACTCAGCAAATCCATTCTGTGACCTGTGGCATGGAGACCAACTAAAACCTGTAAATTCAGATATTGTAAAAGGATTTCATATTAAAATTACATTGTGCAATTTTTTCATATAAAGGCGAATTTTGTCAACCTGTCCTTACTACTGCCAATGTTGTGAGCTATTGTGAAGACAGTATTTTGCTTTTAATGTACTTGCTGGTTTTTGCTCTATTTGAACTTTTGTAATCTTGTTTCCTCCTTTAATATGTTTCATGTTGATATTGCACATTGGAAACATTAGATCTGTTATGCTACTCATACACTGTGATAGCAACTTAGCCTTATTATAGTGTCTTAGAATGATTAGAAAATACTCTTTGATACCTTAGACATTTATACAGGTAAAATCCACATTTCACTGTAACCATTCGCTAAAACAAAATTATCTATAAGATACTCTAATCAACTGCTCTTAAAAGTACCCCCAACTTAGTGTGCAGTCATTTTACAAACCATCTCATCAAATATGGTCAAGCACAGGAAATCATTAAAGAGGCTGGGAATCTGTTGCAAGTTTTTTCATTCCTCTCTCTATGTTGTTCATTGCAATTTTTATGACGAATATGACAATTCTTTGCCAATTTTAAGATTTATTTTTTGTTTCTCTCCAGGCACAGTCCTGTGCCATAACTCATCAATTTTGTGAGCTCATTTTTTAATGAGAGCGATTTTATTTAAATGTGCATGTTAATTATATCTGGTCTGAGGACACATATTAATTGACAGGAGAAAACTGACATTATTTCTACACTGTTGTTCAGTGCTGCCACATTTTCCGAAATTACCCAGAATTTGTTAAGTCTGGGTGCTTTTCTGGAAAGTGTCAGGGGAAGCAATAACTTTCGGAAATTTGGGGTATTCTGCAAATTAGTAGAAAATTATTCCTTATTTTTGAAATTCATTTAGCACATTATCCCATGTGCTAAATGTTTAAGTTTTCACCATGTGTATAAGCAGGTTTATTTTGAGCGATTTATTTTACTCTTGCAGTCAGCTCAGGGCTGTCCCCGACTACCGACTATGCACGTGTTTCGCGAAATACTGATCCGATTTCAGGAAATTTTGCATTCCTTTTCAGGAAAAGTAAGCCCACAATGTGGAAGCACTGCTGATGTTTCCAAAATCGTGACATATTCTTTTTTGAATCAAAGCCTGTTGGAAGGCTTAGCTTTGTAGTACAGTAATTGATCTTTTCATCGGAAATATGCATTTTGCATTACTAAAAATGTTTTCCAAAGACCAAAATATTTCAGCAGGGATAAAACTCAGTGTCTTTCATTAAATACTTGTGAGGTAGCTGATGTGGTTGCCACAGGGATTTACAATATTTATAGTTAAGAAACAAATGTTTCAGTGCAACGCTTTGTAGAGAACGTACTATTGCATTGCATATTTATTTTTGACGTTGAAGATGGTCATATTCAAGTATTGATAAAATAATAAATGAGGCTGAGGATTGTAATAGCTCATAGTAGGTCTACTAAGCCATAATTTAATCACTTAAGATTCCCTTGACAGTTGACACTGTCCAGAAGAGGTGAATTAGATAGACTTACATTTTAGCAGAACATTTTTAACTGACATGTTTTTTTTTAGCTGTGTGTCTTTCATTATTGTGTTCAATTAATAGCAGTATTTTGTACAAAACATATTTCTGTCATACAAAGTAAAGAATTGTCCAACTTTCATGAGGTTTAATTGTTGCAAGTGTTGAAGAAAATTTTTGAAATTGTTTTCATACTTCAGATACTTACATTTTCAGGCCCTTACCATTTTATAGTTTTGTGCACTGTACCCTAGTATGTTCAACTTGATGTCTTAATTACCTCACTGTATATAATACAGTAGTATCATGTTTAAGTCCTGAAGTTTTCCAAATATTAGGTGTTTTGAAGTGAGGGAGAGAAAGAGTGTTTGAGTAAAGTAGAAAAATTTAAATCTGCCTTTTTAGATATTCACATGGTGGAAGATGCAATTGAAGATGAAGTGTGCTTCAAAATAACTTTATCATTTTATTTTTCATACCTAGTCAAAATGTATTCATTCGCAGTGTTTTCATCATAGTTGCCAGTTATACTATAGTTTCTGCTCAGCTATAAGAATATTGGTCTAACTTTCGTGTAGAGAGAAATTGAGTTTGCTGCAGAGTAGAAAAGTTTGCACAGTTAGCTACTGTATAGGCCTACATGGATTTAATCAAGCATTCTAGCAGTAACATTTCTACTTATACTTACATTTTTACTTATAGTAAATCAAGTGCATTCAATACAATCACAAAAATTACAAAATCAAGTAGATTTCCCATGCCCTCAGTAAAAAAGAGAGATGAGCAAATTTATGCCTTCATGTTTTACTCTTGATAGAATCATGAGAAGATGGCTTTATTTCTCTCCAGTAGTGTCCTTGTGAATTGAAAATTGAATTTTATATCTATTTCCTCAGTCTATGCAATACCAAAGCAAAACTTTCTTCTTACTAAAGATTTTTGTCAATGTATCTGAGTTCTTGTAGTTGTTAGTATGGCTACTAAAGTGTGCATGCATGATGGTAATGAAATAAACTGCGTAAAGTTGAATGTGTTTGTTCACTTCACTAGAATTCATTTTCTTGCAATACGAACTTAATTGTTAATGTAAAATTTAATTTCCTGAAACCTGACTTTTTTTTGTTGATTCTTCCTTGAAACTAATAAAATAAAATCAAGAATTTGGTGTATGTACTTCATTTAAGGTTCTTTTAAAAATCCCAAATTTGATCACAGAAATTCCTGATTCACTTTAGGTACGCTGCATTAAGAAAAACGTGCGATTTCATAGCAGACCAACTTGTATATCTTTGTTTTTTTCATCCTAATCTTCTTTTAAACAACTAACAGAGTTGTCAGGTATTTTCACAACTTTCACATTCACATTCACATTCACAATAGGTACGCTGCATTAAGAAAAACGTGCGATTTCATAGCAGACCAACTTGTATATCTTTGTTTTTTTCATCCTAATCTTCTTTTAAACAACTAACAGAGTTGTCAGGTATTTTCACAACATTTGAAGCTTATGCTACAAGAAACCCATTGTAATTTTTCAGTTGGCTCATATATTTGAAGATTAAATACCCACATCAATTTCAGAGAACAACACAGCTGAGCAGTGGCGCAACCAGCGGTGGGGGGGGGGGGGATGGCGAAGATTTTGGTAGGACCCTGGAAAATGTCTTGCCCACCGCTTGCCCCACCCCCCCCCCCCAAAAAAAAATGAAATTCGAAGGTAAAACAATGTAGTACAAAACTTGTACAGGACAAAAACTACCAGTAAAGTATATTTTACTTAAAAAGGATAGGCTGAGTATAAAGTACTTTGATACTGATAAATAGTCAAGATCAAAACGAAAGAGGAAGCATGCAAGCAATGAACTTAAGTGGTAAAGTGCGCATGCTACACATATTTTTTTTCTTATTTTTGAAAGTAGCAAGAATTGCAAATCTTGATTCCGATTTGTTGAAAGCAAAACAACTCGTCATTGAAATAGCAATGGACAAATTATGAGAAAATGGATGGTCTCTGTTGACATGTTAATGAATTAATTGACTCAGTAGTTGAAAGGCATAGTAGGCCACAGGTACAATGCAGCCAAGGACTGACCACCAAATTGTGTAATAAACGAGAGGGACGTGCAACGCAGTGATGTAGTGGTGAAGATGATCTTTGCAACCAACGTACACTAAAACCGTAGCAGGCCCCCCCCCCCCCATTTGGCATGCAGCAGACGTAATGATTACATGTAGATATCCATTAATGAGTGGTACATCTATGAAATTCTCTTATTATCCGGCCCTCTGCACCATTCGCAGTTGAAATGCAAACTTGGAAACTGTGTTCTAAAATTAAAGAAAACGTTAGATGAAATTTACAACGTCAGGGAGACTGGGAAGTGCCATTTCCTGCGACGTGACAGGCATTTTTATCCAAAAGTTTTCTCTGTACGCCAGGCGCCAACCGATTGGCCCTTCGCTAAGACAGCGTCATTACTCCTGTCCCCGCACTTCAACTCTTTGCCACCTACCTTCCCCCAGATGTTTGTTTACGCCACTGCGACACAGACAATTTACAGCCCGTTCTAGGTCACTACCATGACTTCTTTCCGACTTTTTCCAAGTTAAGAACCAAAGTCACTGTTATTTGTTGTGAAACAGTTTTACTGTAGACTTTGCAAAGTCTTTCTCGGCGAATGAATTCTCCTCCTTTGATACATTCCTCACAATTTGAGCTGCAGCCTACTCATACCCAACCGAGGATATGTACTCATCTAGTAATAGCGTTTCCCTGTGATCGCCGTCCGCCGGAAAGACTTTGGACACTCGATATAATTATGTACAAATGAATAGTCACGTTTGACGTTAGGGTTAATACATATTAAAATTCTACGCGTTGGTCTCATGAAATGAGCCAATAGCAGCGATCGAACAATGAGAGAAATAATGGTACGTAGGCTAACTTTCACCGTATCACCAGATTTGCCTACGGCAGAAATAGGATATCGCTAAGAGAGGCCTCAAACAGTTGAAGGAGAGTAGAATATTGCCATGATAGTTACGTAACTAATCAGTCGTATGTCCTTTCCCCATCATCACTCCCATCATTTCTCACGATGGCCGTGATTGGCTTCTACCGAATTCGGTAGCGAAAAACAATGGTGTTAGTTAAAAGTTGTGTGCATAATTAAAACGAGTGTCCAGAGTCTGCGAGGGCAGTTATCAGTGGGAGGAGTAAACATTCTTCCGGAAGAGCAGTACAGTGAGGGTGTTCAGAGGTGGCAGAACCAAGATTTACAGAAACTTTCCAGCCCAAGCAGACTCTGCAGAGTCTATGTTTACTGTCATTAAGCGAGAAGTTTTGCTACGGATCTATGTAGGTGCCATCAAGTTGAAGTTTGTGCTCATCCTGCTTCAACGCGTTCTCTCCTGCCTTACCCCATCTCCATCACCCGCTTTGTGATTCATCACAGCCCTACCCCACTATCCGTGTCAGATGGAGACTTGCTTAGTTCTGAACTCGCCAGTCTTTTGTCACATTTTTCGTTGATTCAGTGGTGGGGAAAGACCTTTGGCCTCTTGTGCTTACATACCTCTAGATAGGGGTTTTGCGAAACCAAGTTTACATACGATATGTGTTATTGTGTATGGTAGCACCAACAGGTACATGGTACGAAACCTGCAAATTTTCATCCTAATGATGTAACGTCGAATATCACGAAAAGTCTGCAGAACAATGGATGATTCAAACAATAGTATAATTTCTAAGTGGTACAACATGTTGCATGCCAAATATAGGCAGAACTGGAAGTCTTATGAGACTTGGGTGAAAGATAACCCAGAATCTGTCGCTCAAGTAGAAGGGGTTTTCCGTTCGCTCGCCTACGTATCGTACATGTTTACAGGTGAAGTATACCAGTACACAGTAACAATAACATATTCCCCTGATTATCCTAACGTTAACTTAAGCCAGGTAGAGTTAAGAACTATATATTAATTCAATAATTGTTATGAACAAATGTTATCTAAAGTGGTTCCAATAAATGCCATTCGTTTCTTACTGCAAACTTCAAAATTTTAGCTGCCATTTAGTCTTACTTTGTTGGTCTACCCATGTAGGTCTGCAGTACTGCCGGCTAGCTAGTTAACTTCTAGCCAAACAGAACTCAGATATGGCCAGGGTATATAGTGTTACAATTACACCTACTGTACAACAAGATAAAGAAGTTAGTGGCAGCTCTTGCCTAACGTTAGGCCCACACTACAGTACCCATTTTCGCCTTCAGGTTGTACAGCACTTGCTTATCCCTTGAAGTTGAACAGCACTGTGTGTTTTGTTACATGGCCCAGACTTATTGCACTCCACATCATGCTTCATGGTCCTTGGCTGCTCAGTAACACAAATTTTTAACCTATTAGCCTACCCTCACCAGGGTCGTTATTGCTCGCATTCACAAGCCATGTTTTTTGTACCAAACTTCACAGTCCTTGCTCTGCTAACACAAATTTTTTTAACTAATTAGTACTAATGAGCCTACCTTCACAAGGGTCGTTATATCTTGCATTCACAAACCATGTTTTTTTACGAAACTTTACATAAAACGACCTCACTCAGGCACCGCATTCACCTTTCTGCATGAAGCTTTTTGCCCAAATGTAATGAAGAAATAGGTGAATTTTGTCTTGAAAAACTGAACATAACACTAAATCAGTATGTGGCTACATGTACGCCCATGTTTGCAAGCCTGAGTGTGAATGATGCTGAATTTTGCAGGGAGTAACCACAGAATACCCTGCCATGCAAAAACACCTCTTCAAACAGCTTTGGGTAATGTTATTGGTAAGATGTAACTTACATGTACATTGTTTTTGCTGAATTTGGAGCATTTTGTTGTAAAGCATCTATATGATTCTGTTTCCCTTTGCCCATTACCCTGCATGGTTACTCGTAAGTCTGTCAAGGTGACTGCATCCATTAAGTAAACCTTGTCTTATATAATTTTCTAACTTACTGTTAAAGCTAGTGCTTTCATGGGTAACAGACATACCCACACAGCTAGTGCTGGTGCCTGCACCCAATAATACTACATTTTCATGATACAAAATATGTAAGGAATATGTACGCCATCGAGGTACATTAAGATATCGAAACAAAAATGGACTTACCCCAACAAACCAACATATAACATGCGTTTCCTCTGAAAAAATCCAAACGACACAACAATAAATACAATACACCGCATCCAGTACGCAATTACAGTCAGTAGTTTGAGCTTATAATGTTCTCGATCTTATCCTCAAAATTAAGTTACAGCATGTTCTCCTTCTCGGTTTTCATACCGGAGAATACTATCATCACAGCAGTCCTGTAAACTCAGGTAAAGTTTTTTTTCAAAGGGATATATGTCTCAATCTCACCAAGGATTAGCCAGAGGGTACCACCAACCACAAAAACCTCATCTCACGATCAACTATCATTGAAGATTGTACATTGGATAATCTAGGGATCTTGGGGCAAGTCTAGTTGCTTTGGTGCCCTATGTCGGCTTGCCAAGATAGCAAGATTGAAACAATAGACCGAGTTTCTGATTAGGATCAGGGAAAGTTAAGCGCTGTTCTGAATAACTGCTCCAGTACAACCTCCTTTATTTCAAAGGACGTACTAGATATTATCACAAAATTTATTTGAATTCAGGGCTAGGAAAAGACTTTCTTTATTGGAATATTTGGGTAGTATTCCCCAGACATAGGCAGGCATTGCCTATCTCCTCAACCCATTATACAGTACATGTATGGAGTAAATAATGTATAAAAGTTGCTGTCAGGCTTGACAAAGTAAAGATTTTTCTCACCAGAAATATATATAAGATATAATATGATATAAAACTCTATGCCTGGACCGTGAAAGTAAAATTTAAAACACTGCTGCCACCAAATGTAAGGTGGGCCGAGTTGGTCATGGGAATGGAGAGGACAAAGAGCATTCACTTTACGTGCAGCGATTTCACATGCAAAGAAAAACATTTCTTTGACTTACCTTTCTTGTCACAGACAAACTCAAAGGAATACAGTGAATTGTGACTTACCACTTAAGCAAGACAACATAAGCTTAACAGCATAACAAAGTACAAACTTTAGCATAATTGTTCTCTTTGTAACTGTTCCTCAAAACGGAAGGACTTTTTGCTTTTTCCATTAGAAAAATCTGTGGCCCTGTTAGTGAGTAGGTATAGGCGGGTGTGTGCAGTACACTTTTAGGATCCCCTCACACAAATGTTATATACAGCACTGTGGAAATGCCAATTTTTATGATACAGCTGAGGTTTGGGATGGGTAAACCGGGTATCCAACAGGTATGAGAAACATAATCAGGTATCGATTTTTAGGTCTAGATGAAAACACGAAGCCATATATTACCTCAAAATGTTACTTTCTTGCTCCAGTCAAGTAAGACTGGTCAAGAACCATACTGTAGATGTGATAGCAAACGTTCATGGAAAATAATAATCATAGTCGGAATTTTGAAGCCATGAGGAATGTCCTTCTGGAATCTTGATTAGTTAATGGCTGGATTTTTGTGTGGGCAGGGTAAGGACTGTGTTTATGGCAGAGGCATAGCCTTTGATTTTTTTCTGTTCAACTTCAAGTTTAGAGATCCATTATCTTTGTCTGATGCCTTTTCATTTTGGACACATGCACGTATGTACATAAGACACATCAACATCAGACTTTACCAGGGACAAGTGGCAAAAAACGCTAGTTTTTCACCATATGGTGAGGAGGATGTATACATTATGCAGCTCTGTGGCTTTCACTAGTATGTTGTCAACTACATTAATTACAGAACATTTCTTTTTTTTTCTCTCCATATTTTGTGTTTTTTTTGCAGGTCCAGAATTAACACAGCAAGTTCTTCCAGAATTAGGTACTGTATGTTAACTGCAAATGACATATGTCTCTGCACACGTACCCTAAAAAATGTCCTTAAAATTCTGGAGTGGATGGCCTCCCTCACACATATAACACAACGTAAACTGTATAATACAAATATTTCATTCTTGAATGGGGTTCACAGATTCATGTAAGACTATCACTGAGGTTTACAGTGTTGCTTTAAATTAGGTTGCAAATTTAAGAGCTTGTTAATTTAATAAATGATGTTAAAGATGCTCTATGCAACAGTCAGTAACCGAATATATTATACATTGCTGTGGTTAATAACAATTATAGGTCAAGTCAGCGGACTACTTTTCCAACCCTTATTTGGAAAATGTTTGACGCCTGTGTGAACTTGCAATTCAATTAATTTAACTTTCTTATAAATTATGTAGTTTGGTCTGTCCCATTTTCTGACCCGGCACATTGATTTTTCCGTCATGGTACAAGAGCAGTTTCAATTCTGTGAATGTAATAGTTAAATGACCAGACATGTATAATGATCATATTTATGTAATCGTTCCCTTTTGCAATTATTCTCTTAAAATTTGGCCATCACTAATTTGTCAAAAAAAACTAAGACCCATACTGCTTGAAATAATGATTGGCTATAGACTTTGTTCACAAATTCAGAACATATGCAGTTACAGTGGCAAGGAAATGAATGCTTTCCCAGTCTTTGATGTGTGCTCAATTTATTGTACTCTTTTATCTTGCCTCTCCAACAGCTTATGCTTTGTCAAATCTTTATGTGTTCTTCAATGACAACATTCTGAGAAAAACTTTGCATCTCTGTCGACAAATGGTAAGTGCAGAATGTACGGTAGTCTGCAACTGGCTGTAATGTGTCACTGTGGTTCATAGTGTATGCTGTAGTGCATGAAGTTACCCTGAGACTGGTTAGCCCATGGAACACGTAAATATTTCTGCTGTCGCTGATTGATTCTACTGTGCAGGACGAAGCATGGAAACGTGTTTGAACATCCAAAATATGTCCGTGTATTTGGAATATGCCTTCGAAACAAGTAACCGTGTGAAGATAAAAGCACTTCCTGGAATTTTACCGCTGTGTAACATATGATGAAAACTTACCCTCTTCACCTATTAGTAGATTTGTGAGTGATGGGTATTGCCAGTAATGTAAGTTGTGCACATTGCAGCCGTTTTCATGAATCCTATCTGTCACTTCACAGATTGTAGTACATCAAATTCCAAATGTTAGGAAAAAAATCACTTTTAATTTACATACATATTTGAAACAGCAAGATTTGTAGTTAATATTATTTCATCGCAAGTGATAATGTACAGTGTTTGTAGCATTGTGGAATATTGCACATTGCAGAGTGACAAAGGATCACCTAACATTGAAGCTGACTGAAGTATGTATCGCAGAATTTAGTTGCATTTGCTGTGGTATCCTTTTTCCTAACAATTCCAAACTTTTTGTGTTATTCTGTGTCACATAATTTTCTAAAAGGCATTACATTAATGTAATGCGCATATTTTGTGTTTCCTTTCAGAGCCTGACAGAAGATAGATTAATTAGATGGTTGACGGTCATCGAACACATCGAAGTATTCTTAGAACTAGCCGGTACTCGTCTGGCAGGACAGACTGGGAAGTGGTTAATTATTGCAGCAGTACATATTCTCAGGTATTGTTTCAGAAAGGTGTTCATGCTTCAGTAATTACAATCTCACTCAGTTTACAGCTCTGGTAGGTGTAAGGAGACATTTTAGATCAGAAGACCAGGAGCCAAAACTTGAGAAAGTTAGCCTTTTTGTGGAAGCAGCGTTCGATTCGTTATTGTTTCTTCTGTATTTGCTCCTTCACCTGCTTCAGTGAAAACTGTAACCAGAGTTTGTATGGGACCTTGGAAACCACAAAAGTACTTTAATTTGAAATCCATGATTTTCAAGGCCTTGAAAGTTCTTGCAATTTCTCCTTTTTGACTCAAAGTCCTTGAAAGGTGCTTGAATTTTAGTGATTTGTAATATTACCTTTGATTTTACTTTACTTATTATCTGCAACAAATGTTTGGACCAGGTTATGTGGTACATGTTAGTGAAAATGACTGTTTTATCTCCTTGGGCAACAAAAGTTCTACCTTGAAAATTTTTTGCCTTTTATCCTCAGAAAAGTGCATGTACCCTGAATAACAAAATTAAAGGTACAATTGATAATATCAAATACATACAATACTATGAACACACACAAATACATGCTACATTCGACAATTGTATGCAAACATTCAACTGCAGGCAATATTACTCTCCCTGAGACTTTGTGAGTTGGTTTGAATTTCGTCAAGTGTTGACAAGAATGATAGCCTAGTCATTTGAGTGAAACATACCCTGTTTGTATTTCGCAAATGTCATCTGATGTTAGGCAATAGAGATAACGGGAGATCCCAATGCTATGTACATAACACCAGTTGTAGAAGTTAAGAATGTTCCAAATTATGAATAAGTTATGCTTGGGTTGTTTGAAGTTGAAATGAACCCTGAGTTTACAGGTTAAAAGGGGAGGACTGAGGATTGACGTTCATCTTCCCCCTTTTTCTCATAAAAAAAATGATGAAACTTCAAACAAAGTTACTTTCCATTTAGTTTCTATATCTTGGTATGTACCAGACTGAGTGAGCAGCCAGGTAATGCCGTGCCCATTTTGTACAGATCAAGTTTGTGCTTGTGGGTGTAGAGAGTAGTGAGTTAAGATGTAGAGCAGGCTGCTTTTCACACTTTGACATTAGTATGGAAGGCGGGAAATGAATATAATATGTAATAAAGTATTTACTTTGCAGGTATGACATAAATATGCCATGTGCAGGAAGTATATGTCTTATGGAAGTTTTTATCCCAAAATTGTTTATTTTGAAAACTAAATGCACTTATTGGGTAGGGTGCCCTCACTCAATCTCTGCACGGCAATTACGTTCCACTTCAGAAAGTTTTTGGTCAAATCTATTTCAGGAGGTACAGACTACTTACCACAGAAAGTATACAGCAACTGAGTAAATTATACTGATCCCATTGTGAATGAAAGAATGAATATTTTCAGTTAGGATGCAGTGCTGTAATAGTTTGGTCTCATTGTAGAGGGCCTCTCCTGGGTAAGTTTTTCACAGATGTATGGGTACACTCTATTCTGCGGTGTTTCTTCCAAATTTCTCCCTCTAAATACGAAGTCATAAGTATGATCAGTCACATTAACATTACTTTTTAGTTTGTCCATATGTGTGGAAACCTGTTTCACTTGACATGTATCATGTCGTCTTGTTTTATTCATCATTCATACATACTTGGGAAAAATTTTCAACCCCTATTGGCCCATTACAGTCAGGTGACCATGCATTATTCTGTGCATAAAGCATGGTGAATTTTAGAGTAAAATCACCTGTGGATGAATAGATTGACAGTGTTTTGTCGTCTGCTGTCCTACACAAAACAATAGTGATACTTTTCTATTATGCACAAACATTGTTGACATGTTGTGAATGGTGGTTTCCTATTTTGAGGTTCTTTTTCACTGAAAATAGTGTTTTCGTGTTTTTCACATTGTCAAAGTCTCACATTGCCAAAGCCTCACATTATATGAAAAGGGTTTATCAACGTTAGACCCGTGCATTAACTGAAGGATGATGAATGATCAGGGGTTTAACGCAAGAAATGCAGAAGGGCACAGCCAGAGTGCATCCAGCGATAGCAGTAAACCATGATTGCTCATTGACTTTCAATTAATGCACGGTCCAGCATTGATTACCCTTTATTAACAAACTGCTGACCTTTGTTATGTCTTATTTTCTATCTACAGAGTTATATTTAGGTTAGTCCTCCTCTTCAAGTACAGTTCTGGTATCCAGCCTGTTCCTCCACTCTCCACCCTAAAACGAGATGCCAAACTCCTGTCCCAGAGTCACCTCACAGAGCCAGAGCGCTCCTCTTCATATAATGAGGAAGGTCAGCAGGTCACATACACCGGTCAAAGGTCGGGAAGGGTCATCCGAACCTTAGACACTGCGCCCGACATCAATCACAGATCGTGGAAGTTACCAGAGAGTAAACCAGTTCCAAGATCACCAGAACATTTGGCGAGGACAAAACTGAATGGACTTCCATTACTCGGTGAAATTCTGCATATATCGAGACCGATCGTTCATTGTATCCTTTACCGATGAGATTATTAAGGAGAGGACATCAATGGAGGGGGAGCGATTGGGAGATTTGTGTGTTGGAATCAGGGGAGGGTGGGGTGATGAGAGTGGACTGTGGGTAGTTGATGAGAAGAATGAGTACCAGGGAATGTTGTGAGTAGAAAGGTTTTGAAGGTAAACTATGGGATGTATAAAGAGGGGAGTGATGGCTTAAGATGTTATGAAGAAATTGTGAGGTAAAAAAGTGTGAGGAGAATAGTTTTTGGGAGAGATTGGTCGTGAGAAAAGAGTATCAGGGATGGGAGGGGAGGGGAGGGGAAAGGTTTGATAGAAGAGTGAAGAAGTGGAGTGAAATGTGATGAGTAGAATAATGGTAGGAGAGGTAGCTGAGAAAAGAGGGGGAAGGGAAGGGATCACACTTTCCCACTTTCTAACAGGTAAATGCAAGGAGAAGGGTGAAGAAAATATTTGTAGGAGGGGGAGGACATGAGGAGAAGTGTGCGCAAGGAATGTAAAAGTGTGGAGATATGAGAGCAGTGTTTAGGGAGAAGGTGTGAGTGAATGGATGTGACTCCTGAGTGATTGTACAAGAGATACGTCAGTGTAAGTTTGAGTGGATGTGACGGTGTCGAGAAATGGATGGGGAGAAAGGGTTGTGAAGGAATCAGTGTAAACAGAGTGATGAAAGGAACTAGACATGTATGAAAGATAGCCATTGATGAATAGAATGGTGTGAGAAAAATGAGATGGATGTAAAGGAGTTGTTGATGGGATGGATGTAAAGGAGTTGGTGAGACTATTTCAGTCTTTGCACATTCTGTCAATCTTTGCCATCATCATTACATTATGAACACTAACTTTCTGTAAATAAATGCATGTTCATAAAAATGTGTACCATGCTAGGAATTGCTAGAAGAGCAGGTACTTTACAAACAACAAGAGACCAAAACAGGTCCGGGATCGAAATTCAATGGTGTTCTTGTTGTACCTATTATCTGCTTCTTATTTCAGCGGACATGCTAGAAGTACAGTAATTTGGTGGCAAAGATATACTAAAATAACGTTAAATTTTAAATGGGGGGGAGGGGGCTGAAAGGGCAATGAATGGATTACCATGAAAGCAAGATTAAACACTGTTTAGTAGATTTGATCAGCTTAGTATCCCTAGGCTTGTGTATGTATGTTGCAGTGATTATTTACAGTTTTTCAAGATATGATTTAAAGATTTGTTTCCTCTTCCACTGATCATAATTTTGTCATTAATTAGTTATATTATCAGTTTTCATTTCTTTAACCAGTTATCAGTGTCGTGTCTTCTTCAATTTGGTGAGAAGTCCTGGAAGCCTTGGTTAGCTGCTCTAGCTGTTGATCTTGCCAAGTAAGTTCCGTGAACAACTCCAACAAAAGAGATGTGAAAGTAAACGTCAATGGATGCCTCAATTGCTGTTACCAAACATTATGAAAGTAAACGTATTTTAGGAAGGTTTTGAAAAACTCAAAAAAAAACTTAAAAAAGTGTTTCTCAAACGTTACGTAGCCATTGCGAACATCTTACCCATCTTACCTGACAAAGCAAGAATATGTAACTCCACAACCATGACAATATACATTTATTTTGTTCTTATTCTTCCTCACTGTTCAAAATATTTGAGTATGGAGGCAGAAATTGGTCACCACCAGCACCTTGATAGAAAGTTTCAATGTAGGGGTCGGGTGAGGGTGTAGAGATAGGGGGGGGGGGGCTGAGAGAAGAACTTACACAACAAAGTATGTGGTCAACACTGGTTGTGTCAACTTGACATGCTTTATTTGTTTCTTGGTATCCATGGTCCCTCTCTTGCTGGTAAAATTAAGTAGCTGTTTATTCCAAAGTTTGACCAACAGAAGTTTGGTAGAGATACACGGCACAGTGCAAAAGGGAGCACACACTGTTATTGTATATTGCACCCTTGTGTGTGCTGAGGTAGATAGTCATTAGTGATCTTGCACATGGCAGTATGGTCTGTCGACATCATTCGGTTTTTCTAATTACCGTAAAATAAATTTGATAGAACGATGGCATGCCGTGGGCACTACCGAGAAATGCGTAGAAGATACCAATGAAACAATTATAAGAAATAAAGTGACAACTTCTCAGTTAAAAAAGCTTTAGTAATATGCAAAAGCAAGTTCTTTACGGTAGAAATGCTCTTTTATTTCAGCAGTGCTTTCCCCATACACGCTTTATATTTAGTGACACTCCGCAGATTAGAAGCAGGTTGGGGAATAAAGCTTTGAAGGTAGAGGGCGGAGGTGATTGTGGTAACAACTAATGATGTGAGACTGAGTTTTATTGAAACATTCATTTGATTTCCTTTCCGTCACGTATTTTTGAGCTGTTGATTTTCAGTTGATAGTTTAAATACTTGACAAAAAGCATCCCTCACCCATGCAATCCTGACGAAGGGACACAGAGATGGAGTTTTGTTGTTGTTTTTGTTTAACTTTAGTCTGTTCCTGCTCTCAAGATTAGATGAACAGAACATAGTCGAAGAGAAGGAGTTAAACAGAAGAGGTGTACTCCTCCTACTTTATCTTCTGAGGTCTCCGTGCTTCGATAATTATTCAAAGTAAGCTGGATCGAATGTTTCTTTGTCCATTTCTTAATTCTTCCTCAAGTTTTTCATTTTTTCCTGCAATACAGTGATTAAGAGAGAAACAATTAGATACAATAGTCCTCAAAATCTTTTTACCAATTTCACTTACATTTTTTGTTGGTGGAAGTGTGACCCCCCACCGCTCATGAAAGAAATTTGAAACATTTAAATGTTTCCATGAATGTTGGTGAGTTGGAGATGTACTGCCAAGTGATACTTCCTTGTGCACAGAAGATTGAGCTGGCAGTGTCAGCACCAACATCTCAGGGATAGATTGGGGATATGAAGGGGGTGTAGGTTGGAGATATGAAGAGGGTATAGGTTGGGGGGAATGAAGATGGTGTAGGTTGCAGGTGCGAAGGAATGGAGGTTGAGGGTATGAAAGGGTGGAGGTTGTCGGTGTGAACAGGGCAGAGAAGTCATTGGTGGTATGGAAACATCTCAAGATAATCTCAAACGGTTTGTTGTATTAATGTAATCAGTTTTTTAAGGTAATATGTAAAATCATTTGGAAAAGGTTATGTTATGACATTCCCCCTGATACTTTATTACCCATGCAGATGTGCATTATCTGCGTATGATACATGTGAGGTTAAACACCTGAGAATGTTGATTTAATAAAATAGCCAGTATTTTAAAAATGCTTCAGTTCAGAGAATGGTAAACAATACTTTCGCCGGAAGTAGCGATCTACATATAATTCGCCTTTTTGCCATATTTCCATCACAGAGCTAAAGTCCTCGGCTTCTTGGCAACCACTGGGCGTGTCTGGGGTCTGCAGACTGTTTCAAGTAAGTGATAAAGTAGAATGTATGAGCTGATGAGAGTCAACTTTGCAATTTAGATCATCACCTCCTCAACCCACACCATTACTGGCCCTCATGATTGTACTCTGGGGTTGCTCCACATCTCAGTGCATAGTTTGAAATTGGAACCAAGAGAACTCATGCTTGTTTGTAAACTTTAAAAACTTTTTTGGGATGCATTTGCTTCTATCACTTTTATCAAACACTTTTGATACAATTTCTTCATTTAAGTGGACCAGTATTGGGCTTAACAGGAGTACACATTGTCAAAACCAACTTTTCAAACAAATGGAAGAAGGTGAGAATATCTAGTAGATAAAAAAAATACTATGTGGATTTGCAATCAGCAAAAGAAACATGCTTTTTTAAAAGCACCTCATTGCACTGAAGAAACACTTTCACATCTAATGATCATTACCACTAAATCTTGATCTATAGACACTTTTACTTAGAAAGTCATTGCATTCTAATTTGAAAACATTTTTCATTTTTGTGTCAAGACCAATCATTTTTAGCTCACACACCAAGTGCGTTAGGTATTAGAATGAGGCTGGTGTCGTCAACTTTTTTCAAAAGCCTTCTCTTTCTTCATTTTTTGAGATATTTGTTTAAAATTTGTTTTTTGGGATAGACGTATTTCTTTCCACCTAATTACATTTCGACTGGTTCAATTAATAGGGGAGTTGCAATGTAATTTTTGGAGGAAAATTGGGTTTTTGGTTGCTTTTTTGCACACGGCACTCTAACTGAATGGGTTTAGCTGGGGTGCTATTCTGTGGTTGCTCTAGTAAACAATAATCAAATTTTACGGTTGGTCTGGCCAGCCTATCTGCCCTGTGGGTCATTAAGTCCAACTGAACTATCACCTATCACAAATTAGTTAGTTAAGCATGTGGCTGAGTGATCATTGTAAACTCTTAAGATAGGTTGGTAAACAGAGTTGATTTGTTGCATCATCAACACTGCAGTGTTTTTTTTTACAAACCAGCCAAAGCCAGCTCTGACAGGATCTGAACATTATCCATTGCATCCTTACATATCACACAGAGGAAAGGAGTTTTAACCTTCTGTACAGACCATGGCTGGTACAACTAATGCCATTTTCAATTTCACATGCCGAAATTAATATACTTCACTGGCATATAATAATGTCATAGGCTTGATAGTGTGTCAACTAGATACTTTTTGCCTGTAACATTTTGTCACCTTCCAAGTACTGTACTTTCATTTTGCAATGCTACAAACAAAGATTACCCCTATTTAGTTCAGAGACTGCCCTAAGTTTCGACACCCCTATGTTCTGACACACTAATATTTCGACATGTACACTTAAATTCCGACAGCAGCGGCTGATCAATAGGTCATTACTACGCCGAGCATCATAGGTTTGACCCAGAATGGTGCCTGATGTAATGAATGTGTTGTAACATATGAGTGTCAGAAGAACAATGAACATCATTTGTTTTCATGCTGCATAGGTCTTTTGGATTGAAAATGCTTTTCTTACTGAAATGTTTGTATCGACACACCTTTCGTAGCGGTATCTGTAACAGTATCGCTTAAAGGTCGTGTGGTATGCTTATAGAAGTAGCTGGCTTTATTCAGAAGTCGCAGAGTGAAACTCTAAATGACAATCTGTTGGAATTTGTATTTGCATGTATAACTGTGTTATGAGATACTGGTTTTCAAATTTGATGAAAATGCAAATTATGATGACCTTGAGTATTGCACAGTGCCGGTATTTCTTTGTTAGGCCTGTATGTATCCTCTTTTAATTTCTTGCCACTGGGCGTGAGTGAAATCCTCAGGACATAAAATTCTCAATTCTCCTTGCAATAAAGGTTAAGTAAACAAAGTGTAAGATATGACATATCATGTGAGTCCCTCCCATGATGTCACAAATTTGCATAGTAGCAAATGTTTATTCATGTTGTAAGTTTTAAGACAGAAATTTGCATTTAAAATGGTCTGTATGTTATGGATTTTGATGGAATTTGTCAATTTTTTTTTCAATGAATTCAATCATTACTGCAGTCAGTACTCTTAAATGTCATTGTCATGTCACAACAGCTTTAAACTTTAAAAGCAATTAGTAGTTTGCATTCTATAACACCATAAGAGACAACCCTGTGGTATTCTTCCTAGTTTTGTTGTGTGTTCTTTTTTTCACTATGTTTATTTTATTAAATTATTATTTTCTCCCTTCTCTTTTTCAGAGTCTTTGTCAGAGTACCTCCCAAAATGGCAGAGGATCTATTTCTACAATTGGTTGCAGTAGGAACCGAAGAAAGGAAAAAGGAGAAAGGAGAGAGAGAGGATATTGAACAACTTGGAGAGGATGATGGAACGGTTGTACGAGGATGTTAACCATCACTTCAGTGAGGTTGAAGTTGATTCTTGGAAGGATAATTGGAGTCAACCCCCCTGGAGGGAAAAGTCTGTTGGACCTGCTGCTGCCGCCGTCATTCATTGGAAAGAATAGAAAAAGAGAAAGCGATGGCTGGGACGTTCAGATGTAACACAGTAAAGATCACAAGGCCATTCTTTGTATAACTTGATGTATGTACTATGCTATAAAATTGACATTGTCGTCTTGTGATGTCAAAGAAAAGATGTTTGAAGGACATTCCTGAACCAAACTGTGTTACACTACATCTCACATGCATAATCTGTAGTTTTAATTGAACCCACTGGGGGATCTAGGTCCTTGATTGAGAGGTGGCCAAACTGGTGGCTCTGTGATATGGGGGCAGGGTCTATGGACAATTTTTTTGAAAATTCCTTATAATTGAATTGCTCTCAGATGCAATCTGGTGCAACACAATTTTATGATAGAATTTACTGAATACTGCTTTTTAAGGACCTTAGCAAAGTTTGTTTCTGAAACCTGTTACAAGTGATCTGCAAAGTCTGGGAATCATCAATGGTTGGAAATTTGGGGATCTGCTTTTCTTATGCTGCAAAACGATATCCACAGGACATTATATCCATCTGAGTTTATTTACCCTGTGTAATCTCTGTTTTACATTTCTCCTAATCTGCTTGTTATCCCAGTTTATATCGTTTGTTCTTTTGATATATATGTACAAACTTGTTTTCATCTCTGTCCCAGCTCCAGATTTTTTATCACTGGAACATTGTTTAATTGTTTGTAAAGAAGGACATGTTTTTGCTTGAGAACATGAAAACTTGCTTCAAATGCATTTTAAATGAATATTGAAAGAATAATTTCTCGATAAAAATTGTGTGAAGCATATTTTAGAAAATAAGTTTGTGATATTGCTGCTCTCAAAATCAATCATGAAATCATCTTCTTGTTACAGTGAAGACATCATGGTTATCATGCGTGAACATTATGCGCTATTTTTAAATTGGTTTTCACTCTGCTTGTGCATGGACTGGAAGTTTGTTGTGATGTTAAGCAATGTGTTGAAGACAAGTCCTGGCAGACCAAGGCCAAGGCAGCCTTAAAACAGAGGGTTGTAGCAGTGTATGCATGGTGGCTTCGAGGCCTAAGACTTTTAGGCCGAGGCCGGCCTCGACTACAACCCTTATGGTAACAGAGGGATGATTAGCGGATGGAGGAAATGGTGTTTTGAAGGGAACTGTAAAGATATACAGTGGAGAAACGAGAGCATTTGTATTACTTCAAGGTAAACATTATGAGAGACTTTGTAACATTTTTTTTTCAAATCTTCAATGGATTGTTTTTGGTCATTCAGTGCCACACAATCAACAGAATCAATTTGTAGATTTATCCACCAAAGAATTAGAAAAGCAACCAAAGAGCCAGAATGTTTGCTCCTTATGAATGGAGTGAAGAATCAGTTTTTGCAATCAAAGTATTTTAAAATTTATTTAAAGTCAACGGATCCTTTAATGAACCGTGTGAACGCCTGAGCGTAACGTTGCACTGCATACACTGTGTAGTCCCACTTTCTGTATGTAGGTTGCTTGTGTGCACCGGTCGACTGTTAGTGACCACTCCGTCGATTCGCGCTGAACAATAGCCTTAAATTCAATGTGGAAGTGATGTAACGAATTCTGAGGCATTCGATTCACGAAACGATTTGCTGTCTTTAACATCTGACTAAGTACTTTCGTTCCAACTTTACTGTCATTTAATTGTGGCGCTATACATTTTCCTATTTCAGAGCAATAGCTATCTGATGAGGTTGTCGTTTTCTCGATGTGGAATACCTCCCCCCATTCACCCTCTCTTTCCCCTTGTTTCTCTTAGCTTTGTGGTTCTCTGAAAGTGAAATTTTAAGATGGAATTTCAGTTTTGATGATGGATGCAATAAATAATTATGTATGAAAAAACTTCCACCTTGATTTTAAATGATTTTAACAGGAATATGAAACCTGTTTGCCAATTCCACTTTTGTACAAGAAAGTAAACCACAGTTCTTGCAGCATTTCATCACACGCTTTCATGCGTAGGACTATAGTCGTTTAAGTGGGTCTTCTAATTATTGTGATCGGATAAACGTCTTGGTATTTTGTTTAGATTTCATGATGGTCACTGGTTGCTCACTGGTTGCCCTTCATATGTAAGTTAAATCAACCAGTCTCATTTCATTGATGACTGAATAAAATAATGAAGAAAATTTGCTTCTTTGTTCAAAAGAGGAAAGAGAAATATTGATGGTAGTTTGAATGTTTACAACAATCCCAGTCTTGCTACTACCCCAAACCCCTTTTGAAGATTCAAGGTATGCTTGTAAAATGTATTCGGTTTGCTCACCTAGCGCCTTTAATTTCTATCTACTTGAATGAACTCCACTAATCTCTTTGTGCCATTTGTGAGACTCTGTTGGTGTCTATTACGCTCGATTGAGCCCCAAACCAAACCAGATGTGATGTCATTCTCGTGCCGATGCACCTCACGTGGGTTTCTCAGCTTCAATATACCGCACGGAAACGAATTTTTATCTATAAACCCTTGCATGAAACGTAAGAGTGATACAGTGAAGCGCCTCCCCCGTGGATAAACTTTGACATGTGCACGTCTGCTCGAGCGGCGTCTCTGTTATTCGATCTTACGCGCTCTTAGTGTAGCAATATGTACTGTTTGTATCAAGGAGGGTGCCTTTGATTGATGGTATCATAAGTAATTCATTTCACTACATGAATTATCTTAGGTTTTTACATAACATCAATCCACAGGGGTCTATTTTCCCACTATTGCACAACATGCACATTTATGTTTTAATTTCATTCTTTGTTTAATAGGTCAACGAAGCTTTAGTTTTAAGTAATTGAAATGCATTGTTATCGACAGAAATTGGCCATCTTTATATTGTTTTCAAATGAGTTAGACTTTATTTTGAAAGGATCTGTCAGTGCTAATTAGGGAAATGAGTCACCCAAGAGATAATGTCACATTGTTTTCTGAAATAAGTTTGCCAATGTGTTGGTCCGTCCCAACAGATATTTGTCAAAGTCGATTAACCATATATGGCAATACTCTAATAAATTGTCTGTGTTTGAGAGTGAAAGCCACATCCTTCCAACATGTCTCGTTTTAGGAGATGAGAAAATTATGGAAAGTTTATGACAATTTATGAATTCATCTGGTGATAGTAGAATGCTTGATGGCACGTCAAGTTATCTCAGAATGTATTTGATTTCAGTAATTGTGATGTAGGTTATTGTGGTAAAGTTCATTTTGGGGCTGAGGAAACATGGTGTTCTTTAAAAATTGTTGCATTTTTATGAAGCTTTTATTTCATAGTATGTGGGCAGCCAAGTTAAAGTTTCAATAAATTTCACTTTCAAAGACAAATACTAATACATAACTGAATTATGAAAAGAAATACACTTTTTGCAAGAAACTATGTAGAACTAAAGTGAAGAGATTTGAAAGTGGTTTCACTGTGCAATCCGGAATATTAAACATCACATGCAACTAGAATATTCCTTTGTAATAAACAGTCATACCAAGTGGATTTGTTAACTTCACTCATTTGAATTTTGTTATTCTTTAGTTAATAACTGAGTTTTTTTTTATTGAAAGCTACAAATATCAGAGAAGGGATATAAATTTGTTTGATAGGAAAAGCGTGACCCTATTCCTTTGATTTTACATGGCTTCTGTGCATAAGATAACATTGTAGTATGTTATAAAGGACAAATGTGACAGACAAATTGCATGGTACATAAGTTGCTTATGCATTTGTGCAATTGGATAAATTTTTATTTGTTTGATTACAAATTAAAGGATTTACTCTTGAATAAAATGTTGTTTAAGTCTAGTTTGGATTCCTTGACTTCTGTTCTCTGGCAATTTGAAAGGGTGATGTCGGTGAGAGTGTGTTCTCAGAGGATGGTTGATCATGAGAGGCAGGATTAGAGGAGGGGAAATAGATTCCTAGATTTCCACCCCTTATACTTGTTTTTTTTTTTTTATTGTAGACATAAAGTATTACACATGACTCCAAAGAAAGTGTAGATATCGTGGTAAAATAAAGCAAATCTTCGAGTATAAAAATAAGTGGTTGCTGGTAGGCCTATCATAATTGGAAAGAAGCTATGTGTGACTAAAGATAGGAATTTGAACGAGAGATGAGAATGTTGAAGAAAAGGACTGAGGTTTCCGCTCCTCCCCCCCCCCCGATCCCCCATTATACCCCAATTAAGTTTGAATTCGTTTGTGTTTCATGATTCAGATGCATAGTGGGGCATTTTGTTCTCTCTCTTTTCGTCTTGGCAATTGCTCCACTGTTCTAAATTGCCCGTAATTTTCCTTTTTTTGTGAGAGACCAACTTACTTATTATTGGACTAGTTTATTTATCCCTAATTTTGAGACAAAATACTCTCATCAGCATGTATTATGTTTTATCTTTTTTAAATATTTTTCTAGCATGGATGTTTACATTCTGAGCTTGCTTGATTGGAATAATTGTTTCTCATTGCATTTGCTTTGTTAAACATCAGAAATCGAACACATCACACAAAGGTTAGTCTCGGATTTCCTGCCTATGGAGTCCATGGAAACTCCATAGGACTGCCCATATATGTCTGTCCCGTAAACTCAAATTCCACATGTGCATACGTACTATCAGGTGGCCAACTTGGTATACCAAAAAGGCTCCACAGTAAACTTTTGTCGTTTATGATATCCTCCCAAGTTATATATACTTACAACCTAGAAAATTAAACCTCCATAATTAATCGTATTGTCAGTTTTTCGTGATCTATTTCACAACTGACCACACTGTAAATATATACCAATTGCTCCCCATGTTGACCTAGTTTATTCCATATCCATATTGCACCAAACCCATCAAAGCCATGCATGCATGTAAATGGTACTCAGGGAGACTATGACTGCTGTGCTGCATATATTCAGGAACATCAAACTTTAAGATACCATGTTTGTTTTCTTTTAACTAAAACTAATCCTGGATCCGATTTTTTTTTCAACTCCTATACCCTTAATTGGCCGGTCGTTATATATTTGACTTTAGTGCAATAAAATTAGTTAACTACCGGTTGAGCCTACAGTCCAGGTTTAAGCATGTCGGACATCTTGTGAAAGTGAACTCCATGAGTTCAATTTAATCATGTGATTTTAAATAACGAGCTCAAACCAGAAAGATATTTTTCGCAATTTCATTATCGCAAAGATGGAAGCTGTGACGTATCATAATCACAGAACCATGTGCTTAGTGGATGGAATTGTAACATCCCGGAGCGAATCGGAATATACTTTGCAGAGTTTTAAGAAATTCGAAAGAACAGGGGGAGGAATCTACTTTTTTATTGAAGTTACAAATTCTAACTTTGCGACGAATAAAAAGATGTGAAGTTGGATGGTTAATTCTACTTTAAAAATAGTACTCTACGTTTGAGGTTGAATCAACCCACCGAAAAATTGTATTTGCCAATTTTTACATGCGCGTGTTTGTGTTGCACTCGCATGTAAAAAGCCACATGCTAAAAGAGAAAATTAAGATATAACACAACACGTACATTCGTTTTTGAGAAAATCGGGTAAATTTGGACGCGCGAAGTCCCATAAAAGCTGTCTGTCCATGTGACGTCGCGAAGTAATGGGTAGGCCTATATTTTTCTTTTTCAAAGTCATATGATAAAAATCATTTATTTTACACAGGGTAGCAAATTCTTGGTTCCCTCCGACCAGGGAAAGAGAAGATTTTAACTAAGAATCGGACAGAAATCCTATCCGAGATCGCCGTATTGTGACCGGCGCTTACGGCTGTTGCAAGCATACCATGCGATTGTTGCACTACCAATATACCACAGATGAAATGTGACTGGATTGGTCAAACCGGTGCGTTGTATTGCGTAATCCTTGGCAATGTTGCACACAGGGCGTAAGGTCTCACAAGACTAACCCTCAATACCGGAACCTCAGTTAGTTATACGACTGGATATCATGGTTAGTACGGCAGTCTAGCACTTCGGAATTTTCTGAGCATGTTACTAATTCAGAGGAGACCCTCAACTAGTGATGTGACCGTCTGCAATAGATGCATCTCATGAGACCTCCTGCGAATGCTAGCTGGCAAACAGCAAAGGAAATTAAAATAAAAAGGTTGATAAGAAAATCAACAAGGAAGCTAGCTGCCGTTCTGAGATCGCGATGGCATTACCTGGCCACATCATGTAATTGACAAACTTTTGTTTTCCTTTGTAATTTATTGTCAAATATTTTTAAACAAATATGCGTTGGATCAAATCAGGGTATTAAATTTCTCGCGATATGCTTCTATAAGCACTCTTCATGCAAAAGTTGCAAAGTAAAATCCTGAGTGAAAATCCGTTGGAATCTTGTTTTTTTTTTAGATATGACTTTTCAAAGTTTGAACAAAATGCAAAACAGATGACGTGGATTGTTTCATAGTGTCAGTTTTTCTTTTGCTAACCCTATATACTTTGCCTCTTAATTGCTTAATTAAGCCCCACTGAGTTTCACATTGGTAAGTGATATCGATATTTTTGAACGAAAAAAACATTTGCTTCCAAAATAAAACCCTCCGGGCATAAAAAATTCTCAAATGTTATTGAAATACAGGTTACATAAACAAAGGATTGACATAAGACAAATCATTGGAATCCATCTCTTGACCTCACAAATTTGCATATACTTAGCTAATGTTTACTGATTCATGACATACCGTAGCTGTGAGACACTAATTTTTCCTGTTAATGTGCCAATCTTTCACTGCTTTGGATGGAATTTATGGCTATTTTCAACATTTCTAATGCTTAAAGCACCCAATACTCCAAAGTGTCATTTTCATGTCACACGACCTTTGAGCAACTTGATTGTTGTAGGCTACTGACGCGGCCTTCCTTCAACCCACCGTGTAAAAGTGTGTGCTCGGAACTCGAGGTAAAGAAACAATATAGCACATTAAAATTTCTGCTATCCTCGACATGATAATATGATTTACGTTCAACTGACGCAAAAATGGCGTACCCTTTATCAGTTGAATTTCGAATGTGTATGACTTAATTGGGAAGAAAACAATAGGCCTATTAAAAAACATAAGAAATACACTCAGGGGTAAATGTTATGAAAAATAAAATGAAACCTGTTCGTAAAAAAGTTCGTGAACACTGAGACGGTGTTCCTACATGATGGTCTCTTTAAGTCAGTTCCTTTAGGAAATGGTAACAGAAGTGGTAAAGTTGCTATCTTGAACTTCAAGTTCCAAGCTACCAGTATGGAGACTGATTTGGCAATAAAATTCTCCGACTTTTTGAAATTGTAGTTCTCTTGAGAGACCTTCAAAGTTTGAGCTCGGGCCGTTCGTCGAAGATTGGTCGTGAGGAAAGGTAAAAGTGAAACTCGCTCTCACTTAGAGGTCACTGACCTTTTTTTTTTAAAGTGCATGGTCCAGTTTATTGTATTCCTATCAATTATGTAGTTTATATAAAATTTTACTGACAACGAAAGTCAAATTTTATGTATTAAACTTTGTAAAACAAAAATCACATTTCCGTTTTTTTTTCTTGTTTTTTAAAACTTTTAAAACAAAGCAAAGTTAATTTTTTACCTATAATTTATTGCTATTAACTTTTAAAAACAAAACAATTTTTAAGTTCGTATATTTTGCTCATGTATTTCTATGGTTTTAATTTATTTTTTACTTTATTTTTGGCATGGCAGCAGTAGTTTTCCGTAGTCACCACAAGTAGGCCTACATATGAAGTCTGAGGCTAAATGCAGTCTGCCGTTGTCAAATAAAACCGTCCCCCCACATAGGCCTAGTTTTTGTACAAGTTGAGAAGCGCTACACATGAAGATCATATCACGGGTAGCAGTCACCGTCCTTATTTCCATATATTGGCATGTACATTCCTTCGCATGCCATACTGACTTTTGAGTGGGTGCCTTAATTATACCTCCGCAAGTCAGACCCTCCAGCTCTATCCAGATTGAGAACCTGCTGTTAGCACTGAAATGCTTTTTAGTTCAGTGGCTGTTAGTCATGAAGGGTCGACACTAGTGACCTCATTGTAGGACTGTCCTACCCTGATTCTTTCTTGTCAACTCCAGATTATTATTTCGAATCATTGACCCGAAAAACAGGTTGTAGTGTGTAGCAAAACCTGGGCCTACACAGCCGCGTGGACACAATTCATAGACCAACACTTTCCAGGAATTGAACATTTCAATCACACATTTCAATCCGAATGACAAAACCTTTAATCTAATTATTGATTTTACATTGAGATATCATGTTTATTTTTGCATTATCGAATTGGCCCACGAATGCTGAGTGGATATTGTGATTTATTACAGAGAAGGCTATTTGAATATGACTAAAATTGCGGGAAATCTGCCCGCGAAATTTGGTACTGACTTGGGACGTGACAGCATGTACCATTGGTCAATAAATCTGAGACTTCATCCAGTAGACCAATCACAGTTAGTTTCAAGTACTTCATCATTTCGACGTTTTTAAAGACTTCTCCAGCTGCACAATGTGTTACACACAACGTAATACCGTACCGGTATGGTGCAGCTGGGGCATGCATGCTACATTGAAAGTGCGATCTTTGTACATACAGCATACTGCTCTCCAAACCCGTGGCCCTTGTCAGAAACACATGCGCAGCAGAACTACGAGGTTTCTTTTCCATTTCACAGAGATCTTTCGAATTGACTCTACACGGTATATAACAGTCCAGTATTTGCAATCCGAAACTTATTCGTTGTCATGTGAAGTCATGTTAGGGAAAACTTGTTGTGCCGATGTAAAATAGGCCAAGTAAATAACAATCGAAACTGTGTTCCATTTGTAATGTAACGTTAGGCCCCCATCCTAGACTTGTGAGTTGTGTACTGTGGTTAGTCCGTATGATCGGTTGTTGGCCTAACTATATTAGAGTCGCGAAGGCTTAGCCTAGTAGTAATGAGTAATTGCTGCAGAATTAAACTGATGTTATCAGTAAGGATAGGCGTAGGTTCTATTACGTCCAGGTTATTTAAACATGCAGTTGAATCGCAATCCGCATGATCACTTCATAAATCATAATGATTAATGATTGATACAGTTCTTGGCCCAGTGTTCATTTGGTCAGTAAATAATCGAAGGCTAGGGACTAGCTGGCTACATTAGCCTAAGTTAGGCGTAACTTTTGAGTAACGTTAATTTAGCAAAGTGCAGACCATCGCCTAGCATTAGCTACTCGGTTAGATCATGCCTTTGCCTAGCCATCAGCAGACTTAATTGCCGTAATTCCTTCATGTGACGACATTAATTGTACTAGTAGGCCCTAATCGTAGGCTAGGTTAGACTTTCTTGGCATAAGCTAGGTAAGCCTAATTTAGATTTGTTGTCACTGGCTAGTAATATTAAAGCCTAAGTATGCTAATGACATTCCAGATTAGGATATTTGCAAACTGAGCCTCAGCCCAGCCCTCAAAGAACTGTGTGCTGTTTTGTGGCCTACTGCACTTGTCAATTGAATACTTAGGCTAGGCCTACAGTGGAACTGTTGCAACGCTTTTGCTTGAAATGTGCAGTTCAGTTTGTCCCCACTATGCCGGGAATGTGTGCATTAAAAAAAAAAAAAAAAAAAGGGCCTGGGTATCTAGCCCGGGATGTGCATGAAGAATAGCCACTATACAGGGTAATGTGCATCAAAGTCAGTGGGGATGTGCACTTAAATGTTGCCCCACTCAACCTGGACTTAATTTGGACTGTATTTGGGAAGGAAACATGTATGTTACATTTCATTGGTAGTCATGGCTCTGCCCAGGTGTAGGGGAGGTCATGTTTACAATTGACAAGTGTGTATGCTCACTACACTTCACAGCCCTTGTCGTGATAGCGTTAATTTTCCTCTCGTCAACCAACCGGCCCACAGATCATCATAGACATAGATCGCTCATGTTCCCAACTAGCAAAATTTGCTCACCAAACTTCGCTCAGTGGCACGGCATTTACATAGGCATATCAGTGAAAGATTTCCACAAAGATTCATCAATGAATGGCCAAATTTACACTCCAGGCAGTTTTGACAACAACAGTAAGTCAATGAGCAATGTTTTTGGTTTCGATGAAAGAGAAACCTATGCATTCACGAGGACGTGTATGTATATGCGTGTGTGGATGTGTGTGTGTGTGTGTGACACTTAGCTTGTTAACATGATATCTGAAGAAGGGATGGTCTGAATGTTTTCAAACTTGGTATATGGATGCCCCATAGTGATAAGAAGAATGCTATCATTTTTGGTGGGGGTCAAAGGTCATTTGGGGTCACCAGGGGTCAAACTCTGAAAACCTTGTTAACACAATATCTTGAGATAGGAAAGTTGGAGAAATGTCATACTTAATGTGTAGATGCATTATCATCAGAGGAAGAGCCCTATTGTTTTTGGTGGGGGTCAAAGGTCATTTGAAGTCAACAGGGGTGAGACCCTGAAAACTTCGTTACCACGATATCCTGAGATAGGAAACTTGGATGAATGTCACAGTGGGTATGTAGATGTATTATTGGTAGAGGAAGAACCGTATTGTTTTTGGTGGGGGTCAAAGGTCATTTGAGGTGACCGGAGGTCAGACCCCGAAAACATTGTTAACACAATATCTTGAGATAGGAAACTTGGATGCATGTCATACTTGGTGTGTAGATGCAGTTGGGTCAAAGGAAAAATGGAATCATTTTCTGTGGGGGGTCGAAGGTCATCTGCGATCAACAGGGATCAAACTCTGTAAACCTTGTTAACATGATATTCGGAGGCTGAAAACTTGGGTATATTTCAAATTTGGCATATTGATGTATCAAAGTGTGAGGAAGAGCCCTAATGTTGTTTGGTGGGGTCAAAGGTCATCTGGGGTCCATATGGGGACAAACAAGCTTAAAACCTTGTTAACTTAATATACTGGAGGTAGCAATCTTGGATACATTTTAAAACTTGCATTAGGATGACAGGGGGAGGAGACTATCGTTTTAGCTGGGATCAGAGATAATCTGGGGTCACTGGGGGTAGAACTCAGAAAACTAGTTTGTTATGACAATGTCTAGCTCATTGAAGGAAGATCACATTTATTTGAAACTTAGTATTTGCTAAGCAGTGGCGGTATATCGATATTACCGGTATTAGTCGGTATTCCCACAATACCCATACCGTCGATATGCGTTGTCAACTATATCGATATATAGTAAAGTCGATATATAGAAGAAATATCTAATATATCGATATTACACTACATAGTAACATAGTAGTATACCGGGTCAACTGTTGATATCGACAGTCAGTAAGTGACTAAGTATCGACTAAATGACACAGATTGATAACCCTCCGTCTCATGTTACAAGGACACTTACGTTCAACTCGTGTCTCTGACCTCCATAACAAAAGCGGCCCTAATAGCAGTTGCTACGCACATGTATACATGCACTCCGATCGCTGCACACGTGTATACATGCACTTTGACCGTGCAGAAGCTGTTGTCGACGTTAGGTGCAGGGGTTACGTACAGTGTCAAGTACACACACAGTGTACAGGGTTCAAAGCAGCAAGTTCAGACAGCGCAGAGTACGAACGTTAGCGACACACGTTGTCACGTGGCAATTTGCGCGGGACAACGATCACAATTTGTCATCCCTGTGGAAAGTTTCAGTTTCTGTAACAACTGCGTCACGATGTACAAAAGATAGAACCAAGTAAAAGGGCTGGATCACTGCATTATAAAAACGGGTGTGGAGTGAAATTGTTAGTTTTTTTTTTCTGTTGAAGATTTTGTTCGTATCGATAAAATATCGGTCGGTATTTTAGATATGTAGAGATATTTACGGGGCAAGCTGAAGCTTGTTGATGAATACTGACAGAGTGACAGGCGAGTTAAGCTGTACTGAGGCAAACAACGAGTTCGGTAGAACCCCTTATTTCCAAGTTTGCGTAGAGTATATAGTACTACTTAGTAGTGTAAGGGCCAATTGCAAGTTATCTCACTCAGGAATCAGGGGCTTTTCATCCGTTTAGGCGTAGTTTCAGATTAGTGGTGGATAGTTAGCCGGCAATTTTCTGAAAACGTTAGCTTGTACAGTGATGTGAGATATTCTCTATATATATACTTACTATATTTACTTCTTTTATACGTCCAGTACGAAGAAAATCTGGAGCAATGCATCAGTGTATATCTTGCCTAGATGTGCACAGCTAGGTACTGTTAGACATTTGTGACTAGCTTTAGTAATAAGTTTGTGATAGGGCCTCAGTCCTTTTCTTTTGTGCTTGCTACTCAGATTGGGTACCGTATTCTATCAATCACGTAAATTTGAAGAAAAAATAGCAAGTTTTAGGGCCACCAATTTTGCGTGATCGAGAAAAAAAACCGAATCGAATTTTACTACGGAAACAGAATTTACCAATTTTGGAGAAGTTTCTGAAACTATACATTTTGATTAAAAAAGTTTATTAATGAAAAGCACATGGTCTACAGCTGTTTTAAGTTTCCTTATAAATTTTACAATCGTTATCAAAGCCGCAAACTTCTGCTTGTAACACTACAGTACGTACGTAGTACGCAAGTCGACCCCAGCAGACCAGCTGCAGCTGGCCAAAACACCTGTTTGACTCAACCATGCATTCCCCATGACTGCGTGCACTGACTGCGGTATGATTAGCCCGCTAAGAAGAGGAGGTAACTTCGTAAACAAACATATTTGCTACCGTAGCGCCACAATATATCACACTTATCGAAGTTCTCTTTTTCTACAAATGCAAGATTGAATCTCAATATTGAGAACAGTAGGATACATTTATACGTTTCTTTAAATAACATTAACTCTGTAACTAACAAACAGTCCGCTGTTTTTTCACAGGGAATGAAATACGTACACATTCAGTTTCCAAGGTGGATAGGCTATTCGCAACATACCTATGTTAGGATATAATTAGCGTAAATTTATAGAAGGCTTTGCGCGATCTTTCGTACATTTTTAATAAAAGTCTTTTGGTACATTTAAAGGTTAACAATATATGTAATATAGTTTGGTTTACATGAAATATGCAACATTTCGTGAAGCACTTAAGTTTTGAAGTAATATCGAATGATTTCTTTTGATCAAAATTTCGCTACCCTGGTGAAGTGGTTTTCGGCCTAACACTAAAATGCTCATTAAATGGCTATTAATACACACGCGGGCAATTCTAACAAGAGTAACGAAAGATCGCGGAGACGTACAACTGCCGTTTAAGTCTGAAACGGAAAGTTACAGAAATTGGAAAGATAAAACTGGAGGAATCTGAGAAGTGAAAAGTGGGATATCACACCTTGTTACGCAGAAAATCAGACAGGGGGGCTGGCCGTGACAATTTTGACTCGGAGTTGACAAGTATTTATGATTACTATAAAAAAAAAACAAGCAAACAAACAGCAAACAGCACAAGACAACCAAAGATTACGATTAATACAGTACATTTACAGTAGCTCTCGATCATTCATAGTCAAGTCCTACATAACGTATACCATTTAAAACACATTTACTGTGTGCACCTGTTCCACGAAAATATCGATATTACCGGTATTATCGGTATTTTGAAGTCGGTATATCGATATTTTTATTTCGGAATACCGACCCACCTTAGTATTTGCTTGTGTAATGACAAGACAAAGAATCATACTGATTTTAGGGGAATAAAGCAAGGAATCTTTGCAATGGTGATGCGTTGTGTGTGTATGTATGTGTGTGTGTGTATGTATGTATGTATGTATGTGAGGCAAAATCTTGTGAACGCTCTAGCTTCTGAAGGGAAAGTGCAAGATGTTTCAAAGTAGGGGTGTTGATAGAACATATGAAGACATATAGACAAGTCATGTTTGCAGTATCTCATGAACCACACATATTGCACAAACTTTAACCTTCGATGGTATGTAGGACTCCCTAAGTAAATAAGATGACTGTGTCTCTCTAGAGATCAGAGGTCATGTGGGGTCATCAGAGGTCATAACATGCAAAAAAAACTTGTACACACTATTTACAAAGGGGAGATAATTTCACTTTTTACAAAGGGAGTCAATTTCACCCATTAAAGTTCTTTTTAGATGGAGTATATAAATATCATTATTGGTCTTGGTTTTGATGTGGGCCAAAGGTCATCTGAGGTCATCTGAGTACAAAATGTTAAGACCTTTGCTGGTGTTGTTTCACTTTTCTGTCTTTTCCTATGGGTAGAAGGTATTTGAGTTCCCTTCCAAGCAAAGACTGGCAATGCTTGCACATTTAGGAAGTTCCAATTTGAAAACTTTTATCTGTCAGTCAGGTTATAAAGTGTAGTTGCTGTACTTATTTTACAAGTCTTTGTCTTATAATGATAAAACTTCATCTATGCATCTTCAGCTGGCATTACGCTGGTTTCTGGTAAAATATGTCTGAAAACATCAGTAAAGTATCTGAAAACCCAATTTGGTTGATTAAGTTCAGCAGGTATCATGCACCCTTAAGTTTCTACAGTATTTAGTCCACGAATCAGCAGTACAGTATTTGGTATCATGCTTCTTTTATTTATTGTTCTTGTGTTGACAGTTAAAAGTGCTCAGTTAGTTCCCAAAGCCATAATTGGCTTTTAATTCCATCTGAGTCATTTTTTGTCTGAAAATGGTGATTGACCAATGACCTCTGTTGAAAATGGGGAGAAAAGGTTGACCTGCTTTCCCAGAGGAATCATTATCTGTAATACAGCTCTCCTTCTGTCATCAAACAATGTGGAATAGATTTGTTTTCTGAAGTGGAGATATATTACATCAAAGATTTCTTTGAGGGAAAAGTCTTATTGTACAATAGATATTATTTGGTCATGTGATGGGGTACATGGAGGAATTTATGTAGTTTATATCATTAGCAATCATTTCAACTGTCATATGAGTATATCTCTTGTTCCTGGAAAATTCCTACTGTACCAAGAGTACCACTGTGCAGGCTAGAGAATTCTTGGCCTCCAGTGTTATCTTACATTACATGTGTGCAGTAGGTATTGGAAAATGATGTACAGTATTAATGGCTTCATCTGGTGGCCTGTGGTTACTACAGTATATTGCATGTATTAGTGGCAAGGAATCACTAAGCCTCTTGGCTTTCTTGTTAACTGAAAAAGTTGCGTGTTTTAACCAATCAGATTCTTTGTCTCATAGCGTTTCAATAGGTTGCACTTTTCTTCAACAAATCAAAAAGCGTGTACCATAATACAGGATGTAAACATTGATTTGTCAACATAAAAAGCAGAGCTCCTGGAGGAAGATGAAGTGTTTTGCCCATATTTGTGGGATTCATGGCAATATTAGATCAATTCTAAGGAGATGCGTAGTTGAAATGTATCTATTCAGTTAATTTGTGGAAAGATTCAGAAGGAAATCAAGCGAAGATACCAAAATATTTCATTAACGAGTTTGCCGAAGCTATCGATAGTACAACACTAACGATTAATGTTAATACGTATGTTAGGCCTGACACAGTACAGTGTTAAAGATATCCTAACCATACCACAGCCCGTAGGGTGTCACAGACTAAATTGTGCCAATGATAGATATCATACTTTGTAGATGCATTTATTGATCAAAGGAAGAACCGAATTGTTTTAAAGGGGTCACCTGTGGTCGAACCCGAAAATCATATTAACACAATATCTTCTAGTAGGAAACTTTGCTGAATGTTATACTTCAAATGTAGATGTGTTTTCATCACAGGAGGCAACCTTACGGTTTCCAGTGGGGGTCATCTGAGTGGGGGTCATCTGAGTAACTAGAGTCAAAACCTCAAACCTCATTAACATGATGTCTTTAGATAAATAAAGCAGAAATGAAACTCAAATACCTTGTTAACATAATATTTTGAGACAGGAACCTTGGGATGAATATTATACCTAATTTAAAGTCAATGTGCAATGATTTCCATGATCAACACAAAACTATATTTTGCCAATATGTTCAGATTTACCTATGCACAAAGAAATGAGATAACATTTCATTATTCAGAACCATCAAAACCACAATGCATTTTGGCATTCTGGTTGAGTCTTTGCTAACTGGCAATCGACAGCCAGAAGTCCAAGGTCATGTGGGGTAACTTTGCTGAAAAATGCAATTGACTGATTACATCCAAAAGACTGGCATACGCGCATCATGTTATGTATCTCTCTACAGGGTAAAAGTGAAGGTAATAAGTTGTTACCGCTTATAGCTATCTTGACAGAGAAGTATCACGAGGAGTAAATTACCACCACTGGTATTCAGAAATTTATTTTGGTAAATTCCTAATAGCGGAGCATTTTTCATTTATCAAAACTTAAGTAGTGGCTCAGCTATTGCATGTTTTCGTCTGCTCGCCTTAGTAAGGGGAATATTAATGTTTTTAGGGCAAGGGCTGTAAAGTCAACTGTAAGGGAACACACTTCCCTGTCCGAGGGCTAACCTATCAAAAAGAAATTGATTGCTTACAACTGGCACTAGCCATAATAGATCACTTCAGAAAAAAAAGAGGAGGCCTTCATATAAAAGTTACAACACAACAAAACCTTTCATCCTATACCTTTTACCGAACAGTTGTATGTGTGCAAGTCGTCATGTGAATCCCATTTTGAGCATTGTGATCCTCAAATTATGAAGTGCATTGAAATCAAAGAGAAGCTGCACAAAAATGTAAAATAGTATCTACATAAATGAAACATAAATCAATGGCTGAAAAATGGGGCAGAGTCGGGGGGGGGGGGGGGGGGGATTGGAGATGGTGCACAGTTGCTAGTTCACAATTGGCCAGCTCTCAAATTGGACTGCTCGCACTTCTTTATACATGACCTTCTGGGAGCAGTTTTTTTTTTTTTTTTGGAGAAAATGAAAGTGAACAGACTGGGTGAATACAGTCAGTGGTAATATAATTTTCAATTACTTTGAAAAAATGTGTTACAGACTGATGGACACTTAAGCAGTCAAACTTCATCAACATAAATAATTTGTTAGGAGACTTGTTTGACCTTAAATGTTGTTGTGATATGAAAGTTCAAAACTACAGTAATATCAGGAGCACTTTTCACTGAATAACCAAACGATATTGGTATTATCATACAGTAGGGGTAAGTTGGAAACAAAGTACATCTGAATAGATACATGTAAAACTGTGGATTTTGTACGGTCACATTGTACAGGGTAAGAGGTCAGGACCTACTGTAAATTCTGACATGACACTCTATTTGCATATGAATCAAAGTATACAGTTCATTAAAGCTAAATACAATCTTCAGGTCTGATTTTTTGTTTCCATGTATTAGTGAGTGATCCAAGACTGAGAAATCTAAGAAACAATTTCTTCATTTTTAAGTGTGCAGATGAATGATATCATTTGTCTTTCTAATAAACGATAACGGGAGCAAACCGTCGTTACGATATCATTTCTCAATATCGCAATATCACAACAACTCTCTTAAACATGCATGCTACAGCTGAGTAATTTTCTCTTTTTCATTTTGGATGGAAATCCAAGTGCCTCCAGCCTCTGTCATTGTCGAAGTTTATTAAGTGTTTATTGTATTTTCTCTCCAGAGTTGAATTTATTTCATGTTCGAGTGGCCAACAAACTAGCAATGGCTGACACAAAAAAGACTGATGGGTAAGTCAAGCCACTAATAAATTTTAAATGTTATTGCTTCCAGTGGTTTCCACAGATTTTCATGAGAGGGGTATAAACATGCATGAAGCGATTGGAAGGGGTATGGGAAGGGTGTTCAACTTCACCTCCAGAACATTTTGGTAATTGAAAGGCTAAATGATTGTGCCACTTATAGAGATGATTTGTTGCTCTGTTTGAAATGACCAGCCTACTGTCAACTTATTTTGGTCAAGTAAAGCTTTTAGTGGGGAGGACATTTTCGTGTTTATGAGCACCATCACTATTTCAGGGAGCAACGTACTATTCACTCATGGGGTGGACCGCTTTCCAAAAATCCCTCGTTGAGAACAGTGGGTTGATGGAATAGTCGTATTTTTGATTCCTTGCCGAAGGCAGGCAAGGAATCTATGCGATGGTGATGTCGTGTGTGTGCGCGTGTATGTGCGTGTGTATGTGACGCCTTTGCTTGTAAACACGATATCTCAAGAAGGGTAACTCTGAGGGATTTCATACTTGGCATGTGGAATGCCCATATGATATAGAAGGTCCCTATTGTTTTTGGTGGAGGTCAAAGGTCATTTGAGGTCACCAGAGGTCAGAATGTGAAAACATTGTAAACACGATATCTCCAGAAGGGTAACTGTGACTGATGTCATACTTAGTGTGTGGGTTGGACATATTAAGTAGATAGTCCCCATTGTTTTTGGTCAAGGTCAAACGTCATTTGAGGTCACCAGGTGTCAAACTGTAAAAACCTTGTAAACACAATATCTCGAGAAGGGTAACTGTGACTGATGTCATACTTGGTGTGTTGATTGTATATAAGTAAGTAGAATACTCCTTTTGATTTTGGTGGAGGTCAAATGTCATTTGAGGTCACCAGTGGTCAAACTGTAAAAACCTTTAGAACACAATATCTCCAGAAGGGTGATTGTAACTGATGTCATACTTGGTGTGTGGATTGGTCACATTGAGTAGGTTATCCCTATTGCTTTTGGTGGAAGTCAAATGTCATTTTAGGTGAAAAAAAGGGTCATTTTTGGTTAAAGGCTTATTAATGTGGTGTTTCAAGAAACATAGCTGTAGTTGATCTCATACTTGTCATGTGGATAATTCATGTTTGTTATAATATAACCATGTAGCAAGGAATCACAAAGCCTTTTGGCTTTCTGGTTAACATCTTTTTCAATGTTTGCACAAATTCAATGACCTGTTCATTGATCTTTTTTCGAGCTAACCACGACATCTCTCCTTGTTTACACACAGGACAGAAAATGCCACGGCAGATGCGGTCATAGATCTAGAGGCAGGGGCCCAGGGAGATGCAAACAGCGAAGAAATGGACACGGGTGACATGAAAGATGAAAAAGAGAAGGCCACCGAAGACCTGAAGAAACAAGTCTTACAGAATCCACAGGTGTTAGCTGCTTTGCAGCATAGGTTAGACAGCTTGGTAGGACAGACATCTGGCTACATTGATTTGTGAGTATTTGAAAAATCTTTTGTGCACATGATATTCTTCTTTGTCATGGAGTGTTAACAAAGCGTAGTGTGTTAATCATAAGTGCTAACAATGTGATGGTGTGTGTGGTTGTTGCAGTTCTCTATGAGTACACTGCTCACATATTGGGCTCAGTAAATGAACTTTTCCTCATTTGACCTCTTTGGTTCCTTATGTCAGCAAAGGGACATATGCATTCAAGTTGGCATGAGTATGTGTACCTACAGGTGCTGCCTAAGCAGGTTGCTGGCGAGAGCCTCACACGTCTATCCTCTCACGTGCGCAGCTCACAACTGA
The DNA here is from genome assembly GCA_021234535.1 of Stichopus chloronotus. Taxonomy (NCBI): domain Eukaryota; kingdom Metazoa; phylum Echinodermata; class Holothuroidea; order Aspidochirotida; family Stichopodidae; genus Stichopus; species Stichopus chloronotus. The sequence goes on from CM037847.1 coordinate 16,106,039, forward strand.
AATAGCTGCCCGAAAATTTGGAGGCTTTGGGGAGGCTTGTCTCCTGATACCTGGAGCACGCCCTCTATTCCAGCAATCATGTGCTATGTGTGACCATCCTAAAAGGGGGAATTCTAGTGATTTTCTTCTACGGTGAACTGTCTGATATACCCCGTAAAGCATTGATTGCGAGTGTGTATATGTGTCTGTGACCCATGGGTACCCTCTAACTCAATAGGGGAAAGTCGGATAAAAGTCAAACTTGGTAAGTAGACCTGCTGGTTTGACAAGGTCTTCCCTATCGTTTTTGGTGGAGGAAAGAGGTCATCGGGGGGCACTGGGGGGGGGGGGAAACTGCGACAAACTTTTTACACAATATCTTCTAATGTCCAAAGTGCCATGTACCCTACAATAATGAATAGTAGCAACTGCTAAATTCTTCCTTCCTTTTGCATTTCTTAGATTGCCACCGGCTGTCAAGAGACGAATCAAAGCCCTAAAGAACTATCAGGTGAAACAGATTCAACTTGAAGCTAAATTTTACGAAGAGGTTCATCAGCTAGAATGCAAATATGCCAAATTGTATGAAGAATGCTATGATAAGGTAAGCATTGACTAAGGAAAATCTCTCTGCTTTATCGAAAACGTACATGCCAGTCAATGTCGATGATTTTGGTCAGTATACAGCTATTTTAACTATTTCTGCTCATTCTTAACCCTTTTTGCATTGTCCATGTCATCATGGACAGTACATAGGCACGCTTCTCATTTTCAAGAGGCAGTTCTTTCGTTCAATGTTTTCGTGTGGAGCAAATCATGTAGACAGGAAGCGAGTCTTCTTGGTTAATTTAGGTTGGAATATGGCTATAACAATATATATGTATAGGCTATGATATGGATATTTACATAACAAGGCCAATTTTCATTTTGACATTTATGTTATTTTGCAAATGAGGACTTGAGTAAGTCAAACTCCCAACGGTATACTGTACATGCAAGCACGATAATCGTTGCTTCCGTGTATCGCATACCTCTGTATGTGATCATTGTCCCTCTGTAGAGAATATAGAAGCTCTGTGTACACAATACACCTCTACAATACCATACTACGGAGCCATAGTCTACAATCATACCATCAATGAGGGAACTGCTGGAACTTTCCAAACTAATCTGGCTCAGGAGCGGTCATAGACAGTAGGTGGTTGCTATTTTCGTAGCCACATTTTCTAGTTGTTCCAGAGGTCGCTCTCTAACAGTCCCACTGGCCTTCTACTTTCACGGTGGAATGAATAAGGTTGTTTATAAAACAATGCCGAGATGGTCAAACGGTTAACCAACCACTGCACTTGTGTATCATTTAACCATTTGGTCGTGGTTATGTTGCAGTCGCCACGGCAGGACTGTCTATCATATCTAGAAGTTTGAGGTTAGTTAGTGCTTGACACTTAATCATTGCCCTCAAATCACTGAAAAGTGAGCATTTTTGTACACCTGTATAAAGAGTGGGAACTTAGGTACATCTTAAACTTTTCACAAAACGGCGTGGCTACCACACCCCTTTACAATTTCCTGGGGATGATTTGAAGCACGTCTGGAACATTCTAAAACTCAAGGCCTGGTTTTTTGCCCCTTGCAAATAACAGGGAGTAAGCTAAGTGGTAGGCTGGATAGAAAATCACAAGATTATCTAATATCATTTACACTTTGTATACTTGTTTACATGATAACAATCTTGTGGTCTAATTTGCTTAATCTTGTCCTAATCTTGACCTAATCTTGTCCTAATCTTGTCCTAATCTTGTCCTAATCTTGTCCTAATCTTGACCTAATCTTGTCCTAATCTTGTCCTAATCTTGTCCTAATCTTGTCCTAATCTTGACCTAATCTTGTCCTAATCTTGACCTAATCTTGTCCTAATCTTGTCCTAATCTTGACCTAATCTTGTCCTAATCTTGTCCTAATCTTGACCTAATCTTGTCCTAATCTTGTCCTAATCTTGTCCTAATCTTGACCTAATCTTGTCCTAATCTTGTCCTAATCTTGTCCTAATCTTGACCTAATCTTGACCTAATCTTGTCCTAATCTTGACCTAATCTTGTCTAAATCTTGACCTAATCTTGACCTAATCTTGTCCTAATCTTGACCTAATCTTGACCTAATCTTGTCCTAATCTTGTCCTAATCTTGTCCTAATCTTGTCCTAATCTTGACCTAATCTTGTCCTAATCTTGTCCTAATCTTGACCTAATCTTGTCCTAATCTTGTCCTAATCTTTTACATGACCTGAATTCTCAGGATGATGATGTTTTATCTCGCTTAACAATGCCAACAGAGAAAAGAGGTTGTCTCGGGGGCAGTTGAGCCGACAGATTCAGATTGTGAGTGGGAGAGCAGCGAGGATGAAGATGAAGATGATGAGGAAGGTGCTGAAGCTAAAGAGGTGAAAGCTCTTGCTGTAAGTACAGCAAGTATGTACTTATGTCAACATCATCGGGAGGAGGGGGGTGGGAAGGGGGCGGGAGGGGGTAAGAGAAGCTTTATGGTGTCTTCTGGGGGTTACGTTAGGGAGTGTTCTGTTGGGCACAAGAAAAAATAGGTTGGTTCATACAAGGTCAGCTATATACGTAAGAGCCAGTCATTTATTTGAGGAATCATGGGTTAATAATATCTCGTAGACCAAGCACAGCTGTATCCTAATATGGTTGACAGACATGTGCCAAAACAAATAGAAGTGTTTTTCACAGGAATTTTGATTGGATGTAGTGACCCACACTCAGACATTTTGATCCCTTCAAAGTTGTCTCACTCTCCCCACAAAAATTCTGCTTGGCCGAAAATAGTTGACCGTAGGCTTAGTGGTGTTTCCAAAAGCACAAGAAATTGCCTCTAATCGGCGCCATTGTCATCATTAAGCTGCTCAGTTATCTGAAGTTACTGAAGGTGAAGTTGAAGTCCTTCCACTCAAACCTCCCAGTAATCGTGGGGCGTTTGTTTTTGCCCTTCTTGCATAGCTGCCTCCCTCCATAAAAACTGTTGAGAAGGCTAAATGAGTTGGAAAAAAGTAGGTATTTGTATGCGGATTAAATTGTTCTGTTTAGTTCAGATGTTTGTGGTTTTCATGGTAATTGTTATCTATGACATCACAATGGTGTGCTGGTGTATGTATGTGTACTTCTGATGCCTTGCTTGTGAAAATGACATGTCGAAAAGTTAGACTTAAAGTTATGTCATATTTGATACGTAAGATAGCCAGGTTGAGTGCAAGAAACATATTGCTTTGGTGAAGGTCAAAGGTCACAAGGGGTCAAAATACAGAAGTTGTAACTCTCACGAAGGGAATCTTGCCTGACCTCAAATTTAGTAAGTTCACCACAGTGATTGTGAGGTCCACTGTTTCTTCAGTCTAACCGTGGATGTCAAGTCATGTGAGGTCAGTGGGGTAAACTTTGAAAAACTGGTTACCATAGTTTCGTAAGAAGAAAGGCTTTGACTGAGATCATACTTATGGTGTGTGGGCTCTAAGTTTAGTACAAGAAGCCCATTTGCTTTTAGCAGAGGTCAAAGGTCATTTGAGATCAATAGGTGTCTAATCTCCCAAACCTTGTAAACACTGTGTATAGGACTTTGAGGTAATATTTTGTGCGTAGCTTCAAATGCAATAGTGTATTCTGTTTTCATAGAAGTCAAAGTTAATTTGAGGTCAGTAGGAGTACGTATGTGCCTAGGTCAACTACTTTGAGTGCCCAAAGCTTTTTGTGTTTTGTGAATGTAACAGTCCTCTCCGTGAACATCATGAAAGTTTTTTTAGAATGTGCAGTAAGAAAACTTTCTCCAGTGTAATGTTCAAAGTTTACATCTGTTTGCCTGAAATGTTAATGTTTCTTTATTTCTATATTCAAACCTACCTAGGAGGAGGTAAAGAGTAAAATTACCATCGTAGACAATGGTAAGTTGTTTTCTTAGTTTCTGTTTTAATTTGGTGACATGTTTTTATTTTGTTGGTGCTTTTGGTAATTTGGTGGTCACCTTGCCGCAATCCTTTTTGCCTTCTGTTTGTGATAGGATCACTGCAGGAGATGAGGCGCCTCACCGTCGTTGTTCAGAAGTAGGTTCGCCTAAATTGTCGGTGGCAAGGGTTCGCAGACCATTTGTCAAAAGTAGACCAAATTGTTGCACTATGTCAGCAAATTCACAAGTACTTGCATGTTCCCTTGGAGCATCAAAATACTCGGACCATCAAGGCTCATGTTTTAATCTGTTCCATATAAACCTGACCCGCACTTTAGTCGGATGTCATCAATTTCAAAGACTGTCGAAGCTTTTATGGACTGAGATTCTCCCTCCATCTGTTTTGTGAAGAGCAAGCTGGCACATTTGTTACCCATTTTGTGACCTGAGGCGAAAAAGAGCAGGTTACCAAATAAGGCATTAAATGAATGAGATCTTCAGGAAAAAGAGAAAAATGATTGAGTAATCTACCATTCTCTTCTGTATACATTGATGTGATGATGGAATTACATATTTGAAGACTTCTAGCTGTTTTATTTCCTCTTATGTTTTTTTTTTAACAAGATACATCGCTTGGTATCATTATCAAGCTATCATCGGAATCTTATTGACAAATTGTTATGACATTACTGGTATTTGGTGTAATTTTTAACAGATTGTGATTACTAACAAAGTGACCTATATATAGTACAAATAATTGTTTGAACACAGGCCAAAATGTGATTTGTGTTGCTGTTATTGCTATTATAGTTCAAGTTGAATGCTTAATCTTTGCTCTAATTTCGTTCTTGGTAATGTGGAGTCTTTTGGTCTTACTCTCGGTGTGGTGACTATAGTTTTACGATCTTTCTTGTTGAAGCCCCAGTCTGAGTAATCACCGGAAATGAAAATTGAACCAAAACTACAGTAGCTTTGTGTGAATTTGAAAACTTGAAGAAGGTTAGGAAGCTTCTAACCTATGCAGCTGTGCCCTCTTAGCTTCTCATCAGAGTAGTTTCTCTCAGAAATATGAACGTTGATTTTCATTTGTTGAACAAAAGTGCAAATGTCTTCCTCGTCATGAGCATGCAACTGTTACATTTCACTTCATGACTTTTTAAAAAGTAGCTTTTGCTCAAGTTTGCAGTTCTTTTGTCCCAAAAATCATTGGACTGATTACATTTTTGTTTGAGTAACGTAAACAAGGCCTCTTCTTGCCGTTCAAATTTGCCGACAAACTTAGGTTGGGACTTGAACTTGCTTTCCAATTTTCTTGTCCATAATGTGATTGATATTCATCTGCTTGCATCCCATTCCTGCACTCCTATTTTTCTGACTAATACTTTTTGTCTTTATTTCCCATATAAAAATCCTTGCTTGGTAGCTGTCAACCTTTTGTAGTATCCCCACTCCTTTAACTGTCCGCTTTAGGTTGCTTGGTACAGCTGATGAGCTGCTGAGCTGGGCAGGTTCTCCACACCTCCCAGCCTGTGGGAAAGGGGCTAAACACTGGGGGACACACTCTCGTCCATCTGTTGGGGACGTTAAATGGCGGTCCCGGGAGCAGGTTTGGGTTTGCATTGGTTTGCATGGGCTTTTGTCTGGTTTCACCCATGCCTCGATATCCTCTGGACACTTGTCGAAAAGAGTAGGCGAATCTGGCCGGTGTTCTTCCACGATCAACATGGTATAGGGTCCTTGATGAGCCCATATGGGGCTTCCTGATCCTTAACTTTTAAATTCAGAAAGAAAGACCAGAGCATAATCCCAGATGTCACTGTTTTTCTGTGATGGCAGACATCTTGATAGTAAATAGTGTTCCTCCACAGAGACAGCGTCGTGGCTTTAAGAAAAAAACAAAAAACCTGTGACTGTGGTACTGATGGTAATGTCATGTTTGTTATCCCTTCCTACATTCCTTGCCGCTTTCAAATGGAAACAAATTTTGACATTGATAGATATAAAGCAAAAGGGAAGTGTCATCATTTGCATAGATTAACTATAATGTAATCATTACTGTTGTGCTTTCATTGCTTTAATATCTTTTTTAGGGGGGTTCTGTGAAATGGAGACAATCAAGTGTTTTGCCCGAGGAGTAAATTCGGCGTTTGTGCGTCATGTTTACTTGTTGACCTGGCTCCTAACTACTTCATACTTTTGAAATTTATACTGTTATGTTAATATTTTGAATGTGGTGAATGTTTGTTTCACGGCAGACAACAAGAAAGGTATACCGGAATTTTGGCTGACAATATTCAAGAATGTCGATCTTCTGGCAGAAATGATCCAAGACCACGATGAACCAATTTTAGCACATCTTGAAGACATCAAAGTCATCTTCCAAGAGGGACCAGAAATGGTGAGCATATGCTGGTTATTCTCTAGGTTGACCTATCACTGAGTTGACTTGTGAGGTAACCATAAAGTGACCACCCTCTTTCCTGCACACATTTAGAAATGCACCCTATCTTAACTTAGATCCAGTTGGAACCTGATTTTGCCACACTTTACTTGCAACCGGCTGGATTGGACTTTTACAATGCCTTAAGAAATTAAGAGTTGTTAAGGGTTTCTTATGTTTCAAAGTACAACATCTGAATGAACTGATCCTATTGACTTGGCACAAGATTAATTGCACTTCCTGAACTTTAGTCACTTCACAAATGTTAACAAATTCTGTTGGGTGTTGTTGTAATTAGTGGTAGTATCCTTATTTTATGTGCCAAAGAATGGAATATCGTTAGAAAGTTGCAGTATACTTTGCAGCCATTTTATGAACTTAACAAGCACATCAGTTCAGAACTTTATGAGATAGCTCTGGCACTTTGTGGTATCGTCGCCTGGTCAGACAATTGTCCGACCATATTCAGTGCATCCCTACACACATTTGGCTTGCATAAAACTGTTAAACAAACCCATAGGCATCTCCATTCGGATTCCAGACATAGCTGGCTACAGTAGTGCATACAGTATCACTGGTAAAGGTGGTTCCTTCAGGGCATCACTGGTGATAATTGTGCACGATTCCATCTGTGGTTACAACAATGCATTGCTATTTATTATAATAGTGCCATACTGGTTTTTGTGGTGCATACAGAACAACATCACAGGGTTGTGATTGTGGATATACAGCGTCACTGGTTATGACTGCACCGAGCAACAGTGGTTATTGGCAGTGGTTAGATCACGTCACTGGTTACATGGCAGTACACACAGAACAGTACCTACAGAACATCACTGGTTATTACTGGGGATATGCAGCACCTCAGTTTATGACGGGGTATTGCTGGTTATTATAGTGTAATATACTGTAATACTGTTTACGTTGGTGCATGCAGATGATTGTGCATAGTATTACTACGAATTGGTGTAGTCATTAGCAATTATGTTATCCTAGTGAGTCCTTTTTTTGTATGAGGCCCCTATCCCTGTGACAGTTTGGTGGCTTAGGTCACGTCGGTTGTAGGCTTCAGTCACATCGTTCCTCGGTTCTGCTGATGAACCTTTGCTACCTCTTTGAGACTTCCAAAGGAGAGTTTACCCATGACCATCTGGGATTATCCCCCATTATTGATTCCTTGCCGAAGGCAGAAGGAATTTATGCGATGGTGATGTCGTGTGTGTGTGTGTGTGTATGTGTGTATGTGACACTTCTTGTAAACACGATATCTCAAGAAGAGTAACCATGACTGATGTCATACTTGGTGTGTGGGTTGGTCATATTGAGTAGAGGATCCCTATTGTTTTTGGTGGAGGTCAAAGGTCATTTGGGGTCACCAGAGGTCAAAATGTGAAAACCTTGTAAACACGATATCTCAAGAACAGTAACTGTGACTGATGTCATACTTAGTGTGTGGGTTGTTCATATTGAGTAGATGATCCCTAATGTTTTGAGTGGAGGTCAAAGGTCATTTGAGGTCACCAGAGGTCAAAATGTGAAAACCTTGTAAACACGATATCTCAAGAACAGTAACTGTGTCTGATGTCATACTTAGTGTGTGGGTTAGTCATATTGAGTAGATGATCCCTATTGTTTTTGGTGGCGGTCAAAGGTCATTTGAGGTCACCAGAGGTCAAACTGGAAAAACCTTGTAAACATAATATCTCCAGAAGGGTAACTGTGACTGATGTCATACTTACTGTGTGAGTTGGTTATATTAAGTAGATGATCCCTATTGCTTTTGGTGGAGGTCAAAGGTCATTTGAGGTCACCAGAGGTCAAAATGTGAAAACCTTGTAAACACGATATCTCAAGAACGGTAACTGTGACTGATGTCATATTTGGTGTGTTTGTTGGTCATATTGAGTAGATGATCCCTATTGTTTTTAGTGGAGGTCAAAGGTCATTTGAGGTCACCAGAGGTCAAAATGTGAAAACCTTGCAAACACGATATCTCAAGAACGTTAACTGTGTCTGATGTCATACCTGGTGTGTGGGTTAGTCATATTGAATAGATGATCCCTATTGTTTTTGGTGGCGGTCAAAGGTCATTTGAGGTCACCAGAGGTCAAACTGGAAAAACCTTGTAAACACAATATCTCCAGAAGGGTAACTGTGACTGATGTCATACTTACTGTGTGGGTTGATCGTATTAAGTAGATGATCCCTATTGCTTTTGGTGGAGGTCAAAGGTCATTTGAGGTCACCAGTGGTCAAAATGTGTGAACCTTGTAAACATGATATCTCAAGAACGGTAACTACGACTGATGCCATACTTGGTGTGTTTGTTGGTCATATTGAGTAGATGATCCCTATTGTTTTTAGTGGAGGTCAAAGGTCATTTGAGGTCACCAGAGGTCAAAATGTGAAAACCTTGCAAACACGATATCTCAAGAACGGTAACTGTGTCTGATGTCATACCTGGTGTGTGGGTTAGTCATATTGAATAGATGATCCCTATTGTTTTTGGTGGCGGTCAAAGGTCATTTGAGGTCACCAGAGGTCAAACTGGAAAAACCTTGTAAACACAATATCTCCAGAAGGGTAACTGTGACTGATGTCATACTTACTGTGTGGGTTGGTCATATTGAGAAGATGATCCCTATTGTTTTTGGTGGAGATAAAGGTCACTTGAGATCACCCTGAGTCAAACTGTAAACACATTGTAAACACAGTATCTCTAGAAGGGTAAGTGTGACTGATGTCATACTTGGTGTGTGGGTTAGTCATATTGAGTAGATGACTCCTATTGTTTTTGTGGAGGTCAAAGGTCGTTTGAGGTCCCCCGAGGTGACAATTTTCTAGCACATTATCTCCAGAAGAGTAATGTTGACTGATGTCATACTTGATGTGTAGGTTCCCCATACTGGGTAGGTGATCCCTATTGCATTTAGTGGACGTCAAATGTCATTTGAGGTCACCAAAATAAAGGTTATTTGGGTTAAAGGCTTATTAATGTGGTGTTTCAAGACCAGCAACTGCAGTTGATCTCATTTGTCATGTGAATAATTCATGCTTGTTATAATATAACCATGTGGCAAGGAATCACAAAGCCTTTTGGCTTTCTGGTTTTCATTCTGCTTGGAAAGCACCAGAAAGCTCTCAGAGAGGAGCGTAATCCCGATAGACCAGGAATCATGACGGTGACGTCATCGACGGTGATATTATCCGATGTATCTGATTTTTCTTCCAGGGATTTACGTTGGAATTTTACTTCACACCAAATGAGTATTTCAACAACAGAGTTCTAACAAAGAGGTATGAAATGAAGTCAGAACCTGATGAAGGAGATCCATTTAGCTTTGAAGGACCAGAAATTGTTGGAACCAAGGGGTAAGTGATACAGGAAGAAGTGGTCATATTTATTTAAAGATAAATGCTCCAGTTTTACGATAAATGTTCCAGTTTTACAGATGAAAATTCATGTTTTGAAACCAATATTTATCAATGCGGTTATAGATCATTCAAAATTGTAAAGCTGGGTAGAAGCTGCCTCTGTGAGAAATATGTTTCTCACTAATAGAAAATTGAGTATTTGTTGCTCTAGAATAATTTGTTGACCCAAAATTAAAAAAAAATCAAATGTTGCATCTTCCGTAACTCACGTGTGGCTTTAGTTTTGAAAATACAAAACTATTGCTGTTCATCGGTCAGGCTGAATGGGTTAACAGTGATCAAAGCCATTTTCCTTTTACGCGGCATCGGTGCGCTCGAAATGCACTTTTTGCATCAAAGCAAGTTTAAACTTACACGACGAAATGTCTTGTCATAAAATTTGTCTGGTTTTTCTGAATTTTGTCACCAGTTGTAAAATAGACTGGAAGAAAGGCAAGGATGTGACAGTGAAAACCATCAAAAAGAAGCAAAAGCTGAAAGGCAAGGGTACCACCAGGATGGTGACCAAGACTGTAGTCAACGATTCCTTCTTTAATTTCTTCAAGCCACCAGAAATTCCAGAAGATGAGAATGAATTGGTAAGGCTCTGAATTTCGTTTCTGTCCTCTGCCATCTGTCGTAAATGCAGGGTGCAAAATAAATCTTCAGAGAGGGCGTGGCATATATAATCCCGGAAAAAAAGGTACACTGATGACACAGCACAGCAGCATTTTGTTCCAGTTTAGTATCAACGATAGACTTTAAACTGCACGTGCAGAAACTCAAACATGCTACAGAAGTCTATCGAAATTGCATTTCTTTGAAATAGAGGAGAGAAAAGTAAGATAAAAGAAATCAGTTAAATTTGACCTTTTTTTTTTTGATGCAGAAAACAAGTGCATCTGTATAATTGGTCTGAAGTCTTTTGTCAGTACTGGTGGCTGGGTCACCATCTGCACAACAAAGGGGACGTGTTGCCGTCACTGAGGTCCGTTTTCAGGGACATTTTGGTACACACAGAGGGCGTGATCACTTTTTGCTCGTAGTGCTGTTGGTTGTTCAGAGCCCTGCTAGATGTCTTTCAGCTATGTGCTTTCGCACTATTAACTTCTCTTCTAGGAGCCACTGGGATGTTGCCATGGAGACTGCATTTTGCAAGTTACAACTGAAGACACAGCACCTGCTGTTTGCTTGTCCTCCATTAACACACAAACAGATGAAAATCTTCAGAGCGGTCTTTGTTGGGAGAAGGAAGATGGGGTGCATTAGGGGAGGGTGGTGATGAGGTCTGTGGGGTTACATGTGGGGGGTCTGGAGAAATTCTGATCAGGTCAAGATGGTTCTTTTCCATTGTGACATTGGATAGACTATCAGGCACAGTTGAACTGCGTATCTTGCTTAGGCACCTAAGGAAGCATCTCATTTCAAGTTGATACACTGTTTTGGTAACCAGAGTATGTAGGGAAAGGAGTGGATCAGCTACTGTGGGTTAAAAACCTGTTGGAAATTACATTGTTTGTACTATTTTCATTAATAATTCATCGATCTCTTTTGCAAAGGATGAGGAAACGGAGCAGTTGTTGAGTTCAGACTTTGAAATCGGTCACATGATCCGGGAGAGGATAGTACCGAGGGCGGTGTTGTACTTCACAGGCGAGGCCATCGAAGATGACGAGGTTAGTCCATGTCATGATTTCTTCTCTGTGGAAGTGCCTTCTTTACTTTATAAATGGCTGCTAAAACAACAAATTAGGAAACATCCAATTGCATGCAGTTTAACCCTTTCACTGCCACTTTCGAAATATTACGTATCCTGGCAAGTTTCCATTCACCGCCATGTGCGTACTGTCACGTAAGATTTCAACATCTCTCTTTATGTAGTTGGCTGAAAAGGGTAGTGACTTAGTAATGGACACTGGCCGTGAAAGGGTTAGGTAGAGAAAAAGGAAAACCAAAGCTTGAACAGAATGTTAATCAGTGTTGCGATGGATGTTTTTTTTCTTTTGCTTCTTTTCTCTTTTGGTGGCATGCAGTAAAAGTTCTTTCTCTGTTTTCAACCAGACTTTACTCTTAAAATGGGCAATTTGCAAATGTGGCCTTAAATTATCATTACCTAAAGTGGTGTGCAAATTTTTTTATGATGCCTTGACTATTTTTACCAGTCATATATAAGCTGGGTGAAGTTACAACACAAATTGAACAATTGGTCTCTTGTTGTTCCTGTAATCACCATTGGATTGATAAGAGTAATGACTTTATCAGGAAATTTCTGCCCAACTGGAATCATTAGATGCTGCAGTACTGATTTTGGTTGACACTGGCTGATAAAAATTTTTGTTGATCCATAAATTTGGGAACAACTTCTAGCAAAATTTAAGCTTGTGTAGTGTACACACAGTTCTTCCACAAAACTTCCATTGCATTGGTTGCATTTGTCGACAACATTCTTTACAATTTGCTTCAAAGTTTCAAGGTATTTTATCAATATGAAACCATCAACTGTTTTCAAGGGAGAACGTTTTGTCGAAACTGTAGTCGTTGCCACGCAGCTGTTTTCTATGGCACCGCTAGGAGTAAGAGTTGAAACAATGTTTGGAAAAAAAAACAGTATGGAAGATGCTTCAGACTATGTGCATGTGCATGTGCATGTTTACTTTGTGCATGCAGTAAATATATCTTGTAGTATAATTTACTCACTATTTTTTACCTATTTAGGAACAACTTTTTTTTTTTTTTTTATGGGAGGAGGTTGTTATCTTAGCGATCATTGTGTCTGATTTTGTTTACTCGGATTTCGATGTTGTTGTTTCACATTGTGCTCATTTCATGTGAGGAGTAAAATGATACTGGTGAACTATCAACATAACCTCATTGTGTGTTGCTGTGGTGTTGTGTCATAGACTTAAACGTTATGGATTCATCTTCAGTGGATGCTGGGAGAGGCAGCTTGACTTACAATATTTTATCTGAACTGTAACGTTGGTCTAGGAGATGGACCAGAGGTTACTGCTAACGGTATGGATCAATGGAGAGGTATTGCAGCGGAAATCCTGAATGTTAGGGATTGTTCACAGTGCTATGAAATGAACCGTGTCACAAGCAGTCCTCAGTTTGGCCCGAAACACCATTGTTGATGTCAGCCAGGTTACAGGAGAAAGTATGTGTAGGAAACTTAAATTCCAATTCCTTTTATTCTAAGCAGTGCAATATGTAAACTGCACTGATGACATTTGCAGTTTTTATTTTAGCTTCATACCAGCACACTGGTTTGAGCTATTGCGATCACATGGCATCAATCTATCTGTCTGTCCACAATTGTTCAAAATGCTTCTATTACTTTCTTTTGTTGATTTGTCTGAAACTTACACTCAGTGTTCGTTGGATGGTGGACTGTTTAAGGTGTTCAGGAAGTTTTGGTCCAAGGTTCCATTTTATGAAATTCTACAAAATGCTTCTCCTCCTACAGATGTTATTGTATAATGTTGATGGTTTGTCACAATCATGCTCTCTAATGGTCCCTTCAGGGTGTTTTGGGATTTTGAGTCCTACTATGGACCCCATGTGGGGCCAATGGTGCATCATGAAAAATTCTGTTGGAACTGCTTCTCCCATATGCTTCGGTGAATTTATGTTTAACTTGAATGCAATGTGGTAGTATGTCTGGGGTGTACACAAAACGCTCAGTCCAAAGTCCCATGTGGACCCTATGTCACATTTTAGGAAATTATGCAAAGTTCTTCTCGTACATATTCTCTTGTACAATGTTGGTTTGTCATAATGGTACTCTGCTAGTGGTTATCTTAGGGTCTTCATGAATTTGTAGTCTATGGTTCCATGTGGACCCTGTGGCCCATTTTATGAAGTTCTGCAAATTGTCACTTCATTTTCTGGTGACGTGCCCATTTTAAATGTCATACACATCTCACATTTCCCTATCGTGCATGAATGATAATAGAGTAATGGGACAGTGTCAGTTGGTGTATTGACTGAAATGCTATATTGCCCTCAGGTTTGTTGGCCAGTATGTGGACATTAAAGGGGCACTTTCAGTTGTGTCATGATCATCACTTAGGCTTCACAAACCTGTCAAGTTTCTAGTGACAGATCAATGGTCAACTAAGAGGGCCCCCATTATGACTCACATACAAATGGCCATTAATGAGTGAGCAGTTTATGATTTAAATTGGTTTTCTAAAACTTTTGACCATTCACTTTTCCAAATTAGTACTAATTCATATACCCACAGACAGTACAAACCATTAAAAAGATAATAAAACTTTATAAGATTTCATAATTATTGGATGTGAATAGTGATGTTATCAACATTGTTATTTGGTAGTACCCATCAAAGCTTTCACAACTTAATTTATTTACAAAGATCAAACTTCTCCATTGCTGGTGCTTTAGTTTATGAATTTCTGAAAATTGTGCAGCGCCACAGATTCTCTTGTACAATGTTGATGATTTGGTATAATGATACTCAGTTAGTGGTTTCTATGATTTAACATAATGATACATAAATGGTACCTTCAGGGTGTTGAGGTATGAGCTTCTGCACCGATGGTGCTCTAGTTTAAGCTGTTGTGCCAATGTTTGTGTAACTCAGTAGGCTAAACTTGTATGACTTCTACTCTCAATATGTATTTTTTAAATGTCTGCTGGCACTATCCCGCTCTTCAAACAATTCAGTGCTTGGTATGAATCTACTTAAGTTGTAGGCAATTACCTGGCATCTGTATTCTAAATATTTTTTTTATGGACCCATTATTGCATTTGTGTAATTATCTGTAATTATCTGCTGGAACACCAAATCTTTCAGATAAATCAAGTCCCCCGCTCCTTGTGACACTCTGCAAATTGTCGCTAATTTCCAAAGGATGTCATCTGATAAATGATTTCAATACAAAGTGTATTCGGACCAGGATTGGAAGGAGGCGAGTTTATTATCTGGCTTATTCCAGATTGATAGCAGCTATCTGAGCGAGTCTCTCTATTAAGCTTTCGATGTGTAGGCTGATAATAGCTGAAGACGTCTTATAGGACACTCCATACCCTCTCTCCACCACCCATTTTATGATCAAAACAGAAGAGTTCTCAAACAGCAATGACAAGCAACATCCATAATGACAGAAAAAGAGCGAAGATATTACCAACAAACAAAACAAAAAGGTAAACGTTACGTAATATATGTTTTCAGATGTAGAGAGTGTCCGCTCATTCTGGAGAATTACGTGTTGGTGGCGCTGGTAAGAGCTGTTTGTGCAGATGGATCATCCCAGGATGTAGTAATGGTCTGTTACCACTGACCTTTGACCTGCAGCATCTTGGGCAAAACCACCTGAATGTGTGCTATGAACATATACTTCTGGGTCTTTTTGCTAAACTCGTTTTCTCTACCAGTATCTCAGCTATGCCATAGAATTTACTATTGATTTCAGATGCTTTCTGCCAGAGTAGGCGACCGTGGTATGTGATTTGTGCATCCATAGGTGCTTCAGTGAATGTTCCTGCGTGCTTTGGGTTTTTCCTGCATTCGGTGATAATTCACTGTTTGTAATCTTCATGGCCCTTCTTATCCAATAGCGGTAGTCCATTCTGAAGAAGTTATTTAAAATAGAACTTGCTGCCCGTAATCCCAGAGAAAATTGCTACGTTGGTGGCACACCTGACAGAAGTCCTAGCCCAATCCTGATCTTTTATGGGATGGTTTGGTCTTCCAATTAGTTTTGGAGCTTCTCCCTAATGCCTAAACTGCATTTTTGCATAAGTTTGGTCTAGATACAGTAACTCCTCCGAAACTTTGCGGTTCTGGATTCAGCAAAGAAGGTACAATCTACTGGAGCTGTCTGGTTGACGTGGAATATCAGCTGAGCATACTTTGGCTTTGTACACACCCAGTTCCACTTGTTCCTCCAGACCCTTCAAGTTGAGCTCATGTTGATCATTTCTGACAAACATGACTGATTGATTACTGGCAGATTTCCAAGTCTGAAACTGACAGTACTTTGAATCATATCTGTTACTTATCTGTCACAGATGAAATTTGACGTAAGCAACCTCTCGACGTGTTTGCTTAGGCTTTATGGAGGAATAAGTGGAAAGGACACCCCCCACCCATGACTGTCGTGTATGAAGTTCTTGAGGCTTTATTTTGAGTCATCATTTTCTCTTTCTGTTAAATCTTACACCAGGATTGGCTTTGTGACAAAATTTTAACAAAGCACTTTTGGTCTCCACTCCCGTTTTGACTTTAGGGAGCCAAAGTACTCTTGGTGCGAGACTCTGATGGTGTTTTGGAAGAGTTTAGCCACGATTGGGCCTTTGAAACACCAGAAGTAGCAGAGAAATCGCCGAAAAGACCGAGAAGACGAGAAGAGAGTATGGCAGGGGACGGGAATGTGAACAGTCAAAGGTCCAAAGAGAGCCAGAGGTCTGAAATGGGAGAATTCAGAGAAACTCTACAGAAGATAGAGCAGCGAATCACATCTTTAGAGTCAGTTGTGAGTCGGGGACACTGTGAAGTAAAAAATATGTTGTCCAACATCACGTCCATGATTCGACCCGCGAAGAATTACGCCACACTCCTCTTTGAGAGCACGAGTATTCCGAATCAGAATGGAGCCGTTATGAGACCTCCCAAAGTTGCCCACTTGGGGGAGCCGTCGACATCGGCAGTCTCGCATCCCGTACCAGCCTCACCGCCTTCACCGACTTTACCTCCATCAACATCAAGTCCCCCCCATTCACCTTCTCAGCCTCCATCCAAACGAGAAAATGAAACAGAGGATGCCTCACTTCTCCTCGTGGACGCAGGAGCAGCTCCCCTACAAAGCTCTCTTCCACCACATGTGCTGCATTCTATGCTGGTGAATGCCACGCAGCCGACGACGGTGGCACGGAAACTGACAAAGTATTTATTCTCAGAGCAGGAGATGACAACGTGCAACAGCAATGGTACCCGTGGGAAACCGCCCCTCCCCCCGGAGCGCATGGCGGTCCTCCGGGAGGAACTGTTCCAAATAACTAGAACCCCGCCAGCCCGGAGACCGTATGTGTGGAGGAAGGCCACACTCGCAATAGACTCTATGCTAAGGTCACAGAGACAGTACAAGAGAAAGAAATTATCAAATTCAACTGAATAACTTTTGTTTTCTTTGTTTGTTTTTTATTGAAAAGTTTCCTTTTGTTCTGAGGGGGGGACTTGTAAATCACAATTTAGTAGTTTGTAAGGGGAGTACATTGTAAATACGTCACCACTTAAAGGTGATTGGTTGCCTCATTTGTACCCTGTGTGATGTCATTCTCCTCGTGATAACTCGCAGCAGAGTACCAGGCAGCAGAGTACCAGGTTATGGTTGGTACTCTTTGCAGTTAGCGATGAAATGCTGAAGATGCATGTGTGTACTCTGTGTACTGCTCTGCTATAACAAAGAACTGTTGACTGTACATGTCTACAAGAGTATCTGAATAAGAGTAATTGTAAAATAATCACATTTTCAGGAAGTTATCAAGAAACTGTTGCCACTGTAATATTAACCAGAAGATCAAATACCTTTGATTTACGCTATTGAGAGCCGTTTATAAAATTACCACTCATACTTATTCTTTCCCAATATTTTCCTTATGAATTCTTGGTTTTAATGAAAAAGCAATCATTAATGATGGCATATAGTATGAATGTGTGTTGGTATGTCTCTCTGTGTGAGTGTAGCTTGGCAACCCAGTTTCTCAAGAACTGCTTGTACGGCCCGCTCTCTTGTATTAGTCAATTTTAATTTTTGTGTTACCGTTTTACCTTAGTGAAATTCCTGCTTCTCTGTGTGTAAATTAAAGGCAGCAATTTGCCCCCGTATTTTTTTTAATTGGGTAAAAATCATGGAAATTGGGTTGCAGCAGGGAAAATGACGAAATTAGCAACTTGAGGCAAAAACTAACACTTTAAAGAGTTGAAAATAAATCATTTGTACAGCGAAACTTGAGTATTTTCGTCACTATTTTCAAACCAGGGACATGTTCTACGATTTCCATATAACCCACCAAAGATGTGAGCATTCGACGATCAAGTTTGTTATCCTCCTGTCAGGTGTTCACAGCTATACTAACACAGTGAGGATATGTATGCTGTAAATGTAGGCTTAGACAACACGAGGAACACCCTTACACCACTTGTGTCGGAGAATCTTGATCGCACTTTCAGATTGACTCAAGTCTCCGGTTCTTGTGGATGAAGCGTCTAAAATATTGCAAAATTACAATTTCAACAGAAATGCATGCGCATTTAGAAAACAGATTATGAAACAAAATTGGGCATTAGCAAAATGGTCACTTCCTGTCTGTGGCATTTACAACTGTGAGTAGCTAGGCCACTGTAGATTTCATCATTTGTAACAAAAATCTTTATTTTTCTTTATTGTGTTATGAGCTCATAAAGAAACTCAAACTGTCAAAATAATTTTAGTTTTGCCTCTTTCTCAAAACATACTAAAAGCTTAATACAACATTTTTGATTCTAACCAACTAAAGCTTTGCTTCGTGTGATTTTTTTTATGTTTATTTGAAGTCAATATATCGCAGACAAGCCACTTTAATGAAACCACAAAATAATTAAATCACAAGATAATGTAATAAACTGTTAAAAAATGTATCTAGCTCCACTTATTGACTGTGTGGGGTGCATATGGTTCCTATATATCTCTGTTTGTGGCATTGTTTTCATTTGAAAATGTTTTCATTGAAAAAAGTGAGTAGTTTTGTGAGCATTGCAGAGAATCATTTGATCCTCTCAGCTGTGTCAATGTAGGAAAGGGAAAACTTTTGAAGAACTTTTGAAGAGTAGGGGGATTTTCCTTTTACAAAAGGAAGGAGAGTGCAAACAAAAGCAGAGTGCAAAGTCACTTTGGAATTCTCTTCAACCCATTAACAGTGGTAGTAAAATATCGTAACTCTATCCCACTGGGAAATTAATTCCAGCAAAAATGTCTTTTTTCCATAAATTTCATTTAAACACTGGAAAAAGATAATGCTCCGTAAAGATTTAACCCCAAAATGTGTGATCACCTTTTTTCTCTTTTTTAATGGAACTACATGCCAACGACAGTGTCTTATTTGTAGGGTTCTCTCTAAATTACTTGCCTTCTGCAAAAACCCTTTCTATTCCTCATTGTCTGAGTTACAGTCTGATTCGAAATTCAAATCAAATAAACTCTGCAAAGATTCTTTAATCAAGAAGTTTTGCTCCTATGAAATAGAGAAGGCCATTGAAATTTGAAAGAAATATACCCACGTGATTCCTGCAGTGGTAAATTGTAAGTAGCGCAGCATGTTCTGTAACAAGCCCTGATTCCACATACTTGACCAACATCTCAATACAAAGACTTAACAACAGTCCCGAGAAATAAGCGAACAGATAACAGGGCTGGAACATTCGCTGTGTACACGAGCAATCATACCAGGGTGTGTCAAAGCCACCGGTTGTTGCAGTTTGGTGCATATTTTATAAGACCAGTATACGCGTCCAATACGCAGCGTGCGATGGTTAGGACATGACAAATGTACTCATCATACGCACAGTTCACTGGTTTAGGACATCATTTAATGCCGTGCCGTTATTTCTCAAGCTAGTAATTGGAAGGTGTAATGCAGCATCGGCTGGAAGTTACGAACATGTAACCTAAGATAAAAATGAACTGCTCATCTGCTTCAAATAGGTAGAAAAATACGGACGACTTAAACGTCCAAACAGTGTCAATCTTCAATATTGTTGTGCTACCACTGAACAGCTTTTGAAAATCTCCTTTGAGGTACTGTTCCTCAAGCAGCCAGTGTGTTACTTCCACTGAATTGACCCTTTACATAAACGACCGTTATTCGTTAATCTGTTGGTTGGGCTTTCCACGAATGTCAAGGCTTTTTTTTTTTATCAAACTTGATGACAACCGTAGATTCGTCGTCAAGAAGTGAGTTGACGAACGTCGTTGAAGGGCTCCCCCGCAAAGTTTCATGGAATCACAATTAACAATGCAAAATACTGCTGATGCGTCATGTACTCCTCATGTGTAGCAAGGTGTTGCAAATTTGCATTTCCTGATTTTGATGTGGCTGTCAAGTTCTCAAATGTTGCTGTTTATACCTTCTCGACTGTCGCAGGAAACGGAGAAAGAACTGTCATTTGCATGATTTGATCACATGTTTGTCGGAAAGTTGTGCTTCCCTTTTGGTGTGGTGCACTGCATTCGTGGGTGCACCACACTATGGTGGTGTGTCCTCAGTTATGTGTGTGTTTGCCGTATATATCTATAACTGACTGGTTATTGGATGGAACTTGTGGAATTTGGATGGAATTTGGATGGAACTTGTGAAGATGTTTGAAGAAACCCCCCCACCAAGAATTGATACGGTTGTATGTTAGTCAACCTTGAGATTCGACTGGTAAATGAATGATAGTCCACAAGGTCCCCAAACTACCACCACAAGAGGGGAATATTCAATAACAATCATGTCTATAGAATTTTCCCAGTAAACGCAATTCTCACTTTGCCTACGACAACATTGAAATTGTAAAACATTTTAGGATCAATATTACATTGGATATGACCGTATGAATTAATTCATAATCACTTCGTGATGACCTTTATGTTGCACAATGATTTTTGTTTGCTCTTGCTTTTGTGTAATTTCTGCATCATATCTTGTCGGCCTTTTCAAAATGTTCGATCTCTTCCAACGATCTGTAAATCACGAAGACACTGAGCAGATGGATTGATATTTTTGACATTATCGTTGATTTTGCAAAGAATAATTGTTCTTTCGTCTGGACTACCTTTTAAGTTGCACTGCATGAATAGTCCTCATTTGTTTAGAGCAACTTGACTGTGTACGTGTGTATCCGTCTGTGTGTCTATGTGTCTGCATTCTGTGTCTTCCTCAATCTGCCTCTCTTACATATTCTCTTTCTTCTTCGATGTCATGATTGCAATTTTATAAAGGATCTGAAAAAAGTTCCTATTCAAAACTCTGAGAGGTTATCACTTATCATCGGAATTCAATGTTTCCTTGAGGGAAGCATAGCTGAAAATATGCAAGCTTATTTGATTTACTTTCTGGTCACTCATGTTTGAAAAGGTAAAACGCCTCTTATTCCATGATCACCTTCAGATGAACCCTTCACTTTTCATGACATTTAACCTTAAAAATATCTTCTCCCTCCTCCCAGTATGAAGACGAAGCAGAGGAGGATGACGCCGAGGGGGAAGACGACGAGGATGAAGAGAATGACCCGGATTACGACCCATCCAAGGTGAGCAGAGATTCTTCCAAAGTGAGCAAGGACCAGTAGGTGCAGTGTCCGTAGGAGTTACATCCGGATGGATTGAACGTGATTCTCTTGCATGTTTGTTTTTCTTCTCGGTGCACTCTTTTAAAACTTCTCTAGTTTGTGTCAAGGGTTTTATTCCCAAGTGGAAGATCGAGCAAATGAGCGCTTATGATTAGGTCGGTGTTTTACATCTTGCACTGTTCCAAATTAATTGCAAGCGACCGTCAAATGTTGTGGAGATGTTAACCCGTTCTTTTCAGTTTGTATTG
Source organism: Stichopus chloronotus (assembly GCA_021234535.1). NCBI lineage: Eukaryota > Metazoa > Echinodermata > Holothuroidea > Aspidochirotida > Stichopodidae > Stichopus > Stichopus chloronotus. The sequence continues at coordinate 16,127,402 of CM037847.1, forward strand.
TGACAAGTAATTAAGGAAGGGAGTCAATTTTTGTGGGGTACATGTAACCCTGTAAGATGTGTGAAAGAAGTGAAGTGGTAACCCTATAAATTTTGGGTATGTGAGGCTCTATGGTAGAACCGATGATGATGTAGTTGCTGTGAGAGCTTTGCTATTCTTTTTAAAGTGGGTGGTTAGGTATTGCGATATGATATTGGGCTTATAGTCCGCCTGTCAAATATGCTAGTAAAATTTGACATACTTTCATGCCATTCTTGTCTTAAATTCTGATATATTTTGTTGATGTGTGGATCTTCTGTGTGTCACAGTATTGACTGATATTCTGTGACATGATTTGGACTTACAGTGGCCATGCAATATGTGAACAGTTGCCGTGGTGGCCTACGCCATAGCGACATTAAAACGAGTAAAGAATGAATGGCAAATTACAGAAATGTGCATCTACTCTATTTGAAAGTCAGACATCCACCGCAACATATCTATTTAAAAAAAACTTTGTTGTGTATCTCTTGATGAAGTAATTTATGTTTCTAACATCATCAGCTTGGAGAATGTTTTTAAGGCACGGAGGTCAATGAAATGTTTATCCTGGTATTTTTATTTTTTTTTTGTCATAGCTTCCTTTTTGACCACCTAATCATTATGGACTTTACTTTCATAGTCCTGGTGCCGCTGTTACCCTTGTTCACCATTTTGTAACCTCCCTTTGGTTTCCTTTCACTTACTGCTGCCTTCTGTTATCATGTTTGCAACAACCCAACTGTGTTGGATTGACCCCTACATTTTCAAATTCCTAGCATCCCCCCTTCCATCCACACCAGGCCTCTCCAGCTCTCATCAATACATTTCTTTGTATTAGCATCTTTTCTTCTCATTCCCAGAAAAAGCCATTCAGGTTTGAGTTTTACATGAGAATGAAGTATCTTGTTACCTATTCATTACCATCAGTTACCTCTCATATGTTTACCTCTAGTTACCTCATTCCTGATGCATCCCTTTTCTGTTTTGCTTGTATTTTTTTTTTTTATCACAACAGGAGAAGCCACCAGAGTGTAAATCTCAGTGATGTATCTTCAATCCTCAGACCAGAGGGAGGGAGAAAGAAAGGGATTGCATTTCAAACATCCTAGATGCACTCTGCAGCAACTTTAAAGGGCTTTGTCCGAAGATCTACCAATCCGGCCCCTTGTATCCATTCTTTTTGTATTATTTTTCTTATGGGGGTTAATGTTCTGAATAGATTCACTCCTCCTGATTCAGAAAACTTGACCAGTTACTCTACATGTGAAGCCTTACTCGCCACTTTGGTGTTTCAGGGTCAGATTAAATGCTACTGAATATTCAGCGGCTGGGACATCATGAACAAACAACAGAAAGGAGAGCAACCTCCGAAGTGCCAGTCTTGGCAAGATGCCAGGTTTGAACTTGTAACACTAAAGGAAGGATAGTTTTAAGATAGTTTTAAAAACTAGGGAAGACCCATTTAGAACCGGTGTTTGGTTTCAGTTAATAATGCAGACAGTAGGGTTTTCCCCATGAAGAGTTGTTGGAATTAAAATATCTGAATATTTTTGGATGCAGTTTTTCAGGAAATTGTGGAAAATACAACAGCAGCAAAAAGAACCCTTTTGTAAGGAGTCTAAAAAGCAAGAAGAATTGTTTGAATTTTCAAAAATGATTTTTGCATCATTTGTAAACTCTGCAGAGGACGTCACCCAAACCATATAAACTAACTATTCATGAATTGTAATGAATTGCAAAAAGCTAAGAAACTTTGTGATTTGTGATTATCAAGACCCATGTTGAATGCATAAATGTTGGTAGTAGGATGAGGATCCGCAAATTGTATTTTCGAGTCCATTGAGTAGACGGTAGAGTGAATCATCATCCATTCCTATTTTTCAAATGATACGTTGCCATGGTTACTGAGACCACAGTTGTCAGCAGGTGATACACAAACAGCAATGTGTCAGACCTCGGAGGTAATTTGAGCTTATTATTGTAATATGTAATCTTGTATTCAGTGTTTACATGATGTTGTGTCAGTTTAAAACTTTGTTTAGTCATAATGTATTTTGAAAAAAAAAAAAAATTATTATCGTTTTAATTTCCCACCAAGCAGTCCATCAGGAAAGTAAAGGATCATGCCACGATGTATTGGCCTTCCATCCGTAATTCTGGGGCAGGTTATTTGATACTCTGTTTCACCCCAAATGGATTGTGGTATATTGGCTGACAAAAATTTTGAAGAAATACAAGCAGTGGGCAAAATGCAGTCTGCCAGCTAATTGGTATTAAACACTTTAGCAGCAAATTACTTCATTCAATTAGTTTTGTTTATATCCCAACCTTATCAATATTTGTATTTTTTTTTTATGAACTTCCATGGATCTGTAGAAAATCTTTCATATTTCAGCAGAAGGTGGAAAAAGGAAATCGCGGGTGATTCAGTGTGAGTACCTATTGAATATTCACGAGTCGTTTCTTCGTAGAGGGAAGTTGCAGAGGTGTGTGATCTTGTGTAGAACAGTTATACAGTTGGTATTTTGAGATTTAAAGATTGTCAAAGAATACCTTTATCTGGACTTGTAAAAGACATTGATTGATATGGAATATTGTTCTATCAGATATTAGTTTTTTTTATTACTGAAACCATTTTTGTATTTTTATCTGATACCCTGTGTTATTACAATATGCTTGGCATCATATGTAATATAGAGCACTCTTGGTGTCAGGCATCGGTTTGTTCCTAGATCGTTTTACATCATATGAAATATGATGTCATCAATACTTGAGCTGCCTAGCATATATTAAAAACATTGTCTAAGGTAAAGGTTCTCCTACCTTTTCCCCTTTTCCCCTTCCCCCTACCTTGCATTGTCCCCCAGTGCCCCCTTTGCTTATACCCTCAGGTCCTGCCAACCATAACCAGACAGTCAACTGTATTTTGTAAGTTGCAAGAAATTTGTCTGCACAATATAACTGAACTGCAATAGAAATTAGCCCTTCGGGGTGGAGGTAATGAACACCTGATGCCACATTTGGATAAGTTTGTGTCCCCAAATTTTTCTGAAGGAGAGGAGGTAGTGAGAGTGTTGATGCATGGAGAAAAGGGAAGAAGTAGCTGAGGTGAATAGACCCCCCCACTGGGTGCTTCATTGTGTCCTCAATCACTGGTGAAGTGTGTCAGATTCGCCACGGAACTCCACGTCAGTGACAACACCCACTATTCCTTCACGTACCCCGTAATGCCCATGTGAGACTTCATACCCCTCCCCAGGGGTCAGTAGGAACCATTTCGAGAAACACTGGCCTGGAGTTAAACTAAGGCTCACAATGCACTTTGAACCGTCATTCTCACTTGTTTGATTTCTGCATTAATTTTTTTATAATCATCTGATTCTCCAATAAAGATCACAATCAGATTAACTTTATGGATTATTGACCACCCTGTAGACTAATATTAGTTTAGTTGGTATTAGTTTATAGGTTTAAATAGTCGTATGTTTGTTCCTTTTGTCTCGTCTGTAAGTTAAAAAACTTGAAACTTAAAGACTCAAACTTTGAGCTTCATTTCTTTATTGAATTAATAAATGTTTACACCTATGAAAGTGTAAACAATTTATTAATTCGATAAAGAAATGAAGCTCAAATTTAAAATACCAGCGTATTGTTACACCATCTTAGTTTTGAGGGCCAGTGCCTTCTTTAACTAACGGTGAACAGCAACACGTATGAAAGTGTATACATTTATTAATTCGATAAAGAAATGAAGCTTAAAATTAAAATACCAGCGTATTGTTGCACCCACCTTAAGTTTTGAGGGCCAGTGCCTTCTTTAACTAATGGTGAACAGCAACACGTATGAAAGTGTATACATTTATTAATTCGAAAAAGAAATGAAGCTCAAAATTAAAATACCAGCGTATTGTTGCACCCACCTTAAGTTTTTTGAGGGCCAGTGCCTTCTATAACTAACGGTGAAACAGCAACATGAAAGTGTATACATTTATTAATTTGATAAAGAAATGAAGCTCAAAATACCAGCGTATTGTTACACCCACCTTAGTTTTGAGGGCCATTGCCTTCTATAACTAACGGTGAAACAGCAACGTGAAAAGTGTATACATTTATTAATTTGATAAAGAAATGAAGCGCCACCATCAATTCTGAAAAAAAGAGAGATATATCTCGTGTATAGATTTTGGTACATTCAATGGTTTTGGCCGATTTTTCATTTGAGTTTTTCTTTGTTAAAAAAAGTTATGTTTACATCTGTTAATCATTCAGTTTTGAGTGACTGAAACAATTTTTCGAATTTCTGCAATTTTCAAAGCTTAACGTAGCACTCCTATCCCTTTGGTTTTGTCTTCTTAAAACCTCATGAAACCTCAAAGTGGTCGAGTATAATTCTGCCCGTATTGTTCGATATAGTATCTTCAGACCTCATGAAAATTAAAAAAAAAACAAAACAAAGCTTAAAGAAATATCCATGTCATCTTTTGTGCGTGTATTTTGTAACGTATTTGGAGGGACTTGTATTTTGTCTTGTATTTGGTGGAACGCGGACAGTTTTAGTTCCCATGTCACGCTTGTCTCTGGCCTCAGAATATATCTATCCACCTTCTTGTCTATTGGAGAGCACCACTTAGAACCTCACAAGTTTGTCTGGTAACGAGGAATGGCGAAATCATACAAACCGCTTCAAGTTTCAAATTCTACTAAGTGAAAAAGTTGGAACCCTGGCAATATGGACGGGACGCCCTTGTAGTCTACACCAGATGACCCGCTGGTCGTCTGTTAAGCCTGGACGGTGGTCTGGCGGGCTTATAATCGATAACCACGAGGGGTGAGACAAGCGTGTAATAAATCCTGGTATCTGTAAGTGATAAATATGATGAGTGTGCATGGATATCGCCACGTGGGTCGGGACTAAAATGGTCAACTTCAGAGAATAGCAGATATGAAAATACAACTCACGACGTACAACCTACATATGACCATGAATCGTGCCCATAATTGTCTTTGTAAATCTGGATTTGAGCATCATGATCTTGGGATTAAGCAATGCACAGAAATCACAAAACAGAAGTTATTTCGGAATGTAATCCTACAACAGGAGTTTTCACAGCACTAAAGCTCATGCAGTAGCCTACCGTACTGGGCAAGTATTCAGCAAGGCTGAATAAAGAAAAAGTAAAAATGAAAAAAAAAAAAAAAGACTGAAAGGAGAAGTAAAAAAACAAAAGAAAATGTGGCAGATTCCATAGGAAAAGGCTGAGACGCATTTGCTCGTTGAAATAATTAGCCGGCTCTCAGAATTGTTCAACCCTGTGAAGCGACAACCCTGTGAAGCTGTACATTCAGCTTTCATAATGGGCATATAAGTATGACAACACCTTGGCGGTATATGGCTGATATTAAAATCGACAGTCCCCCCCCCCCCCCTGAAATGAGGTCCCGATGGGACCACACTTTTAGGAGAAGTTTTATAACAGATATCCCCCTGGCACTTTCAATAACAAATCGACCTCCCATCTTGTTGCAGTGAATACTTTACCGGCACTACCTTGTACAATTAATACAATTTATAAAACAAAAAACAGAGAAAATGCGAAAAGAGGCCTTTATCGATGCTTAGTCCTAACTGTAAACGAAACTGTTGGACAGAAAGCTTTTGGGATAAAGAGGGCTAGGCTAGTAAACAAAACCACAAATACCAGTGTTTGCCCTGGGTCCAAATATCATATACTTGATGAGGGGGGGGGGGGGGAGACCCGGGTACTCGAAAGTATTAGGCTACTTCCGTCAGTCTACGATTTCGTTGTGAAATTAATACGACATAATTTTGTTTTGCACGTACTTATAACACCATTTATCTAGTACATTTACAAGCATGACCAAGGGACAAGCTGAACTTACAGTGTCCACCTTGCGTTCATGAAACTTTAGAACCGGCGGCAGGGTTGCAATTCAGCACTGGTACCTGACGTCGTCGTCGAGGACCAATATGACACCTGAAGAACGAGCTGAGAGAAAAATAGGCAAAGAGAAATGAGACGCTGTACATTTTCAACATGTCAACATCTGCTGGATTGGAATGCCGATTTCCCAGACAGATAAAGCAGATAGAGTATTTTGGATGACGGTAGACGTTTTGAAATTGACTGAAAACACTTCTTTACATTTTAACGGTAATACCGAGAAACAAATAAATTTTGGGAGCAAGACATTTTCTCGCAGTTCCGAGATAACTTTCCCAGCCTCTGGGGTGACAAGGGCGCTGCTCAGAATGACAAATGGCAAGAATTCTCAATCACCGTTCAGTTTCAGGTCAGGTGGGTCAGGTGTGCTAACACACAGGGCACAACCAATGGATGGCCTCGAAAACTACAAGGTATTCTTAGTGACCTATATATCAAAATACATCATGACATGTGATTCTCCTCTTCTAGGATTTCAGTATTCTAAGTTTAAACAAATACTTCTCGTCTATATTGAAAATGTTCGTGCAATCACGCTGCTTAATCTCAGTGTAATCACAGCACGTTGTTCAGAATCATTAAAAAAAAAAATGAAAAAACTGATTACATTGGAGCGGTACTTCGCAGACTTTGTTTGTGAAAATATGACACAGCAGGCCTACCACAATAGTCCATACACAACCAACATGTGATCTTAAATATATTGTTTATACCAACGATCACTATTTAAGGCACAGTTGGGGAAGGGGGGGGGGGGGATGGGGCATTGGACCCCAAAATAAATGTTATTGGAAACGAATTAAAACTACATTTGTTTGTAGGGGGTTTGGGTAAGGCGTAAAATAAACAGAAAAGTGGGCTCAGAGATGCCCTTTCTGGTTACCTGGGAGGTGTTCTCAGCCGATGGCTTTTCTATGACGCTCCGCACCAATTGATGATGGCCCACCTTTTAGATAGTATATGCAGGCGACCGTAATTAAGGGCTTTGGCTCGGGCTGAACTTAGGATTCTTTTTCAAAAGGTTAACGCCAAGCCACCCAACGAGCTCACGGGATTTAAAAGGTGGAAATATCTAGTAGATAAAAGCAATCCAGTTTATCGAACCTTTTTCCACATGTCACATTAACTTGTTGCCAGTGACTGAGAAATTGCAGAATTGGATATGAGATCGATTTCCCCTTTACTCTTCGTCCCTGTGTGAAACCCTAGCAAAGCCAGACCGAGAAAGAGCACTTCGCACAACTGTACGATATTAGTCAACACAATCGGTGTAAGAAAAGTGAGAAATTCCTACAAATTCCGTAAAAGGTAGCCCACTAAATTGGCAATGGTTGTTAGAATATTGGTTTCTGCTACTATAGTGAGGTCATTTTAAACCATGGGGTTTGTGTCTCCCTCAAAAGAAAAAGGCCAACTAAAGCCAACAAGAATGAAGAATATTAAATACCACGTAAAGGCCTAAATGATGAAGGGTATCATTCCCTCCTTGTATTATGGAATGTCTCATCTGTGCCTAGTATAAGCCTAAAGGGAAATAGGGCTTTTAGAATATACCAACATGGCATAAAAAGAAAATAGCTTTAGTAATTGTTAAACCACTCAGTCTCATGGATGAACATCTGCAAAAGCTTCCTTTCCTCAAAACAACATAAATGTGATGAGTAACGGAAGATGCATCATTTGAATTTTGAAAAGTTTGGGTGAACAAATTCTTTGTTGAGCAACAAATAACTGGATTTCTATCTGTGGGAAACTTATTTTTTTTTAAAAGAAGACTTCTGTCCTTCCTTATTTTGAATACCCTATCATTCTATGTCCACAAACATTGGTTTTAAAAATCTGGTTTTTTTTTTTGTGAAATAAACACCTTATTTCCCTTTAAGACTGTTTCATCCTACTGTAATCTTAGATTGAGAAATGGACAAAGTTTGTAGAATAACAGTTGTTTTTCCCCCATGCTGATAACAATATCAGTCTTGATTTTATTGTCCAATAGTGAACGACTGGATTAATAATCTAAGCTTCCTATAACTAGCCGGCACTTTTGCTGTATATTTCAAAAATTTAACATAAAGATCCTATATGGTACATCGGAGGCTACCAAAAATTGATCTTTCTTCGTTCGGGTTCAATTATAAAAGTGCAGAGTTTCAACTGTGTTGTGAATTTTAAAACCACCCAGTTCTCAGAACAGAATTAAAACAATGTTGAATGTTGAATTATTTTTCTTTGCCCATCATCCCAGTGCTGCATTAAGGTAGTACGGTAGGATACGACCTAACCATCATGCATACTATGTAACCAGTGGCGGCACCAGGATGTCAGACTTGGGGGGGGGGGGGGCAAACTGAGGGCGGAGGAAAATATTGGGTTGGGCAAAGATTTTCACGCAGCGCGAAACCGAGCGCTAACCGAGGCCGTGCGGGTGGGTTCCAGGGCTCCGCCTTAGAGCCCCTGGTGGGGGTCCAGGGGGCGAAGCCCCGGAAGCTCTGAGGGTTTAGCATATCTGTGGGTGGAAAATTAAGTCCCAAGAGAGGTATATTATTTATTTTTACATTATTTATCTTTTCGGTTGACCTTACCCCAAGGTTCCCAACTTTTTTTCTTTGGGAACTGGGGGGGGGGGCAACAGGGGGGGCAAGGAAACAATCTGGAGGGGCAAATAAATTTAATTTATTATCAGTGAATTGTGAATTTCATGTTACGCATCATTACAGGCGTCAAATTTAAAATGAACATAGTTTATGTGGTAGACATCCAACAGGGAAAGACCATCATCATAGAAATTATAGTCTATCACTGTGGTACTGGTAAGATAGCAATACGATATAGTAATCTCAGAGATTTAAATCTCTTTTTCCATTTATTTGCTTACATTTATAACGTCTTTGCTTACATTAGTCATTACATGTTAAATTAATTACCCGAATGTATTCGTCTAAAATGCACGATTGGTTTAAATGGTGGCAATAACATAGACCTAACGTTTGGAACGTAGAAAAGAACGTTGCATTTACCTTACCAAATTTTCGTGAATAAGTTGCTTCTTTCTTACTTACCATTCCCTTCTGTTGAAACTTAATTCGTCAAGTCTGAAATCATTTGCTTTGTGATGTAAAGGTCCCAATAACTTTGAATGTCCGAGCTATTCCGTCTAACCCACGCTACACTATACCCAGCTCACCAGCTCTAAATTACTCGGCAGATTTGCTCAATGGCGGATCCCGACGGGTGCATGGGGGTGCCGTGTGTTCACGTGCACCCCTGATAAAAATTCCCAAATCGATCTGTTGTGCCTTTAATAGTCTATCGCATCAGACGTATCTCACTGTTGCTCTTCTTGTTCACAGTTTTGCTGTAGAAAGTTGTGCGCCATTTGAGGGCGCTATTTTTATGTAAATCCTATCTTAGTGTAAATCCTTCAGATGGAAGACGCTCTCCCACAATGCGTGAATCTAGTGCACAAACATTCTGGATCCCCCCTAGTTTTTCCCCACCCAAATCTGTCCTACGAAACTCTGACCTACCTAATTATGGAAGTATTCTACACTACTCTATGCTAGCCCCCCCCCCCCCCCCCAACTCACCTGTCTCACTGAACTCTGCTCTATCCAACTTTACAAAGCAATGGAGATTACACAGCTCTCAGCCCCTACTGCGCTTTGTTCTTCTCCAAACCACGTTGTACATCTATATGCTCCCACATAATCGTCGAACGTATACCCACAAATATACACCCTCAAGTTGCTGAACATCAGCCCATTTTTGTATGTACCATTATTCAGTGATTATACTGACCACATATGCTACTGGTCATCAAGTTGTATCATGAACAAAAACTTCGACCGCTTGAGCCCAACGTGACACCTTTGTCTCAAAATAACCACTAGTTGACCTTTGACGGTAAAATCCTACACAACTAAGTAAGTTTTGCTCTTTTAAAATCCTCCTGAATGAAATTTGTTATTTTGAAAATGGACCCACGAAGTGGCATTTTCTGCTATCTGGCAAATATACTTTTGTCAAAAATTTTCTGGCATGCTATGCACTCCTACGAATGGTAATAATTTGCTCAGAGAGAGTCAAAGGGCTAACTGAGACTCTCTCCAACTGTAATTTGCAGCTCTCTTTTAAAAGGCTTTATTGAGTTGGTTTAATTACCACTTTATTTTTGTGACACCTGTTGGGTGTTGCTCATGTGTTGGCGGTAAATGGTCAAACCAAAAGATTCTGAACATATGCCACACAACTGAAGCAACAGTGACAGGGTGATTAACAATCAAAATCACTTATGGGGAATTTAATTCTGTGATCAGGCTTTTAAGGAGTAAACCATTGGCAAAACCATATACAATCTACAAATTTTCGGTAATGCAGGAGCAGAAACATGTCTAATGAGGTTATTTATGAGCATTGGTGTCATCTAGTATGTCATGATTTCCGTTAAACGCATCATAAAATAACCGATGTCAACTCAATGTTCCTTTTTCCTGATCCTGATTTAAAACTCTCCTGTATTCTTCCCCAACTGCCATGAGTTTTTTTTTATGTTGAAGCCCCTCATCATGTGCCAGGGACACTAAAAACAAAATCCTAACTACCCCCCATGTGTTGACTGTTGACCCATTGTTGATTTAACTATAATTCCACTACTTTACATATGTAAGTTGAACTAAAATGATACTGTTATATCACAATTTTTCATACACTAGTTTGTTGTTTCAGCCTTCTCTCATAAAACGAACGACCAGGCAATTTTACAAAAAAAAATCTACTGAAATATAAAGGACTTCGTGATGATTAACGAGAACTTAGAATAGCTTATTTCGGTCATCACCTTTAAAACAAACATTAGAAGAACATGAAAAAAATAAATAAAATAATGATACCCCCAAAGCGGCAAGAAAAAAAAGAGAATATCAAACTATTTATTACTCGTTACGCATTCCTAGAAGTATATGACGATAACCTTTTGTGCCCTACCTGTTTAAGGCCTGATGATAAACACTTGGAGGTTTGTTTTCGTTTCCTTTTATAAAACATGGTGAGACGGACGTACATATGAAGAAAACTTAGCGAGCCACTGTCTCTACAATATAGTCCCATTAGAAAATCGCTTGGAGGTCTGTTTTGCTCTTATAAAACATGGTGTGACTGATCGTATGAAGAAAAGGGAACCTAGCGAGCCACAGTCTATACAAAATAGTCCCATTAGAAAATATACAATAGTACCCAACGTTCTGCTACTCTGTAAGAAGTGGACGTCTGTTTGGCATTCAGGTCAAAGGTTAACATTTACTGGTTCCCGTAAGACAGCATGATTTAATTGACAGTGTGTTCATGCTAGAGCTTTTTTTTATTCAGATTATGTTAACTGTGTTGTCCATATTCAGTAACTTCTGTGTGTGATCGTGAATACCAAAGGGAATATTACCCTTCACCTTATGTCGCTATTTGGCGTGGTGTGAGCAATACCTCCTGTGTACTCGGTACGTTTGTAGACTCCTTTGACCGGTTATACTCAGTCAGCACTGATATGATAACCATCTGCACTATTTCTCATATACAAGTATCTTAAATGGAGTTCGTGTCAGCGATCTCGGCCTATAACGTCAAAAGCAAACAAAACAAGATCAGCTTTACTTTCCAGAGGGAAGTAAGCAGATAGCGCCAGGGGTCTCTTTGCATCTGTGAGGAAGTATTACAGTTAAACTTAAACTAAAGCAAGGTTTGTTCATATGCTTTTACTTGATACTATCAGTTCGAACTGTATTGATGTCAAGCAGCATATTCTTACACAGATTTTTGATTTAAGGTAAGTTTTTTTGTCTTCTGCAGTAATGTTTCCTAATTATTGTAATGTAGATACATTTACCGGATGACGCTGCAAACAAAGAAAAACATAAAACTAATATTTCACGAAGCTCTTTTCTGATATAAACAGGTAGAGAAGGGTTTCGTGTGTGTGTGTGTGTGTGTGTAGGGGGAGGGGTATTGGATCGGGTTTTTTCCTTCTAGAGGTCTAAACAGGATGTCCATCTATAATTATCGAGATGAGAAAGTGGACGGAAGTGGACTCTCAAAGAGACTTGGGTAGAACTCGAATTGAAAACATGTAAAACACCAGTAGTTTACTGACTGCGTATAGGTAAGCATACAGAACATCATCAATGGTAGGACTACACGTATACAATCGAAGGACCGTTTAGGCGTGATATAACGTATTTTAGCGCGCAACCTGAATGAAATCTCTGATTGAAGTCACTGTAAGTATTTTATCACATCTTAAATGGATTTGGAATTATAACTAAACGACATGCATGCGATACAATTATTTACTAGCTGGTGGATTAGTTTTCATTAACTTTCTTTTTCCGGGTAAATTATCCGTAATTTAGTCATTTAATATTGTTCTCATCTTCTTTACACAATCACGATCAACTTCATTACCATCAATTTTCGAGGCGAAAAATTATTGCAAGAATATGCAAAAGTTACTTTTCTATACAAAGTTGGTTTCGAGATGATTGGACGGAATGGTAAGAAGAAGTATGGTCGAAGGTTGTAAGATCGTAGGCAGATAAATGAGAGTCACTCAAAGGAGGAACTTCTACCAACGGACCGAAGATATTTTTAGCTTCATCATAATTGAATGAAGTGGGGAAGGGGGGGGGGGGTTCTCTTGTGTTAACATATAGGGAACCTTCACAGATAAATTTACACTTGTTGATTTCTCCTTTCTTTGTTTCCAGGTAATTTCACTGCAGAAAAAGGGAAAAATGACGTCAACCGTTACTCTACAGTACGTTCTGCTCTTACTTTATGTCGTCATTGTTACGTCATTTGATCTCACAATAATGCACACCAATCACATTCAAGCACATTTCGAAGAATTCGATTCCAATGGTTTGTCTTGCGACAAATCCGAAGCTGAATATCGAGAATGTTTCGGTGGAGTCGCGAGAAGATTTACCAAAGTGGAGGAGATCAGAAATAGCCAAACGAACAGTCTGTTGCTCGATGGAGGGGACCATTTTCAGGGTACTCAATGGTACACTTACTACAGAGGTAACGCCACCGCCAATTTCATGAACTGGATCCGATACGATGCAATGGTAGGTATACATTAAATTCAAATGACTTCACACATTTAGTGACAGACAGAAAAAAAAAAGGTGTTCTGGAGAAAAGAGTCACATTACTGAGATAAGTTTCGTCTCAAAGGTCAGACCTTAAAGCTGTTTGTCTTAAAGGATTGACTAAGGCTACAACACACAGATAAGCTCATGCATCTATGTTGGGGTAACGCATTGTCCGTCAGCCCTGGAGATTTGTTCATTTTAAAGGTATGTTACAAGTCTAGGATCTCATGTGACCTAATACCGACAAGCGTAAATCTCAGTTAATAATTTATCATTTCTGTTGATAACTTGTCGAAAAGTTTTGTCGTTTGTACACAAGGAAGGACGCGGAAACCAAACTATGTAAGTGCGTCTCCAGAAATGTTGTGAGCCTTGCTAACTTTTCATTGATTCCACATTCTTCTGAATGTCGAACTACGCAGCTGCGTTGTATATTTGTTGGGCTTAGCTTTGGTTATTTGAGTTTGGGTGGTAAAGTTCCACTTTAACCCTCTCCCTCGATCTACATACCCACACGTACACTGGTCACTTTTGCGCCCTTTGATACATACAATGTTACCTGGTAGTTAACATTCTGGGCCCATCATAACATTTCCATCATTAGCATTTGTCGATTCTGCAGACTTTGAAATGGAACATGAAAGTTTAGAAATGTGATTCGTGTTATCTTTGAAAGGGCTCTTTGAGACTGAAAAATCTCATTCTGATTCCAACGACCAATCTACAGTTAATGTAGTTACACCATCATGATGTTTACAGCAGTATATACCTTGGCTTGTAGTCTTCGACATTTAAAGGGAAATAGGGCGTTTAGAATATACCCACATAGCAGACAAAGAAAATAGCGGTAATCATTGGGGTGTCTCTAAAACGAAGACCTCTAAAACGAAGAACGAAGACCAAAAACCCGTTCAAATGACGAGCAACTAAACAAAGAGACATACACTGTTCTGCCAAACTGCCAAACGCAGAGTCAATAAACGTATCCCGTTTCTGGGAGAGTTTTCGTTTTCCGGTCTTCCTTTTAGAGATTTGCAATATTACTAAAATCTATAAAACGAAGACCGAAAAACGAAGACCTTATCGATATGTGAACCAAAGCATTATTTAACCGACTTCTATTATCGACGGCGCTCAAATAAGTATTTTTCTTTCAGTTTAATTAAGTTCTTCGTTTTAGAGACACCCGTAATCATTGTCAAACCATTCACTCTCCCCAATAAGCATCTGCAAAAGCTTCATCTCGTCACAACGTAATGCATATGATGAGTAACGAGAGGTGCATCTTTTGAATTATGAAAAGTTTGGGTGACCAAATTGTTGTTGAGTAACAAATAACTGAATTTCTACCTTTGAGAAACTTATTTCTTGAAAAGAAGGCTACTGTCCTTCCTTATTTTGAATAAGCTATCATTCTGTATCCACAAACATTGGTTTTAAAAATATGGTTGTTTTCTGTGAGACAAACGCCTTATTTCCCTTTAAGAGTTTAAAGTTTATGACACGTAAAGTTATGGCACTTGAAATCAAAACATTTCACTTATTTAAGAGACTTTATTGTCCGACTTTTTGCAGATGTAAATAATCTAATGGTAAGTTACAATGAGAGTAGGATTGCTGTGTACTGGCTTCAAATTACTATTATTAATGAGCCTCAAGGAGTCAATTTTGTTAGGAATCAAAATACAAGTGTATACCGCAACTTTTTGATTCCCATCAGGCTCCAAGTAATCATGAATTTGATGACGGACCAGAGAATTTTGGAAGATTTTTAGACAAGGTGGAGTTTCCTGTTCTTAGTTGCAACATGGATGCGACTAATGTACCAGAAATGCAGGGACTCTTCCATAAAAGCGTTGTGTTGGAAATGGACGGAGAAAGGATAGGAATAGTCGGTTACACGACCACAGATGCAAATGTAATATCAGCACCAGGTAACCGCATGGTCTTCGATTATCTTCGATTAATTTGGTTGAAGTAAAGAAACGAGAAGTTACATTGATCGATTTTTTTTTAAAACATGAGTTGCATAAATTAGTATATATATAAAACACTCTGTGATCGGCCAGCAGGTCACTTCACAGTTTATATGTTGATAACTGCATCTGAAAAAAAACTGGTAATTTAAAAGCTTCAGTATTGTTAACTCTTGTTCCAATATCACCGCCCTCTCTGGTATCATATTGGTACATGTGATAGGTTAGTTTAGATTAGCAATAGATACCATTGATTGGTGAACGTGTTTTGAAGTTATGGGTTCGTGTGAGCTTTCTAGGCCAGTATTAATACCAGTATGCTTACATAGGCCATATGATCAATCAATGAAAACGAACTCAAATACAGGCATGCTCGTAAAAGTCAACATGTGGTCGCTTAGCGTGAAGTAATAATGGGGAGACGGTAAGAAACGAAGTTATGAAGCTAAGTTATGTAAGAAGCAATTGCAACTATTGGAAAGGAAGCCTCGTCGAATAATGGTAACTATAGAAATGGACTCAGCAGCCAGCCTGTGTGAGTGATCTCAAGTTACTGCTGGAACATAGAATTCGTAATAAATGCAGACACAAGGTAGTGACGGATTTGAAGACTGGGATTGTGTGGTGTGTATTCGTGTGTGTATGGGAGGGGGGGGGGGGTGGTGAGAGTTACCCATCTGAGCTCATTGTATCTTCTTTTTTTCTTGCAATCTTGCAACAAATATATATTCAACAGTCACGTGCATATGACATATATAACCGAATATTATCTTACTTGTTACTACGATTGACTGCAGTATGCAGCTACACGATGTGGGAAGTCAACATCAATGTAACGATGGTATATTTAATGCAATTACAAAAAGAGTAAAGAAAAATATGAATACAGAGGGACTGGAATCTATCCAGACACCAACCTATATCGTCATCACGGGATCACTTATAAATTCTTGTTAATCAGGTGCTCTCGAGATCAGTGACGAGATTTCGGCCTTGAGAAGAGAAGTTGATCGACTAACTGCTGATGGAGTGAATAAGATTATCGTTCTTGGTACTTCCGGTTTACAGAAAGAAACTGAGATTGCGCAGAACGTAGAAGGTGTCGACGTCATAATAGGAGCGGATCATCATCAATTTCTATACACGGGTAATTAAAACTATTTATTACTGATATGGTTTCGAATATTGTAATTTTTTTTTAAATTGGTGAATAAAAAATGAATCATATCATCGAGCTAATCTACAGAGTGTTACGTATGTTAGAACTATGAAGTTGGTCTCTTCAAATGGCCTAACACAAAGTCAGTCCTTCCCATATTGTAGTTGTAAATATAATTTAACTCCTTTTGTTAGAACAGTCATTTATGGAACCAATTTAAAGGGAAATACGGCGTTTTGAATACACCAACATGACATGCATAAGAATAGCTTTAGTCATGGTTAAACCGTCCAGTCTCATCAACAGACACCTGCCAAAGCTTCATCTCCTTAAAAAAGTTTGCATGCGATGAGCTACGGAAGATGCATCATTTGAATTTTGAAAAGTTTGTTTGAACAAATTAGTGTTGAGCAACTAATAACTGAGTTTCTATCTGTGAGAAACTTATTTCTTGAAAAGAAGACTGCTGTCCTTCGTTATTTCGAATAATCTATCACTCTGCGTCCACAAACCTCGGTTTTGGTTTTAATAACATGGATGTTTTCTGTGAACCAAACGCCCTATCTCCCTTTTAATTCCTGGAGTCAAGTGGTTGAGACAGAACCTAGAAGATCATTTTGGTTAAATTTTACATGGCAGTGGCTCGTGCGGGTTCAGTTTATCGCCCTGCGGTTTGGCTTGAATTCAAGCACTCACAACTATTAAAAAAATACCATTTAGATTGTGTATTGTTAGGTTGTACTCTCGCACACATGCATATGCACAGTGAAAATGCACCCAGAGGGAAGTGTAACGCGAATCACACGTTATAATTAAGTTGGAACAAATATGGCCGCTATATGGTATCATATACTGCACATTCAATCACACTTGGAATTCCTGAGTACTTGTTTAGGAGTTAGCCTAATTGAACAGACACGCCTCAGTGTATATATTACTGTCTCAAACGTAAAGGCTCATCTCACGTGGTGTACTATTAAGGGAAGTCACACAACGCATTTATACATTGATCAGTGCGTGGCAGATTTGCAAGTCACTTTTACCTCATGTTACCACCCATTGTATAGGAACCCCTCCTACCACTGATGAAGTAACTAGTCCTTATCCAACTGTGATCAGACCGTCAGAAGAGAAGCTCGTCTTGATTGTCCAAACCTCTAACTTTGGAGAATATCTCGGCTACCTTCAAGTAACATTTGATGACAACGGGGAGATCACGAACTACAACGGAAACCCAGTTCTTCTGGATTCGTCCATTGAACAAGGTTCGTTCATACTTTTTTATTAATGATCCTCCGTGTCTAAGTCTATGATAAATATTTCATGGACAAAAATAAAGTCATAACAAAAAAGTTTATTAACGTGATATAGAGCATTAAAACCTTTGCTGATTTTCCCATTATTATAAGTGATGTTTCGACTTATCGAAAACAGAACAACCCATAATTTGACCCCCACAGATGAGGCCACTTTGGCTGAAGTCAATATGTGGGCGATACCAGTTGGAATATGGGGAGAAAGGCAAATCGGAGAGAGCTACGCTTTTCTCGATGGCGCCAATCCCAGCTGCCGGGCCTATGAATGCAACCTGGGTAACCTGGTAGCGGATGCGTATTTATGGGACCACGTGACGTTTCAAGACAATGACGGATGGAGTGACGTCAGCATTGCCTTCATAAACTCTGGTGGTTTGAGGTCTTCTATACCAGCAGGTGACTTGGTCTCATTTTTAAGACCTGTGAAAGTTTTATTATGACATTATGTGGATGTGGATCAAAAATGTGACAATTGATGGTTTTATTGCTACTGCTACGGCAGAAAGGAACTATTGATGAAGGCGGTCGGCTGTTAATGTGTGTTTGTGTGAGAGGTGTATGGGTTTGCAAGGGTTGGGGAGGGGGTTGAGTGTGAGACAGACGATACGTCAGTGTCAAAAACCTTGGATGACAGCCTTCGATAACTGTCGATAGTCTGACCGATGTGGTGTGAAAGCTTATCTGGTGGTGATGTTGCATGGTAACATATAAGTGGTTTGCACCGATCAGTGTGTACTTTGCAGAAACAGTGTTGAGTATGGTTGACCAAGGTGTGTGTGTGTGGGGGGGGGGGGGGGAATTCAAATTGATAAATTGATGAATTGGGGTTGTGTGATGACTTGCTGGTGGGTCGGCCTTAGGTAAGTTGCTTTCTGGAGACAAAGGAAACCTGAGGCTTTTCATGATCGGTATGGTGGTTACACCAACTGGTATCTTTATCGATCGAAATAGTGTCATGCTGACGGTGGAGTTTTACTGACATGAATCTTTTTTTTTTCGTGTATTTCAAATACTTTCTTCATTGTTGTTTTTCCTTCTTAAAATAGGGCCAATAAAATATAGTGACGTCACGACGGTCACACCTTTTGGTGAAACCATTGACCTTATCGAATTACGAGGCCATCACATTCGTGAGATATTAGAACGTTCGGTAGAAGAATATGACTTAGTAATACTTCCGGGTTTCTTTCTGCAGTTTACAGGTAAAAGGTTTGCAAAAATGGTTACTAACCTAAACAAAGTACATTGGTTATAAATTTAATCAAATTCAAATTTAATCGAACCATTCTGGGAAAGGATTACAAGATCACTTTTTCAAATGGGATTTCATTTAATGTTTAATAACGCAAGTGTATCACTAGCTTTTTGTAGCCTTCTCTCCAGTGACAATCTATTTATGTTCTTTTAGGGGCTAATATCAATGCTCCGTATCTATGATGAAACTGCTATTAACAATCACAAAAGTTAACCATCAATAGGACAGCAAATCGACATTGTATTAACATCGTGCAACTACGTTAATGTTTTCATGTTGTCTATATTGGTGATATGTCGAGATTTCTTTTGCTTTTGATCTTTTCGGCGGAATGACCAACGTTACCATAATTACGCCACTTTACATCACGACATAGTTACCTTCAATTACATCTCGGAGTGACGTTTTTGACCCAGCAACGAAAGCTCTTTTAAACATGATACAGATGTCCAAGAATCTGAAGACACTGAATGATGACGAACACACATAAAGCAATTGATATATTTAATAAGGCATGCCCCATTCAGAAGTTTCGTCGTCATACTGCAGGGGTTTAAGGGTGTATTTCAGGCCGACAGCCATTCCAGATTTCTAGGGAAGACTGAGGTAGAAATATGGGTGAACCCACTGTCCTATGGAACATAACTTTAAAAACTTCTTTACATCACAGATTGTCTACGGAATTTTGTTTTAATTGTACAATGCCCCTCTCTGGTGTTTGTGTGGCTGGGGGAATCCTTTTTCTTGGAAAGAGTACTGGCTACATTCCATTATCGTCAAGTTTACTTGCGTATTGCCGTGTAATGATGTGAAGCATTGTCATGTTGGCCAATTACGTACCAATTATATCTCACTCGCTAAAATGTTTGTAGAATTATGTTGAATTTAACCAGGCTGAAGAAATCAACGAGCTGGCTTGGAAACTTGGAGAGCATTGAACGTTTCAGTTTGTTGTTAGTTACCTGCTGGTATTGAGTTAATTCAATTTCTCTCGTGCCGTCAATATAATTACAAGTAATCGGATATGATCAATACTTAATTCCAAATTAAAGACAGGATGAAGTTGACAGCGAGTGTTATAAAATCAGCTTGAACATGCAGGACATTCATTTGGTGACACCATGTGTCTCCCCTGGGGTAACCCTTAGAACTGGTTCACTTATGATGAGGCTCATATAAAAATTTCTAAGACATTGCAACAAGGAAACGTTCAATACAGTTTTCGTCTTATTTCCTGCTCAGGCCTTCGAGTGTCATATGATCTAAGTCAACCAATCGGCAATCGAGTCGCCTCTGTGGATGTCGTCTGCACATATTGTTCTATACCAGTATATGAACCCCTCGACGTAGAGAAGGTGTACAAGGTGGTGATGCAGGCATATCTAATTGAAGGTGGTGATGGATACACCATGATCAAGGATAATGTAATCAGTCATAAAATAGGTAAGGGTATTAAAACTATGTTATAATTCAACCTTTAAGTAAGCTTCTATTTACAACCATTTTTGGTAGTTTATTCCTAGATAGGACTACAAAATAAAGAAATGATGATCAATCATTATGAGTCATACCTAGCGTGAGTCATACATTGTGTTAGTCACACCTCATATGAATCATACCTCATGTAAGCTAACCTCATATTAATTATACCTCATTCGAGTCATACCTCAGGTGAGTCACACTTGACGTAAATCGTACCTCATGTGAGCCGCACTTCATTTGAATCATACCTCATGTGAGTCATTTCTTAAAGTTCCTCAGTCGTTCAGAGTTACTACAGTCAGTGTTTACGTGCATGTTCCCACTTAACGATCGCTGAACTATGATCACCATTGTCGTACCTCTTCAAGGAATACTCCATTTTCTTGTAGGTGGTACAAACCTGCACGTGTCTGTCCGAGATTTCACTTGTTTTTGTTCATTATGAGGTAAACGTTTACAATAGAATAGGTTAAGTAACTAGGCCTACTTGTTAATTTGACAATATCCTCAAGTAGTAATTATCATCATATTGGTAATACGCGTAATGGGAACCTGTACAGACTAGACCAACACTAATTATACCTTCTGCAAAAGTTCCATCCTCTAAAGATTATCTTAAATCTGCTCGACTTACAACAAATTTCATTTTATCTACTATGCGATGACTGATGACCTTGAAAGTTACCCAACGCTTGCTAAACGTACATTTTGTGGCAATTATATTTGCAGGTCGAGAGGACGCAGAAATTCTTGCCGACTACCTCACGAAACACTCTCCGATCGCTCCTGGGATTGAGGGTCGTATAACTTTCATTGGAACAGGAACTGGTACAGCGCCATCAGCTCAAGTATCCGTGGTTGCGTTAACGCTAACACTGATAACTCATTTGTTTTACGATTAACCTGAGCTATTTTTAATTGACAATATACGTGAACTGTAGCTAAGTGACAAGTAAATCCGAACACCCCCATGTTTGTCTTGCGTCATTCATGCAAGTTGTATTCAATTGGGAATTCGAAGATATTTTCAATCACATATTTTTTTAACCCTCTGAAGAAGAAACTTTGAGATGTTGAAATCATAAATATGTTGTTATAAAAACATCCGGGAGACACTCTCGTTACTGAATTAGTTTTCAATCTCTCTTTTACTGGATGGAGGTCTTTACATGTGGACTCAAATGAACTGCAGTTCCATATATCGTCAAATTGGACCAATTAGTTCCAGTTTCTCGTATTAACCTTTTAACAGTTTTTTTTTCTGGCTGAATATTTAAATGTTTAATTAACTCATAGCGATAGTTTGGATGATTTTAATTTAAGATGACTTTGATCATTTTACGTTAGCTGTAGTCATTATTAGTTTTATAATTGTTGCTTTTCGCACTGGATAGTACGGTGTCAAGTGCTGTATATTGTCCATGATATTAATTTGGCAAATATGAGTTTTCACGGTCCCAAATAGTAACTTCCAGCCTGATACTGTAAACATACTTGATCCCATACAAAAGTTTTCTATAGAAATCTATAGAAACAATTCTATAGAAACTTTTTCATAGAATCTCCGTAGAGAAAACCTATAGACCCTCTATAGTTGATTTTAAGGACCCTCTATAGATTCCTATAAAGTTTCTTTAGAACTGCTCTAAAGAAACTCTAAGGAAACTCTAAAGAAACTCTACAGAAACTCTACAGAAAAGGGACCACTCTGTGTATTTCTATAGAATTTTTTTTTTCATATATCGACACTAGAATGGGAGATTCCCATTCTGTTTACACATAATTTTTATAGAGAGTATGTGGAGGTCTTACAGAGACTTTATAGAGCTTCTATAGAAACTTTATCGAGATTCCACAGAAACGGTATAACTATTCTATAAAAAAAAACTGTATGAGATCATATAGAAACTCTACAGCGGTCTGTAGAAACTGTATGTGGATTCCATAGAAACTTTATAGACTGAGGTTCTGTGGAGAGTATGTAAAGGGGTTGCAAGGATTCTTTAGTTTCTTTTTTGTTTTTGTATAGACAAAGTTTTGAAAATATTCAAGGGATTCAATATGTGTAGTGTCAAGAAGAAACTTTGAGAGATACAGGCAAAAGGATTAAAAAGTCTGCTCTTTGAAACCTGGATATTATTTGTAGAGTTGAGTCACTAGACACTTGAAAATGCCGATGGAAATTCTGAGCCGTGTTTGAAATTTACTGACAGGATTGAGTCAAAACTGAAAAAAAAATGAAACATAAAAAAAGAAGAAATGAACACAAAATAAAACAGAACACCGTTTGTTCAGTTGAAGTTTTTATATCTATAAACGTACGTCTACAACGAGAGTTGAGATGCAAAGCCATTAAAGAAAAATAATTGAAAAAAATGAGAGTGCTAATAAACAAGACAGGGTTTTAGGAATGAGGCAATATTCCAAACAATTAATAAGGAACTTCAATTTTCTGAAATCTATTCAAGAAGAGATAACTTGCTGATGTCGAAATCTACTCAGGAAGAGATAAACTTAAATCTCCATGTTATTAAGATGCCCTTTTACCTTTAGCTAATAAATGAATCAAGTATGTTTGTAAAAACAATCTTGAGCATTCTGAAATCTCCAAACAGTTACGAGACAAAGGGTCTATCAGTTCAAGAATGGGTATGTTCCCTGTGCTGAATATTAATTAAAAATTCATAATTCAGAACATTTTCAAGTTACGTATCCCACCTCTGCAATATTTAAGTTGTTTTCACCTCTACTTTGCTTTATCTTGATACATTCAGCGACCAGCAGGAGGGATATGCGCGATTTGTAACTTGTTACCGTTATTACACATGGGATAGCAATTCCTCAATTCACGTACACTTTTATCACAGTTTTTTTTTTATGGAAATTGCAATGTCCTCATATTGCAACTGCACTGGGTAGTAGAAATGGCTGCTTGGGTGCATCTGGATTTTGTATCATACTCAGATAAGAAAAGAAAAAAAAAAACCTTCAATGTCTATAATTCTTGCAAAGAAATCAAGAAGTCTACGGCAAGGTTCTGATTCTTACCCAATATGGAGTTCAATAAGTTGCGTGCCAGCTTGAATCTACTACCTTTAGATTGGACAATTCCTCTCAGTTGTCCTTTGCTCATAATTACACCATGTCTTATTTCAACCTGTTGAAAATCAAAGCAGTTTTATGAAGTGTTGTCAAGTACTCCCTTATTAACCTCGATCCACCCACTCCACCCTCCCCCCTTACAACTTGCATGGACGTCAGTATCATTTACTTGTTGATTTCATACGTGCAGATTTTCAACATTGGCATGATACACTGTAATAAAATAACGCAAACTATAAAATCTAGAAATTCTGAAGTCAAACTGAAGCACCCTTCCTCCTGCATTGAAAAGAGCACTGGTGCGTAATGTAATGACTGAAGTAAATTCGATAAACATTTGAAGAGAACCAATCCTTTAAAGTGAATAAATCCTTTAATAACTAGGAAAAGAAAGCTGCCATCGGAAAATAAACAAGATGATTGTCGAGTTACTGTGCTATAGATTTAATTGGGGCCATATAAATTTGTGCTCCAAAATGAATTGTAATAAATTAATACAAAATTCAACTAACAAATGCATTGTGGTTTTGATGATTTCATTATGAGGATTTTTACTAATATGATAATGATGACTGATCTGCATCATGTCTCAACATGCACATCTGCATATTACAGTGATTATGCAATACGTAGTACACATTACATGTCCAAGCGCTCCTCCCTGAGATATCGCGAATTTAACAGGTTTTCACAAGGTGAGTCTTGTTGACCCCAAATGACCTTTGACCTCCAACAAAAACAATAGAGTTCATCCACTCTATGTGGCACAACAACATGATAAATATGAGATCTGTCCAAGCTTTCCTTTTTGAGATATCGTGATTACAATGTTTTCCTAATGTGACTGTTGACTCGAAATAACATTGACCAGAAATAGCAGAGTCCGTATACTCAATGTGTTACACCTACATAGCAAACATGAGATCTGTCCGAGCTTCCCGTCTTGAGATATCGTGTTAACAATGTTTTTACAATCTGACCGCTGTTGACCCCAAATGACCTTTGACCTTCTCCAAAAACAATGTGATCTTTCTACCAAATGTGGTACATCTACATACCAAATATGAGATCTGTCCAAGCTTCTCTTTTTGAGATACCATGTTTACAAGGTACGGTGTTACAGAGGTACATACACAAATATACCTATAAACACCCTTTCACAAATACATACACAAACACGTATACATGATGACAAATTTTACGAGTATAATCGAAACCAAAAACATTAGGCCCCAAATAATTCATGTACCAAATTATTAGGTCTACATAACCCCAAAATGACTCTACAATAATCACCCTAAACTTAGTTCGGATACAACCTGACTAAGAATGAGGGAGAAACGCAAGCTTAAGACATTGCAAAAGTGAAATTGTGTGACCAGGAACCAAGCAAGTAACTGTCTAATTTTAAACTCTATACTTTGTAAGTAAATGTCAGCCTGCAAATGTTCCCAAGGAGCTACCATATTGCCACTCCAAAAAAAGAAAAAAAGCCCAAAGGATACCAAATAAAGCCTCTATAACAATTTTGTCATTGACTACAGCATGTAAAGAATGTTACATTATCACTGTACCTTAAAACCGCAATGCGAGATCACAAAAAAAAAAAAAAAAAAAATTGGCGCCCGGTTCATGAAGGTAGCATACCCTATAGAAGTTGGAGCTTCCCCCGCATTTTGTTCACCGTCGGTGACAGTCCCTATAAGGGACATTTGGACAACTTTTTTTGTATTTTATCCTTTGAAAATGACTCCTTTTGTGGATTGAATATTGAAGTAGGTGAATTGAGGTGTACAAGGTGTGAGAATGGTGCCAAATTATGGAAAACTTATGTACTTTTAGCTGGCGGAGCAGTATCATTCGAGGAGATGTGTGATTTGCCCCTGTGACAAGGTATGGTAACTTGGACGGCCTCAAGCAGAAAATCTAACCACCTAAGGTACGGAAAATTGAAAAAGCCATGATTGGCCAATGTGTCAGCTTTCTAAAGAGTGGTAGCTTATATCTGTTAAAAACTTCTACAAGGCTTCAGAGACCACATTACATTTGCAATTAAGTGTGTAAGTCAATGGGGAAATAAATATGGGTATGCTACCTTATACAACTTTCCCTTATTGAGTTAGAGTGTACCCAAGTAACGGTCATAGACAGAAACATACGAGCGAACATGGCTGCATAGGTTTTTCGCTGATGCAAGGAACCAAAAACGCTATTCTGTCTAACTCTAACTGAATGTCTTGAACTTAACCCCACTTTACCAGCTGGGATGTAGGTGGTCACACATTTGACCTTACATGGTCTATGAAATGAAGCAATTGTTTGAGGAAAAATAACCTGACAGACAAGCTTTAAACCAGAAACGTGCTCACTATTACTTGTGATTTTACAGGTGGAGTTGATGTTACCGACATGGATACCGTTGGCGGTGCCAGAAGTGCACTTCTAAGTTGGTGTTAGTGGTGCACTTCCTGGTGTTTGTGGTGCACTTCCTGGTGTTGATGGTGCACATCCTGATGCTGACGTCAAAGAATGGAGTGGTAGGAATGGCAAATCGACAGTAACTTCGACTGAAAGGACAGAGCTTTCTTTTTTTAGTGCTAGGAAATCCGGGATAATGGTTGAAAGATCTGTGAAATAAAAGAAATAGGAAAGTGAGAGCCTGAAAGCACAATCGCGCAAACACCTCACAAAAGAAACTGTTGTAATAGTTTCCAGAAGTGGACTACAATAAAGACAGCTTCCTGCTTAAATTAGCCCTTGGGGAACGAAAACCCACTTGCAGCTTAATTCGGCAGAAATTGGCTAACGAAAAAATTGACATTTTTATGGTACACCAATGGGAGAAAGGTCGCAATTCATACATTTGTAGTGGAGCAGCAACAGGCCAGTGGTACCCAGTGGTAAAGTGAAACTGTGTACGATCATACACCTGT
The DNA here is from genome assembly GCA_021234535.1 of Stichopus chloronotus. Classification (NCBI taxonomy): domain Eukaryota; kingdom Metazoa; phylum Echinodermata; class Holothuroidea; order Aspidochirotida; family Stichopodidae; genus Stichopus; species Stichopus chloronotus. Next base: position 16,153,751 of record CM037847.1, read on the forward strand.
CGGGTGGTATACGCAAAACATGTCCGTGCCGATGTGTGTGTGTGTGGGTGTGTAAGATGTGCGTTACACACACTTGCGCCCGCAGCTGTTCCAATTTGGGTTTTACCAGCATAGCATGAAAAGTATAAGAGTTGTGTCAGTTTTCTGTTAAACTGAATGAATTTGATTCACGTTTTTGAATTTTTTTTATAAAAAAGGCCACAAATTTGGATTTTATGGATATCTTGATAACTACTTCTGACATTACCCTAAAACTTTGTAAGGACTTACTGTAACAGAGGACACACTGTTTAAGATATCACTTTTGTTGTAAATTTAGAAATATTCTCTGATTATTGGGACAGCAAATGACAATTTAGTCTCAAAATTTGTTTTCGACCCATTTTTTGAGAACTATTCAAGCAAATTACTCTAAAACGTTGCAATGACATGAGGCGACATGTTTCAGATATACTTTTGTTGTAAATGTAGTGGTGACAAATGTTGGTTCTTTCTTTTTTGGAAAAAGAGGCACTTTGGCTCCAAAATTTGGATTTCCAGCATATCCTAGGATTCATATAGCCTATCCAGGATCACCCCAGGATTCAGATTTATTCCAGGATTCACACGCTTACAGTCGATGAGATCTACGCAATTCACTGGAGTCCATCTTCTTATCTTCATTGATGAAAACATATGTTCGACTTGAAAATTGTAAATTTTCAGAAAAAAAAATGTCCAAGTTCGAAAATGCACTCATAGCCGGGGAAACTTGTGATGTCACCCAGGCACAATTAACTATACTTGATGACCGCACATGAACAGCTATCCGGCCGCACGGTCACATGTCCTGCTTTTACTTTACTGCACGTTAGGATAGAAACTTACAGCCTAAGTTAAGTTTGACTGCAACGATTTTCTAACTCACACAATCTCGGTTTAGAAATATTTCTAGTACAATTAAAGAGCATAATCTTCCTGTCTTCAGGTTATTTATCATTTCATGACGCTGAAGACTAGAAACATACCTGCGGCTGCGAGGAGAGAGCAGAAAATAATACAATCTCTTCATGATTGTTTACGTCAAAACGTTTTCTAACAAGCCACATGTTCAGCGTGATCAGAGCATTGAAGCTTATTATGCTAAAACTGAAATGCTAACGTAGGCGTTGAGACAATTATGGCATGAACGATTGGCAATAAATCTAACAAAAGCACTTAGCACAGATAAACAAAAACAATTTTTTCGTTACCCTGGTGACACTGAGCCCAGGTAGCACATGGGCTCCATGTAGTTGAATCCACGTGGAACCCATATGATTTTGCATCCAAGACCACCCATGTTACCTAGCTAGTTTTCCATCAACGAATTTTTTTTTCAACATAGAAAAAGGTGTATCGACAGAGAAACACGCATACTTTCAAAGCTTTTTATTAAGCGAAAAATCGGATTATCGAAAAACCCAAGCTTAATTCAGTCTATGTTGAGAAAAAAAGAGGCGACGGGGGTTGCCGTTTGAATTGTGGATGCGATTTCCCAGCATTTGGGGAGGATACTTTCCATGTATCTATTTGGTCATTTTCGGAGTATTTGAAAGAAAAAAGTTGTTGAAAATAAATTATTGTTCATTGAAAAAAGGAAGTGAGGGGGGCATGCTTCACTACCTGGATCCGAGCCGTCATCGATCAGAAAACTTTAACCTTTTCTGCTGCATCCAAATCATGAAAGTTTCTGATAGGCTTATACTTAAGGGTTATATATAAGGGTCAAGTGTGTTGTGTACTGCTAATGGAATTTCTATAGAGAGTACAATGTTTTATAGAGATTGTTCCTTATAGAAACTATTGTTCAGAAAGTTGCAAATTGAATTGAACTCTACAGAAACTACAAAATTCTATAGAGGAATTCAAGCATTTCTCTAGAAATTCGTTGATTCTATAGACTTCTATACAGCTCTATAGAAATTTCTATGGAGATTTATAGAAAATTTTTGTATGAGATGAAAAATGCTAAGTAAGTAATAATAGTGCTCTAAGCTTGATGTTTTTAGCTAACAAACTCTTCATCCACCATTGGTCATTTATGACGCTCAGCCTAGTACCTTATATTTCTTGGCATCTGGTACCATATGAGGAAACTGACACGAATGGTTAGCGCTGAATGTAATACCGTACTCGTTCAGAAGTCACTGAATATTGATTTCGAACTTCTTTTCTGGGAGTACGCCCCCTATTACCACACATGTCACATGATCAACTGGTCGTAGTGTGTCAGATTGTGCAATCTGCTGTAACTCGTGAGCGTTCTGTTTCATTGCTACACAACACTGGAGAATATTTCTCATCATATTGCCTCTGCATGTTTTGTGTAGGATTCTGTGCTATGCAGCAACTAGTACTCTGAATTACGTATAGGTGAAGTGATAGTGTCCACTTTGTCGATGCGACTTCTACTATTATGATCAGGCAGTGTGAGGGCTGACGCCCAATCTTGCGGATGCAGTTGGGGTGGGGGTTGTTGCTTCTAACCTTTAGTCCCTCGTTAGCTGAGGTTCAACCTTACCTCGTTGTTATGCAATTGAGGGCTGTGTATTACCTCCTCGGTTTCAGTTAACTTCAAGTGTAGCTGAGGGCAGTTCCCTAAGCGTAAAAAATATTAACCAGTATATCGTATGACGTCGCCTAGTATCGTGCTAAAGGTAGCCGGTTATCTTTCCCTCAAGGTTTTCCGGTCCCTGGTGGATATGGATGTGAATACACACGGTAGCGCACCTTTCACCCTTTTCTTCTGGTTATTGCATGTATCCTTGTATTCGGCGAGCGCTACACGAACCCGTGACAGTCATAACGTCAATCAGAAAAAAAAAAAAAATAGAGAAAAAAGTGCAGTATGCAGTATTTCGTCAGAATCAATACGCAAAAATGACAAATGAAGTAATAGGTTGAAAAACTAAGATTATTATACATCAATTTGTTCCGTGATTTGGATGTTATATATTATGATGTCTGTAATGGTCACGGTTCTTCTTATTCAACAAATCCTTAATCCCTGCTGAAAAAGGTACTTGGCCCCAATTTCAAGTGATACATTGAAAGAAGCTTAATCATTTCTTGAACAAATATACTAATCTGAACATGTCTTTCATTGTTTTTCCTCCTACCAAGTATAATACTTTACGTAGTTTATAATAATGAATATTCATATCAATCATCTATTCCGAAAACATAGCAAGGTCCCGGAAAGTGTGTGTGTGTGTGTGGGGGGGGGGGCATACAATGAGTTACAGATAGGGAAGGTTCTACGGTGGGGGAGAGCGGGGTAATTAGGGGGTGTACACGTAGTGGAACTTCGGAACTTTTTTGTCTTTTTGTATGGGATATATGATTGTCTTAGTGGCAAATATGTGTATAAACTCGCACTTTATGCGCGTTTTGTAGTAAATATACCCACATGTTTCTTGAAAAGAGTCCCAAAGAAAGCGAACAGCCCCACTTTTTTCGGTGGGTGGACTGAGGTTAGTGTTTTTTTTTTGGGGGGGGGGGAATTGATTTCTTTGAATGAAACTACATAGAGACTTTTTTGTTGGTTTTGAAAGAAAAATATAACTTTTGTCGGATAATTCAGTTACGCCCAAAAATGTAAATTTGGTCTATTTCTGGGGAACCTCACCTCTCCCCCTATATAAATCTTTAGCCTAAATACACTTTCAGACCATTACAAAAATGCCTCTCTAAACAGTAGATTAACTAGTCCTTGATCCTTCCTCTTCGTAAGTAGTGAATCCAGTGCATGGACACAGAGCGTACAGAATGATTACGATACATTTATAGGAAGACTTTGAACCTTACAATTTTATCATATTAAATACATTTTCCAACATTTTTGTTAAGTTCAGAAGAAGTTAAGCGTCGCATTCCAGTATTATTTGCTTAAATGTTATTCAGGTGCCATTTTGTCATTAATACACCGAGATACATGTCATACATTGTAACTTGCCCTTCATGAGCATGACGCCACGTCCACTCTTTACTTCGTAATGGCTATTGCTGGCTGAGTTTGCTCATTTTGTAGGTAACGAACTTGCACATATTAATAACATAAATCTTTTCTATTGAGTTTGAAATTTCCCCTTGTCATAATGACTTTGTAAATATTGCGACTACCGTTGCGATCACCATTTTCCAGACAGGTAACTCTTTTGTGCATGTAACATATTAGTGGATTTATATTATATACAAATCTCTCCTTTTAAATGTAAAGCCATGCATTTCCAGGTTTGCTCATATCCATCTTCGTTATGCTTTAATTTTTAGCAATATCTTCTTTTTGTAAGTTTGTCACATTTGGTTAGCATTCCTCAGGCACCTAGTGTTAGCCTGGTTATTAAAATCAGTATATAGTCTACTGCACTCTCTCCTCTCATGAAATATTGTGAAGTGATATTTCGTAATGTGGATATTGTGGGAATTAAACTATTATATTAAATCTCCAAGCCTATATTCTTTGGAGTACTTTTCAGCACGTAATTCTACGTTAAATGTTTTTAACGTAAAAGACAAATTGTGCATCTAAGCAATGTACTCAGTTACATATGACGTAACCGTTACTATAGCTATATTCATTTTCAACTACTTAAATGATCAACCTTCGCCAATCTTCAGCAATTACTGTCAGTTTCACAACAGCATGCACCCCATACTCTAGTAGCTCTTCGCATCACTTGCATGCACCCTGTTCACGACTTAAGACTTCACAGCTAGCCATTGTTTCTTTGGGACCAAAGTCTGGAACACGTACCTTGCCCATCCAAGTTAAAGATTGTAAAACACTTCATACATTCAAAAATACCTAAAAGATACCTCTTTATGATCTATCACAAGTAAGGTCTGTGAGTTAACTTTGTCTCTTTTGTTTCAGCCTTTTGTGTTTATTTAGTGTTCGCAATTTTTTTTTCTCAGCTGTTTCTTTTTCTTTTGTGTTTATTTTTGTTTTGTACATTTGTGTCGGTTGGAAAACTTAAACAAGCTCTTGTGAGCCTCTTAATATCACACCATGATCGCTTTTACTCTTTTTATTACATTTTATTCAACTAATAACACTAACTATTCATTTGCACTATCAAAAGAGATTGGAAAAAAGTCCGTTGAAAAAAAAAATGGATTTCCGTTACTGATGCACGTGTAACTGAGCTCAGCCTGCCTTATTTGTCAAGAATGCAACTTGAGGTGTCCCTTCTACACGGTATGCGAATTTCTACATAAATTAGTAGCAATTACATAATACAGAGAGCCTGGAGTTTATCCGCCAAAATAATGTCTGTTACGTCATCACTTAATCATTTATAACTTCCTGTTCATCAGGTGTTCTTGACATCAGTGACGAGATTTCGGCATTGAGAAGAGAAGTTGATCGACTAACTGCTGATGGAGTGAATAAGATTATCAGTTCTTGGTACTTCCGGAATACAGAAAAAAAAAAGACAGACAGCTAAGACTGCGCAGAGCGTAGAAGGTGTATGTCGACGTCATACTAGGGGTACATTATCATCAGTTTCTATGTAGGGGTAATTAAAATTAAGACTGATATGCTCACTAAAGTTGTAAATTGGCTGAGATATTGCACACTAGGGAGAAACTACGTAAATAATCTCTTTGAACCTAATACCTAAACAGCGTGCTTCATAAAAATCGTCGTGCTAGTTGATTCAAATTTCCTAACAAAACCAATCCTTGCCAGTGTAGTTCCGTATATAACCATATACTCCTTCCGTTCATGAGAACATTCACAATAGCGCCAACTTACGTCCCGCGAAGTCAAGTGTTTAGACAAAACGTATGTTTAGTTTAGTTAAATTTAGCATGGCAGCGGTTTCTCGTTCAGCTTATGGCCCTGTTTGGCTGTAGTTCAGTTTTGCAAAAGATATCATTCAGATTGTATATGTGGAGACTGTGCATTCGCAGAGATACTTTGAGGAGACCGATTCTAGTGGCGTAAGGTATGGATTTTCCTTTTTACTAAATAATACCGGAAATATCACACAATTTAAGAATGCTAATAATGTGTAAAAAATGCCATTACGTTAAAGTCATTAAAGCACACGTTACCAGATCAAACGTGATATCGAAGAATACTTAACCAAAGAGCATGTTTTAAGAAAGTGCAAATGACAATTATGAACACAGACTTTGAACAAACTTGAAAATTCCGTTCAAATTTGAACAAAAACGTTAAGAATAAAAAGCCTGGTGTATAAGTGTATAAACAGTGAACCAGGAGAAGGGTAAGGAAATACAAATGTTACTTGAGGTAAGGGAATTTCAAATAAGCTTAGGCCTATGAATAATCTAAGTCAAAGCGCAATCAATAAAGAGGGTTAAAAAATACAGAATTACTTGCGATTAATAAAGACCTATAAACAAAGCATAAGTTTAGGGATAAAACCTTAGGTCAAGTAAAATAATCAAAACAAAGGTAATGATTGTTATCATAAAGGATTATCAGTTTGCTTTGACCTTTTTTCAGAAATAGTTCAAATTACGGGAAAAAAGATAAATAATTGGGAGAATTTTAGAACTTCTTGCATACTTGTTATGAACTCTTTGCTGTATTTCTAAACTTAAATACAGATAACGTAAAGCTGGATTGTGATTCCATCAGATCATATGCATGCATGGAAAGGGTCACGTGAGAGCCTGCTTCTGAGAAATACTTCTTGACACTTCAGCGTTATAAACGAAGTGTCCGGTAAGTCTCAGTGTCGGGAAATTCATGCAAAGAGACCGGATTATACGCAATACGCAGGATACGGTATAAGAGCAAGTAAGCACTACATGTAGGAAGGAGCAATGTGAACAAATTGCATAAAGCAGGCTTACATTTCATTTACTCTTAGGAGAATTAGAAGCAACAATGAGAATTAACCAGTTGCACACTCTGAAGATATATACCTGAAATGCATGCATAGTGATGAGACGCGATGTCACGTCACTTATCTATCTTCTAGTTTTTGCAGTGAAAAGCCTTCATAACATCAAAACATAACATAACACCACGACAGATTGTACGCTCTGGGTTTTAAAGATTGAAATTTTTATGGATTATTTTTTTTTTGTGTTTGTTTATTTTCTTAGTTCAAAGACAAAATGAATGTTTGTCAAATGACAGCATATTTATTTACCCGTATGTGAATTCAGAAAATTCCAAACACTTTAAAAATGTCTGTAAATTTATGTATAATCCTTTTAACAGAGTAAAAGTTGGTTAAAAAAACACACAAACATGGTTTTCAAATAAACAGAATATACTTGTTTAACAACATTTCCTTATTGTGGCAATAAAAATTGTCGTCCGGTAAAAGTTAAATGCAGAAAGGTTAAGTAAAAGAAGTCTGTAAATTTACAGAAATTTTTAATCGTGCAGCTCATTCGTCACACATTCACAAAGAAAATCATACAAGACCGGCTTGCAGATACAGGAGTCACATTTGCAGTTGTCGTCGATCATCTATGGAATGAACATGTTGTTTACTTTATACATTACATTTTTGTATTTTTTTTTTTGTATTTTCACATTTTTTTTGAATTGTTACAGATCTATTGTAATGGCACTCTATCAATCCTTTCCTTCAAAATTTCAAATTTTTTGAACATCAATCGAACTTGAAATTATGTGAACCATAAGACACTCATAAATCGATTTTTCAACATCTTTAAGACATGCCACACTACTTGATGCACTTGTTCTATACTCCTGTAGGGCCAGGAGTAAGGTATCAACATGATATGTTTGCGACTCGAGCCACTTTCTCACTCCCGCAAAATTACGTCAGCAATAGGTAGGATTAAATTATCCACAAATGGAATACATATTACTTGATTTTCAGTAAAACCAATCAAGACTTAAATGAAGTTCATTTCTCAATACAAGCTTTCATTGTTTTTTTTTTGAGGGGGGGGGGGGGCACATATTTACAGCATATACGTTGATGTATTACCATAACAAGTTAGCAGGCATGTACATGATACATGAAATAAAGAGACTGTTCACTAGATACTTCAAAGCTTGTAGGCTAGAGTTAATATTTGTCGTTAGATCGGTGAAGTGGCCGTGAGGATGAAGTTGGAAATCATGAAAAACAATGCGTGAGATATTTTACGAGAAAAGAAATTGGTGAAAATCACTTGTTGTTTTGAAATAAAAAAAGTCGAAAGGGTTCCATCACAATTTCGATTTCCCTTCTTTGAATGCTATCGACTTGACTTTGATTTTTTAATATATGAATTACACTGTATAAACCAGTACAGTGCATTTTAATGTGCATTGATATCAACTATTGCATATCAACAACGCAGAGCATACTAATTTATTATTGACAGACTTTGGACTTTACGGATATTTCACACAAACATTGTCTATGTTTATGTACAGCAGAATTGAACGTGAACTGCGCAAACCAGACTTATTTGTTTCAGTTATATGTATAGTCGCCATTTTGTCGTTGGCACTGCTACGTGCGTTGCACACATTGAATCTCGCCGTTCGAGGCCATTATGGATCATTTGCTGTTGAATATGTAATGACTGCAGTCAGACCGAGGCTAGGTAGGTATGTGATCGGCGTTTAATTCTAATACGGCCGGTAATCTGTCTCAAAACTTGGTGTTTGTGTTAAGCAACTGTCTCGTTGTAGATGGGAGACTTGTTAACGTTGTTATTTAATTCCTTCAATGTCCGGTTACTTTCCTGTGTTACAGACGAGTTAAGATAACATCCTTTTATATAGGTCTAATGATAAAGCAACCACCTAGGGAAAAAAGTAGTTCCTATGTTTTACCTCATGTAACTGTAATGCAATGGCAGAATCAACTGTTAGACCAGGGAGCTGTTACTTAGAGCTCCCTGCTTAAACTGAATGTCCATGTGCAGAAGCCTATTTGCTTTTTGCAATGTAAGCCATGGGATCCACATTGTGAAGCTGATATACAATTTAGATCACAGTTCTGAGGAAGGGCAGTAGCTCCGATTTTCACTGATGACTTGATGAACAATTGCACAGGTAAGTCATAGCCTACATGAAGTTGGCCACACTTAATGTTTTGGACACATATGATTTGTTGAAGAAGACATGGATATTTCTAGTTCAGTATGTTGCCTTATTCCGCCTTAGATTAATTGAATCCAGTAGAACACAATTTCCAAAGGTGATGTGTGCTGGGGTAGGCGGTGGTTTTTGTAAATCGTTATAATGTCAAGTATATTGAGTACTTCAAAAGGTAAGATATATCTGAATGCATTTGAATACACTACCATACGGCGGGTTAACTTGTTTCGTTCCGTAGATTTGTGATATTCTTTGTGCTTACATGGGCCATGTATATGAACACAATGAGTTTAAGCCTATGCTACTATGTGTGCTATGTAGGAAGAATGAAGGTCACATTATTAAAAGATAAATACATGCATTGGGGATATTCGATACACTAATAAAAATGTTTATTATTGTTAGAAGACCTTCATCACATAGGTCAATGGCAAAATCCCTTCTCTGGCAAAATCCCTTCCAATTACATCGTTGAACATCTAAATTCTTTTTCTATTCGCATTTTAGAATAATGAGGTCTATTAAATTGCTGACTGTGGTATTTATGGTCTGCAGTCTTACTGGTGAGTGGAGACTTATTCATTACTCACATCATTATGACATTCATGGCAATTCATCTTTACCTTACCGTAATGGTTGAAATCTTTCAATGTTTTGCAAAATGTATTTCCCCGTGAATAATCATACACCAGTAAAAACACATCGAGGAATTTTAATGGCGACCAATAGAAAAATGTATGTTATTGACAATTCTACTCCATATAGTGAGATGATTCAATAATTATTTTTATTTTCTCTTTACCAACCTCTATACTTCTGAAAATTCTGGAATATAGAAGAAGTAAGATTATAGATCAGTTTGTAAATCACTATTTTCTTCATTAGAATCAAAACCTCAAAGTTGTGTGAACACAGTTGCGTTTACGTAGTTGTCCGGATATATATATATTAGGCACACCATATGGGTAAAGTCTATTAGTTCTATGATAGTTGCTTCTCTCATGGAAATCTATTCTTTTAATCATTTGTACCTCACAGGTGCGGACTACTGCCAATCCCCTCAGTATTTAGAAATATCAACAACAGGAACAATACAATGTTCCTTTGCTAGTGATTTCATCTCCGTTCATTGGTACGACACTACCGAGAATCTTCAAGTTATCGATCCGATATTAAGTTACGAAGATTCATCGAAGAGAGGAGAAGGGTTTGTTTCTGGAGAGTTTGACATCCACCCCAATGGATCCCTGATTATCAACGATGTAAATATCAAACATGAAACTAAGTTCACCGTCACTGTAGTTGTTTCTACGACAAAAATACCAGAGTCTTTTATTATTGCAGTGAAAGTAACAGGTAAGGACTACGTTACATCCGTGTAATCTCTCATGTAAAAATTTAACGTGGTCCCTGCTCTGCATGGGATCACAATATTCCATAGTCTACGAGAACCTTAAGGATTAATCCACGACTAAACCATATCCGTGCTAACCCTTTCGAAACTGACGTTAGTAGTACGATGCCTGCGGGTGCAACAACATGCACTGTGCTGTTTCATGTGCACACAGCACTTGCAGATTCTACATGTGAATCAGTGGTGAAGTGTAATGTGAAACTCATGAAAAAAAAGTCAAAGACAGTAGCAAAAACATGATATAAATATTGTTACGAAAGCCACGAGTCAATGATAGCCTCCCATTTACCAGTCTTTATTCCATCTTTAAACCTGTAACATTACTAGTTAGACAGTCATCGCATTACTATCTTTTCTATCTCTTCGCTAAAGAAACCTGTTATTTAAATTTGCCAAAAGGTACTTCAATCTTTGATTCTGATTGAAATGTGTTTTCTCCTTCCTTTTCTTTATTTAGTCAGTCCAGCGCATCCTTTTCCAATGGTAAATGCGTCATTGCTAACTGATGAGATTGTCCAGTTAGTAGAACTAGGGCGAGAGTCCAGTTTATTCTGCAACGTAGAGGGTTCTCGTCCATTGATTCCATTATCATGGAGTATCAGGACCAATGATGGTGACATGGACATTCCATTTAATAATTACTCGATTAATAATTCTGGACGCTTTTCCAGCTTTTCTACTTTGAGGTATAGATTCTCTAATGATGTATATATTGCACTTCTTGTATGTAAGGCTGACGACTCGTTAATGCTCCTCGACCGATATGAGACTTTCATCTTGGCTCAAAATAAAGACATTGATTTGGAAAGATTTACTGCAACGTCTGCAGTTTATTTGATTAACACAAGGGTGCAGCTAAAATGCTCAGAGAACAAACTTGACGTCGTAGTATGGAAGAAGATTACACAAGGAAAAGTTATGGAAACCGTTGCATTTGAAGTGTCCTTGAGACCAAATTATACAAAGCTACTTTCAGATGATGTGATGTTAAGCAGTGACGGTTCGTTAATAATACCAGATGTTAGCATTCAACACGAGGGCCAGTATGTTTGTATACATCAAGATCAAAATACCAATGGGATAGAAGTTCACAATCTTACCGTGATTGGTATGTGTCCGATTCATTTTAATCATCCTACGGAAAACTATTAGGCGAATTTTGTAAATTTTCTTTAAAGTCTACTGAGTTACTGCTAAAAATGCTTCTAGGTTACTAACTTATTTCCTACTCTCCACGGAGTTGTCTCGTATCCTCAATATTATAAAAATAATCTATCCGTACATATTTAGTTATTTTGCAATAAAAAGAATTTGAACCAATCAGAATATGATTTTGGTTCCATATCAGCAACATTTCAAAATCTTACTCTTAAATTTTACTTTGTATCTCAATTGCAGTAAATCCTTCTCCTTCGTACCCCGTCTTCGATGGATGCAATCACGATCAATATTGCGTCTTGGAAGTTGAACGTGAAGGAACTCTTCTTTGCAGTTTGTCCGGAATTCGACCATCAGTTACATTGACCATGCGATCTTATCATGAAGATGAAATGATATCATTTTCTAGGCAGAACATTGAAACTGTTGGACATGATAATGTATTCGACATTCACCTTCAGGTGTGGTTCAGTATGCATCCGACAGCAAAGTCTGGTAGAATCACAGTTGAGTGCTCTGCTACAGGAGAAAATTCAGGTTACTTTACATCGTTGAGTACTCAAATAGATCTTCAATTCTTTGCTGGTAAGTGCTCTGTAGTAATCGGGAGAATTGTGTTTAAGCTACTGTCTACAAAGTTGCTCAGCTATGTGTCTATGCCGCAGTATGATAAATTATAGACAGATTAACGAAGCTACGCTGGTCAAAGTTAGACCAAATTATGATACGTTTCACAGTACAGAGTAATACGATATGACAAATAGCCTGTTGAAGCTCTTTTATAGTAAAAATCACTCTGAAACAATACTACTGAATAAAGTTAATTACTGCTTACTACAGATAATATGCACGTCTAATATTGTTATAAACTCTTTGCAATGAAAAGTTAAGTATTCAGTTTAAAACATATGAAAGTGTTGCTGAAAATAGGACTTTAGAGAAGTTACCATATTAGCAATTACTGATCTCTTATTGACTCAAACGTTTGAGAGTGTACACAAAACAAACTTTAATTTTTGAAGGAGATGTTACGGACGCCATATTGGATGAGCGTAAAAGGACACTAAGCATCTGGTACATTATTGCACCTGCTATTGGAATCATTACCTTCGTCTCCCTGGTATCTGTCATTATCACAGGTAATAATTACGAATTATTCAGTGCAGTAAGACGAATTTAATGGATTAAGGTAATCTTCTGTTTACGATTGGTGATCAATGACTAAATGCGGAATTTTATTGTTTTTTATCAGAAAATGTTAATTATTTTCATTTTTTAATAAAGCATAAACATCAAACAATGTCAGGAAGAATTTTCTGTAATAACACCAGCCCATGCACTGGTCATCCATATACTCGCCATAACGATAAATTCGTACGACATAATATGAACTTTATGAAGGAGGTTTAGATAACTCGAATTGTTTGAAAAAAAGCAACAAAAAATAATCATTTGGGTGGATCGAAACGTTGATTGTCACCCTTTCACCTGACGACTTGATGGTTGAACCTTGAGGGTGAAATACATTGTATAGTTTGTAAATAATTCCTCTAATATACAGCTATTTATACAGTAGTACAATAAAATACATTGTGTTGTTACTGAACAATGTTATATCTAATAAATCATCAATTCCAGTTTGAAGAGAAAAAATAATCTAATACATTCACCTATGTGTATTCATTTTAGTACGGAAATGTCGAGCCAGAGCACGAGGAAAATCTGAAAGGCGTAAGAAATTTATGGATGAGGTATGAATTGAGCATTTTTAAGTTGTTTAGAAGGGAAGACAGTCATAGAAATGTAAATATCAAATTATTGAAATTAGTCTACAATATCTCTCTAAAAAGTTAAACATTACAAAATAAATTCTTGATGGTATGAGCTTTGATGCAACTCTTGAATTGTCAAGTACTATATCAAATGCTTTGCGTTTACGTAATAACATTGTGTCCCAAAGCACTATTTTTTCATATCTTTCTTCATATACCTATCGTACATACCTATGCTACCTTTTCGTAGATAACGTAATTTTTATTAAACTATGAGCGGAACTGAAAAGTGAGGTGAATTATATATCAACCAAAGGTCTAAACTTAAATTAAAACCTCTACAATTTAATCTTGAATAACACATACTTTAATATTCTTTTCCAGGATGTCGGTTTGCTCATGATGGAGACAAAACACGAGAAACTTGGTAAATAAAAGATTACAAAATTTCAGTGTGTTAGATCTCTTTAGTGTACTTTACACTCTGTAATGATAGAGTCTACGCAGTAATATTCAGTTTCATTTTGTTTTCATTGATGTGAGTGTAGTAGAATCTGGGAAGAACACTTTTGAACACGTCTATGTGAAGGAAGAACCTTAACTTCATATTAGTCTCATACTTAATCTTAATCAGTTTGAAGTTCACCTCTGATTTGACAATTCAAAATGTCTATTATTCTTCATCACACATTAAATATATGTACTCTCTTTCATATGAAAAGTGTTGATGAACAAGTATATTTCCTCTTTTACAGACGAATTTGTACAACAGCTAAGCACAACATACAAAGAAATTTGCAGTTCTATTCAGCCCATCCCTTATGAAATGGACAAGCGTTATAGTGTAAAAGATATATTTGTAGATGGGGGTCTTAAAAGTATACACTCTAACTATTTGGAACGAAAAAGTAATACTACTGATCTTATCAAGTATGAAGACATCATTGAAGTCTTGCAAGAAAAGGGATGTCGCATAATTATAGAAGGAGAGCCAGGCTATGGTAAAACAATATATACACTACGGATCATCTACGACTGGTTAAAGACGAAGTCAACTTCACCTGTAGGAAAATTTCAGTTGTTGCTTTATATAACTCTTCGAGAAGTTCCATTTAAAACGTCGTTTTTCGAAGCCATTAAACAATCGTTGCTACCGAAAGACTCATTGATAACTGCATCGGATATACCAGACATCATATCGAAAAGCACATCCACTTTAATAATCCTTGATGGGTATGATGAGCTCATTGAAAGAGACAAAGAATCTAACATTAATGACATCATCGCGCGAAAACTTCTCCAGAACTCTAATGTCATTCTTACAACTAGACCATCAATATTACCCCGCCAGTATTCAGCGAATGCAAAGCGTTTCAGACTTATCGGTTTCGACCACGTTGCACAACAAGAGTATCTGAGGAACTTTCTAAAAAGCAAAGCACTTGCTTCACAAAATAGTACTGACAGTTTTATGAACAACCCAATCATCGATGACATTTGTAAGGTACCTCTGGTTTTCCCTGTGTTTGCCAAGTTCAGCCAAGAAGTTGAGACTTCTCAGAAATTTGGCGCGGTGCGCTTTTTTCAGTTGGCTGTTATCAAGCTACCATTACCACTTGCAGAGCAAAGAAAAAATCGACAAGAAAGCAATGACTGACAATCTACATTCAGAGTGGAACAATAAAGAAATTAACAAACTAGCTTTTGATAGTCTTCGTAAAGATGAAGAGGATAGCTACTGGTCAAGAGAACATTTAAATAACACACTTGGTAGAGAGTGTGTGAACTATTTTATTGCAGTGGGTATATTTGCGGTGGAAGAGAAAACGAGTTCACATGTGTACATCAGTGGTTCTGCTTCAATAAAGAAAGAGCAGAATGTGAGATTTTCTCATAGGGTATTTGCAGAAGTGGCATGCTGCCCATTATGTAATAGAAGTGATCTTATCTACTGATGCAAAGCAAAGAAACAGCTGTGACGTTGATATTTTATACGACTTAGATCCTTTTAATCAAGAATATCTCTTTCGATTTGTCTGTGGTCCTCAATGCAGTTGCTGCTGATGTTATTACTGAATATCTCAAACACATTGGTAATGGAGAAAAGCTTGCAGTTTTGTGCTCATTGGAGAAGCTCAAAAATGTTACAAATGATCTCAAGAAAGTACAGGATCTTTGCAAGGAAGTAGTGCAGTTTGATTCAGGCTGACACCAAACTAGCTCAAAGAGCATCCATGCAACTGCTTTCTGTCGCATCAATCAACAAGGTAAGATTGAGCATAAACTTTGCGTGGTACAAAATGATTAAGGGTGTGTGAAACTTACCACTAACTGGTTAGACAATGCTCTCATTAAATGCTTTTGTTTCTGCCCTCTTGCTCATCTAAACAAACAATGGCCTGGGGACGGATATTGATAAGGTATATAAGTTAAGTAAACGAATTGCTATCATATTCACCTCAGCTATAATGGTGTGTTATTGATTGTATTGATAGATACCAATCCCAGCAGTCTCAATTGATGGCTGTCTAAGTTCGCTCGATTGTGCTAACTGGAGATATCTACCTGAAATATCATCTACTGGTACCGGTTTTGAGTACCCTTCAGAAACTTACCATCTGCGACAAAAGAAGGATATTTTCAAACGACGAGATCAAAGGCATACTAAAGTTTTGTTTAAAATGCCGGAAGTTAAAGTTCCTAAGGTAAGAAATACATATCTCATGAAAGTGGTCCACTCGTTAACAGTTTTGCACTTCTGAGTTAATGTGCCCATTTAACAACCATTAACAAAGATCATACAGGGAAAATACAATTTTTTTTTTCAACTTGAAAATTTTGAGCTTGATGTTGCTACATTAATCCGTACTTACAAGGCACACAGTATTACGCTTGCATTTCAAATTTGCCCTCCGTTGTAAGCGTTATTTCACCTGGAGAAATGTTAATGCAAATAAAATTTTAAGAGGAAGTAATGTCTAATTCTTGTTATCGCTATGTCATTCCCATGAGCAGAATACAACGGAACGGGGAAAAATATGTTTCGACTACACTCACACGTCTCCACACATGCCACTTAACGAGCTGGAGAGACTTATATATGGTGGCGTATTGTTAGGTGTGTTAGGAAAAATATGTGTTGTGTTAAAAAAAATATACTAACCTGAAAGATTTCAGATACACTAGAGAGTGTAAACGTATAATATTGATATCTTATGCTGTGAAAATGTGATAACATTTGCCTTTTTATTTTCAGCTTTGAGAATTGCTTGCTGCCGGAGGAAATCACTTGTTGGAAAGAAATTCCAGGAGGTTCAAATACATTAAAAGGTATAACCTAATAACAAAATTCTAAACCCAAGAACAAATTGAGATACACAGTTAACAGAAAAATGTATGTTACTGAATCTTCCACACCGGAAAACTCTTAAAGTGAGCAATGCATTATTAAAATGAAGCATGGAGAGCAAAATAGACTTAATTTAGCATATCCTAGATTGTCATTCATTTTGAATTCGAATTCAACAAAAAATCTGATGTTCCATGTCAGAGCTCAAAATATATATTCAACAATGCAATGACAAAAGTCCCTTAAGTTTGTGACAATTCATATCTTTCAGTATACATTATTCCATGAGTTTGTTTTAATACGAAGTTCTTTAATGGTAAAGATTTGTTGTAGTATCTATTTCATGTGACAATGGTCGGCTTCATGAAAGATTCCACTTTACTAAAATGATGTGTTTTATTGTCTCTTTTAGTACTCTGGTGTCCCACTGGAACGTGGTATCGACTTGATGACAAGTTAGGCAGGTGGCAGGTTAGTGCTTACATCAGTCAATCATTACTTAAAGTCTTATCACCATCTGTGTACATACATGTCTTCACTATGAATATAACAAAATTCTGATTATATCTATATCCACTTGCAGACCGATGATCTGGGACAACCAATGACAGAGGCAGGGTATCAGAATGAGGTAAGCCTTTTTCTTCGAGAAAAGGAATAGACTTTTATTTACGAGCAAGATTTTCATTGTGATAATCCTTTGATATAGTTCTACCATCACCTTAATCAAGGCACTCTGAGTGTTTACATTTGCTTCGCTTTTCATAAGTTCCATTGTTTCATTAAAGCTAAGTCTACGTTAGGTTATATATTTCACTTTTTGTCTTCATTTAAAGGAAAACTTCTGTCGCATGTTCTTGGATTGGTGAGTTGTTTATTTTACGGTCATTTCTCTAAAAAAGTGCACAACCAGTTACTTAATATTTGTGCATTGTTAATTTAATTGTTACTTTACAAGATACCCTTAAATTGGAATGTTTGGAAATCACGAAACTGATATGTTATGATAGACACGTTTTAAAGAGGTATTTCTATTGTATTTTTCCTACAGATGCTTTCGCCGAGATCTGTTAATTTACTTGCTAAGTCTTTTACCATTCATTTAAAGTAATATCGTCATATTACCTACCATTGTGTTAAAAACACAGTTTTGCGTTTTCTATCAAATTAGAGACATAATTTTACCTAAATGTAAAGGCAAGAGACAATGAAACTAATAAAATTAAGGAACGTGATGTTATTACGTCGTTTGACTAGGTCAATGTTACTTCAGAATCATTTTATTTGTGGAAATCCTAATTAGGTTCAATGCTTTTAAATCAAAATGTAAAACATTAATATCAGGTAAATGTAGAAATAAAAAGATTCAAGAGAAACAAGAGATGGTTTGAAATGCTAAACTTAACATCGAACAGCAAATCTTATAACCAAACATTTGTTAACAGTTTAGTACTTTCAAGATAAACACCGTCTCCAACATGCACTGAAGTTAATAATTGTAATATTGGAAGCTTTCCACTTCCAAATGAGTTCTTTTATTTACATTCAGTCAGTTTACACAAAGTTCGTTTGCATGTATTTGTTATGAGAGTACCATTGATAAAGAGCAATTGGACGTATAAAAAATTTAATGCTGAATCTGTTAAAGAATGTCAGTCAGGGGTGGAATATATGTTTTTCAGAGTAATCATAATTACGTTAAAGCACATAGTGATAATTCATTTTGAGAGTACTGAAAAATTCAACTATCCGACTACAGTATATATTGTGTTAGTATGGCAACTATTGTCATGCACTGGTATTTCAACACATCGACAAAATCCCAAAACTACCAAGTGTAATTTTCTTTCTTTTTTCTTTCCAGAAAGGAATGAATGGGCATTGTTTAATGCTGTGGGAATACCACGCCTTCTTGTTTGGCGTCATGGAGTCGGAGTTGTTACAATTTTGACAAACCACCGATACGCCCAAGTAGTCACGACACAAATATTTTAAAGGAATAAAGCAAGGCGAATTCAATCTGAGTGCTTTTTTGTATAGCCAGCCTATACAAGTACTGTCTTTTTCAGTTAAGCATACTACTCCGACAAGCCATAACCTATAAATAAAAAGAAAGTAGCCGGTGATTAATTGGAAAGGTGTCCGATAAATTATTTTCCTCTTTCAAATGCATTTGTTTAAGTTCTTAAGGTTTTCGCACTAAGAATGAAGAAAAAATATGTTTATGTCAATGCATTGGCCTTCCCCCAAATGAGCTATAGGAATGCATCCTACATATTAAATTTAATGGCGGAAACTACTATCTTAAAATCCATCACCTGAAAAGAAAGCATAGTTTTGTTTAATTTGAAGTTTTTTTTAACTTTAGAATGGGACATGAGTATAATTAAAATCTTCTTTTTGCTATTCGTTTGTCAAGTTAAGTTTTTTTTTATCTTAATGACTTTTCTGAGGATAAATTCTCACCACAGATCTGTCTTCCTTACATTTACCTATTGAGCTGCAAACGTCATTGGTATAAATTTAAAAACGATCTCTTGCAGAACTCGTGGATGCCACATTATTTTATTTATATGTTTTGTCTTTCTAACTAATGTTCGTCATCATGGAGCTGTCTGTAATAGCTAAAATAAATAAATAGTAATAAATAAGTAGTAGTTGCTTCAGAAAGGTGGAACAGAACATGAAAGCAGAGGATACAAGTCTTGCTCATTCGACGGATTAATACTACTGGTAAACAGCGTTACATGCAATGTTAATTTCAGTTTTGTCCATGTATATGTCTTACCCAACGATATCATTTCATGCGCAAGAGGTATAAGAATGTCAACTGTAATTCCAATGATCATGTCAGCAGTATCACTTGCTGTGACTGATTACGTCACTGCTGTGTCCCACATGTGTAATCATTTTATCTCACCTTCATTACAACAGCGTCCATTAATCCACAATAATAACTTTTAATATTTCGATATATTGAATAATGAATGGGATGAACTTGTATTGAAGAAATAGTGTCCGTTTTAACAGTACCGCCTGCTCATAAGTGTTCCTATCATCGCCCCAAAAGAATTAAAGATAGCCTACCTCTGCTACTTAAATCAAAACGTTGTGAGAATTTGTTTTGGCAAGATTTTGTGAAGCGGGGAAGAAATATGAGGTCCACCCCATTATCGAAGAGATGTAAAATTTTCATCATACTTTTAGCAGTTAAACACCATGTACTGTATAGACAGAAAAGTATTTACCTATACGGACATAAACATCTCAGGCTAATTATTTACGACGGAATGCACCAATGCATTGTGGTTTCGATGATGTAATAATGAGTACGGCATTTGACACGAAGCTGAAGTGATACCTACTGCGATGATGTGGCACAACTACATTGTAAACATTAGATTTGGTGAAAGTTTCCTTTTTGAGACATGGTTTACAAGCAAGACCTTCATTATATGTGACTCCTGTTGACCCAAAATAACCTTTGACTTCCACCAAAAATAAAACGATTTTTATACTCATTGTGGTACACCTAAATACCAAATATTAGATCTCGGTCCATTCTCTATTCTTGAGATATTGTCTTGACAATATTCTTACTATTCTACCCTTGTCGACTCCAAATGAACTTTGACCTCTAACAAAAATATTATATCTCTTGTAGTTACTGAGTTCCAACGACATACCAAATATCAGACCAAGCCAAGCTTCCTTTGTTGAGATATTGCGTTTACAAGATTTTCAATATTTGACATCTGATGACCCCAAGGAACCTTTGACCTACACCAAGACAGTGTGATTGATGTAGTCCATGTTTTACACGTAGGTCTACAGTATATATTAACACAGATGTGTCTAAGTCTCTCTCGTTGAGATATCGTGTATACAGTGTTTTCACAATTCAACCCCTTGTTTACCTTCGACCTGCACCAAAAACAATATGACTCTCTGAGTTAATATGCTACACATATATACATACTGAATATCAGACCTGTCCAAGCTTTTCTTCTTGTCAATTTTGTGTTAACATTTTTTTCAATAT
Organism: Stichopus chloronotus; assembly: GCA_021234535.1. Classification (NCBI taxonomy): domain Eukaryota; kingdom Metazoa; phylum Echinodermata; class Holothuroidea; order Aspidochirotida; family Stichopodidae; genus Stichopus; species Stichopus chloronotus. The sequence goes on from CM037847.1 coordinate 16,174,565, forward strand.
CTTAACCCCGTGGACCTCAAAATGATCTTGACTTCCGTCAAAAACATTATGGTTCCTTAACTCCATGTGACACACGTACATACTTAATATTTGGTCTATCCAAGCTTCCCTTCTTGAGAACTAGTGTTTACAAGGTTTTCAATATTTAATTCATGATAGCCCAAAATGACCATGGACATCCACTATAGGGTCATTGTACTTGAATCTAAAATCTTTTCAAACTTCTCTCCTTGAGATATCGTGTTTTCCAAAGTAGGGGTGAAAAACATCCTCACTCATGTATATACATGTAATATATAGGTGTCAAACGAGGACAGACGTTTTTGAAGCGGAAATGTGGGTATTCCCATTTGGAGGTACATCAACAATTGACAAGAAAACTAAAACCTCATGTCCCCGACTGACACCTTATAACGCCGTTACGCACACACTCGGGCACCTACACATCGTGCATTTCTTTTAACGATACCTTCACGATGTGGAAAATGCAGAAAACATCACAAATGCGTAGGACTTACTAGGACACAGCTTTGAAAGGTGCAAAATTCAATGCCATGATGGCCAATTTTGCTTTTTTTACGTACACACACCCTTTGTTACCCTCCATCCTCAAACGGTAATCCCCAATTGAGCCTTTCTCTTTAAAGGAACGTTGTGAACGCCGACTGATGCAACAAATGTGAATTGAATACCACAAGTTGTGTAAGGTTCTTTTGCAATTTTAGTGTCATTTTTCGCGTTTAAAGATGGTCATTGAATTGCTTCATCAAACTCGATAACGTTTTATAAAACTATCAAGTTTCCACCACATCCTAATGATAAACGCTCAAAAATGGAAGTGTGTCACATACAAAGGATTATTAGTACGTGAGTAATTAACGGATGAAATTGGTTTTTGAAAATTTGTGACCAGACACTTTTTGCATTAGTGCTTACTCATATGCACAAATTCAGTACAAGTTAGGGTCAAAATGTTGATACTTTTTCAGAACTTAGGCCCATTGGATGTGACTAATTATGCTTATTGTAGCATTGTCATGTGTTTGTATCCTTAAAAAACCTCACACACTATATTGATATCAGCTCAATGAGCCCCTTTAAAACAGCCTGATTTAGTACAATATCGCCTCCCGATTCACTTCATATTGGAATGAGATAAGACTGCATTATTTCAACTGAGCAAGAATTTTTGGAAATTCCGTAATCTTGCGTTTTCGATGATCTGACACGTATTTAGTACACCTAACCTATACATGTAGCGTTAGATATCTGAAAGTCGTTCTTTCTGGATTATTCTTCTCAAAGAAGCTGTTTGTTTGCCTTGTCGCGTTGCTATAAAAGAGTCCGGATTAAAAAAAGTGCTGCTTGCTCCAGGTACTAATTGTTCGGCAGGTGTTTCGAATGACCTTCAGTCATATAGTCTGCATGTTTGTCTTCTTTTTCGCGTGATGTTTCAATACAGGAACAATGTCACTATTCATTTTAGTGTTCTTTGTTCAAATGGTTCCCCTACTGCGGATGGATAGGACTGTTGGGGGGGGGGGGGAATCGTTTTTCTGTATTATTTTCGTTTTTTAACATTTATTTTAGTTTTATTGACTTTATTTCATTATTCCGACTTTATTCGTTTTTCTGACTTTGTTTCTTTTTGTTCTGAGTATTTTCCCTCTTTTTTCGTCGGTGTGTGGCTTAAAATAAAGTCAGAAAAGCAAAAAAGTCAGAAATTAGAAAAAAAATCAGAAAAACAGAAGAAAGTCAGAGAAACGAAAAAAAAAGGTCAGAAAAACAAAAACAAAAAAAAAAAAATCGGAATAACGAGGAAAAAAAGGTTGGAGAAACGATTTCTTTTTAATTTTTCCCATGGACGCATCCAGCCGCCGTAAGTTCCTTTATGTTATGACTATTTTAAACTGCTGCTAAAACACACTGACAATGCAAAATGATTAATTTCATTACAACGAGAATGCTGGTTGTGCAGACAAGAGCCTGACCTTGCTTTTTAGGTGTGTTGGTGTTGGTGTTTCTTGTAATGTACCAAACTGGAATTTCGACCCCAAAAAAAATCTGTCAGTGACAAAACACACTGACAATGCGCAATCTATTTCACAACAAGTATATTGTGTTTTGTAGACAAAAGCATGACCTTTTTTTTTACTTGCGTTGGCGTGGGTGTTTCTTATAAAGTGTGCACTTGGAATTTTCCCCAAAAGTCTTATTGAATTTTATTGTTAAGTTCAAACAGTTTGTCACAATGTTTAAAAGCACAGCAGCTCCATGATACAGACAATGCAGATATCACAACGAGAACTGACTTTGAATAGAAACAAATGACCTTGCTTTAATGTTGTGTTTGCGTGTTATTAACAAAGCGTGGAATCGGAGGATACATTTTTCTTTTAATTGAGTTCGAACAGCTTGTCAAGATTTTCAAGGCATATCAACTCCAATCTTTAAATAGGCAGTGACGTGAAATGATTTTAACATTACAAAAAAACAACAAAACAAAAAACATACAGGACTAAGAATGAACTTCAAAATCAGGGTCATTTCATTAGTGACCATATTCTGATAACGTGATACCGGAAAAACATGGTTTATGACTTCAGTAAAACTTCTGATACCTCTATCAAGCAATAGTAGTGAAGTCAATTCAATCTAAAATGACTTACGTTTCTTTAGTCCACTTTTCATAAATATAATTCGGAATTTGGAACTTGAAACTCAGCCTTTATTTAAAACGGGAATTAAGGTGTGCTTCACAGTCTGAGAACTATAAAGGCTTGTAACTTAAACATTATTTATGAAATTATTTCACAAACGGTAATGAAGAAAGAAATACAATTAGAAAAAAATTGGCCTTGAAAATAAATACGATTTTCTTCCACAGATATCCAGGTGAAACGTTCAAGCAAGAAAATAATCAGAAGACAATGTAATTGAACAACAAATATATTTTGAGATCCTGAAACCATCATACCCTGATTCCATTTTTTACACGTGGGTACTATCCATAGAAGGTATCATTGATCAAGTGAGATTACAAAGTGTCTCCTTCTTAAACGTGTAACTAAGATTGTGGAAATCTTCCTTTTTATGTACAGGTCCAAAAGACAATGTGGAGAGAATAAGTAGTATGGTGGAATAAGGCTAAACGGTCGATGTTCCATGATATTCATCTCTCCGAATATCTATCATTAAGCCTTATCTGTTTCAATGGACCTTTCCCCATTAATTTCCAATAAAACATCAAATGTCTAGTTTCGCTTGAGCTGTATTTAATGTAATAGCAGGGTATTTTGATGTCATGTTCATTGGTGGAAAGAGGTGGAATTGTGAAGGGAAAAATGTTTGCTGACTTATATCTGAAACGATTTCGTTTACGCACATTCAGTGGGATCCTTCACTCACAAAACGTAACGGTACGATAAGAACTCCATAACTTTTAGGTAAAATTTTACACACAGTTAAGGTAAGTCTTACATTGCGTATATAACAATTTTACTAACATGTAGTAAAATTTACCAAAATTATGCAGAATTTACGTATACCGTTTACATTAATTGTAAAAACATTAATATTTACGTATACTGTTTAACATTAACGTTAATACATTAATACGTAAAATTTATTGTTACATACACATTGTAAGACTTACATTAACTGTGTGTAAAATTTTACCTAAAAGTTATGGAGTTCTTATTTCACCGTCACGTTTTGTGAGTGTTCTAGCCCCTTTGGAGTTCAGGTCTAATTCAATCTTATATTATGAAATAGCCTAAAATAAAATCACTGATCTCAGGTCAGCTGGGACTAACTAGAATACCCAGAAGACAAATATACTGTGTCAGGAACTACTCTGCATACTCTTGCTTAGAGTAGCAGTTATTTTGTATTGAAACTAAAATCAATTGAGTTAGCATATCATATCGAGAAAGAAAAAATAAGGAGAAAGAATAGAAGGGAGGGTGCAATTAAGTCAAACTGGGATTGATAGGGAAGTAAAATTGAAGGACTTTGAACAAAGGAGTGACTTTGAATTTTCCGTGTGAAATTCCAGGGTAATTGAGAAGTGTTTCCGTTATTTTGAAAAGTGGACGAATTCACGTAAGTTGTGTATAGATCAGTAGACCCTCTTTTTGCAAAGGGGTATACAGGATATTGTCGTAGGAGCAATCCTGTCAGTGTACTCTAGTACAATAAATAATTCTGAAAGATATGGATTATTGCCTGAGACTTACAGGCACCAGGCAGACAATGTAGAGGACATGAGCAATAAAGGTGAAAAATTTGCTGAGTTGAACTTGCACTTCTAAAGAAGTTGGAAATAAGTTTCCAGTTGAAGTATTAAAACCATGTGTATCCGTGAAGTCAAACTTTATATCAGCAAAAGGCTTACAATCTGGGACAATTCTACAGTAGCTTATGATTACTCATCAAGTCACAAACCGATCTTTCATTAGCCGAAGTCACTGGGTCAGGAGCATGTACTTCAACATACTGCGATAAAAAAATGTAGTCTAAGATAGGAGGTTAAACAAAAAGAAACGACGAATGATGAGTCTTTTAGGATGAAATGTGATTTTAAGATTATTGTGGGTTACGTTGTTGGGACTGTTGGACTTCAGAGAAAGTCAAAATTCGACAGTGTAACAACTCTCTAGCTATGTGAACAGCCAAATGAGAACAAATTATCAAACGTTGCTGTTTTGAGCAGGTGGAGAAGGGAGTTTAGCCTTTCATTTCACAAAAGTATATGTCACTATAAGATGCCCGTTGCAGAAGTTCAACGTATGACAAATTCTCAGAGAGACCACAGATATCCACTCACTTAAGGTAGAGAGTATTACCATTTTCCAATGTAAGCTGCTCGGTTCTGAAGATAACTTTATCTTTTACAAGTCTCAGACGATAAATTTGAAAACAAATTTTTTCCACGTAGGATGCCAATAGAAAATTTTGAGTAAACGACCTGAGTCATTAAGTGATTCCATAAACTCTAATGAGATTTCTGTACATGAGGAACAGCCTCTAACTAGGTCTTTTTCATCCATAGTTTATTTTTAACTTCCATTCATTTCTTCCATCACAAAGACATGATTCTTATCATAAAATTAGAAGATCAATTAGTAGATAATCAATTAAGTAAATTTAAAAGCAGTTTACTGCAATACGGTAACAAAAACACACTTACAAGGAAGCAATAATCGGGTAACAAGTGGATGGGATGAAGGGGGGGGGGGGAAGAAAAACACAAGAACGAAAAGAAAGGAAAAAAGAGTAAATAAAGACAAAAAGGAAGAAGAAAGCGAAGGAAACAATAATCTCGTCACTATAAAAGAATATGCTTTCATTTGATAAAACACAAGATGGAACAAAACGAAAAGTGTAAATTACATGGGGAATACGCAAAGATTATCCTACAAACATGTCTTTGAAAAATATGCAACGATGTTCATTACTTGATTTCTTAAGAATATGATATTCTACTTGTAGGTAATATTATATTTATAATGGAATGCTGTGGCGTCTAGTGTTGTCCCAATTACTTTACAACAAAAAATATAATATTTTGCGTGAAGATTAAAAAAAAATTATGTGGGCGCTCAGGTTCTTTAAAGAGGCTCATTGAGTTGTTTAGTGAAATTCACTCAATTTTACTAAACCGGTCAAGTTCCCTTCACATACTAATGACAAACAGTCAAACTAAAAGGATCCCAAAGTTTTACATACGTGGGAACATTAATGAGTGAGTAACCAACGATTAAATTTGGTTTTTGAAACTTTGTGACCAGACATTTTCACATTAGTACATTCACATGCACACAATCAGAGCAAGTAACGGTCAAAAATTCGAAAAAATTGACAGTTTTCATATAACTATTGGAAGTGAAACTTGATTAATTATGCTAATTGTGAGTATTGTCGTGTGTTTGTATACTTCAAAATCACAGCAATCTTTACTGATATCAGCTCAATGAGCCCCTTTAAAGAGTCGAAACTTAACGAGATCGTAATGTAAGTCGAGGGTGTTCTTACGACAAAGGTTACAACAATGTACCCAGTATGCTTTAACAAACTCACATTCCCAAAGTAAATGACTGAAAGTTTCGTTATCCTTGTACGGCAAAAGGTACACAAGGGACAGTCCTTTACATTAATTTTAGAAAGAAACATTTTGCACCTAGTAACCTAAGTGGGAAACGGTACTGGCAATACTGAAACTTTGTATCCCGCACAGCAACATAAGGCAAAGTGAAGATATTGTTCCAGTTACATGCCTTGTCGTCAATTTCATGCTATGTATGGAGAGCTTTTGGTTGTTCTGCTTTCTTTTTTATTAGATAGTTATACATATATTTCGTTATTTTTGGTGACGTGGTCGCCTTAATAAGGAGTTGTTCGTTTACGACTAATGTGATTAGGAAGGAACATACCTTCCTTCCAATTCTTGCCGACACAATACCAAAATAAGTAGTGAAAGGAAAATTGGTTAAATTAAACTTGGCACAAAAACAGTTGTGACTGATAGCATTTCCATCATTGTGAAAGAGATGATGTACACGAGAAACCCCAGTATCTTTCAAAATCTTTGAAGAGAAAATTTTGTTACCGATTTCAATAAAGGAGTCATTAAGAATGTACTGATTGCCAAAGTCAGAATCATCTGGTGTTTCGAAACCATAGTCTGACCAAGCATAGCATACATCTGTAAAAAAGTGTAAAATTATTTGTTACATCGATATTATTTTTATGAAAGTTACATTCAAAAAGAAAGCCTTTTCCATACCTTTTTAAGGCTTTATCGAACAAAGTTTTCTATAAACCAACATTGTCGTCAAAATAAAGTTAAACCTACTTACACTTCAGACTCATTGCAAATGATTTGGCATCAATCATATTAAGGCCTCCCTTTCTCTTGTCATTTGCTAAAACATTTCTTTTTACTGTGTCACTTAGTAACAACTTTGTAATCAGTGTTTAGCAAAGCGATAGGTTTCCAGTTTTATAGATTACGATGATCTTTGTTTCCTTTGGAAAACGAGTTAACACGCTCCAGTATTTCATCTTGTTGATTCTTTAAATCGTAAAGTAAGTTATCCTAGTTATCCTAGTTTGACCTTTCCAAAGCGTTCGATACAATTGACCACCAACTCCTCTTAGATAAGCTTACTTTTCTTAAAAGCTTTTCGTACTTTGACGTAAGAGGTACGGCACTTGCCTTGTTTCACAACTACCTTGGTAATAGAAAGCAGTATATTAACTATAATCATCATAATTCCTGTCTGCGTGAAATTATATTTGGAGTTCCACAGGGATCGATTTTAGTCCCACTTCTGTTTAAATTATGTTTTAATGTTATTTGAAATCTATTTTTTGATTCTTCACTAATACTATTTGCTGATGATACAAATATTTTTTTTACCAAGGTGACAACTCAAGCATCTTAAGAGTGACATGCAATTTGTTCTGGCTTATCCAATTATAACGACTGGTTCTCTGCTAATAAGTTATCTCTTAATGGTCGTAAAACAAATCATGCTGTATTTGGTGCGCTCAGTAAGACTTGGGATGTTAATCTTATTTTACATAATATTAGTGTTAAAGGGTAACTGCCACAAAGTTTCTGGGGTTGAACATCGACTCAAATCTCTCTTGGTCTGATCAGGGAGGTGATCGCTGGTCTGACCATATACATTTTCTTTCAAATAAAATTTCTAAAGGTGTTAGGATTCTATCAATGCTTAAAAGATTTTTACCTCGTAACATACTTATATCTTCATACCAGGCACTCATTCTACCCCACCTTAATTATTGTTGTAGTGTTTGGTTCAATGTAACTTATTCACTATGGAATGACTTAGTCTTGCTACAAAAAGTGAAATTCTTAAAATCGATAGTGCTTATTACCGTCGCAATACCAACAATTTGTTCTCAAACCTTTATATCAGTCTTTGAACATTGTTATTGAACATCAGGTTTGGAACATTGGCCTGTAAAGCTCATACAAGAAATTTACTAAAACTATTCGATGCTATTTTTAAAACTAACAAAGACTCTCACTTTAGATGTATGAGGTTTTGTTTGAAGTATAAACTGAACGTCCTTTTTTCATTTTGTTCGTTTGCTGGGAGTGCTGCACTTGTTAACCTCACTAGAGGTTTTGACAGCATTTCCTTTTGCAACTTCTTTGTCCAAATTGTGAAAACCAATTTCTCACCTTTATTTTGTATGTTATCATACTTGCAATTCTGTTTTGATTTGTACATGCTTGCGAAGAAACAAATAAATGAAATGAAATAATCATGTGGAAGGAGCATCTAACATGCAAAATTGCGAAGACGTAGCGTTTCCTCAGTTGTCTTCCTGTGAGAGATAAGTACGTTAGAATGTTTCACAACCTCAAAGAATGTTTGCAGTATGAATACGATTCTTCTCTTTGAAGTGTAGTTGCCATTTCGTCGTCGTTCTCACCATGTTGTCTAAGGAGAAGAAAACAAAGAACGTTGATCAGAACAAAGCGCGACCCGAACTGTAAGATATAAAGGTAATGACAGATGTCACTTTGTGAACAAAGTATTTTTTTTAACAACAAAGGCATATTTGGAACCTGAAGTTACAATTCATATGCCATCAGTTCCATTTCTGGAAGTGAATCCATTTCCAAAGTTTTGGATGGAATCACTCCATATGGCATCCTCACCTTTAAGGGAATTTTCCAAGCTGCAGAGGGAAGCAAAATTTTCATGTCCTATCTTCCTCAAGTAGTTGATTATCTTATCTGTACTACTCGGACGAAGTCCACAAGCAAAACGATAGATATAGCTTGAAGGATCAATTCTCCCAAGATAGGCAATGTTCCCGTCCATACATTTTTCACACTTCTCATTAGAAAGGGTCATTTCTGATGTGGAGGCCATATACGCAAGATGATGGGCAGCGTACCACTCAGAGAATATATTCTGATAAAATCTGACTTTGGTTGTGGTAACGTTTGAATCTTGAACACCATCAGCAGCATCATCAGCATGATCAACTTCCATTGCATCATCATCAGTATAACTACCAGTATCAGTGACATCGATATTATCAGCTTCATCGGAATAAGAGAAATCAGAATTATGAGCTGCCTCTTCAATCACCAAGATACCCAGGGTTACATAACAATCATACAATTCCTTCGATATTTTGTCAAATATTTCTGTCTTGGTCCATGACATTGAATATCCATTTTGAGCCAGTCCTTCAAACGCCAGTTTATCCAGTGCTGTGTGGTCATTTTCAAATCTGTAAAGATTTTTCACATTGTCATCACATAACTTGTTTCTCAGGTGGTCGTGGAAACAGGAGATTAGTAAGCGAAAAATACCTGTTACAGACTTATAATCCCTGAAGTCGTATTTCTTTTCGTGGGCTACGTGAGCAAACATAACAAATATTAAGGGAATCGAGCAAAATTCTGCTAATACAGCATTGTCTTCTAGCTGATCTTTGATGGCCTTTAATTCCTCGTCATCATCAACTATGGCCTTTCTAATGTATGCTTCCCTTGCACATGCATCAAATCCAGTGAGTTTAAATACCTGTGACTCTTTGTGAAGTACATTCGGTGAATACCTTGATGTAATGGTAACATCAACATTTTGGAGCGTCTGCCCAGAGATAATGGCATCAACTTGATTAGTATCTCCGTCATCATTTTCCAAGTACTCGTCATGTCCATCTAAAATTATCTTCACGGAGGAAGAACCTTGGATAATTTCTTCAATATCTTTGATAGAAATTGGATGGACCGGGACCAAAAAAAGTTTAATGGCCTCCCATAGTGACGTTGTTTTACCAAACTGCCTTAATCGAAGGATAACTAATATTTCTACATCCGCTACTGGAGAACCTTCAGTCCCGTTGCTCCAGTCGTAAGCCAGCTGAAGACACAAAGTCGACTTTCCATGTCCCGGTTGCCCTTGTATAAAACGTCTGAAGCATTTTGTTTGGCATTTTTCGAAAATGCTAGTGTATGAAGATAAGCGTGTCCAGGTGTACTCCCCTTCACTTCCGCATTTTTTTTCAATACAACTGTCAATGAAAATGCTATTCACAGAACGGTGGTTATCCCTCATGTAAGGAATAGGACACACTTCCTCATACAGCCTCTTGTATTTTCTCTTCAGGGCATCTACAAACGTTTTCGTTTTGTCTATGGGGTAAAACATCAAACCATCGGACTTTTAGAAAATTCAGTTTTGAAATAGCTGTTACAAAGTCGCAAAGATAAAACGAATTGACATGATTTAATTCCTATCAGGACATCGCTAATTTATTAAATGTTGAAACTTGTTCACTCAATTTAAAATGGTAGATTGTGCAATAATTCGTGATGTCATTTTTCTACTACTCAACTTACTTTCTTCGTTTTTCTTTGTCATTACTTTTTCGTATCTTTTGCAATTTGTCACGACATGTTAACACATATAAACCCACAATATAATTATTCTTAATCATAATGGCAATAAATGACAAAACATAAATCTACTTATTTTTAACCATAAATGTAATATACTGAAACCATCGTAATTGTAATAATTTTAACCATTACTGTAATAACGATAAGCAGTGGGGCTGGGGCCAAAGCATCTTGTCTCGTTGGAAGCTTTAAGTTGGAAGCAATCAAGACTCAGTCACGACACGGATGTGAGCAACCAAATGTTCCTTTCTGATACATCTTTAGTGTGTATATATATATTGGGTTTATATCTCACATTAAGACTGTAAGAGGAATTGTTTAATAGTGGAAATCACAATGTAGAAATTCATCAGTTATGGTGGTGGCGTTAAGTCAGTGTGTAAGCAGGACCTGATTTTTGCATGGGTTCGCCGGGCTGGTGCCCATGCAGAGACCCCTACTGAAGAGATTCACAAAATTACATTAGGCCTATCGTAATTTTTAAAAAAGAATGAAAAGAAAAGGAAAATCACACTACCATCAGTGTAATGATTCAATTCATGTAGGAGTCTGTGCGAAGACCATTTTGGGTTAATCTTTTAAGCTTTCACGTACGTACGAAATGTCCCATGGAGTTCATTTCCAGTGTGAGGGAGGAGGGCGACCGTAAACTTTTTTTTTGCATAAATTCATTTACTGCAATCTTGTAGAGGATTATAGTTCGTGGTGTCTAGTCGTTAATTTGTGCACGCGTCCCCACTCACCGTTCAGGTACATCCGGGTACGGTCTATGTTTGATTCAACCACAAACAGTTCATCTGATGTGATTGACTTTTTGTTTACCATTTGGTGCCAGAGAAGACATGGGAAAATAATGGCAGACTGTACTTTAATCTGCATGACTATAAACTTTGAAGCAACATTTTATTTGAGAACACTATATGTCAGTGCTGTCCTCGACGTTTTTGAGTACTGTTGTATCTACCTATTTATTTGAATACCTGGTGTGGATGGTTGGATTTTGCATTTACTTAGGGGGATGTTGTTAGGTTTCATTGACGGTAGGTTGATGTAATTAAGCCCAGAGTAACGTCGAGGTAGTTTACTTTTGTTTTGTTAAGTTTTGTTGTTATTTTCAAGTCATTCGCAAGGAATGTTTTATAAAGTTGAAATATATGTAAACGAGGATTAGGAAAAGTCGGTAAAAGTTCCCTTGTGGAGTCATGAAAGTAACGTAGCAATGTTATGAAGGACACATAATTCACTTAAGTGATCTGACGATTGTCGATGACAAGAAAAATAGAGAATGGAGACAACGTATATGGTTACACTTTCATGAAACAGAATAATAAGCATAATGTCACTTTTGTCTTCATTCAGATTGGATACCTTAAATGAGGATCTAGGTAGTTGTGACATACATATTACAAGAAAACATTTTACATTTTCCTAACAATTGGATATAAGCACATCGATTTGAGGCTAATAATTCTGACGGAAATTTCCCCAGTAGAGAGAAAAAGTTGATTTTTATTTTTTTTCTTATGTCGACGTTCCATAAAAAAATATTCATGTGTACGTGTTTTATGCCTCTCCTTAGCTTCACACGTTGCATGGAATCTGTTGAAGATCATTAGTGTCTACCTGAAGAGTTATGTAAACAACATTCCATACACAATGTAGCTAGAGTCATAAAACACATAAATATTATCTTTGGGACGTCAATACTGTTTTTGCCCTCTCTAAGTGGGGGAATTTCTGACGGAATTCGGTATTGACAGATCATGTTCTACCACAAACCTGTCAAAGGAAATATGCTCATACACAATTTGGAGGAAGAAAGGGCAAAAGTATTTAAAACGTTTGCCACAACTACCTATCCGCCATTGAAAACAGGGTATGTTATTCATGAAAAAGGGAGATAGATTTTATCATTGAATCTTCCATCTTTCTCTCCCGTTTGATATGAACCTGGAAAAGAACATCTGTGAAGCGTTTCTTTCAATAGCAATTCCACAATCAGAGCAACCACAACAAGTAACCACAACAAAACTTTAACGCAAAAGCATTTCTGTGGATCTTTTGCTATTTTCCAACCAATGTACAACGGCATTTTTTGTAGCTGTTTACTAACTGTTAGAAGCGTACCCAGTGATGATGGCGTCTCTAACAAAATGAACGTTCTTGTAATTATGTAAGGAATGCAAATAACATTGCAATTTTCGTCATGATGCAACTAATGTTCAAATATTTGGGGATATTATCCGGGGTAATTTTTGCTCCGTAAGCTTTCTTGCATGTTAGAAATCTGAAGATGTTATAAATTAATAGTGTTGGGGTGATCGCACAACGTTTTCCTTCCTTACATAACTTGAGCCACTGCAATCCGACCCAGTAGACAATAGTGTAGTATATGTTTGATTCGAAGGCAGTTATCTTTTCAGTCTGACTGATTCTTTGTAAACTAGTGAATGATATGTGGTGAAGTCAAGGCAGGCTGGAAACTAAACTGCATGGGAATATACTTTGAAGCAACGTTTTGTCAGTTTGAGAATACAATGTTTCATTGCTGGATGGCCCATTCTTGAGCACGGTCACTGCATCTACCCCAGAACAGTAAGAACTGAAACATTGCGTAATTTCCTACAGTATATCTCCACAAGTAGTTCAAACGATCACGAATGCATTCGATCGATATCACGCAACCCATACGCTGCTAAAAATGTTTCTGTAAATTTAAATAATTCTTACAGCAAACTTTTTTCTAAACAAATTACGATTTTTATACAGCTAGACTGTAAGCATGAAATAACATAAAGGGTATGTTTATTAACAAATTTAAGAAATTTATCAAATCAATAGCGTGCAAAAGGAATTAGAGTATAGAATTAAGGCTTGCTTATCAAGTCCTTGATAACCAACACACTGAACATGCTTTCTTGTTATATATTGTGGACTGGAAATCTGTAGGAACGTTGTAATTGAAAAGTCACATTTTTGTACAATGTAGTAATTGTTTACAAAATAACTATCACAAAGGAAACAAATACATTAGTTGTAAACAACGGCAGAAAGACATTGTTCGATGCAACAGCAACCATTTTGATAGGACAGATGCTTATAAAATAAGCTCCACCCATTTATGTAAAATTAACATTAAGTCACAAAGCAGTAAATTTACAGACACTTTACATTTACTTTGCGAAACGATTCTATTTGCTCCGATCAAGTGCATAAGCGGCTGTGGGGATGCGTTGATATCAGCACCAATTATCCGTTCTCTAAAGTTAAGGCTTTATAATTTTTTTTTTTACTTATATGAATGTGTGACAATACATCAGTTCTGTGATAAACGTAATAAAGAACAGATGCATAACGGAAGTCAAAATAATTTGACAAAAACTGGAAAAAACTTTGTTAAGAGGTAAAACTTGGAAGAACGATGCTTTTAAAAGATTGAAATTTTTCGGTTACGTCCTTTTTGAGAGTTTGGGTTTGTTTGCTTGTTAAGATCAAAGATAAAATGAATGTATGTTTACGACAGCATATTTATAGGAATTCAGGAAAATACAAAATACTGTTAAAGTGTCTGTAAATTATTTACAGGGCAGTTAAATGTGATTAAAAAAGTATACAAAAATCGTTTTTTCAAAGCAACAGAAAATAGGTATTGAACAACATTTCTAAGTTGCCTGTTAGAAAACAGAATATTTCTGGTAAAAGTAAAATACAGAAACTTTAAGTACAAGATTTTGTAAATTTACAGACTGTAGAATCACACATATAACTAACAAAGCATGCGGCTATACACGACAAAAAATCCCTTTGTTGCATCAAACATAATACAGGATGCTCAGATTCGATGTTAAAGGCATGTTTAGAGTTTAGTGACTTTATGTTTAAAACTTCTTACATCTATCGTAGGATCAGATTATTATATTATTGGTTACAAGTTACATACATGTTGGGGCCATTTCTAAAGTTTATGGTTAAAAGTTAGTGCATTAGTTATATTTTTGAGGCAGTTTTGTTGTCCATCACTTTTATGTTGGGTATTTCATTTATGGTTTGGTATTTCATTTAAGTTTGGGTTATACAAGTTTGCTAAATAGGCTTGCTATAATCGTGAATGAACTCTTCACACTTTGTGCGTTAAAAAAAATCATACTTGTGCATATGGTGTACATGTTACCGCTACAAGTCAGTTCAAAATTGTTCATGTAGGTAGTCGTGGTCAAGTCGAGGCGAGCAGATGATTGAAAAATACGAGATATATACTCACCTGCATGAAACGACAAAACTATTTTACTATCCTTTTCTAGTGATTAAGATAAAGTTCTGTCTGGTTAGAAACTGCTTGGTTTCTCATTAGCACACTTTGCTGAAATGAACAGTTTCAGCTGACAAAATTGTACGTAGGTATGTATTATGTAGTCTTAAGATCAATGGAAAACGCAATAAAGAGTTCACAAGTAGCTAACAAATTGCAAACAAAATGCACACATCACTTCTGCTGTCATTTGAAGTATTTATTCGGTTACTATTTAGAGGAAAGAAAAAGCATGACCTACGTTTAAAACGAAAGTGAATATTCTGTATGCAGTGAATACATGGAAAATTGAAGTGTTCACTTGTACAAAATTTTGTTGATTCAGAACTAAGCCGTTATCTACAGACGAGAAAAAAACATTTAGGTGACCTCAGAAAGAAACAGTTTTGCGTAATCTTACCCCTTGTTTCCAGCCGATCCATTCACACCGACAGAGTTGAACGTCAGGCATGTAATATATTTTCAGGCTTTAAACCATAATTTCTGTTGTCCACCTGCCACGTTATGTAAGTTATTCTTGCGAAACAGTAACGGTACAGCATTTACGCTTACCAACATATGATTTTGTCTTTATATAACCACAGCAAAGGGGACGTGATGACCGATACTGTTATATACTTCCTGTTTACGGATGGTTGCACAGGTACATTTCAAGACGCTTTGCAGTAAGTAATTATAATCTAAGATCTCATGACCCAGACGTAGGCACTCCGTACGGGGTAAATATAACATAAAAATAAAATAATTGAACACGGCAGAAAGTGGGCATCATCCCAAACGCTTATTTCAACACACGCTGAAGAAAATTAATGTCTTTAATGTTAGAATTCTAGTACTAAACGATTAAGGAACACAACTTCAAGTATCTCGTACACGAAATTATAATCATTTATTCTGTCAGTTCTGATACATATACATCATTGAGTAACATGTCTTGGTGGGTAGCTATATCATTTGTCAAGTAGCGAGGTGTTTGAATTCACTTTTGTGACTCTTATCTCAACATAAAGTTCAGCAACACATCATGTTCTACAGAGCTAATTATACGTGTATTAACACATTGTATCATTTCTTCCATATAATGAAAGATTCTTACATTTTGGTTAAAACTAGTCTGATGACTAGTCAACTTGACTGACTCCAACTGATTCCAAGATGTTTACGTAAATATACCTCTCAGGAAACATATGGGATAGCAAAGTGCACTTTTTTTTCTATTACTTTACCAGACAGGAAAATATCAGTACAAAGATAAGTGTGTGGTCATGAGCTTCCAATCAGGGAGTTACTGCACTCATATACAAAAACAAACATCTGTGTATTATACTGTACTGTACTTTGCGTAAAAACTATCATGGTTGATCTGAGAGTACCGTACACTGTACAGTCGATACGATTTTTTTTCTTTTAGGAACTTATCTTCAGAAAAAAAAAAGCGAATACACTTTGCGTACTTAAGATGATACTGTTTCCACAATCGACTCTGATTTTACTCTATGATTTGGTTTTGGAAAGAGGAACTTCTTTTTGACAGGGTAAATATACAGAAGAATGGACATATTCGTAGTAAACTAAAATATAATGTTAACACGGTTATTCCCAAACTATTTAAATTGTTTAGAAAGTTTAAATGAAGGATACTTTAGAGTATGTTAGATTTTATTCTTATATGAAATGTAATGAGAACCTTCAAAATTAGAAAAATTACATCAGATTATAACCCCAAAACAAAAGAAAACGTACTTCAAAACATTATTTACCTGAAAAAAAAATGCACTTAGAAATCGCAGTCACCTATTGTATAGGGATACCAGACAGAGAGAAAAATTACTGCAATTGGTCTAGTTTATGAAGTAACCATTAAGTGAGAAAGGAAACGATATGAATGGCCCGTCTTTCATTGAAAAGTTCTTTCGTCCGCAGTAGTTAGAAGTTATTATACCAGCCTGATTAATAGTTTCCCCTCTGAAGTAACGTTTCGTGAACATGAAGTTTGAGACAAACGATGCCATGAAAGATTTATTAATTGATGATTTTAATAACTCATTATGGACTTGTACTTCCTGGCAGTAAGTTAGTGTGTTTGTGCGTATTTGTTTCATTTCGTTTTATATTTTACGTAAAATACAAAACAAAGACAAAGAGACCGAGCTGATGGTTATACGAAAACAAAATAAACAAAAAACAGATGAAGCTAAGCTTCTATAGACCTCCACTTGAATTGATACAGAGGTAAGGATAAATATGAAAAGGCTAGCAAAAAGCAAATGAGTTCGCATTGTGTGTCAATTAAAATGAATTCAATTGATATAATAATGCTAGATGAATGGCTGTGTGTCAACTAATAAAGTACAAACAATTCCGTTAATGATAATAAAAAGGGAAATGAAATCAGGAGTTGGCTAATGCAATGTCTGTACATATGGAAAAAGGACCAATGAAGTTTGAACTCACTACAAAAGTTCACAGAAAACGCCATTCTTTATCCGTCTAATAGGAAAGCATATATGCATAGGTTTTACCATTCATTTATGACACGTACATACTCATTAAAAAGGGCATATCCACGAGCTTTTACTCTCGAGAGCACGTACGTTAGATATGGTTACTGCTTGACTAAACATTATACAAACAGTATTTAACAAACTACACCGGAATTATCCAAAATTCCAGAAAGAAAATGCACTTGAAATATATGTTATTGATTTCGTTTGGGAATTACCTAAACTACAGTATAGCTTAAAATAACTGACCTTAAGCATAAAACATGTTTCTTTGTGAACAAAGTGCCTTCATCCTTTTGCAACCGCGTGCGTGGTACTGAACCACCTTACAATGATACTACCGATAATAAACCAAGACATGATGAAATACACGTGCTTTGTAATAAGGGATATAAAAAGTTGAGAACGAATGATGTCCGTTGCAGTAGTAACATTTTAGATGGGTGAGTGAACGTGGACGTCTGTAATTCCAGCAAAAATATATAAATGTTTAAATAGCTATCATGTATGAAAATCGACACGGCGATCACTAATATACTTGTACTTGACAGTGTTGAATGGGATATTTACATTAATGTAAGGTAGCATATCCCTATTAATTTCCCCATTGACTTACACACTAAATTGCAAAAGTAATGCGGTATCTATGTGATAATGTTTTAAAGTAATGTGAAGCCTTGTAGAAGTTTTCAAGAGATATAAGCTACCACTATTTAGAAAGCTGAAACATTGGCCATTCATGGCTTTTTCAATTTTCCGTATCTTAGGTGCTTAGATTTTCTGCTAGAGGCCGTCGAAGTTAGCATACCTTGTCGCTGGGACAAATGACACATCTTTTCAAAAGATACTGCTCCGCCAGAAAAAAGTCCATAACTTTTCCATAATTGCTTCAACTGGCACCTTTTCACACCTTGTATTTCTCAGTTCGCGTACTTCAATATTCAATCAACAAAAGGACTCATCACAAAGGATGAGGTACCAAACAAGTTGTCGAAATGTCTCTGATAGGAACTTTCTCCAACTTCTAGGGTATGCTGCCTTTAAAAAGGTTGCTCCCGTCGAGGGCGCTCTTTATATTTGCCATTTGCCTTGAGATTTTGTTTCAGTAATAACAACTGATATAGTGATTGGTGGTACCAAGTAAGGCACTAAAACTTCTATGAATATGAAGAGAGCGCACTTCGCAAAATTCGCGATCTAGTATGTACTAGGTGTAGTACTAGGGTCTTGACTAGTATGCAAAAAGTCATAGTATGCAAGAACTCACCATGTTCCATTCGAACGTTTTTGTTTTTTTTTGTGATATTATGATATCTACGTTGACGGTATGATTGCGGTTTGATGATGTCATGCGAAGACTACTAAGTCATCTATCTTTCTGAGAGGAAAAAGATGTTCATACTCTTCCATTAAATCCAGGAAAATGAACAACCATTTGCTCAATACTTGCTGATTACAGTACGTAACGGACTTACAAATATACTAACAATTTGAATTATATACTCGAACTGTTCCACTTCTGTAAATGTTGTACGGTGAAGATCGTTGATTTTCTTTGTCCTCAAAACACCGTCAAACAGTGAACTTTAACATTCCAAACAGGTATATTTTTTGTTGTTGTGCATAAAACCTGTTAGTGGATTTATGATTTCGACACTGTACATCTCTCCTTTTACACGTAAAATCTCTTAACTATACTCATATCCATCTCCGTTATGCTGTAATTATTAGTAGTAAG
Organism: Stichopus chloronotus; assembly: GCA_021234535.1. Lineage (NCBI taxonomy): Eukaryota > Metazoa > Echinodermata > Holothuroidea > Aspidochirotida > Stichopodidae > Stichopus > Stichopus chloronotus. The sequence continues at coordinate 16,193,578 of CM037847.1, forward strand.
TCCTTTTAGTAATTTTGTCCAATTTGCTTTAGATGCATAATTTGCCTTTCATTTATAGGGGCACTTTGTGTTTGTCAAGTTGTAAAAGAAAGTTAACTTAAATTTATAAGTGGAGAACGTACTACCCCGCTCAGGAAATATTGTGCAGTTACATTTCGTGATGAATTTAAACTATTTAGTTGAACGTATAAGGTGAGTTTCACCTATCCTTACTATAACACAAAGGTGGGGTATTCTGAAAATAATTTGTAATTTTATGTCAAAACCTCTAAAATTTTATTTCATATGTGGTTGCGATATTGAAAACAGTAGAGTACGTCAGAGAATACAATACATGTGAGGGACAGCATGGCACTTTAACAAGATAGTGACCTGGTCAGTGGGAATAAAAAAAATATATGAAGAACGAAGAAAATAAAGTGGAAATAGGTATGAAAATCTGTACGAAGACACAGGAGAGAAAAGAACTATATTAAATAGGGAATAATATGGTGAAAGACATAACTGAGAGCTCAGGAGGTGAAATTTTGATACGATGTAACATTCTTGACTGTTACAGTGAATCCAGATATCGCAGCAGTAACATTTATTTATTCTTACGTAATTGCTTTGCATGGATTAATTTTAGTCCGAATTGGCAGTGTATGATACAAAAATGTTTATTATAGATATTATTTTTGTGACCTTTTTTACTTCATCAAATAAATTTCTGGATGAATAACGTTCTGGTTACCAAGGGAAACAAAAGCCCTGTGCACTTTATCGATGTGTGGTGTGAAGTATGTTGGGCAAAATACTGGGGAAGGTTCATCCTGCTTTTGCTTGGTAGTCTTCTTCATACTTCTGGCATTGCAGAAAGGAAAGACTCTAACTAATAAAGTGTGACAGAGGTTACAGCTCTTGATTAAGTTTGTTTTCCGTTTATTACTCAATCCAGTGTCAGTACATAATAGGTATGTAGGTTGTTATACACTGACAGGTATTAGACCATTTACTTACAAACATCTGTTCAGGGCGCAAATTCCTCGTCATAAGCCTGGACGGTGAAGTATTCATGAATCAGATGACAAATATTTGACACCCATCATTGAGTAAAAATCAAAGAAAAAATGTCTAACAGATCATTCGTCCCTATAAGGAAGTTGCGTACAGGCTTCCGCCATCTAAGTCAATCTCTGCCATTGCTCTTTTCAAATTATTCCAATTATCCCCATATCAGAAAATAATAAATAGACTCATTAGTCGCTACGTGCAGGCGTAGCCCTGAAATCTCAAGCTGATGGACTTCGAATGCATACAATTTTAGCAAATGTAATGTTGGTCTTCGGTTTTCGTTTTCATCTTAAGTGTGAAAGAGTAACTTCACAGATGCCTAGCATTGCCTAGATCACCATTTTGGACTACCCCGAAAATCTTTCTGATGCGCACCTCCTATGGCTGAAGGGCCACTATATAGGAGCTCCTATACCACAATTTGTACTTGCATTCTGAATGAAAGGATTTGAGTGGTTGATGGGATTAAAATAGAAACAGAGTCGATGCGTATATGTCCTGACCGGCTCATACGTTGACTGGCTCATTTGAGCCCCTAAGGGGTGAATTGTAGTGCACTACCAACACAATTTCCAAGTGTTAAATTCGGCTAGTGTGAGAAGCTTCCCGCAGTGTCTAAAGGAGCGTATTCAGCAGTGGTTTGACTACTTGCCGTGTGGGAGGTTACATCACAATATCGTCCCCCACACTTCCCCCCTTCCCACTGGAGATCCGGACAAAACAAATTGACTGGGATACTCCCACCTTGATGGTAAGCTCTTCCGGAGGATAATCTCTGTTAGAATCAATCCACTGCAATTCATCAGGTTAACTCCACCATGAGTAATTTTGCAGGAACTTGTGTGAGAGAATTAAACAAACTCATCCTAGAAATTTATTATTCTTTTTTGTTTATTCGTCAGGGTTTCTAAGTGATTAATAACTAGGAGGGAAGATATTCCAAGGAATTGAAATTGATCACCTAAATTAGTGTATGCACTTTCATGCTACGTGTTGAGTTTGAACACAATGGATGCAAACTACTTCAACCAGTCAAACAGTCGGAGCAGTTGTATACCCATAAATGTAACAATTGACCACAAAGTAAGGGAGGATTTTGAAAGCGTAACAGTTGAGACATATGTGTACACCCTTTGAAAATTTATCTGATAGCATTAAAAGCACTTGTAAAGTTTCCATACCCATACTTTGTAAACATTTTTGTAAAAGCGACCTTTGTACTAGTACGTTATACAACTATCGTGTACACAATGTTCTTGTACGTGATTGTGTCATATGTGCTCAGTCCGCCTTTTGTTTAAAACGAAGTATGTTTAAATGTATAACAGTATTTATTCACTCTCTTATTTTCATTGTTTAGCAATCGATCTCACAGAACTGGTTTTGCCTAAGGATTTCAGAAACTTTCTGTACAGTTCTCCTTCATTACTCTGTTTATTGTTTTTTATTATTCAGGTTTACTACTGAACAAAGTTATTTGAAAATAAAAAAGGATGCCGAATAGTATGCTTCTCTGTGTAGTGTTACTTTATTCCTCACATTTCCATCTTCCTTTGTGAATTTCTCTTCAAATAACCACAACGGCGATATAAACATTGCCTTCAGTGTTTTATTCCTCAACGTACATCCTAAACCAACTTCTATTATTAAATGTAACCCACCCTCGAACAAAAGAAATGGTCCATTTTATGTTCCCATATCAACCATTGCTTATTTTCCGCATTTCTAGGACAATGCAGCTTCTTAAACATTCACTCCCCATCCTTTGGTAATATGCGGTATTCTTATGCAGTATTCTAATTTTTTGGTTGACATCAGTCATTTGCAATGACTAAAGTTACTTCTGCAACTTTTGTATGAAATGTTGCTCCTCCCCCATGCAATACCTAGTCATGCTCTGTGTGGTTACGATATGTAACCACTTTCTAGTTTGACTTTTTGACTTTAATCCGATTAAATCCAAGATCTTTGTCTCAATGGAATCATTTGACAGGAAATGACGTAGCCAATTGCACCAATGACGGCCCGTAGCAAGAGTTACCAATGCGGAGGGACACATGAATGGAATTTTGTCAACCTGTGGGATGGGTCTCAGTGGGAGACTCCCCATTGAAAGACCTTTTAATGCTCCTGCATACAAAATTGTTGAGATTTCTATCTTTCCTCACTGTTGCATTCCGAAACAGTAGGACCTTTTAGGACCTCCGTGGATACGGATCTGCGCAAATGACAACGTGATGGAGTCTGCATACTGAAACCTTGTCCCAACCTTTGTGTGAATTCCTTATTCAAGTAAACAAACAACTATTCAATCGCATTGACATGCAACACATATTAGAGCCATAAACTAAGATCTCCGTTAAATTGACTTACTCTTTGGACATCACGCATTTGATGCAATATATCAATAAATGTCAATGTTGATTTGTTAACCAATTTACTAGTTCTTGGTCTTTAGACCGCATTGAAAATATGCACAAAATGTTCCCATGCAGTTCTCGTAAAGTGAATGCATTTCGCATTTTTATGTGCGTTGTTTCAAGGTTGCTCTATAACCTTAAAGAATGTTGCAGAATGGATCCTCTTGTCGTTGACGTTTACTTGGCTTCTTATCGTTGGTGTTGTCATGTTGCCTAGGGAGAAAGAAAGGAAAAAAATGTAAAAACGGGACAAAACGTGAGCCTTACCTTAAGTTATAAATGTAATGAAAAAGTCAGTTTGTGAGCATATCGATTCCTTTGAAAACAAAGTTATTTTAAATAATTCCCTGACTTTCCAAATCACATGCGATAAATTCCACAGAAGTAGACCCAATTTTTCCAAGAGAAAGACAAACAAGATATATCTTTTGTATCATATCACTGGTATACCTTACCTTTTGCGGGTGTTTTCCAAACTGCATTGATGAGCAAGTTCGATATGTCCTATGTTTTTCAAATATTTAGTGATCTTATCTTCACATTCCGGACGAATCCCACATGCAAAACGGTAAACATATTGGAAGGCTGACGGATGAATTCCACCAAGGAAGAGGGTGTTATCGTCCACACAATTTTGACTTGTTTCACTTGACAAAGTTATTTCTGGTTTGGAAGCCATAAAGGCAAGATAGTGAGCAGCATACCATTCAGAAAATATTCCATGATAAAATCTGACTTTAGTCGTAGTATATCTAGCATCTTCTGAATCTGGTGCTGCCTTTTCTGGTTCCAAGATGCCCAGTGCTACATAACGATTATAAAAGTCTTTCGTTAGTGCTGTGGTTACACTTCTCTTGGTCCATGCCATCGAATGTCCACTTTGAGCCAATCCTTTAAACGCTAGTTCATCTAGTGCTGTGTGGTCATTTTCACACCTATACAGGTTCCTCACATTGTTATCGCTTAACTTGTTTCTCAAGTGGTCATGGAAACATGAGATTAGAAAGCGGAAAATACCTGTGACAGACGTGAAATCTCTGAAGTAGTATTTCTTCTCATGAGCTACGTGAGCGAACATAACAAATATTAAAGGAATCACGCAAAATTCTGTTAGTATTTTATTACCTTCTAGCTGACCTTTGATGGCTTTTAGTTCATCGTCATCATCAACTACAGCCTTCCTAATATATGCCTCTCTTGCATGTGCATCAAACCCAGTCAGCTTCACTACTTCTGACTCTGAAGAAAGATCCTTCGGCAAATACCGTGATGTGACGATAACGTCAATGTTTGGCCCTTGCTGTTCCCTGATAAACTTATCAATAGGACCTTCCCCATCATTCTCCAAGTACTCGTCATAGCCATCTAAAATAATCTTCACTGAAGAAGAACCCTGAATGATTGCCTTAATCTCGCTGACTGACAAGGTACTTAATGGAACCAAAAAGAGCTTAATGGCTTTCCAAAGTGATGTTGTTTTACCAAACTGTCTTAATCGAAGGATTATTAGAATATCTACATTCCGCACTGGTGAACCTTCAACGCTGTTACACCAGTCATAAGCCAGCTGGAGACACAATGTGGACTTTCCGAGACCCAGTTCTCCTAGTATCAAACTTCTAGAGCCTTTCGCTTTGAAATCTTCGAAAATACTGGTATATGACGATAAACCTTCCCGGGCATACTTTTCTTTATTCCCGCACGACCTTTTTGCAATACCGCTGTCTATGAAAACTCTATTCACAGAACGCAGATTATCCCTCATGTAAGGAATAGGACACACTGATTGATACTGCTTTTTGTACGCCCTCTTTAGGGCTTTTGTAAACATCTTTTTTTCTGTGGGTATAAACACATCAGATCATTGAATAAGTGTTAACTGTGTAATTATTACGTATTTAACTTTACTCGCTCTCACAAACGAAATATATAATAACAGTTTATATATATATATATATATATATATATATATATATATATATATATATATATATATATATATATATATATATATATATATATATATATATATATCGGTTTATTAGCAGCCTCTACAGGCGGAAACTTAAAAATTTGACAAAAATAGGATTCCGAATATATTTATTTTAAATCTTAAAATAGGATACAGCATACGGGGAGACGCTCTAACGTCTGTAAAGAGATCCTTTTTTAGGTGTTGTGTAAGTAGTATAACAATATTATGAAGAGACATTAGTTTACTCATGTAAAATAATTACAACTGAGGCAAAGTTCCGAAGGTTAAGACAACTCATTTGGTTACACTCTCATCTTGGCCTAATGATAAGAACGATACACTTGCTGTCACTTCTCTCATTATTCAAACTATCGTAATAATCTTAAGGTTGCAAATTGTACGATAATCATTTCACAATTGTTACTTCAATGTGTGGTTCGAGCTACGATTGTTAATCCCACTCCTTTAGGGCTCCGTTAAGTCTACCCTCAGGTGAATCAGAAACCTTCCATGCAGAAGTAGCCTTTCAAATTCAGCAGCTGCCATTTAGAACTACCATTGATCCACATTGCTGTTACATTCCTTTAAGATTCCATAACAGATGGTGTACATATAGTTAAATAGGTGACACGATAACTCCATCATGTAACCAACGACAATAAGTTCAAACGAAGTTTTGCACAGGTGATGGTGATCATGTCAAGTGCAAGTATAGATACGGGAAAAACTTGCTGTATCATAAACAAGATATCCACTCACCCTCTTTAAATTGCATTATGATTGTAATATCCTTCTCCAATGATTTAGAGAAAGAGAGGTCTTGGTACAACTGCTTAGTTTTTGATTGACTTCACACTTTGCTGAAATGAAGCAATTCAATTGACGTTTAAACGTATGGGATCATTACTTTGCACCTTTAGTATTAAATCTGAGAATCAACGGAAGAACGCCATCAGGTGCACACGTAGCTTACAAATTACCATTACAAATTCTCCTATTACATTGTTTTTACATGTACAATATATGCAAAGGAAATGCGGTCATCAATTTTCTGTCCGATGAAGTAAGTATCCGTTTCCTTTTCAGAGGAAACAAATAAAATCTCATGACCTACGTGGTCAAGAAATGCTACACAAAGTTTGCATGCTATACACGCTATACATGCTATACATATTTATATGCTATACGTTTACATGTTATACACAAATATTAAAAAAAAAAATTTACGGTTTTGCTTGCACAAATTTGTTAATTCAAGACTAATCCGTAATCCACAAAAAAGCAAAGCAATACATTAGGTGGAACGTCAACGACAACATGTCAACAACAATACCAATGATAAACAATTTCGTGTCATCTTACCTCCGTTTCCTTTCGGAAAATTTGGAAAGTGTTGCACATCACATATAAGAGTATAGAATAAAGCATAGAACTGTAGCTCAAAACAACGATTCTAGTTTTCAACTGCCACGTTATGCAAATGAATTTGTTGACACATATATTACAAACGCTAACCAACTTTAGCTGAGTACATTTTAGAGTATGTCGCTCTTTGTGCAAATCCAACGTGATTTTACAGTAGATATTGTCTAACACGCACACAGACAGGTCCAGACGTTCCATCGTCGTCATGTGGTAGACATGATCAGATGACGATAATACATTAAAGCCCTCAGCCAATGAACTGCCACCGTCTATGTTTGCGTTTGCAAAATCCCTGTCCAAAGGTTGAGTAGATCGATGTATATGTTTATCTTTTTACCAAAGGTTGCATGCTTACATTTTATTATACATGTAAGTCTCAATCCTGAGATTCCATCACCCAGACATGGGAACTTCGTGCGAAGGGACTATTTTGTACAAAACATCTGAACATGAAAGGGTGCAAACAAAGCGAAAACATTATTTCCGCACATGCTGAATGCAAATTACGTGAGAGAATGTAGGTTTTAAACAAAGAGTAAACATAATTGCGACTAGCCTAAACTTATAACAATTTATTCCGTCAGTTTCTCATTGGCATACAAATAATTAGGTACCATGTCCTACTGTGATTGATAATGTAAGTTGGCAAAGACATAATTATCCAATTCACTTTTGATAGTCCTTTCTTAATATAAAGATAAGAAAGACCATACTGGGTAATTCTACCTGAATGAAAATATTGCTATAATTCATACGATATATTACGAGGTACTAATATTTGTTGAAATTTGTATAAAATAAAATAAGGTCAATATAATGCAGTTTATGTGGAAGCTTTTACATCCATGGCTGAAGGTTTCAAGATAATTTCCAAACGTTCATTGTCAATATATCAATAACCAAAGTATGTAAAAATGCTGAGGGCATTTTTTCTATTGATTTTCAGACACAAACATACCACACTAAAACTGAGTCTGTATTCAACCTTTTAACTCACACTGTACCCCTTTTGATGAGCACTGCACTCATACACGGAAACAACCTACACATTGAGCTGTGCTGTACCATTGTAAAATGCATTATGTTCTGTGGGAGAGTAACCTATACACATATACACTGCGCAGTATAGGTTGCACATTTTGTGTCTTACGAATTTCTCTTCAAAACCCCAAATACATATTACAACGTATGATCTGTCGTTGAACAATATTTAATGCTAGGTTCCGATGGACGAAGTTCACAGATAAGGATGCCACATTCGATTATTATTATCTAAAACGATTTGGTGATGCATGGTTAAAAGAGGAAACACAAACAGAGGAAACTTAAGAATCATATATACACGACTGTTCTTAAAATTCTGAATACTGTTACGGAAGTTTAACAAAAGGTCGACCGTGTTCTCGTGTCTTAGGTATTGATATGTTACATCGATTGTGTTCAAGTCTTCTTGTTCTCGGTATTTGTTATAAACTGATTTCTCTTCAACCATTGCTCTCAATCTTATTTTGGAAAATCCCGCAAATCTGTGGCCGAATCATGGATAATGGTGTTAGTATTTAATACGTAGTACGATTAGCAACAAGGGGGGGGGGGGGGGATTACTGAACTGGTCACTGTAAGATGGGTTTTTCGTCCGCGAATAATTTCAGATTTTTCACGTCTAAACTTCGGTTCATGTGAAAAAAGTTCAAACTTGATCCAAACTTGTTTAGTTGATAGTTGTAAGTGAAATTGTGACGTATAAGCTAATCAGCAAAGAAAACCAATGAAAGTAATATTGTACATATCGTGTTTATAGTTGCTAGATATATTTGGAGAGAAAGCTGAAATTAGTTGTTTAAAATATGAAAAGAGATGTAACCATTGAATTCCTTCATGCAATAACCTCCAATACAACTTAGTCACATCAAAGTTTGTTAGTCATAAAATACTGTAAAGACGTTCGTGTGATATCAATGTGATCAGAAACAACACCAAGAAATTACGATCTCAACAATGGTAAAGGTTAAATCTATTGACCACGTGATAGAGTACAGTAAGCACTTCAGATTTTTTGATTACTGCATTATTTGCAGTAGAAGTATAAACCGAATCAGAAAATAACCTTGCCAACAAATAGTTTGAATAATTAAACCTTTATCTACCAGCAACTACCCACGACTTTCTTAGCTTAATCTCATATGAAAACTTTTGGGTGGCAACACATAGGTGCAGCAGCCACAAAGGCGCTACACATGTCACCATCAAACTGCATCTCAGTTAATTGAACTTACGCTCACTATACCATAGTGCATATAAGAGTGGAATAAAACCCAACGAAATAATGTTTTAAGAGCTTTTTATGATGAAGTGGAACACAGTGAACGACTGAAAAACTTTTCAGACTTGTCACATGAAATGCATGAGTGTCAATCTTAAGTCTACATTTGAGGCTTCAGTTACCTCTGAATGAGAAATTACACTACACAGTCCTAGTACCAGAACATTTGGAACCTGACCTTAACGATGTACATAGAAATTGAAATAGGTAACTTTTTATGTGTAGGAGGTGAGGCCTGGTTGGAGATTCCTACAAAAGGCTTCAAGTAGCATTTTAATATTTCTTTAGACGTTTAGATTTATACTATTTCCGCCATATTACACAAAACTTGTACAAAGTAATATGTACAAGGAAACAGGCTTACATAAAACACGAGATATAGCAGTAATGAAAAACATAGGAGGAGGAGGAGGAGGCCAGGCAAGACGCAAAGCTTGTATAGCGCCAGGCCACCCAAAGGTAGAAGAAAGAAGAAGAAAAGTATATCAGAATAATATAAGAATAATAGAAAAACATCCGGAACCCCCATTCCCACCCCGATCCACAACAGCTATGGAATAAAATCATAATCTACTGGCAGTATCCCAGAAGGACAAGGATTTTATTAGGATTTTCTAGTGATAGATTTTTTAGGATAAAGTGGAATGGTATATTGGAATTATTTTCAGTGTATATGCTTGAGTCAAAAGTCAAGTGAGTCAAAAGTATGAAATAGATATAATATGTAACAAGACTAAAATGTGAACGTTATTTGTATTAGTTAATTGAAATAAATTTCAAACTAACGAAATGACGTAATGCTAGATTCTTTTTCAGTGTGTCATTCTACAAATAGCAACACTTTCCACAATGATGAGATAAATTTCTTGACTGTTCCTTAGTCTGGGTGCATGTGTTAAACATTTCGTGAATTCCGCGGAGATTCCGATTTCGTCCAACCTGTTGGTCCAAAAAATGTGGTAATTGCTTAACTGTGATGCCAACTGTGACCTAGGAAAGGGAATGTAATGGCTATGCTCGTATATGGGGAAGTGTGTACATTTTGAATTTGCTACCGGTATATAAGAATATGGTTTATGGGATGGCAAAAAACAAAAAAAAACAAAAAAAAAAACAAATTGTGATAAATGAATTTCGTCACGACATATGCCTGTTAGTTCCATACGGTCCAGTTCAGCTTATAAGAGGTCTGACATAGTTAACAACATTGGTTTTACTAAGCATTGATAGTGAAAACCATAATATCTTCAGTACCAGACTCACTAATTGACCGAGTAATGAGTGCATGTTTTTTTTTCTGGTCCCTACAAACTTGGACCTAGAGTAATCCATGTAGAAAGTCGGTATATCCCCCCTCTAAAGAGACGGATTAGATTTCGCCACAACAGTATAAAATTTAGCAACTCATGATGTTGATAAAAGCTGCCATTTTGCCATGTTCTTTTAAGACATGTAAAACAATTCTAAAGACTGTCTTATATATCAAATGCAATTCAAACGATTTATCAAACAGGATAGTAAACTATGTTAAGAAAAAGGCGATGGCGCTCTTAAACTCTATGAATTCAAATACCTAGGGTAAATCTTTGCAATTTGAAAGCTCGTATCTATTAGCATAGTGTAGCCTTGGTCGAGACAATTGCTGCTGAAAAGGAGAGAAATCGGGGCGCTCTTTAACCTTGTCATTTGCAAGAAAAATGAAGAGGGCGCGCTTACGATAATCAGGACGGATCCGTATGAAAGCTCTTCGTCTCGAGCGCATGCATTCGCTGTAGTGCTAGGATCTTGACCAAGATTTATTCGTAGCATGCAAGACATCACCACAGCTCCATTCGAATGTGTTCTTTTTTAATGATTTTTATATACATTGATACATGGGTCAATAAAAATTGCAGCGATTCATTTGAAATGTTGTATTTATAGCTATTGGGTGGTTATAGTTCCTTTTTGAACTCCACGTAAGTCATTTGTTTTCAAATGTAGTTGTCATTAGTCTCCAAAAAGGGAAAAATAAAGGAAAAAATGCATGTTTATAGTAAAGATAAGTTTTCATTGAAAAAAAAAATCCATAAACGTCATAACAAAATACGTCAGGCGGAATAGAGTTGGTTGGGTAAGCTTCGATTCAGGAAAATATATACACTCAAGTCATTCATCTTGGAGGAAAAAGAGTCCTTACTTTCTGTCTCACTTTTACCTTTCTTATCGGTATCGAGGAAATAGGAATTACGTAAACATTCGCTCAGTACTTGTTCGTTGTGTAGTACTTGACGAACCTCCAAATAATAATAATGTAAATTGTTTTTATTAAGCTTGAACTTTCTTTGGATAATTTTTGACTATTTTGAACACATAAATCTGTCCTTTTACATGTACAATCCTCTCTACTTTGGTCACATTCATCTCCATTATGCTATTAGTTTTAGTGTGTTGCAGGGATTACACCACTCTCCTCAATTTATTACACGCAGGATAATTTCCTTTTGTAACTAAGATAATTCAATGAATTATATTAGTTTTATAAGTAAGTTACTGCCCTCACATAAAATATTGTGTCGTTACATTTCGTGATATGGGGAGTTAAAACTACGATAATAAATCTATGAGCGAGGTTTCACTTGTCATTGTTGATGTGAAATATTTAATATACGTAAATTTATGTCGTATCATTAGGCGTGGTTGCCACGTATGGCTTCATTTCACTCTGTATTGACAGTATAATGCGCATATTTATCATCGTCATAATTTTGTTGTCTTTTCTGACCGCATCAACTTAATTTGTATGACCGAGATTGTGGTTACTAGGGTCGGTAAAGCCTTGTACACTATTGGTAGAGTTGCTTGCAGTAAAATGTTAGGCTTACCACTGCGGGTGTCTCAGCCTGCATTTTGTATAAAGTATTCTCCTTCTGGCATGACGGCAAGAAACGACTGGAACTAATAAAATTGGACTGACGCAGGTCTTGATTTAGTTTTAATGTCGTTTATTTCTCAGTCCAATGTTAGTTCAAAATAGGAAGATACGGTGATAGTTGAAAACCGTAAACGACATAGTTGCAAACAACTGTCCGGACTACAAACCCAGACTCTCCATACTCCTGAACAGTATCTGCTCAAGGAAACGGGGTATGGGTTCAAGCCGGCCATATCCCGAGTGCCAAATACATCAAAAATGAAACTGAGTAATGAAAAGAAAAAATATATCTAATGGCTCATCCTTCCTCATAAGACAGCTAAGCATAAGCATCCGAGATCGTCCACTCTTCCATCATTGGTCTATTTCTCCCCCTTCAAATTATCCCCATTATCCCCACATTAGAAAGTGACTCACTCGTTAGTCATAACATAACCTATCTGTTGAATTTCCAGCAGAAGGGCTTTAAATGCATTCAATTGTAATAAATTTAGAGTTGGTCTTGGGCTTTTGTTTCTTATTTGAGGGATCGAAATCTATCGTCACAGAGGCAATTTCAAATGCCTAACATCGCTAGTCCTCCGTGTTAGACCCCATCTTAAAAAAATATCTCTCTACAGGTCTGCGTCTGAAGGGCAACTAGATGATCCTACCAGAATCTATACATGCATCTGAAGGGGAAAAAAAATGATTGGTTGATGTAGCTTAAAGGCTATAGAATCAGCGCAAATGCTAACAGGACATGTCCTGACCTGACATCATAAGTTAACGGAATAATAAGAGATGCGGTGGGTGTTGATGTGTAATATACCAATGAGACATTCTCCAAGTGTTAAACAAGGGGTATATTAAAATACTTCCAGTGTAGGAAGGAGCATGTAAAGACAACACAAAATGTAAAAATTGGTCGCCATAGCTGGTCTCTACGACAGATAAAAGAAGGACAGAATGCACACTCTTTGAAAGCTGTCACTAATGTTTTTTTGTATGATTTAAATCTAAGAAAGTAGAATGAGCATACTATCACATGACATTAGTCATACATGTCAAAGGGCATCCAAAAGAAATTGGGTCGTGATCTTATTTTATTTTTGTCTTCAAATAGGGCGTAAAACCCAGACCCCTAACATCTTTAGAGAATAGCAAAATATATGACATTGAATGTAACAAATATCAGCTGTGGTCACTATAATGTAATTTTACTATAAGCCGTGTTGCTGTAACTGACTGGTAACTGTTCTTTGCTTTGTTCGACTACTTTGGCTCGGGGTTAAGAAATCCCAGCAAACTTGTAATGTAATAACTTCTCTCTTGTGAATAGATAATTTAGTTCATTGTATAACGCTTGGTTCGTCTTTTAAAATGTCAGTTACAAATTACAAAGCTATATTTCCACCTGAAACAGATCAAGTCACTCTATGCACTTTCACTTGTAACTTTCGTAGAATTCATGTCAACTTTTACGTCCAATAAAGAAGCCGAATATTACATTAATTTTAATACACCAAAAGCAAATAATATCCCATGTAAGCACTTTGAGGAAGTTTGGCGGCAAGCCAAAAGATTTCTCATGACAACAGATAATACTTCACGTTTTACAAACAATCGATTCTTTTTAGTTGTGAGAGACTGATTCGTACTGTTTGTTTTCTTTTCTGCAGGACAACAGAAAACATGAAACCATGCACATGATTTCGCATTTACATTCAGCATAATTAAAAATAGTAACAATATTGATTACAAGCCACTCAAAGCGGTATGTGCTGTTACAGTAATCCTGCGTTTTGACGAGTGCACTAAAGGACTGGCTTTTTACAGTGGAGAAAAAAAAAACGTACAAGAGTACCTCATTGGAGTCTCTTTGTCCGAAAATAAAGATAGCATTTACAAATTTTCAAAAGATTTTAATGCTTTTGACACGCAAGTCATAGTAGCGGGTAAACGTTTAGTTAAAAAAATCTAAATAAATCTTCTTTCTACTTTAATTAATACTCTACGTAGTGAATTTCTCGACAAAGAGAGAGAGAGAAAGAAAAAAAAACAGCAGGTTCGTATCAAATAAAAGGAAGAAAAGGAAGGTGAAAGATAAGTGATAAAAGCTATTGTATTTTCCTCAAACAGTTTATCATGCTGCCACTTTTTATGGACGACTGTAATCTGAGCCCTTTCAAAATGATATAAATGATATAAAGTGGGAATAAGCAAAACATAAAACAGTCAAAAATTACACAAAGGGAACAATGTCTTGCCAGCGCAAAATGGAATTTCATTTACAGATAATTCCGGGGTCATCAGTAAAGTACAGACTCTACCGAAGGATTTACCCCAAAACGTAAGTGGTACAAATACTAATTTTGGACAAAAACGTGATCAATCAATTAAGTCTTAATTTTTTTTTTTTTGTAAATAACATTTTCTAAGAGTTGGAATTCAAGAAGTAAACGAATGCCCTTAGAGCTCCGCTCATTCGTCAACACTTCACTTTCAGTAATTCCTGTCAAGTAGTGCTTTGTCGCTACTTTAGGTTATCTGCTACAACTGCAGGTTATGACCAAATTACTGAATGGTGCAAAATGACTTTGTTTGTTTCCTTGGCTCCACATCGTCTAAGTCATCATATTTCCTAATAATAGAAATAAAGAAAAGAAGATGATGGTAAATAAAATGAGGGCCCTTTACGTCATAAAATAAGTAATATCATTCGGCAAAATATATAATGCAGGAAAAATTCCAATGAATTACCGCAGCTTTACACGAAAATACGAGGAACATGCTTTACAGTAAAGCAAGGTTCTGATACTTTAAATAGACTTTTTTAAACAAGAAGACAACATTCTATAGTAGTACAAACAGAAAATGAGTCAAATACGAGATCTTTTGTGAATATACTTTTTCTTACTCACCCGCAAGTCGCCATGAGATTGCGATATTACCTGGATCGTGACGTCACACGTGCACCTTCGCATGTCACGGGGTATGTAACAGGTACATGTCATACTTCATACTACGCCATACGTTTCGAACATGGTGACACGCTATATTACATCTAAGCGAAATTTCAAATAGTATTTGGAAAGAAGTCACTATGAAAATAACACCGTTACGGACGTGGATGTTTGTGAACAAATGCATGTTAAATGTACATTGAAATTGAGGTACCTAATACGATTCCTCTTTCGAGAAGAATTTACATTCTTCAATTCAGAATATGTCTATCATGTAACTTTTATACTATACCTTTTGCGGGGTTTATCCAAAGTGCAAAGACCTGCGAGCCTTTCATATCCGGAGTCCTTCAAATATTTTATTATTTTTTCTGCATTTTCAGAACTATTTTCACAAGCTAATCGAAAGACATACTGATGTTGAGAAGGGTCAATTCCACCTATATTAAACGATACACCGTTTTCACATGCTTCACGTCGACAGTTGGTAAATGTGATTGCTGGTTTAGACGCAAGAAGGGCAAGGTGGTGAGATGCATACCATTCTGAAAATATGTTATGATAAAATCTGACTTTCGTCTTGGTAGTATTGGTTAAGTCATTACTATCATTCGAAGCATTGATATTACTAGTCCCAACAGTATCATCATCAATATCATGAATTGCTTTCTCTGTCACTAAAATACCCAGGTTAACATAGAAATCGTAGAAATCGTTTGGCAGTTCCTTCTTTAAAGTTTTCTCGGTCCATGCCATCGAAGATCCCTGTTGTAATAGTCCTTCAAATGCTAGTTTATCTAACGCCGAATGATCGGTTTCAAACCTGTTCAGATCCTTTAAATTTTCGTGGTTCAACTTAGTTCTCAAATGATCATGAAAACAGGAGAAAAGAAAGCGAAAAACATCTGTGACAGAACTAAAATCCTGGAGATAGCATTTCCTCTCGTAGAGTTCTTGAGCCAGTATTACAAATATTAAAGTCACGGAGCAAAATTCTGTCACTACAGTATTGTCTTGGAACTGCTCTGTAATAGCCCTTACTTCATCGTCATCATCAACTATAGCCTTTCTTATGTATGCCTCTCTCCCATCTTTATCAAACCCCGTCAGCCTCATCAATTGTGGCTCCGTCGGCAGGTCCTTTGGTAAATATCTCGTTGTTATGGTAACGTCTATCTTTTCGAGATGTTTTCTCATGATGATATCATCGACTGGACGTGTACTGTTGTCTTCAGTCTCCACATACTCGTCATACCCATCCAGAATAATCATTGTCGAAGGAGAATATTCTTGTAGAATTAATTCGATATCATTAGCAGAAACGCTACTTAATGGAACTAAAAAGAGCTTGATGGCCTGGGCAAGTGTTGTATGTTTACCGAACTGCCTTAATCGAAGGATAATCAAGACGTCCACATCTCTCATTGGAGAGCCCTTGACTCTGTTGCACCAGTCATACGCCAACTGCAGGCACAAAGTCGACTTTCCGTATCCTGGCCGGCCTTGTATAAAAAGTCTCGATCCATTCATGTTGCAACTATTGAAGATATCGTGGTATGATTTTAAAGGCTCCCACTTCCTTTGATTTCTTTGTTTGATACCACTGTCTATGAAAACTTGGTTCACAGAGAAGTGCCGCTCCCTCATGTATGGGAGGGGACAAATCGACCCATACTGTTGTCTGTAGTTCTTTTTAAGGGCTGCTACAAACGATCTCTTTTTAGCTGTAATAAACAGAAATCATCAGCTTGATGGACATTGATTATTAAAGCTAGAGGTAGGATACTGGTAAAGTAATAAAATTCATTCCATGGTAAAAAAAATCTACTGTAACAGTTTCTTAATGTTACACTTTAACCACAAAGCATGGGGGGGGGGGGAATCGTCACGTTGCAAAACATAAACAGAACTGATGGTTCTTTCCGATGATAAGTACACTTCTGTTACCTCGTGGAAACAGAACGACACTTGAACAGTTCCAGTCAAAGGTTGCTTTTAATAGTACCAGGAATACTGTTGTCTGCAGTTCTTTTTAAGGGCTCCTACAGAAATGACCAAGGGCTCACTGTAAGCAAATGGCGACAGTCGCATGAGATAAATGGACATATCTTAATGAAATTGCACAAACATATTTAACTCCTAAGGATCTCCAAAATGTATAAAAAAAATGGTCTTTTGCGCTTTGCTTCAACATCGAGGTAAGTCATCTGCATTATCAATACTAGCAGTTATTGTGCCACATAGTTACCTTCACCACACTGACATACCTGAAACGTTACTAGTACCTTTCACTTGTAGGGTTCGACGTTGTAGTAACGACTTTACACGAATGAATTCAGAAGCGAAAATTATGCATGATGCACTTTCAATTAATGAGTAAATTCTTCACATCAAATATGAAAGTATACCTTTGAGTGACATGGTGTCATTAATCTTCTTGCATGTGATATGACTGGTTACGAGAGCGTCGGCTTTCTTACTTCACCGCTCACTGAAATAAAGTTATCGAATCGGCTGAATTTAATAATTTGATGTTTCTTACAAAAGTCCAAGTAAATATACTACTCATACCACTGAAAACACGCCAGTGTAATCAGAATAAACAAGCAATTAACAAGTTGTTGCTTTATGGGTTTAGAAATACGTAAAAGTACTTAAGAACTATAGCCAGAGAACACTAAACTACCATTTGAGATCAAGCACGCGCAATCTTCGGTGAACTCAAAAGAAATGTAAACTAGTTGTGAAGAACTGAAATATGTTGTAATCCCCTTGTCAACAACAAGTCGTATGGATCAGACAGCACTACACAAGTATGAACTTATATACAACAATGATCGGAGACCAGGTTTTCTTACCCTCACTTAAATTTGAGTCCAGAGAAACAAGAATGGATAAAAAAGAGGAAAAGAGATTCAGCACGGCAATTTCGATTCGATCATGCGACTAAATGTAAATTGATCTGAATGGGGCTTATACACTAGCGACTTACCTGGTGTAAAAATACGTCTGTCTCAAACATGGTTCAAATTCCGATTTGATGCGATGTTTGCCCGTGCTAAGAACCTGCAGATGAATCATCCGGGGTTGTTAACGAACTTAGCAAACGTGGCAAACAACTGCAAAGCACTTGGTAGTCTGAATTATTTGTTGCTGCATAAGGGTCATATTAGAAAAGCAAAACATGCCTATGTATTGAGGTGTACACATTGGTTGCAGAGAATCCTACCAGTGATCGAAAATTAGTACACAAGACTTAGAAGTTGTTAAGATTCTCTTGCAATTTGTTATAGGGTTCTCTATTGAATTGTAGATATCAGGGTATGGGAACGAAGTTAAGTTACCACACGCGTAGATTGGTACGCAATGATACGTGTAAATCCGTGTAAATTGTTGGAAGCTGATCATAGTTCAAAATATTAAACACTGAACAATTGTAATTTTTTTTCTTTGTCTCATTCTTTTTTTTTAGTCAAATTCTTTTGGTCAGGTGATCTTAATTTGTCACAATCTTGTGACAAATTAGACATGATTATGGAATAAGGTAGACAACTTTCGTCCTACACTGAAACTTTACAGGAAACCAAGAAATGCATCACCGTGTAAACTATATACTTAGGTCACAGATTTGTGAGTCAGCCCACCATGGGTAACAGACTTGTGTTATCATCTATTATGAAGATATATTGATAAGAGTGTGAACAGTAAACACTTCAGACTGTCTGTTATAAAAGCAGATTATTTACATAACGGCTTAAAGCGAAACCGAAAATGACTGACGATAAATTGTTCGTTTTCTGTAATCTTCGTGTTATCAGAAGTTGCATGCTGACAATGGAAGAGAGTTAATACGATTATGTGAAGCGACTACGCTATATATCTCACATAATATACAGATAATACATGTGATTCTAAGATTTACATCTATCGGTATCATTAGATCTGATTGACCCCAAAACAGAATACTGCAAACCTCAACCGAACACATTGGTTGATGCCCCCCCCCCAAAAGTAAAACACATAATTAGAGGCTTCATTTAAAAACATTTCTTACACTTAAATTCAGATTCATTTAAACAGCTCGAAGTTTCGTAATATTAACGGTTCCAGTTTCGTTGATGTGCCATTTTCTATAGAAAAAGAGAAGTCCGAAATCTGTAATGTATGAATTTACCTGAAAAACTCTGATTGCGTCATTACCAGGCACATTAATTCAAGGTTTTATCAAGTCGACTAACCCCTAACCGCCCCAAACCCTTCTAATATTTGCAGTCGCAACTACTATAATAGCATAAGTTACAGGTCGTTTTCATGACTGTTAGCTACTATTTAGCTTTGTGAGTATTTACGTCTTAACGATAACTTAGGAGATCGTATGCTTATTATTAGAACAATCGATTAAAAACAAAACTGTTACCTTACATTTTCTAGCCTAGACAAGGGACAAATAATAAACGATGGCGCTATTTTCTTGATTTGAAGTAGGAGAGAACAATATGTACCGTATATCGCTCTTTATTAGAGAATTCAGTTGGTATATGTTACAGTTGGTATATGTTATGTTATAGTTATTACAGCACCACATGAACGCCTTTCCTTTGATCTAATGTGAAATGTGAAACACTAAATGTGACAAGAGATATGATGACGTTATAGACGTACGAGAGTACCAATGCTTATCACTATGACGTGACAGCATATCGTCCGTGTTAGGTCTCCTCTGCAATATGTTCACTTTAATATTTGCTTAATTATAAATCAAACAAACGCGCAGTCTCTTTTAGCGCCTTGCGTGTTGTACATATTGTGACGATCTTGATTTTTCCTCAACTTTAATACAGTCTCAAAGTTTGAGTAAATAAGCCAAACTTTTGAGGTATATAAACTGAACCTACAGTGGATGTTTCTCATACAAGTGATCTACTGCCCTCTTTAATGACATCGGCCGTTCAACTCTTGAATCATATATGCAGGTTGAGCTTCACTAATCGTTGGTCAGGCAAAGTTATAAGATCAAAGTGATAAATGTTGGAAAGAGTCGTAATTAAGTGTCCCATATTCTTTTTGGGTGCGATTTCATAAATTTCTATACACAGAGAATAACTGCATATAACTACATTCAAAACATGTTTTCATTTCATTACTTTTATAAGTTTAATAAAATAACGTACCTCGAAATGAACATTTGATAATGAACGACATAAATATTGGTCTATACTGTTATCAGAAAATTAATCTGGCCTCATATTTCAGCTGAATGGGGAGTGCTGGCTGACTATATCAGTTTTATAAAGTACATTTACTAAAGCTGCAGTTTGCTATCACCTATCCTGTACTTTCGTTAACTAATTAGGTTAATTAATGTCGAGGAGGTCGAAATAAATCCCACAGATATTTTTTATGTAATTATCTCTCTCTCTCTCTTACAAAATATAATACTCTTCCCTTATGAAACTGACAAATAATACAGTTGGGTTAAGATAACAAAATGGCATGACATGCATTTTATAGAGTTTTTACTGTTTACTATAGCAAAAACGTCTCACAGTCTTCAAAGAGATAAAATTACTCCATAACTTAATTTATATCTTCCCTAAAATGGAAGTCATCGTACTGTCCCCCAGTTCATTATACTACTCAAGTGTTTTGTGTTTTACCAAACCCAAACAAGGCCCCCATATAATTGATATGCACTTTCGATTTAAGCCTAAGAACATCTGGCAGTGAAAACAAGATCTGTGTTTGAAAGTAGTATGTTTGACAGGAAATGACGTAATTATTGCACCAATGGTGAGGTAATGGAGCTGAATTCAAATTTGTCCTTATTTCTGTGTGAAAATAATAGAATAAACAAACAATTAATTATGTAATAGCACATTCGAGAATTATTTGTACTTTTTACCATAGGGCACTAGGTGATTGTATTTTTGGAATCTTGTTTCGTTTTGGGAACCTGGCATAATTGAAAGTTCAAAAGAAATATTATTCCTTTTAAGCAATGAAATTTCTTTCCTTCTGTCTATAGCGGTGAAAAGGACAAAATGGTGACCTACATCAGCGTGCTGTGTTGGATCAACCAAAGCAATTAAAGAGTTGATGTATTTGACATGTTGTGATCATCCAGCCTAATCCTGATTCGTACACGTTTTAAGGAAAAGGGGTCTTGACTTGTAATTTATCTTTCCTGCTTTACAAGCCTTTTCCAGCAGAACCTGTATTCGTAGATACTTTCGGTGAATTATTCTCGAAGAAACTTTAAAGTTGTTCACATAGACGGAAAGACGAATCTTTTTTCTAAGAGTGATCTTTGTCTCAAAAATACGTCTCTTCATCAAATGTACTAAATCACGAATAAAAAACGCCATTGTTACACGTTATACTTATTGTTTCAGCCAATCGGCAATATTTCAATATTCATAAAGTAAATTTTTCCCTTGGGTGCTGAAAATTGCCCTCTGTTGTTAATGAGACATCACAGCAATCTAAGATAAGCACTGAAGCTACAGTTACCAAGAAGCTCTTATGGTTGCTAAACAAATCAATGAAGCTCCATAAATTACACCACTTTTGGTGTTCTATGGTGTTCTACATCACAGCGCTTGTTTTGCATATTCAATTTTCATAGCTCTGAAGGTACTCACAAATATGCTTCGCTTCAATATTTATTTCAACTCACATAATAATAATATCACTCATAATAAATAATTAGCAAAAGTAATAACACATTACAGTACTTGCTGTTCATATTTGAATTTTTAATTTTTAAGGTACTCTATGCTTCCTTTCAAATGTATTGTAAAACATTTTAAATCGTATAATAATAATATTAATAATTATGAGTAATAATTAGCAAAAATAGCCATGGGTATTCAAATATCAGTAAAGTTAACAATAAAACGAAAAGAAAAAATCCTTAAGGGCCATTAGAACCTACATAATCATTTAATTCAGCACTTCAACCGACATTCAAGTAAAGTACCACCAGTAGAAATCGCAATAACCACACTACGTCTTTTTGCATCTGGCATCATTTTAGCAAACATCTTCATCAGCACCACCAACGCAACAACCAAATAATGGCACTATCGTGTTGCTAACAGTTACAACAAACTTGCAAAGAAAAAAAAATCAAGATATTACATTTGAATATCCATTCTACCTCAGCTTATATCACACTCATAGATATTCAAGTTAACTTAAAACAGAGAAACCAATCAAATTATTGTCGCCATGATCTGACTAAATTTCAGACTCGTCTACACTTAAAACCTTTCACACTTGATTTCCTAATTTAACGGTGATGTGCATTAAAATGTTAACTGCAAATGATGGCATTTAGTTGCTAATCATTTTCTTGTAATTTTGAATCTCATGCTCGAAATTGCTATCGTTTCCTTTACATTTTTAAATCTATTTCCCTAATTTATATAAAGCACCACTATAAATTTTCCTTCATAAAATTAGAATCAGGGACATTGTTCTTTCGTCACGATGTAAGGCACAGCCTCTCTTTCTATCTCTCTAGACAATTATTGTGGTGACCGGATGAAGCAAAGTAATTATGTCTTGTCCCTAAAGACAAAACAGACACTTCGTTTTACGAATGTGTTTATCGGTAAGGTGTTATCTGATAGTTCCCCCTAAGAAGTGACAATTTAAATCAAAAGATATGTTTCGGTAAGCACATATCCAGTGCTTGAACTAATTGAAGCGTGCTGCATTCTACGTCACAAAACGACAAATCTAATGAAACTGGAAGGAATAAAAGTAGGTTGTGTGAACGAACCGAGGCGAAACGAGTGTGGAGTAGACACCACACCGAAATAAAAATGCAAAACACGTGTTCAGATATTTTCGATTCCTTTGTTTTTGCCCCTATTTTCGTCTTAGCTGGACTAGATTTTCCACAATGGCTCTTCGTAGTTGAGTGACAAACTTCAGGGAATCAAAACAAACAGTAAAAAGGCACATAGCTTATGCAGATAGAGAAAAATATTTAAAACTCAGGCAGAAAATCTCATAAATAGTTGATAAATAAAATAGAATAAATAGAAAATAAAATAAATAAAATAGTTGATAATCTATTCATGCATGATAATTAAAACAGTTAGTAAGAGTAGTCTTTCACCTGGGCCGCTTCCTGTTAAGAATTGGACTACAAGATAGAGGTATTGTATATTGTCCTATACGGACTTAAACACGTCGCTTACAATACAAACTTGTACAAAAGCCAGACATGACATTAAGTTAAGGTATTTTGTGCTTTTCGAAACATATTTTCACCTATCACAACACATTACATTTATTTCTTTCTTAAGAGCTGCAAAATCTTTATATAGGTATCGCCCCTCGCACATCGTATGAATCTGGTCATACAGCCTCTCTTAATGTCTTGTTTTTTTTTCAGTTTAACCAAATCTTGTCAATCTCTTTGTAATTTAAAATGTGGGCATTTTAAGGGGTTATAATTGAAGGAAAGATGTATGGACACGAACTGGATCATTCGAAAATCTACTTATAATTTGCAAAGAGAGGGGTATGATAGTGAAAGGTGATAAAACCAAATGAATTATTCAACTGTTTTAAGAAACATACGTCAATTTCTAACATTAATCGGTAGACAGATGAACTATCTTCCCAAGATGTCAACGAGGCCTCTAAGTATTTCGCAATCCTTAAGACGTTTCTACCATTATGATCTTGTTTATTTCATTTTGTAGTTATATCCAACTAATTAAACTATGATGTTGTTTCAATGTGGTTTATAATGCGGATTTCACGCTGGCTCATCTTCAGAGTGGACTGAAAATGAGACAAGACTTTTCAAAACGTAAACACTTACTAGATGTGTGTCATCTACTGACGACCCGGAATTCTACCCCCAAGTACAGTCTCTCGAGGCCCAAACCAGTATAAATGGATATGTCAACGTACCATGTAGGATACTGAGGTAAGCAAAATGTACACGGGTATCCATAACAGAATATAGACATAAACGTATTGAGATTTGAACTTAACATTCTTGTCTCTTCTCAATCGCACCCATCAGTTGTTGAAGTTTTGACAAAATAACTACGAAGATGAAATTTTTGTTAAGTATATTTCTTACTTTTCTTTTCTTCTTTGTAACAAATTTTATTTGTTTATTTGAATTTGATTTGGTTTATTATCGAAATTGTTATCACCAAAAAAATTATTATAAGGATCTTGGTAAGTACTTAAGCCTCGATTTCATTGATGCATTGTCATACAGACGAAGAACAGGACGTTACTTACCATTTTATCTTCGTAGAAAATCTGTTGTAAGTTTTGAGGATTTTCATTTTTACTTTTACATTTGGGTATAGACCATTCATCCTTCACCTTGTTACAAAAATATTGTATTTTTTTCATATTTTGATTAAGTTTTTTTTAATCGGTACGTTGTATTGATCGATAAATCATAGATGAAGTGGTTAAGTCACATCTCCTTTTCATTTACAAGACAAATGTTACCGCAAACTCGTCAGTGTTTATAGTTTAATCGGAGACGTGCACCTCCTTGGTTTAATGATCTCCTCCCTAACTGTGCTTATTGAGATTGTTTCAAGTGAGGTTTTATTTGATAAAAACACTCCACATTTTACAGAGTGCAAGAAATACTTCACCAAACTTAACAAGAGCGAAACACACTGACGAGATAACTTTACATATAGGTTGAGGATAATTTCTCTCTTTCTATTGACACTTTCAGAACAGAAAAGAGAGTTTTGGTGTTTTGAAAGCCCTGAATTAAATCCTCCCAGGGACAAATAGTAAGTGAGCTCTTTTAGAAAAAGCGGATGAATACCCTTAAGGGACAATGTTAAAAGTATTCCACCGGGGAGAAAAAGAGGTAGCCTGCCTCATGTCATGAGTTGGTCTGATTTGTTAAGTCTATAACTTGACAGTTCTAGCACCTGTAAAGCGTAGTGTCAAAAGCGATGAATGTCAATGTTATGCTTGAATTCATCAAGTGTAGGTTTTATTGAGTAAACAATTTTAATCACAGAGAAACGGATCGGAAATGAATGGTAGGATAATTAAGCTCGTGTCACGTAGAAAGCCACGATACACATGTACGTATTATCTGGGACATGTCATTAATGGCTACATAAATTATTGATTTAATTACAACAATAAATTATAGAGTGTTGGTAGTATCAAACGTATTTCTTTTCTGTAGGTCTTTCTTATTAAATGATCAAACAATTGGTAACAATATAGAAACCCATTTCGCTTCATCTGTTTATAATTATACATTTTATGATTTTAATTACTGGTTGAGTATTTGCAACAAACGTTGGTATAAGATGAAATATTATCAAAAGTCATCAAACGGAATGAAAACATTGGCGTTATTATTGGGAATTGGATTACGCATTTTCTTTCGATGTTTATTCATTCCTTGATATGATGCACATGGTTATCAGTTGTTACTATTTTTCTAAGTTACTAGTATTTGAATGAATGTGCAGAATAAGGATTTCTCAACACCTCCAATACACCAAATAAATAAATAAATCATTTGCTATTTCCATCACCAATTTAGATAAATAAGAGATATTAATTAAGATAATTCAGATAAACAATTTAATTTTAAATTAAATAATAATTTAGATAAATAATTTACATATATTGTCAGGATGGTGGTGGCCATTGTTGATCTAGTTCTTGTTGGTTAAATGCCACGTAAGAAAATATCTAAATGAATTAATAGGAATTAAACTTGTTGATCTTGTATGTATTCAACATAGTTGTCTCTAGTTATGATTCATTGTTGTTTGTTTTTCATTTCGAGTCAGAATGGCAGAGGCAAAAGACACAGAGGGACGCCCAGATCGACGCCCATATCGACAGACAGACAAACGAACCGACATGTTAACGGTAAACATACGGATATATACAAATACGTCGATGAGAAAAAAGGCAATCCTTCAAAAAAATTAAAAAGAATATGACAAAAATAAGAGTATTCAATAGTCTGGGCATGTAATTGTCAATTAATCTATAACGAGAACAGGGAAATATTTCTTCATTATTCTCACATAAATAGATCGCCGAGGAGCAGATCTGGGCAGAAAATACCAAATCATTGTTAGGGACTCATGGGAATAAAATGAAATATATCAACATTTAAGAAAATGTCTCAAAATGTGATTTCATGTGATTTTTTTTTTTTTTAGAGACTGGCATATGAATTGACTCTGGAAAGTAAATGAGGTTAATGGCCTGGGGCTTTTCTCAGTTCAACAAAGTTTTTATGGACTACATATTGAGAAGTTTAGCCTAAAGCGTTGCATAGCCCGAGACGGAATTGATTGTTACGAAGTTACCCAAATATAGCCCCAAGGTTAATAGGAAGATTAGAAGCGTTGATCTTGTTTAGTTCTTGAATAATACATCTCAGTACAATTGAAAGGGTATCAGATTTTTCAGTGCTTTTCGTAAATTTTACCGACTCATTAACGATTAAATTGAAATAGCGGCCCCTCGTTACGACTTCGTTAATGTCAACCTTTCATAAATCTTACTTTTAAGATCCTCTTAGGATTTCCAAACTGAATTATTCAGTGTCACTGAGACATCCAGAGCTGTAAACAGCTTAACAGATTAAAAAAAAAATCTATGTTGTATTTCATTAGTAGCATCAGTCGCAAGTGACATTGAGACATTGTCGCTATATGTCATCAAATTTCTGGCCAGGTTTTCTTCCCGTTTTTCTACACAGTAGCTTTATATGAATAAAATTTATTACATTAAACGTCAACGTTAGCTCTTAGTTTGAAATTTTGTACTAAAGGTCATTTTGGGAGAAGATGGAAAAGACATTCAGTGAAGGAAAAGAAGAGGTATCACCCTTAAAGCTCGAGATTTCAAAACTGATGTAAATTACCCTTCTTTGTTAGAGGCCTCGCTAAAGGCATGTATTGATGAAATGATTACAAACTCAGCGAATAACCTTCCCCCTACTAAGATGTTGTTCGAGATGTAAATGGCCGTTCCTAATGCTACTATGTTTTAACTATATTCCTGATGGTTGGTTACTTGCAAAATTACCTTCAGAAATTGATTAATTACACTAGCTATGGAATTTTACTGGCTCACTTTTCGTTTTAGTATTTTCCAAGTTGACAGACTGTTAACAGAGGAAAATTATTTGAGTAAAAGAAAATGGTTTTAACTTTTGATGTTGTTGTTTTGTGATTTTTTTTTAATTTTGTTGACAAATCTTCATCTCTTGTAACATTTCGCAGCAAAGAGTAAGAGAACAATGGGAAAGAGACAGACAGACAGAGAGAGATTGAGATAAATGTGTGTGTCTTTGTGTGTGTGTGTGTACTGTGTGTGTGTGTGGGAGTAGTGGAGAGATACTTAAGAAATTGCTGAAACATTTCTTTTGAAAGAATGCAATATGCAATCTAAACTTTATTCATCTCTCTTTTCAAGTATATGTGCATCAAACACATACGTATATTCAACGAAATTTTAGATAAAACATACAGATTACATCTCTCTCTAAGTAGGCATTCGTGGTTAAGTATTTTGATGGACATTCTAGGCAAACGAATAATACCACTTAGGCGTACAGGCATAGATTTGCTAGACCAACGAATTGACAATTCTGGGTACTGAACAATTCCCACCTCTCTGCAGCATTGGGACATGAAAGCAAGCTGCAAAATTGAAATTTGTCATGCCGTAGTTGATTCATAAGAAAGCTTAGTAACCTAACCAGGATTCCTCTCCTTAAATTTCAATTATACGGATCTGTCAACAAGGAGACTGACGGGGTGGTTGGTTTCTCTCGAGGGTGCTATCAGCAATTTTGTAAGTTTGATTATTAACTGCAAAATGAGAAAGTTTGTTATGCTCTCGTGTTGTTTGTATCCACGTTGTTTGAGTAATACGCGCCATCTTGTCATTTATTATGACAAATGAAACGTACCGTCTGTCAAGTGTTGATTGGCTATTGCATATTATAAGAGTTATAGTTATTATTGTCAAGTGATTTATCTTCTAGCCTTTTCAGTACTTTAGTATTTTCTGAATCTGCACGAGTGACGGTGTTTTACTCAGCAATGATACCTACCTACGAACTTGCGATTCATGATTAATCACAGTAGTATGCGATAGCAGACAACAGAATACGGTTATATACACTAGCACTCGATAGCATACAGTACAATACGGTCACAAAAACACCCGCACACGGTTAACAGACATTTATATACTGTAACAGATACTTGCAAAAATCATAGTCATGTGTTTGTTCCTAGCAGCTCGATTATCTGGTTAGCAAACGTTGTCTCATTCCCGTAGAAATCAAGTCCACAACGTATATTCATCTTAATTAATCAACTTAAATTTAATAACAAGTTCATCAATTCGTACCGTAAATAGAGGCCCAATTATTTTTTAATTTTTCAACTTTTGGAAAATGACCTTTCAGTTTAGATTCCCTAATTAGCAGTCCGCTAAATTCCAAACATATATATATATATGTATACATATATATACATCAGAAGGAGACTGTACAGCACATGTGAGCCATTCCTGTAATATGAAACCTTTCTATCCTCCAGATTGCTAGGAACGATAAGCAATTTTTGACCAGTTTGGATTTTTTTACCCACGAGGGAATATTTTAGATTGCTAATTCATTCTCGCTCTTGTTCCTTGTCTTTCTTCATGCTGAAGGCGTTCATCAACGAATAAATTGTCCATAAAATGTTTTCTGAGAGTTTGTCTGATTCCCCGTGTGTCCCATTAGGACCAAGCTCGTTAAAATCTTACCCAAGGCTTTAAATATTCCAAGAATATCTTGACTAACAATCTATGTCATCTTTTTCTTTTATCCTCATCATTCTCAAGGATAGAACTCATGCGTGTTTTTGAAGGTTCACCGAATATCGTCATTAGGCAGATCCACGAAGCTGATAATGTTCAACTCATAATTCGTAGGAAGACAATCAAGTCGTTTGCCACATGAAGAAAAACAAGCAAAAGAAGAAAAAAGTACCTGTTAGGGAATGTCTTGAAAAGCTAAGAATTCTCGTGTAACTGGATGAACTATTGAACTTTTACAAGAGAGTAAGGGGAAAAAAACAAACCGTCAGGGAGAAAAAAAAAAAATAACCGTTTTAAGAAGCTGACGGACAAATGGTAGGGAAAATAAGACAACGTAAATGGTATAAACGGTTGAAATCACTGGTAATGTTTGTTAAACTCTCCATAGCAATTGAAAGGATATTTACTGATGTGTACGAAAGAACCTTGTTTCACAAAAGTTCAAAAAAGGTTGTAGTCCTGTTCAGGACTACAATGGAGTGACAAGAATATAAGATATAAATTATGTGAAAGAGGATATTTGAGGTGAGAAAAGACACTATATACCCATGGGACAAGAGACTTTACACATATGAAACAAGACACTGTTTATACATATGAGACAACACAAATTGTAAGACAAAACACAGTGTATACATGAAGACACGACACTGTATACACATATGCGATAAGACGCAGTTTATACATTTGAGACAAAGCAATAT
Organism: Stichopus chloronotus; assembly: GCA_021234535.1. Classification (NCBI taxonomy): domain Eukaryota; kingdom Metazoa; phylum Echinodermata; class Holothuroidea; order Aspidochirotida; family Stichopodidae; genus Stichopus; species Stichopus chloronotus. The sequence goes on from CM037847.1 coordinate 16,223,206, forward strand.
ATATATATACTAATGAGAGACGGCAAGACACTGTATACACGTATGAGACAAAAAATTGTATATACATACGAGACAAGACAAGTATTGCGTACAATTATGACACTAGGCAGTACAAATATGGAAACAAGACACTGTATATACACTTATGGGACAAGACAACTTATGTTTAATTATGAAACAGGATACTATGTACATATATGAAGTAGATTAGACAGTAAGTACTACATATGTAAGACAAGACGCATTGGATACGCACAAGGTAAGATAACGTATACGTACAAGTATGAGATACGACACTACACGCAACTATGAGACAAATCACAAGTTTACAAATATGGGGCAGGGCACTGCAGATATGAACTAGAAAGACTAGTTGGACGTTATGTACACGGCAGGTTTGTGAAGTGAGTCCGTGCTCCTGTGAACCACTGTATGACTGTAAAATGCCCATTTACAAGGCCACGTAATTAACCTTAACCTAACTCCTAACACTTGCAACCTTTCGACTGGCCCTGCGACTAGCTACTTCTTTTTATATTAAGACAAACGATGATTTTATCATATTCTGTTCATGTGGTAAATATACAGGACTGCTATGAATATGACCACTAGTAAAAAACGTGTTTGTAGGAATTGCACGTCACACACAGTGTAAATTTTTTTGCATAATCTTACAGAAGAAGCCAAAAAAAAAAAAAGTGCCCTCCGAAGTTGATGTCCAACTCTTATTTTGACCTCTTTGAACTTGATATCAATCTTTATGAATTTTAGAGACATTTAAAGCAGGCAATGGCAAAATTGCAGCTCACGGTTCCTTGTTTTAATCACCTTCTCCTTTTCTTCTAGCATATCTTTTAGTCATTCTCATAACCATCTTTCCCCTTTAATGCTATGTTTATGAGGCACTTATTCTATAATCCCGACCGAATCTGCCCTTTGTATAAACTCTCGTAAACTAACTTTTCGACTTCCCTCCGTCAATTGACGGTCGATGGTATTTCTTTAGTGCCACATCTGCAGATAACAACACGGAGACAGAACGCAGTCAGGCAGGTAGTAGAATGATCTAGCATCATAATTACAGATGCATACTTGTCGAGATACTAACACAATAGTTGATCTCATCAAAACATTTCTCCGTCTCTTAGCTCAATTTTCATGTAACCTCATTAATTAGGCATAACCTTATGAAAACAATTAAAGGTATAGCATCAATAATTCAGGAATCTTGTAACATTATTTATTGTGGACTCGACGACACCCCCCCCCCCGGGTAGAACAAAATGAAACATTGTCATTGGTTGTTGGAGGGCACCTTAGCTACGAACACACTTCACCGATAACTGACGTATCTCCTGTAACCGGTACCGTAGCTTTGATTTTTGTTTTGGGGGCTTGCGATTCTTGTCGGACTTCCCGTTCCACCATCTGTTGGCGCAGAGTGTACCAAGAAATTTTGAGGTTTTGAATATCCCAGTTTGCATTAAATGGCACTTTCCAGGCTTAATAGAAGCCATATAATAAGTGCCGTTTTGGTTAAAAATATGTAGCTTCATTTTTAGTTTATTCCTAGACACCTTTCTGCAGATGGATTTGCTCGGTTGGTCGGACATGGTGTCAATGTATACAAACAATGCCCTTGATCTAGCAACCACAAACTCTCGATTAAAGCTTCATCAAACATCAAACAAATACAACAAACTATTGCATTCAGACATTCACAGACATACCCACACAACCCCCCCCCCCCCCCACCAACCTGTTCGTCAAAATTCAACATCTACTGGGGTCGTTACCAAGTACATTTTCAAACGTTCGATTAAACTCTATCAAACAAATGTGACCAAATGCTGTATTCAGGAAAACGACAGCTTATATGTATTGAATAATAAAGCCGAATACCAGCTAAACCACCTGAATCACGTTTCTCAGAGGCACGGAATCAGAGCTATAATTAACTCTCACCACTTTGGAGCAATTGTTCTTTTGTTTGACGTGTAATTACGAAGTACTGATTACATTTTTTAACAGGTTGTCGAATGACGAGGATTGCAAATTTGATACTCACTAAAATCGACGATTAATGGACGGATTTTCAAACGTTTCATCTGTTCAGACTCAAACATCTTAATCAGAGTCAGACTGTCAACTCTGACTGCTCAGACTGTCAACTCTGACTGCTCAGACTGTCAACTCTGACTGCTCAGACTGTCAACTCTGATTGCTCAGACTGTCATATCTGACTGCTCAGACTGTCATATCCGACTGCTCAGACTGTCATATCTGACTGCTCAGACTGTCATATCTGAGTGCTCAGACTGTCATGACTGGTTGTAGTAGTTTGCTATTGACCATTGTGGTCCTGTTCCCACCGTATTATGATAATTAGTATTTTCTCTACCATCAGCAGTGGTAATACTTCTTTCAAGATGTACACATTGATGAAATTTACCATTGGCGACAAACTCCTGATAGTGGATGAACTTGTTGAGGTGACCAATTTCGGGGAATTTCCCTTCTGGATATCATTCATACAGAAACGCTTACGATTGAACAACAATAAACCTCTAAGATAAATTCATGCGAGTTTCTCCAAAACCACTCAAGGTGGGGTTGAAGTGGACTTATTTTAACATATTTTCCACAGCCAGAATCTATCATTATCAAGGTGAGTAACCCAGTCGTTTCTTTTCCCGCTCCAGAATCGCCAGTAAAGGTGGGGAGGGGGCTGCAGCTTGGGGTGAGACGATTTCATTGGGGAGAAGACTGAAGTCCCAGTCTCCCTGTACCTACGTCACTGTTTGACACCATTGAAATCTAATCTCGAATGAACTGTCCTTTTACCGAAGTAACCCCTCCAAAACTCTTGTGTTGAGCAACCGTCACTTTTTTTTTCCAAACTCATTGACCATACCTTTTAAATGTGATAATATCGTATTAAAAGTATGGGTAAGACATCAGGGATAACATATAAACTACCGTCCTCCCTTACTATCGGTCCTGTTATATGGTCTGATTGTATTAGGTGCATAAGTCAAGTCTCCAGAATCGGATCCTTTTAATTCTCAGTGATATTATCCAAATCACAACAAATGACCTAATTATGAACATCCAAAACTATTTGCATTTCATAATTGCTTTCACGTACTGCCAGAACTTAAAAAAAAAACGTTTCCCCCTTTAAACTTGAATGGCAAAGTATTTAGGGTGCCCAAAAGGTTGAAAGACGTCGCCGTCATAATTATTACAAGAACTTAGGTTTCTTAAAATGTCATATGTTATGTGACATGAAAATTCTAAAAGTTTATAAAAATATTACGTTTATTCGCAGAGTGTTCTTGGCATCGTCAGCCAGCCCTGTGTAACAGTTAAGTAACCACGAGGGAATTGTCTAGTTACTGAAACCTACTGAGGTCGGCCAAGCAAACACTGGTTTCAATTATACATTGGTATGATCATTGGCATTATTTGTTTGTATGTTACCTAATTAATAACTCTTCTCCTTGTTTACCATAAGTACTTCATTTTTAAAAAAGTTATGTTATAACTTGACATGAATCGTAAAGCAATGTTAAGGTTGAAAGGAACAGCCTCTGTTCTTATTTTCAACTGACAGAGAACAGGAGAAAAACATAGAATCGATAAACAAAACGGAAGTCCCTTATTGGTTAGTGAAAATTACGTACACGATGACGTCGTCGAAGAAACCCTGCCCTGGAATAAAATTCAAATCGACACTTGAAAACAGGATCGATAAGACACATTCTATGAGCTGCTGAAACATACAACGAGAAACCTTTATGGAAAGGAAACAGAATTCTATGTTTATAAGAGTCGAATAGGATTACATCCTCTGTCGAGTATAGGAGAAGATATCAGCTATCTTGGATTTTATTAAAGATAGCGAAAAACGAGCTAACGACTTTCAGAGAGGAGTGAGTTTCAAAGTTGATATTGCCAAGTCTGCGTCTACGAAGGAGGACGGTATAGTTCCGCAGTCATCTTTACCCAGTTGACGTAGGAAATAAAAACTCGATTTTCTCAAAAAGAATTTTTAGATGAGTTGCTCGCTTATATGATAGTTTGATCCGGACTGCCTCAACCGGCTATTTGAAATATAAGGTAAGTGAATTAGAGAAGTGTTAAGGGGAGACCTATCTGTTGAACACCCTGTTCACTTGAAAGATGTCTGTGTGTATCAAAGAATGGATGGTATGGGATGTGTGATCTACGCGTCTTATAGACATCAGGGGTAATGAGAAAAAATATATAAAAGTACGTTAAAGGATATGATATTACAACAAAAAATTAATCTCTCTTTTTTTTAAATTGAGTCATTGTTAAGGTAACACCAAACCTTATATATTTTCATGTTGCTCGTTGAAAATGTTCCATACTCATTAATTGCGAACAATTCTTTTATAGCTTAAAGAACAATTGTATATAGTTCATAAGGTAACGTGGTTAATGTGAGACTAAATGTTAGAAGACTGATCGTATCTTGTTGGATCGAGGGACAGAAATGGCAAGAGTTTACGTCAAAATAATCAAACTAATGCAACAAGTTGATCGGCTTCAATTGTACATGTTCTGACTCTTAGTCATTCTTTCAATCTTCTTTCACCTGATAGTAAGCACAGTAAGTAAGGTGGCATACTTTGCAATGTAGAAGTTTACCTACTCAAAAGTTCATAATGATGTATACTAGCGTATTTTCATATTATATTAGATATATCATAAATTAGTTCATCTGTGACCAAAAGGTAGATTCAACTGTGTTTCCGAATGAATTATGTGTGTTTCTGTTATCAACATAGTTACGGTAAACGGTGATGTTCGAGTTATATTGCAATTGCTTGCTTGCAATGAATGTAAGTTATGTACCGAAAAGTGGGAAACTCAAAATTAATGTATTAACAAAGCTAGCAAATACACATATTTTAATTCACTTCGTGATGTATTGCGATACTTAGAGCGTAATTGAATCGGGTGATATCAACAGCTGAGTTTCTCCATCTTTTTTTCTCTCTTTCGAAATTTTTTTGAAAAGAAATTCAATAGCTATTATCTATAACAAAAACTAGAGTAATTATCTATTCTGTGTGAGGTTAACATCCTCTTGTTCAATGCGCCTTTTTAATGTATCTTATTGTATTTGTTATATTATACATACAGTACAACACTTTCATTATTTTAATTAAAATAACAATCAAACGTCTTGAGAAATGATGACATATTAATAATTATGATTATTAGAGATTTTAAGTGATTACCCTTGAGGCAGTAGTATATGACGGACGTCATTGTGCACTGATCTGTAGTGTACAGCCTTGATATTGTTCTCATTACCTCGGAAATTTACATTACCATAGTTAGACCAGAGTACGGAAGTTGAAATCTATGCTGCAATCCCTGATATTGTTTCTTTCCTTTTAGCAAAAGTGGGATGGAAGAAATTTTAAATGTTACAAAAATTCAAGAATAATTTTCATTTTTTTTTCTATGAAAACAAAAGGTCAATATTATTTGCTTTTGCAGTTTACGGATTATTTTACGTGAGGACGGTGTTTGTTACCTGGACACAGCCCTCTCTTTCCGGCATGTGGCCATTTTAACAAAACGCTAATTCAAAGTAGCACATTGAAAATTTAGAAGCCTGTGATGTCAAAAAAAAAAAAACAACTTAAATTCAATGTTTATTTCTTCATAACCTCAAACTGCTCCAAAGAAATATTGCGATACTTTCTGAGTACCGGTAGTGATTTTGGTACATTTTACGCCCAATCTACAAATAAAACCAACCAATTTCCCCTGCTGTCAACTTTCAAGGTTAAATACGGAATTTTGTTTCAAGGAACGGCATCGTCTCCAGCTTTTCGCAGTGACAGTTGTAAATTTACATCATACGCAACTGGAACTCATTTTGACCCGAGCAGACTTTTTTTTTTTCAAAAATCAATATCGTCACTCACGAACAAGATATTGGTGGGTAGGCTAAAGTGTCTGCTGTGAGAACCTTTTGTCTTCCATTTGAGTAGCCTCTTAAGTTGGAAACTCCATATTTCTTTCTAAATGAAAGTTATTTGTAAAAACAAATGAAACAACAGATTATAGTCTATTTAAATAATATTATCATAAATATTTATTACATATACACCTGATTCTCAATACAAAATTTCTTTAATTTCATATTCAAGTCTGATTTCATGTGGAGATCAACAGACTAGACAGCACAAATTGCGATAGGCTACGACGTACCTAGTCTACTCTCCTCGCGAATTCAAGCTTATAATGGATCACTTCATTTCTATGCTTCATTATAATAAAAAGAAAAAAGAAAAACATGAAGTGATTGTAGCCAAGACTCAGAAAGCAGTGGAAATGAACAATTGCTGATAAGTCCTTCATGTCTACGCATTCCCTAACCGTGTTAGGGGGATTACCCTCTAAATAGTTTTTCGAGCGTCCACTTCTAGAAGTTTAGAAAATTGAAAAAAAAAAAAATCCAAATGTGAATATTCATACATACTTACATACGTACCGTCTCAACCCGCATCACGTGATAGCAACATGGACAAAATGGAAACTCAGCAATATTTCGCATGTTCCCGTGGGTCGACCACTTTCTGTTTTGGCGTTCCCCACATGAATCTGACCTACCTGGGGCCTGTGAGTGCAACACCTGGAGATGAGTGCAACACCAATCACTTCAAATTTTGCTCAACCTATAGAAGATTTTGATTCATGCCTAATTTAGTGTGAGACTTTTATTTTAATGGCATTCGCTTCAAAGAGTAAGTAAGAAACAATCAACACAGATGACTAAAAATGAAGTTTAATCTTGATCATGCCCACAGATCTACGCATCCACTTCCTTGTTTTGCCAAAATCTGCAACGTCATAGGCTCGAGACGAGGTTAAAGGTTACCAGTGGATAGGCTAGTACGGTACAGAGACGTGCATTAGTTGTGCGGGTACAGGTAAGTAAAGCATAATGTAAATACATTGACCAAAGTATATGCACTAAACGTTATTCCTGGTGGAATATTGAGTGAAGACTGTCAGTGCTCATCATAGTAACGTGTACTGTGTCAGTGGGCATCATAATAAAATATAGTATTGTATCGAAATAACCTTTACCACATGCCCTCAGGTTGCACATTTTGTATCAAACTTTCAATTCCTTTTAAACACTTTCTGTAACCCACAGAAAAATTCAGTGGAATGATTTTTTATCAAATTTCCTAAAAAGTCAAATATTAACGTGTGTGATTATTATTCAGATCGATAAATTGCGGGGCACTAAAAAAACAATAGAAAATTGTCACTATGTAACTTAATTTCCTCTGCAGCCTTTTCTTCAAGTTATACATCCTTCGTGACTATTATTCATGCTACATCCAAAAAAAAAAAATACTTCTTCAGGTTTACTTACTGAAAACGGAGTTTAAATTAAAACTTCCCTGAAGTGTGTCCACAGTCTTGAGGGAAAACTTAAATTTATTGAAAGTGTGTTTATTTAAATATATATGGGACCGTTTGGACAGAATTTCTGCCGTCAAGTAGATTCAAATCATATTTTTTTCCCATTGTGACGCATGCTGTTGTTTCACTCGGATATATATAGATATATGACAATAGTACAGGAAAGTGTATAAAACGTGTAACAAAAGTCTTCCCCAAAATTACCTATCCATCTTTAAGGCTGCACTTAGCGTTGGTTTATGAAATTAACTAACTTTTACAAACCTGTCAAGATCTTACAAATGGCCAAACTAAGACGATCAGCACATCCTAGATAGAAAAAATGAATGAAACATTTAACGATTGAATCAATTTGTTGAAAATTCGCAGTGGTCCTACAGATTTAACATTACAATTAGCAAAATGCGCATGTACGATCGTTACAAAAGTCGAGATAAACTGAAACTTAGAACTGTTGGCAATATAGGTCAATCAACGCTGGACTGTCCATTAAAAATTGAGGATAATGCACGAACAGGGTTAATGCAAGTTCAGTTCGAGTGCATCTAGTGATAGCGTTAACCCCCTCACAGGTCAATGGTTGATTAACCTTGACATTCATACGCAGAGACAATTTGATGAAAAAAAAACAAGAAAACAAAGAAAATTTAGATTTGTTAATAATTACATGTTGACTGAAAAAGAGCCCCGATAAAGGTAACACGATTAATAACTTGCAAGATATTTTCCTGCGCGATTGAATAGAAAGTACCACTACTCTTTTATGTAAGCTATCAGAAAAACAAAACACCGTTAATGAACGGTTTTATTGTATTAATCCGGGATGATTTTACTCTTAAATTGACCGTGCTTTATCAAACGATACTCTCTAAGACCTTAGAGTGAAAAATCACTCTTTACGAGTGAAATTACGGATGACTCTACATTTCACTAGTTGGATTTAGAGATTAATACACCGTCTCCTGACTGTAATGCGCCAATGTGAGTTGAGTATTGTTACCAGCTATGAATGAACACATGTTATAACAAAATAACATTATTTTGACAGGTCATATTACCCCCCCCGCCCCACCCCTCCCCCAAAAAAAATCCCCACATGTGGTTCTTTAATTCAGAGGAGAGGACATAGTTTGTAATTAATATATTTCCAAAATGATCTCAGAGGAGAGGACATAGTTTGTAATTAATATATTTCCAGAATGATTTCGATATTACGATATCAGTCTTCTCCCTTTTTACAAATAAAATTCAGATCTTGTTAGACAAAAAGGAAAGCCTTCTTTAACAAGTGATTAAATCAAATTAAATATTTCGATAACACTGAAATCTTGGAGATATGAACTCATTCAATTTGTATGAACTCCTTGCAATATATTGCAAGACTTGCGCTTTTTATAAACCCGGAGCAAAAGGTAAGGTTAGATGTCCCTTTAGTAATGAAAAAAGAAGAAAAGATGAGTATTTGGGTAAAAGAAAAATAAAAAGGATTCAATAAGAGAACTGAATATTTAAGAGCTAGCTAACGTTTGAATCACACCTTTTCAGTACCCATGCACCCTCTCTCTCCTCATACAATAATGCGTTTGTGTCATGCAGAAATGTGAATTTTTCATGTCTGTTTCGATAGGATAATTTACGGAGGATAGCCAACGGCAGTGAAACCAGAATTCATGGATATTAGGTCATGGATTTAATCTTGCTTTGATCCTAAACGGAGAACCATCTTCATGTGTAGTGAAACGAAAGAAGGCATATTCGCTGAGGGAAATTTATCTCGAAATTTATACGTAGAGGGGTTTGCTTCTGTTATTTACATTAAAGAACTGTTTCATTTCCTTCACCCTGGAATAATCCCCCCCAAAATCACCATTTCAATAAGTTTCCGTCGATTTGTGCAACAGCACGTATTTTTACTATAAGAATCATCGTAAACTGAGAAGTTCCATCTAAGGTAGATGTATCATAAAGAACACATGATCTCCCTCTGTTGTGCCAACATTCTCACGAACGCTTAAGTGAGGCTGAAGTGTTATGATAACATCAAGAAGTTATATTCCTGTACATCCCATTGAAGAGATGAAAAGTGGAGATATGGGGGGGGGGGGGGCTGGTATAAATAATCCATTTCCGTAAACGACTACACTACTAGAAATCAAATACATAAGTTTAGATTTCCAGTCGTTTTCAGAAATCGGAGTTTGTATGACATTGAGCCGCTTAGAATCTGACAAAGTTCCTTGTATTTAGAAAACACCTTAAGTGGAAACTCAGCTTGTACTCATGTATAGTTGGAACTGTAATTGTATTGATACTAGTTAGTGTTAATAAATAATTACCACAATATAAATTACCTGTCAATAAAGAGAAATTAATTAAAACACGCTTTGTGTTATTGTGATGTAACGGTAGCCCAGGTCCTATGGAAGTGTTTGTGAATAGCAACAACACCTACAAAGATGGAACACTGTACGCTTCTTAAACAACAATTACCTTGGTATACCAGACTGGACAAGACCAGAATGTGTATCATGAAAATGCACAAACTGTCTCTTGTTCAGGTATTTCCATTAATTAAGCTCATGATAATCTAAACCCTGTATTTTTAACATAATAATCAAATTTATTACATATATTTCAAATATTATGTCACAAATATGGATCCTCACTAATCCTAGATCATAGAGTAAAGTATTGCACTTCACTTTGTTCACATGGTATTTCATTCAAAATGTACCGATATGTCAAAACATATCAACCTACCCAAGTGTGTGTTGAAGCCAACAATATTTTCAAGAGAAAGAAAGAACAACCAAATATCTTGACAGTTGGCCTCAAATCTAATTTAAAGTTTAAATTAGATTCTTGAAGTAAGACCTGCGTAAGTTTGTTACGATATAAAACACAGACTGGTCTATGTTTTGAATTGGCTGCAAAAGGTATATGATAATATATCAAGCGTACATCATGTAAAGTTGTCGTTGGTACCTTGTCAGCAGTACATACCTGATGTACTGTTATACATCATGCTGTAAAACAGACAAGCAAACATAATGCATGTGATACTGTCGCTCTTCAAAACAGAACTTTAATTTACACAATATCTGACGTCATGTAGCATATTTTTCACCAATAATTTGCTTGAATTTAAAATAAAGAAAACAACATTTACCTTTGACATTAAAATTGGGTTGAGGTGATTACATCAATGAAAATCGTGTATAACCCTTTTTTTTTTATAAACGTTTAGGTTTTGTTAACAGCGACGTTGCAGAAGTAAGCCCCTTTTTTTTGGACTGACGTGAACTAAGTGTGAACAATTGCAGCAATATATTCACATGATAAATACTGATGGCTGTCCTAATGAAATATATTCCTTTGTTCTGCATATTTTAGGGGAAAAACGGCAATTGTTGGGTGAATCTACCTCAGTATCTAAACATTTCAAAACACATTACATATCCATCAATTATAGACACATTATGGGTATTTTTCTAACATTTCTTAGTTTAAGCGAACCTATTTTTGTACAAATCATTCTTTGTTCTGGTGAACAGAGTCAACAAATCCATCCTGGTGATCTGTCAGTCCATTAGATCCAAGTTTAGTTCATGAGGAGGTTACAAGCAAAGTAAATCGCAATTGGTGTGCTTTTGTGTAGTAATTGTAGAATGTGTACCGATTAAATTCTGCAAAATGATCGTATTCGTGGGCCGTTTTGACAATTTAAAAATCAAAATTTTCGCACAAAAAATCCAAACATTGCTTGTATGATACACACACCTAGTCACTGAATATTAAGCCATACAGCATCACTTACCGATTACTTTATACTCAAGAGGACTGGGATCTCATCATGTTTGCAGCGTTTTCATGTTATTGTCTCTTCGGGTGACGTTTTATGGTTTTCCAGTTTTGATCTTGACTCCTAGTTAGGATATTATGTGTGGTGTTGATAACATACCCACACGAAAACACACGCGAGAGAAAAAAAAAAAAAAACTTTGTAAGTTGACAGAAAACAAATGTGTGTTCATCTCAAAGATTGCATGAGTTCTTTTAAGTGTGTAAATCATGGGTAAAATTCTGATACGTTCATCCACTACTGATAGCATTGCTCCATCAGTCTACAGCAAGGCATTATAAAAGCGATACCTTCATTTACAACAATCATTTCTCGTGGATATATAAGCTTGAGGTGGGGCCGCTCAAGTGAATAAGCGCTTGAATAATTAAACATTTTTTTTTTCACTGTCCTTGTAGAATAAACCTTTCACGGAGTTACCTTTAATTTGTCCTCAAATTAACTCTGTAGATCACAGCACACACAGTGTAAACCAAGAGTAATGGGCAAGCGTGGCTCTCAGGAATAACCAAGGCAATTCTTTGCAGGTGGCGAAAAAACAAGATATATTTGTAACACTTTGTTTATATTGTTTATGGTAGGACGATTTTGAATCTCGAAACTTTCTTACTTATTAAGCATATAGGAGGTTGGGGTGGAGCGTCTTGTGGTTAGCTGGGGGGGGGGGTGGGGGGAGAGTCGGGAATGGATTATCTATGGGAAAGGCACTTTGTCTTCACTTCACCCTGTCAGTGACTGTTACATCCATTAAGAATTACCTCCCGTTTAGGCACTTGTTTAGACCTAAAAGAAGATTCTATTGTATCCCGACGGAGAGATGGGGAGTAATGGGGAGCAATACTCCACCGTTTACCCCCTCCCCCTCCATACCTTAAAACAAGGCTCCATGGTACAAAAATACGAAAATTATGCTGTCAAACTAAGAATGTTGTCAACTTGAGGCCATACAATTAAGATAATAAAAACTCAAGATTTACCGTTATACGACTAGTTAAACTGGTGTTGTTAAGTTCTTAAAAAGAAGGTAAAAAGAAGGAGAAGCAGGTAAATTAATTTTTTTTCCTCTGCCAACAACGAAATAAGTAGAGAACATGTCATCTCTCAGTTAAAGCGTTTTAGGATTATTATTTGCATCTCGAAATCATCCTCTTAGTATTTCATGTGCTAACGTAATTCAGACACGATAGCAGAACATTGTTTAGAGAATAATAACGGTAAATTGTACCTTGTATTTTTCTCTCATATCATAAAGAAAGTCCTACCCTAACTATAAAATTAGCTTTCAAATTCCAAATAAAATAAACTAGAAACTAGACCTCTTCTTGAGGTTTCGGGTACGTTTCAAAAATTCTCATCTTGCTATGATAATTCTAATCATAGTTTAAGAGTGGTAAAGCTTCAAGATATACAAGTAAATGACCCCAAGTGTCCGCTGGGTAGTTCATGCTCGATTCGTGATAACGGTTGGATAATTTCATGCTGATCATGTCAAAACTCTCAAAATAATAACACCTTGGGGACTCCAATTATCGGTACCTAAAGTAGGATATTACATTTATAAATATTGTTGTTATCGTTACGGCTTATTTAAAGGGGGGACTGAAGGAGATTCCCCGAAGGTCTGTTTGACCTGCTGACTACGGTAGATGAACATAGAAACATACATTGAAAGAAACAGCAAAACTCTGTGTGTCGCAACGACACAGCTTAGTTTGAGTTCAATTGTGCATAGGATGTGTCAATTTGCTTTGAAGCTTTGTCATAAAATAAGAACACAACTGTCCAATAGTTTGAATAAAAATGACACATGTCTTTCGGTGTAAAAAAAAAAGGAAAAAAAAAAACAACAGCCCATACGGAGAATCCGTACGAGATATATTTTAGTTTTTGCCATTCGTCAAATTTTACAGGTACATGTAGTCTCTCTAGATATTTACTGAATATATTCTAAGTACGAATGAAACACTTATGTTATACATAATAACATAACAAAGAAAACGTGAAAAAGTGGGGGATGAGATATACCTCAGTATGTTAGCACTGACAACAATGTAGCTTCTCTTAACCATAGACTTCGAACCCTGTAAAGTTACGGCCCGCTCCCCCCCCCCCCCCAAAGTTTCACAAGTGACAAACCGATGGAGTCCTTAGCATCATTCATGATTTAGTTTATTAAGATAAAAGGATGAAGCAGGCAAGTGATAAATTTGAATGCACGCAATCGTACTTATCCTTAGCTTTATGAAATATTATTAGTTGATTTTTCCTTTGGTAAGTTTCATCTCTTGACGGGTTTTAGCACTTATGATTCGGTTACAATCACTCTCGTAATTATCGTTTACATTCAGTTGTCATACGCCACATGCCTTCCTTTTAAGTCTTTAGTCATGGTTGAATAATAAACTCTTTTATTCAATGTACCTTGGTCAAGGCGAATTTGTGTTATTATATAATTAACATAATTTTATTGAAAATGTTCCCTTTTAAAAGTACAAACTTAATTTTTCAAAGTAGTATTTTTTTTTCATTTTCAAGTTGCTTAACAGCCACGCTGTCTACACGGTCTAAGTTTTAATTAATGTTACTAAAAGTGCAAGTGGTCCCCGGCCTACAATATTTTTCGTTGACAAAAGCGAAATTTCATCGCATTCATTTATATCTCCGTTTATGAGAGCCTTTATCTAGCTTTTCTTACAGGACATCTCGCATTCACGCAGAGCCATTTTACTTAAACGTTTGATATTTTATTACTTTCTCTTTTCATTTTGAAGAGGTTTCATATTATAACGTTTGATAGGGAATGGCGTGCAGTAGTCTCAAAGGAATCTCACTCAAGATTCTGAAGTTAGAATAGTCACGTGATGTAATTAAAATCCATTAGATTTAGCAAAAATAAGAAGAAAAATACAGATTTGCCTCATGTACATGTTTTCACCAATATATTCATATATTCGATAAATTACTGCACAACGCATGTCAGTAAACTTTGCTATAATTAAGGTGGTGGTTAAGTTTTAATTTAGTTTTATTGTTCTCTGAAGTGCTTACAACAATGACGTCACAATGCAAATGGGACCATTCACTTCATTGAACTTGACAACATTTTTGTACTCACTTCATGTACTGCAGCTACTCAGTGCCCATTTTCTTATCTCACTATTTGAGACTTTTCAAGAATGCTTTTGTATTTTGTGTGGATTCACTTAAGTTCTTGAAACAGTCCAACAATGGCATTGGTTAAATATATAATACTAGTTCCAAAATGTCAATGTTGTTAACAAACATAAGTATTCTAAAGAAAAAATTTGTATGCAAAATAGAAAAGCTTCAAAGATATTTAAGAGCTCCGATGAAAGCATTTTTTCACCTCAAAAACACAACCTGCATAGGCAGTCAATAAGTGCTAGGCTATTAGTAAATCCAATTATACCTTACACCCTGAAACCACAGATCAATATTTTTACCAGATCGGAAGCAAATAACATTGTACATTTTTTTACGTCGCTTCAAATGTTACCTTACATGTATTTTTTTTCAACACTGGCAAAATTTTCCTCTTTTATTAACCGTAGGGTCAATTCGTTTTTTGATTTGAACTTTTCCGTCAACTTGTTAGCTTAGTCTGCCGTACGTGTTGCCTTTAAGCCAAACTGCTATAAATCTTGGCTGAGGAAGCAGATCTTTTCCCATCTATTATCGAGGGTGTTTTTTTCTTTGCAGTGCAAATGCGTCCCGTTTATTCCCGTCTCCTCGAGCTTTCTGAAAGGCACCTGTCGAGAATTGCAAACATACAGGCATTTAAGACAGCATAATCTTGAAAAAGTTTGATTTCTTTTTCACTGATATCAAGCACTGATGTTCAACGAGCGGTTGACATATTCTACGTGTATTTTCAGATGTAATACACTAACATCGATGTTTATGGTTGGTACATACAAACTACACGTTGAGAATGCGCATGAGGGACAAGAAAAGACAGTTGAATCAGGGACGATTTTCTGATTTTGTGAAAGCGGTGAAAACGATGGATCCCCATCCGCGGGGGGGGGGGGGAGTATAAACCGAGCGAAGAGAGTGTTCTCTACCTTTAAAAAATAACGTTACATTTGAGAAGTTAATGACTAGGCCGGCTGGACCTCTTTCATACTGTTGTCTTTCTTCTGTCCTCCTCTTTGCTTTTCCTTACTTTAAACATTCTGGTAGGTGACAATGGAGAAGAAAGGGGGGGGGGGGAGGAGGTGGACTGACGGTTTCCTGGATCCACCACCACGTAATATGATGGGGTCAATGGAGTCATAATCATCACTGAATAAGTCTACACTCTTGTTTCACATCAGCCTCATTATATGACAACATGTTCTTAATGGTTTGAGCTTATTGCACTTTATTCTAACTGAGCAATCACACAGTTGTCTAAATATAGATCATAATTATATATATCACTTTCTTTCACATGTCTTTCGTGACACACATCGACATCTTCCTCTTATCTACGGCCCCCCCCCCTACCCTTAGAAAGATGACTCAATTCCATCCTTATAGTTCAAAATTAAGTGTCATTATTGCGACTAACTAGTAAAGAATAATGCAACTCTTGGCGAACCGAAATCTGTTGTTTATTATATGTTCGAAAGTACAAATAATCCACTGACAACAAGCAGATTAATTAAGCAAAAGCTTTTTCATAGAAAGGACAATACATTAATACACGTTGACAGCTATAGGTGTCACTCACTTTACAACTCGTGAGGATGTGATATCTCTTAATCACCAAGATATGCTTACCATGAGTCTTTTGCATCAATAATGTCTACATATACGTCTCCACAGGTGTCAGCAAGTCCTTACATTGTGCCTGCATGACGTCAACTGGCAATGCTTACTGTCTTTACTAACACTTCACTTTTGCTGATTGATTTATACATACGTACTGTCAAATCCTTCAATACTTCCCTATGTTGCACACAGACAAAGCTTTGACTAAAATGTAAACCAGCAGACAGATTCTGCGTTTTTATGAATACATTCACACATATCTAACAAGAGGATCGGTTTGTATCGATAAGAACGAATCAAGATCCCAAACCTCTCTTGTGTATGCCAGTGATCCATCAGCTTTCTATTCTGACGTATAACGAATATTTATAGATGGATATTTCATCTAGATCAATTCACCTGTCACGGACATATAGGCTAGTAGGCAAAATTTGTAGTTTCAACACATTCGTTTTATTTAGCCATAGAATGAAATGCCATCAGAAAGGACAGTGAATTTGGCATATTTCCTGAAATACAAGTGCATGAAGATCTGATAAAAATATCCAGACTAAAGGACAGGTGACGTGTTTGATGATAGCTTTAGTAAGGATCAACATACAGGGACTGAAGTGTTTGCACGTGGCATGGAATAGGAATAAATACTTAACATGGAGAAGATACCGCATTTTAAACCATTTAATTACATCTATCCACCACGTGACTCGAAGGTCAAGGTAAACACGCAGTTTTAGATTTATAGAGTTTTTAATCCGTGTACATCGAAAAATGTCACACGGGTGAAATTCACTCTGATATGTAATTATGCAAATATATTCACGTCTTTCCAGAGATTATAAAGACAGGAATCTTAAAACCCGAATATCAGATCGATCGCCTTAACGTTTAAGGTTGTTCTTTGGGAGGAATCGAGTTGCATTTTCGTAGGTTCTACATATAATAATGATCCAGTTATGGTACGGCTGTGAAGTCACTCAAGGATTCTAAGGAGGATGATAAGGGGCACTGACCTCGTAGTATTTCATTTACAAATAAAGTAGATACATCTTTAGTAGATGAATCATTCCTTATCCAGCTAGTGTTGCTCCGTAAGGTATAAATATTACCCATTTGGTTTTCATTTCAAGGATTTATGCCAAGAAAAAAAGCAAATTGGAAAATGTCGTTATAAATGGACAAAAGCTATTTCCTTCATGTGCATTCCCAATAAATCCAGTTCTTCTCGAGCAATAATTTTTTATAATGTATTACCCGATTACGAAATCGAGTTTCCTGTTCTGGTGTTCTCATCAGTCGTACTCTAACCAATCCAGATTTGCTGCTTATGCTTTCAATTAAATTGCCTTAAAAGCAGTACGGAAGCACCAGACTCCCTCTATAAGGTTAACTTTCAGTTCAACGTTTCTCACAGGTGAGGGGGAGGGGGGCGTAACTCCTTCATGACGGTAATTACTTGATGAGCTCATGCTATTCCTAGCTCTAGCAGAATACTATTGCATTCCAATATTACTTTTTTTCAACATGGTGGATACCATTTACAACAGTTGTCGGTTCAACAAGCTATCCAACAGCCGGCTCCCTTTTCTTATGAAATCACTGTCGAGTGAAGCAAAATTTAAAATCAAGGTGCACGAAAGGAAATATTGTTTGATATAATTACCTGGAATCTTGGATTTCTCTAAAAAATATGGCCTCAAAAGCAACAAGTACCGCTCTTAGATGGGTGGGTCCAAGGTTATTTTTAATTTGAAAACATCCCCAGCCCCCCTCTCTTACATCCCTCTTGCAGGTCGACGATCATTTGACTCATGTCTCCAATCACCCAGCCCCCCCCCCCCCTTCTTTGAAAGCAAAGGAATCTACTGCAAAAAAAACCCCCAAAAAACATAGGACTTCAGAGGTATGTTCATTATTGTTCTATCAAGTTACCCCCTTTTCACAAAGTTTAGTAATTCTCTTAAACGAAGACGTTGTCCGAAACTCTTTTAACACTAGCGACAGCGCCATAGTTTACACACAATGTGCAGCACAAAACTCAGGAATCTTTGGTATTTCAACACTAGTCACGAGCACTAAGCAAAGTCAAAGACCTTTTTTGTTCAAAGCCTTGGACATAAATGGAGCCTTAATTCCATTACTCACCGGTAAATCGACGTACATAACTGCGATGCAGTTCACACACTGTTCATTTAAAACACGAACGCCTGTAGTTAAGAAATCACCTCCCTGGTTAAGGAGGGGAACGTTTTGTTTCGCAGCATTGAAGAAAAGAAGACAGTATGTCTATAACACTACTTACGTACTGAGAGAAGACATCATAAGAAATAACTATGAAGTGTTTTTACAAGATCGGGACTTGTATCGGGTATTGATATACAGCCTCAATATCGCAAGACTTGGTCTAATATACTAATCACAGGTATTTTTTGTTGTATCTACCCAGTACCCAAAACATGGATTTGTTTACAATAAAGTCTGTGATTGCGGTAATCTTCAAATTAAGACGTCACGTTGAGACGTTTCACATTTTGACTTTGGTTAAAGCAATTATCAGCGTATACGTGGGTCAGAAAATGTAAGATACTAAATTAATTATAACTGACCCACCGGTTATCAAAATGAATATAAAGTAAAAATCAACAGGATACTATCACTAGAATATATTTAATAGATTGTGATACTACACCGGAAATACTTGACTGTTTTAATTTAGTTCGCATTTTTTGTTTAAGAAAGTGAATTTTAAAGGAATTGGCGAACGTGATTGCAATGTAGCCTGTTACGATCACTGCAAGGCTTATACATATGATATGTAAATTAGTAAGTTACATTCAAACCAAACAACCCGACTAAAAACAGCGAGTTCTAGTAAACTGCCACTAACTTCAAAACTTATCTCCTCTCTTTGTGATGAATGGGAATTCTGAATAACGAATGTGAAAAAAAAAAGAAATATCAAAACTTTTTAAATCGTCGTCAATTCTTATATTTGTGTTGTATTAATCGAATGTCAGATGTCTTGCTTTAAGTTATCTCGAAGTGAAGTGTTTCGTTGCTGCAGATTTTCTCTAGCATGGACATCATCTTTATTAACCTGACCACGAATATTGTTTGTTAATATCTCAAGAAAAAATAAAATATAAGAAAAAATTCATGTGATTAGATGAATGTTTTCCATGGAGATATATCGATCGGAAACTATACTCTCGGTTTCTCAAATCTTGCTTGGAATATCAACGTCAGTAATTAAAAGTCTTTACTATGTCATTTGACTTTTTGCGTTATTTTTTTTTTAGTTGCTTAGTTGCTATGGTGACTTACTTCTCACAGATGGTTTTGTTATTAAATGTCGCAATCTGTTTGTAATTTGTTACGTGATCTTGTTATAGTAAGATGTTTCTCACAAAGTCACATTAATAACCATATCATCTTGAGGCCTTAAGTACCTATCGTATATGATAGGTGATATATAAAGACCAAATTGCTTAACAACCAGATGTTGTAATTGATCATAGGGAGAGTCATCATGTGGTACTAAATTATGCCAAAAGCATCATTCAATTAAGTATTTTCTGATGTTTGAATGTTATATTTAGTTTTAGTATTACTTCTTGCGAATGAAACCTACGATTAGCCCCTCATGACTGACTACTTATTTACTTGACGACGGTTAACATCAAAGTTTAAATAATCCTACTTTTTTAGGGTAATACAAGTACTCGAAGGCAACTGAATTTATAAGCTGATTAAGTTTCAATAGCACATGCTTTTAACCTTTTTAACGCTGTCTCCTTTCTTTTGAATATTGATAAAAAGACATCTTCTTTCAATATTGCATATACTGTCTGCTATAAGAGCTCATAATTACACTGCAGTAGAAGTACATAGCATATATAGTTTGTACCATGCACGCATCGTCCCCTTTAGGGAAGATCCTTCACGCCCTGTCGTCTTCTACTGACATAAACTACTTTTTAACTTAACGTTACTTGTTTCATTGTTATATTTGTCCAGGCAACATCAATTGGTTACATGGACCACAATGAGTTCGTTAACTGATTTTAATTAATCCAATTGAGTTTATTATATCAAAAGTAAGTAAGTATGTATAGCTGTAAGGTGCATACAAAAACAATTGATGCAAGTTATATTGCTTGTAGTTCCAAAGAAAAATAGCGATCAACTCATACAAACACACTAAGTTTCTTTTAGCTAAAGTTTCAATGTTTCCCGGTTATACATAATATGGCAAGTTTGATATTTTATGACTTTGTGGTTGATTTTGTGCAAAGACTCTGTAGTTGTTTGGTTGTAATTCTCTGAGGAAAATGAACGGGGATAGTGTTTATTAACTCTGCGTGATCGCGTTTAATTTCCCATGGTGCATTGCGATATCTCACCACCATCATATCGTTTTGTAATTCTTCCTAGATCTGACAGAATTTGGAATAGCATAACCAGGTTTCTTTGAAAATTACATCCATCGTTGAAAGATCACGAATTCGTCTTGGAAGGAGCGACAGGAACCGCGACGAAATGTGTTTTCAGCTGTTAAGTGTCCGGTATCTGCAATTTGTATTATCAGTTTACAACGTGGCATCGGCAAGAATTCTGGCTAAAAGCAGTGAAAAAAAGCAGTAAAAAAAAAAAACATTAAAACGAATGACTACTAAAATGTGACATATGGTATGATCCGATGCCGCCAGAGAATGGAGCGGGAAATCAAAGAAAACGACTAAATTATCATTTTTACTAATCTGAGTAGTTGTTAACTGTTATTTATTTTAACGGTTGATTTTCTTACGAGCGATCGTAAAACCAAGACCAAGACCAAAAGCTAATGGAGGCTTAACGTTACTCATCGGGTTTTCTTAAGTAATGAGAGTTGTCATGCGGAGATATCGACACACATTGTACTGTAACAGCTGATGCTCAAATATCTTGAAGTTTATTTCAACGAAGGAGAAGAGGGGAAGTAGTATCTGAAATACTTTGGAACTTAGAGAAGATTAAGTTCATGAAATGGAGATGAAGAATAAGTTCATGAGATGGTTCTGATACTTAACAACACTAATTTAGGTTCTAATCTTACGTGACATTTAACCAGAGCTTTAATACCATAGCATACACCCATAGCTTGCCACTTACAAAAAAACTTTTTCCACTGACCTCATATCAGATCCACAGATTACGGTACATCCAGGATAAACGGCTATTAACGAAAGTTATACCATACCTTCGTGGTATACATTGAAGCTATTAAAAACACACATACATCATATGCCTATGTTTTCGTTTGATACTTATCTGTTATTATAACAATATATAAACAGGTTTCACTCGGTTAGAATCAACAGCTTGCCTCGCTGCAGATTTGGATGGTTGTTGATAGCATACATTCTCTAATACAACTCGGAACCTACACTCAGAGAATTATTTACTTAAATTATGTAAAATAAGAACTCCATAAATTTTATGGAAATTAATGTAAGCAGTATTTGTAAATTTTACATAATTTTGGTAAATTTTACTACATTTTAGTAAAATTGTTATATCATAATGTAAGACTTACATTAATTGTGTGTAAAATTTTACCAAAAAGTTATGGAGTTCTTATTTTACTTCACGTTTTTGTGAGTGTATAAGAACTACCCATTCAGGTAACTTTGTTTTCTATATTCTGTATTTTATTCACATAGAAAAATAAATTAGAGATAGTTGGGTTCACGCTCTCTTGGTTGGGATCAATTTTGGTTTACGTCATTGAGTTTACTTCTATCACATGGCCTGCATGTAGTTATCACAGCAACTAAGACAGTTTGATAGCCAAGATTGTCTAAACCCTTCTGATGGGCACTTTGAAAATAATATCGTCGAAGAAAGTGTAAATGCCAACTTTGGTCATAATAAAATCACAAGGAAAATGAGTTTTTACGAAGGTCATATTTTGCAGTTGTACTTTTAATTCATTGAATGTTATTCTTCACAGATGAATGGGAAAATTTCTTCATGAGAAATATGTCGACTACTTTGTCAATGATTATGTAGGTTATAACAGATTAGATAGAGGGATATAAATCAGTCATTCAGGGGAAATGTTCTCTGCATAGGATTTACCCAAGAACTGACGCTTGGTTTTACGATCACACTGGAGTAAGAGTTTGAGTTACTTTGAGATAGTGAGTATGTGTGAGTATAGCCAGACTTAAATTCGTCATGCCTCACCCTTAATACAACCAGCAGATCATTATTCTATTATTATATTATTAACTTCAGTGTCATCATAGAGAGTTCCACTCAATTGAAATGTGCTGAGGCTGATGAAATGATGCTATTTAGAACTTAACTCGATTCTTAAATTTTTAACAATTTGAAATAAATTGGGTCTTTCCTTGAAGGACAAGGAACATCCCCAAGTGATAACGAGCAAACTTAAAAAGTAAAAAAAAAGAAGAAAAACAAAAGGAGTTCACTTTTAATGCCTTCACAATTTATATAAAAGTTAAAACATAAAGTTCTCTTAAAATTTAACTAATCTTAGAGCATTGAATAAATCTCAAGAAAACTAAAATTTACAAACTTAGTGATATATTACACTACTTTTCGTCTATAGGGGTAACCTTTCGAATATTTAGTTGTCATTCCAGTAATGACTACTGATAAGTATTCCGAGAATCCATTAAATTTGCTCTCAACACATCAATTGAGATGTCGCGGAAATATAAACAAATCATAGGATTTGTGCCAACAAACTGAATCCAAAGGTCTAATTAACTCCCAGTTGAGAGATTGTTTAAATTTGTTTATATCAGGGAGCAGAAAAACAAAATCGTGTTTAAGAGAGAAGTTAATACGATTTGTGATTTTTACATTATCGTTAAGATGCAGCTGACGTGAAATGGTTTGGTAATCAAGACTTTATGGATTTAGTTTTACCCATATATCACATGTAAGTATGCAGGATCTTAAAAAGATTGCTTAGTCTTTGTTTTACCAAAAGAAATAAAATGCCTGTTGTTGCCTCATTTGGATAAAAAACTAAGAACAATTAGAGCAAAAGGTCACATGGAAATGCAATGCAGTTGTTAAAGACGTTCAGTTCAGTCAGTCAGTTCACGTTCAGTCAATAAGTGGTCCATATCTGACGTCACAACAATGTATAATAGAGGTTTTGTTTATCACATTAAACTAATCGTCCAACTCAGAATTAATCTACACAGTAAATAGTTGTATTTTGCACATGGATTATAATGTTTGTGGCTGACGGGTTCATCGAAATGTAAGTTAATATTAAGTTGGGTTGTTTTCAGATCGAGTGAAAACTAGAAACAAAAAAGGGAAGATAAGTCTTCCTAGTTCCCTTTGTTTCAATTATCACTGATTCGTTTCATGTCATTAGATGGGCGTCGGCGATTAGGGACATAAGCACTTAAGACTCATTGAATGGCGGTAGTATCATCGGATTTCAGAGGTAATTTACGTGACGTAATTTGCGTTTAAATTTGGCTGTCTGGGATACTGGTCGTTACTGCTCATGCTCAGAGGGTGTGTTATCGATATGCAGTATCGAGACACAGTTTTACTTACTGTAATTGTTGTTCAATGCGAGGAGGGCGTCGAAATTGAGAGGAGGCGTTAGGTAATATCAATGAATGCGTGTAGTCTTATCTCGATCGTCTAAATTAAAAACAGTCATTGTAATTTGTTACACGAATTGAAATTTTCAGCAAAATAATTTGCGGGCAAAATTAAGCACTATATGAGAACATACAGTTGTTAAGATTTACAATTAACTACCTTATTTAAGGTACAAACCGTGAGTTGGCTTTCCTGGAATAACTCGTTGCCTTAGTGACTAATGTCGACTAAGTAGCTTAGCCCACAGCAGTGACTACATCAATGCAAGAATTCTGTAAGACGAGTTAAAACTCACAAGAACATTAAAGACGACGAAGTTTTGGGTTAATTCAATTTGACAAGTCATTAAGGGGGTAAGAAACAAGGAGATTGGGTATATGGCAGTGTAAAATAAAAGGTTAATCACATCTTTATTTCTAAAACAAAATTGTGCCTTTGTCAGGGTAGTTCTCATAGGATGTCATTATTGCAACTCAGCTTGACTATACAATAACGAATACATATGATGTTGTCAATTAATTCATTGTACCGCGGTCAGCTTCCGACCGCAGTCTCCCTTTGTTGCCTTTCTGTAAATTTCACGTCTAGATTGATATTCGCCTGATTGGATGAAATTTAATTCAAAACAACAACAAAATTCATAATACAACGTTTTGTCGGAGTGCAGTATTTTTCTCGATCTCCTTAACGAATAAATACGCTCCTTTTAGTCTACACCACTCCGATTCATACAGAATCACCAGTTATGCGAAAACCCATCTCACGTTTTGAATATTTCCAACTTTGTTCCAAGAACACGCCATACAATGTGAACGAAGAGAGTATAGTATGCAACCAGATATTTCTCTTTAACGTTTCAATCTATTTAGTTTTCTTCCTCATTACGAAATTACGTTTAAATATTTTCATGCGAATACATATTTATAATTACTTTTATTCATTTAAGTTTCCTACTAACTTTTACTTTACCATGTATATCATATTTTACCTATTTTTTTTTTTGGGGGGGGAGGGGGGCTAAGTCCGTAAATGTTGCTTAGATTTTGAGAAAATAAAACCTTGCCTGATAACCTGCCTAGTTTTTGGTTCTGTTTATATCAATTCTGTATGCTGTCATTTTACTCTTTTCCACACACAAACATCGTTCCTTTTAGTTCTACTTTATTAATTTCTTGTCTACTTCCTTTTCTAGTCAAAACAACTTAAAAATGTAACAAATACCTCATCCTACATTTTCCACATAAGGCCGAGGGCGTTAATTTAGAACTCAATCCAAGCCTCTCTACGAAATCTTAAATACACTTTTTTCCAAAAATTCAATAAGGAGGTATACATCGTAACTGTGACAGGGATACCGTACTTCTTTCTTAAATATGACCTAACGTTTTACGATCTATCCAGGCCGACGGCACATTTCCCAATCAGTCTTGTTTTAATCTTATCTGGCAATTACTAAAGTGTAAACGTACACATTGACTCAACTATAGATGCTTCCATTTTAATCTGTGTAGACAACTTTAATAGTTTGTGTTATTCGCCATAGATCCACACTACCGAATAAAATTGCAAATTCTCATATGTTTTTTTTTTAATCTGATATCTTCAAACATGTGTAGGGACTGAATGTAACCCTCCAGTGATGAGAAATGCAGCGCTGGGTTTTTATTAAACTTTGATTTAATTTAATATAGTGTTGTTCGTTCCGAGTAAACGGAGTTATTTATGATCGTATTTCAACTTTCTAAACATTTATCTTTTCATTAACGATCCCTCCAATGATCAGGTTTCTAGGTAGGCTGTCTTACTACAGTGGCCTATTTATCATCAAGCCAGAGTAACTAGGTTTGATGCTTGTCATCAAAACTTCAGCCTGGTTCTTTTTCACAGAAACGGTGAACGTATATATATGAAGCGATATACTTATTTGAAGAACTAATAAGGCCTCCAGTTTGGGATCAGTTGTAGCTATTGCGACCGTATAGTGAAACGAAGGAAAGTAAATAACTTTGTAAAGATTCCTTTTCCTCTATCCGCTGACTGTGGTGAATCTGCTGTCTGTCTACGTCATCAAAATACAGCTAACAATACAACAGCGGAAAAAGAATCGGTTACCATCAAATGCATTTATGAGCATCAGGAAAGTGAAGAACAAGCAATGAATTAGAGGATGAAATGAGTAAAAGCCATCCAATGTAATGTATGACAATGAAATGTCGCGGATTAAGACAAACTTACAGTTCTCGAGCAGCACTTGACAGACCAAGCAGGTAGGGTTGATTCAGAGATCTCACCCCCTCTGGTCCTACCCGCTAATTTTCTCACCGGGGGGTGGTGCGTTTTAGAACGCGTCCCCCCTGGTCCCACGCGGACAGTCCTCGAGGCTCAGCCACGTTCGAGCTGACTATTTGATACATAGGTTTCTAATGCATTCAGTACGTACAGTAAAATGCAATAACTTCTGTGGCTTCACGTAGAGGTAACCGAAGTTAAAAACAGGTTCCAGAAATAAAGAGCCGCGTTTTGTTTTCGTTGTTTTGCCTTTAATCTGATGTGAAACATATAAAAAAGAATTTATGATGCATTCATTTACACTTGGTAAGAATTCTCAATTCCTATTGGTCCATTACATTAGGTGACAGTGAATTATATTACGGATAAACCACAACCAAATTTGAAGTTAAATCACCGGCGGATGAATACAATTAAAATGTAGATCGACAGTGTTTTGTCGTCTGCCGTCTTACACAAAACAATGGCGGTACTTTGCGTAACGGACGAGTTTGCCATTTTTCCTAGGTCTTTTTAACGAAAAATGCGGTCATTTACCAATCCAAAGTTTCTTTCGTTTTCGTCTTTTCATCAGCATCTCGCATTGCATGAATGAATAACCTGGTTATAATCAACTTTGGACGTGTGCATTAACTGAGCGATAATGCATCCTCGAGGATTAATGCTATCACTGCATGCACTCGGGATACGCTCTCGTGCATCGCTTGCATTAACCCTATATTGCATTAACCTTCTGTTATTGCACGGATCAAGTTAATTATTTTCAAATCATGCATTTCCAACCATTTCTCTGCATTTGACAGCCTTCATTTATACACTGGGCCTCTACATGATGGTTTGGCATGCTATTGGATAGTAACATCAAATATCATTATAAGAACTAATCGAATCGAAGTAAACTTGGGACTAAGACGCATTCCGTGCGACAAATCATTGAAACCACAGTGGCCAAAAAACACCCAAAAAACTATCAGTTAGGACTGGAAACATTCTTAGAATGAATAACTAAACAGGACTTTCTTTTCCTTTTACAGATTGGCAACCAACGAGGATAAACCTGTACCATGGATTTGAGATGTTTCATCTTGGTGAGTGAGATTGCAAGTGTCGATTAATGATTAAATCTGACTTAATCTGACTGATTGTTGCTGAATCTCACTGACTTACGACTGTGAAGAATGTTTGAAAACTATACAATGCATTCATCTACATTTTTCCTCAATCTGCCCACAAAAAGCTTAGAAAAGATTTTTTTCTGCACAGTTATAGAAATTGGAATGTTGGGTCTGCCAAAGTTGAGACTCTTTGACCAACAGCTTTCACCTCGCATGTAACTTTGTATTCCTTTCCTTAAAGCTAGACAGACAAAACCATGAGCTAATACTAGAGATATGTCTATATTCAGTTTTAATGTTTTTGCTTAGTCATTAATTACTGTTTGTGCTGTCTCAATATCTCAGAGGGAGCATCTTGAAAGCATCCCTTAAAATAAAAAAATGTTTCTGTTTTAACTGAGAAACAAGCATACCCTATCATTAGGAGCAGCATGACAGAACAAAAAAAATGTTAGCAATAAACTGTGAGATTGTCAGAGGCGGATATATTTGGGGAGCACCCTGCGCAGGCTCGCTTCCTCTTTTCTATGATCAACGATTTGTTTAAAATTAGCAAATAATATGGAAAATATGCTTCCCAGATCCTAGGAATTAGCGTTTAAGGGCATCTAGAATTCAAATTTATGGAGGAAGGGCCCCATAAGATCTCGACTTGGGTTCGCACCCTCGGCAGTCGCTCGTCCGTCTTCGGCCGCAGGTGCGTCGGCCCCCTTTCTCAAAATCTTGGATCCGCAACTTATTGTAGCCACGTGATGCTATAGACAGATGGAAGTGTGCACATTCAAATGGTACAAGAAAGGAATGAGTTTAAAGGTAGTTGTGGTTTTACCGATGTTACTGCAACCTAAATAACTTGTTTGAAATAGTTTGAAGTATTAATATTAAAGAGAAATTAAGCAGAAATTAATGAATCTGCAAAAATACGGTAGCTGGATAATTTGACAAACTTCGAAGCTGAATAAAACAATAAAGTCAGGGAATAAAACAATACAGTAGAAATTTAAAAATATCTTAATGAAGTCAGAAAAGATACAAAAGGTGTTTAAAATTCGATGAAATGAGCTCACTTTGGGGGAAAAGGCTGACATATCAAAAGATATTTAAAAAAAAAACGGATCCAAAGATTTCATAAGGTAAGGTAAATCAAGGAGAAGAAAAGCATCTGTAGTTGCCCGTGAGTGAATTATTTTTATCTTAGGATGAGATGAAAACTGATTCTTTCCTTAAACCAGGAGGACGAAGAAGGAAGCGTATCAATGATTATGCAACGGAATCCACAGTTCCCTTGACACCTGCTTGGTTAAAGCCATGAAATTGATAATATAGGTTATTCACCCAAACTGCGTCAAACTGTATCATATTAATTGCCGGATCGATAACCGCCGAGAGAGGCAGGCTGTAGGGATAACACCAAGAGACGAAGATGATACAACTATACAGAAAAAGAGAAAAGCCTTTAAGTAAAATAAATACTGAAGAAAAACCTAATACGTGCCTTAAAATGTCAAGCACACGTGTATTATATATGGTTGCATGAATGATATTGGATTGGTCTCTGGGATATTGAAAAAAATACCCAATAATTTAAATTCAATCCATTCAATTTGCCCTTCACTTACCTGTCTCCACACACCAACTGCTGTCCAATACACTTCCGTTATCATCATCACCATTGGTAACACTTTAACAGTGCCTACATTACCTCGCGATTCCGATATATATCAGCGCCCTATGAGAATCTTCACTGTATAAACAATCTCTTCCAAGCTATCATCCTGGGAAAATTCTTTTTTAATAGTTATTTCTGGATATTTTTTTTCAGATGTATTTAATCATAATCGTTTTCAATCAGATATATCAAATTATTTATTTGATATATCTTATCGATAAAATTTATGGTTATTTTGTTTGTTTCAGATAATTCTAGTTTCCCGGTGCTATTCAAGTAAGTAAAAGCTTTTCTATTAATGATTAACAAGAGGCATCACGCCGAGTAATTCATTGCTTACAGTACTGACATACACCGGTAAGCCACTATTCGGTCATTAACTAGTAGTTCATACTATACCAATGAATAGTGTATTTAACCATGCCTATAGGCGTAACTTCTACAGTACCTTAACACTTGCTTAAAGTAGTACTTGTTTAAGTAGCAAGACCGTTATAATTATAATCAAAAATAAATTGCATATGTATTGTATGTAATTTGTTTCCTGTACCTTTTTTTTTGTTTCCTTTGATATTTTTTTCCTATATTATTCATATTTGTATTTCATTTTTTATTCATTTTCCCTGCATAATCTTTCTAAAATTTCTGTATCAAGTCCTTAGTATTTTCCTTTATTTAATTGGGTCTTGAACCGATCTTTCGTTTTGTTGTAGGATAAGGTATATAGGTAGATATTAAAAAAATGAAGTAACAAAATAATAAATGATAAATTTCGAACATGACTTATACTGAAAAAGGAATTGTTTAGCTAAGTAATATTTTCATTGAACTGAAACTGTGTTTTAATTATCTTCTATATGATGTTTTAATACTTCCGACCTCTGACTGCTTTCGTAATACCAAAGATATGTGCGCTTATTTTGGAAAACGGTACATACCAACTCTTGCTTGAAAGGTTAAATTGGCCACGACCCTTTCACACACAGTTGCGGATCCAATGGGAGGGGTCAAGGGCTGGGGGCATGATCCCATTCAAATGTGTTCCCAAAAATTGTTAGAAGAAACTAACCTAACAATCGTACACTTTAATTGCACCAAATAGAATCTGAGAGCATTCACCTACAGAGAAAATTTGTTACTTTTCTTTGTCAATAACCTGACTGTTAAATCCAAACGTTTTATACATTAGTTTATCTTACTTCGATGCATATTTAACATGACTTAAACTGGGCAATTTATCAACATTGAGGATACTGAACTGAATTTAGCGTTGAGCGATGATTCGCTTTAATTTCATAAGCAGTAAGTAACAGACTTTCGGATGTGCAACATTTCGTGTTGTCAAGGTAACAGTATAATAGTGTCATTATCCAGGTAAAGATACTACCTTTTTATACCTAAGTGTGTGTAACCATATGGGCGTCCTAGGATACATGTAGTTGTGTAACTATGCACAGGTAATGATACCTGTGCTTGTGTTATCATGTAGATATTGCACTAAACTTGCAAAAACCAGATGTAGATATTGTCGTGGAATTAAACGCAAATCCTTCATCAGCTTAGTTATGGTAGGGTAATACACTCGGGTGTAAAGATAAAAGACGAACGTAGAAAAATAATCAGTAAATAATATATGAACGGAATAAAGTAGGTGTATTGTCGTCCAACTCAGCCTAGAATAAACTAGAAAATCAAAGATAAAAATGCGTCTTGCGAAAGTATTACCTACACTTGAAAAACTCGCAAATTAGACAGCAAACTTACAACAGAATCACCAAATCCATAGATTTGTTTACTTAGGTTTCACCAGGGAGGTGCCATTGGATTATGATACATGTACAGATATTATTTGATGATATTTAGATGATGATTGTATCAGTGATACATGTAGTTATGTTATCATTCATGTATTATGGTATGATGCACATAATAGATCCCCTCCTTGCATTGACGTCATATGACAACAAACAACAGCACCCTCGTTGATGTAAACAAACCAGCAGTACATATCTCCACCCATAGGCGTGTGTATAGATCGAATGACATGGAGACGCCACAAGTGCATGTTACTGGTGTAGAATGTGCAGGAGCTGGATGCTCAATTAACGTATGTACCCACGGGGTAAGTTCAGTGGCTTAAATCCCAGGGACTTTCCCAGGGTCAGGATTGCAGGAATCTCCATTCTTTTCTCCGAACTGCCTTAAGGGGGATGGGGCTTTTCACTGTGTCACTGTGACGTCATACGCAGAGTATGCTATTGTTTAACCAAGTTAAGTATCGTCATACATGTTAACAATACATGTTAGTTGGATAACCATGCTGGGGTTGTCATGGTTATGGTAGCTATTGTTGCGTGACTATCTCTTTCCATGTCTTTACAGCTACCACGTGTCAGAATAATGATTCGGGTATTACAATCTGTCTCGTCCGAGGAACTCACGTAAACAAGACTGCATCAAAAGGCATATGTAGCTCTACGCCAGGCCACCTTTTTGAGAATTTCAACCAAGATCTGACAAACTTTGCTAAAGACAGATTATTTATGTCTATGGATGTTTCGAGTATATACTGGATTGGATTAAGCGTAAGTCGCATATTTTCTTCTGAGAATAACATTATTCAAGTTGATGTTAATATGTCCTTTGTTCTTTTTGTGTTACTAAATGTAAAGAGTTTTATTTTGTTTTAGCAAAAGAAGCAGAAACTATTATTTTCACCGATCTCATCTTGTGCTCCTGTCGTTGTTTATGCATGTTAATGATTATTTTGCTTCAGGGGAGGTCGGATTTTACGGTGATCAAATGTTCGGTGGGTCACTCTACTGGTTTGAAAGGGGTTTTCATGCCCTAGTTCCGACTATGTGGTTACCGTTTGAAGTTGTATTGGTATTAGAACCATATCATATCTAACTTGTCCACTGTAGGAAGAGACCAGCATGAGGGGGGGGGGGAAGTGCCCACCCACACAATAATTTTATCTTTCACACAACGACTATCTTTTTGGTTTGCCTCTCTTTTTTTTTTGAAAAGCGTGTCGGCCCTGATGACTATAGGTGGGATACATCTCAACGGACCACCGAAGGGTATGATAACTGGGCATCACCCGGAACCCGTGAGTGATGAAAAATGTCCAAATTTTTAAACGTGGTTCGGGGAATAACTCCAGGAGACAATGGGCCACCGTTATCCGCTGTGCAGGGAAATACAATCAATTGTCCGTTCCATTTGGCTTCTTTTGTTCTCCTCCCCCAACCCCCTTGTTACGCACCACGACCTTTTGTTTTTTGGTCCCGTAACTATTTACAATCTATAATATTTTTGTATTATACTGATTTGTTAGGATAGATATCATTGCAATATATTCATTATGCATCCTGTACAAGTACTTCGATGCTAGTTTGGTTTACAGCAAAAGGTACTTAATCATGTTACCTTCTTGTAATGACAAAACAGTTGAGATGAACTTATGGCGTCAACTCCCCCCCCCCGTTGATGTTACTATTGTTCCATTATATAAATGAATAACATCAATAACAGTAATTTTGAAATCCGAAAAGTTTTAATTTTATCGTATTTTATGTTTGTGACAGACAGTGACAGATTGAGAAAGCGTTCGTGGGTTAGGCCTGCATGATTTGTTGATACTAGACCGTAAAGTTCGTTCACTAGAACGTAAGGTTATTATTACAATATCGTTAACTACACTTACGTTATCAGTGACGTATCTTTTGTTTCTCTTTTTCCTTGCTTTTTTTTTCAATCGAGATAACTGCGTTGCCATGAGAGGCAGTGACGCCAAATGGGTGTCTCAACCTTGCAGTCTCCAAATTGGGTACATTTGCCGGAAATATGGTATGTATCGTAACAATTAACTATCATAATTAGAACATATCTCTTATGTCATTGAAAGACTCAGTCATTCAAGAACTTAGTGTTATTTGTCATTTTGTGAATGAATTTTTCACTAGTGGTCATTTCACTGCTTAACATCAGATTTTTTACGTTTTTATTTTTATTTGCATGTTAATAAATAATACGTTTGCATGTTATTCACTTTGTCCATGCGTATGTGCTATACTCTGTATATATATATATATATATATATATCGACATAACCCACTAGTATCACTTCGGGGCCATTACATTATCACAGTAGAGGAACGAACGATACATCAACAACCGAAAGAAATGACTGCAAAGTTTGGGAAGAAACGACGAGTTTGGTGAGTCTGTAGAGCCCTCTTAAACTCCACTGTTAACCACTTCTGTGGAGAGACATTCAACTGTTAAATCCATCACGATAATGGGGGGGGGGGGGGGGGACTGCAAAGTGTCTTTCAATCGACATAGTGGGTATACCAAGGACGATAGTCTGAGCTATTGCTAAAACGACTATAGCAAGTATACTTTAGACAAGGATTATTCATACTCGTTGATCAGCACGCTTCATCCAGCGAAGACAAGTTGTCGTATGTCATTGTTTGGAAGTGGTAAGCTGATGGAAGTATTCAGGGTATTTTGCAATGGGGTGGGGGTTTGGAAAGGGTGGGGTAGCTAGAATAGGTTTGGAAAGGTGGGGATATCCAACTAGATGTTCATCCTGCAGTTTTTTGTTTTTTTTTAGTTTTGGAGAAACAATGTCTTGTTCGCCATAAAATATGCTTACTTTAAATATTAAACATTATCGTTCAGACCATACTTGAATGGAAGCTTTAATTGTAGAAACGCCCATTTTGTAAAGGAAACATTACACCACAGGTATTGTATCCTGACATTTGAAGACAAGTTTATTGGTAGAAAGTTTGCTCTAGAGAGACAAAGCTAATCACATTAAAAAACATTGGGAATCTAACACCAATGCCGTATAGCCGCCCTGCTTAGCCTATACCTGCAATATACCAACACACACTTTGGCTGCAACTGTACACCTGCTTGTAGCTAGAAGAAAGCATGCACCATGAAGAGAAAACATGCATGATAACTTGCTCATGTTTATATATTACCCCAACGCATGACTTTTGCAGGCTAAATTAGTTGACACCACAAAGCATAATATTTGCGACGAAAGATTGGTAGTAAATATCAAAGATTGGTAGTCTACTAAATTATCAGTATATATATATATGTTAATAAACACCAACGCTCTATCGGTGAATGTTTGCACTCGGCCAAAAATCGGACACGGCCATCCGATGTCCATAGTCGGTCGGGTACCCGGTTACCTGGTACCCCGGTACCCGTGGAAAACATAACTTCTTTTAACCTTCGATTTCTTGTTCGTTGGGGAAGTCGTAATACATAACGATATTTTGCTTTACACGTTAATATAACACCGTGTACAGTACCTTACATCCTGGCATCACAATAACGTTGTTCGAAGTCAGAGACAGACTTAATTTTGTCTCATGTACAGTTACGTTGGTGAAACTTTGGAATCGGGTGACAATTTCAGAAAACCGGATCCTGAGATCGTCGAAAGATTAACCGGATACTCGATGCAAACACTTAGCATAACTTTATTTATTATCTTCCAAGAAAAAAAAATATTAAACGTTTTATTTATATATATGTTTTTAACACGTTTGATTCATAAGAGCAGTGTTTAAAACAGCTTGTTGTTTACTCAAACTATTACGTAATTTATTACGAGAGTCCCTTTTCTGAATATTATCATATTCATAAACTGAAACGTTTGACCTTGAAGAGGATGATTATATTCACAGAGGCTCGTGAGACCACAACATCACGTGATATTTCAAGTACAACAGACAAGTCCATGACGTCACAATGGCATAGCAATAGACATATAACAGGTACGTCATACGTCAAAGTAAACTTAAATGACTTAAAGCTGGAATATGAGTTGTACTGGTATTCTGGTTATCTACAATTTCTCTGCGCCATGTTGCAGGGAAGAGAAAGTGCGGGGGGGGGGGGGGGGGTAAAAGGTCACCTGTCACAAAATCTGAAAGAGAACGATTCATTCATTTGCATTTATCTTCCAGCTATTTAAATAGGAAAGTTGTCTCGCTTTATTGTTGGCCCTAAAAAAATTAGGTTCTCCAAGAAAGCCTAGCCGTCAATCATCGTTTTTTGACATCAACCATACCGATGAGATTCGATATGAATAATCGTGCATGCAAAAATTGAATTTAAACGATGTTGTTTGTAATGGCTATAACATATTCCGCAGAATTTGACTTTTAGTGAAAAAATATGACAATTTTCAACTGATACTGCAGCTTTAAAAAAAATAACATCATCGCGACTTTCTTATATCCTTTTATACTTCCAAGTCTCTGCTGCCTGTTCATGTGTATCAACAAATTCAAATGAAAATGTACGTATACTCAACTCAAAATCATTTCGATCAATATCAAACTTATTTTACTCTAAAATCATCATTATTTATAATTAATTCTTTTTTTTTTCTAAGCGGAAGTACCTTCCATGAACACAACGGGCGCCTATTCGAACATTTTGACCTCACCAGCTGAAACGAGTCAGTATCCATTTCGCCGATTTACTCTGAAACGAACCATTATATCCAAAATAACGCAGCAACAATACTGTCATAACCGAATTCAGAACAAAATCGTAAACGTGCCAAATTACACCAGACAAATTCCAAAAGAAGAATAAAAATACAACGTCATTGTTAGCAACACTACTCTATTCTAAATAACACCACACCGTTCTACACTGCACCCAAACTATCCAAACAAACAGCAATTAAACCTAACAAAATCCATCATCAAAATCAGCACCTAATATTATATGATATCAATTTGATTTCTAAGGTTGTACAAATAATTGAGATCATGAATTTTGCGAGAACGATACCAAACGATAAAAACAGCACCACTGATTTTCACGTGACACTAACGATACAATGAATGAATTTAGTACTATTGCTTTTTTTTTCGTTAAAATGTAGAACGTTTTCCGAGCATGATAACAGCAACAGGTATATTCCGTTTTGACAATATTTGCTATTATCATACAACCTGCATATTAGTTCTATGAGATAATAACTCATAGTCTTATGAAGATGGGGCCGTTATGAGTGAACACTTTTCGGAGATATTCATTTGGGGATGTTGGTTTCACGGTGGGTGTGGCGATTGCACTTAGACTGGGGTAGGATGGTGTGGTGGTATTTGTGGTGTGGAACGAAATCTATAACTTGTCAATATGACCATTTTTTTTAAAATTTGTGTTCTACTTCTCTTCACAAGTTGCAGAGGGCAGTATGGTAACTTTTCGAGATTCCTTGACAACTCACGGTAACGATACGATGAACTTGATGACGAGGGAAACTGACGGGGAAGATGTTACCATGACAGCATCGTCATTCACGTTAAGAAGGGAGACTTCAACATCGAAATTGGACTTAGGTTGTTACACTTAATTTCTGTGTATATCTAAGTAACAAAGTAAAATGTTTTTAAAGAGTAGTTCACTGGCGAAACGTAGTTTTATCTGAATCATGTCTAAATGACGTCATCCATCTAACATAATTTGGTTCACTTTTCAGTTAGCCTACAACTACAATAAACCCTAAAAGACACAAAGATTTTGTCTTTCCTTAAACTGTAAAAGCAATGGGATAGTCGCATTATATTTTAACTTGGTAACTTAAATTTTATGGCAATAGGCTTATATATTTTACCTTTTTTGTCTATTGGGTTTCATATTCACAGACAATATCCAACCCCTGCAAAAACTGTAACAGATGCCCTCCTCTGTTTCAAGGAATAGATTCATTTAATTTAGTCGGGGGCGAGGGGAGGGGGTAAGGGGACACTCCTTACCTTCGCGCTGTAACTTCCCGACTCGTCGGTTTTATTATGTATTAGGTGTCGTATCCTCGTCCGCTCTGATCTATGACCAGTTCAGTTGTGTCATAGCAACGTGGTTTACGGTCCCGTTTCATCTCATAAGGAAACACTTCACAGGAAACGTACGCTCTAGGCTTTGATGACAAACTTGTTTGGCCCCACTCCAAAAATAAAGACTAGAAGATCATAGATGCTTCTTTTTGTCTTGTTTATCTAACTTTTTGTGAATTAAACGTTAATTGCACTTAGCACGTCTTGAAATACCAACTACTCTCCTTATTTTCAAATTCGTTTTCTATAACATATAAGCGCTTGTAAATTTCTTTTCATTTTACCATCAGCTGTAGATGAATGCAACGATCCTTGTGTGGCAACTCTCTCACTAGAGGTAACGCACCATTTAGAAAATTCGTATAGTGCAAGCTTATACGATTATGTAAGTCATTTGTGAATAATTCTGAACAGCGATCTCGCAACCTGCACTTCTTGTTATCTTATCAAAGAAGAGGACATTTGAAAAAAAAAAAAGACGAAATGTTTCGAAGCATTAATACCACTCACGACGTTCTTTCTGAAAAGTGCAACAAAAAAACTTGTTCTTTTTTATTTTTAATTAGACGATATTCGATGCAGAAAGTGAAAGCAAACGATCACATTCTACAAAGAGCCTTCTAAGGCCCACATGAGTGTTGCGTGCTACTGTTCGGAAGTAGCGCACATGTTGCACACGTAGCGCGTATGTTTGGACGAGAATATATACTGACACATTGGTATGCACACACGAACATGGACAGAAATATGAAAAATCATATCTACAAAGAGTGACAAACCATAGATGAACTATAGTAAAGATACTCGATTATATAAAAACTTATAACAAAACACTCAGACGAATGGACTGGCGAATGTAAATTAGGAAGGAAACTCAGTCACACCAGGGATTAACGAAAACTTGCAATTTCCTTTACCGTGCCTTTGTGGTGTTCAAGAGGTGCGTTTATAGGCTAATAACAACACACAAACCACCCCATCGCCTTGATTTTCTCATCTTCTTTTTCTTAGGAGAAGCTCTCCAACGCCACCATAGATGAAGTGCAATCGATTATCGTCTCACGGAACTTCAGCGCCGAGGAGATGCTGACCGTACAAGAATGGTACCAGCAGAAACCGGAGTATACTGCTACGAATGAGGACGATCTCTATCGGTACACGACGGTAATTATCGCAAACATCTTTTACGATGACGCATTGCTAAGGATCGTTTTTCTGTCGCTCAATCCAACTTGGTCTCGTAAATCCGTTCATGATCATCTCCCTGCTTACCAGTCCCATTCCTCCAAGGCTGACGATTTCAAAGAGATTCTCTCCCTAGTACTCAATACTTCTCCATGACGATGATATCTTTCCTTTAAATTTTCGTAAATTTCTCTTCGTTTGTGCATTTGGTAGATGGAAAGAGATCTTCGGAGTTTTATCATTGGTTCGTCGTCCGTAATAAGTGATACGTCATTAACAACGTCTTATGGGATGTAATTTGTTTAAGTATTATGTATTTTGTGACGTCATATCATTCTTTTTATAGGAATATATACAAATATTCGATGACATCATTGCATTCAGTAACGAAGAGACCTTTGAACTTGCGGTGAGTAATAAAAGAAGTTCACCCGCCATGGGTGTCTCTACGATAATATTCAACATTTTAACAGACATTCAAAATTACAACATATTAATAAAAAAAAAATTGAACAGCTGAATCATGTACAAGCATAATAAAAATTGGATTTTCATAAAGGTCCATTCATACATCTATTAAGAAAAATGACCTCACGTCTACCTCACCTTGTAGTGTGCTTCTAAGTAAAGGATGTAACTGAAGAAGTGACGTTAGGTAATTACAAGGTATTCTGGTGGTGCTCATAGTAGGGCATACGTTGACATACATTATTAGAACGGCGTATTTTCAGTGGGCTTACGTGCCACTAGAAAAGAGAAACAAAATGGCCGACTGAGGGATTATAGGTTTACAGATAGGTATGATTTGTTTATTTTTCGTTAATCACGGTAGGATTTCTTGAAATTGACAATAGGAAGAATGGCCGAAACGTTACGATTTGTATTTTCTTAATTTCAGAATCCCGCTGTATTTGCAGAGGCGTGTAACGTAATGCTTGAGAATTACGCTCACAAGTCTTCAATAAACTCAACTATTCTGTCATTTGAAAACATCGGTAAGGATAAGTTACCGTGTTTGAAATTAGTTGACGGGAATTGCCCTGATATGAAAAAGATGTGTTTTCCTTCTCATTATTTGTGAACAATTTCGTATGAGTTTCAGAATGAGTAACCAATTTCTTGTTCATTCTAATGGCAGAATTAAGCTGTCTTATCGAATGAATTGAATTTTACTGCCAATGATAAGTTTACATCGAAGCAAAGCAGCAGCTTTGATATTTATGCAATTGAAGTTATTAGTGAATTGATGGATGGATGGATGGATGGATGGATGGATAGAGAGATGGATAGAGAGATGGATAGAGAGATGGATAGAGAGATTTGATGAATGAATAGGTAAATGGTAAATGGGTGTATAGATATGTGGATGCATGGAACAATGGGTGGACGGATAGATTGGATAAATGGAATATTGGTGGATGGATGGGTGGATGGATGGATGGAAGACTGGATGGATGGATGGAGTGATGGACGGATAAACTGAATGGAACGATCGGAGATGGACAGATTGAATGGATGGAAGAATCTTACGATTGATGGATGAATAGATAAGTGGATGGATGGATCAATGGCTGGAAGGACAGATTGGAGTGATAAGACGATGGGTAGATAGACGGATTTATGGAAAGATGGACTGATGGATGGATGGTGTGAGTGGATGAATGTTGGACAGATTAAATGGGTGGATAGATAGGTAGATTAAAGCCATAGATGGAAAGATTAGACTGATGAAAGTAAAAAGCAGTCAAGTTAAAGATGATGTTAGTTTGTGAAATACTTATAATAATGGTATTTTTTTCCTTCAGAGTGTGAAGTTGTTCAGATATCGACGGAATCCTTTGAAGGATTCACAACAAACTTCAACCAGGACGAAACAGAACTGACAGATTTTGTTATCATAGAAAACGACTGGCTGCAAGACTATTCAAATAATACAGGTACGTGTTCATGACCGTTAGCACACGTGTGGTTGAAGTGAGTGTAAACAGGAACAATTAGTGCAGTGAAAAACGAAAAGCGGATGCGAGAAACATCAAATCTGACAGGGAGTGAAGGATAAGAGGTATATCTTCCTAATATATGGTGATGTTGGAACTAAGAATGTCTAACACACAATACCTAGTCTGCATACCCACCAATATGTATTGCAGAGGCCTTTGATTACAGAAATAGAACTACTTATAGGAAGGGGAAGGGAGGAACGGGAAGGGGGGTGAGGGATTCAGATCTTCGTGATACAGGCAAAAAAGAAGCATAGTCGACACTTAAGAGTCAATCGTAGTAATAAACATCATCAGACTATGGCCTCTTGATCAGCAATCATTACATCAGTTTGGTTTCAGATTTGAATCAATTGCATTTTATTCTTTAAGTTGGAGGATATGTCATTCTTCAGATCGTCAAACAAAACCTTGGAAAATAATATTTCCATATGACAAAATTCTGACCACTAGCTCTAATGGTTGAGAAATTACACGCACGGATGCACGTAGACTCTTCATAGACAAAACTGTGAACGCCAACGAGATTTAACTGACCTAATTAAAGAATAGATGTCCGAATTAATATGGTTCAAGTGCAATACTTTAATGTTCGAAAGTTGTTATTTTTTTGCCTTTCAGAAAACAGCACGATGGAGATTATTAGTGTTCTATACCAGACTTCATCTGTGTGGGATTTCAGGTAAATAGCTCAAAACCATGCAGACACATACACTGAAGATCGGGCTGTACACAAGGGGTATTGTAGGGGCTTCATTATGATAAGCCTTTTGCAATCTCGATTCACGCAAGGAGCTGTGGGATGTACGTAAGTGAGCTAAACAGTCCGCGCTCGCAATATGTAGGCCTAGCGTGAAAATAAACACACGTTTAGACTGATTATAACAAAACTTTAGACGGAAAAGGCGGCTTAGGCTTAGTGCCGTTACATACACAGACCTGTGGATGCGAACGCTCAGTATAGTAGCAGCTGGTCCACAAAAAGAGAATTTGAATATATTTTATTTGTAGTTTATTGGCACGTTTTGTGGGTAAGCGAGCGCGTTTATCTTCCGACATACGCAGTCGAAATTGCGAAAAGACTTTTTGGGGATATAGAAAAATCATAGCTGCAATATGAAGGCGCCATACAGGAACACAGCAACAATCGAACTTAAGAAAGCGAATATTAATCTTGTCATATCCTGCAGAAGAATAAAATGTAATTTAACTAATACCAATTTCTTCGCACATTTTTAAATGTGAGGTACCTTAAAAATACAGACCCACTGCAGAGGCAAAGCTTAGCTTCATTATAGCTTGTGTTATAGTATGACAGGCGATGTAGTTTGATGCAAGCATGAGGCTGTAACTGCTATCAATTTCTCCGAAAATGAACTGATCACGAGGTTCTTGTTAAGGAGCAAACATCTCAACACGGATGAAACCATCTGAGTGAACTTTTTCTCTCTGCTTAAGATAAAAATAATTTTACCATACTATCTTTGATACGACGCAATAAAACATGCCGGCATGTTAAAGACAATGGATTGTCTCATGACTAGCGTGAACGTCTGAGCGTGTGCATTACGTAGTTCTACGTACTATGTGTACGTGATTAGCGTGTACAAGTCAACTACTAATGTAATAAAATCTGTCGATTCGCAGTAAAAACTCACGGTAAACTTAATTGCGGAAGTGACGTAACGAATTCCGACTCACTCGATCCATGAGACGTGACGAGGCGACCTAGTTTAAACAACAACGACAATATATTCAGCAGGAATATGGTTTTCAAAATGAATTTTAAAGAGTATTATTTTTTGTGATCTTTCTTTCTTTTTCTTCTCAGAACCAAACACGCTAATGAGATCGTATCGAGCTTGGTGTCTATAACTGTACTATTAGATGGTATGGCAACATCAGTTCCTGTAGTATTCGGACTAGTTTTGGTAAGGGTCGTCCGGAAATAAAATCTCTGGATTTATTGCATTCTACTTCAGCCACTCACCTTACTCATTCTACCGATAGATGCAGTTTCGATAAAAAAAAAAAAAAAAAAAAATTATTTAAGGATCAATCCAACAGTCACTTTTTTTCTAAAATACTTGAAATTACACACCTAAAGCCGGAATATGAGTTGAAAATTTCTCATGTTTTGCCACTGAGAGCAAAATTCAGCGGAATATGTTATAGCCACAACAAAAGAAAAACAAAGCATTGTTTTATCCTTAATTTTTACAAACATGAATATTCATATCCACCCCCATTGTTCTCTTTGATTTAATGTAACGGAGATTGACGGCTAGGCTTTCTTGCAGAGGCAATTTTCATACCGAAATGAATGGGTAGTTCTCTTTCAGATTTTGTGACAGGTGAAATTTCCCACCTACTTTTCATGTCCCTGAAACACTGAAGAATAACAAAGGTAGCTGACCAGGCGATTCCCTTTACAACTCTTATGTCACCTTTTAAGTATCTTACTTTTCATGTGCTCATGCTTAGTGCTTGTGACTGATGGTAGAATTACGTTTTATAGGTGATTGGGTTATCTTAGTGAAATTTTTGTGTCTTTCCAGTCTCCTTTTGATAAATCTCTGCATACGTCACTGATGTACGGCTGTTCTTTGCACGTACTAGTGTACATTAAATAATACTATTATAACAGGAAAGTGTTGTATTCACAAGGTCTACAGATTGTTTTATTTGCCACTTGCAAAGAGTGACCGTAAACTGGTGACGTTTGCAGAAGATATTAACAAGCAAAGACTGACGTCACACGAGATATTCAGACGACCGATCACCTTTAAAGGATAGTTGTCACATTAATTGGACTGGAAGAGAATGTTAGCAAACAAATCTTCCAATATTTTCATAAGAATGTACTTAGCAACGAATAGTAACTCTTAATTAAAATGGTCCTCCTGAGAATTGAACAGTAACTCCCAATCCCTACATATCACCTTCTTGCCGCATTTCAACTCAAGAATAGAGCATTGATTATGCTCTATATATGAAGCATTAGTCTGCGAAGAATACTTCTTAATACTCTCCAAAAGGTAAACTTGCTGTTGTCCGCAGATAGCTTCTAAAATGGGATTGCTAACAAAAAGCGAAACCAACGCTCAATTAAGACAGAACTAAACACCTTGTGAAATTGCAGTAAACATAATAAAGTATCCTGCAACATTAAAGAAAGATATTAAAGTCCCCTGCAGATGGGTGTACAAATCCTACCTAAGAATTTATTTGCATATTAATGAGGCAAAGGTATATGTGGTATGTAAATGCTGCTGTGCTGGCCTTAAATTTTCCCGAGTAGCTCACCGTGACTTTCCATACATTACTTTGTTCTATCAAGTTTAATTACGCTTGTAGCGATTTTTTTAATCTGTCACTGATAGAACACAGTAGAAGATATGTTTAAAAATATTGATATTTACGTTTTGATCTCACTCATATTTCTTTTTTCTAAAGTAAGTCTCGAAATATTTGATTAACCGCAACGATTAATTTCATGCGTGTGCAGTTATTGAGTTTTGTGGAATGTCCCTATTGCTAGAATAAACTTAAGGATTCTGCAGAAGAATAAAATCTCCATGGCAACTAGTGTCATTCACCCTCTGAATATCGTTGTGTAGTGTATATAAGGACCTTTTTCATCAAGTAGAGGCAGATAAATAAATGATAAACTTTTTAATCATTCAATTAACTGTTCCTCTTCCTCTCCCACTCTCTCACTTAAATCCTCAAGAATGAAGAAAAGATAAAAGACGTTACCAAGGCAACAGATAAGACGCGCTCGGAACAATTTTGCGTATTTTGGGATACTTCATCGTAAGATTATAACTACGTTTTAATAATTATTCTGTTCCACTACTTATATAAATGACAAAAATGTGACTTTAAGCTACAAAAAAAAAAAAAAAAATGAAGTAAAGGAAACCTAATACTGGGTGTAAACCTTTGATAAAAACTTTCATCGTATTATATAAATAGTATGATGTCGCACATTGTTACATCAGATTGACTGCAATGAGCTAGCTATATGTCATTAAGCAGGCTAGAAAGTAGTAAGGCTATGTGGATACAATAGCTACAGGCCTACTGTGGTGTTTACTATGACAATTGATCACGTGTTGTACTGGAACCTTGCACTGTCCGATGTTGTTACTATGCTTAGGCTATGCTTTGACCTATATGCGGACATTTTGGAAGCAAAAAAATTATTCATTATCAACTGGTCACCATATGGAGGTAGTTATCGATAACCGCCATTTGGATACACTGCTATACTCTGAAAAATGCTGTCTTTATTTTAAGGGTATATATTTTTTCTGTTAATGGCCTCCTTTATGCACCCTTCTTCCATC
This sequence comes from Stichopus chloronotus, assembly GCA_021234535.1. NCBI lineage: Eukaryota > Metazoa > Echinodermata > Holothuroidea > Aspidochirotida > Stichopodidae > Stichopus > Stichopus chloronotus. The sequence continues at coordinate 16,267,469 of CM037847.1, forward strand.
AAAAAGTTGAAAGAAGAGTGCTTGGGGATCTGTACCACATAATACAGAGATTCACGAGTATGACAAAGATTCCGTCTGGATTTGACAGTCATTCAAATTTTGATCAAATCCTAATTGTTTTGTGACATTACTGTAGTTCAATACACTTTGTATGGGTCTATATAATCAACCAACAAAGTAAGTTGAAACAAAACTTCTTTTTTGTCATTTTTATAGAGACGATTTTGGATTTTGGAATACATTCGGTTGTACAAGGACGAACCTCAATGAATCCTTCGTACAGTGTTACTGTAACCACACCACCAACTTTGCAATTCTCATGAAGACGACGGAAATCGTGGTAAAAAAAAAGAAATGCACTTCGACAATTTAAACTGATCTTTTATAGTTGAAAGTAATGATAACCAATTACGTTTCAAAGCATTATGACGTCATATTGGCTGACCAATGTATGAACATGATTGAGGTTGAGCGTGTCACTGATGGAGGATGGTATATCCACCTTCGCATGAAATACCTTGAACAGATTACTTTCATCTGAAATACTTAGGAGTTAAACCTGGTTTCTTTATTTGTTTCATACATTGTTTCCAATTTCATACATTGTTATTAGCTCCATACATAGTTTTATACATTGGTTCCGGTTCCATCTATTGCTTAGTTCTATATATTGTTCTGTACATTGTTTCAGGTTCCATACATTGCTGTGGTTCTGTACATTGCTTCTATACATTCCTTCCGGTTCTGTAAATTGTTGTGTTTCTATATATTGGTTCTATACATTGGTTTCTGTTCCATTCATTGATCTCGGTTCTATACATTGGTTCCAGTTCCATACATTGCTTAAAGTGTGAAAAATATTTGATCTTCGGTAGTGAAAATTTATTTAAAATAGCTATGGTTATTGCAGTAATGTTTACAAATGAGTCATGTTAGTACTAGGTCTATAGTCAAAATGGACAAGAAGTGCCGCCCCTCCCCCTTAAAATATTCGCCCCCTCAATTTCAAACAAAAAACACGAAAAAAAGAAAGAAAGAGAGAACATAAATCTAAGCATAAGGTTGGAAGTTTTATTCCCAAATCAAAGAAAAAGGTTCATCATTGTTTCAAAAATCCTCCCCTGTCCCACGTTAAAACCCGCTGGCATTAAAACGACGAACTAAAAACACAAACTCAACATTACGTCACATGTGCCGGTATCCCGTCCCACTCTTTCAATTTTTGCCCTCTCTAGAATACGACCTGGTTTCGTGGCTTGCTATTTGTTACAATAAGAAATCAATGGTTCCTCCACTTACAGTTTATTTTTTATTTTTGTTTTAATTTTCATTCAGATCACAGATGAGCACCAAACAGCCCTGTCTCTTCTCAGTTTGATTGGTCTTGGAATATCGACTGTGGCCCTCCTTCTAACGATACTAATCCTATTGTGTCTACCGTAAGTCTCCATTGCAAGAAATCAAACTGCAAGGATAAAGTGTAAATGACTTGTTTGACATTTTTGAGTCAATGACATCCATTGCATGTCACCGACTGTCAAAAATTGTGTCATTCATAAAAATTAATATTTGTATTAACGTACTAATATAACTATATCGTATATAACATTTAGTAACTGTTTCTAATGAGAAACTGTGATTCAATACAGTCTACGCATGCGCAAATTTAATCGGTAGCATAGGACTAGTAAAAGTTTATTGTACGGTATCTAGTGTAGCCCTATTCATATCTACTTGCCTTTTTATTGCATTGTAATGAGTAAAAATTATTATTAGTATTTATTATTATTATTACTTTTTTTTAATATTTTGCAAAAAATAAGAACAGACTCCATACTGGATACTATTTAGTTAAGAGGACTTTGGCATAGGTTTCACCAATAACCGTGTATGTGAAAATTAGTACTATTCTTCGTCTGATATAAGATAAATCCTATGCTGATATTTCTCATGACCTGTGACCTCATGAGCTCATTTTATTCAAAGCGCCTATATTTTCTCTCTGATAAATCTCACAATTGGTTAACTTTTTTTTTTTCCATGTTCCCGTTCAGATCATTAAAATCAGACCGAGTCTTCATTCACAAACATCTCGTCATAGCGCTGATTATTGCGCAATCTCTCTTTATCTCCACGACCGCAGCCGTGCGACATCAGGTGATTAGAGTCATGAATAATTCAACAGTCACGACATGTGACGTATATCCAAGGTCTCATAGCCCACGCCACTCTATATATGTGACACTCAATATAACGTTATTCAACGAAAGTTCAAATATTTCTTTTATTTATTTCTTACAATAATTTAGTCATTTAGTATATTTAGCATATTTTAGTGTGCTGTCGGTGCTATTGATATATTACACATCATTATACTGATGATTCTATGTTATTTGTTATACTTTAAAGGTCCCTGCCAATCGTGTGTAGATCAAACCGTTAATTGGGGATAAATGCATATATGCTTCTGATTTAATTAAGTTGAAATTATGCAAATTTATTATCATTTGCTACAGTTAAAGAAACGAGTGTAATACAATGTTTCTTTTACGTTCATACAATCTCTCCCCTCAATTTCAACATTATAAAAATTTGATATTAAATCAAAGATATTCCTACATTTGTAACAACGCCAGAATCTGATGCAATCTGTACCAACATGTATGGGGATGTATTCACAGTATAATTGTAACATTTATCAGAATATGTAAACAGTCAAGTAGCAATTGTCCGAAGCTGAACTACCCTGTGGATAATCTCCACCATCAAGCCTCTCCAGGAAACATAAATAATAACTCAACTAGCAAGTTATCCTTTCAAGTTACTATTACTTCTTACGATCGTTCGTAATTGTTGCATCTCGTTTTAATCGCCTTACCGAAAACCTTTAATTTTCCATGCACATTTGACTTTATTTGCTTTATTTTATAGTTCCTTTGCAAGTTGGTGGCCATTCTCCTGCACTATTTCTATCTAGCTGTTTTTGTCTGGATGCTGATAGAGGGGTTACATCTCTATCTTGAAATCGTTCAGGTGTTTTCTCGGTTTGATGGAAAGAACAAAACATTTCATTACATAGTCGGAGGATGGGGTAAGGTCAGAGGAATAAATAAACGAGAATGACGTCATGGAACAAGTGAGGTCTAAATTCTGTATGGCAAAACGCGTTTTCACGAAATGGCGCGTAACATGTATCCAACGTAAATTTTAGGATAATATAACCTTCAAACAGCTAAACGTTGGGACGTAGATTGCCTGAATATTATCAGATTATCTAGACAAATCAAACGGTTGCATTTTCTTATGTTTTACCCAAAAGATGTAGTTAGATATCGAAGGAACAACTTCTAGCGCAATATGGGCATGTATGGTGAGTGCTGAAGGCAAAGCTGTTTTGCCTTACCGTGTAAGACGCCGCCTATTTCAGTTCACCTCTATATGTTCGGTGTGTGAGTGACGTCATTCTTGTTTATTCATTTCTATGGGCACAGTATAACCTAAGACAATGGTAAAACAAGATAAAACAAAAAAAAAAACGACTAACTGGTCCAGTACTAACTATTCATTTAAGGAGATTATGGTACGATATTGTTCATTTTAAGTATGGCAAGAACTATTTATAAAATGATCTGTCACAACTTGGAATAATTATCTTACCTGCTACACTAGATTTTCCTTTTTTGTTTTTACACATTTAGTAATATATAAACGTCGGACCTAGATAAATTCAGTTTTTAGTGATCAGTCGCATGAAATGTTCAAACATGAGCCCCTAGAAGGAATCCAAAATGAACAAATTGATAAACTGTCCATCAAAATATGTTGAAAGCCTCAGTACACTTCAACTTCTGTCTCTTCTTTTTGTGTGTTCGTGTGTTTGTGTATGTGCATTAAAGGACTTCCATTTATAATAGTGGCTGCATCTGTCGCCATCAGGTGGAATAGCTACGGAGAAGGAGAAGGGTGAGTTGCATCACAGTATATTGTTTTAAGCTGAATGTACTGTATATGCACTGGAGTTCACTTATATTCACCTACAAACCAATTCTTTGTCACCAAAACACAACAGAAGTACATTATTTATGCACTCTAAAAAGTGGAAGAGGTTTCTAGAGAAGAACATGCAGTAAGTCCATGTAACCCTCATGTATACTTCATGTACACCTCATTCATACTTCATGCCTACCTCATGTATACCTCATGTATATCTCATATATACTTCATTTATACCATGTATATCATATATACCCTGTATACGTTTGAAAATATCGTTAAGTGATTGTTCGTCAATTTACCACCGCTCTACCCCATACCCTGACTTTTTGTGTCATTCCCCCAAAATACATCCAACTCGAAATTACTTTTTCAGATGCTGGCTGTCTGTACACGATGGACTTATCTGGGCTTTCCTGGGACCTGTCGTGTTTGTAATTTTGGTAATGAAAGTTTACTCTTTTATGTTCAGACAAAAAAAAAGACAATACATTTTGTGTATCAGGTTTGGTATAAGTGTTTTTTTTTTATATATATTTTGATGTTATTATTGGAAGGAAGACGCGAATGTAAACCTTCGCATTTGTAAAGTTCACTCCTGTCATATCGTTCCTATTTTCACATGATAGTTCGAATCAGTTTCACGCTCACCTAATTTCAATCTCCTCTATGTGTCTCATTTTCTGACCCATCATAACCTCAAAGAATAAAGAAACGTATCGTTCACATTTTCATACAGACTTTACTCTGACAGTACTTTAGCTTTATGGCAGCCCCACAATAAAAAAAAAGGTCAGGTCAAACCTTAAACGTCTTTGCAACGATTTATAGTGCATGTAAGGATATTTTGCTCGAAGACAGTATAGTGTCACACACTTTTATGCTAGGAGACTCTTTACGTTTTGGCAGGACTGTAATACTTCTTATCTACAGTCACACCAGCTACTGGCGATTGCAGTATGCTACATTTTAAAAGGTTTCATCGTAACTTACTGAGTCGCAATGCAACTGATCCTCTGTATAAATGATTATCTGTATGATTGATCCTACGTACAACTGATCCTTTGATTGACATATGTAAGACCGTAGAACTAATCATCTGAACAACTCATCCTCTTTTTAACTGATCCTCTGTATACCTGATCCACTGTATAACTGATTCACTGTGTAAGGGCTATATTCAATGGAGGAACAGTTGTAGGCAAGGTATTTCCCTACCTACAAATCCTATTGCATGCAGCCATGTTGTTGGTTTCGTAGTAATTTTGAAATAATATCAGAAAGCTCTTCTCAGAATGCGCACTTGCTCAGGTATGTCGTCAATTTTAAGTGACTGAGTAAGATTCTTACTTTACGATAAGCTAAGTTATGTTGTCAGGAAGAATCCGGAGAGATGGGAAATTTACATATGAAAAGTTTCTCAGTTTTCAAAGCTCGAAAATATCTCTATTGCGAATTAAGTGTATGGACGCGTTAGAACAAAAGATATTCTTTTCTTTAACTGTGTATTGTTTCATAGATGTAGGGGTAATTGGGTACTGCCCATTTATTACTAGAAAATATACTGTCAATTAAGAAATTGCGCGTAGTCTTTTGAGACTGAAACTCATTTCCATTTTCGGATGTGTAAACTATGAAAACAGTCGTTCTTTTCATACAATCGAAGTTTTGGACTCCTGTTTGTCGGAACAGATGAAGGAAGTTCAAAGGGATTTGTTGGAGCAATGGTACAATGGGAGTCCGTTCACAGTAGCCCTAAGTTTTATGTAAGTGAGTCTCTAGCTGTGGCAGTTCTGAATCTAGTCTAGATGTATCATATTAATCATCATCCATCTTATTTCAGATTAATTTTATCATCCTCTTGCTGGTGGTCAGGGTTGTCTATAGAGCATCTTCTGCCAGGGGTAAAGATGAAACTGAATACAAGCATCTCACGTGAGTTCAGATATATGGTAGTGCATTATGTAACGTTGAAGTACTCGTGACGTCATATCGGCAGTTCTGTAAACCTGGACGGATCCTATCAGCGACATACCACGTTGCAACTATCAATGACGTCATTAAATTCTCTTATTATACGCTACTGAAACGAGCTTAAAGAAAAGCGAAATAGCATGTAAGCAACGAATCCCATCTGCCAGCGCCCTCTACTTCATCGAAGTGAAAGGCGCTGGCGCCCTCCCTCATCGAAGTGGAGGGCGCTGGCGCTGGAGGGCGCACGACAAGGGAGTCTGTTCCAATAGGACGGTTACATTTTAAAATAATTGATAACAAATAATTATATCATATCCTTACATTTTCGCTTTCCTACTTTTGTATGTCTTTTGTGGGGGTGGGGGAGATTATTTTCTATTATCTATATCAGTTTGAATTCGCTTATCAGGTGACGGCCTACTAAGGTCCGATCAACGATGAATTGATAATTATACTACTGTACGTCTAAAAGTAATTTTCACATTCAGGTAAACAAAAAGTGACAACAAAGTTGTTCTTCCAATATTAGGGCCGCATTGAAGGGGGCGCTGTTCCTTTTGCCGCTTCTTGGCCTCTCTTGGGCAATCGGGTTCATGTCTGTGAATGAAGGCACCCTTGTATTCCAATATTTGTTCGTTGTTTTCAACTCACTCCAGGTAAGTAGTATATTCAACTTACTTCAGCTTAATTGTTTGTATGTGACGACACCTGTGGGTTACAAAATGATACAGTCAGATTTAAGGAGGATGGACTGGTTGACCTCAACAATACTTACATGTGTTTTAATGGTGACGCCATTAGTATGATAATATCTTTCTGTCACTTACCACAACCTCTTATTTCGTGATATTCATCTTCTTTGTCATCACGCAAGTCAAAATAGCTTTCTCAGTTTCCTCTCACATTTTGGTCATGTACTCCTATTTACTGTCTCTCAAATCTCTCCATCTAATCTTTTTTTTTTTACTTTACACTTTTTTGCAGTAATTGTTCATGACATAACACAGTCGGTTATGACACCTAAATAGGTATATGTCTCAATCTGCTTCAAGTGTAACTTCATAATTTTTATGCAATCCTATTTCTCCTTTCAGGGTCTTTTCATTTTTCTGTTTTATTGCGCCTTGAACAAAGAGGTAGGACAAACAAAAAAAAATAAGAAAACTTCTTCTATATTTCAGAAATACTTTCAGGATATTTAACTGAAAGATTGTTACTTTTTTCACAGCAGACACTTCAATCTCCATATCTTTATCTTTTTCGTAACCTAAGATATTAGTGTTTGAATAAAATCTGCTCTGGCCGATGCTGATGTCCAGTTTGGAAGTTATAAAATCTAATGTTACACCGGCAAATGACTGCAAAATCTTTTGATTTTTATTTCAGGTGTGTATTTGACCTCGAAATTTGACTCAAGGGAAAAATTAGATTACACTTAATCATGGAGCTATTATACAGCTCCATAGTTGTAGCTTGAGATTAAATTGAGAGGGAAAAAAGGCACAACCGTTAGTGTATAGTTATGTTTCTTAAAAAGACAGTAGAAATTATAAAGAAATACATAACATATTCAATTAGTTTTCCTTTCATTACATCATAGACTTCCCATGATGCAATGTACCACTTCTTTAAGATTCAATTATTTCCAATCGGAAGAAGATATTTGAGATATGGCGTTCCCCAAGAGAGACAGAAAACAACAAATTCACTAAATTTCAATCTTTGTCGCTACAAAATCTCTTTAAAGTCAATGGAACCGTTTGAGATCTTACCACACCCTGCCTTTATGTCACGTGATGAGCTTCAAGTATGACGTCATAATATATAGACATTACGGATTAAAGAAGACAAGCCACATCACAGCATCAGCTATTGAGTAATCGTGCAGTATATATAATATTCGAATCTTTGTAATCATTTCCGTATAATCGTAAATTTAAATCAACAAATTCAATAGAACCAGAAATCAATACTGTTTAGCCAATCTTCACCAGCTCTGTGCCATCAAGTGGGGTTGGGCTGTTCTCAAGTAAATACTATAAAGAAGGGTTGGGGGATTTGCCATAAATATGTTCCGTTATTCATGAAGGTAATCATTTATGAAATATTTTCTACATTTTTATTTGATTGTTACCAGGTACGTGGAGCTTTGTCAAGGAGATTCAGTCGTGTCACTTTAGAATCGGGAGACTCTAGATCCATCTCTCTTAGAGCAGTGGTAAATAAAAAATATACGCTTAGACTATGATCATCGGTCGTTTCTAATGTTGAGAAATACATAGCCATCATTTTCTCATATTGACAGTACGTGATTGAAATACGAACCCATACCCTGGTACGGACGTTTTTATGTAGTCATAGTTTCCTGATTTTGAAAGCAGGAGGAGAGAGTTGAATGGATTCGACTGGGGACAAAGATGAGAGTGGAAAGGAAGGGTCAAAAGAAGGGTTTGCTGGACATCAAATATTGACTACAATTATAACGGTGCATAGCTCGATATGTATGAAGGAATTATGACTAGAATTGTATATCCCTACGACTCTACACACAGAATTCCAAACTAGTTATAATTTATTTCTCATCTCATGTTTCAAAAGGCGAAGCTGAAAACTGCAGGAAAGTCTACATCGCCTGTTCTTAGATTTAATGACGACACTTCCGGAGTTCCATCAAAATCACCAGACAGACCACGAAGTAACGTCACACCAAGTGAGCCAGTCAGTGCTAGCGGTGAGCTATGTACATTGAACAACTAGATTCCCATATTTATTATTTACATATTTCATAGATGATATTATATTAGTTATGTTATTATTCAACAATGTCTCTGTATATAGTCGGGGCGTGGGGGACACATATGCTGTTATCGACAGTGAAACTAAAGATGGCGATTGCAAATTCCCATCTGTTTAGAGAGTTAAAAAGTGTCTTTCTTATCATGCATACGGAGTAGGCGGTGGGGAATGGTTTCCTCTAAGAGAACTTCTCTAGGGGACTTCTCTAGTCGGGTCATTTCCCCCTGAGGGACTTGTAAAGCAAACAATTATCTTACAGCCTCCGCGCCAACTGATGGTGGGACTACCCTGAGATAGTCTGCAGGCACTCTGTATCACACTTTTCTTTTCTCTGTTTTTTTTTTTTGCGCCCACCTGGAAGACATTCTTCTGAAAGTGTTTCGAGCCACGCTGCTCGTCACCCAGTGGTGGTGCTTCAATAAGATCGTGCATTTTATTAAAGGGCCTCACCACAAATTTCTAAGGAAAAAGGCCCTGTGATTAAGAATTGTTTCGCCCACTCAAGCAGAAGGCCTTTTCTGTAGTGTCGGTAAAGCTTAGCCTGGATATGTGAAAATGCGCAGGTACCAGTAATAGCACTAATATCCAATGAGTTAAATGCATTTGCAGAATGTTGGGGGAAATATGATCCCCACTCTTGAATCATCCAGGCCCTTTCATTTGCATTTATCAGTTACCTATGATATGTACCGAAGGGGCCAACAGGATAAAGTTCAAAATTAATGACCCCTTGAATAGTACGTGTTCAGACAACCACTGGTGACTTGCACACAGTATAGTCTTACAGTACCCCGGGACCCTAGAGCAGAAGAAAAAATACAAGCTATCAAAACATTTAAGGACATTTTCTTTTCAATTTTAAATTTTACAGGCATCAGTGTTCATAACAGAAAGTCCGAATTTCGACACACAGTGACGGTATAGTAATTCGTAAATTTTATTGCAAATTATGAGGAAAACTACTATTTTGTGAAAGGAAACATGAAAGATCTGTGAAAGGAAGTAAATGTATCTTTGAATTAATCCATTTCCTTACATTAATTTCTGTATTATTATCTTTATTAACCTTAAATCTCTCTTCGCTAAACCTTAGAGTGAAAAAGAAATATTGTATAACCATGTTTAGGTTACAAGATATGGCTATTTTTTAATTTCTGCTCTTTCTTTCAGAGTGTTGATGACAACAACAGTCCATTCAGTCCAGATTATAACTGATTCTCAAGGCAATGATTGCAAACAAGATCATGTAGTGATATGACGTCATCAGCGACGTACTAGACCTTACCAAACTTTCGTAGTCACTAGATGAACAATTTAATGCATCATTTGGAGAGGAAGCCAGTCAACTGTATTATAGTAGTCTTCGATTGTATATATTTTTACCATTCATGTCATGATGACGTCACTTTCTGGTAACCCTTCGACTTTGACCAGTAGATAAGTTTTCCGTTACATCATTCATGTGGGAAATGTAAATCTAGTGTCTGTGTGGATGTTGGTGTAAAGTATCAATTCAAGGTTGTGAATATTCAAACATCTTTGATACATTAATAAATTAATGACAGTTTATTGGAAAATAACAGTTTTGTGGTAGTACCGCAGGAACAGATTAACAAGAATGGCGGTCAGGGTTACTCACTCATACACTGACCAAATCTAACAGAACATGATACGCTAATGTCCTCGCCCTGTGTAGGCAAAACAGCTCGGCCTTCAACATTTGCCACATATGATGCACGCATAGTTTGAGAATTCGTTCGTTCGGTACCTAACAGCATCTTGGGGTAAACAGAAGAAAAGGCAGCCGTTTGAATTTTTTAAGATAACCTGATAATATTCAAGGAAAATTTCGTTCCAACGTTTAATTCTTTGCGAGTTTATTTTCCTAAAATTTCCGTTTGATTTGTATTACGCGGGTCATGAGACCGCCTGTTGCCTAGCAGAGTTTGGGCTACACTTGTTGTTTCATGACGTCATTCTTATTTATCTACTTATATGGACAGTTCACATTTAAAATATTGTAACTTTACAGTCAAATGTGGAATTTAGGCAAAACGTACAAGAAAACAGCAAAAGCGAATTGACAGCACTTTTGCTATTTTATTTATTTTTTGTATTGTAAATCACCAGGAATTTACCACATCTCACTCTTCTATATGGATTTTTGTTAAAATTTTATAATGTGAATGTTTCACTAAAAAGCCTCCTCTAACTGAAGGCATCTGTCCAATGATATCTTAAGTAGATAGCAAGAACAATGTGATAAAACCGGTGCCTTCGGTGAAAGCTGTACAGTTTATGTGACCATAAATTAATTAACTATCGATAGTTGGTCCCAATGTCGCGTCAGTACTAGGTCTGTCTTGTGTAAGTTCATCATAACAGATGCTTTGAAATATGTTTTTGGCTTTTCTGTGACCAATCAGATTAATTAGTGAGGTTAGTGTTCAGCGTGTTTGTCACATTAATTAAGCTTTGCTTGCTAGCAGATTGAAACTTAGAAATTATTTTCACGTCTGCCTGCCTGCAATTGATTATGAACTTCTATGTACTGTATATGAATTTCCATCTTTCCGTGCCCAGATGTTAATTCGAGTGACTTTTCTAGCAAAAATGGCATATTTGGTGTAGTCAAGGGGAATAGGGCGTTTAGAATACACCAACATGACAATAGCTTTAGTCATTGTTAAACCATCCAGTCTCATCAATAAGCACTTGCCAAAGCTTCATCTCCTAAAAACATTATGCATGTGATGACCAATGGAAGATACATCATTTGAATTTTAAAAAGTTTGGGTGAGCAAGTTAGTGTTGAGCAACTAATAACTGAGTTTCTATCTGTGAGAAACTTATGTCTTTAAAAGAAGAGTGTCCTTCGTCATTTAGAATAATCTATCATTCTGTGTTCACAAACATTGGTTTTAATAACAGGTTTTAATAATATGGAAGTTGTCTGTAAAACAAACGCCCTATTTCCCTTTACAGACGAAATGAATTATACCCCTTCCCTTCAGGAGGGTGCATATTGAAATCTGACAAAAAGATGTACATTAAACATCTAAATATTACTAGAACTAATGTTATCGTTTTTCCTTGCGCGATTATTGGAGTAGTTACATCAGATAGCCTATTCAAAACTAGCCCATTATTAACCTCTCTTGTTCTTGTGGTGTGTGTCGGAGGGGGGGGGGGGGGTAATTCTAATCAACAATTGGGACTACATTTAAAAGTACTTTTCAGAATCATCATAAGGAGACCCTATGAATTTATTTTTTATTTCAATATGCTGAGACAAGGATATGTAACGAAATAAATACGGAAATGGAATGTGGTGGGGGTGGGGGAAAGATGCTACGGGGTGAATGTTATGATACGTGAGTTGTACCAGAGAGGTGTAAGCAAAACTGTCTGGTTGTACTAAGGTTGACATCTTTATAATTGGCAAAGGATTTCTGCAGCACTTAATGGTCAACAAATTCACACTACTATTAGCCAACATGAACGAACAAGAAAGAACGAAAGTCAAAAGAGATTCTAACTTTTTAAGCATTTTTTTAATATCCTAGCAAACCCATGAGACCAAGTAATAATGAATTGAAGTGAGAGAATTGAAAAAGATTGAATTTACAGGGTCACATGACCTCTTGCAAATCTACAGTAAATCATGTTGGATAATCCCAGGGGATTATCAGCTGGGATTACCATGTGGCATTATCAAACAACATTGCACAACAACCATTTTTTTAAATATAAACCCTATGATGATGACATTTAAGTTCTGCAACTGTACCAGAAGGAATAATACTGCATATCAAAGGCAATCTACAACAATTGCTTGTTTCAAAGAAGGTATGCATTCTATAGAAGAAGATTGCAGTGTAAACATATTAACGATGCAATACATAAGAAAAAAAATATGCAATCATAAATTCAGTTACATAAATGTTCCATAAATGGTTTTACCGAAGTACAAAAATAAACGATCCTGACTTACATGCATATCTCAAGGTGAAAGTTCAAGGCATTGGTAACGATAGCTGTGGACGGACTATTAGACCACAAGGCATAAGGTCTAGCATACAACGGGAAAAATATCATGTAATTTGACACAACACAGCACATTGCAATACCATTATATCGCAGAGTTGGTTCACATTTTCAATGAACTGTCTTAAGCAATCTGAAACTGTGGGACACTGTCTGAACTATCCTCCAGGCAACCTGACAAGTAATACCACAAACAGGAAGTACAGAACTGAAGGAGTTTGGAAAACGACTCTCCCAAAATTAGTACCATGGAGCTTGTCACACAACCCAAAGTGAGTTCCTACTGTCTGCAAGGCTATCAGGGTCGAATTACAATACAGTCATGCAGTGTTTGTCTATTGAGTTGAAACGACTTCGGGCTGTAAAATGAGTGAATTGGACATTAATAACGATCAAAATGGTAGGCAATACAGATTATGATGTCATTACTAAGCACACAAAATGCTGGTTGGATTCATTTGAATACTGCATCTGGGAACACATTGCCATGTTCATCAAATGGGGATTTTTTTTTTTCTTGTGATTGGTTACAAATAACACCTAGTGACCACTTCCATGAGGACAAAACAGAATAAGCAATGAGAAAAGACACCCTTTCTGCCAAAATCAGCCTGACTTGGGTAATCAGGGAGGTTGGTTATCACAATCACACCTCACTTAGGTTCAGTTTATGTTTATGAATTGCGAAAATACCAAATGTTCCTTTTTTTTTAAAGTTCAGGATCCAAATGAAAATTGCTGTAAAATAAACAACAAATTCTCCAGGCAACTTAAACTCTGAAAAACTAAGCATCTGATTATCTGAGCAAATTTAAGTCACAAAATCACCGAAAAAGTTGCCAATAATTTGATGGCAAAATAACCATCACTGCTGAAAAGACATTCTTAGGGTAGCTCAAACTGATTCCTATTACAAATTCAGAATAATCATAAATGAAATGTTCAATCAAAATCAATCTCCATCAATATCAAAGTTAGCCATCTAAAACTATAATTTCCCATCCTCACCCCCCATTTCTTCTCTCTAGCATCCCTTCTCTCTAGCATCCCTTCAGCCATGATAAAAAACTAAACCAAAACAACAAGATGCAGAGAGAATACCACTGAATTGTTAATATATTGGGCAGTTATTCTCTTTTTCATAGAAAGAAACTTGAAATATATACATTTATAATTTATGTAAATATTCACAGTTCTGAGTTTCAGAATAACAATACAATGCAGAAGTCAAATAACAACATGGCAAAGTCAAAGTGAGAAGATCATTTATACCACGACCAGGAGTAGATCCAGGACGGGGGAGGGGGGGAGGGGGCACTAGATTTATGCATTATGGGAGTGGGTCTCCAATCTGAAGGATATATAATAATAGTGCTCTCAATATGATGTTTGGGTTTCTACAAAAAAACCACAACGAGAAGAGGCAATAGTGAGATGTCTGCCAGAGACTGTTGAATGCACAGTTGATCAACTTTGAAAATTTGGAGGGGGAGTACATGTGTAACCATGGCAACCCACCAGTGTCTATCACTGATGAGAACTACATGTGTGAAGATATGATTTCCAGGTATTTCACTATTAAACAGTCAACACCATTTTGAGCAGTGTTAATGTTGACATTTTTCCTTTCTAAATCACTTTAGGGAAGAATTGGATAGGCTTAATATAGATAAAAGCATTTTAAAGGAATTCTCCACTGAAATTTTCATGTTTAAGAATATACATTTTTATGCAAGTTACCTTTGTTACTTGGAGAAAATTTCTCGAAAAATTTGGAAAAAGAATGCTTTTAGTAAACATTTAATATTGACATAGTGTGCAATGTGGGTGACAGGATGGTTCTAATCCAGTTTTTGGTGATGAAACCTCAGTTTCACAAACGAAAAATATTTTACTAAGTGTAGCTTTTGTCGGTCCTACCTCACACATAGCCACCTGCCATGGATGACAAATGTTCAGTCTCGTACTGAACCTAAACTTTTGAATCAGTACTTTCAACTGAAAAAAAAACAGAAAAATATCTTATATATCACTTAGGTGTTCTACTTGGTGGAGAATTCCTTTAATATGATCACTTCAAAAAAGTTTTATTTATCAATCCAGAGGAGTCAGTTGTAGCACAAATAAATAAAAGAAAACGGATTATTCCGAAAAAAAACAAAAAAAACATGTCATCACAACTAACGTCTTGTGACTAATACCTGGCTACGAGAGCTCCTCGTCAACGTAAAAAGAAGCAATGCAAGAAGCTACCTATCACATACATCAACGTCACATGCCCGGAGACGGCTTTGAATTCTTACTAGGCAGGACGACCCTTTGCAAAGCAGCTCTAGCTGTGGAGGGCCTCGCCAGGTTAGCAGAGAACCTCTGGGCTGGGTTCGGTGGCGTCTGAGTCGATGTACGTATGACAGGTTGGTGCCTGTTAATGTCTGATGATTCTCTGGTTTGTGGAAGGATACCAGATCTGGGTTTTGAAAAACAATCAAAGAGAAAGATGAAAACAGTCACCCAATTATGACCACTGTATTTCTCAGTGTTTGTGCTAAGGGGCAGGATTGTGTGAATCCTGCATATGTCTAGTGAATCTCAAACAAAGATAAATCCTATGCGAGAAATCGTGCAACTTTTCCACAGCTGAGGTTGTAACTACAATTGTAAATACATCCGAATGTTCTACGAAGTACAAGTCCAGATAATAAAATGAAACAATACGCCACTGATTTGATGGGAAACATCAATATATTAACAGTGTACACAAAGATTATAATAAAAATACGACAAGTTTCGGAAGGTCAACTTCCATTGTCAGGTTGATGATAAGACTGAATAAGGAGAGGTGAACGTACTACCAATTGGGTTGTCAAAGACAAAATATTTAGAAGTAACACTTAGTTGAATAAAGAAAATAATGGGGATTGGGGATAATGGAGACTCAAATCCCATGTAGTTTACCAATTCAATTGTTCAAGCTGTAACGTTTGCTATATCGGGGAAACCCAAAGACATTTGGCTACAAGGATCAATGAGCATCTAAAATCCGATAAAAACTCACATGTTTACAAACACTTACACAAATCCCCCTCTTGCAAGGCAAAATGCGATCACTACTCTTTCAAAGTCATTGACTCAGCACCCACTAAGCTGCAGCTTAAACTCAAGGAAAGCCTTCATATCAACTGGAATCTGCCCAATCTCAACAAACAACTGGAATCCCCATTATTTTCTTTATTCAACTAAGTGTTACTCCTAAATATTTTGTCTTTGACAACCCAATTGGTAGTACGTTCACCTCTCCTTATTCAGTCTTATCATCAACCTGACGATGGAAGTTGACCTTCCGTAACATGTCGTTTTTATTATAATCTTTGTGTACACTGTCAATATATTGATGTTTTCCATCAAATCAGTGGTGTACTGTTTTATCTTATTAATTGTAAATACATACAATAAATTGCAATACAATCTTTACCAAGTGACAACTTCCTCCTTGATTTTGAAATCGTTCAGCTGCCACGACTTCTGTCTTCTCATTTTAAGACTGCCATCACTATAACGTCCAAAAACAATCATTTGCTCACCAGTCGCAACTAACTATCTCCTAAAAATGTGACTATTGTGACTATAACTTGTAGCAACTCTCACATTCATGCTTGTTCACTATTCTCGTTCACCAATCCTCCCATCTTTACTTTCTAGACCACGAGTCCGCAAGTTCTTATAGGTTGATGGAAGCAAATTTTCAGAAAAAAAAATCATCTCTTCAATTTTCACAGATGTATACCAACACATATTTTACACCTATGTGCTTCATTTCAGGAATTGTCCTCCTTGAAGGACTTAAAAGGATTAATAAGTAAAAAAAGATAAAACTAAGGGGCTGTGAATTAGTTTCAGTAAAAGATGCTGTTTCTGTTTTCAAAGGACGCATCATTTTAGGGCATACTATACACATGGTACCACATGTTTAATGATATCATATTTATGTAGGCAAAAAAATGATTCCATCAATTTTACTGCTACTTCCAGATTTGTTAATACTTGAAGCAAAACAGCCTTTCCGATAGAAGTTCGTAAAGTGTACTGTTCAAATGTCGGATTACAGACCATCTACCATCAGTTACAGAGATGCTTTGGTTAGTGTAATCAAACACATTCTAATCATTCTTACTTGAATTTCCTATTGCCTTGAACTGGTCCTGAGTATGGACGTTCCTCGATGGTCGATAAAGGTGATGGTGATGGGAAGGGGGGGCTCACAGAACCCGCCTCTTCTGATAGAAGGTCCTGGCCGGAGGGAACTTCGGAGGAGCCTTCCTCAGCCTGGGACGGCACAACCTCCTCAGACGAACTACGGCGAAACCTTCTTCTGGACCTGAAGTCACCTTCAATGGATAGAACACAAGCAAATGGAAAAGATATTGTCCATCTGATTTTTAATTTGCACCTTAGTAGCAACATAGTATGAACTGCTTGCGTCCTGTGTCATTAATAATTACACACTCTGAGTCATTACCACACACACGGTTTTATCACTTAACACACACGGTGAGCACTATCATCATAACGCACAGTGCTACACACAATGTGTTATCATCATAACATAATATACTGTGTTATCACCATAACACTCACTGTGTTGCACACACTGTTACACCCATGGTGTTATCACAGTAGCACAATGCATTATCACCATAACACATGCTGTGCTAACACTGGGGTTCTGGCCACAGGATCTTGAGTGGCTTCATGGCAGCTGTAGTCTTTAGCCAGTGCAGTGTAAATGCCATACTGGGGAGGGGTCTAAGCCTAGGTGGAAGTTTCAAAAGTTTTGCTTGCAATATTAGTTATGGTTTCAGACCCTGCATAAATGACTTTCTCCCATCTAAATCAATAAATACATGGATTGTTTGCTATCGTAGTGATACGTACTTCCATGAATTTGTAGACATATTCTGTGGTATTTTTATTTTGTGGTGTGCCAGCTGGTATTCTAGTGATCTACTCTCTATGCCGGTTGATGAGCGTCAGTAACAGTCACAGCTGACTGGCATAGGTGGGACAATGGTTATCACTGTCCACACACATCTTAGCACCATAATACACACTGTGCTATCACTACAGGTTATATCATTTACTCATACTCACTATTTTGCATGAGTTTTTTTTCTTTAAATCGATATCGCTTCTCCGCAAAACATCGGTAATCATCTTGAACATGCAAGTCACTGTTGCCATGGCAGTAGAAGTGTTTTTTGTTTTTATTTTTGACTAGTAAAAATAACAAGAAAGTCAAAGGATTGTTTGACAATATTCGTGAAGACCACAGCACAACATGTACATACCAATTCTGAAATTCAAACACCTTATCATTCTAGAGAAAGCTTGCCTACAATAAGCTCTTTTGACCACTGTGTGTACTAAGCCGTTTTTTATACTTCCAAGATTTGACCTCTGGTGACCTCTAATGAAATTTGACCTCTACCATCTATTCACTATGACCAACCCACACACAAAGTATGACATTAGTCAAGGTTACACTTCTTGAGATACCATGTTTACAAGGCTTTTAGTTTCACCTATGCTCACCTCAAATGACATTTGGCCTTCACCCAAAACAATACTGATCACATACTCAATATGACCAACCCACACACTAGGTATGAAATTAGTCATGATTACGCTTCTTGAGATAATTTGTTTACAAGGGTTTCACACTTTGACCTCTACTGACCTAAAATGACCTTTGACAGTCAATCAAAACAATAGGGATCATCTACTCACTACGACCAACCCACACACTTTAAGCATGACATTCTTTATGATTACCCTTCTTGAGATATTCTGTTTACAAGGTTTTCACATTTTGACCTCTAATGTTCTCAAATGACCTTTCACCTCTACCAAAACTTATAGAGATCATCTATTTAATATGACCAACCCACAAATGAAGTATGTCATTAGTCGTGGCTATGCTTCTTGAGATATAGTGGTTATATAGGTCTAGTGTTTGCAAGCGTTTCACAATATGACCTCTAATGACTTCAAATGACCTTTGACCTAAGCCAAAACATAAGAGATCATATGCTAAATATAAACAACCCACACACTACGTACGAGATTAGTCATGGTTACCCTTCTTGAGATATCGTGTTTACAAGCAAGGCATCACAAACACACATGCACACACACATACAACATCACCATCACATTAATTTTGCCTTTGGCAAGGAATAAAAAATTTCTAATTTCTTTGATGATGTAACACACACAGTCAATGGATGAATACAATTATATCACTTCCTTTCTGATATTGTATCAAGGCAGTATCAATACTTTGACACTGATGCTATTGTTTTCAACAATTTTAGCTACCCCTTGTTGAAATAAGTCAAAACAAACTCCACCACATATTCCTCCGAAGAACCTCCGTTGATGTTTGAGACAGACGGTCTGCAGTAAGACTAAACTACCCTGCTACACTACTGTATGTTTGCACATGTCTATAGATGACAGTTTGTCCCTGAAGTGGGTTTATCTGAGTTTGGAATCAGGAAAAAACAGCAATTTCAAAAGAGAACATTAATTTATGAAACGACGTTACCGATCAGTGACAAGACACATGACAGGACATTAAATGTGCTCTGAGGGATCATGGGAAAGGTGATTTTCACTTCATACTCTTCTCTCGAACATGAAACTGCACCTCTTACCAGCTGTCTTCGGCCTTAAAGGTAGCTTTGTCTTTGGTGGCGTCGGTACCCTCTCGCCATCCTCGGGTGAACTCCGAGCTTTGTAGTCTGACGACCCCGTGGATGGTGGAGTCAGCCTAGATGACCCGGTGGATGGCGTGGTCAGTCCTGATGAACCGGTAGAGGGTGGGGTCATTTCTATACCAGTATCATCATCCTCTATGCTGATAGGTTTCTGAGTGAAGTATTGATTATAGTTATTGAGATTGTTATTGGGTTCTTCATTTTCATCACCAGAGCTCTCCTCCTCGTGATTGATGCGAAGAATCTCTGGTTCGGATTCCTTCAACCGTACAGCCACTTTCCTGAAATATCAAAAATAGAAATCAGTGCCAGTCGAATGTTGGCTCTACATTACAATCTAAAAATAACAACGTAGCCAGAAAGAAATTAGCAATCGTTAGTTAAAGCTGGAATGTAAGTTGCAAATTTGCCAGTGAAGGTCACATTCTGAGGAATATGTCATAGCTACGAGAAAACATTGTTAAAGCTTTGCATACATGAATATTCATATCCATTCCCCACTAGTCTGATTTCAAGGAAGTGATTGACTTCTATGCTTTATTGGAGAGTCTGAATTTTAAAGGGCCAACAAAAATGTTGGGACAATTATCACACTCGAATATCTGGAAGATGAGTGAATAGTTCTCTCTCTGATTTTGTGACAGGTGGTGTTTTCTCCTTCCCTGAAACACTGGTGAAGAACAAAAGGGAGACGATCAGGCAATTGCCAGTACAACTCATATTCCAGCTGAATCAGTTCATCACCTCAAGAATCACTTAGAATGAAATAGTTTGAAGAACATGAAATGATTGGTTAAAGTTTCGTTGGAAAAACTCAATCAAACTGCTGCAAGCATTCATGAAGATTTTAAGGCAGACAATGATGTTGTTAAAGTTTTATGACAGTTGAAGTGGAAGAAAGCTTCGAGAATATTTATATTTTCAAGACAGTGTTGCTCACAACTGGCTGATACAGGTGGGAAGGGTATAGCAAGAAGACTTATTTTAGTTAAACAGACAAAGAAGACTGCACAAAAGGATAAAATTGCACTCGATAATTCTGAGAGACTACCACAGACACTTCTTATCACACTGCTTACCATAGTGACACAACTAGATTGTCACAGACACTGTCCATCACACTGGTTATCACAGTAATGTCACAAAATTGTAACAGGCACTGCTCATCACACTGCTTACCACAGTGACACAACTAGATTGTCACAGACACTGTCCATCACACTCTTTATTACAGTAATGTCACAAGATTGTCACAAACATTGCCTATCACACTGCTTATTCAAGTAACGTCACAAGATTGTCACAGATACTGCCCATCACACTGCCTAATACCATTGTGACACTACTAGACTGTCACAGACACTAGTCACCTTACTGATTGTCACAGAGGTGAACACAAGATTTTCCAAGACACTGTTCATCAACACTTTGACAGTGATGACACACAAGTAACCACCAGGTTTGTAATCAGCTATTTGTCTACATTAAACACAGTTATTTGTTCCTACAAAAAGCGTTTTGAGGATATGAGAGGATTTATACGAAATTACCGTTCATGTTCTTGCTTCCATCGTCTCAATTCTTCATAGATTTCCTCTTTACTCCTCCATTCATCCTCCTCTTCTTCATCGATGTACGAATGTTCAGGTCGGAAATGCATCGCTGAAAATATGTTCGGCGATTCCTGCATGGTCACCTGCTCAAAGAGACAAGGAAGTTAAATGGGATGTATGCTTTGTGAAGGATATCACTACAAGACAAGAGAACAAAGACTTCATGAGGGTACAACAAGATGGTTGGAGACTTACTCGATGCGTGTTCTTCGTTCTTCTTGCTTTCAATGCCCGGACTGGGTTTCCGCAGATGACCGTCCCATGAGTTAAAGTACTAGTATCATCATCCTCATCATCATCGTCCTCGCCGACATCTGCTCCTCCAGACTTCCTGGAAGTACCAGGTCTTGCACCCAGCGAGCAACCGGGCCTACCCCCTCTAGACGAACCTGGTCGACCACCTGACGATGAGCCGGGTCTCCTTCTTGATGCAGAGGATGGCCGAGCAGAAGTAGGTCTCCCTGGTCATGGAAGAATGACAAACATATGAATATGTACATCATGAATATTAACTAATACAGCTAAATGACATCCATCACAGTCTTATGCAGACGAACATACTGCTTTATTGGCAATGAATGGCAATATAAAGTTTAAAACCAACCCCTGAGGGCGTAAACACTGTCAATTTACAGTTATGATTGCTACTCATGAACTAAAATCAGCAAGGCATTATTATTTATCAGTTATACTTTCCATGGCATTTACAGTATAGCATCAATGGTTTTAACATCATAACATTTTGTGTGAACTTAAATATACATGCTATTAAATCTAACCATGAACGATAATCGATCCACCTACTTGCATATTCATAATATGCATCCTACCTGGTTGAAGCCTACCATCTGATCACCATACAAAACTCAGCCACCTTTGTCTACCATGCACAGACGAAAAACCAGTTTCATTGGAAAACTGTTGGGCATATCATTAGATTGACACATGAAAGTTATCAAATGCTATAATTTCCTTTACATTCCCAGTTTAGCAAATTCACTGACTATCATTATAATTGAAACGATACAACTCGACTACACCGTAACATCAGTCGTCTCCCTTGTAAGGAGAAACAGAGCACTGAGGGGATGGGTGTGGGGTGGGAGACCAGCTGTTGCACGGTGGTCGCAGTTATTATTTTGTCATTCAGACGACAAGCAATGCTACATCTGTTTCCTCTAACATTATGTGAAGGCAATCCTTCCACTGCAATAAGAAGCTGAGAAGATAAAAACACCAATAATTGAAAACAAAACCAAAAAAACACTTCAACAGCTCTGAAAGTCGATTGCACTTCAAAGAAGAAAATGTTTACCACGTTGACAGTGTTGTACGGTCAGAGATGCATGCTGCAATTTCATGTTACAGGAAGAGTACTTAAGAAGCAGGTCACAGAGAGAAAGGATGATAATTAAAGCACCAAAGACACCATGAGACAGCATAAACTAAGTTAACAGAATATTCAAAGAAAAGAAAAACAAGTCAACACCAAACACACACACAGAGAGAAGAAGCTATGTACCATCTTGCAATGTCCCTTCCATTGAAGCTATTGCATGAAAAAAATAGAAAGTGGAAAAAAATAATGGAAATTAGCACAAAACCTGGTTTAATAACTGCTGCTTATGCAAACATCATATTGACCAATATACAAAACATAAAACCGTTTAATTTTAAAGTAACAATCCCCTCCCCTTCAAAAAAAAAAAGAGAAGAAAAGGGTCTGACAAAGCTTAATTTGAATGTAAAAGAAACCAAGTGTTATCAGAAAACTTCACAGTTGATACAATAAATCTTATTTTGTTCTTCTTGGTCACTGTCCTAATACTTGTAAATATTATATTTTTTAACCAAAGAATATACTTGTAATTGAATGATTACTACTACAAATTTAAAGTTGCCATGGCAACAGCCATACCCGCTGCATCTGATACTTCTGAACTACCAGCAACTGCATCTTTTATCGCATCATTCACAAGCAGCCAGTCAGTGCTCAGATTTATGACCTTCGACCCCAGGCTTGAAGGCAGAGAGCTGAGTGGTTCATCATCTAAGATAGTTAATTGTGGTATAGCTTTGTGAACGGTCGATCTGTAGTCAAACTCGCCATCAGTGTTCTATGCAATTAAAAAAAAAAAAAAGAAGAGAAATAGAGCAAAGTGGGTTCTCAATGGTAAAATGAGTTTAACCGTAATGTAAACACTTCATGCATAGTCCCCGATTGCCCATTTTAAGCTCTACCCTTAGATATGCTACAATTGCAGACAATGTCACCTTTGGTGTCAATCCATAACTTCCTATACTTCCAGACCAGATTAATTTTGCTGGCTGGACATACACTTCTTAAAAGAAACCAGTACCCCTAATGTCTAAGGGAACACTTTCGAATGATAAGAATTTTGCAGGTAGCAAACATTAAAGTTTGATAAACATACAGGTAACCATTGAATGTAGGTACAGATTGTCTGTACGGGAGTATCTCTTGACCCCACTGTTGCCATGGAAGAACACATTAAACATAAAAGAGCCATTTCAGTTTCACGTAGCCACAGCACCATACAGATGAGGTTAGCAATACTCTTTTAAGGTTTCCTACAATGTCTTACTCTGGACACTTGGAGAGGATGCCGTATCAACATCGAAGACCAAAGAAAATTTTATTGAGGAGATTCACTTTTAAAGCTGGACAACAGTTTGTTTTAGCGTCCTACAAACATGACCACAGTACAATACGGTCTGTAATCGACCTCTCGAGTATTTCATTTCCTTGTTTCTCACCTCATGAAGTTAGTGTACAACATTCAGAGAATAACTTAAGGAAGTTCAAAATTTGCTGATGCTGCTTTGAAACTAAGCATTATTGATAATTATGACTCAGGAGGGACTTTTCACTAACGAATCTTTAATCCAGTTAACAGGGCAATGCGATCTCATTGACATTATGGTCTACTTTCGTATCGAAAGCTTGCAATACATTTAACCAAATTGTCCTTAATGAAATGAATGTGTATCATTTATTTTGAAAGGTCAAAGTTAATAAAACATGTAGTCCAGATAATACTAGTGATAAGGTCATAAAAACTAGTGCATTTCATTTAGCTCCTATATTTACTAAGATTTTTCAATTGTCAATTAATTCTGGTGATATCCCTTTATTCTGGAAGACTTCAGCAATTACTCCAGTGCCAAAATCAAAAGTTATCAGTTCATTAAAGGATTATTGTCCTGTTGCCCTTACTTCATGAAATGTTTTGAGAAATTTATTTTGCAGGTTTAACTGAAGGAAAAAAAGGTTATTATGGATCAATTACAATTTGCATAAAAAGCAAAATGGGGCGCTGATGATGCGGTGCTTTCATTTCACATTTAGAACAATGTAATTCATCTGTCAGGGCCGTATTATTCTTTATTTTTTGAGTGCTTTTAACTCTATCCAACCTCATTTATTGATCGATAAGCTATTGTATTTTGGTAATAACTGCAAATTAGCATTGTGGATTTTAAATTATTTATGAGATGGACCCCAGTTTGTTCATTTGAAAGGTTTATGTTCTCATATAAAGTCGATCAGTGCTGGTGCACCTCAAGGTTGTTGTTTATCACATGTTTTGTTTTGTCTCTGTACCAATAATTACATATATGTACTGATCAGAACTGTTCAATTATTAAATATGCAGATGATACAGCTATAAATGGTTACTCATTCAATGATATTATTGATTAATATAACCATGAAATCCAAAATTTTGTAAACTGGTGTAAGAGAAATTACTTAGTACTTAATGTAAAGAAAACAAAAAAAGTAGTTTTTGATTTTATGACAAAAAAACCTGTGTTTATAATTCAATCACTGTAAATAGTGAAGACATATAACAAGTTCATTCCTACAAATATTTGGGTACATACAATTGACATTAAGCTTACCTTCTCTATGTTAATGAAGCAGTTCAAAAGCTCACCAAAGACTGCTTTCCCTCAGAAAGTTAAAGAAGTTCCATGTTGACACTACAATTATACAACTTTTTTATTTTTCTGGCATTCAGAGCATTTTAACTTTTAATATTATTTGCTGTTATGGCTTGCTTT
The DNA here is from genome assembly GCA_021234535.1 of Stichopus chloronotus. Taxonomy (NCBI): domain Eukaryota; kingdom Metazoa; phylum Echinodermata; class Holothuroidea; order Aspidochirotida; family Stichopodidae; genus Stichopus; species Stichopus chloronotus. The sequence goes on from CM037847.1 coordinate 16,292,754, forward strand.
CACCTAAATTCAAAATGGAAATTGATAAAGCAGTTAAAATGGCTGGCCGTGTATGTGGCAGCAATTTTCTGTTTCCTTGTATTTCTTGTATCTTTACTGATCTCACCCAGTGCAAAACTACTAAACATTTGAGAAGACCCATCTCATCCTCTTTTTCTCTTATATACTTCATGTCCAGGTAAAAAGACTTTGCATGCCCCAGGTTAACACTTATCTGACCTGATCTGATCTTGCAGCTGATGTCCCCAGTTTACTGTTATTTAGTCTTGCACATATCCAAAATCATTCACATGAAAAGCAGGCCTGTGTGCATTTTTTTGTTTCATACATACACAAGTACAAATCCATAGAGTTTCAGAAGAGTCATACACTAATAAAAGCAAATAAAAGAGCAAATCTACACAAAAATGTCTTTTGAATCCATTGTTGTCAAAAACATTTTCCAAGAATCACTTCTTCCTCATCACGTGCAGAAATATATTTGAAAATTCTTAGTCCATAGAGGGCAAGGTGCAATATATACGAACAAATACATCAAAATAAAGAGAGCGTATAGCACGATAATTGTGTGCTAAGGGAAGGTTTGTGCTTCTTTATGAACAGAGCTTCTTTTACCTCTACTTCAAAATCTGAGTTGCCAGTTGCTAATAAGGAAAAGTTACAGCTGACAGAATGCAGGTCTTAGTTCGGCCAAGTGTAACAGCACATAAGGAGATCTTGAAAGATTTTGCAAAAATTTAGTGAGTTTCACAAAGCAACCCAAAGAGGTGATTTATGACAGAAATATTAGAATATTACATCGAAAACAAACCTTGTCAAAATCAGCCCTCGGATGAAGGCAGACTGGATTCCCTTCTAACGTCAAGGTATTTAATTTTCCACATAATCTTAAAAACTCAACCTGGGCCATGTCATCAATATTATTACTGAAAATAAAAGGAAATAAAGTCAATATTAAATAAATTCCATACAAAACATGAAAGGAACATCACTCACAAGGTTCGAAGGTTTTTCAGCTCAAGTCCTTCAATCAAAATGGGTGCAGCTTTTTTAAGTTTGTTTTTGTTAAAGGCAGTCATTGTTTTTATTAAAGTCAGTCACAACTTGATCAGGACAAAAAATGTCCTTCTGTTCTCCTTGCATAACCTGCTGAATTATTTCTCTCAAAGTTGCCACACCTGCACCTTAAATAATCACTGAATCAAGTTTGACCCTCCAACCCTCTGCTACAATACCAACATGTGGAAAATCAGTTTCAGGATTAGAAAATCTTGGGCTTATCAAGGACCCTACTGGATCATGGATGAACTGAAGCAAGATTGGCCTACTTGTTTGTAGAAAAGTGTTTCGAAGGTAACAAAGAGGTGAACAAATCAATTGCAACGGAAATGAAGACCTACTCCCAGGTCCACCACTAATGCCTCCATCCAAAAAAGGAAGGTGTATCTCAGAGTCCTAAAAAACTTTCCCAAAGGCTGGGAGGAGTGGCAGACTTGCCAAGCTCAAAGGTCAGCTGTACCAAGCAACCTGAAGTGAATGAAACCTGATAAAACCCTTTGATGAATTGCAGCCTTGTCAACCTCAGAAATGGCAACCTCGAGGTTCTCGGAAGACAATCTGGAAATCACATTCTGAACCTAGAGATTTTAGAAAGGTTCAAACATTTAGTATGATAGGTGTTTTCTCATCTAGGGAGATCTAATATTTGTTGTCACAAGCTTGATATAGTTTGTCTGGTTGGAAATCTTTTGCTAATTTAGCCACTTTTCTGGCAATAATACGACTGCGATTCAACAGTAATTCAAAGAGCGACAGAAAGCAGTGATCTTGGTCCAAGTAAGGAAAAATCTGGCACTGGGCTAAGTGATTTTCACCAAGAGATCTGGCATGTCCAACAAGGGATGATGTCCAAAATCGTGAGACTTGTGGTGAAACCGTCAGGGTCGGCAAGTCTGGACATGTGACCACAAACATGGTGATATCTAATTGTACCATTTAATACGATATTTTTACTGTAAATCTGATCCTGCATTTGACAATAAAATTTAAAAAAAAAAAATTCCAAGAACTATTAAAACCCTTGATTTCACTGCTGATTCATGCAATTTCATTACTGTACCTAATTTCAGCAAATATTTGATGTATTTCAGTGATTGCATCTGAATTTTAGGCCTACACACACAGAACAAAAGAGTCAAGTTTTATGTTAATATACAGTGTTCTTTGTCCATCTTGAATAGCACATTTCCAGTAGGTCTGCATGCACTGAAAAGCACACTCTTCATTGTACTGTGCTTTGTACAAACAATTGATCCCTTTCTTTTGATGTCATTCCTAGATATGGTCAAAATTTTTTGATATATGCCAAAATTGTTGGAAATTAACATTAAGTAAAAGAATATCATTTTCTTCTACGACTGAAAAAGATGATCCAGACTGATCGGCTTTGCTGGTAGAGTACCCGGTTTCCAACCGGGTGTTCATGAGTTTGACTCCTGATTGCATTATACCGGATACTTTAAAAATGGAGACTGTCGTCCTCCAGACTGATGCTCAGCATTTGAGAGAGTGGAACAGCCTTGGGTGATATTGATGTGGTTGGTGAAGTCATCCGAGAGTGACTAACTGGCATGCATGATGTCATATTCCCCAGGGACTGAGAGAGACCTTTCTGAATGTGCTTACACGGACGGCAGATTACAGCTGTGTTTTGAGCGTACCATCAGTGTGGATTTAGGGATGCATCAGAGCTATCATTATTTCTGAGACTATTTTCAGTCAATATCTCGGTATGTACATTAATATGCAAATCAATAATTGATTTCCCACATTACAGTATGTATGTGGATGTGGTTTACCCTTCCAGGTCCAGAAGGCAAAGGTTTTCCAGCATACTGCAGGGGCTGACGTCAGAGATGTTGTTGTATGCCAAGTATAATTCCTAAACGTAAAGACGCAAAAGATGAAGAAACAAAAATAAGAAAGACGGTTAACCTTTGATCTCAGTCCACCAGGAACAACAAACCAAATTGTGATTTTGAAGACAAATCAAGCAGAACTTTGCAAAACAATTGAAACTCTTGCCAAGAAGCATGCAGTGCAAATTGACTACCATACATTGATATTTGTTGATCTGCAGATGTGACAAACCTTAGAGATTAAAATGCAAAATTGCGAGGAAAAAATGTAGAGTAAGAGGAAACACTAAATCACTGAGGACAAACTTTCAGATGGCAAGGCTTACACACAAAATTGCTGAGTACAGTGTTTTTTATAAACCCTTCTAATTTACCCTGAAATCTATACTGCATAAATTATAACAGGCTAATTCATGCAGGTACCCTCATCATGGAGTCAGTAACCAGAAAGCCAAAAGGCTTTGTGATTCCTTGACACATGGTTATATTATAACAAAGTTGAATTATCCACATGACAAGTATAAGATCAACTGCAGTTATTTTTCTTGATACACCACAAGCCTTTAACTCAAAATGATCTTTATTGTGGGTAACCTGACATGACCGTGACATTTGACGTCCACCAAAGGCAATAGGGATCACCTACCCAGTATGGCCAACCCACACATCAAGTACAGTATGATATCAGTCAACATTACCCTTCTGGAAAGTCACTACCACATTTCCAACACTGGGCTTTGTTTGTACCATTTCTTTTTGGCGCTGTCCCAGTTTTTCAGTAGTTTACTTTGTACTGTTTTCACTTTTGGTCCTTCAATTTCTGTAGCATTTTGATCCGAGATCATAAGTGCTCTCCCTAAGTCAAGTATCTCAGTTCAGGTGCAGTTCGGTTCCTTCAACACTCTTCGCCACAATCGTGATGAACTGCAACTTTGAATTATCTGTGATTTGATTTCTTTATCTATATCCATAACCTGACAATAATTTGCTAATTGCCTCAGCCTGGTGGTAAACACATCCAACGTTTCGCCTTCCCCTTGCTTCGCTTGACGAGACTTGAAAATCGCGTATTCAGTATTTTGCATAAGTTGAAAATACTCCGTCAGCTTGGTTTTTGCTGTGTCATAATCTGTAGAGTCTCCAGTTTCATTAAGTGTTTGAAATATTTCAGTAACGCTTTCCCCTCCAAAATGAAGTAACATTGCCCTTTTACGAGCTTCATCCTTGAAATCAAATGCAATGAAGAAGTTTTCCAATCGAAGTAGCCATTTCTCCCACTGCATGCCAATACTTGCATGATCCGAATTATCTTTGAGACTGAACTCAGGAAAATGTGGATAGGCCATTTTAATTGTCGGAATTTAATCAATTTTCTTCTACTATTATGGTCTTCCTTGAAGGTTTTCAGAGTCCTTGATAAAAGGATCCCATCTTCATCGCCATTGTAAGATTTTGAGAAAACATACTGGAGACTCAGAAATGCATCTCGCTACTTGTATTTCTGATGATATTCTAACTGCAGATTATCCTCATAATAAAGGCAAATACATCAATAACAAAGAAATATTTATGGAATGCCTTAATATACACAGGAGACAGTCAGTGGTAGACTGGGCAGGAGTCTTTGTTCTATCAAAGAGATAAATGAAGCGCAGGTGACAGCTATCTGACCCCATGATCTCCCAGTTACTGAGACAACCTATGGAGGCCTCTGAGGGAGTGTTTGAAAAGTAAAAGTTATTCTCTACTTATAAATGCAGTATATGGAAAATGCTATTTCAAACATGACATGGTTCTGATTGGCGTCCATAGGCTGGGAAAATGCTATTTCAAACATGGCATGGTCCTGATTGGCTTCTATAGGCTGAAAAAACACAAATAAGTTTGCAATGACAAAAATTCCTATTGAGCTAACTGTGTCCAACAGAATCAAAAACTGCCAATAGTAATTTTGCACAATGTAGTCCATATGCTTTTCAACTAATTTGTACGGTAGTTTATAATAACCACAATAATGGTGTTTAGGCTATTATTATTGTTTTATAGTGAAAAATTATCCCTTCCTCTCTATTGATAAGCATTAAATTTCACAGGGTCCTGAACCTGTTAATAACAGACAACCTTATCAAGTTTAAAACAAATCTGACCCACGGATAAGGAACTATGGCAGTTTTAACATTTTTTATGTTTTACCCCATAACCTCATTAATATGCAAGATTTGGACACCAAAACAACAGGGATCATCTACTCAATATGGGCAACCTACATGCCAAAAATGAAATCACTCAGAGTTACCCTTCTTGAGATAGAGTGTTTACGAGCAACCGTCACACACACACACACACGACATCAGGACTGCATAGATTCCCCTGCCTACGGCAAGGAATCAATAATAATGCACAGTACTACAGCAATCATGCTAGCTTGTTGTGTGAGTAGACCCTCACAGTTGGAAAGTGTTAACTTTGTAGCAAAACAATGCACTCTATACACAATCTCTATACACAATACACTAAATCAACTGTGCTGTGAAATGATTTGAAGGTGTACCAACACTAAATTCATTACTGCCACCACAGTTTTTCAGTGGAATTTCTGTTAATGTTAATTTTGAAGCATTATGCATAATAATGAATATTTATTGTACATTAATGCCATTTATCATACTGAATATTAATTTATTCACTAATGTCACATATCTTACTGAATATTAATTCCTGACAGAATAATGCATCATAATGAATATTCATTAATTCACTAATGCCATGCACCACGCTGAATATTAATTCATCCATTGTCATGCACCACTCTGAATGTTAATTCCTACTGGTATTATGCATCATACTGAATATTGATTCATACAGTAATGATACTGACCATACTGAATATTAATTTCTGACTTTATTATGCACATGTTTGTGATCGACAGTACAGTTAACATGACCATGACATACTCTCATTTGACTTACATATTGAACACTCTTTTGAGTCAGGCCTGTCTGCCATTAATGTATGCAACAAAGGTATGCAAGGTGCCATGTCTAAATACAAATGTTGCACACGGTAGACTAAAATTGTACACTTAATCAATGTTAACTTAGAGAGGGACAACATGGGAACAACCTGAATCACAGCATAAATTTTGAACATACAAGAGAGAAAAACAGGAGAAAAAACAAATTGAAATTGATAGTCCAAAAAGATAAAAGAATTTACCACTGTATGGGACTTTAAAGATTCTTTGCATCACCATTCCTAAAGAGATGTGAATTTGAAGGAACATTCTCTCATGGATTGGAAGAGGTGGACAGGGAACAATATTTGCGAGCAGAGAAGTGGAGTGGATCGTCATGGAGCTACTGGCATGCGTTTACTGACCTCATGATGAGTTTTCATTTAAACATTGTGAGCAATAGACGATACCAAGGAGGTCATGGGGTACAGTGACTTCTCATGTCAGTGACATTGACGATGGCAAGCAGTGAGATGATTTTCATGTTATTAACACTGACGATGGAAGATGGATCTACCATACACTAGATTCCGACACTGTCAGGGGAATCAATTTACATGACTTTTCCATGACTTTCGTCAGGGTTGAATAAATACTTCTGATGACCTTTCTTCCAAAGTTTTCACCTATGACAGCAAAAAGCCAAAGAAATGTTAGGCACCGAGAATAACAAATATTCACACTATCAGTAAGAATACATTTTGATATCACAAGTGAGAAAGAAACGATGCTACTTTGAGGACATTTCCATGACTTTTCAAGGACGTTCTCACAATTTCCATGAACTCAAGAAACTTTTTCAGGCCTGAAAGTGTTTTTGAAAATTTTCATGACTTTCCCAGGTTTTCCATGACCATGGGAACCCTACTAAAATGAAGGTCGTTCATGTTTTGCTAAGGAACTACATTTATCATAATTTGCAGACCTACTGTACTTAACATTCCAAGCATTAACTATCAGATCTCAGAGTTATTTGGAATTTACATGAACTTCCACTGGTGTATCTGTTTCACCGCTGACACTAAGAATTAATCTTTTAAAAATTTAGCAACAACTCTGCAAAGTAGAAAGTTGTAACTTCATAACATTTTATATCCCATTTCAAAAATGAAATGGATAAAGTACACTTATAATGTCAATAGGTATATAATTCATACCTATATGAAAGACATTAACACTTCTGTTTGTAATGACGGATGCACAGTACTGTTTTAAGATACAAATTGTAAAATGTGTAAATTGTGATAATTCTACGTCTCAAGAGTCCTGTCAAATGTTGACACAGGTACAGCAGTGATGAAGTTTAGTGGTAGTCCTGACATTTGAGTGGCCCAAAATCTCTAGAGGATGACCAGATTTTGCTTAAAGTTATTTGTCAGACAACCAAATCGGAGAGCGATTGAGGATTTTACTTTCAATATATGAAACAATGACATGAAATGTCATGATGAATTAGCTAACAGCACTATGTGAGTGCATGCATCATACAGCAACCTAGACGTAATTAATGACAAAAGTTTTGGTGGGACAACTACTGTAACTTTTTAGAAAACACAACCACATTGCACATGTTGATTGTTCCTTTGACTAAACAGATAAAATTGCTAAGAACTTCAGGACTGCAGTCTTATTCTCCTCAATTTCTGGACATCATCAATGACCTTACCTCCAATGAGGACATGGAGCTGACACCGTCCATATCACAGAGACAACATCTGGCCATCCAAAGCACCCGCAAGTTTTCCAGACATGTCCCCAGATCTCTGACGGTAGCGATGATGCTGTTGTTTAGCTTTAGTTGTTTTAGATTCGGAAGCATTGTACCTGAAGTAGCAGAGTAAATGAAGCAGAAATTAAAGGGGTCGGTCAATGAAGACACGCTATTAAGGTAATATGTCTGGGTAATTGAGAGCAATTAGTTTGCTTTTGCTGATCAATGTTTTGATTGCTGAACAGTCAACTCATCTTTGATTGACATGTGTTAAAACAAACACTGCTGCATGAATAAGAAGAAAACTTAACTCACTCAAGTATGTGCCATAAGCAAACTAGTGACTTCCACTTCAAACAATTGCAAAGAAAACTAGAACTGCATTTGCCCACAAATATGCAGAATTGTAGTGCGTGGTAGGCTAAGTCCTTGTTGTTGGGAGTAAGCCAGTCTCTGTTGATCCACTCCTCATAGGAGTTAGCATTTTTGGGGGAAAGTAGTGCCGTTTCCTGTCGACCCCTTTCCCAATCCATTCTTTTTTTTATATATCACGCTGGATGAAACAAAAATTCCATTGGATCTCTCTCATGATGTAAAGTTGCCGATGCTTATCGTTACTATATACAGTATGTCGTACAAGCCTGTACTGCTCTGAATTTTAAAGAGTACTCTAGTACTAGCTGTATATATGTCAAAACTGTCCTTCTGTTTCACCACTGAAATAGAACATGAGAGCAGTACATGATTCTGTAGAAGGACGTCATGTTGTAACCACTAAAAAGCAGTGAAGCTGCACACGATTCTGTGACATCATATTTAAACACAATGGCGCTGTATTGTACACCAATTTGGAAACAACACTGACACTCCACGTTTATCATCTCATTGGAAAAAGGCCGAACAACATTTCATCACGTTTTCTGGAAATTTATCCGCAGGGCTCTCTCATCATTTTAACTCCTTAAATCGTTTTTGTACTAGTGGCATTTGCTTTTTCTTAGTAGATTTTGGTTTGAAGACGGCCATAGCTCGCACTTACTGCTATTGCTAAAAGGTCGCGCATGCATATTTGTATGAACTAAGTTACATCACGCGCAGGTGAGACGTCATGAGCCATACAAGGCTCAACAAAAGAAATTGCTGGTCGACCAGCTATGACAAGATTGCAGTGCGGCGCACTACAATAATTAAACTTTTTAGGGAAAAACAGAGAATTACCACACATACATGATGGACCAAATCATAACTGGACCTTTGTGGTCGCAACTTACATTGCCAACCTGGTTATTTCGCCCCATACTGAACTGTCCTCCTTATCACACAGTAGTATAGTACCCTGCAAGTGCATGCATATTGTACATGGCTATCAATGCCAATGACATACTGTAATTTCAGTTCAGCCTACGGAGTAACCACTCCTGAATTCATTCTGTGTTTGTCCCATATTGTTTTACCAAAATTTTCTACTTGGTTGGGGACTGTTCATACACAATCTGCATTTATAGCCATACAGTACTGCAGTCATCTTCTTACCGTAATCATTGCTGGTTGTAAATTGTTGATGGTTGTAGACTGGCTCTGGGTCGTAAACTGTCTGTGTTTAGCCTCCTAGAAACAGTAGTCACCACATCCCATACTGATTGCTGGTTGTTGGCGGTTCATAATCTTGCCTTCACAGTGACTAATCACATTTATACCTAGTAAATAATCATGACCCACTTTGGTCACCTTTGCAGGTCGTCTACTGTTCACATTCTACGTTGAGCCCACTGATGCAGTTATCACGTCCCATATTCTGTTACCGTTACCAGTTGTTGACTGTTAACAGCCTGTGTTAAACCTACAAACCAATCACGTTCCACATTTTCACATACATCGCATTGCCAGTTGTGTATCACCGTACTGTTCACGGTCTGTGTTCAGCCTGTCTACAGTATTAGCCTGTCTACAGTAATCATGTCCCACACTGTTTACCACCGCTGGTCATAGACTTGTTCACAGTCCATATTTTAGCCTGTATGATAACCACCCTACACAAAACATTGTGTCTGACCTTTGACACCATCACTGTTGACTGATGACCTCACTCTGTACCGAATAACTCGCCAACTTTGACCAGCAGGTATCTGCTAAGCAAGAACTGAGCAGTTACGTATTGTAATAGTGAAAGCCTTCAGAGGGGGGGGGGGGGGTCAGATATACTGTAGCAGCTACCTGTGAATTGCTGCATCGTTCTGTTATCATCAGTACTGAAGATCGCTTCCTTAAAGTTATGACAAGGCCATCCTACGGTTGGGGCAACCATTTACAGCATCCAGTCAGAGAAATGAACCTAATGATCACAGTACTACTGTACTGTAGCTTTGTTTTCCAACCGTGTTAACCAGGAACCGTAGTGAGCGTTTCAATTTCAACCTAAACTTAATGCACTGCACATCTACTGTACCTACTGTACAAGTACAGTAGTCACAACAGTGATGGTGTTATTTTCGTAATTACTTCTTCCCAAATCTACCCTCAAATTTTCCGCTGTTGTTGTACGGCATATCGCCATTTTGGGAACGTATGACGTATCACATGCACCGGCAATATGACGTGACGTGCACGGGCGCATGTGCTATGTCACCATTGCTGTGATTTTCAACAACATGGAGACTTGCAAGTGAGTTAAAAGCATATTCATAAAAACTTCATATTTTCTTGGAGGTGAAGTTAATGCACTGTACTGCAACCTCTACGACCTCTTTGTGCTTGTAAAGATACATCTGAAGTATTAAGACTATTCAAAAGTCTGTGCAATGGTTTCCCCTTAAGATCGTCCACCTGTAAAGTAGGTCAGGGAATGTTAGTCAGATGGAGAGAGTACCCTTTGAAGTAAAGTTTATGTCGCCAAGGTTACATGATAATCTGTTGTTTGCATGGTTCTTAACAATTCTAAGGAATAAATACTGGATTAGGAAGTGAACACAATAGTATTTGTCATCTGCTACAGTTACAGAATTTCCATTTGATTTTCCCTCATTGCTACAGGATTGCCAGTCATCACAGAAAAAAACTTTTTTGGCCTTTCCACCCCTTGTGATGCATACTGTACAGTGCGACAATACAATATGAAAAAGAATCTGTCACTCACCATTTCTGGAAACTTAAGGAAACTTCTTAGCTATTTGTAAAAAAATTAGACTTTTGCCTCCACAGCTCATTTGCATGCGATAACTCCTTGAGAAATGGTCTAAAGGTACTCATTCATTTCAATTCAACAATTGTGTTGAGTTGTACTGTATGCTATCTGTTGGTCTACACATTAAAGCATTGTTCTGAGCAAGGTTCTTGTTTTAAGGACTACAGTAGAAGACTTAAATGATGTTGCTAGGTGAATTATATTGAACTGGAAACTTGGAGAAAGGGAAGAAATATTTTGAGCTAATAACAAGTGCTCATCTTCACTCAATCTGGGGTGTCTTGAGGCATCAACTGAATTTTCCGTACTCTCTCCATCAAAATACCAGCTCCATGTGCAGGTGATGTCACTTCCTACCAAATGAAGTTGACAGTCTCATCAGCATTCCTAGGATGGAGTTAGCGGTGGATCGGTGGGGTATCCCCCAGAATATTTGAAAAATACCCCCTACACTCACTTTCATCACATCTGAACTAAAATGGCATATTTCTTAGGTGACCTCATGGTCACTAGGATTCACGTTGTCTTTTTGGCAAACCTAGATCATAAACGGCCAGAGACGGGGTATCACCCTCAATATAACAAACATTTCTCATCAACAATCATCAAATTTGCTCAAAAACACTGTACGAAAGTTGTTGATCTACTGACATAGCAATGTATAAGGTCTCTGTCAAGAGCTCTTGATGTTGTTGTCTCTATGCATTGTAAATTGTTATAGTTATAATATTACAGATCACCACACTGTAGCATCTGCTATATATGAATAAATCTTGCAACAGTGTTTAAAGTGCACTACACTCTTTCCCTAACAAAGTCTTTATATAGGTTGCACTGCAATTAATTCTTATCTTCTTTGACGATTTTTTTCCTCATATGTCAATTGTTTCAGTTGTTTTTTTTAACTAACAAAGAGAAATTTCCCATTCTAATCCTTTGTTTTACTTCCAAGACCATAACTTTGTTTTTGTGGTACCTGTACTGCAGGTCAGTGATACAGCAATTCAAAGTCAATTGAGACGTATTGTATGGCCCCAAACAAAGTTTATGGTAACTGAATGCATTTATTCTCATTTTCAAGGTTTTTACTTGAAATTTTCTTCACTATAAGAATTATTATACAGCACTGCTTCAGTCTTCTCTATTACCTTCCAATGTTTCATTTTTTTGGTGTGGAGTTACCGCAATACCACTTACACTGAATTGTGAAAAAAAAAAAACAAGCAAACATAGCACTGCACATAAAAATACAGATTCTTTTGGCGACAGACTTCCGACAGGTAAGTTGGAAAAAGAGTCAGTACTTACCAAGCATCAATTCCTTAAACCTAATTAAGGTATATGTAATTACGGCACTTACCAAAGTTTCCTAAACTTGTCTCTGAGGAATCCACTTTCAATTCTAAAAATTTGACATCTTCAAGATCTTCAACCCCTGCCAAGGATTTCTAAACAAGAAAAAAAGTGAGTCATAAAAATTAATTAGAAACCATAATTACCTCAAAACCAGAGAGTCTGAATACTTCATGTTATGATCATTTCCTGTTGATTTGAATGTTTACATCAGCTCTGATGAATTTTCTTTTGAACAATAACATTTACACTACAGTGCAGTACATCCTTCACTGCTCGCTGAAGATCAATTTACTGTAGTCAGGTTCTGTCCTACAGTTAGGTCTGTCCGTAAAAAAAAAAAAATATTAAAACATCGATTTCAACGTGGCGCGCAGAGTTGACGTCGATGAATTTGCGAGGAAGTTGAAGGGTTATACGACAAAAAAATTGGCATGCTTATAATATGTACAAATACTTTAGTCGCACAACGTGTCTGCTAGTTATAAACAATGTCAATAGTTTCGATTTTTGGACCCTGGCTCGTAATGATCGCGTGAATATGGTCAAAAATTTTTGCAAACCCAATTGAAATGTTTATAACTCATTTTCTTGATATTTTTATTTTTATACAGTACATGCTACAGTATGGTGATCATCTTAGTTGGGCTTCTTGTCTAAGGATGTGATAGAATCATGACAGGTTTGCAAGATCTTAGTGACATTCACAAACCAACTCAACCCCTTTAAAACATCAATAATATACAGTATATACATAAAATTTCACAAGTGGTATCATGAGCAAAAAAAAAATATATAAATAAATGTATACCATTGTTGCAGTAATATAGGGAACATACTGTATGTGGGCAAGGTTGTACCTAGATAGACTTCAGTGTGGGGCTCCAAACAAGGAAACTAACCACTGGGTGGGGTCCAGAGGTGTGCCATCAGGGTCATGATGACCATGGGGTCTAAGGACAATGACCAAGTGGAGGTCAAAGGAGCAGCATTCTAGAACGCTCTACAGTACATCCTGTAAGCACTGTTGTGGCAAAGTACTCGTAACTTTGAATGCTGAAAGGGTTTGCTTTTTCCCTTCATATTCACATTTTACATTTTGAGAAGTTAGAGCTGGGCGGTTAGGTGTAATCTGCTTGCGAATGATGGGTGGGAAATACTAGTCCCTGGCACCGCCCACCATTGTCACAACCCTAAGTTTGGGGGGTCCTAGGAAAGTTTACTAGCCAACAGTCTCTGACATATAATTGAAACAGTGACTGAGTCAGTGTATGAAATGTATACTATAAACGTACTGTAATAAACCAATGCATACAGTACTATTGGCGTGTACAAGCTCGATACAGTTTTGGAACTACTGTAGATACATGCATCATTGCTATACAAATTGGTAGGAGCCAAAATCGATATCAACATTACGGGCATCAAGTGCAAGACTGCAACCGGCCATAATATTAATTTAAGACAACTTTCTTTCCAGCAAGTAAGTGCTGTTCAGGGAAAATGCACATGTTTTTGAAGAAAAATTAATTAATAGTCTCTAGAAAATAAGGATACAATTAGACGGCTCACTGCCCCGTCTCTGGAATAGTTTCCGAAACCTTCGTACTCAGTGAAGATCATGTTTTCTTTATCTTCAAAATACTGGTCACTCCCCCCATTCCTTAAGAATCATAATGTGGCCTTTTGATAAGGAGTTCCTCTTCTCATGTGCTTTATCTTGATGTCATCAGTCACTGATGTTATCTTGTAACAGCCAAATTGAATACGCATGAGTATCTAACTACTAATTACGTAGGACAATCATGTTGGTTGTCACCACTCAGAGCTAGCCGTCGACTATATCAGAAGCCACAGAGATCACAGTCAATTATTGGATAATGGTCGCACCCTTCCTTCAGTACATGATAATGTTAGAAACTGGCAAGAAGTTTGAATACACCATGTTGCCCATGAGAAATTCATTTCAAAACATAAAGGATATATGAATAAAAATGGTTTGGAACGGCTCAAATAAGTCAGAGGACGTGTTCCTTGTCTGGAATTACCCTTAAACACCGTTCTTCAGCCATGCGATACAGTATCTAGTACAATCATCAATCATACTTCCTGTTTTTGTGTCTGTGATGACGGGTCTTCTCTTCAGTCTCATTTTCATTTACGAGACATCAAACAAAAGTTGGCAGACTTTGATGTATCTGTCTGATATCATCTTTCACTTTAAAGGAGCAGGGAAAACAAACTTACAAGTTTTGTAGGAGATAAGTAATCTTCCAGCAGTGTGTCCGTTTCTTCTACTTGCACAGGGTGAGGGTTGACATCTGCACTTCCAAAGTCAGTAATATGAATCCCTCCTCCCGTTGCCATGGTTTCTACATGGGTGAGCACTAACGGAGGTGGAATTGATCTGGGCAACAAAAGGAAAAATAAAGACAATTTAAACAATATTAATGATAAAACTTTCTTGCATTGACATTTGATAAATGGGAAGTACTGTACATGTATGAAGCTATCAAAACAGAAGAGCAAGCACCATAACACTCATGGTGATGTCTGCTGTTATATATGGTGGGAACATGTGATCATATGCCCTTTAAAATAAAGGAGATACTCTGTATGAAACCATATATGGCTAGAATCTCCATACAATACTGTATGGTGAAAATATGGATGTGACACTTGAACCACATGTACAGTATCAACCTGAAGGGACTATATGAACCAGGTGGGCAATGAGTCCCACAGTCATGAACCTGGTTGAAATGAAACTGCAGAATGGGTTTGAACCTGATGAGCATCAACCTGATAGGTACTGTATGAACCTGATGGACACGAACCTGATGGGTGTGGATGTGATGGTATGAAGCTGATAGGCAAGAACCGGAAGGGCATTGACCTGATGGGTATGAATCCAGTGAGCATGATCGTGATGAGTATGAACCTAATGAGTATGGACCTGATGAGTATGAACGTAATGAGTATGGACCTGATGGACATTCCATGGGTATGAACCTTATGGGTATGAACAGAAAAATTTGAACATGTTCTAAAAGGTGCATAGGCCTGGGTTTGCACAGTTTATAGTGTATCTTGTCCTCAGTGCTTTCATATCTGGCTACTGCACACATACAGTGAAGACTGACTGACAGGTGCTGTTCTGCCGGGTCGATTAACCTTTAGTGAATAATCTTCCTCACATGTACATCCAACAACTGTTTGCATCAGGTCCATAATTTGAAATGTCTAAAGTTGGTCTGGTCGCCGGGTGCCCAAAAATACAACTTCCCTTAGGCTTTAAGTTCATGGGGAAGCTATATTTTGCTGTATCCCACATACAGCAAGGGCATGACAATGAGGTTAATCTATGTATGCTGAATTTTGCCACACATACAGGTTATGTTGGTGAAAATTTGGATAAGGGTAGCGATTTCGGAACATGGTCCTGACATTATCTGTGAGGTACAGCACCAGGATACCGATTGCAAACAGTTATCAATGGAGAAATCCCACTGAATTCAATAATGCATTAACCATACAATTCATCAAGGTGTTGCCAATTAAGAATGTAAACAATGACCCTGTTTGCATGTGGTTTAGACTAGACAGGACCATTTGTGTAATTATGAAACTGTCCAACATATGACAGGGTGGGGCAAATACTGTACTGTGCACGGCAACTACTGTAAGAGGAAGCCCACAGAAAACTGAACACTTGTAGTACAGTATACATACAGTATTTGAGGGTTACAGTACACGTACCCGTACAACCAAAGCTGTATGGAGGGACCCAATGTGAGGAAAGTACAGTACAGTACTTCTTCTCATACCCCTTTCATTTCTTTAAAATAAACTCAGACACTTTGGATTGCTTTTCTGCAAATTGGTCAAGCGTATTATATAGAGAGCGCCACCTCGGTGAGCTCAGTGGGCACGAAAACATTTTGCTCTCAGAGCCTAAAATTGCTGAGCATTTCGAGCCCCGTTGGAAAGGCGTGAGATGAATTGTCAAAATGCAATTGTCAATGACAATGATTGCCAAAAGTGTAGGATTTGTAAATGGAAACAATTTGAAAGATACACTTAACAACTTTCAATGGTTGAAAGGTAAACTTACAGGTACAGTATGCAGTACTTTCACTTCATCACACCCTTTGCATTGTCAGCTTAAAGCACATTATGTACAGAGGAATGCTAAAATATATTAAAGCATAATATGAGCTCTTCGCAATCACTACTTATTTTTTTTTTTTTGAAGGACATTTTGATACAAAATATTTAATGATTAAAATAGCCATTGTGATGTACCTTTAAGTTGCTCCTGAGTGCCTGATACTGTATCTCATTCAAACAGCAATTCAGACTTTGCTATGCCAGGAGCGTCAGATCCTGGAATGGCAATCAGCTACGTCAGTAGTATGAGCGCTTACGTGCCTGTACTCATGATCAGGTCCAGAGATACTGATTTTAAATTTTTCCTTAAAGCAGGATGTACTGTTATTCCTGCAGGTACTGTACAGTATTTCAAAAGTGTGCCAAAGGACTGGCCACATTTCTTACAAGTTGTGAAAAGCTGTAGAAACTACTGTACAGGACCGTGGTCTACTGTACGTGTCCACAAATGAATAAGACATTGTCAAATTTAAACCAGAAAGCCAAAAGGCTTTGTGATTCCTTGCCACATGGTTATATTATAACAAGCATGAATTATTCACATGACAAGTATGAGATCAACTGCAGTTACTGGTCTTGAAACACCACATTAATAAGCCTTTAACCCAAATAACCTTAATTTTGGTGACCTCAAATGACATTTGACGTCCACTAAAAGCAATAGGGATCACCTACCCAGTATGGGCAACCTACACATCAAGTATGACATCAGTCAACATTACTCTTCTGGAGATAATGTGCTAGAAAATTTTCACCTCGGGGACCTCAAACGACCTTTGACCTCCACAAAAACAATAGGAGTCATCTACTCAATATGACTAACCCACACACCAAGTATGACATCAGTCACACTTACCCTTCTAGAGATACTGTGTTTACAATGTGTTTACAGTTTGACTCAGGGTGACCTCAAGTGACCTTTATCTCCACCAAAAACAATAGGGATCATCTACTCAATATGACCAACAAACACACCAAGTATGGCATCAGTCGCAGTTACCGTTCTTGAGATACCATGCTTACAAGGTTTTCACATTTTGACCTCTGGTGACCTCAAATGACCTTTGACCTCCACCAAAAGCAAAAGGGATCATCTACTTAATATGATCAACCCACACAGTAAGTATGACATCAGTCACAGTTACCCTTCTGGAGATATTGTGTTTACAAGGTTTTTCCAGTTTGACCTCTGGTGACCTCAAATGACCTTTGACCGCCACCAAAAACAATAGGGATCATTTACTCAATATGAACAACTCACACACCAAGTATGACATCGGTCACAGCTACCGTTCTTGAGATATCATGTTTACAAGGTTTTCCCATTTTGACCTCTGGTGACCTCAAATGACCTTTGACCTCCACCAAAAGCAATAGGGATCATCTACTTCATATGACCACCCCACACAGTAAGTATGACATCAGTCACAGTTACCCTTCTGGAGATATTATGTTTACAAGGTTTTTCCAGTTTGACCTCCGTTGACCTCAAATGACCTTTGACCGCCACTAAAAACAATAGGGATCATCTACTCAATATCACCAACTCACACACCAAGTATGGCATCAGACACAGTTACCGTTCTTGAGATATCGTGTTTACAAGGTTTTCACATTTTGACCTCTGGTGACCTCTAATGACCTTTGACCTCCACCAAAAACAATACGGATCATCTACTTAATATGAACAACCCACACACTAAGTATGACATCAGTCACAGTTACCGTTCTTGAGATAACGTGTTTACAAGGTTTTCACATTTTGACCTCTGGTGGCCCCAAATGACCTTTGACCTCCACCAAAAACAATAGGGATCATCTACTCAATATGAACAACCCACACACCAAGTATGACATCAGTCATGGTTACCCTTCTTGAGATATCGTGTTTACAAGAAGTGTCACATACACACATACACACACACATACACACATACACACACACACACACACACGACATCACCATCGCATAGATTCCTTCTGCCTTCGGCAAGGAATCAAAAACAGTTCAATATTTTTGAAATGTATGGAATATTTCCCCTATTATTTATCTGTGCCCATTCGACATTTCTGGGTTTATTGTAACAAAAAAAAAAAAAACCTTGGTCTATCACCTTTCTGCCATAACTACAGTAGTCCCCTACAGTGATAACTGAAAATTCTCCTTCAGGAAAGAAACATGGTGTACTGGTACTGTACTGTAGAAAAAAAACATGGTGTAGAGCTTGTTTTACAGGTTGGCATCAAATGGAAGAGAAAGATGGAAAAACAAAAGAGACTAATTACTGTTTGATTATATGGCAAATTCTACTTCAAGTTCAAGTCAACTCTATCACATCACAGAAGAGAGCAGAGACTGAGTTCATTGTGATTATGTAACAAAAGAAAAAAAAACAGCTGAGTGGAGGGAAACTATCTTTGAACAAGGAAATGCTTAAAATGTGGTCAACATACCACTGTTCCTCATTATAGTGCTTCAATATAAATACGGCAGACTCGCTGCATTTACAGAAATATGCAAAACGGTAGGCTACTGTTTGTGAGAGAAAATCAGTTCTGAGAGTGTGAGCTACAGCAATCTGATAGAGAAAGATGAAGTACAATAAGGAAATACAATACAGTGCGAGCATCGACCTTATCCTCACAGAAATTTCCTGGTTAGACTTTTCCTGCATGACAAAATATGATGTAGCCAAACATACTGCAAAGAACAGGGTTTGTATTTTCAGAAAGTGAATGAACCAAGCAGAGTATGATTTCACTTGAAACAAAACAGAGTGCAGGGTATGCAAATTAGTGGAAATTTGATCTTGAAGACAAAGACTCAGCTTAAATTCTCCCAACCACTTACGTCTAGTCCCTCCCACAACCTGTCTAAAATTCCTCCACATTTCTTCAAAACAATGGATCCCTGTGTAAGCTGTGTAATGTAAGCTAGTCTGCTTCTTTTGAATTTGCTGTCAATTAAAAGGTCGAGCCAAATGAGAATTTTGCTATACCCAAACCAAAAATATAGCTTGGGGTAATGAGTTACTGCCTTTAAAAGGATGGTCCAGCCACAAATTTAGCTTTGATACTTTATATTTAAGAGGAAGTTAATCTAATCATTCTGGTGAAACTTCCATTCAGTTCCTCCCGTATGCGTAGTTCTCGAGATATTATCAGTTAAAGTTATCCCATTTGCTACCAACTGTGAGCTTGAAGCAAGCAGGAGTGACACCATTTCTTCACATTGCTGAAGAATCTTTTCTTTTTTCTTTATTACTGAATTAACTGTTTTGATCTTGAAATCAATAGGTGGTCAGATTAAGTACTAATTACGTGAATGTCGCAAAACTTTCATACACCTCATACATTTACATTATGATAGCACAAGATATTGAAGTATTAAATTTGGTGTAAAGTTTAAAGAAAAACATAAAATGCTTTATCAATGTAGGGAGATGACATCACTCCTGCTTGCTTCAAGTTAACTTTTGGTAACAAATGTGGCAACGTAACTTCAATTGCTCATATCTCGGGAACCACTCATGGGAACTGAATGGACGTTTTACTATAATGGTCAGATTTACCTACTCTTCAACATATCAAAGCTATGCTTGTGGCTGGACCTTCCTTTTAAAATTCCTCACGGAGGAAAGACAACAACTGTGACAAAAAAATTACATTTAGTAATTTCTACAATCCTGTGTTAATATTGAAATCCTGTAAACATTCATCCTGTAAACATAAAGAATAATTTCTGACCTGCTGAATTTCTGCAATCAGTATTAAAATTTCCCCTATTTCTTTCCCCAAGTGGAATGCCTGATTCCCTTCACTTCTCCACGATGCTGGGTTACATTTTCAAAAACACATCAGCAATGTTTTGAAATTAGTTGTTTTTTAATTTCCTCACATTGCGTAAAATATGCAACTATGGGCAAAGAAAGGGATGCTAAATTTAATTAATGTGAAAAAAGTTTTTTCTTTATTCAAAAATGTAACCACACTAAAGACAGGACAAATCAGAAACAAAACATTACACAGTTTACCTTCTTTTCAGACCAGG
The DNA here is from genome assembly GCA_021234535.1 of Stichopus chloronotus. Lineage (NCBI taxonomy): Eukaryota > Metazoa > Echinodermata > Holothuroidea > Aspidochirotida > Stichopodidae > Stichopus > Stichopus chloronotus. Next base: position 16,313,152 of record CM037847.1, read on the forward strand.
TCTATTTTCTGCACATGTCATAGCTTGCACTCCTACATCCTGTGCAAGGATAATTATCTTGCTGTAAAAGGAAAATATGGTCTTCTCCAAAAGGACTGTATACCAAATAAGCTTGCCCTTGAGATGTCTCTGGCCTGGTCAAGATCCTGTACATGGTGAAAAAAGAAAGAAAAGGGGGAAAAAATTCAAATGGTGACGCACTCCACATTACCTTTACCCCCTCACTTTAGAGACAGAAAGTGAAGCAACTTATTAAGCTATTGAACTAAATCAACACCACTGCAATTTGATGAGTGATATTTTGCCATTTGAACAGTAATTATGGGGTGATGCAATCCTTCACAAGAAAATTCTTTGTTCAAAAACTCTGAACTCAGCATTTTATCGACGACCTTCTGAACGAAACATGCAGCGTGCAACAAAACACATTTAGGATTGTTTAGGTTAAGATGCTGCACAGTTCATTGGACAAATGCCGTACTGCGATGGCTTGAAATGATCTACTTCCCTTTGACTTCAATTTATTTGATTCTACTCAATGTACTTAGGACTATGCATGTTGAAACTTAGTATTGTAATAGTACTGTATAATGAATTAAATATGTGCACCATATACAAAGAGAAAGGAAGTGCTCTGAGAAACCATAAGAGGGAAGGGAAATAGGGCGCTTAGAATACACCAAAATAGCATAAAAAACAGTAACTTTAATCATTACTGTATTTAACCATTCAGTCTCATCAACAAACATCTGCAAAGCTTCATTTCCTCAACACATTATCTATGTGGCAAGTACTGGAAGATGCATCATTTTACTTTTCAAAAGTTTGCATGAATAAATTACTGTTGAGCAACAAATTAGCTGAATTTCTATTTGTGAGAAACTTTGTATTTCTCGAGAAGAAAACTGCCCTTCCCTATTTTGAATGATCCACCATTCTATGTCCAAAAAAAGAAAAGAAAGAAAAATGTGTGTATGTATGACATAAAAAGGATAGATCTACTACATACAAGATTTGCATATCTGGCGTGAGTAAATAACTAAACACAGTATTTTTGACTTGTTTCCACCAGTTTAAGGTAGCTGTACATGACCTACATGCATTCAACATCACTCACAAATTTGACTCAGACAAGTGTGTTCCTTCTTTTCCTTCTGCTAATGCATCCTTAAACTAAAGTCTCTGCCGCGACAATTAGAACTGTCAATGTTAAGTAACTTTACAGATCTATAAGGCCACTGATATTAATATTTTAATTTTACACGAACACAAAAAAAAAAAAAAAAATGTTGAAGGCGGAGCTTCTTAATCCAACTCCTCGATCAACATATGTTACTATACTACTGCAAGGCTAAGATATCTAGCAATTACATAACAACACCTTGTATAGTACAGTAACATTTTACATACACATTACTGCTAGAGAGTATATGCCATCTCAAGAACTCCTTTTGACACCAAATGATGGCAAATCTTCTTGAACTGTTCATGACAGTGGCTTGTGGGTAGCACTGCGTAGATGCTGTTTACTTAAGCAAATCCAAGTTGGCCTTAGTATATTGTACTGTAAATGTGCACTGCTTTTATAGGTCTTTTACAGGACCGACAGTTCATTTGTAAAGACTGCAAAAGCATTTGCAGTACAGTTGAATATAAAGTGCAGGAAATTCAAGGGAAAGTAGAAATCTTGACTGACAATTCAGGAGAAAAGATGTGAGGAATTTGGAAATTAACGGAGAGTGAGAATGGGCTTACAAAAGTAATAAGAAAGGCTGGCACAGTTTACTTAAGTGTAGGCCTCACGATTGCTTAACCGTACATTAGAGTTCACACTAAACTGATTGATCTGTTGGTCACACGTGTCTAGAAATTGTACTTACTACTGTGTAGAAAGTACTGCTCTAGCATATGCACAAACTTCCAGAAATACTGCATTTTAAAAGATGTCAAGAGTGTTACAGTTGTAAGGTATTAGACCCGCTTACAAACTGGCATGGGGACACTTTGGCACAAGAACGATTTGACCAATAGTGACTATTTGATCTGGGGTCATTTTGACTGATACTATTTTGGTAAGCTTTTGTATCAAAGCCTAATTAATTGGGTTCAAAATTTGTTAAATAAGTAGCAACGCAAGGGCCAGTCTGCATTCCATGCACTACATACACTAAGAAGATCTTCTGCGTGAACTTCGTCTCTTTCCTGGCGTAGTGGCAGCAAAATGTTTACCTTGGTAAGCCGGCATGCACAAAAATCAGCCTTGGCATACAACTTGTAACGCCTAGACTAATCACTGTACATTTTGTACAGCAAACTACTTCTACTGTACATACATCAAAACCACAGCTACAATTTACAAAGTTTCTGTTGCAGACCAACAGTATTAGGTTTCCACTTAATTCACATCAAGTCCAACACAAAAATATGATTATTTCCTGCCAAATACACTGTATGAAAGTGCAATCATTACACACAAGGTTATATTTATGTTGCATTATGAGGTACATAGCACCTGTGTTTGTTGGCATACTGTATGAACACTAATACTGTACCTCAGCATACCTTTAGTGTTGGCTTTACTGTGTATGGAATGCCCCTTTGCGCAAGGGCTTTGAAGCGGAGTGTACCATAATGCACATAGCTCTGTTCAAGGGCTAAGTTCTACAGTAGCTGGCCTTTACTAGGCAAACGGCATTGTCTAGTTGGTACGAAGTTAGAATCCATGACTACAAGTGCTGTCAACAAGGGAATCAGACAGCTACAGTAAAACAGTAACTAATATGGTGTGTCTAACTTTTTAAGTTTTTTTTTTATTTTTTCAGGGATCGTCTTTTTTTTCCCCCTATCTCACAAAATCGTAGACATCCTGGGAAGACCTGTGGAGAGAAACGACAGCAGTTAAACATGCAAGAGGAGAGAGGTTAGGATTTGGACCCATGCGGGTAGAATGACAATTGCTTACCAGTCCTATCCTTAACCCACTAGCACTACGCTACGAGATGGAATTCAACTGAAGGGTGTCTTTAAAGATATATTAACACAATACATCCCCCAATCCCCTAGCCCTGTTATATATACACCAAAATGCATTCCATGCCAGGCCCAGACCGAAGTTTTTCCCCCAAAAACAATAGAAAACATAAGGAAAATGCCAGCTCCACGCCGAAGATATTCAGTTCTGAGTGCACGAAATGCAGACTGGTATATACATACATTACATGTATGTACCATTATATCTGTATACCCTTACCATATAGTATGTATACTTAATTGTTGGCAGTACAACCAGTGCTCGTTGAAACATGTCGCAGTACGTTATGTTAATATGTGTGACGTGTGATCATGGATTCTAAATTCCGGCCGTCTAGTCTAGACTTGTTGTAGTTCGAGCCTGGGTAAAGAATGTCTGTGACTAGGTCCTAAACTGCAGTACCTTAAACGTTACTTAAATTAGCCTTAAACGTTACTTAAATTAGCCTCAGTTAAGTTAGGCCTAAGCTGGGCCTATAATACAGTACATTGTGTTATTGTATACAGCCTAGGCCTAAAGTCAGGCATACTGGGCTTCTTCGACTACTGGCATGCAGTCAGTAGAGAAGGCCCACGGATAACGGAGCATATCACATGTAAACAATACATACTGAACAGACCAGAACTGGCCTACATTTTCAAGTCAAACTCAAAGTTGAAAAACGATATATAGCTCAACATTGGGTGTTACTGTAGTGTAGGGCTATTAACGGTAATGTTAGGTCAATATTAGTGTTACTGTAACTGTAACGTTAGGCTAGCGCTAACATAACTCGTTAAGAATAAGACTTTACCGAAGCGTCAGGTTGCTATGCCCACAACAGATCAAACCCCCTCCATTACACAAGCTTCTTTTTTATTAAAATGCACGATGAGATGCATTTCATGGTAAAATCGACTCTTTTAACGTTTCACGGAGCTTCGAAGGAATGAATCATAAGTTTGTGGGGAAAAGTCCACCAAACCATGAAGTGGGACTTTATCGAATTTTGTTTTCAACTGGGACAGTGACCTTTGACCGTCCAGTATTAAACGTGTCAGATCAGTCACTCTGTAAAGCTAGCTGCGCCTAATTCGGGTACTGTTTTTAAGCCCCGACTAGAGGGGTGTAATTGGTTCCACGTTGAGAATTAGGAGGATTTAGCTTCAAAGAGCTCTGACTATCCCCAATTTTTTTCCTTGGTTACGTGGTAGTTGAAATTTTTTTTCGAAAAAGAAGAAGCGAACACTTCCCCTAGGCTGGTGATCACCCATCAGTCATGACTTACCCCATCAAAATACACTGGGGCCACACCTGTGAACATGACATCATTATATACTGTCTTTCTCATTTTGGGGCTTCGCTTTCAATTTTGTTCGTCATGTGCCAATCCAGTCGAGTAGTGCCGCCCCCCCCCCCTCCATGAAAAAAAAAGGAGAGACTAAAGGTATGTTCTGTCCCCATACATTGCAAATTATACTGTCGAAAAAGTGGCATTCTGAGAAAATTTGGCAAGATGGGTTGCAATAAACTTCGCCAATCAACAATCCTATTTATATATCGGTTGTCGGGTTAGTGCTTAATTCATAAATTGCATGCTGATACTATAATTATTGGCCAAAAACATGCATAAAAATGTACATATATGGACGTCATGTCACACAATGCACATCACTGAAAATTATCATCGTTCCCAGTGAAACGCTTTCTCTTGCCAGATTGAAGTTTTCCCTTTTTTAAAAAAAATTGTACTACTTATTTTCTTGGAAATGTCATTAATTTGTTGTACCTTAATTGGCAAGCTCTGTACAATAAAGCAATGCCTGTTACACTCGTTAGTTGTCTATTTATACTAATTTTACGATTTACAGGTAAATCAACTTTTTTAAAGGATCGTACGTCAACCTCTGTGCCTCTCAAAAGAAATGGTGAGGCCTTTACACTAGACCACTTTATCTTAAGTTGAGTTAAAATCATTATTTCCTTCAATCCATCTTATAATGTATGATGACTTTAAAATGAACATGAATGTAGAAAATGACACGCAATGTGCTGAGTTTATCATTCAAGTTGTTATATTCATATTCGTCGTAACCTTCTTATTACCTGGGATTTCAGGTACAATCTGCCTGACTGCTACACTGATTGATAATACGTATAGTTGCCATAGCATTATGGAATATGTAAATATTACTTTTGATATAGTTACACTTGGTAACTAATATACTGAGTAATGCATGGGAACAAAGGCGAATCCTAAGCCCGAGATGTATATCAGACCTAATACTATATTGAACCTCTGCCCGTCTAAGATAAAAAGAAGAAGGCGCTTACCTTTAAAACAATAGGCCTATTGTGTTATCACACTTTCGTAACGCTTTTAAATGATGCTTGTAATTACTTTTGGCCACATGAAAAGTTAGGAAAGGGGGAGTCTATTACCGGGCCCATCTATGTCTTATGTTGCTTAATTTGTTCGAAAGAAAAATAAAGTATGCAGGTATTTCTTATCAATATCTTAGTGATACATGGAAAAAACGTGTTGTTGTTTATGTGTTGTTGTTTTTATTTGTTTATGGGGAATGTGGTTGATGCATGTAAAGGGACTTTACTTAGAGAATTACACCACAAAGTGAGATAACAGAATAACTAACTTAGTTTCCTGGTAATGAGCTGTTCAGGAAACACGCAGGACTCAAAAGTATATAATGTCTTTCTTTTCACGAAACCAGAGAAGTGCCATTTCCTGCAATCTGGAAAGATTTCTCGGTAATTTCCCGTTGCACTATGCCAACCATGGGCGTCGATTTAGGGGCTTAATTTTATTTTCTTTCAGCAGATCTCCTCACAGTATTATGAGGAGATCGGCTTACAGTAACTAAATCGTCCCCTTAACCGTAACTAACCCTATTTAATCATGATGGTAACATTGAGATGACATGTGACAAAACTACCTAGGTTGGTCAACATGAGTGTTAACAGCCTAAGTCGTCAACCAATCATCTATAGCACAGAGTCATACAGCTAGATTACTGAACTGAGGTGTCGCTTTTCCCCTTTTTAAAATTGGAGACTAGGAACGTTTCCCACTTTTCTTCTTTCCACCTCTTTTTTTTTTTCGTTTTTCTTGTCATTTGTTTTCGGAGGGGGGCGGGACAGGGGTGGGTGGGGTGATGAGGTGGCTGTGGAGTGATTAACGATGCAAGGTATCGATTTTGATCAACGGCGATGCTCTGTTATAACATAAACTTTCTAAAATGATTGGCTTCATAAATTTTTCCTGACAGGACTACAAAAGGTATCCACTCTATCATCTGTGGTAAGTAAGTGATGTATCGATTTAGTACTTATTGTTACCTCTGGAGGCAAGACAGAGGGTGTTGTGATCAAAAGGCGACAAAAGAGAGTTGAGGTACTGCAGTTAAGAATGGCGTAGACCGCAAACTGTAGAATTGCAGTTAACCAATTAGAATGTGCGTGCTTGAGCGTGTAAGTGCGACACTAAGATACGCTTCGTGATATGTGCAATGAGTACAACGACATTAAGATTATACCAGGCTGGCATCATCGTTACCAGGGAGTTACAATTTGGAGTGACAGCTCCCTGATCGTAAATTTGGTGTATATTGAAAAGAAGGCGGAGGTCTGAAATGGTCAGTCGACTTGGTGAATATAAAACTACGGTGATTTGAGGGGGGGGGGGATGGGGGGTTGGGGTAGGAAGTCAAAACTGGCTCCTCGTGCTGGACAAAAAGCTTCGTGACTGTATAATTGTTTTAATGTGGTTACTTGACGTTTACCTTATGACGCAAAGCCTGGTGCAGTTTGCAGTTTATACGATCCCATCGTTTCTTTTAAATTAAGGGAATGGCGTTTAGGGGGGCATGTATTGTGTGGGTTAATTGAGCCAGTAACAGATAAATAGATTTTTTAATAATGCAGATGGTAAAATCAACAACCAGTTGTGTAGGAGCCAAAAGGACTCGAGAAGAACATGCAATAGAGCATAACATGTTTGTAGATAGCCATGTTGAGCAATACCCCTACATCAGTGTATAAAGCACAGCGGAAAGTGAAAGGATTGTAATCCAGGTATGTTAGCAAAAAATTTCATGTTTATGTATTCTTTTTTTTTTAATTGCTCATATTCGCCCTTTATTAACTTTGTGTGAGATACATGTAATTGATACGGTGTTTACGTTTTGCACAATAGTACCACTGGTGAGAAACTTTAAAACTATATCATCACCTGCTCACAGCTCATCTGAATTAACCGGCGTAATCTGGGTGGATGATGGTTTCTGTAACACTGCAGTTTGCAGAACTTCAACGGGTTCGGTGTGCTCGTGTCACTGAGCTATCCGACGAGCATAACTATATCATTTGCAACACAAACACGAACATAAATGTTCAACTATGCACAAAGAAATGTCAGTAATGGCACCACTTTTTCCGAATGCTAGACAAATGTTTGTTACAATTTGTGATTTCGTGTACAAAAACTAACATCTCAGTTCGCAATCGCGCTTACTCTCTCTATTTCTCTTTTCGTAAACAAAATTATTGGTCTTTCTGAAACAAATTTTTTTTTAATTTTTAAAAGTTAGTTGACAAGAGATATACCATTAATGCCAACATGATTAACTTAGCATTCATAATCGGTGGTTTTTGTCTCACCGAAAAAGATATAGAAAGCATATAAGCAGCGGACATGGTACATTACCTGTCCATTCATCACGGTCCGCATTGACTACTGTGTAATAAGGCCCAGACAACTACTTTTGCATCAAACCTGTTTTTCATGCACAGTGTCACAATTCGTGGATTGTTACACTCACAAAAACGTAAAGTAAAATAAGAACTCCATAACTTTTTGGTAAAATTTTACACACAGTTAATGTAAGTCTTACATTACGATATAACAATTTTACTAAAATGTAGTAAAATTTACCAAAATGATGTAGAATTTGCAAATACTTACATTAATTTTACGTAAAATTTATGGAGTTCTTATTTTACAAAATTAGGTAAATAATTCTGTGAGTGTATATCTCTCTCGCAAATAATGAATAAAACGAACGCTTTGTAATCCGTAGTCTAGTTTGATAGAGTTTTTGAAAGTTTCAGTTCAAATTATAAACTTTCAAAATATTAGCTCGACGTCAGCTTTAGTTTACTTCGTCGATTCATTTGACACATTTCTCCAAGTTGTCAGAAAGATACGGAGAAGTTGAATGTGATTGATCTTATTAACTTTCTTGTGACTTGGGTCTCTAACAATTTTTCTGCAAACGTCACTGGTCGCTGGTCACTGGTCACTCATTGTACGTACTCGTGTTTAGGTGCAGGGTAATAATATTACGACAGCAAATTGACATGTGCACACAAAGTCTACCGTTATGTGTCATTACTACTTGCAAAGAGTGATCACAAAACTAGTGACGTTTCAGTGCAGAAGGTCACCAATGAGAGACTGACGTCGAATTATATATGATGTAATATGTAAATGAAAAAACAAGACTATCAAGCATCTTTAAAGAACTTTATTTTATACCATGTCCCAAGATTCTGGCCAGAGACGGACTTAAACAGAGATAATTTTGATGAAATCTTGGTGAAACAACAGATCGACGAATATTAGATACGAAATGTTACCTGCCTGGAAAGTTAACATGATCTACAAAATCATTATATTTTAGATATGGTTTGAGCTGCCTATATAATTTTAGTCAACGATGTCAAGGTAGGATATAGGCACCGCACTGACTGTGAATATTAATGAGTTACGTTTGAAGGGCAGATTACATGTAATCAGTATCATCTTTCATACTTACAAGAAGTTTAGAGAAATGAAGATAGCATAGTACCACAAAAGTTGCTTCGATAAGTATTCGTTCGAGGCTGGTTGTGTGTTTGATGGGAAATTGGGCAGGGGGGGGGGGGGGGGGATAGGTACGGTAGCGTGATTAAGAGATCGTCTGGCCATTCTGAAAGGTTCAAGGTCACGATATGAATATTTATAAGCCACAAATGTCTACAGGCCAATCATGTGTCAAGTATACATCACGTGATGGGCAAATCATATCAGTAGAATCATACAGCTGTTATAAGAATATATCATATCGACGCCGCAATAAAGATGACAAGTTAAGTGTATAAGTCAATGAAGACATGAGATAATCGGATGTAAAAAAATTTCACTTTCAAAACCTTAAGAGGACAATACTCATTAAATTTCTTGCTTTCTTTGATTTCCAATAACCATTTAGTTTTTAGGGTACAGTGTGTGTTATATCCAATATAGAAATTGTGGGAAATTGTCGTTGCTACGTATATGGCGTAACGTTTTCAGGTACTTATGCAATGCTATATACTATTCATGTGCTACATCACTACATTGATCTAAAGGCGCACAGCGCAAAGAGAGTTCATCAAAGGACTGCCATCACGTGGTGCATGACAGCAGACATGTTGCCATTTTGTAATTTAGGCAACTTGATACAAATAATTGAAGGAATTTCGGTGAATAAAATTTGAGGCATTTCTGGAGGTAAATCATATTGACGAAGGCATCTGCATGAATATTAAGGGAAGTTACAGAAAGCGCTGGTGTGGAACTTGCAGGTCCTTGTGATAATAATATTGTGCTGCCCATCTTTCCAAATCAACTTTTATTGCCTTTTCAGATTTCGTCATTTGTTGCTATGGTAACAAGGCACACATGGCATTGTACTTACAGTCTCCTTTGAATATCAGTCTGACTGAAACATCGTTCTTTGGTGTGGCTAGCCTAGGAGCGGCCCAGTGTCTCAGAGATCACGGAAGCCAAATATTAGAACTGGTCCACTGTTACGGAGGCATCTCGTCCAGCGCCATTGTGGCTGCAGTCTTACTGACGTCACCAGACAAGACACAGGTACATATGAATAGTCATATCATGGCGTAACCACCCCCATTTGTCTTAAGGCCCACGATTATTTGTCTTAAGGTGGGTCATCAATGTTAGGGTGTCTTTGGACAAGGGCAACACCTAACCTTGGACCCAATTAACCGTCCACCATTAGTTCAGGTGTGCAGTCTCTATCGACGTAAAATGGTACGATTATTGTAAAGAAAATGGCAATGACTGTTCATTTTAGTCATTTGGCCTTTCAAGCCTTGTAACTGAGCATGGGTCCAGAAACCCTACAGGACCATAGTCAAGGGGGCCTCCTCTAGGAAAAATTTCTTCCAGCCTACATATTTTGGGGTGAAAAACTATTAAGATTATGTAACGTATGGATCCTAACCCTTTCTACACCCCCTCCCTCTCCTTGAGAATCTGATCTAGTTATAAGGGCCTGCTTTGGTCACCCCGAAGGTGAAAATTTCAGGCCTGCATTTTCTTGTGGCTAATTTTTTTTTCTTACCAGGAATTTTATCATGACCGCCGCCGGCAATCAAACATATTGACGTTGTGTTAGTTTCCCAAAAAAGTGTCTTTTAGAGAATAATTTACGATAATTTATAGAATACATTAGTAATAAATCACACTTCCCCGGTTTACGGGACTGGAATATCAAACTATTTTCTCTTTTTCTGTTTTCAAACTGTTATACATCAATAACGTTAACTATCCATAATATCTGTAAACTTCTTTTCACGTTTTTCACGCAGGAGTATCTTAAAAAGGTTTATAAACTTGTCGATGAGATCTCACCGTTACAGTATGGGGCAGTCACTCCTGGATACGATCTTATAGAGAGCGTGCGCGTAATTCTCGATGAAGTGTTATGCGAGGACGCACACCAAATCGCATCCGGAAGACTGCACATAAAGGTTACTGAGCTACTAGTCGTGGATAAATACATCCCCGTATCTCTCCATCACGTAGACCAGGGATCGAGTTCATGCAAACAGACTAAAGGACCGAGATATTTCGAAGTTGGGGACAGATGCTGGCAGCTTGGTGAAGAGATGGAAATTTCGAATTTTCAGAGTAGAGAAGAACTTATCGAAGTAAGTTTCAACTGAAGCCCGGATCACACATGCGCGATTCATAAACACGCGCTTCAGGTTCCAATTAAAATCGTTTAACTTCAATTGCCGTTTGCATTAAAACATGAAAAATATCAACTAGACAATTCGATTTACTTATTTAAGACCACCAGAATTGAAAGAAATCGCCAAGCTATGGTCTTCTCCGAGCACCTTTTATGATCAACTCAAAGTGCACCAGTGTAGATCGAAGTTGAATCACATGTTGAATCGCATGTTGAATTTCTCTTTGAATAGCGAAAATGTGACCCGGCCTTAAGAGACAGAATGACTTTGTGGTGATAAATTGGCCTGAAGTATGAAGGAATTTTTTTTACATTTATGTCTCTTCACAAACATGTATAATTAGGCGTAAGGAAAAATGTCACAAAAACTATGCGGAGTAGCAAAGCAATCAGATGATACTGGTTTGCTTTTCAGTAGTTTGACCTTGAACGAGTGAGAAAAAAAGAGCAAGAGAAATTAAACTAATTGTAACTTTGGATGCAACTTAAACAGTATCGTGTGGTGTGCGTAGTCTGTCCGAAACCTTTGAACACTTTTACCCCTGTCCCCCCTTTCTCTTTTTAAAAAACATCCATCGTTACATTTCGTGATTCTGATCCTCTCGGGTTATACTGTCACATTATGACGCAGAGTAAATCAATGGTAAATGGGATGGCTTGTGGTTGAAATTTCACACAAAGAAAAAAAAAACATACACCGAATTGGAGAGAGGAGCTATTACAGATTTAATGACGTAAATGGATGCATCACGTGACCACTTGAGAATGGTGGTATGTTAGTGTCCGTGAAGTTCTGAAATTTCATGATGAAAATTAACAAAACTCGCTGTCAGTGGTTCATCTAAGGGATTATGAGTGATTTCTCTATAATGTTCTGTCGGTCTTAGGTGTTAATGCTGTCAATTCTGGAGGAGGAGTCCCGTGTCTGTGTGTGTGTGTGTGGGGGGGGGGGGGGGGGAGTTCTCCCACTCCCCTTGATGTTTATGTTTTTGTCAGTGCAGATGGAATTTGCTGAGATGGCAAATGTTGCATGTTTGCATTTTGAAAAAGATTTTTGATTCAAATATCGTATATTTTTAAGTTTTCTACATTTTTACTCAGTTGAATGTGTAGTTTTTCTTAACCATCCTGTAAATTTTGTGCCTGCCGACGGTAGGCTGGAGATTGCTTTTCATGCCGGTTGGTAAGCGTTTTTGCCGGTTACTTTTCGAGCGGCCTTCGCCGACAAGCGTTGCTATAGAAACCTGGTCACTTATAATAAGAGATGAACTTTTCGAGGTTTAAAAACATTAATGTAAAGCCAGAGAACATCATTTGTTCATATTCGAATATAAAAGTTCAAACTGGATGCCTTCTAACGTTGTAGACCTAGTAGGAATTATTACGTCTTAATCTCTATACAGGCACTACTTGGGGCGATATACGTGCCCTGGTTTGCGAGTTGGCGCTCTCCAAAATTTGAAGGAAAGGTAAGAAATGAGTAAAATTTTTGACCTAATCATTACGTCATACTACCGGTAAGACTTAATATCATTTGCTTCTATCGTACATATACATATGTAGTTTAAGTTGTAATAATTCTAACTTTTACAAACTGGGACTGGTGTATGTTCTTGCGAGTGCTGTCAAGAACTCATTTCAACTTATGTACTGTTCCTGATATGGAAATACTACAGCTCTTTAGGTCTGTGAATTGAGCACGTTAAATTACGACAAATGGGTGTAGAAAAGTTTGTAACCAACACCGAAGCTTTTATTAGCCAGTGTCGCACAAAGTAAAACTCCGCCAATTACAAAAAAAAAAAATCCCTTCATCGCAATGGAATTCATGCACATTCGTATTCGCTCCCTAGTCTTCAATTTAAGGATGAACTTATTAACATGTGTAGGACTGTTGTCCATCCAGGGAGGAGTTATCCAGGGAGGTGTTATTAGAGCTCTAATAACACCTCCCTGGTCCATCACTGAAGTTAATTTATTACCCCCCCCCCCCCCCCCACACACACACACACACCAAAAACAAACCGATCGACACAATATTTTACCAGCCTGTATGAGAGACAATACACGTCACGTAGAACAGGAACCCGTTATATTAATATCTGTTCACAGGCCTAATGTTTGCACACAAAATGAAAGGAAACTATCCCCTCTGAATGCAACGGTTTGTGTCTGTGTGTGTGTGTGTATGTTTCATTGTTTCAGTGTATGCTTTGTATCCAGCGATATCCTACCGATATCCGGCATATGTTTTTCTCTTTCCTGTCATTGTGTAGGCCCACGTTTACACATGTTGTCCTTTATACATAATTATTTCAATATTCAACTATAAAACGTAACATGGTACGGTAGCTATACTTACTGGTGATCAAAGGCTGGCATAGCATATCATCTCCATTTATGTAAACGAGGTACACGATGCAAAGTATATTACACAAAGTGCAATTTCTCCAAATAGTTTGACAGTATATAGATAGTAGGCCTATGACAATTGCAATTGCTGTATTTATTAAACATACTTGCGTCGATAATTAGAAGGTACTTCAGTTTTTCGAGAGATTTCTTAGCGCTAAAAGCTTTTTGTCTTCAATCCTTGCACTGATCAACAACAGCTCCTTTGTTTATTTCTCTCAAATTGGTTATTTTTTTTTTTGGTAACAGAGCGATCGTTTTTCAAATTTCTTATTAAATTGTACACAGTCTAGAGTATTTTTACACATTACAAATGAAATCTCGGATTATTTGCTTGGACATGTGCGGGAAAGATTTTTTGTCTAAAAGAGTTAACAAAGTGCAGAAATAACCATAAGATGACTGAAGTAGGCTAAAATTGTTCCATCCAAGCACTCATAATAAGTTTAACTTCATCTCATGTATTTTGTTCTTCAGAACATCTGATGATAAATGAAAAAAAAAAAAAAATAGACAAGAGTAGAAATACGATCGATATCAAGATCTTATCAAGGAACCACCCTTAAAAAAGCCAGGGAGGATTTAACTGGTAGAGTGCTCCCCTGAGAGTCATAAAAGAGAAACAGAGAAAGGAAATCAAAAGAAAAAAGAAAAAAAAAAGACGCGAAAAAGAATTTAACCATTCTTTAAAATACCATCCATAGGTTGTGCCCGAAAGTCTTCCCTCATATCCCTTCCCACTCTTGACTCAATTATATTTTACCATTTATGTCACGATAGTTCATCGGGGATGCAACGTTGTCAAGGCGTGAGAGCTTCCCGGTCGAAACGAAGTTCAACTTTCCAGAGGGATACTTGGTGAAGTTGTCTCCTGGGCCTAAGGGACACGTGACCATGAGAGACAAGTTAGCTGTCGGCTGGATCGATACGACTGGACAGAGATTTGATATACGCTCCTTGCATATGTTTCGTGTCGGTAATGGCCTTTTCCCTCCTCCTAAGGACTTCTTACAGACTTACCTCGCAGAGGGATATGAGGATGCTACCAGATTCTTAAAATTTTACCACGCATACGAAGAGAATGACAACGGCCTCTACAAACCGAGACAAAGAGAATACGCCAATATTCATGGTATCAATGACCTAAAATGAAAACAGGATCATTGCCTCTGGTCTGCCATACAATTTCCTTCTATCTAAATTAGGGAGTCATTCTTAATTGTCAGTTGTCTTCAACCTAACATTTTGACAATGTCATGATGTAAACGGGATGTCACTGTGACTGGAAAGTCTGGGCCCTATTCCACAAAAAGTTGAGAATGACTGACCGGCGCACACCAAAAACTACATTCATCTTTCTCAATCCATATGTTTCTCCATACGGAAGCTGAGATGTCAGCATGTGAATGCTGAGATAAGTTTTATCAATACGAGTTCTACTATTACAACTATAGAAATAGATAACCCAGAAATGACGTCATGAAAAATAAGTTCAAACTCTGTATGGCAAAAGCCGTTCTCGTTAAGCCGCTCAATACAAATGCAACCGAAATTTTGGGTAATATTAACTCGGAGGAGCTAAACCTTGTAAACGATGAGACGCAGTTTACCCTAAGTATTATCACATTATCCGAAAAATCAAACGGATGCATTTCTTTTGTTTTTGTTTCTTCCCCAAAGATGAAGTTAAACATCGAAGGAACAAATTCTCGGGCCGTATAAGTGTATTCTGTATGGCACAAAGGTTGAAGGCAGCAGCTGTTTTGCCTCACAGAGTAACAACTGCGTCTATTATCGTTCGGCCTCGCATTTTGTTTCGCGTGTGACTAGTTAGCCTGGCGTCATTCCTGTTTATCTATTTCTATGGTTATAACGTGATTATGAGCTGTGCCCTTAATGATATTATATTATATGTGGTAACATTTCCATCAATATGCCCTTTAAACGCCCCTACGTCTAAAATAAATTGGCGATATTAATTTTACAATTTTAACTTGGATTTTGATCTCAGTACGACGATAATCATTAAAGATATATATCTTTGACTGAACAGTAAAACTATAAATTGACTTCAGACTTCTTGTTGTTACGTAACAAAGTATACCGGATTTGTTTCCCCTTGAAGTGAATCTCTTGCACTCACCCAGGGAGAACGACTGATGTTGCAATAGCATGGATGGTCAATTGTGACAAACATATCACGCTCCGTTGCCATATGTGTATTTTAAGGAATTTTGCTTGGGATTCGATGTAACCTAATAATATAAGTATGTAATGAATGTCTCAGCTATTACATAATTTTCTGAAGGTGATTTTGGCATATTGTTAGGTAATAAAAGAAGAAGAGGTTAAGCAAGACAGATGGGGAAGTCCCCATTGCGGTTGTATTTCACCGAATGTGCGGACGACATACCCTGTTTTGCTTGTTTGCCTCTATCTTTCTTTTATTTCAGGTATGTACAAACACCACAGTGATATTAACTGCGTGATACCATATAGTGACTGCCACACACCAGTAGTATTGAATTAATTCGAGAAGGTGCTGGATAGATCGAGTAAAATGTCTTCAGCACATTTGTTTTTGTTCGTTTCTTTTATTTACTCTACTTTTTTTTTACATTTTTACATTGTTAATGAAAGCAAAAAAAATATAGAATATAAAAGTAAAAATATGTATGTAGAACCTCAGTGAAAATGAAAGGTTTATACAAAAGCAGATCCATGATGCAAACAATTCAAATCAGCTTTCGGTCAACATTAAAAGCAAGCAAAAAAGCTCCAGAAGATGATGAAGATGAAATTACTTCGGATGATCAATAAACTGTTAAGCACAAAATGTGAACATCATAAAGATTAAAAAATCAAGCACGGACGTCCGTTACCTCATAGTGACGTCATAGTGATGAACCAGTTAGTTGAATTATTGATCAAAGGATTTGCACAGTCTGTGGTAAAATGCATTATTGGAAATCTGGTGTTGAATACCAGACAACATACTAATTGAAAATGTTTTTTCTTTATGGCCTAAACCAGACGTTACTGCAAACATTAAGATATACCGGTAGTTGACTTAACGGAGGATATGTATCAGGAGGATATGTATCAGGAGGATATGTAGTAGGAGGATATGTAGCAGGAGGATATGTAGCAGGAGGATATGTAGTGGGAGGATATGTAGTTGGAGGATATGTAGTAGGAGGATATGTAGTAGGAGGATATGTAGTAGGAGGATATGTAGCAAGAGGATATGTAGTAGGAGGATATGTATCAAGAGGATATGTAGTAGGAGGATATGTAGCAGGAGGATATGTAGCAGGAGGATATGTAGTAGGAGGATATGTAGTAGGAGGATATGTAGTAGGAGGATATGTAGTAGGAGGATATGTAGTAGGAGGATATGTAGTAGGAGGATATGTAGTAGGAGGATATGTAGTTGTGACAAACATTTTTCATAACTTTTTGCCCGTCATTTCTCCAAATCGGTGGATAAGTAAACATAATAGTCGTGACACTTACTTCCACCAAATTTTAAAGGCAGTAAGTCATCAGCTTTCGGAAAGCAAAATTCTGAACTGGTTCTAAGTTACAGCAGCACTCTTTGACTGAGAGCTAATTCGAAAGATACAGAGCAGCTCATATTACACAGTGTACATTGGGATCCATTATTTTGATTTCACATGTGGAGGAATTTTAGAGAGGCCGAGGGACTACACGTAAGTGGTTGTGAGAATAGAAACTTTCTGGTGTGACAGTTTTGTCTTAAGCTGGAGTTATGAATAAGATATAGAGTTTACAGTTGATGTAGGTTTACAGTTCACCTGCAGTAAAAAAAAAAAAAAAAATCCCTGTTACTTACGAGCAAATTGCCACTACATCTAACGACAAACATGGTGAAAAGAATAAATGTTATTCAAAAAGCCTTTTTTAAATCAAGAATTTGTACAAAATACCAGCAACTGCGATGACCAAGATTGAAGCTTGACTGGTGTATTTCGTGCCATTGCATTTGTTCGAATCACAGCACGTTGTGCAAAGTATATCGTCCTGTTCGTCACATTTGTTCAACAACTGGCCCACACAATCAAGTTGAGTGCCGCATCTTCGATTCACGGCTGTGTTGAAGATAAAAAAGCAAAGTGAAATAAATTAATATCATTCTAAAAAAAGGTCAAAAATTATATGATCCGGAGATTTTTAACACATACAGCTACGAATATCAATCGATAATAAAATTAGTCACCGAAGTTCACTATACTTTGTACCATCGTGTTTGATTACAGAGATTTGAATAATCTGAAATCGAGTTTGGGTATAAGAATTTTAAATTTGAGTGTTTCAAAAGTATACATCCTCGGAGTTACGACAAATTTTCGAAGCATCTCAGAATTATTGGAGCAACCTTATCACTTCTCTATCAAACAGTGTTCTTACTATTTATTGTCATTCTACGTGTCTACCCTCACTTACTTCCTAAGTGGTTAAATTCCTTGATGCAAACGGGAGTCGTGAACAAGGCTGGGGTGCAAGTTTCGACGTGAGTTCCCGTTAAATCATGGATGAAGTTAGGCTGACAATCTGTACAGTCGAAATACTCCAAAGAAAAAGCTGAGGATGGCAAAGTCAAATAATGGAAATAAATAAAAATGTCAAAAAAAAAAAAGAATATATGATCGTCAGTCTCAGGGAGGGAGGGAGGGGGAACTTTTGACCTAAACTCATCTGAAACTCTCTCGTATCAGTAACTCATGCGGAGGGGAGGGGGCGTATTGGGGACTGGGGCAACAGGTTAATTCAGTAATGACTCCGTCTAGCGGAGCGAAACCATCGGTTGATACGATAAAGAGCCATCCTTAATTTCGTTCTAAAAAGAGTTTCTGTGATTTTTCACTCTAACGGTTTCAGGGAGCCCGACGTACAAATGACCTGCGTATAAATACAGCGATATCATTCGGTGTTCACGCATGTCATTATGGATACGCTCTTGCAGAAGAAGCCTTAAGTAAGCACGAAGTATGCTCTCTAAATTCCAAACAAGGAATTTACGGATGACTCCAAGTTAAGACTATTTACTGATTCTACAAGAGTGAGAATTACTCTTATTTTCGGTTGGAGATTTTCACTAGAGTCATCACTAATTTCAATCTGAAAGACTGATTTGTTACTTTTGTCTGCCTTACCAGAAAATCTTTAGCTATGCAAATCATTGAGGACCTTTATCGTAATGGTGTATTTAAAGTAACATTGTTTTATTTTAATTGATGGTTTTTATTTTACTTCTGGCTGCTCAGGACATATAGATGATAGATTCACGGGATTACATTACGAAAGCCTATATGGCACTTATTTAATTGATATAGGTTATTTTGTGACAAGTTTGAAGAAAGAAGCAACGATTGCATGTTGATACTCCTAATTAGCTTTATTGCTCATATAACTTGTCCTACAGTTACACTGAAAAAGTTAAAAATTGTAGATTTTTTTTCAACTTCAAACATGGATTGCATGTCGTTTAATACCTTATGGCAAAAAGTATCTGGTCGCAGATTTGCAGTGATTTTGATACCCAATTACCCTATCATTGTTGTTTCAATTGGGTGTCTGATCTTCAGAATCTCTTGGTTTTAACATTTTACCATCAAATTATGAGTAATACTCAACGTGTGTGTCAAGATGCCGTAAAGTTTGTAAACCAGCTCAATGAGTCTCTTTAATTTCACACGTCAAATATATCTGTTTATACTTACAATTGATCTTTACGTCCCACGAGTAAAACTAATAAAAAAATAATGAAGGACAAATAGAACCCTTTTCTCACGAACAAGACCGTTATGATTTATATTGTAGTGTAAGAATTGTAAAATCAGTAGCAACTCACAGGTAAACTTTTTCTCACTCCATTGCTTTGGGTCGTCTTTTGCGCTATAGAGTGCAATGACCTTATGACAAATTAACATGATAATGCTCCTTTACATATATTTTTGTATATAATTAGCGTATTCATTAATACTTCAATGAAAGACCTGTGAGCACTCCTAGCTCAGCAAATTGCTCAGTCTCACGTCAACAAATCTTGCGGAAAACGAACGTCTTTTAGGTATATTATTCTGCGGGATAGGACTTAAAAATATATGACTATTTTTTTCCTAATCTGTAGAATCTAGTTCTAGCCTTATTAGTGTTACGACTGTAATGCTTGCTAGCATCGGGAGCGGAAAGGGTGGGGGGGGGGTCTAGGAATCTAAGGGGATAGTCGCTTACTTCCCTTTGATGATACGAGTTTTTTTCTTACTTTGACCTAAATTTTGCAACTCCACATATTTTCAAAAAATTTCAGTCACTTTCCTTGGAATTTCATGCTCATTAAATTGAAAGAAAATTCGCGTTTATTTCGCATCCGTTCGAATTTACATTATGAAAAATCCAACGATGAAAAAACTTATGGCATATGCAGGGCACTACAAAACGGTTAACCGTATCAAAACTACCGACAAAAGCAACCAAATACAAAACAAAGTGAGATGGATAATACGGAAAAGTACAAGAAAAAGAAAAGAAAAATGGAGATACTGGAAATTTTAAATTGAGATAATGCGAATATTTACTGTTATACTTACGGACTAAGCAATTTTTTAGACTTTTTTCTTATGGCGCGAGGACATTAAATTGATTTAGACTACTTCAAGAGTATTACTACTTTACGTGATAATGCTTATAATAATTAATAGCTAATTAATAACTAATAATAATTAGCAATCCTACGTCAACTGTTATGTCCAAAATTGTCAAAATGGTTCAATTTTTAACCCTTGCTTGCACCGCTGTCTCTGGGCATACTAAGTGGCACTGATGTAAAAAGTGTATAGCTACGAATTTAAAAGATAAGAAAGTAGCAAAGAGACACAAACACAAATTGAATAGTTAACCCTACTCATCCGTTAATGTTTACATGTATGTAACACAACTACACGTGAGAATTCTACCGGTTAGACCATTGGTTATCAGTATGTGAAGGTAAGTTCATAGATTTGGGCAATTTAGTAATTCAAAACCATTCAAGGTGCATCTTAAAGTATTGCATTGAATGGATTCAAACAGACTAAAGCTATGTTTAACCTTGGAAAATTTTAGATCTTAGATCTTGCGCATGGGCCTTGTACAAATTGGAATTCCTCTTCTTCCTAAAAAAAAAATAATTAACCCTATACCCATGATCAGTCTTTTCTTTTCTCCGTAGGTACTTATGCCCAGGAGCCTATGATAGATTATGTGTACCACCAATAGAATGTAATTTTGGCCTCACTTCTGGAGGTGGGGGGGGGGGGGGTCCGTGGGGTGTGAAGGTAGTCGGGAGGAAGTGAAAGGATGTAAATGCATGTAACTGCCTGGAGGTTATCTTGCTGCTCAAAATATTTGAGGCCATGTATTCCATAGGTAGGTAAAACCTCTAACACAAAACTTAAATCTTCTCAATTCTATTTGAACGAAGAGTTTACACTTACCAGTAGTAGTAAGCACAACGACCACTGCAACGAATAGGTTGGCCTTCATGTTGGGGTGCAAGAGTTGGAGGGCCGGTTTAGTGACTGTTTATGGCTGCACTTTCGAACGCAGTGAATGGATGAATTCTCACAGAGGTGAACATTTATATGAGGTTGATACAGGAAATATATGAACGCCAGATCCTCGGTTATGACCGATACGGCACAAAATGCTAATTGACTGGAACTTTTCCTGCTCAGCCGCTGTGTAACCGAAAACCCTGATAATTCTTTTGATCGACAATGCCTTAAAATCCCGAGTTACATGACACAAACTGTAAGTTTCACTGGGTGGAAACATAAAAGTAGCATAATCCCTTTCTTCGTATGTGATTAGGCAGAGTCCCGAGTTATCTAGGGTGTGGTCAAACCACGTTCTACTGATTCGGATTGGTCGAGAGGGAACAACTCGCAACTGGATAGGTCCCACTTCAATAAGAGAACTGACCACGTATGTGCGAATTGCGTAAGTATAAATCATGATGTTTAACCTGGCCAAAGTTAACAGGAAGTCCCACAAATTCCTAGAATTGCATTGTAAATGTCACCAGGCCATTAACGGACTATTTATGGACAATAGACTATCGATTAAAATAGATAATGGGCAAACGAGGAAAAGACTAAAAAAAAAAAATTAATTTGGTGCAAAATTATGTTAATATTGGAAAAGAATTTAATTGTTCCTGGATATTTTTTATTAATGGTTTGGGTAGGTTATCTTTTGTTTTAGGTCTATATCTTGATGGCAGTTTATGAGGTTTTTTTGGTCCCTCCCTTTGCCTTTTAATACTACAAATAGTTAAACCCGAATGATTTCATTGAACAAGAAGTAAAGCCAAAACTCTGTCAGGCAAAGAAGGTGTCATGAAACCGTCTCACACAAATCCAACCAAAATTTTTTAGGATATATTCGCAAACAGCGTTGGAACGCAGTTTCCCTGAATATTTCCAGGTTAACTCAATAACTCAAAACATTTACTTCTGTTCCCCTCCCCCCCCCCCCCCCCCCAGAGACGTGGTCAGATGTTATGGACGAATCAACTCGAAATCGATTTTTCCTGGCATGGTCTGCAAATCTTTGATATATTTCTAACACGCAAACACGGAAAAGTAGATGCGCCGGCCTCAGAGAAATGAATAATCAACGGAATGCAATGAATATTCAACGGGAATCATCATGGACATACTATCACAATGCTACTATGTCACATGGTAAATATGACTTCGCTAACTTCACACTAGGCAAAATGATATTGAGAATTTCCTTTTTTTTTTCTTTTTGAAAATGTTTAATCCTCCACGTCCGAATGCAAAGTTGCATTGTTTTGTAGAACGATGAAAGGGTGTTAAGGGAATGCACATTTGCATTTTCCCTTAACACCATAAAATCACACTTAGCAATATTTTGCAAATAAATTACTGCCATTGGGAGGGGTTATTTATAATTTCCATACTATTGTCAGTGAGATATTGTTTTAGTTCGGAGTTGATTAAAAGATGCTTTTTTTGTCGTTAGGGGTATCATATTGTGTGAACTGTATCAGTGACAAGAAATTTAAAAGACAACAAGTTGAAACCACTTCTCTCAGTAGATGAGTTGCTCCTATTGTTCTTTTTTAATCATCCTCTTTAATACCTGCCCCTTACCCCTCTTCCAACAGACATCCACAAACATCACCATCATTGTCGATGAACCACGAGCAAAAAAAAAAATGCATAAGAAGCGCATGTTGTTATCCAACCTGCGTTTTTATTTGTGCATGCTATAGTTGATATTGCCGGGCAAGACGAGCAGTTATAATTCACATCATGTACATAGTTATGTTTAAATGAGGATAGTATAGCTGTAATATACATCTTTCATACATCATTCCTTATTGTATAACCGTGGCAAAAACTACCTGCTAAATGGTAAATGGTGAGTGGTAAATTCAGCCAGAAAGTGACCAATGGATAGAAAAACTACTATTTCATAATTTTTCTTAAGTTGACCTCCCACACATAATACTTATTAGTATGCGTTTTATGCTTCTCCCTACAGCTTTGCTCATGGTTTTTTTTTGTCAAAGGTTACCAACGTTTATCTGTGGCGTTCAGTGACACATTAATGACCTTTAATGGCACAACATTTTACGATCAACGCTGAGGGGACGCGTAAATCACATACTCATGAATATCATGTGAGGGACGTCGAGGCAAGAAAAAATTCAAACAGTTTTTTGCCATCTACTGGGACACTTCTTGCCACAAATCTCCTAAGGAGATAGGCTTACACCCGATTCGGAAGAAGAAAGTGTAAAAAATATCATGTAATATGTATATCACAACTACTCATCTTCCTTTTAAGCAAATTTCTAAAATTGCGTGTATGGAAGTTGGGTAGAACTTAACAAGGGTACAGAAGAAATTTGATTTAGACATGAAGAGAAGCTCAGGGCCAAGCAAAACGACCGTTGGATTTTACCACTATCGGATCCAGTGATGTCTCCGGGGAGGACGAAAATGGTGGTACAGTGATACCATGGACGGGTCGTTTGGGAGGGTTGCCCCCCCCCCCATGCATGGAAAGAACATTTTCCTATGACAGATTGCCGTCAGATACGACTTGTTGCAAAGAATGTGTGCAATGATGAAGTTAGTTTTATAAACATTTTTGTGGGGGGTAGGGCCATGTTCCCCGTTCCTCCCTTGCTCCCACTGGATCCGCCAGAGGTCAGCATAATGGAAAAGGCAATATTTTTTCAGGTTGATTTACTGTACGTAACAAAAGAAACACAAATGCTATTTATTGCTTATAACGAACTAATATACACAGTAGTACTGACATAACACTCAGGGCTCTTCATCAAGATCATTGAAAACCTCTTATGCATATTTTGTAAATGATGTCTTATGTATTGATACATTGATGAAAAATATACTTAATCCATACTGATCACCAAAGTAATGCATGCAGCGAAACTACACAAATTATACGACTTTGTTTATCAAACGCAATGAGTCATTACCCCATAATGACGTCATTTCGACCAAGCAACTAACATGCACTGGTCTTATATTTCCGTATACATGTTTCGATAATCCAATTAAAAAAAAAAAAAAAAACCGATCTCTAAGATGGCATAAAAAATGAGCAACTATTGATCATAACCTTCACCATATTTATTACTTATCTAATTAAATTTGTCACTGACATTTGACATTGTTTTTAATATGAGATGGTTCGATGGTCTCGCTTGTAATTAATTACGCTTCATATGATATAATTCAATGAGATACACTGTAGGCACATGAATTAAACTTCTCTCGGTCTGTTGTCGGCAAGAGACGGCCATGTTAATTATGTCAAACGTCCTAAAGTTTCAGAATCATACCGTACGTGTTTTCAACTTCAATGACGTTGGTCTATATTGCATACAAATTCGAGCACGGTGGTCGATACGACAATGAGAAAAGTTACGGCGTCGTTCCGGTTAAATGAAGGTAACGATACATCAGATTGCTGCAATAAGAAGTCCACCCTATGATGTCAGGAAGGAAAAAAAAATTACCTCCTCACTTACCTGTCTCCACACAACTAATACCTTCCCATTACTTGGCAGAGACTGTTGGTAACCTTTAACATCGCCTCTCCCTGTACTGTTACCATTGATTGTATACCATGGAGCCATAGAACATTTATTTCGTGATCCAACGCGAGGACCCCTATATTGATCCTTCTTTTCCTATACTTGACAACCGTTGAAAAATACACTCACTGATCTTCATCGAACAGTTAGGCTGTGTTCACGACATCTGTCTGAGGGCTGATGGGTAACCTACTGATAGGACAGCTCTCAGACATGAACGGATCACTCAAGAAGAACTCACCTCAAGAGGTCGACGTCTATCACTATAGGACAAGCCGCTAACTGATTTCAAATTTTCTGTGTTTTTTTTTTTCCTGTTTAGACTAGTGATTTGATAAGCATGGCTTAATTTCAGCGCATGTTTGAACACACTTAATCAGCATTAATAAAAAAAGGGACATAAGACGAAAAATGGCCTAATCTGTACCTTTTTTTTTTTCATTTTCAAAAAAAAAACAAAAAACGATACTTTACACTTATTAAAGCTCATCGAAAGTACAGCTTATCGGTGAGTGAACTCTCGAGATATTTTTCAAATTGTGTTACTTTCATTTTTTTTTTATGGCATGACATGTGTTTACACAAGACAACGACACTAAGTCTCGACGTCTCTATGTATCAGCGACAGTGAAATAGAGACACATTATGCAGATTCGTGACCAGTATTCTCTCTCAAAAGGAGGATTTTTTCACGTGACGTCACTCCTAGACTACTATTAAGTCACACTGTTGGAGGATAACAACAACCACTCGAGAGGCAAGTACATCACCCGTACGTGTATGAACAGTTGCTTTCTTTTTCCCTCAGACGGATTTTGGGTCGCCATGGGCAACGCGTTGTCACTTCAAAACCTGTATACTTTGGTGGAAACTTGGTGGAAACTATGTGCCCTGTCACCCCAATGAAGTACAAAAGAAACAGCCTCGTACGTAGCTTTCGTAGATAGTTTTTCCCAAATGATAAACATGAACTTGACACATTTTTACAAACGGACAGCGGTCACAATTATCATTTTCAGCATTATGCGGTACCTTTTGTGATGTAGTATATGAAATTACAATTGGATACAACTGGAAGTGTAGTTGAATATATTTACAAAGAAAGATAAAGCCGTAGTAAGCTCACACGAAGAAAACGACAAGACTTGTTATGTAAAGGCTAGGCAAATTACTATGTACTACATATAACGGATAAAGCAGTTGTGAGTATTAAAGGGTGACTCTAAAATTGCTTTTTAGAACAAGAATTTGTGCAACATTGCGGCGATGAGAATGACGAAGGCTGACGTTTTGATGTTGGTGGCGCCATTGCATTTGTCGTCGTCACAGCATGTGATGCAGAAAGTATCCATCTCTTCGTTACACTTGTTAAGCAACTCTGCCACACAATCCGCAGTGGTACCACATCGTCGATTCACAACTATTAATATGAACAAATAAAATATGAAAAATAAAATCAAATTATGACTCTTATCGACCCCTACATTGGACGATTTTACACAGTTTGCTTTCATGACGTTGATGATTGTATCTATACAGTGAGATAAAAAAATATGCAAGGTCATGTGGAAACGTTACATTGACACCAAGTAAAACACTGACAAAAATAATCCTGTCTTGAGATTTCATATGGTTTTCACAAATTGATCCTTATTGACCTAATGGTATTCATTGAGTGTAAACTTTTGCACTCAGTACGTTAGATCACTACATCTGCATAACCTATATCAAATCACTAGAAGCTTCCATTTTGAAATATCGTATCCACAACGCTTCTACAAGTTGACACCTGATGACTTTTAATGACCTTTGACACGCACCAAAAGCTTTAGGGTTCTTTTACTCAATGTGAGACACCTACATACTAAGTGTCAGATATGTCCAAGATTCCCCTCTTGAGAGAACGTGTTTACAGGGTTTTCACAATTTGACCGCTGTTGACTTCAAATGAAGTTTGACCTCTACCAAAGACAACGGGATTCTTGTATTCAACGTGGTATACCTACAAATTGCATATGACATCTGTGGAAGCTTCCCTTCTTGTGATAGTGTTTACAAGGTTTTCACAATTTGACTTGTGTTAACGCCAAATGACCTTTGACCTGCACCAAGAACGGTACATCTAAACACTAAATATCAGATCTTTGCAAGTTTACCTTCTTGAGATATAGTGTTTTCAAGGTAAAGGAGTCACAAACATACACACATAAACATACCCACGGCCAGAGAAAAATCAAAATTAATCACTAACACAATATCTAAGGTAGTTTTTATTAATAATTGTGTTTGCTTTACGCCCCCTTTGACAGGAATTGTCCTTCTCTCAGCAACGTACCTCCAGCTGTGTCGAATTCCTTGACGCAACGAGCTTCAGCGAGAGGCAAACTCGGACAACTTGCCACGTCGTTTCCAGTCACAGAGTCGATAAAGTTAGGCTGACAGTCGTTGCAGACGTAGCATTCCAAAGAAGAAGCTAAGGCAAGGTAAAATAAAACCAAGAATAGGTGAGCACAATGTATCTGTGATGTTTTCTTTGATTGGTAAAACAACATATTAGGAAGTGGAAACAAACACAAACTAGGAATAAATAATTACCTGGATCATGACAAAGCAGTATGACCACGTGACCGGAGGACCTTAGCGTTTCCTCGGCGCTTGTTCTGATTAACATTCTTTTGAAAAGGGTGCCAAGTATAACGCTCACGTGATTCAGTTTTCGGTTTACATGGATTACATTTCTTAAGATGTGGTTTCCTTTCATACAAACATGTACTGTAATATCATTGACCAGACTTGTAGTGAGGGTACAAAATCCCGAATGCGAGTACAAGGCCCGAGTAAGAGGACGAGTACAAAGCCATGAGTACGAGTAACTGAGTTTCAAAACCCTCTGAGTACCAGTACGAGTCCAAAGCCAAGAGTTGGAGTAAGGGTACAAGTACATTTGCCGAGTAGACTTTTTAGAGTGGTTTAATAGGCTTGAGTAATATAACAGCAGCAACATACAGTACAATTATGTTTCAGGTAAGTTTAGGACTTCATTGTTTTAATTCAAGACTGACTGTCTTAAACTGTCCCCAAGGTTGATAGAAGAGTTAGTCTGGGGATCTGATGATAACGACTTGCATACCAGAGGTCCCTGGATGAGATCCCTCTGGGTATCTGGTTGCCCAACAAGGGAAGTCCCATTAAACGGAGTCGTCCGTTCTGTTTGATTCAGCTGTCCGTCGGTGGGACAATGTTACTGTACCTCCACCCTTTCAGTCTTTGAAAAGTGGCTAGATTACAGAATAGGGATACACTCACGTCTATGAGATGGGGGGGGGGGGGGGGGCTGTAAGTTATACATGCATGGGGCACACTAAGGGAGTATACAAGGGGTAGGTTTGGGAGCGATCAATACACGCCTACATCATTAACCTCTGAGCACTCAGTCGAAAGAAGAACTAGGCAAATGTCGTTGGTGCCCATAACTCTGGTGTGGGGGTCCTTGATGAGCCAAAGGGTTTCCTGATCCGCAAACGTTAAACTGTTAAGCTGTTTTTCTGTTTGTAAACATATAACAAGTAAACTTTGCTTTTTATAGCTATATATACCACTGTAATCACTACGTTTTGTACAATATGATTTAGTACTTGACTGATTGACGAGGCCGATGAAATCAATTAAAGGAGAAGGAAACCCTGGGAAAATGTTTATCAAAATGAAACAGAAGTGTTTGACAAACAACTTCCCAAAGTTTCATTCAGAAATATTGTTTCCTGTCCAAGTTACACACTTTTGAAAATCAGAGAAGGATGCTGCCATTTTTGCCCAAGTTGAATGTAAACCAACTTGAGTAAGTCGAATAATGATGTCACATAACCACAGATAGAAGGAATTTTTAATGTATTTCTTTGTTTTCTTTACCTAAAATTACTACAAATCCACACACACTCGTACATATTTTGTGTTGAATTTCTGAGGTGTATCATGCAATAATCAATTTATTAATACTCTGATTTGAATCTATGCATGCCTGTCAAAAATATATTGACAGCAAAATATAAAGAAACACAAAAGCTTTTCCAATCACATGTGGTCCAGTGATGTCATCACAATCTTAAAATGGCAGCTCCCTGATTAATTTTTCATGAACATTCAAATTGCAATATCTTGGAAAATAAACAACATATTTGAATGAAATTTGGTGATGGTGTTCACCAAATGTTAGTCCCTCATTTAACTGTGTCAAGTGTCCTGACTTTCCTTCTCCTTTAAATAATACCTGTGGTGTAAATTATGATTAGTTATACTGCCACAAAAAAAAAAAAACGCTTCCTCTTCTTCATTTTCGTCTGACCTTAATAAAAACGTTAACTTCGGGTTTGAAAGTGAATGACCAATTTGGGAAAAAGTCCACTTTCTCCTAAACAAATCACAACTAGCAGTTCTGCTTTAGAGTGAAAACTTGTGATTGCGCTTTAATAGAAGCAATCATCATTGCATGTTGAGGGGTGGTACTTGGATTTAATCATCCAGCAGTCATTTCAAAGGCATTGCCATTATTGCCAAGTAACTTCTCTCAAAAATTATTTGGGTTAACTGTAGTCTGCTACAAAACAGGGTTTACAATATTCAGTGGAGAGGCCAAAACTGGAATTTACTAAGAAAAAGGAGCTATAATTAAGATCGATTCCATCCTGTAAAGAAGACTGAATATACAGGTTTAGTTTTCAGTGAACTTAAGATTGTTTTTTTCTTGGGTTTGTCACCTGAAAAGGTTTTAGCATTGGTCCAAGTAAGCTATTCCAAGACTGGTCAGTTCTTATTATTTCATTTGCTAAGATGCAGTATACAGTAAGCTAGGCATACTCTCCAAACATGTCAGACAGTCCCAAGTCTCTGGTTTTGGAAGCCACACAACCAACAACTAAAAGTAACATCAGCTGACTTTTTGAATTTTGGAGGGTTGTAGGCTCTAAGTTACGGTGCACTAAGGTAGTTTCAAACACTGCAATTCTAGACTACACAAAGGCAAGATGTTTTCTATTTGAAGATGGGGGCTGAATTCCTCAAATGCATAAGAAGATGATACTGTTACACAGTATTTGAATGCCCATAAGCGATTAACACTGTAGTAATTTCTTCAGTTTGTTCAAAGGCAGGTTCCTTTTTAACCTTCTGGTACAAAGGTACTGTTGATTGTAGCAGTACAGTTTCCTTTGTCGAGATATACTGTAGGTACTCTGTGTTCATCAGCACAGGCAGCTCACAACTTCTATTAAATTAGAAAGGATCAGTGAAGACTACAAATAGTAACATCCTGGGCTGAAATTTTTGCACTCATGAATACGAGTACAAGGACTCGAGTACAAGTATGAGAACGAGTACAAAGCCATGAGTACGAGTACTTGATTTTCAATTCCTTTGAATACTGTGCGAGCAGGAATCCAAAGTCATAAGTACCAGTATGAGTACAGAAATGTGTACTTGAGTATGAGTAGAGGACTCGAGCACCACAAGTCTGCCATTGATATTTCTAAAGCATGATAACTTAGAGTCGATGGCTATTGTACTCTGGTTACTAACATCATCTACTTTTTTACACTTACAAATAAGACCGTTATCATTATGACAGAATACAGGATTATATACAGACGCACAGATGCACACACTTGGGTTGGAGAATTCGCAAATACTCAAAAACGTGTTACAATAAATTAAGTTAGGCCCCAAACCGTCTCTGCACTGTCATATAACGTCAGTGAAATGAAATTTTTTTAGATGCCGTGGATAAAAAATAACTGTGGAGGCATTAATGGTTGATATCTATAGAGTTGTGATACAATTACTGTCAAAACTTTACATTTTTGCATATCTAGGCTTACATACACGATGTAAAATGCGTAAAATTAATGGAAATGTTTTCTCCATGAATACAGCAATGCAGTGGGAACAGTACTAGTTAATATATACCATGTTTTCATGCATTGCTGGGTACATGTGCCTGCAATCAAAATGTTTTCACACAGCAATTGTCGATCGATCCTACAGTTCATACTGTAAAATATTGAGTTCCCTTTCGTAACTCTCAGTAGATCTGCAATTAAAGAACAAGGTACTTCCGAAAAAAAACCAGAAAGCCAAAAGGCTTTGTGATTCCTTGCTACATGGTTATATTATAACAAACATAAATTATCCACATGACAAGTATGAGATCAACTACAGTTATGTTTCTTGAAACACCACATTAATAAGCCTTTAACCCAAAATGACCTTTCTTTTTACCTAAAATGACATTTGACTTCCACCAAAAGCAATAGGGATAACCTACTCAATGTGACCAATCCACACACCAAGTATGACATCAGTCACAGTTACCCTTCTGGAGATAATGTGTTCAAAAGGTTTTTACAGTTTGACCACTGGTGACCTCAAATGACATTTGACCTCCACCAAAATCAAAAGGAGTATTCTACTTACTTATATACAATCCACACACCAAGGACGACATCAGTCACAGTCACCCTTCTGGAGATATTGTGTTTACAAGGTTTTTACAGTCTGACCTCTGGTGACCTCAAATTACCTTTGACCTCGACCAAAAACATTAGGGATCTTCTGCTCATTACTAGAAACTCACACACCAAAAAATACATCAGTCATGGTTACCCTTCTGGAGATATTTTGTTTACAAGGTTTTTACAGTTTCGCCTCTAATGACCTAAAATGACATTTAACCTTGACCAAAAACAGTAGGGACCATCTACTCAATATGTCCAACCAGCACACTAAGTATGACATCAGTCACAGTTACCCTTCTGAAGATATTGTGTTTACAAGGTTTTCACATTCTGACCTCTGGTAACCCCAAATGACCTTTGACCTTGACCAAAAACAATAGGGACCTTCTATATCATACAGGCATTCCACATGCCAAGTATGAAATCCCTCAGAGTTACCCTTCTTGAGATATCGTGTTTACAAGCAAAGGCCGGACATACACACACACCCACACACACACACGACATCACCATTGCATAGATTCCCTGCCTGCCTTCGGCAAGGAATAAAAAATAACAAGACGCCTATGAACTAACTTGACAGATGACTCAGTCCTAATGTATTCACTGGAGTATTATAGTATTGTTAAACGAATGACGTCACTGGCATGTCTCCCGGAGAACGGCTCTGTTAGATCTATACGTTGCATGTAGAGTTATTATATTCCGAGCGTGCGTCCGTCTCGCCGCACTCCACCCAAGACCTTGGGAAACGAAAAATCACACCATCGTTAAAAATGTTCACTACTTCTGCTATTTCTACGCGTGACGAAGAAAGAAAGGTACAGGACTAGTGCGGTGGGCAGTTGTTTATTTCACTGAAAAATCAAAGGATTCCTAAATGAAAGAGAATAATTTGTCACTGCAGGCATCTTAAAGGGGCTTACTGGGTTGTGATGATTTTGAAGGGTATAATCACATGATAATACTTACAATTAGCTTAAGGATACAGGTGTCACATCCAATAGTTGTGAAAAACTCTCAAAATTTTTGACCGTTTCTTACAAGTACTGGTTGTGTGCATGTGAATGTAGTACTAACATGAACAGAGTCTGGTCAAGAACGTTCAAAAACCAAACTAAATCATTAATTACTCACTTATTAATGTTCCGTTGTACGTGGAGCATTGGGATCCCCTGAGTCTGACTTTTTGTCGTTTGTTTATGACAGAAACTTGACAGGTATGTAGAAACTAAAAAAATAGTGAATTTCACAAAACAACTCAATGAGCCTATTTTATCGATATTTCATTTATGATTTCAATATCTCGTTCGTACTCAAAGATATATTGCTGTTTAAGTAGAGACTAATATGGTCAAGAAAGATTTTCCAGTTTGAGGCGAATTACTGCAAGACGTCTTTGTTAATTGTTCTTTGAAATTAAAACTGTTTATTAAACCTTAAAATTTGACGTCGGTCAAAATTTAGATTTATATTGTAGATTTACTTCAAAATAGATCGTAAATTAACGTCACGTTCTTTATACCACATGTTATGTATATGTGTCAGTCGAGATTATAAAAACATAATATAATTAAATGTCGTGCCACTCAATTTACCACTTTGAAATCGATATTATTTTAAAAATGCACATTTCCCAAACGGTGCAAGCCTGTCGAGATATGGTTGTCACCGATGAAGAAACGAAAATTTCTCCTTTTTATTTAATCAAATATCTACAGGATTTTCTTCAAGTGGACAATCCAAACGGTCACCAGCTGCGTCTTCAGGAGAAGACTAGAAAAGCATTGAAAGCATTAGGGCACAGGACAAGGTATGGTACAAAAATGAATAAACAAATGCTTCACTTTGACTCTAATTTTGAATGATTCTCACCGAACGTCAACAATTGGAATCATGGGAATGCGGACAGAGTCAGACGGAAAATGATTTCTTCCCCCCCAAAAAAAAAAAAACAAAAAAAGAGAGAAAGCCAGATGCGAACGATATCACCTTCACTACATAAATAAGAGACGATTTTTCAGATCAACCTATTGTTGTATATGGTGAAGGTTACATGCTGCCGTACTTCAAAGTTTATACAAAGTTCTGTTTCCGGTGTTTACGCGAGTTCATTAACCTTTTTCTTCATTCCCTCCTGAGAGTCAGTGTAGACAATAAAAACATTAGAAAAGGCTTGCGCATACACTGTTACTTGATAAGATTTCGGGATTGTTTTAACTCAAGGGTGGCAACGTCGATTTACATATAGATCTTTGTGATTCAGATTGGCCAATTGTTATTGTTATTGTCGATCACGTGACTCCCAACCTCAGTTGGAAGTCAGACTCCCTGGGGAAACCAAGAAGGAACGACCTTGTTAGATCCGTCTCTCAAGATGACGTAGGCCTGCAGTGCCACCGTCCCGACTTTTCCTTTCGTCAACGTTATGTAACTTTACAATCACAATCATCAGGTTAATTTCATATAATTAGAAGTCGAATCAACTAATCAGTAAAACCCTAATCAATCAAATCGACCATATCTCTCCCTATCTCTGGACCTTTGTCTTTCTGTTTTCCTGTACTGTGTATAATGGTGGACTCTCCTTTTTAACGTTAATTATTTCAGCCGAATTCACTCCGCTTGGTCAATAAACAACAATCACGACCTGACCTTACCAAAAAAAAAAAAAATCCAACAATGTGATTCAATTTCTTTTGTTGCAATACACAAATCACTTCGATTGAGAGGCGTTTGCTTTTTTTTCTGGTGCCATTCCGTTACTCTGAAATGGTTCCCACTCAAGGGTTTTCTGCTTACTTCAAGGTTTTTGTTTTTGTTCCAATTGTTGCTTGTCAAATCAGTTGCTAATTCATACCGGAATGCACGACTGCATTATGGTCTCGATGTATTAATCTGACATATATTGCATAACGTGAGGGTTTCTTGCACCTTTTGGCTTTGTAATACTCTATCACAGTAAGTCGGCGTGTTGCCGTTTGGGACGTACCGACAGCCATACAAACAATGTTATCTGCGGATCATATCACCAACATGCACACCTGCATACTTCAAGCGAAATACGGCGTTTGTTCAACAGGAAATATCATAGTTTTAAAACAAACATTAAGTCAAAATAAGTGAGGACGGTGGCGTTCTTTTCAAGAAATAAGTTTCTCACAGAGGAAATCAGTCATTTGTTGCTCAAGAACAATTAGTTCATTCGCTTAAACATGGTTAAAGCTATTTTCTTTAAATGTAATGTTGGTGGGTTGTAAACGCCCTATTTCCCTTAAGTAAGAGTATTGTCTCCCTCTTCTGATTTATGCATACATGTTTTTTTTTTTTTTGGAATTTCACTTCTGTTGACCGTAATTGACCCTCACTAAAAACCATAGTCACCATGTACTCAGTAGGATACACATACTAAATATGAGATCATCCCAGTTTTTTTCCTTTCTTACGATATCGTGTTTACAATACAATATTTCTGAGTTGACCACTTTTGATCAAATATGAGATCTATTCAAGCACCCAGAGTGGTGGCGTGCTGATCTGAGAAATATAGGAAATCAAAGGATTACTTTGATGCACACGCGATCTGCATGGGTATACGTACAGTACTTGATGCGTGAATGCTACATTTACACAACACTTGCACGTTATTTACACATCCATGGCGGAGTGTGCTGCGCCTGGCTACGTGTACCTATGCACTATGTTTACAATGTAAAGCGCTGGGTGTTCAATCAAACCAGAGCCATACATAGATGTCTCTATATAGCTCTGAATCAAACTCTCGATTAATGTATAATACACAACTGTAAAAGAGCGAATGATTACAACCAACGACAGGGATGACATGCAACTCCGTGGATTGCCCTCTTGTACCCATTTGATCTCTGTTGACCCAACATGTCAAAACAATAGAGAGCTTGTTCTCTGTGCTGTATCACATGAGATCTTTATAAGCTTCTCTTCTTGAGATATCGTGTTAACATAGATTTCACGACTTGACCTATGTTGACACCAAATAACCGTCGAAATCTACCAAAACAAATGGCTTTTTTGCCCTCATTGAAGCAAGTACAGTACATATTTAACATGAGACCTCTCCTTTTGGGATATCGTGTCAACAGTGTGTTTATTATTTGCCGCCTGTGTACCATGACCGATACATTTATCGCTTGTGCACACTTGGAGAACTACATGTTTGAGAGGTTTGTTTATTATATCATTCATACCTACAAGCTAATACTATTGGACCATGTTGACCATAAATGGCCTACTAAAAAAAAAAAAAAATTCTTGAACTTACAGGGGCTCATTGAAGTGATATCGATAACCTTTGTGAAGATTTTGAAGGGTATAAAGCATGAATTAGCATAATTAGTCTTTCATCTTTCAATGTTTTTCATCCGATAATTTAAAAGGATAGTCCAACCAGAAATTTAGCTTTGATATGTTTAAGAGTAAGTAAATGTGACCCTTGTAGCAAAACTTCCATTCAGTTCCCATGCATGGTTCTCGCGATTTTATGTTTGAGTTACCCCCTTTGCTATCAACTGTGAACTTGAAGCAAACAGGAGTGACATCATCTCTTCACATTGCTAAAGAGTCTTTTGTTTTCTTCATTTTTAAATTTATTATTTTGACCTTGAAATCAGCAGGTGGTCAGCCTATATACTGGTTACGTGAAGGTCACAAAACTCTCATACCCCTCCTACATTTACATTATGATATCACTATATATTGAAGTATTAAATTTGGTGTATATTTTAAAGAAAAACATAAAATGCTTTATAAATGTGGGGAGATGACATCACTCATGCTTGCTTCAAGTTAACTGTCAGTAACAAATGTGGCAACTTCAACTGCTCATATCTCTGGAACCACACATGGGAATTGAATGGAAGTTTCACTGTAATAGTCAGATTAACTTACTCTCCAACATATCAAAGCTATCTTTGTGGCTAGACCATCCTTTTAAGAAAGCCATCCAAATTTTCGAATTTTCAAAATTTTCAAAACCCACGTTGAATTGTTAATAACTCACTCGTTAATATTTCTTTTATGTAAAGCAAAGGAATCCTCTTAGTTTGATCATTTGACATTGGTATACTTGAAGGAGACTAATTCACAGGTTTAGGAAAATTTAGTAAATGACACGTGACTACTCAATGTGAGTATTTAATGTGGTGCAACTACGAAGCAAACATCAAATTTGTGCAAGATTCCTCCTTGAGATACCGTGTCAACAAGGTCGTCATTAAAAGCGTGTACACATAGTACACACGTGAGCACACACTTGTCGTACACAATCCATATTGCGAAGGTAACAATTTTCATCGAAACCAATAATACGTAAGTCTTATTTGGATTAAAGAATTTGAGATGGCAATGGAGGTACTGGAATGTTTCTGATGACTTATCAATAACCTCTTTTAGTCACGTCTCAATATGAATATGATATTACAGGCTACCCATAGCTCTTCGTGAAGCATCGATAGCAAATTGCTATGTGATCTGTTGACGGCCTATGATTGTAAGTGACGTATGAAAGTTCATCCAATCAGAGCTAATGAGGCTTTTCAACGAGGTCACAACCCCAGACGGATCGTATGCAATAAAAGGAGTGTCTGCTAGGAGTCGCGCGCGCCACACTGTGGTGTTGTGGAAGAACCAACATTTTATTACACTTATAGTTACATAGGGGTACTAATTATGTACTTAATTGCAGACGATATTGTTTGCATAGGCCCTACGTTACTGTCTGCGAATATCTCCGTTTCACTGTTGTGTTGTCGTGGTAACAGATGCAATGCTTTGTGAAAAGAAAAGAAAAACCTAGGAACAACTTTTACTTTGTTGTATTATGTAGATTGTATTCCCAAGCTTGTATAATTAAAACAAGTTCTATTTACATAAGTCATGTCCCTCGACGCTTGTGTTTCCTTCCAGATTAGCCCTAAAGACTTACTAATATTCGATCTTCGTTATGATTTTAGTTATCACCGTGAGAATTTGACTAGAAGTAACTAGAGGTAACTCGATAATTTATTCATTCAGCGAAATAGTGTCTACCCTCAAGAATGAATTCACGATTTATACACGAAAGTATATAAATCTCTGCATTCACATAAAAGAGCGGACATATACATACGCATTAATTAGTGCTGTCTCGTTTTTGTGTGCCCATGCATCACGCGTACATTATAATAGGACAAAACGTTTCCAGAACGTATTTGAGTTGTTATTAATACTCGCCTAAGTAGACAAGTGTAGTGGCGATTGACTACAATGCCTGTATAATGCAAATGACAGAAAATGTATCGCTTAGATTTATAAGTATTTATCACAACATTCAAAAGCTGGCAATGTTTACCTGGAAATATCTGCAATAACACAGGCCTACATGATTGTTTACAACACACTTGATGGATTTGAAGGGCCACATGGCTAAATGTTTTTGACATAATGCATCCTTGATCTGAAAGAAAAAAATCGTTTTTTTTAGAAGGGACTCAAAATGGTGAAACGATTGTTAAATTAGTTTGTGGAAAGAAACAGATGTAACTATTTTTGAGACAAAATAATTTTGTTTTGTCAACATGGTTAAAATAGTTCCACTTTTCAATATTCTCACAGTGCTGTTTTGCACAAGTAAGTAGGCCTAAGACAGTATTGAACTTTTAGCATGTTTTTTCCACTTGTAGTCCAAAAAACAGCTAACGTGTAATGTGAGATCGTGCTTTTCAAAATTAAGTTGTCTTGCCCAAAACCATGACATGACTGTCTACATAGGCCTACATTTCCAGGTTGCAGTACCAGAAGCACACTTGTGTTGTACTGTTAGCAAATTAATCACAATTAACATGTCATCTCATAATGTTTCAGATATTACAAGGAAAATTTTGATTTGATTTGAACAGTCTAACCGACTTTGGTTAACCCAAGGGCAAGTTGGACAACCTTGAGCAGAAAGTGGTTGTCCTTAAAGGGAAATAGGACGTTTAGAATACACCAACATCACATACAAACGAAAATATCGGTAATCATGTTAACCCATTCAATCTCATCAATAAACCTCTACTAAAGCTTCGTCTCCTCAAAACATTAGGCAGGTGATGAGTAATGGAAGATGCATCATTTGAATTTTCGAAAGTTTGGGTGAACAAATCATTGTTGAGCAACAAATCACTGAATTTCTATCTGTGAAAAGCTTATTTCTTTAAAAGAAGGCTACTGCCCTTCCTTATTTTGAATGATCTATCATTCTACGTCCACAAACATTGGTTTCAAAAATATGGATATGTTTACTCTGAAACAAACGCCCTATTTCCCTTTAAGAAAATACGGGTGTTTTG
Source organism: Stichopus chloronotus (assembly GCA_021234535.1). Taxonomy (NCBI): domain Eukaryota; kingdom Metazoa; phylum Echinodermata; class Holothuroidea; order Aspidochirotida; family Stichopodidae; genus Stichopus; species Stichopus chloronotus. The sequence goes on from CM037847.1 coordinate 16,351,638, forward strand.
GATGCCATGACGACCGCATATCTTCATCACTCCCACGAATAAATCGTTTGTTGAATACTGTCGCATTTACCCTCATTTCTGTCTTTGATCTAGTACTGTATTACTAGGCCTTCATTGCATACACATACACACACAGACACAGCGGTTTTATGTGGTTGTTGTCATAGAATATTTCCGTTGAAGAATCTGAACAGTAGGTTACCTATTCCTCAGTGGTAATTAAAGTGACAGTAGTACTTCCTGGGAAACCTCAAGTTAGTTTCCTTTTCTGTAGGGTTCACCGAATCAAGTTTGCCAGCATCGCGGGAACTTGTATCTTGTTACAAGGCCATTGATTAACGGTGATATGGTGATGATATTGGCTTATTTTAATACTGGAGAAGAATATGATACTGAGCGGAGGCTTACTGTGTAAAAAAAAAACACGTGGTAATGAATTATACAGCAATGTTGTAAAAACAATGTTGAAGTAACGGAAATAATTGGTATATAATCTTTCACGCAGGCCCTGCAGTGTTGAGTTCTTCAAAACGTCTTAAACAAAACTCTGACTCACTTTTCAATAAGAACCCGACTCGTCAAGCAAACAGAAGTTAATCCTGTCAACAACCCTAAAAGGTCTGCGGACTTCAGGAGCGGATCCAGGTAGGGCGCACCCTGCGCACGCCCCAATCTCCCTCCTATTTTTTTTTTAGAAGACCAAAGATTCTTTTTTTACCAGAAGAAGCAAATAGATGAGGAAATTATCCTTTTGAGATGCTGGAAAATCGCATCTAACAGCATCTATTTTTAAATTTTAAATTTTCTTGGAGGAGTGCCTCAAACCCTCCAGCATTCGGAGCTCCTTCGAAGTGCGCCCCCCCCCCCCCCCCCCGATTCTCCAAATCCTCGATGCGCGCCTAGGTTTATACCACCACACAAATGTGGACGTGTATCCCACCTGACAATGTAAAGAACTAACGATGTATACCGCCAAATGTGGAAAATTTGCACCAAGTTCGTACCCGCACGGAAGAGTCTATCAACCACCATATGATAGTGAGCTCCACCATAAAGAAAAAAGTGATGTTATATGCCACCACACAATTATGAGCACCACCACAAAAGGTGAAACTGTACATCTACAATGCAATAGTGTGCATCAACAAAGCGGGTGATAGGGTATCCAACTCAGGGACTAGTGTGTACAGCCATGGAGTCAGTTGCAGTAAAAATTGTAACCAATAAAGTTTAAAGTTTAAGACCTGGCTTGCTATAATTTACATTGCTGATATATGTATCATTTATAGACCTTGCATGTGACGTCAGAATTATACAGTAAAGCTCCTCTCCCCCCCCACCCACCTCGAGCACAGGCTACATTGACTACGTGTGTGTTGCTCCAATGCCATTCTACAAATGGCTCTGGTTTATCAGGTGCGGCGCCCTTTTGCCTGCAGCAGTAGTGAAAGGCCACATGATGTATTGCACACACCGATTGTTAACTTAATATAGGACTGATACATCATGTGATTGAAATGTGTAAATACTGCCTTTTCGGCTCAAATAACACTGATTTAAAGGTTGTGTGATATGAAAACGACAGTTTCGACTATTGGGTGTATTAATCATTGAAAATGTTGAAAATAGCCACAAATCCCATCAAAATCCATCTAATATTGATAATTTTCTAGGCAAATCCTGTCCCATGTCAGCATCATGAATAGACATCGACAAAGTATGCAGCTGGATTTGTGACGTCAAGACGTCACAAAAATGACGTGGGTCTTCGGCTCTTCGTAAATGTGAAAGCACGGTATTTGACTACTGATCAGTAGTACGCATGCTCTAATATATGACTAGTCTCATACACGAGAAGAAACCACAACGTACAAATACAACGTAGGTCTGTTTATCCACTCTCGACTAGTGATATCAGCTCAATTGGCAAACCGGTCTGTTTGTTAGTCAGTAGAAAAGGAAATCCAATGGTTCCCTTTTTGTTATCCATGTAATATTACACTTAGCGCCGATGTAAAGCAAACGTTCATACAAACTGAAAAGTAAGCCACCAGTCTAACAGGCTCGCCTACCATTTTCCCTACACCATTGAACAGGGAGACACACGTACCTGACCTACACCCAACCATGTGAGGAAAATCCCACGCACATGAATAAGGCAATCAAGAACAGACACAGACAGAGGCACAGTGTGAGTCTTTAGCACCAGTAACCCAGACGCTGCCTTAGTCAACTCCGCTCAGTGACACACTAACGAATTTTCTTACTTTATTTTAGAGGAGGTAAAAAACAATGGTTGAAACTATTCGCACGAACAATGTACCTTCGTTACAGTTATTCCCAAGAATCTAACCCTAAAACGTATGCCTGCTATAACGACCGCTGATTGGCTAAGATCTCGTTCCTAGGATTATTCTCACATGGATTCGCAAGAGCGAAAAACTACGATCAAAATCGGAACTGGAATCTTGGTTTCTATGGAATTCAAATTCCGTAGAAGCAAATCGGGCTCACTCGTTCTATCACAATTGTTGGGATAATCTCTCCACCAAGAGCCTCGTCCATACGAGAGACGTCAAACATCTTTAATCTTTACATCGGGCGTTGCGCTTTCTCGATCTCCAAACCATAAGAAAAACAACAGCATTTAATCTATTACCCTAGGATTAACTATATACCTACATTCATTTTGGATTTTTTTTTTTTTTTTTGAGGTATCACGCATCCTAAGAAATTTTGGAAGGTTAGTGATTCTCGCATCGCACATCTATTTTTTTTTTATTTTCAGATTTCGAATGAATTTACCTCGACTGATCTTTGATATTGTAAAAAGCGATTACGATGAAAAGGGGTGGTGGAGGGGTAAAAAGGGATCATTTACTGGTAGGCTACCCTCCATAACAACGTAGGACCTGTTTGAATAAGCAGGTCAATGTCACACAGACACACGTACGATAAACAGACGTTACCACCACAAAGAGAATTCTTAAAGGAGATGTAAACATGCTCGTATCAAATGATGAATGATGTGTGTGAAAGATTGAATATATGCACACAAATATGATATAAAGTGTATTTACGTAAGATAACGAAAATTGTATTTTTTTTTTCCACACCTTGGTCAGGTGACTCCAAGCAACCAATGGCGTACATCGAAAATGACCTGACAAAATTTAAGCTGGAATTCCCCAGGACATGCAATACACGCCATAGATAAGTGTTCGGCATAACGGGTACGGTACCTATGTACAAGCCAATAGCTGAGGTGCATGCATGTCACTAGATACTATTTCATCTCAAATTCTTCAATTTTTTTTTTGGAAAGAAAGAGAAAATATTTCAACTCAAATCCCAATGCTTATTCTTTGCATTTCTATAGTGGTAAGAAATAAGTCGTCGACAACAGTATACCATTAGAGAAAAACGTTGGAAAAATCACTTGACCTAACACTGAGAAGCCCTATACTCGGACGTCAAATGAGCATCCCCTTCCTTCTTACAACAACCGAGAAAGTCAGACGACCATTACTTATTACACTCGCTAGCTCTTCCATGTCTCTACCGCAATTTTTCAGGCCTGAAAAATGAATATTACCGTACCACCGTTAATACAACACTGCGATCACTGAACACAACAAAGCTATCACCTAAGTAGACTGCAGTGTGTAAAATAAATCCTCTCTCCGTGAGCGTGTGAGCTCAGCATCACAATAGGAGGTCCATTGTATACGTATAGCTAGTGATTTACTGATTTATGTACAATTTACCGAATCCCACAGATTGATAACACACGCCGAAGAAAAAAATATAAACTTGAAGTAAAAAAAAAACAAGTGAGGTTTTACTTACTAATCGCGAACAAAGTGACGATCACTATAAGGAGCAAAATGGTCTTCATTTTTGATGAGAGCCTTGACGGCTTTAGGATGTCTTGCCAATGCACACACTCGTGGATGTACTAGGTGATTGATAATGCAGGTAGCTGCGATGGTAATGAGTGAACGTAGCCGCGCCCGAGAAATGAAAAAAAAAAATGGATGAATGGAGGTCGCTCGATTGAAATCGACGAGAACATATTTAACATTCCTCAGCAACAGTACTGGTATCTCGTAAGTCGAAAGTTTCCCGCAATACGAAAAGCGGGGAAAAGGGAAAGAAAGAAAGCGATGAAACTTAATTTTTAGAGGACAATAAATGGATGGCACTTTCAAACACGAATTAAATCAGATCAAACTACTAAAATTATCAGAGCAAAATCCAGACTGTATCTAATTTCATGTGTGCACAGTCCAAACAATAGTCATTTAAACTAGCTGTGAACGATTATTCCTGTTATTCCAAGTCAGTAATCTTCGTAGTGATAATCTCGCAGATAGTATTCAAACCGACTTGCTTTACAAAATGAAATTTCCAATTAAAAAAAAAAGGATTTTTGTTAGATAACGGAAAAACCAAAGAAAAACGAAAAATAAAATAAAACAAAAATAAAAAGGTGAGGGGCGGGGGGGGGGGGGGAGGGGAGAGAAAGGAAAATGATAGGCAACAAACGGATTTGGGTTCAATTTGCAATACAGGTTAAATATGGGTTCACAGAAATTCCAAGTTTAGTATTGTTGAACGAGCAATTAAAGTAAAAGTAAAGATAGTTGGCTTTGCAGTGATTTTTTTGTGGTATTACTTAACATTCTGTATGAACCTTAAAGTACATGTGGTATGAAAATCATTTTGGAATATTGACCAAATTAATAATTAAAAATAGTCAAGATTTCCATCAAAATCGATCAAACATTGACTACGACAAATTTCTGTTTTACAATTGCATCATGAATAAACATCTTGGGCCAAACATGCAAATTTGTGACGTGGAGGGAGGGACTCACATGACATGACATTGCCATATGTCATATGATATTTTTGTTACTTAAATTTTATTCAAGGACAATTGAGAAGTTTATATGTCTACAGGTGTTTCCTCTTGGAAGCATGTATTGTCTTTCTTTTAAATATTGACATCACCTAACAATGTGAAAACCAGTTGTGAAGTATAAAGAGACAATGAATAAATAAATGCCTTACAAAAGAAAAACTGACACCGTGCAACACTCTGCATCATCTGTTTTCCCATTTTCATCAAACTTTGAATACACATATCTTAAAAACGATAAGAGATATAACACAGGTCCAACGGATTGTGATTCAGGGCGTCACTCCGCAATTTCCGAGTTAAGCTATAGCTCTTTTTTGATACATGTCACTTTAAGATAGCTGAAAATCTTCCTTGTCCCAGTTAGCCTTTCCTTAATTTTCAGTATCGTAAATTATTAACAGGATATTGGAGTGGAGTTTGAAGTGCTTGCATTATAAGATAAATTAATGCTTTCCTTTCATTTAAGAATTTTATAACATATCACTCCTTTACGTTACCCATATTTATGTCGTTGTCCTTTCTTTTTACGGTGAATGCACGGCCGTGTATTCAACAGTAAAGCACGATTTGAGAACATGTAAAAAGATAAATCCATTGCAATTGAAATACACATAATTTAATAAAACACACTTTAATAAAACGATTTTTTTTTTTTGCAATTGCAGACGAAGAAGAATTTAAACAAGGAAATTATTTCCGAGTTACTTTACATCAATTCTAAAGTTACCTTTGATCTCACCTTTTTATTTATTTTTCACTGTGCGATGGTTATTTGACTTACGGGCATTATGAAAGTCGTTGTCAGGTTCATATCGAGTAACACATGTCGTGTAACAAGCAGTAAAGTCAACACTGCCCTGCAATATTTATTGCACATATTGCAATTGCTGCTACAATGACCAAATAGGCAGTTACTACCGGCCTCAGCTTATAAAATGAAACACTAGGTCATCCGACGGCTGTTAGCAAATATCATAAGGAACAGCGGTCCACGAAATTTTTTAATTTTTGTCTATTCCCACCGACAAATTTATGTACGACTGCGGTATACTAGGTAGCTTAATTAAGTACGCAGTAACAGAACTCGCAGCACACGTGATTGTACGGTAAGCAAATCACGAGGCCTACATTGGACTGAGTAATGTTCAGTGCAGGTTAAACGCATGATGGACGACCCTGCTGAGGTTTTGCAAAGAAGAGATGGAGGGTCGTAACTCGTGTACGTGCACTTTCGACATTTCATTACGCATCATCACGTGGTATACCCCATCAATTAAGGAGGATTATTTACCGCAACGGATGGCTGCTGGGTACTACATCCTTATTGAAAAGAATTGAATTTCCATTTTTTTTTTTTTTTATTTAAGACGCCATCGTCGATTGGTCATACCTTTTTTATGGGAGCGCTATTGTAAAATTACGGTATCAGTGAAAGATAGGTTGCGGTCTTAGTTTGCAGAAATGCAATCAATGTGCGGTGTGTACTATCATGTGTCCCCTTGCATGGGCATGATTGTAACATAAACTAATACGATTCCAACACAGACCGTCAGTACCACATTTCGTGAGTCCCCCTCCTACACCCGATATATTCACTTAGTTCCATCTCAGAGGTGTATCCCCTCATGCCTCTCCAAAAAAACGAAGGTATAAAATATAAGGTGACGACATTGTCACTGATCAGAGGCGTGGTAGAGCCATGAGTATCTTGATAAGAAGGTTAACCTTTTGTATCAATACTCTGCATTCATCAACCAATAGCGTTATTAGTTTCCTGCCTTCTGATTGGTCAAAAAGTACCACTTGAAATCTGTATCGAAACACCCGTTTGAGTTACAATCCTTTGCATATTGAAGGTAGTCCGTGTCCTATTGCATGTCAATGAAATGTGAAGAGGTCAGTTACTGTAGGAAAGTTTGAGAAAATTTACGTAAAACTGTCGAAATTTTACAAAGACCTTTTACGAACACATACGAACGTTTTTGATTCATATGTGCTGCTGAAAGAGCTTGCGAACTACATAGTGTGCACACCTAATATGTGACAGATCTAAGCTAACTGATTTTGTATGGCGCATTCGGTTTGAAGTTCTTGTTGGCTCTTGGCTTTTGCCTGGAACATTCAGTAAGTGCGCCATCACATTAACTCCGCGTAACCGTGACAATGGATTTCACAAAGTGAAAACTTCTGATATCTTCCAGAAGAATTTAACAGCATCTTACAATTCCTTGGCACTCAAATTAGTGACTGCCATATGGATGATGTGTCGGCTCACGTTGATATTACAGTATGTTTGGCGACTGCGTAGTGAATTATCAAAAAATGACCCCCCTTCTGGTGGACAAATACAGCCTAGAATTAGTGACCTTACAAAAGCTTGCAATGGCAGCTCGATTGGGGGGTGGTGGTGGTGGTGGTGGGGGGGGGGGGTTCAAGAGTGAAAGGGCGCCTTCGGAGGAGAAGAAGGCGATATTCTGCCATCTAGGAGATATGTTGTAATCCAAAATTTTCTGTTTCGCTCGGCCCCAACTGATGGTGACGCCCCCCACACAAAAGTCTTCTCACAATTTAAGTTATCACGTGAGTGATTTGTGTTCCACTTGAGATTACCCCCTCCCCCACCTCTAGGAAGATGTATTCTGAAAACTTGGATCGTCTTGTGGCACTGAGGAAACATTGCAGATGGACAAAGCGACGTTACTGCTTGCAACTGACATGATTTCTATTTTGGCGTTCCATAGTTTCCATAGTTTGTGGCAATGTTTTGTGCAACTCATCACAGAGTCTTACTGTGTTTACTTGTTACTGTTACTCGTCAATCAATATGTTGACATTTGAATATATATTACAGAAAACAGAATGCAAGATTTTTGTGTGACAGTTTGCAACCTTAAAACAAAAATTTACCAGACAGGGAGCACTCTCGCCAAGCTTCAGTCTGATATTTGAAATATGTACGCCTACGAAGGATTAATATTTTGAGACGATACCGTTTCTTAAAAATATGAATACAGAAGTAGGCTAATTACCTTGAAATTACACAAGGTTGCTTTTGGAACCCTACAAATTATACCTTTTGTTGGCTTTTGAATGGATTACCACGTGGAATGTATTAACCTGAAAACCATCAATGGTATATGGGTCACATGAACACTGAGGCATTCATTGTAACGACATACAACAGTCCAATTATTTCAATAGGCCTAATGGATTCAGAAATACTCGGTGAACACATTACCGATCTCCCCCCCCCCCCCTATTTGTTCTTGTTTCCCATTGAAATTTGTGATTCATACGTGGTTCATACAAAATTCTTGAAATCTATCAGAGGACAGTAATGTTGAAAGTGCTTAATAAAGTTAATAACTGAATTATGAACATTCTCGATGCGTGAGAATGTCTGTTTAGCCCGAGTAACAGTTTTCGTATCTTGTCGGTATACAAGGCACCTTGTAGTTTGGGCGCACGCAGAAAGATAAGTTTCTTGGACTGTGGTGTTTCAAGGGGTTGCACAGTTGCTCTCTGTGGCCATTGTATTTGGTAATTACTTTGAACGAGTGGTGATAATTGTTACCTGACCGTTGTTAGTAGAATGAATTTGTGGCTCTCTGTGGTGGCTGCAGAGCCTTTTGATCAATTAACAATGTTTGTGTTCAAATTATGTTGTAAAATGTGCACATTTTAAAGTTATAATGGGACGGAAGCCTCTTTCGGCCTTTCATAACGGCATATTACCCCCTAAATCACCCAGCTCCTGGCTACATGTGACACCCCTCCTTCTTTCTGCAACCTCCCCTGTCTTTCTCCTTCCTGTTGCACTCAGCCCCCTTCTGGTTGTGACACATCCCTCAGATCATTTCCAACCTGGTTGTGTCATCTCTTTGTCATTTGAAGTACTGAAATCCTTGCCACAATATAGTGTATTGTAAAGTCAAGCTCTCGCTGTTATGATGTATGTAGTGAATTCTGAATTCACACACAAGTACGATACTATTAAAGTAACATACATGTCATTCTCAAAAAGATAGTGACACGGAGGGTTTGTCGTAAACATAAAGGTTACGAATTAATCAAAATACTTTCACGGTTTGCTCAGAGGTTGAAAGAAAAATCAATGAGTTCTTCGTCAGAACCTTTAAGGAAAACGACTTCCATTAGGAAAACAAAATAGGGTAAAGCCAGTCTTTTCTTCCCTTTTTAAAGTGCAGTTGCAGTAACCCAAATAGGGAACAGCCAAGAGGTGGGGGGGGGGGGGGGAAGATAATCTGCCATTGGCAACACAGCTGTTACCTCCCCTATACGTCGTGGTACTCTCTTTACTTGTATATGACTCAAAAGGAATGAGTCAAAATAAAAACAAAACATTCATCAACAATACATGTTCTCATAAAATAAAACTTGTACTTTTTTCAGGATTCGTAAAGGAAGAACACTTAAATCAACTGATACGATGTCCAAAAAATATACCCACCAAATCAGAGGGCAGCAGACTCCACAAGGCTGAAATGCTACTAGCACCTCAGTTTCAGCGGCACACGTACAAAATCGGAGAAGTCAGTTATCGCGTGTACGTAGGATCTTTGGCTGAAGTCAGCTAACCAATGCGCAGCGTAGTACCGCGCACGATTATGCCTTTTGCGAGGGAGCACACCTACGGTCATTCTGGCAGTATACACCGATGGTGAAGCGTTATATGGTGTCATCCAGGAAACGACACATTTTTGAGATATGAATTGATTATCTACGAAGTATGCTTTAAGTGTGTATTACGCAAGACTGACGTTAAATCGGACATGACTTTTCATGTACAGGTATTTCGTGTCATGAATTAAAAGGGGTACATTGAGTCAATACGCTACAAATTTTTGAGGAATTAAAACGATACACCTAAATGACAATGCTTAAAATTAGCATCATCATTAAAGTTTTACATCCACTGGCCATGCAAACTGTACAAAGCTTTGATTTTTTGGAACTGGTAGGGAGCCGTCTCGTTGTGCGACACATGAAGTAGTTCTAATTTGAAAAAGTGTCGGCCACGATTCTTCAAGAACCAGCTTGAATCGCTAATTATTCACTCACTAATGTCCTTGTGTATGTGGGCATGGGGTTTATCCTAGTTTGATCACTCGTCATTAGTATGTGAAGGAAACTTGACTGGTTTGGAAAAAAATATAGTGTATTACATAAAACATCTCAATTGTCCTCTTTAATAGCTGAGATTTTTTACTCTGAGCATAATAATTTACATCCCACATCAAAGTTTCAAAATCTTTAGTCACCATTATTAAACAACTTAAGGTGTTTTAGAAACATTTTCATGGCAACTATGATAAAAGTTCAAATCATACCCAACATTTCTTTCAATCCTTTGTCCTATTCCTTATATGTAGTTAATGTATTTGTGTGTAATGTATTTGTGTGTGCACACCTGTCCTCTCCTCCAACCCAGTAGGGTGATGGGGAGTGGGGGGGGGGGGAGGGGTGTGGGAATAGAGATGCAGTGGAGAGGAGTAAATAACGTCAGAAAAGGGCACCAAAACGAGACGAGGCCAATGGATATTACATTTCTCGTCTCGGAGAGGTTAATCTGCTATTTGATTGAGAGATTAATCAATGAATAAATACAGAATGAAATACTGATAAAAATAACTAAAAAACGTGTAAAAAACAAAATAAAATCATGAAACACAACAAGATTGTGCATAATCTTTGAAATTTAATGTGTGCAAAATATGGATAATTGAATAAAAATGGTTATTGTTTGGTAAATAAAAGTTACAAATGAGTTGCCTATTTCTAAATATATCTACCTTGATTCGACAGACAAGTAGTTAATGGCAATGTTCGAAAGCCCTATATATTTGACTTCAGGAGCGGATCAAGTGGCTCACAAAATTTAAATATGGAATATGAGTTGATATTTTCTTTTACAATTTGCACTGAAAGTCAAATATGTTATAGCCACTATAAAAATTGTTTAAGTCGCTATTTTTACATACATGAATATTTATATCCAATTGGTCTGTTTGATTTCTGCTATACTTTCTTGGAGTATCTGAATCTTATAGGGTCATAAAAAATGTCGAGACAATTGTCATATAGTCAAATATACGGAAGATGAGTGCATAGTTCTCTTTCAGATGACAGGTGATCTTTTCCCCTTCTTTCTCTTCCCTGAAACACTGAAGAAGAATAAAGATGGATGACCAGCAAATTTCCAATCCAACTTATATCCCAGCTTTAAAAGAACAGGAAAAGACAGAATGTGTTTGTATAGAGTTGCAATGCATAGGGAAATTAGGATATCAATATTATTGTCAGAGGATTAGCAGTGGACATTACCTCTGTACCTTTAAATTGTAACATCTTTAGTTTTTCCGTACTTCACCGCAATTCTGCAGCATCTCGTAGCAGCGATTGAACATCAAGTTTGTCACTGATCAACGAACAACTTTTGACAACCGACATAAAATTCACGATAAAAACAGGTTGGGCCACGTTAATAGAATGAAAAAAATAGATACCAGCAAAGGTATAAACTACGGCCAAAGCACTTTCACTTTTTGTATATGTGTGTGTGTGTGTGTGTCGTTTCACTGTCTGTATATTTTGAAAGCTGGTAGTAGATGACGGTTTGTCAGTGCAGTCAAGAAACAACTACCCCAGTCATTATAGAGTGGACCCCAGTTTGCTGTAGGAACTTGTCCATCCACCAGAACAGGTAAAGCTAGTTTAAGATTCTCTATAGTTAACTTTCAAATGCGTTAATCGGATACAAACGTCACATAGATTTGGCAGGTATACGATGAATTAAAGAAGTAATTGTGTTAAGGGTACCGCAGTCTATTTACATTTTTTAATATTATTTTATTTCGTAATGCATCACTTTTCTGCTCGTATGTATTTTCAAGTTTATTCTCATGTTTTACCGTATATACTTTTGCTTTCTAAAGTCATTTTATGTTCTACAGAGGAGGAAACATTACCTGAATTGTGACGTCACCCATGAAGGGTACAGTTTGATTAAAGCTGGGATATAGTTGAAAATTTGTCAGTGAAAGTCCGGTTCCCCGGAATATGTCATATCCACTAGAAAATAAGACATTTTTAACCTATATATATTTTTTTCATAGATGGATATTTATATCCATTCCCCATTATTTTATTTGATTTCACGTAACGGCCATTGATTGCTATACTTTTTTGGAGTTTGTAGGGCCAACAAAAAAGTCCAGGCACTTTTCATATTCAAATATCTGGAAGATGAGTGCATAGTTTTCGTTCAGAATTTATGAAAGTTGATTTTTTCCCTTTCTCTTCCCGAAAACCCTGATGAAGAACAAAGATAGCCGGCCCAGGGTGATTGCCAGTACAATTCCAGCTGCCCTAAGGAGTGTAATGACTAGATACATTTAGTCAACAACAATTTTTAAATATATTGCCATAATTTATCATTGTTTCAGCTTTCAAATGTACACTAAGAAATCAGTCAGTTTTTTTTCCCGTTGTTTCAGTAAATTCTGTTCAAATATTGTTCTGTTACATTGAATAGCTTGGCGATGAGGTGGTGAGGAGAGGGGGGGGGGGGGGGTTGGTGGGGTAAGACATCCATTTTTAACTCTCGAAAGTCTAGTTGACACATTGAATTAATTATTGACCTAACCAATTTCACTCGTCAAATTGTTTCCCGGGGGGATGTCACATTGTTTGGGGTAAGCTCTTGCTTTCAACACCTCTAACTTCCTCCAAGGGGTGGGGGTCGGGAGAGGAGGTTCAATTACTATACACACTCCCGTTGTAAAAGCCGGCTGGTATATGTGACGAGTTGTGTTGGAATTGATTAATCTTTGGCTCTCTGCAGGTTACAGAAGCGGCAACAATGCTGTGCATAAAACCGTCAGGAATTTTATCTATTCTTTCTCTCTCGTCGTCAAATTTAAAATGCTGGTTTGAAATACAAGAGAGAAGATCCAAACAACATTACACGCAGTGTGTATACTCTTCAGTTATATTTCATCTGAGTCCGTTCCAAATGCATGAACGGTATATTTTATGGCAGAAATATTACTAGTGTTTGACTCAAACTGGAGCTAAGTGATCGTTTCTGAATACTACAAAAGGAAAGTTGAATATAAAATAACGCATGTTACATCACCAGCATAATGTATGTTTTAAGCTTTTGCCTTTGTGAATTTTCAATTGATTGTATCATAAAGGGAATACCATATCGATTACACAGCAAACATATTTATTAAATATCATTAAATCTTTGCAATGATTATAGTTTTATTTAGTTTAGTACTAGAAAGCTTTGGAGATTTATTGTTTTGTTATCCTGGATGAACCGCTTTTGTGTATTTAAAACTGTAAAGAGATGGTGTTTCTCTTGAATGCAATTTAACAAATACGGTAACAGCAATCATGATACAAGGTCATAAAAATATCTTCATATAACTACAAGGTATTCACAAAATTAAAATACCAGTTGCTATATGCTATTCAGCTGTAACACACACAATTAAGCTTTACATGCATGCACGCTTCATATAAGTAGAACCAGTGAGCTAATAACAGCTTCCCTGGTAGAACGCACCATGGCGCGCGTACCGATCGTATGTGATATTATTTCGAGGGTATGTATCAAATAGTACCGTATGTTTGTTGTTTTGAAATGTTAGCCTCCTGTGTTTCAGCCCGATGAATTTATGCGTTACATAAGAAGAGAATACGTGTCCATCGATCAGAGGGCGTACGAATCAGAGGGCGCACAGGCGGGGGGGGGGGGGAGTGGCATGGTTGGACTAGTTGAGTGTATAGGGATTTCCCATAACGGAAAAACTCGAAAGTATTGCAGATAAAGCAATCATGTAAAAAAAAAAAGAGATTAAAAAAATAAAAAAAAATAAAAAAATGAACAAGTCTCGTTATTATCGAAACTATGCCTATATGCAACTCACGTTAGAGACAAAATTCATAAAAGGGTTTACAAAAGGCTTGGACCTCGTGATAGTTCGCCCCTTCGACCTCTACCAGGGGTGATTAAGCCGACCCCAAGAACCCCGTTTTCAAAGGGTGCTTCCCCCTCCCCCGCCCCCGTTCGCTATTACTAGTAATTTTCTCCCACTAAAACTGAGCTAGCTATAAATACAACCAAAGACCATAAATCAGAGATTTGTCTCAATCAGTTTATCATTCTGTCACGGACATATTCAAATCACGTGGACAGTTTATTGCTTTTTAAAATAAGTACGAAATTGATTAAAAGTTTTGTTCACACATGTAGCCAAAAAAGCTGACAGACGAATCATTCAATATAGTTGAAACATATAACGTTATCCTTGTTTAGTTTCATGCCACCATAAAATGACTATTTCTTGACATTGCCAATCCTTCGGAATGTGAGATTCAGCTTTTAATCTAGTAAAGTACTATATAGTAAAGCCTTTAAGCCATTCCTGAAACGTCTTGCTTCTTGAGACTTAATAAAACTAATTCACGAGGAAGGTAAACTGATTATATTTGTTTTCATTTTGTCTGAAATTATAGCACGGTGTTACGTAATCGTGATACGGTGGCCTCGAATCTGTTCTGATGGTAGTATACTATACCCTGACATGCACATTAGTTCTCCTATATACATCCTAAATCTACCTACCATTAAATTTAATGTATTTTGTCTGTTATCATTCCCAATCAAGACTCTATCTGCTGGAGGCCTCTTTTTATCTGATGAAACGCAGTAAAATATGGAAAGCTCCATCGGGGAAAAAAGTTGACGATGCAGCAACTTCATTTCAATGTTGAGAATTTTGTCTGTAATCCATTACCTAGGTCATTTGTCATGTTTTCAAGGTGCCTTTTGGTTTTTTTTAACTTTTAACTTAAATTTTTTATTTCATTTTCTAAAATATAATTCTCCCCACTTATAATGTTGCAAAGGTCTGGCAACATGTATTAGCAAGGCCGGATTCTCAAGTGAAAATAAAAAAGGGGGGAGGGTAAAGTAATGGGTCTAACCCACCGGCACATGTGAAACAATGATGAAAATTGTTCACTCCAAAACAATTCTAGGAGGTGGAAACCCATTGCATTGGCTTCGGCTGGCATATAGTTTTTGTTCCCATTTTAGAAACAATTAAATTAACTTCTAAATCATTGTTAGGGCTGTTAATTAGGCTTAGGACCGTGCACGAACATTGTGGTTATTTACACTGTACTCTCATAATCCGTTGTCTGAATTACGGGAAAAGGGTCGAAAAGCAGCCATTTTTGAACTAGAGGTGTGGTCTATTTCCAGGAATCTGATTGGACAATGGCATAATCTGCCCTCATTCGTCCCGGGAAAAAAAAATTACGCTTTCATATCTGCACCAGCCCCTGTGAATATGCTATACTTCTTTTCTATACAGGGAAATCCTCGCTGCTTTAATGTGTTGCTTTTGGTTGACACTTTCATAAAACAAATTTCATCATAGCCTCAACTTTATAATATCTAGATTTACTAAAGAATCGAGCATACATGTAACTATGACGTTTTCCATGTTTTATTTGGCAGGAATTTTTATTTGTTATTTCTGATACGAGAGAGAGAGAAGTACAGCATGGATGAAGCGAGATTATTCATGGTCTATACCATTTTATCAGTAACGGTAACAAAAGCTATGGAAATTAATTTCCTTCATACCAACGACTTCCACGCTCGCTTTGAGCAGTTTAATGTTGATGGAGAAAGATGCACAAAGGAAGAGGAAAATAACAGACAATGCTACGGAGGAGTGGCTAGAATGGTCACCAAAGTGAACGAATTAAGAACACAGAATCCGAACACAATATTGGTAGATGCAGGGGACCAACTCGGAGGAACAAATTGGTTCTACCATTACGAGGGGAGCGCAACAGCGTACTTCTTAAATAAAATTGGATTTGATGCTGTGGTATGGCGGGTTTCGTAATTATCCCTTAAGCATGGTATTTTTCGTTTAAACTAAGGAGCGAGAGGTAGGGGGGGGGGGGAACCTTAGTATTATGTTTTGTTATGGTGGCCCATAGTCACGTCAGGATTTATGAGGGCGGAAGGGATTAGAAAAATGGGTTTCGCACTTGTACGTGTGAGGAAATTAGCAAATTAGCTTAATTTTTTTTTTAATCTAAAAGTATTATGGAGAGACGCAACTTCTCTAAGTTTGTATGTGTATATGTGTGTGTGTGCGTGCGTGGGTGTGTGTAGCAGGGGGTGCGCCCCAGGGTCTGCCCAACTGTACAATTCTTATACGACCACAAGACTTGTATTTTATTGGTGCACCTATCCGTACATCATGCTTTGGTACGTAACGGGGTTTTAATATTTACCGGTGGAGAACATCCAAATGACGATGCTGTTAGATGAGTACCAACAATGTTATATTACGGGCAAGGCGGGCCAATTACATATGACGATGTCTAAAAATTGTTTTCCTTACTCAATTATTTAAAATAAACTCCATGCAATTTACATATCAATTGAGTTTTAGTGAGACATTTCCATGGATGAAGTTAAAAACCTTCACTTCTACCAACGATACTTGCTGTGGCCAGAATTTTCACATATTTTAGACATAATTACATTTCTCATTTGTTTTATTACGTTCACTAGGCGATTAGCAATCACGAGTTTGACGGAGGCATCAACACTCTAGTGAGTTACTTAAACAGGATTACATTTCCTGCTGTGTCTTGCAATATTGATACATCCGATGAACCAACCCTCCAGGGTCTATTTACCAAAAGTACCGTCCTCACGGTTCAAGGGTCAAAGTTCGGGATCGTTGGCTACACGACATCACGTGCTCCGTTGTTATCTGAAACAGGTAAAGGGAAAATTTATTATACATATCTTTCATGAGACCAATGAATATCATGACTATTGATTTCATGTGAGTTCGATATGTTAAGGTCAATCTCCTATGAACCTATGGAGCAAATTGCCTTTGCAAGATGGAGTTGTAGTATGTAATCATTGAGAACGTCGGTGATTACTACTAACAATGCTGTTGTTGTTGTGGTTGGTGATCAAGAATGGGACAATGGTGATGATGATGATGACGTAAGTGATGATAATGATGTTCATGACAACGATGATGATAATGCATGATGAAAATGATGAGGATGTTGATAATGATGAAGTCATTGATTATGATGATGATGTCAACGATGATGATGAGTGTGATAATAATGGTGACGATAATGATGGCGATAACAATGATGATGATGGTAATAACAATAGCGAGGGTGATGGCGATGATGATGATAAAAATGAGAATGGTGATAATGATGAGACCGATTATGATGATGATGATACCGATGATGATAGTGATGATAATGATGATGGTAAGAATGGTGATGATGATACCAATGATGATGGTGATGATGATGATGATGATGGTAACAATGGTGATGATGATGATGATGACAATGCTGATGATGACGATAAGCAAGACGATGAGCATGATGATGCTGATCGTAATGATGAGGATGAAGATGACGACGAAGATGATGGGGATGATGAGAATGGTGATAATTATGGTAACATCAATGTTGCAGATGATGATAATGGTAATGATTACTGTTATGGGCATTATTTGGTCATGTTAATGATAATATTGATGACCCTTTTTTTCATTTTTTTTTTAATCCCGTGAAGGAAATTTGAGATTCGACGATGAGATTCAATCAATTCGACGTCAAGTAGACCAACTCCTCTCGAATGGAATTAACAAGATCATTGTGATTGGTACAGCAGACTACAGGCTCAACAACGAAATAGCCAATCAGGTTAGAGGAGTCGATATCGTCGCCGGGGCAGATCCTATGACTCTGAGAACACGAGGTAAAATGATGATACATCTAACTTGTTGATACTTTTACTTGATCTTACGACGTAAGATCGATTATTTGTTATTATAAATAGTGCCCCTTCTCGCCAGGATTACCTGTTCCTCGTTCTGTGAATTAAAAGACCCGATAAGATTGTAGTAAGGGTGTATAAGTAGCTGACAGTGAAAGCAATAATTAATAAGAAAGTCGAAGAGGATGTAAGTAAACTTAAGTTGCCCACTGTATTAGAATAAATATGCGTGCATTTTATGTACACTGGATATAGATCAACAAAACCCTCATAGGAAGGAAAGTGACTTAAAAAAAGGAAGGAAAAAAACCCCCGAATATATCCCCTTCTTCACTCACTTTTAAAGAGATAGAACAGATAGCAATTAACCACGATATATGCTATGTCAATAGTCACTGTTGTTATTATCAGCTGCGCAACTACGTGACAGGAAATAAAGTAGGACGCACTGAACTGAACCGTGATGTGTATGATCGCAAGGAAGTGTTTTCGCACGAATGGAAAGTAACTCTGCCACGAAAGTATTTCAGCCAATCAACGATCGTTATTGTAAGATTACGTTGAGGTTGAGGTTAATGTGAGGTTTATGTGATTGCGACTACAGCAGAGATCACTGATCAGTTTTTTGATGTTGAATCTCTAGATCCATACAAGTTATAAAATTATGTTTTTTGGGTTGATTTTGTGTAATTATTAAAGGTAAACCAGACCCCACCGACGATCAGGTTCATGGCCATAATTACCCGACGGTAGTTCGTCCAGACAATTCTGATGAGATGGTCCTTATAGTCCAAGTCCAGATATTTTTCAAGTACCTCGGTCACATCAAGATTACCTTCGATGACAACGGGAAGATCGTCCGCTACGACGGTAAACCTATACTACTCGATTCAAGTGTGGAACAAGGTAAATATTTGTATAAAAGTTGATTGATAAAGTGTTTTCATGGAGAGGTCTGGTGTAAAAGATGTGTGGAGGGGGGGGGGGAGGGGTGAAAAAGAATGAAGAAGGCCGGGGCTGCGGAGAGGAACAATTGCGGGGCACTCGGTGGAATTGAGAAGTGCGTATTCACCTTTAAGTGTAAATCCACAGAACGAATGCCTTGTAGGTCAATCACTTTGTGAGCGAAAGCTCATTGGATAAGTGTTTTGTTTTTTGTTTTTTTATCTATCTATCTATCTGCCTATTTTATAATGTCGATTGGATTTCGCTGTGATAGTTAAGATAGAAACTGAGCAGACGATGCACTTCGAATCACTTGACCCCCCTGCAACTCTTGTGACGTCACTGATTATCGAAACAAGATTGTAGACTGCACGGTCGTAATTGTCTAAAACTTTTTGAGTTTTCTTTTATTCTGGTATAAGCACTGTTCACGTTTTCCGCGTTTTTTAAATGTTGAAGGACCCATAAACATTTTAGAAAGGTTTTATGCCGAACTACTGGTTTGTTCGCTTTGTATGGGAGACTCAGTACAGTGATCACTTTCTAAGTAGCTCAACCGTGAATTAGAGCTGAAATAGGCCATCTATAAAAATTCAATCAAAATTCAAAATTGGCATACATTTTTTCCTCCATTGGTGTAAACTGTGGGCGTCGATGCTTCTTCCAGGACAGAGAAGGTACAAGGTAAAGCTTTAATAACTTACAGAAAAAAAAAAATCCCGTTTCATCTTTTCAGATCCAGACACACTCTCCGAGTTAAATGAATGGGCAAAACCAATCAGGAAGTTGGAGTCATTGTTCATTGGGGAGACTTATGTTCTTCTTGAAGGAGACTCTGCCGTTTGCAGAGTTCGAGAATGTAACCTTGGAAATATGATCGCCGATGCAATGTTGTCCGCTTACGTCACCCACCAGGGAGAGGATGGATGGAGTGACGTCAGCATTGCCATAACTAACTCGGGCGGCATCCGAGCTTCTATCGATAAAGGTAAGACTGAACGCACGTGACGTCATCCTAATGCAACGTTGCTCATAACCACGATTAAGACGTAACTGAAGCTTCCAGGTGAAACCCTCTTTGTTAAATAACGTTTATCACACTGTGATCAAAAGGATTAATAAGTTAATATCATTATTAATAATAATAAAGAGTAATGTGTTAATCTGACTTTAAAACTTCCTTGTGACTAAAGATCAAAGGTTGACTGAAAACGGGTTTTGTGATCAAACTCAGCTGACAATCAAACGACACTGAATATTCAACACGGAGAAGAGAAGACACTCACATACAGCTGTCTCTAAAATGGTAATGAATATTCAACAGAAGAAAGGTGACCACACCGTCATGGTTAGGGTTTGTTCCTTCGATGAGACCTTATCATATCTGTGAGGATAGGCTGGTGATCACATACAGCTGACGTTAACCTAGTCAATAGTTTTGCTTTGTTAGGCTACACCGTGGAGTTTCAAATACGTGTTTTGAGACACACGTATTTGATCCTATAAACCTGCATGACAAGGGTAAGTTATGATTAGAGATATTAAGAAAGGTTATGGTTGATACAAATTTAACAGTTCCGTTAGAAGATGCAAAGGAGACTTATTAGACAATTCTCTTCAGTTTTACGATCCAACTCAAAATCCTATTTTTAAAGTTACATTTAACCAGTTTTTGTTTTGTCAATCCAGGAATGATCACTTCCAGTGATCTATCTGCGGTAATGCCTTATGCAAACACTATTGACGTCCTCGAACTGAACGGGCTCCATCTATTTGAAGCGCTGGAGCGATCTGTCGAGAAGTTTGACATTCTTTTACTGCCAGGATTTTTCTTACAATACTCCGGTATACCGTTATTTTGCTATACGTCGGTACAGTATATAGTGAAGCTATTCCAGTGCCGTTATAGTTGTAATACTTGGGTATACCGTTGTAGGTAATATCCAGTACTATTAGATACGATGCGTATAGGTACCGTCGATGGAATATTTCGATGCTATTAGCTGCAATACTTCTACACCGTTATTGGATATACTTCCGTATACCATTAGTTGGAATATTTCTGTAATCGCGATATTCGGGTATACATTATATGCGATGGGGTTTATTCGAACGTCGATCATCGTCGGTCCTATAGATTACCCAAATAAGTAAGGACGCTCAGGAAATTCGGAACTACTCTTAAGGTTGTTACTTAAATTGCATTTTCACACTTGCTCGAGCCTGAGGATCTTTTTTTACAACTTTGAAGGAAATGTACGATTATTAATTGTTGAAGGTATCTTTTGGCAACTTGTAGTCTTGTAGCAACCCAATGACATAAGTGTGCAGGTAATTTAGTAGCTTCAATGATGTAAACTACTAATTTTACTGCAGGAGACTGACTGCTTTTAACCAGTCAATCACTATCAAATTTCCTGATGACGTGGTTTTAATTTTACGAACACTAGCAATAATTAATATCATAGTCATTACGAACAGTTTTCAAACAGAAAATCGATGTTACTTGGTGAAGTTTCATTGATATGGTAATGCGTACACTCGAATTTAGCGATTCTTTTCATCAGGTATCAGAGTGACCTTTGACCTTGGCCGTTCCCCTGGTAACCGGGTACAGTCTGCGGATGTCCTTTGTACTAATTGTGAGGTGCCGAGATACGAACCACTAGATCATCAGAAGACGTACAAAGTCGTCATAACCTCATACCTGGCGAATGGCGGCGACGGATACGACATGATCAAAAATAATAAACAAAATCACAAAATAGGTAAATTAATTGAATTGAAAATTTGGTTACAGAAGTAGCAAAGAAATAATGACGTATCGACCGCGGTGGGTAATAATTCTTGTAAGACTGTTCATCAAGTCTCCTGCTATACCCTCCCATTTCCTTTAGTATTAGAATCATGTCTTGCGAAGACTTTCCTGAAATCATGTGATATATGATATTCCAGACATACTGTAATGGCAACGTTTGTCCTCTCGAGACAGCATAATAGATATATGATATCATACAAGACTATGGTGTGATAATCAGATATACCGTCAGGTTTGGACGTGTCCTCTTGAGAAGTCATAACCATGTATGATGTGGGTATTCGAAGTCATAATGTTAATGAATATTCATGCAGGTCATCAATGATTGTGTCGTCTGAAAACAATGGACGAGTATGAACAACATGGATATCGAACTATTAAAATAAATCTCAGTGAAACTATGAAGTACTCTGTAAGTTGTACAGCTTCCCGACTCTCTCTGTATCCTCTCTTCTTTGTCTGCAGGTAACATCGATACTCAAGTGGTGGCAGACTACATCGAGAAGAGATCTCCAATAAAACATGGCGTCGAGGGCCGCATAACAGTCTTAGGGGAAGTATCAGCAGGAATCCACCAATCTGTAGTAGATCGTCCCATACTCTATTTCTCAATGTTGGGTCAATTTGTTTTATCATTTAATGATCATCAACATCTCAAACTGCTTCATCTTTCTGTATTTTGTATAGCTCTCTCGTTCTTTGTTTTCTGTTAAATTGCATCTTCACTTGTTTTTCTAACGTCAGTGTTAAATTTGTGGCAAGTAATATTATCTTACACTATTGAGAAGAGTACAGTGTTTCAATATCTGTATAGCTTTATTCAGCACGTGACTGGACACGCATGATGACGTCATTTTCAACTAATTATTATTGTCACCACCAAACTACAAACCTGCATCATATTGTACACCCTACTATCCCCCCCCCCCCTCCCATCCAGTCGTTATACGAACAACATGTGCTGTCTGCCCCTTGCCCTTGCCACATCGCTCTGGCGACAACGTGTGCCTCTGTAATTATTATTCCTTCGGTTTTTCGTTTAATTTTATTCAACGGGTCATATATGTTACCGACGGCACAGCCAATTGACTATATTTTCCTGTTTTAACATCAAGTAATTTCAGTCATTACTTGATCAATTTGTAGTCGTAAATGTAACTTATTATAATTATACTGATCTTAACTTCAACAGCTAAAAATGTGATGATAACACAGTCACCTTATAAAATTTAAAAATGGATGGTGTTTTGATAGATAATTGACTGTTCGGGTTGAATGAATACTAACAGTTAAAGTAATGGTTGTTCTTTATGGGTGCATTTAGTAAACTTCATTACTTGAAGGTTTGCAATATTCAAATCATTAACGAATTCGTTTTTATTTTGGGTTATTCATAATGCATGAAGCCAGTTTCATGAACAGATCTTATGTGGTACCTAAAATACCATAAATATGTATTTAGTTGTTACTGAATGTTATAAACTTCACTGAACGTTTTTCATAATTCATCACGTTGTATAAAAATTCTTTCCCTATAAACAGTCTTTCTTCCGATGGTTTCTGTAAAATCATTTATATGCTATACTCTGCATGTCACGTATAAGCTACCATTTGTGACAATTTACGACTATATAGGTCACGTGGGCAGTCTGGCCTACTGGTTCAATGTTTCTTGTTGGATTCCGACTGGACAATAAATAAAAATAATGAGCCCTTGTTATTAAAATGAACATTATTTTGCTGACAGCTACCATAGGGTTACATATATGGTTGTTTTTTGTGAGAATTATGTTAAATTTAAAAATGGTATAGCTGATTGCAAATAACGTCCATGTCTGACTGTCTTTCCTTTAACAACGTTAGGCTGTTGAAGAACTAGCCTGTATTGACAGTTAGCTTATACTCTCACATTTCCAACACATATTGCTATCATACCTAACTGTCCTTGCCGTTCGTTCAGACATAAATTGAGTTGGTTGTTAAGAAGCAGGCTGGAGAGATGCTTTTCTTTAGGTAGATAATGCGCAGAAAATAGAGTGGTGCTAATCCCGTTATAATGTATGATAGGTTAACAAGGTAGTGAACAATGACGTCACTGCTATGATACTATGGTTTTACATCATGAATTACATTAACAAAAAGGTCGGAGTGGACAATGATGTAAAAATGAAATTACGATTTCCATTCTGTGCTGAAATGATGTTGTTTCCTTCGCTGGATATTTGCAAAGTTGAATTGATAAACTGGTTAAGATGACATAAAGACAAAGTAACGCTTACTATCTCCCATTCGAGTTTAATCCATTTTAAGTGTAGCTTCACAGCATCACAAACACTATAGAGTTACTATAGTGATAGCTTAATTAGTTAATATCTGAGCACCAAAAGAGAACGAGAAACTAGAAAGAAAAAAGAAAACAAAAAATATATCATTGGAATCATTAATATTAATTTACTTAGGGAAGAATGGTGGATGCGCCTCAGTACTGCATACCTTGGTGGCAGTTGCTTAATTACACGATGACACAAATAACTATATATATATTAAACACAAAATAGCGACTGACAGAGGATAGCTCTATAGTGTTAGTATTGTTTTCACTGAGATATTATTTAATGTTACATAAAGAGAACACGAATAATGGAAAATAACCAACTAAATATCATAAACGGGCTGCCGGAAAATCAAACCGAGTCAAATACCTCCAGCAAAATACCCCCTTGTCTTTTGCCACCAGGTGAAATTAACAGTCACCCATGCAGGAAGCATTTTCCTGGGACATCTGCCTGGGGTTTTTTCTCGGAGGGTATTTGTCCGGTTACGCACGCGTGCGTACAGTGAGCTATTACACGACCGCGCGTGATCGTGAGTCATACGTGGTTCCGGTATCTTTCCCAAGATACTCTGTTGATATGGTCTATTGAAAGATACCGTATATAGTATCATAATTTCAAAATATTCTCTATATTGTGATATGACTCATTACGAGATATCAAACAAATTTCAATATTTTACACCATTGCCAGATGGAATGTTGTTGGTCAAGGGTTATCAATGTCTACCCGCAAATGTAAGGTAAACATTGATGACCTTTACCCATTCAACATTCTATGTACTAAGCTATGGTAGAGACTTAAGAACATGTTCATAAATATTATCTATGGGACGCCAATATAAAACAAAAAACTTCCAAAATTGTCGTGTTTTATTTTTCTCCATATTGGGGCACTTTGAGACTGAATTTCTTATTGGCAAATGTTTTTTTTTTTTTTGCCACATGTCTTTTACGGAGGTATACCCGATTTGGAAGAATAAAATGCAAAAAGTTATGTAAGCGGTTCATGACAACCTCCTATCCTCCTTCAACAAGGAGATTGTATACATTTATAATGCCACTGATTCTACACGATCACACTATACCATTCTCATTGCGGTATATACTGAACAATCCATGTTGTGTATAATTCGGGAAAATATTTCCATTTCGTTACCATCGTAATGATGAACGTTACATATTTTAATGACGACATTCACGTGCTATATTAATTACTGCTACTTTAAACTTAAAGTCGTAACATCTGGAAAACAACTGGTAAGGAAGATTCCCACGATAGATTATATAATTTAATAGGTTATCACCGGTAACTCATCTTCTTTTCTTTGTCCTGAAGTCCTTCTCATCCGACAATCGAAAAGGTCTCTCTTTCGAGCGTTCCTTCGGTTGAAAAGTCTTCATGGAATTTGTCCATTTTATCTCATGATTCATCTGTTTTCCTACATCAGATAAACCCTGACCTTGTTTTCCCACTTCTTCTTCTGTTTTTGTAGAAGGACTTCGGTGGTCGGTATCGGACTGCTTGCTCTCTTGTATCACATTGGGACATACTGGTAAGGGACGGTGGTAGACCGGACCTACGCTGTGATGGTACAGGTACGGATAGGGTTCATAAGGTCCAGTGGTCATTGGGGTTTCTCTGATTGGAGGAAGAGCTCCTGGGGGTTTTAAGTACGTTACACGTGATTGGTTAGTATTATCTAAGAGAGATATTGTCATTTGAAATGATTCGTCTAAGAATTTACTGATCCGTTTTCTTTCTTTCTTCCATCTTCGGCGAAGTTCTCGATGCAGCTCTTCTCGTTTTATCTCTTCGATGTCTTTGGTTGACTCAAAGACCTGCAAAATAGTAATAAAAGACCCAGAAAGAAACCTACATGATGTCCTGAAAATAGTAATACTAATCTTAAACTATATAATTATGAGACCCCTTCGCGTCTTCAAAGACTAACAAAAGCCAAAGGACAACTTAAAGTAGTACCAATAGCCAACACCTTACATTGTGGTAGAGTTAAATGATTGTGAAACTAGTCACAATAGTGCCCAAAAAGGACATGATGTAAAGAATCATAGGTCTAAAACGTGTAAATAAAATAGCCCCCAAAAATATGTGGTAATAAAACTTAAAAATAGTTAAAGCAGCCCCAAAAATATATACAGATAGGACTCAGAAGGAAAAAAAAAGGACAAAAAGAAAACAATAAACGAAAATAAACAGGTGATGTACTTTCAGGAGTGAGTAAATTTTACCTTCATTATGAATTATCGTTTTCAAAACAAACAGTTTGCTATTGGTATCAGCTAGCATATCTTACACCAGGATACGATGCATACGTAATGGATAAGCCACAGTTATGTTACCAAGCACCTAACAACAGACCACCAACAAAATCAGACACATGTGGCTTTTTTCTCCCCAGTCTTGCAAGAAGAGTCCAAAACTAAGCAGAAACAGTCGAAAAAGTTTCAATGACGCCATCACTATCACGCATACACACACACACACACGCACGCTCGACCCCCCCTCCCTTGAGAAAATGACGTTTTCAGATTGTTAGGCAATTGGTAAACACGCGATCAAGTAAATCGCAAGAACATTTACCGTGACCAACCTTTAAACGGACCACTGATCTCTAAAGTAACTGGATTGGCGGGTCGATACTTCTCAACCACAGATCGCCACATTAACTGGATTGGGTAGACTGCTTGCCTCGGTGGTGAAGCCACCGTTAACTGGTATAGTCTTTTGGGTGACGCGAAGAGGCCGACATGGAATTATCCACAAATTATCGCTTGAAACCTAGTAGTTATTTTCCCCCATTGTCTGAATGGTGCAATTAAAGCACTCACTTAACCTTTGGATATATCGAATTTTAGATGTTTTAACTCTTTGCCTACGGACACGCAATCACTTTGAGGTTGACATTGCCTTACTTGGTTTGATTTATCGGATGAGTTGCTGCCCCTGGTATGCACCTTCATCGTCTTCAGATGAATAGCTTTCATAGGAGCTTTCTGATCCGCTACTGGTATATTCCTCCTCCTTTTCTTCTTCTTCTCTTTTATTCTGGGATTCTCCGAAACCTTCGAATTTAAAGTAAATTCTAAGCTTTAGCTGACATGAATATGGTGTTCCCCCCTTTCACACTGATTCGTGTTTCGGTAAAGAATATTGACATGGACCAAAGATTTGTAACTTGTAGAATCAACAAGGCTTATTTGGTTATATGGAAATTGGCTTAAGCACGTGACGATAGAAACTGAACCGAATGGGTAAAATAAACAAAATTTTGAAATGAAAACAAAAGATAAAAACAGTTTACTCAAGACTGCAACTATTCATATTAAGTTTACCTTAAAAATAGAAAAAAAAAACTTGTATCTGATTTCATAAATGCTGTCCATATGAAACAATTTGAAACTTGACAGGGTTTGCCGAAATAAATAATATAATTCCGACTTGTGCAAAGTTGAACGGATGGGAATAAACAGAAAAAAAAAACAAAAGACAACAGAATTAACAGATAAAGTAAAGAATTAGAGGGAAAACAAATAAATGATTATACCTCCACCGAGCCAGCTATATCCATTTGATGATACACATTTTCTCGTTTAAATTTCTGTTTCCTCTTTGAACTTTTACGCTCTCTAATAATCCCCAATAAAGAGACAAACAGAAGTAAAGTCATTCGAAATAAATAAAGAAGTAAAGTAAATGAAATGAAAAGAAAAGAAAACGAAAGAAGAAAAGAAAACAAAATCGTAACAAGGAATATGTTTCTTAGCGGGACCTACATTAAATTAACATAAAATAAATTTTCGTTGCTTTGTGATGATTATCATAAATAATTCAATTTCTGTGGATACAGTAATGACTTTGGCTTTTCTTAAGGCTTCAAAAAAAAAAGAGAAAGAAAAAAGTTAAAGGTTAAAGACATTCACACTGGTTCCAATATTTTTCTCTGTAATACTACAATGATGCATATGGCTGACGCATATAGTTATGTAGGTACAACTACTTATGTACCTTTACACATAGTTACATAGGTATATTGTTCTACTTAAAGCCAGATGGCGCTACGACAACATATCAGCAATAGTTAACTCAATTAAATACAATTTTCGCATATGAGATAAGGGAAAAACT
The DNA here is from genome assembly GCA_021234535.1 of Stichopus chloronotus. Classification (NCBI taxonomy): domain Eukaryota; kingdom Metazoa; phylum Echinodermata; class Holothuroidea; order Aspidochirotida; family Stichopodidae; genus Stichopus; species Stichopus chloronotus. Next base: position 16,379,696 of record CM037847.1, read on the forward strand.
AAATTAAATGACGTAGTGAAGAAGCAAAACAGCCAAAAAAAAAGGGAAAAAGAGGGATGAAAAGCAATAGTTTAAAAGAATATTGGCATGTGTTACCAAAAAAGCCCATAGCATCGCCGAAGGCACATTTCAACCTGTTTTAGTAAAATAAAAAATATGTAACTGTATATATCGAGGAAGATAGATTTAGCATCACCACCAGCCTCACTACAGAACGGGGCAGGGGTGGAGTGAGGCTAGGGTGAGGCCATTCAATCAGAGATGTCAAATCAAGGAATCCAAACCCGAAACTGGGTATAAAATATCCTAAGTCAATGAAGTGAAGTTTTGCAGTCACGTTACAGAAGTTAACTTAGAGTCCTTTTCTACCCTCTGATTTTTTGCTTTGCTTTAGAAGAGGCTAATTCGCAACTGTACAAGGTTTGTCCCCTTTTCTGAACGAAGAGTTTGTTTTACAAAATGTCAAGACTATTGGTACATTTCGACAATTTTGAGGGAAACTCCGAAAAATTCCTAAAATTCTTAGAAAGTTAAAATTGTTCAAACACCCCTTTGTTGAATGTTCTTTCAACATCTCTTTTCCTTCTCGCTATGCTATAAATCACATCGCGCGGAGCTAGCGGTGAGCGGGCCGCTAGGTAAGGAAATATGTCTTAGAGTACTGTCTTACCTGTCTGTGATATTTAAATTCGATGCTCCCTCAATTAAATCGTCAATCTATGAAAGAAAAAAAAAATGTATCAACCACTATAAATACTTTCAGTGTTTGAAAATTATAAAGCATCATAACTTTCGATTATTTACTATCACCAAATTTCCCAGTGATCCTCATTTAGACATCCCTGAAATAAAACAGCGTGGTTTACACCACATTGAGAATTTACTACAAATGTACGACGACTGTGCCGCAGAAAGTATATCAACATGAAAAAAAAAACCCTGTCATAAAAAAAAAAAAACTTCATCTGATATGAATGTGTGGACTACAATAACTTACGAACACACCATACTTCAACCCATGGTCAGTTACTCCATACAGAAGAAAACACTGAATTAATTCAATAATTAACATAACATTAATATTTCTATGTGTACGCAAACACTACCCTGAATTCCACTACATACTAACATTCTTTCAAGTGAGGGCTGAAAACAGGTCAGATTTGTAGGCGGGACCAGCTTTAAAAAAAAAAAAACACATTTAAAAAGATCTTATTGTACTGGAGGGGTTATTAAGGGAAGGGGAATAATTCATACTGCAAGCATTTCAAACTCTCTGCCAAAATTTTTGTTCCTAACTTAAGGTACTTTTGTTTGAAGAAAGGCTTCTCCTGTCAAAAAATGATTTTCCAGTTGCCGTAAGATTACCAAAATGCCCTGTGACGTTGGCAAATTATTGCAAGAACTCTGTAAGAGGAAGTCTTTTTGTTTTCTGAAATTGAAGTCCGACTTTAAGCTCAAAATTTATCACAAGTGAGAAATGTAGGTTGAGTGTCCTTTTAAATTTACCTTAAAATATTGTGGAAAATGACAGTGAAAGTGACATCACAAGTTCCCGATTACACAACTTACCATTTTCAAATAGATATTTCTTTAAAACTTCGATACTTTTGAACCAAACACGCTAATGGGGACACAGTTTTTAACAACAAAAAAGAAAATAATATTTCTGACTTTTTATGAAATATCAATTTCCTTCAGTGGCCGATCCTGAAGTCCTTATTGTACTATACTTGAGGGCAGATAAACCAATACTCCGCAAACATAAAACAGTCTTATTTTCTCCCACGCTACCAGATGTATACCAGTCATCCATCGTTCAGACCTGACACGTCTTTCAACTGCCGAAAAAATCCTTCGACCAAATTTTTGTTTAAAAAAAGAAAAAAAAAAAGGTCTTTGAAAACAAACGGTGGTCTCGAATTTTAAAATGGCTAATAAACAAAAATGATACGGTAAAATTACTCATGAAGATTGTGCAAGGGGACCGTAATAAGCGTTCAGCAAGGTCGCACATGATGGACAAAAGTCGTGAAATCCAGAGAGGTAATTTGTTAATGCATGTGCTTACCTGTTGTTGGAAACCACTCTTCTCGCTCTAGAGAATAAAACGGAAAAGAAATGTTTACTTTGGAGCAGGGGCTGTGCAGCTCAATTAAACAAAACCACTTTTTTATAGTGGTATATACCGCCAAGAGTAAAGTGTCACCAAATGACATTTGCTCATGAGGTGAGAGAATTGACGATAACTGTTAATTTGTGGAAATCGCAACGTACAGTATACCATAATTTTGTATAAATTAAAACCTCGACTCAATTTTGTATGACTGATTACCTTAACAGCTCCCAACCTAGAAGCCATTTCTCTGTTCAGCTGAGCTTGAAGTTGTTGCTGTCTCCGCATATTCTCATCGTCTTCTCGTTTCTTAAATTTTGGGACGTACTTCAAAGGAATGAACAGAATGAAAAATGATGATGATGATGATGATAATAGCGAACAAAAATAATTTACTTGATTATGATTTTATCACTTTTCATCAGACCTTGACCTTCTGAAATGCTTCAAGTAGACCTTAGACAGTGTTTTAAGTCATCTCTTCTCACGGCGGAAAAAAAGAAGAAGAATATGAGTGTGTTTTTAATTGACTAACGAATATCACATTTCCAGAAAATAAAAGCACGGCGGTAGAAGACGTCCACAGAAAGAACCCTCTAAACTATAGACACCTTCTGTTATGAAAGGAATTCGCATTGTGTTAGCGACCTAGTTTTAAATTGAGTCTCAAAATAAAACTTACTACTAAAAATGTTAAGTTCCAAAGAGCTAAACTTAATTTACAAAAGATTGTTTTGATCGCTGGATCATCAACCGTACACTGTTTGCAAACGGAGAGAGTGCAAGCGAATAGCGGAGTAGACGGTGAAGGTCGATTAATTTTTGAGATTGATGAGTGTCTGTGTATCGGATAAGATCACGATCGCCAAAAACGATGGTATAAAAATCTATTGTAATGAATGAATCCAATTAGAGGGTGAAATTACTTCTTCTTTACTGTATTCCTCGTTGCTGTCAGTATGAAGAACCAAGGCCGTAGGATCCGATGGATGTACTCTATTTGACGCTGCAAATAACTGGCTCGGTCTCACCGAGTCTTGGTGGCTGGTAGTTTCCTGTGATCAGAAATAGAAGATAGTGAATTAATTATTAGCAAAATATTTCAATAGCATCCCAGCAAAATTTAATAATGAAATAAGCTACGGATCAATCTATTTCGCAATTTCAAAGGCAAAAGCTGGGAAATTATCACAAATCGCAAATTTTTAGTCATTTCAACAAAGGCAGGTACCCATCGATCAATGTAGTTTCAATTCTCCCAACCACTTACTTCTTGCTCTGCGCAAATAATATCATGAACTACTCATATCATCTGTGTATCATCAACTGTGCATCATCATCATCATCTGTGCATCAAGTGTGTATCATTTACTGTGTATCATCAACTGTACTGCATCATCAACTCTGTATCATCAACTGTACATCATCAACTGTTCCTCTGCAACTCTCATACATTTGTTTTGACGGGTGTGGGGGATGTCTGAAAGTACAATGAAAACTTACGGTATAACGAAGGTGCCGTATCTGGGAATGGGGGGGGGGGGGGAGGAATACCCGTCTACCCTCAGGTGGATCCTACCAGGCTAGTAATGTCTGTGGGACAGTACCGACAATGTTCTCACCGAACGGACAACTGCACATTAATAAGGAAAATTGTTTTGCAACATATCAAGTTATTGTTTTATATTATTTGATTGCATAATAGACCGCCTTGTATGTGACGTCTCAGTGATATAATGAAGCTTTCCCCTTGTTTGTTCTTACGTGACGTCAATGCAAGGGTTGGGAGGGAGTTATTAGGAGTATAATACCTCGTCAGATGAACTATCAATATTCATATTTGTCTGTTTGTTGTATATCCCTTTTTTCCTTTGCCGTTTTCGAGTTAGTTTGTCTCTGACTGTCCCGTGCATGGCGTGAGCTCCAGACTTCTCTAGTATCGTACTTGCTGCCTCTTGGATGGCCATTTGGTCTGAACTTTGGACGCCGATTCTGACAAATCCCATTTCAATGGAAGTGGATCGATCCGCTTTACTCTAGAATGCAATATGATCAAGAGTACTATTGTAACATGTTTATAGTGTCCTCCACAAATTTCCCTAGGGTTAGTGGAAGGTGGACACGAAGTGCGAAGCGCGACGATGCAGGAATCCATGTGGGAGGTTCTCCGGTTATCAGACATTACGGTCGGCCTACATTTTAAATGACAATAGCTTATTGTCAATTCTCTTTGGAGTTCGAGCTTTCATAAGGCCGATTTTCTTTCTTTGGAGGGGGGGGGGTCGTTTATTCAGGGGGACAGATCGCCCCTTGAAGCCCTCGTGGGGAACACTTCGTACTCAATAAGCAAGAAGTAGCTCACGGTGCATGCATAGGGAAGGACATAAATGATGTAGGTAGATGCATAGATTAAGCACGGATCATGAAAACAATCCGTGAATAGATTATTGGAATGGATCGATAATTAACAAAAAGTAGCCCAGCGAATCAATAAATTAAAGAAAAGCAGGAAGGGAAAGATGAACGACTAGATCAATGAAGTCAATAGATATGAACAATTAATCAATGATACCTATATATTTGATAATTATTTAATACATTAACAAAGTATTTCATCAATATGGATTAATAATAACCAGAGCTAACTTACCATGAGCGCTTGTTTGTGCACTTCAATTTGTTTGTTCTTTTTACACAGACAGTACACCATCAAGATAAATACCAGGATGAGAATCACGGCCACGTCGGCTACTACGATAATCCGCAGAATATGATCTACAGAAGATGAATCATCGAACAATACAATGCCTGGTTCCTGGACCTGAAAATGAAACGAATGCTGAATGGGTAAACGAATGTCAGTTCAGTACGTGTTCATTTGCGCAATCGTATTAACTACGTCATGCATATTCCCATATAGTAAACATTTCCAGTCAATTCACCCACTACCACACTAGAGACCCCCCGTCACAGGGATAAGTCCTCCAGGAGCAAAGAGCGACTTATAAAGACGGGAAAAAACGCCACCTGCATATACGAAGTCGTCAACAATCCATCCCAAATCTAAGCCTTACACACGAGGTACATTAGCAAAACAAAGGGATATGAAATCAAATCACCGGAAGAGGAAACCACGGTCACACCCCATCTCTGACCTTGAAGTCTTAAACTATTGTTTTGTTACTTCTGGATCACTTGATAACATGAAAACAATGAGACAATTAAGTGCTCTCACATCATGTAAACATCTTAAGAAAGCCATGCCGAATTGAAGAACAGCTGCCACCTCAGTTTCTTCCCTTCGGGGTGAAATAATCAGTGGCGGACCAAAGGAGTGGGGAGGAAAGAAGGGGGGACGGACAGGACCCGTGGCCCAACCTAAAAGTATATTTAACTATAGTCTATAAAATTTATACGTAGAAAAAAACGAAATTTTGTGGAAGAAAATTAACTTTACCATTTGTACAATTTTGATGCACCAAATCGCATCAGAAGACATTCGTTTGTAGACAAAAAACTGCAAATACATGAGTGTAGTAAATTGACACACTACCTGATATCCTAGTACTGTGGTCATGAAACGTAGAGACAATTTCTCTAGTCTAGTGAGGGCTTCTTTTCCATCCACAACTTCTCCGTTTAGTAATACCGCAAACACCACAGTCACATCCATCTCGGTTGGCTTTGGTCTGTTAACGCTTTTAAGCTTAAAGAGTGAAAAAAAGCGTTTTCTTTTCCTCATTATTTTAAGTTTAATATCAAATTATTAGATGGCAAACCTGAAAAATTTAACGTCATTTTATACTGTCATTTACATGCTTTTATGTTGCTTTCATTTTTTTTTCTTCCGGACTACTTTCTATTTTTGCCATATCTCTGTTAACGTGACGGATTGATTAAATGTTTGTAGATGTGATTACTTAATCACAAATAGAACCATGGAACAACAATAAAAACAACAACTAAAAGCGTATATCTATAGACCCAATCATGTGGAGAAATACTCACATTAACTGCATATTCATGACTTGGATCTTCAATAAGCTGCCGCTTGCGTCTCAAACGATATTTTTCACCATCGGTATCTTGCGTGAATCTGCCATCTAAAAATGTCTTGACCTTTGATTTTTTCTCACGTATAACTGTAAACTCGGCTTCCCTGCTGTCCATACGAACTGTCTCACCTGGATGAGAATCCGTATCTCCCTCAACCAGTCTACCGTCCATCAAAACTCTACCATCACGACGCTTCCGGTTTGATGACGTCATACCTGCGAGGTAGATTGCCTCTATGCCGTTGGAGATATCGGTTTGAAAAGCGGGTTCCTCGATGTCAATAGTTAACGGAACGAGTATTATTATCATCAGAAAATCTTGCAAGTCGCCAGTTGGGTTGTCTAACTCAACGCTCGTGGGGTCTGTGGATCCGGGCAGATTTACTGGCGTAGGAATTGATATGACCTGTGATCGTAATATAAAAAAAACAAACAAAAACATCATAAGTAGCAAAGGATCAGTGAAATACATACGACTTATGACAGACGAAACTGATTTAAATAGCGAGACTGCGCATGTTCATTTGAAGTCATAGGATGTCCATAACGACACTGTTTACAAGTATCTCAAGCAGCAGTGAATGAAAGAAAATCCTCTGACGGTGAAATGAGCTGGATATGAACAGAACAGAACAGAACTAGAGATGAAAGCTAATCTGTTTTTTTAAGTTTAAAATATTTAATTCTCATGTCGCAGATTGACGAAGTCAGCATCCCTACATTGGCAATGACCGAACAATAACGTAGAACTTTTCCAAACTACATTTTAGTTGAACAAAACACACTGTACACCCTAGAACTTCCTTTTAATTCAATTGGGAAAAAATAATATAATATAGTATAATATATGTATATAACATATAATAAAGTTAATAATATTTCAGGCCTTGGGGCACTTATTTTACAAAGCTAGATGAGGAAGATCGTGGATTGTATGTTACAACGTCAGGTCGTTTGACTACCAACTAAACAATTTTGAGTCAATTGTGGTGTCATTTATTTTACCAGGTCAATTCAGACGGGAGCTTCAAGGTCCATTCGCCCGATAAGTGAGGGAGATGCTTCTTCAAAATTTCCTTTCAAGGAAAGAAGGTTTTCAAGATTTTTTGTTTTTAACATTTCGTCGAGATTGGTTTAACTGATGTAACAGTAACCTTGCTGCCCCTGCCGGTATTAACATTAACTAGTAATCGGTTGCTATGGCAACTGCCATACTTTATTTTTTTACAGACGAAGACGTCAACTCACTTCATACCCCAGAGAAGCACTCAATCTACTGATCGACATGTTTTCGAACTTCGAAGCTGCCTCTGTCGATGGTAGGACTGTACCATTTATTTCGACGGTAAAATAAGTATCTACAATCGTCGGGTCCACGTCATTTCTGGTCAGGTTATGTATCTGTAAAATATGAAAAACTTCAAATACTTTGGAAAAGGCAACAAATCCCGAATACGATAATTCAATTAGTCATCAAAATCAAGTGGTTTGTATGAAATCATACTAATTTTTGACTTCCAAGTATACAGCAAAATATTTACCATGATAGACAATATCTGGACTTTGGTGTGATATGTATGAAATTCAAAAAATGCATTTTCTCTAAAAATCTCCCCGATACTGAACAGGCCTGTATGCAGCCTCATCAGTGGTGGGGTTCGGTTTTACCACAAGTGGATTATTTTACAAACAAATTAAAATTCATTATATATGTTGCTAACGTAGGGTTACTATCATAGGTTGAGTGGAGCTCAGATCTTGTAGGGGGTTCTTCGGAACCTTCTGAACCCAATGAACCTCCACCCCCTTGGATACGGGCCTGCTGACTACGTCATTCAACTTGAAGCGTTTTTTTTTTTGAGCAAGGGAGGAATATGAAACATTTTATAAGCCACTTGTATTTGATACTCTGGTGAAAAAAACTAACCTGTACGGTAACATCTCCGTTGGTGGCTCTTTTCAGCACCGAATGATGTAACATATTTTCAAATCGAGAGAACCGTTTCTTGCGAACGTTCACCATATTATCAGTTGCTTGGGATATGACTTTCGCGAGACCGGCTTCTAGTTCATTTACAAATGTTTCGTCATTTATATTCACAGACGTATCCAAGAAAAGCTGAAAAATGACATAATTTTCAGTCAGGTCAGGTAGAGTCGCGTTGGTTGTATTGGACTGCGGAGGCGTTGGAGTAATAAGGGCGTTAATAGTTGTTACCCCTTTTGGGGTTGTGTTGTTCGCATCTGGTTGCACTCTATCTGTAGTTCTAGAGTCTCCCTGGGGCGTACCATTTGTCACATCCGTTTCATCGCTGACGCTTATGGTCTCATAAACTTCCGTGACGTAATTTTCTGTGTACGTAATTTCTGTTGCACCTTTGCCGTCGTCATCATTAGTTAGCTCAGTACCAGAACTTGAAGGAGCATGCGTGGTTATAGAACCATCCATCGTCTGCTTTTCTGATTCAGTTACCAAGGTGACGAGGTCTTCCACTGATCTATCATGAATTGTTGTGGAGGTTTCCTCCAAAAGAGGGGATGCCATCTCGGTGTAAACTGATGTGAATTCAACAACTTCGGTAGAATCGGTGGTGGATTTAGCCATTTTGGCTGGTGACGTGACGTAGTTGGTGGAGTCGACCATCTCAGTGACCGTAACATCGTCTGTGGGAAAAGATAAATATTCGTAAGTTGTAACATAGGATTGGCTGTCGACTTTGGATGTGACTTGACCTGTGGCTATTTCTGTATCAGATATCGGATTTACTGTCGTCATGCCATTAACAGTAGTACCATCTAACAGTGTAATACCTCTATTGATACTCTCCGCTAAAGTTGTTGGGTGCATAACGACTGTACTGTCCTCTGGACTGATTTTTGATGATTTTCCTCCTGTTGTCTTTCCCAATGCTGTTGCAGTGGGCACATCAGTAGCCTCCTCCCCAGTAGTTAGATACATAATATTTGTACTATATTCAGTGCTGATTGTTGTTGGTTGTCCTCCAGTTGCGCTTTCCGAAACTGATGTAGTGAATACATCAGTAGTCTCCTTCCCAGTCGTTAGGAGCATAATATCTGTACTGTCTTCATTGTTGATTGATGTTGATTGTCCTCCTGCTGTTGTTTCAAACGCTGTTGTAGTGAGAGCATCTGTGGTGTTCTCCCCAGTCGTTAGAAGTTTAATATCCGTTCCATCTTCCGTGTTGATTGATGTTGATTGTCCGCCTGCTGTTGTTCCCGAAACTGTTGTAGTGAGTACATCGGTAGTCTCCTTCCCAGTCGTTATGTGCGTAATATCTGTACTGTCTTCATTGTTAATTGATGTTGATTGTCCTCCTGCTGTTGTTTCAAACGCTGTTGTAGTGAGAGCATCTGTGGTGTTCTCCCCAGTCGTTAGAAGCTTAATATCTGTTCCATCTTCCGTGTTGATTGATGTTGATTGTCCGCCTGCTGTTGTTCTCGAAACTGTTGTAGTGAATACATCAGTAGTCTCCTTGCCAGTCGTTAGGAGCATAATATCTGTACTGTCTTCATTGTTGATTGATGTTGATTGTCCTCCTGCTGTTGTTCCCGAAACTGTTGTAGTGAATACATCAGTAGTCTCCTTGCCAGTCGTTAGGAGCATAATATCTGTACTGTCTTCATTGTTGATTGATGTTGATTGTCCTTCTGCTGTTGTTTCAAATGCTGTTGTAGTGAGAGCATCTGTGGTGTTCTCCCCAGTCGTTAGAAGCTTAATATCTGTTCCATCTTCCGTGTTGATTGATGTTGATTGTCCGCCTGCTGTTGTTCCCGAAACTGTTGTAGTGAGTACTTCGGTAGTCTCCTTCCCAGTCGTTATGTGCGTAATATCTGTACTGTATTCATTTTTGATTGATGTTGATTGTCCTCCTGCTTTTGTTTCAAATGCTGTTGTAGTGACCGCGACTGTGGTCTTCTCCTCAGTCGTTATATATGCAATATCTGTTCCATGTCCAGGGTTGATTGATGTTGATTGTCCTCCTGCTGTAGTGTCCAAAGCTGTTGTTGTGATTACAACAGTAGTCCCCTTCCCAGTCGTACGGTGCCTAATATCTGTACTGTCTTCTTTGTTTGTTGATGTTGATTGTCCTCCTGCTGTTGTTTCCAAAACTGTTGTTGTAGTGAGTACGTCTGTAGTCTTCTCCCCGGTCGTTAGATGTTTAATATCTGTTCCATCTCTAGAGGTGATTGGTGTTGATTGTCCTCCTGATGTTGTGTCCAAAGCTGTTGTTGTGATTACATCAGGAGTCTTCTCTCCAGTCGTAGGGTGCATAGTGTCTGTATTTTCTTCGTTATCGATTGTTGTTGATTGTATCGTTGTCAAGTTATTCGATGGGGAAGTCGTCGGTTTTTCAATTGATTGTGCAGTAACCATGGTTACATCACTGGCTGTGGTTGTATAGGATTGCGAAGTTGCAGAGGTTGTAGCATCTGAAGTGACAACAATTGTGATTATAAATAAGACGAAAAGAAGTTCGAGTAGAATGCGTCCTTTAGGGAAGCAATCAAAACTTGATAACGAACCATTGTTCGTAACCGATTACTTCAATATTTTGTCCTATACGGAAGGAAAGGGAAAAAATCAGTACATTCAGAAACGCGATCTCACGAATTTACAAATGACAATAGTCATGAAAACATTACCATTATAGGCAAATTAAATAGAAAGTGCTGTATTCGCGTATTTATTGTAGCTTGGCTTTAATCAACAAAAATGTTGCCTTTGAACTAATCTTACATACTTATTGCACAAACTAAGTATGTTTTACATTTAAGCAAAATATAACGACAACGAGTCGCCACTGTTAGTGATGACGCAGGTACCACAATATGTGTGGTCACCTATAGTTGAATGGTCAGTTGCTTTTATTCTAAACAATTAGGTGTGTTTAAGGTAATATTGGAAAAGTTCACTCAACGACAAATCGATTTTAAAAATATTTTCAACGCCCAACTGACGCACCTGTTTGACATAATATGACAATAAAATTTCACGCTGTGTAAACACACATTTGAGGTAAATTTTGAAACCTTAGAAGGCTTGTGCACTTTCAATATGAGCGTGGTGTTTCAATTAAGGTCATATTTGTTTCATACATGGGAAATTGATGTAAGCAAGTGTTACGTTTATGTTACGATGGGATATGGTGCAACTTATGCGATGGACATCCGGTGTGATGCTATGGCAACATCGTATCCGGTATAACGCATGTTGTGTTAACGTCACATCCGGTATGAGATATGGTAACGCCAGCGATCATCAAAGTGATGTCATCTGGCTGGTGCGATTGTGACGTCATGCGACGTACAGTATTTGGGTTATTCAAGGACATCTCTCAGTAACGTTGTTGAAAAATAATTGTCGAAAATGCCTTGAGACAACGCTGATATTGGATAAATAATCGATGTTGAAACACCTGTTGAACTTGTTGTATTAATATGCAGTTTATATACGAAATCTAAATACATCAATGTGTGCTCATTGTTGGTACACACTGTGGAAAATGTCTGTAAATTTACAGAAAATAAAACAAAGAAATTATAAGGATTACAGAAATTTTCTGGAAAAAAATTATCAGAACATTTTTGTATTTCTTTTGTATTTGTCCATTTTATTTTATGTAAATTTACATTTTACAATTAAGATTTTTAACAGTGCACGGTTACTCGATGAGATCGGTTTTACATCAAATACTATCCGAGTCACCTCGTTTGTAAAATGACACGCAGAAATACAGGCAAAACACCTAAACGCTACAGTTCTTGATCGAGGATATTCTGACGTCAATCACGATCCGGGTACTAAAGTAGTAGTTCAACGAATTGGCATTTGTATGATCTAGGTATAACTGATATATTTATCGTCATTATGAAAATGAATTAGTTACGTATGTTAGATTTCAATACTGTGCAGTTAGTGATGTTAGCTACTTGCCTTGTTGTTAGGCGAGTGCTATGAAGTAACAGCACAGTAGTTATGCAGCGTTAAGTCTAAGGTGGTTGAATTGCATGTCTAACAATGCATACAGATTAAAGAACTTCATGACTGGAACTACTTCAGTTTCAATCGTGACATATAAGCGCACGCGTGGTACTCCATACGGTTTTCCATTTTAACGCCTCTACACCCCTGTATAAGCTAAACCGATGTCAATCATTATGCAAATTTAACTATTGCATGAGGGTTTTACAGTATTATGTTCCTCTGTTTACCTGAAAGGTTTTGAAATGTGTCATCTTTAAACGACGTGTCTTTGTCGTACTCACCTTTGGTTGAGCAAAGTTTCATCTTCAAAGCGCGCGCGTATGATTGACGGAGTCTGAATGAACGCACAATGGTCCAACATAAACAGTGTGTATGTTTGCATTTGGTGTAATGGTTTCGCAATGATCCCCCTTAAACCGTGTGTGTTTGTGATAAAGAAAGTGCTTGTGCAATGGTCCACCTTAGAATGTGTGTAGTTATGCAATGGTTCATCTTAGGGGGTGTGTGCGTTTGTGTTAAACAGAATGGTTGCTCATTGGTCCATCTTTAAACGGTGTGTGTGTTTTTGGGATATATCAAATACTTCTGCAATGCTGCACCTTTAAAATCGTGCAAGTTTGTGATCACTAGAAAGGTTGTGCAGTGGTCTTACTTTAAACCGCGTGAGTTTGCGACAGGTGAATACAGTCGTGCAATGGCCTATCGCTCCACAATTTGTGTGGGTTTAGCGATAGCTTCAACGGTTTTACAAAGATGCAAGATTTAAGCCGTGTATGTTAGTGACTTATATATGGAACAATTTCGCAATGCTAACCTCTGTTTAGGGTTCTTTGACTCTGTTGATGTCTGATACATACTGCTCAACAACATATGCATGTAATTCCTATCCATGCCTTTCGGCTAGGATAAAATTACATTCGGATAGTATGTAGAGAGACTAGAATCCAAGGAAATAAAATTCATCCTTGGCTTAAATCAGATAAGATTGTTAGCGGCTTTCCAAATACCATTAGAACAAAAGACACATTATTCAAAGCTTTAGGAGGGCGCATACGTTATTCATGGGTTACATTAACAAATATTTAACCATTACCTTCAGCTACTCAGAATCCCTTTCAATGTCCTTTAGACATGTGGATACAGTTCTAATTACTTCTATGCGGATGGATTCGGAGAGCAAGAAGCAATTATTGATACGAGAGAACTGACACAAGAGCAAACAAATGTGATTAAACCTCTCCTAGTTCTACATCTACGTTCACTTCCATTATTTTTAGCCGATCCATTAATCAATGTTCTTTACGTCGGATAAGCCTACAGTATAGCACGAGTAGTATACACCAATTTGCATTTACTATAACTTCGAAAACCTGTTGAAATAATTTGTCTCTGAAATAACCCACATTTCTTTTGTCTCGCTGAGTATAATTCTATATACAGGTCGTATATATACAGGTCAATTATTTCCATTTTTTTTTTACGTACATCTCTGTGATAGTTATATGAACATACCTAGTTTCCGCGTTGCAAAATATCCTTAATTGTGTTACTAGTGCATGTGATAAACAATAATTAACAGTGTAACTTTGGCTCCCCAAGGATGTCTTTAGTGAGAGTTTGATTTCCTTAAAAGCCTTTAGTTATTCAACATCGTATACTAACAATCAAGTCTGAGTGCCGTGGTAGAGAAAAGCGTGGAGAAAATGAACTAAGTTTAATTTATAAAAAAAAAAAAAAATAATGCAAAGTAAAGCAAGTAAGGGAATGCAGCCTGCACTTCCAGAGTAAACAAAAGTAGACCTACAGTAATATATATATATATATATGTACATACATATATATATGTATATATATATATATAATAAATTAATAATAATAAATATTCCATATTTTTATTTATTCATTCATCGAATGTGCTTGTTTGCATATATAGAAGAGTTGAAAGGGAATCACCCTTTTGTAACAAGTGTAACAAATTACAAGTTTTGATTTGACTTGGTTGCAAACGAGCCTGACGTTAGTTTTGCAATTTTTGTATTTCGTGGTTCGTGCAATTTTTGCAGTTTGCAATAATTTTTTAATTTCGAAGTACGTATCTTTTGATGGTGTATGTTATCGCATATCGTTCACACAGCAAACAGGATTCTCTCTCCCATTTTATCCACAAAGCACAGAAATACTGTAAACACACACTAGCACAGAGACAAATCCACAATAACACAGAAACATAATAACACCGGAAGAAATACACTAACACAAAGCAAATACACAATAGCACGGAAATAAGCACGCAATGACACAGACAGAAAATGCACAATATTAAGTCACATAAAACGCAGAATATACCAAACTATGACGTCATTGTAAAAAGCAACAGAAACCGAATTTACACTTACTCTACGCAGTCACGTATGTTGTGCAATAATTTGTCAAAAGGTTAACTTATATCAGTTTTTGTTTATTTTGCGTATTGGACTCCAAACGTGTTGAAGACGTGACCGAATGAATTAAGAGCAAGTGAGAGACGACTTGAAGCATGCGCAGATACTTTAAATGACGTAGTCTTGTAGTTAGTCGACTAAAGTCCCCCCACAATAGAAGGAGGTAATAGAACGATTTATAGCTGACTTTAATATCTTATAAATGTCAGTGCGACACAAGTACTTCCAACGAAAACATTCTCTTCCTCAATAACTTCTTATCTAACAAATTACCTTCTTTATTCATTTTTTTTTTCAAACCTACGGTGTTCTTCGCAACTACTATAATCTTAAAAAAAAAAAAAGTCGCATTGTGAGTTTGGTCGCGCAACGAACCATACAGAATGAATTCAAATACGGCAGATACCACAAATTGTCAACAAGACAAAGCTGAACTTTAATCGTACAGTACAACGAACCGTGAAACTAAGAAACCAGAATAATCATATGCGCAGTTTACTGTCTCTATTTGTGCATCACTTTGAAGGTTACGGTAATTTACCTTGCTATATTACCCATGGCCATTTTTAGTCCTTTAAGTTTTCCCCCCATTAGATAAATTTCAGCAATTCCACAACTGGTCAAGAATTGCCTAAAAATAGCAGCCGATGAAAATTTTTTTTTTCTAAAATGGAGGAGAGAACTCACTTAAAGGGCAAAATGTGACGCATATATTTCACAAATTATCTAGGGCGCTTAAATCATCTAGATACTCACTGTTTCTGTTGCTAACGGCTTTCTTCAAATTTCGCAAAAAGAAGCATTTAGAGGAGGGTGAAATATCATTTTATGAATTTTCAGATTTTTTAGGATTTTCGGAGGACGTTCTCGGCAGAGTATCGTGTATTTGCACTTTATCCCCACCAGCGATGGCAACTTTAAAACTGATTGTTGGCTATCGTATTATATTACGTGAAAGGTAACAGTGTTACACTGCTATACTGAAGATGCGGTGACTGACGTAAGCAAAATTCGTGACAAAAAAAAATTAGTAAGACTATAAAATAAAGAAAAGAGTTTATCGAGAAAAACACGATAAAAGACAAAAAAACAAAATGTCAAAGGACTTTGTGATTCCTTGCCAATATCTCCTTTTTTCCAAACACACACAATCACTGTAAATAAAAGCCAACAAGGGATAAGAGGGGGACCACATCAAAAGGAACTAGAAAATGTGTTACAAATAAATTGTAACCACCTACTGCCTATGATTGTTCCTGCTCCAGATTATTCTGGAACGTTCTCGCTAGTGTCCTACAAAAGCGTAGAAGGGACATGGAAAAGAAAAAAGAACCATCTCGGCAATATGACAATTTTCCTAAAATTGACATTTTGACGACTTAATAAACTCCTTAAAATGGCAAAAAATCTGAAATTGGTCATTTTCACGTTATTCAGCATTATTTTAAAAAAGGACAAAATTAATGGAAATTGTTATTTTGACGAGATAAAACAAGTTCGTTAACTTTGCATCATTTTAACATTTGACTCAATAAGAAAACATTTCTCAGTCTCCCAAGGGGTAATTCAAATAACGGAGGACATCTACTCATCAACTGCTACCAATTTTGGCATTTTGAAGTGCTAGTTACATTCAGTTGCTGAGAGATCATGTTTTCATACTTTAACCTCTGGTGACCTCAGATGACCTTCATCCTGCATGGAAATAGATAGCGGTCATCCACTGTATACCTACAGTGGACTACCAAAATAACAACTTTGAAGTTCAAACACCTCTCTTCCCTTGTGACACCGTGTTTACGTAGTTTTACAACTATGTATTCCTTTGACCTCACATGACCTTTGACCTCCATTAGAAATAACAGACATTATCTACTCATTAAGTGTTACCAACGATAATACTTTGAAGTCCAGAAACATTCGGCTGCTAAGATATCTCCCTTTGACTGGTTTTCATACTATAGGCTCTGGTGACATTCTGACCTTTAACCTCCATGAAAAACGATAGGGATCATCTACTCACAATGGACTATCTGTACACTGACTTTGAAGTTCAAGCACATTTTTCTTCTTGAGATACCGTGTTTACAACGTTTTCAAAGTATATGTTCTCCATTGACCTCACAAACGTTTGACCTGCATACAAAATGCCAGACATCATTTACTCATCAAGTGCCACAAATGATGAGCGGTTGAAGATCCAGCAACGTCATTCCATTGCTGAGATAGCTCCCTTAATAAGTTTTTATCATTTATGCTCTGGTGACCTCATATGATCTTTGACCTCCATGGAAAACAGTAGGGATCGTCTACTCACAATGGACCAACACACCAACTGCACAGTTCAAGCACCTTTCCCTCTTGAGATACTGTGTTTATAGGCCAGGTTGTCACATACACATCCGCGCACGCCACTATGGCATAGATTCCTTGCCTGCTTTCGGCAAGGAAGAAAATAATCACGGAACGTAATAGTACAACACGGAAAATACGAGAAGAATACACCCCCCCCCCCTTAAAAAAATGTGAAAATTAAATGTACGATATTATAGCAAGTTCCAATATTTTGAAATCATTTTTGAACGAATATCCTGTCATTTAAGTGTGATTTAAGACTCTATATAACCCCACGAAAAACAAAAAAACAAAAGATGTGAAGAGTAGATGTGAAATCCATGTTCCGTCGTCGGAATAAGGAAACGGAGTTCTAGCTTTTCAAACTGGAGAATTGCTTTCGCTAAATGAAAATCACCTTTTTTTTTTACAAAATGAAAAGAAGGAAATCAGGAAAAATTTGGCAACCGGTAAAGACTGGTCTTCGTGATGTTTTAATGTTAGAATTTGACCAAAAACTCAGGAGATGACATGTTGGTATAGATTAACTGTTAAAAGGGTAACTGCCAAGGCTGTTCCACTTTCAGCCTACACCTAACCGACATCTCAGTATTCACAAACACTCACGACCGTGATGTTGTTATTACGTAATGACTTCTTTCCAAATATAACTTAAAATTTGCTGCCTTTCTGGCATATCGAGTATAGCCATCTTATGTGACGCGCCACACTTATACTAGGTGACCTTTAGAGGCGCATGTGTGACGTCATGACATAGGTAATTCCACAATAGCATGGCGACTTGCAAGTGAGTAACAAGCATGTTCATGTAAATTAGTACTTTTCTTCGATTTGTATTTGTTCTAACACAGTATGGTGTTTTCTTGTTTGAAAAACTGTACTTGAAATATCAGAGCTAATCGGAAGGCTGTACGATGGTTTCAAAATTATATAGGTTGCACATACTCTTGTACTAATGTTCCTCTTATTTATCTTCATAACACATTAATTTTTAATTTGATATTTCACTTTGATTTTTCATTTCGAGAGTACTTGTAACATTACATCAAATTAAAGCAAAATCATTAAAAACTTGAAAATAATGCTGACGACCCAAAAAAAAAATCAATTTTGAACTTGAGAGAATATGACCGTGTCCTTCTAATGGCTTTTTAGGTATATTTGAATGGTGTGTTTTACGTAATGAATTCTTAAATTCAAAATGACAGCAATATATCGGGAAACTGGTTTTACGTGAATCTGATAACTGATTCAAACAACTCATTGTCATACCAATATATGTCACAATAATTTACAAAAAACTTGATTATATTATGATGATAAAAAATAATAAACAAATGATGTTACATTTCTTATATTAATATCCCAAACAAATTTGGACTTTCTGTGACACTTGTGCGAACAATGACTTCGCAAGTTTTTTTTTCTAACGCCAGGGTTAGCTTTTACGGCTTGCTTGACAATTACGATATACTTTCAACACCTGTTGCACACATTTAGGACAGTAAATATTCTACAAGATATCTGAAACTACATCTTCCTTTCACTGTCCTCGGGTTGTTCGTTTTTTTTTTCTTTGTTGCAACTAGATAAAGCTGTAAATTAAATTAACTTAAAATTAAATAATAAACAGACACAATCCGATGTACTGAGATATTTTGCTCAGAGAGAGATATCCATGGAACTCACCCTAATTGAATAAAACATCGTACAAAACAAAACAATTTGCAAATTGTTTAGTCATGCAAAGATCGTGTGTCTTCCTTCTTACCTTTATGCGCTGTTATATCCAAACGTATTTAAGTTCTTTAACTCTAGGTAATTTGAATATATATGACGTAAGCTCGCTCCGAGTGTTTTACCCCAAATGTGATTGTCTCATTTCTTCCACGTGACAGAATCTTATGAAGTAAAATAACTTGCGTACATTTTGTGACAGATTGCGTCATATTATTTCGTATCCCGAGGATATTTTATCAATTTCGGAAAGAGAGATCGAACCAGGACGGAAATCGATATTTCGTTTTGTTTCCCCAAAATGATGAATTATTTTTGCATTCAGTTCCCTCCTTTTACGTTCACACTTAATAGTTCATTAGCTTACATCTTGACCTTGAAAACCGATTCACTTTCAAAATATTGGACTCAACAATACGTCGAGTTTATTCACTTGCTACAGCAGCCTATTGATTATCGCGCGCGCTGATTTTAAATTAGGGACCTCTAAACATCACAAGAGAAATTGTACTCACAGCCAGGCTAATCAGATCTGATCACCTTTGGAGCGGGTGTAGTGTCACTCAAAAAAGAAAAAAATGGTCGGGAAGGGAGGAGAACCGAGCGATGCCAGGACTATCTGAGGGAAGAGCCACCGGAGCGTACAGTACCTTAAAAGATTTGGCTTTATAAGCCCCTCAGATGGCGAAACATGTTCTAAAACGGCATCTCCCAGGTGTTTTAACTCAATTGTATGTACCCAAACGTCAAGTACTAGAGATCACATGTCTGCAATTTCTCGTTGATGAGAAACAAAAATAACAGTCTATGAAAATCATGGCAATGCATATCAGATGGGTTGAGATGACACAAGAACAATAATTCGTGATAATATTACCCATACTTTTTTCATTTATTTGTGAAGCACTTGGCAAATATTCGATGGGGAAAGCTGACCATAAGTGTACAGTAGGTGTGAGTTTTATATCAATAATTATGGGCCAATCTATGTGCTTCCGTCCTTCTGTAGAGTGATCGAAAAGCTTGTGTTTTCAAGCATTTATAATTTCTTAATTAATGGTTTGAAAAAAATTAATGCTTTTCATGATTACCAATTTGATTTTACGCCAGGTCGTTTCAGCGCAGATGCCCAAGTTGCATTTCACCGATACTGTAGACAACGGTCTGAACAATGGTACTTTCTCAGACCTGTCAAAAAAAGCCTTTGATACCTTGGACCATTTATTTTACTTTCTAAACTAGAACGTCACGTTGTTCGTGGAACTACACTTAATAATTCATTTAAGAGCTGCCTTTCTCTCTTTATCGACATCAATTTGTTATTGTTAATAATACTGACTCTGACTCTAAACCTATCAATTGCGGGGTTCCGCAAACCCCGCAGGGGTCTATCTTTGGCCCCCTATCTTGTTTAAATATATGTTAATGACTTGCACAAGGCCATCGATGCACTTAACATGAACTCTTATATATGCTAATGATAACAATCTGGTGTAGGCAGAAATTCGAATGAGTGTTCAACTGGTTTTGTGCCAACAAATTATCTCTTAACCTAAGGAAAACTAACTCCATTATCTTCAGATCCTTCTGTAAACCTCTTCGTACAGACCTTCAAGATATTAATCTTAATTTGTGGTGTGAGGATTATGTTTTCAAATTCTACTAAGTTTCTAGGGGTCATTTTTGACCGGCATCTTTCATTGAAAGATCATATCAGATTTATCAGTAAGAGAGTTTCCAGGGGGATGGGTAAGATTAATTATCTTCGTACTA
Source organism: Stichopus chloronotus (assembly GCA_021234535.1). Lineage (NCBI taxonomy): Eukaryota > Metazoa > Echinodermata > Holothuroidea > Aspidochirotida > Stichopodidae > Stichopus > Stichopus chloronotus. The sequence goes on from CM037847.1 coordinate 16,400,180, forward strand.
CTTAAGTAAAAACATCTTGTTTACCCTTTATAATACACTTATTCTTCCTTACCTTTCATATTGTAATATTCCATGGGAAAGTACGTATGCCTGAAGCATTCAGCCACTTTTCATTCTTCAAAAAAAAATGTACTCACTTCATTTTGAACAAACATCACCTCAGTCATACAAACCCACTTTTTGCGAATTTGGATATGATAAATGTCTATGACTTGAATAGCTATCACAATTGTATTTTTACGTACAAATTTATGAATGATACTGTCCTCCCCTTTTTCCGATTTCCTTTTTTGCTCTATGTTCTGCTACCCACCATTATCTTATTCGAAGTTCTAATACTATCCTTATTTCATTTTTTTAAATGAAATCAACTCAAAAAAATTTCAACAAAATTCAACTCAACAAAATTCTAAAAATTCTACTGTGCCTCTTTATACAGTACTGAGCTAAACTGTTTCAATTCATTCAAGAAAGTCCTTGAAAGTTATATTATTTCCAATGATCAGTGATTCCTCTATTTTGTCTTCCATTCTTTCTTTCGTATTTAAAGGGAAATAGGGCATTTAGAATACACCAACATGACATACTTAAGAAAATAGCGGTAATCATTGTTAAACCATTCAATCTCATCAAGAAACACTTGCCAAAGCTTCATCTCCTCAAAACATTATGCATGTGATGAGGAGTGGAAGATGCATCATTTGAATTTTGAAAAGTTTGGGTGAACAAATTAGTGATGAGCAACAAATAACTGAATTTCTGTCTGTGAGGAGCTTATTTCTTGAAAAGAAGGCTTCAGTCCTTCCTTATTTTGAATAATCTGTCATTCTGCATCCACAAACAGTGGTTTCAAAAATATGGATGTCTTCTCTAAAAGAAATGCCCTATTTCCCTTTAAATGTTATTTATACTCATACTTGTTCTTGTATTATATATTTCTTTATTTTCCATTTCAATTGTCATTTTGTCAATGTTTCGAAAAGAGACTAAAATTTATGTTAATGAAAACAAACAAACAAACAAACAAGTCCCAACTTATTTAAATGGGGTTTAGTCCCCAAAGTCCCAACCCTCCCACCTGGTTAAATTACCTTGTGCGTAACACAATAAAACCCAGATCATCTCAACCAGAGGTCTACTGGTCTAAACACAAACTAACTGAAGCAAAGTACTTTTACAACAAAAATGTTCATATATTCTCATTTTCTTTTTCATTCGGACAACCATTTACAGGATTAACAGCTGTAATTAAATATACACGAACAAGAAAGACAAAAATTACCAGCTAATCCAGGAATGCACAGTACGAAGGCAGTACAGATAACAACCGTGAGTTGGTGGAAAGGCGGAAATGACGTCATTCTTAATGAACCTGCCACGTACTCGGCAAAAATCAATCAAGTCATTCTTCATATTCTCTGTAGGATCAAAATAAATGAAAAAAAAAGTGTTCAAACAAAAGCTTAAACAGTATCATAGCCTTCTGCTCTGTTTTCAATATTATACAATGCACATTGTTAACCACGTATATTTGATCTCCGGTTAAACGTTCCTTTTGAAGGGTATCTCATTAGTTTAGTCTCTACTTTGTATTGTTTATGGATAATGCAAATTTCTACTGTATTGTTTTCTCCTGGTTTGGTAACAATGAAAATTGAACAAACTATTGCTTCGATACAATGACTTTCTTTCTCTCCTTTCTTTGCCTGCTATATTATTACAGAAAAGAATATATTACTATCAAAATGATCATGATATCTCTACATATATGTATGCACTACTGTCTGATAAATACTGCTATCATTAGAGTTTTACAACAAACCAGATGTCGCTGAGAAGCAATAAAAGTCCGCAAAATCGAAATAGAGTGTTTGCCTTGACTTAACATACTCATAATAGGCAGGAAAAACACCATCTTAGTCGGTGGGTTTCTTTTCAAAGTATTTTTGTTAAAGTTAGACGGTCTTGCAACTAGACTGGCCTAAAATGAGATCAAAATAAAGCTTGTCATTTCATATGGACATTAGGAGACACGGGGGTTATCTTTGAACTGTTACTGTAGATGTCTACAAAATCTTTGCAATGGTAACGGGTGTTTGTGTGTAGTGAGTATGCGTGCGTGTGTGGGTGTGGGGAGCGGGGTTGAGGGTAGCGATGGAATGGATTGGCTTATCGACGAATCACGTGATTACTATGCCGAAATTATTGTCGTTCTTTGCAGAGAGTATACAAGAATTTTTCTTTTCTGCTCCATTACGAAAAAGAGAAACATATAGGTTAATCTTCATTCAGCGTCGAATTACAGTACGATAATATGCGATACCTTTGGCAGAAAGTATGCTGTTGCCTCCTACAGTTATTATGAACTGAGGCCAACGATCGAGCACCACGTTTTCAGGGTACTGTACATATCTGAAACAGCAATTTAGACCTTACAGCGCTTTTAGATATTTTGTTTACGGTGATTTTCAACAGTGTACCTTCATGAGACGAGACGGTGACACCCGTCCGAAGATGCATGGGATAATATAACATGATCTTTGAAAAGCTTCCACATGATCTTTGATGATCTGTTAATTTTAAAATCAGGATTGTAAACATACCCATGTGATTTAAGGTTGAGTCATGTAGGTAATATTTTGCTCATTCTATGGCATCTCAATGATTATTTATATATATTGTTTATACATTTATTAATGATAAATTATTTAATTAGCAGTCGCTTACCACACGTTAACAACGAATATAAATTAGCCTTATTAAATTAAGTAATATGATATTCGTAAATATACAAACCTGCAAACACAAATGCTCTAAGTCATATCCATTATCGTCACATTAAATTATCCACATGACGCAAATTTAAAACTTCACAGAAAAATGGTACCGATATTGGCAGTAAAAATGTAATTCTCTTATGGTAGAAGTACTTATATGTTTCATACCTCATATAGTATATCCTCTAAATTGACACATCTAAGTGCAATATATCATACTCTGTGGTGAGTGCACCAGATTGTTGTTTGGCACCTGCTTCTCTTCTTGGTTGTCCGTCATTAAGAGGTGTTTTTTAATTGATTATAATGATTTTTGTGTTGGCATCAAAGAAAAAGAACAATAGCTCAGTTAACACAGTCGGCCGCTTGGATGGGTGTTTCATGACCAAAGAAGTGATGCATATATATATAGCGATAGAGCGATAAATATATATTATATATATATATTCATAAACAAAAAATAAATCAAATATACATATATTGCATGTGTAAATATACTGTATATACCGCGTATATATATGTCACTAACACATATCGCATATATATATGATTTGCAGTTGACGAAATCTGATCGGTTGTTTCATCAATCAGGTTTTACGAAAAGGACGGTGAGGTAATCGTATTATAGCGTCATTATGCAAATCTCTGTAGAGTAGCAACAATTCACTGTTCCTCAAGGTCATGTTAGAGTGCTAGCCTTTCTGAAACATTTGAAAATAGTCACCTTAGTCCTCTTGTCACATGGCACATGGAAGTCATTGCTGAATCGTCCATCAAATTTGTTGTTGCCGTTTCCAATATAAACTCGTCCTTCTTAGAATTCTGGTATTAATGATTAATGTGTTTTTTTTTATGGGCTCGAGTTTCTAGGTTGCTGTACTACAGAATCACCGACGTCTGTTCAAATTTGATGCAAAGTCATTACAGTATTAATCTTTTCGGTTGTAGGTTACAGACATTCTGGTTGGAATAAATGTTCCATTTGGTCATAGTCCCAGCTGATGAAGTAACCTGAAGGACAACCAAATTAGAAAATGGTTGTGTCTGGTGATTTAAGGAAACTTATGACTTATGCGTCGTTTACTTTGTTCTTTTTTAAACTTTTCACATGTATATTCAGTCTATCTGCGATCTATACCTGCTTCGGTTACGTGACCCGTTCTCTAATATTCATCTGATATCTACTGGAAAGTCTAAACGAATAACATTTCGCGGAATTGGGACTGAGAAGTGATGACCAACTATTTGTTGAATGATGAAAAATGAGGCTTTCCTCGTTAATTTGCAAGGATCTGCAAAGATACCGTAATGTTCGATCCCGTTGGAAATATACGATTTGTTTGGTAATATGTAGGATAATTGAAAAAAAAGGGACTATCGAATACAAACTGTTATTTCCCAACTTTGCGAGTACCTGGCTCATTTATAGATTCAATTCAGCATTTTCCAATCGATGTGTGCAAATGAAAACATAAGCGCTTTTGGAACACCAGTTACAAATTACGAGATTTAATTGAAAAAATCGCCTATAATCAATGATTTAGAATATAGCGATTTTACTGCACATTTTGTACGTAGGCCTACTGCACTAGCCTGTACACAAACGTGTACGCGAAGGTGATCATAACTTATCGTTTTATTTCTCAAAAATAGACCATGTACGTGTATAATGGGTAGTAATTGATTCGTCTTGGATTTTCCAAGTATACCTGACTCTTTTATGATTCTCATTTTATGGGGAAAAACAGATACCACTGAAGAGAAGGTGATTTTGAACACAAACTGAGTGGTTCTACAACGTTCTGATTTAATACTGCACAATTTTACGAGGTGTTTGAACACACTTACAGAACTTTCCTAAGAAGAATGAAATTTCTACTTTTGCACATTTTGTTCACTTCACAGAATTAGCCAGCAACAGTGTTTTGTATGTCTTGGTATCTACTTTTTGTGACTCTAATGGTTTGAAAGTTTCTACATACTGAGATATAGGCTTAAAAAAATCATCTCTTTTGTAGCTCATTAATATTCAAAACCCATGTTGTCAAGAAACGCCATGCATAACATGTAACAGTCAGTTGCAGACTGACCACATTGTAGGTTGTTCATATTGCATTAATCTATATCCTATGAAGATCTTCATTTAAAAGAGCAACTACGTTTTGTCGAAATATGTCCGTCAATCAATCATTACATCTGGTGTCTTTGATGGTGCTCGTTGGCACAACGCGACAGCAATGTAAGACCAGAATACCGCACTGACCTACTTGCTGGGAGTTTCTCCATCTCGAACCAGAGAGTTTCAATTCAGAGAACGACCAGGCAACGCATCTCTAATTTTCAAACCGACGCCTTCCATTACCGCCTGCTATAGGACTTGATCTATACCTACGAGAAGTGGCGCACATAGGAGGGAGGGGGGGGGGGGGCTATGGCCCATCCCGAAGGCGTGTCACACAATGTTTATAAAGTTTAAAGGAAAGGGAAATTTCTTATAAGAAAATTAATTGCGCACGTCTGTTTATCAAATCGCATCCGAAGGCATTCAATCATTATACAAAGTTTCCAAAGAGTGAGGAAGGACGACACCCCCTCCCTCGTCACCCCCTCCCCTTCATGTAGACCCCTGAAGCATATCACCTTGCAACAAGTTTGGTCTCTACCAAATAAAGGACTAAAACGACAACATTCGTGAAAAGTGACTGTAATATTAGTATCTGCTACGAAATGATCTCTTCTGTCTGACGCAGAACCAACCTACTTATAACTAATGACTATCTACTACAGTATATAAATGTGATTCATCTACGGACGATAAACACGCAATGTCAAACGTAACTGCCCCTTAGCCACTTGCTCTGCCTACTGTAATAAAAAAAAGCTGAAACGTCGGGGTAACTAAGCGTAATTTAGTTCATGGAATGAAAGCAATTTTTACTTTTAAATGTACTCTTATTACGTTTTTTGCAATATCCTTGATGAAAATTTTGGTTAAATTGTGTTTCAGTGAGCCAGACCTTTCAAATTTTGTTTTTAACATAAAAAACAGGGATAGTCAAGTTCATCTGGTTCAAATAAAATGAAGGAAGTAAAGAGGTGACAGACGTTGAAAGAGAGGGGAATGAAAAAAAAGATAACAAAAAAGTAACAAATATCAAATCAACGAGACAATCTCTGGAAGTTAAATTGTAGGTAAAAACCCTCCCATCTATTTAAGTCCGTTTCTTAAGGTTTTGCCAATTTACAGTTCTCAATAAAGAAGTGATCCTGCACATGCACATATGGGCGATTTAACGGGGGATTCAACCTTCACCTAAAAAACGCAAAAACTTGAATTTGTCGTTCACATGCATTAATAAATAAAAGAAAAATAACGACTAGAAATATCGGCAAAAATCGATGTTACTTATTCAAGATCATTAGAATTAAAAGAGATCCTAACGATAAAGTATTCAGGTTTTATGGTAAACTCAAAGTGTATTAGTTTAGTCAAAAGTTGAGTATGGTGTTGAATTGCTTGTTGAATCGCTTGTTGAATGAGAGACCCGGCCCTTAAGATTACTTCAGAACTAAAGACTTAATGTCTAGATCCTACCAATGACACCTTCTGAGAAAAACAATCAATATCTTGAAACAGACAGGTTGATTAAAGATCTGTGATTCCTAAAATTCAACACGCTTTCTTTAATTTTGAGATGTAAACTGAATACTACCAAATAAATTTTTGATTGGTTTAAATGTGTTAACGGTTTCACCATATTTTTTTTGTAAGTTTTCTCCTTGGCTAGGCTAGGTTGCATGTAGGCTGTAATTTCCCCATCCTACCGAATCCTAAAGCAGTAATGGGGCATCATTCATTCATTCCACATTTACGAAATTGTATTCAATTCGGCAATACGTCATAACTAAGATAAAAACACATATGGGAATTTACCTAGCTGTTATAAAAGTCTCTTATAATGACTGAATATTGCACATTTGTTTGGAACCCTTTTCATATTTTTAACATAAAATTACCATTAGGTTGCATTTTTTTATTTTGTCGTAGAAATAACAAGTTCTCTTGTTAAAATGTTTGAGTAAAATTTTGATTTAATCATTGTCGACAAATCGATTCAACTAAATGAGTAAAAGAAGCGCGCAGTATCTTCATCCTTACATTTGAAGAGTCTGAAAATAACATCATTGATTTATTCTCGGTCAGTTCACCGTCGAAAAGCATAAAGTAAATTATTTACGCTGAAGGTTGCCACGAAACCTCAGGTATATAGAGCAGTATAAGTAAACTAGAAAGATGACCCATTTTTAGGACAGTAAAGGAACAGTAAACCAGTAAGGTGATGTTGTATAACATGAACAACGCAGGTAGACAACTAATTCTGAACAGAATTTGCTTTTGACTGAGTTGAATAACAATCGTTATGATAAGTAATTATCAATTGACCGAAATCAACAGGATCCATGGGAGGCCATTCGGGCAGAAAAACTCGTCTCTCACACATTATAATCGCATGGCAACGTTAAACGGTGAAATAACATTTACGCAACAGTTTCCAAATTTAGCACCTACTTTAACTTTTCTGTAAGGCAGAAAACGGTTGTTCCACAAAACCAATTCAATCTACATAAATAGTGACTAAATTAATTGTTAGCAGACATATCTTCGTTTTGCCAAAAATGACGATGAAGCTAAAAATAGTAAAAGTTATAGCGTCATGAAAGGTGAAATATGTAAAATATAGAAGTTTGGAATATTTCCGTAAAATGTCCTTTAAACTAAGATACTGTATCTGCTTAGGAGTCAGCAATAAGTGTGATTTTTCTCGCATTCCTTTGGCTCTACCGATGAAAAAACAAAACAAAGTCCCCCCCCCCCCTCGATCTGCAGAACTTCATTTCAGGCGCTATGTAAATCCTTCGCAAATTCTGATAATTCCTTGGCTGTGCCTCCTCTATCAGACACCCTTTTTGATAATTAGGTTATAGCGCAAGTGTAGTAACAAGTCAGGTTAGGTAAAAATTAAATGATGTTTTTTAACAATTTATTGAAGCCATAATTCGATACCGCCGTTTGGGCGCATTTTTTTTTTCATATTTTTATAGTTGAAATGGAAAGACTCCGCATGTAGCAATGGAATAACAACGGCAATATCGACCAATTTTATATTTACCTTCAGAAGGAATTTAAACCTCTCCTACAGAGTGGTAGCATCGATTGGCGGACTATCACCATGGTAACCAACAAACGACCATAAATCAGATATACGAAATGGACCCTAGTAATACATGAAGAACTAAATCTCGCAGCTGCCTTCGAAGTTCAGAATTTTATCTTGCTATATTGTAGGTGAATGCGATGGGTGATGAATAGAGGTGAAGTAAGGTATTAACACCAGACCAGAGGGAACGGACAATTGACACTGCTGCCCTTTAAGCAGATGTGTCCTACATATACAATAAGACATATACGTAGTTACGACAAATTCAGACACCTGAATTGGGTAGCGCACACTGACTCAGTTTGGCTGTAAGTGTGACAGAATACTTACGACAGATTTTGAAATAAGTGTCTATAGAACTTAAACATAAAAACATAATCTAGATAAAGAAAGTGTCAACTTAACTCCTTGTTTATTTGCAGGTTGTAAACATCTGCTCATGATCTGATTTTTCTGATATTTCTAATTGATATGTGTTTGTAACGTGAGAATAAAAATACTTATGACACGTGTACAATTGTAACTTCAGGGCAACTTAGCCTATAGCGTCTCGGAGAGTACGCTGTAGGCCTAATGTCAGGCATCTGTGGTGTAAGTATCGGGCCTTTACTGCATGTACAGTTGTTTCAATTACATACTAGGAACTCAACTAGCTGGACAGAGTGAAATGTACACTCACAAAACGTAACGGTAAAATAAGAACTTCATAACTTTCAGGTAAAATTTTACACACAGTTAATGAAAGTCTTACATTGTGTATATAACAATTTTACTAAATGTAGTAACATTTACCAACATTATGTAGAATTTACATATACTGTTTACCTAAATTACTTAAAATAAGAACTCCATAAATTTTACATATAATTAATGTAAACAGTATATGTTAATTCTTCATAATTTTGGTAAATTTTACTACATTTTAGTAAAATTGTTGTATACACAATGCAAGACTTACCTTCACTGTATGTAAAATTTTACCTAAAGTTATGGAGTTCTCATTTTAACGTTACGTTTTGTGAGTGTAACAATACGAGTCATCACAAGATACTTAAAGGGAAATAGGGCGTTTAGAATACACCAACATGACATGCTTAAGGAATAGCTTTAGTCATTATTAAACCATTCAGTCTCATCAATAAACGTCTGCCAAAGCTTCATCTCCTAAAACATTATTCATGTGATGAGTAACGGAAAATGCATCATTTGAATTTTGAAGTTTGGGTGAACAAATTAGTGTAATAACTGAGTTTCTATCTGTGAGGAACTTATTTTCTTGAAATGAAAAGACTGCTGTCCTTCCTTATTTTGAATAATCTATCATTCTGCATCCACAAACATTGGTTTCAAAAATGTGGATGTTTTCTGTGAAACAAACGCCCTATTTCCCTTTAATTACATTATCGCTAGTATTAAACAGAACAGACTGTCCATTCTGTAATTTAATTCAGCTTATCTCGGCCTACTAATAGTGACTTTATCCATAGAATAGCATATATCCGGATAGGAAAACGCGATCAATTGCGAATGTACCGTGATACTCACATTGCTATGGGAATGTAGACAGATACGGAAGTACAGTATACAGAAACTTGGAATGATTCGCAAGTAATGAAAAGCAAAGGGGCGATCGAATTACCTCCGCTATTTGCAGTACCAACCTACAGGTATCTCCTAGTCCTACATGTAATGCTACTTTGATCGTTGATTGGCCAAAATCTGTGCCAATAATTTGTTTTATTCGCATGAATTTGTTCGAGCTAATAGCTACCATCACAGTTATATATCCATCAAGACAAATGATATGGTACTGGCAGGCCCTGTGTCAGAGAAGAATTGAACAATACGCCAACATGATGTTTTTCACAACGTATTGGCAAGAATTAGTGCAGTGTTCAACTTGAGCGTTAGTGATTTGAGGTTGAAGGTTGTTTTTAGCATTGTAGGTCCTAAGATAAAGTAGCCTACCAGCATAAAGACTTACACTTTATTAGAGCACAAGTTGTGCATATCTTGTGTATGCGAACATTTACAACGGTTTTATGTACTGTGATATACAGCAATGAATAAATGCAACCATGCCCTTCTACTTCTAGTTATAAAGGTTTAACCCATGGCCTAAGGTATGATAACTAAATCCGGTAAATTACGTACACTCAACTTTCGTAAAATACTCACGAATGAACACGCAACATATAACAGTGCGTGCAGCCTCGGTGTATGTACTACTTACTATAGTAAATAAAATGACTCATTATGCTCAGTGCAGTAGCCTAACCTACGTCGTTCAGTCTTGCAGTTACCTATTAGGCTATACTGATGCATGCTATCATCTCTTGTTTCATCAGCGACCGTATAAAGCCATGGTACACCTTGATCTTGCCGCTATCGAATGCCGGGTACGGCGTATTAAAGTAATACTATGCAATAATCGTTACTGGAGCACTTACCTTCCCCTAGCTGCACTGTGAATCTGTAGAGATAATGCCTACCTACCCTCTAGTCGGTGAACAATAACACACTACTCCTCGGATGCGGATGACTGGTGTAGTCTGTGCTCGGTTGAACCATATTATTGGTACCATGCGTGGCATTTACTTGCCGTCACTTTGCACAATTACAGTCTAGTCTTTTAGATCTGGTTAGTGATACACAATTCAAATTTCTTGTTGCCATGGTGAAGCGACGCTCTGATGACCTTTGCGGGTCACCTCCATCAATGCCTCACAACGATATCTACTCATGGTTTCCAGCGTAGCGTTTAGGTCTTTCATAATGTGTCAAGTTGAAAAAAGACGGCTGTGTTAGGTGATCTAGCGCTTCTGATATGATGTTCGTACTGCAGTATAAGTTCTGCCAATGCGGGTGTAACCTCTTATACAAAGTTTCTCACTTGTTTTCAGTTGTAACCAATTACAATGAGAAAAGAAAATATTAGTTTGCGTCTTGTGGAAATAAGCTCACAGGGGCCGGAGAGTCTTCACATTAGTTTAAGAAGCAAAGATTAAGACCGTCTCATCCATCGACCCATACATATCATCTGACAATTCAGTAGTCTTGAGAAAGTCTGTATGCATATTATTATTTACCAATTTATAGCTTAGCCTACATATGACAATCCACCTGTAGTCTGATCTATATATTACTTAAGTGTACAGATCTATTCATTGGCCTATTACAGGCAACAGTCCAACTATAAGTTCAGTACGTAGAGCCTTTGCTCTTTCTATATCTATGCATACGACAATTAATGCTGTAGTACGTCGGAACATCTACTGCTGACAATAAGGCAGCTAGAGGTACAGTCTAAGCCTTGATTTATGTACCTATCTATATGACAATCAGTTAAACAGAAACTGGGATCTATCAACATACTCAAGTGATATTTCAAATCATACAAGAACAGTAGACTCATAGATCTATCTACCTAGTGAATAATATCTACCACTTAACATTAGGCTCTTGCCTGCGGGTTATCTGGTCGTTTTATATCCCCCAGATTTTGGGGCAACCACAACTATGTAAGCGATACGGTGATACTGCGGCAATTTATAGCCCTCTGTTATCGTTGGCACGCGCGTTCGTCCGTGTCTACTGAAGAGTAGAAGGTCATAAGGTCACTTGCTGACTGATACGTACTTAAAGTGCAAGGTGAACGTGAATCACCGTGCAGTGAACGGAATATCGTACTGGTGGCATATTTGTTTTTACGAGCGAATGCGAAGTATAGTAGTCGCTTTTAACGAGCGAATGGACTTGTCACAGTGTTTTCATTCTGTGTCTTGTTGGTTTTGTTAATCTTTAAGTGTTTGTAGATTAATAGATGTTAGTAATAAATGGAGTGAATGTATTTAAGACGTCACTAGCTTTAGTGCACTTTGAGGCGTTTTCCTTGACAGATTTTTTGATTGTACGGTTCATGGAACGACTGTATCGCGTTCTTAAGCGGTCTTTCTTTGGTTTTTGTCGATAGCTGTTACTTTAGAAAAAGCTTTCACCCTCATCTGCTCATGTTTTGAAACGTTTGAACGATTTATTTAAGTAATTTTTTGTGTGTTATTATGTTCAACAAATTGTACGGGTAAACTCTCCTTAAAATAGATCAAATATACTTAAGAAAAGAACGACAAACTACAAAGTTGCGTTTTATTACGAGCGAATGCGAAGTATAGTAGTCGCTTTTAACGAGCGAATGGACTTGTCACAGTGTTTTCATTCTGTGTCTTGTTGGTTTTGTTAATCTATAAGTTTTTGTAGATTAATAAACGTTAGTAATAATGGAGTGAATGTATTTAGGGTGCCACTAGCTTTAGTGCACGTTGAGGCGTTTTCCTTTTCAGACTTTTTAATTGTACGGTTCACGGAACGACTGTATCACGTTCTTTAGCGGCCTTCTTTGGTTTTTGTCAACAGCTGTTCTTTAGAAAAGGACTTACACCCTCATCTGCTCATGTTTTGAAACGTCTGAACGATGTTTTAAAGTAAATTTTTATGTGTTATTACGTTCAACAAATTGTACGGGTGAACTCTCCTTAAAATACATCAAATATACTCGGGAAAAGAACGACAAACTATAGAGTTACGTTTTATTTTCTTCGGAATTGAAGACTTCCAGTAGATTGAGGTACAGTGAACGGATAAGATAACAAAGTCGCCCGGATGGAAAAAATTGCACAATAGTAACTGCGTAGTTATCTTCGGACCCAGGAATTTCAACTGAGACTTGGATTTCCCTTGCAAACAGGTGCCTGCTTTGCCGGTACACATGTGATCCGACATACGATACAGTTGTTGTGGGTTTGGAGTAAAAATAGTCAGGCTATTAGCCAAGGTTGTGGACACTGAATGCTACCGTGGCTCGGAAAGGACATTTCGAGATTTTGATGTGTAATGGTTGTACGCTGACTGGAGTTTTCAGAGTGTGCGCAGGGTTGTACTGAACTGCATGTAATAACTAGTGATTTTTGGTAAATTAGTTGATATTTTCATAATGTTTTCTCTTCGTAAACGGTTGTTCTATATAGACAGGTCCTTATCCTCCCGCCACACATAGGCCTATTTGAGCAATCTTATAAGACAATATACGGTGCCTTTGAGCAACCGTATCGTAAATGAATATTAGCTGAGTGTAGTCCTACCAAAGCAGGAGGAGTGATAACTTGAGAGAGTTTACTTTCTTTGAAAATTAGACTGGGACAGGCTGGAATGTGAAGAGTGGTCTCGGATGAGAGAGTTGCACAATGAAAGACTGCTAGTAGTCTCCTTACCCTCAGAGCTCATTACATGAGACAAAGATCGCTTATGCAAGCATGATCACAGTGTGTGCCTTACCCGGTTGAAGCTAGCGAACAATAAGCACTAGGTAGGCCTACCACAGAACCGTATCAAGGAACCGGTTAAGAAGTACCGAAAAGTGAAACTGCCATTAGTAAGGAATTTTGAAGTAATGGATTTCTCATCATAGGTGTGAATTTCAAGCCTGGTTTTGGCTAGGTTGTTAAATGTCACATTTCTTTTGCAATCTAAACACGTCACTCCCCGGTATACGTATCAAGTCAAGTTTAACATCACCACGGCGTATCGCTGATATACTTTTCGAAACACTCCAGTTTGTGGCAAATAAAGCCCCGGCCCCCCACCTCTCATCAATTCGTTACCAGTATTCTTTTCTGAAATTGAAGTCACAAACCAACCTCACACCAAATTTACCATCTGCAAAACTAGCCTACCTGTCTTAACTCCCATATCAGAATTGTTAAATGGGTGCACCGAAGCACCGCCTCCATTCGCGAGTACGAATGCCTTGCATTCTGGTCATATTTAGGAAAAGTTTTGTTCCGTGACTGTATTTTAAGTCATGGAGAATGGAAGGGATATTATTTTCGCGTAAAACTGAGTAATGATCGTAAAGTCTTATCTCTTGTAGACTCACAACCTAACTTCATTGTTGCAATGGTCCATTAGATTTGAGTTCTTTAAGAATTACTGTAGTAAAAGTTTCTAACTTGTTTCGAGGATAAAGAGGCATGATTTTGTGAGAGTTTGTTAGAAAGTCTACAGATGTTTTCCTTACGAGTTTGAACCAATAACTGTTTGAACAAAAAAAAAAAATGCCCAGCTAGGTTTAATTGACGGTGGTTCGTAATTCATTCGCTATGGGGGCTCAGTTAAAATATCTTCTCGAAAAATTAAAAAAATATTATCCAACTACTTTAACCAGTTAACGATTGTTCCGTCCAGTGAGCTGTTCGGAGCTGACAGCTCCCAGGTGCGCCCAAACCAATTAAAAAGAGCAATGCGTTAAGCAACAGGTCGGCTAAGACAAGATCAGAAAAGATTTTGTGAATTTTTAGAATGCTTGTTTAGCTACCAGATCTTTATTGTTACCTCTTTAAAAACAAAAACAAAAAGCAACGAAAATGTCTTATTCTTTCAAGCTATTTTTAAGTTCTTGTATGATATAAAATAGGGATGATCTCTTTGCAGGTTCCGCCATGCATAATAATCTGCACTTCTTGAAAAGTTCGTAGTCCTTCTTCATTTTACACTGCAGATCGTGAATGAGGTATCCATATGAATACACATCTGTCGATGCACTGGCAGATTCCATTCCATCTATAATCTCTGGGGCGATGAATGGATTTCTCCGTCTCCATGTTTTTTTCTCCTCCTTCGACAGTCGAAACTTCTTATGTGATCCCATAGGACCAGCCTTTCCAAAGTCAATAACGACTGGTATGTACTGTCCACTATCCTCGCACTCGTTCTTCCTTGCAATAACTATGTTGTCGTCTAAAAATTGGAAATCAGAAATAAATATAAAAAACAAAAAAATAATAACTGAATTACACTAAATCTGTTCTCGTGGTCTCAACTTGTTCTAACTACTGTACACTTGGATTCCATTACATTTTCTGAAAAGGGACATTATAACATGTGGAATATATACCAAGTCTACAAAACGATTCTGCTATCTGCTACTATTTTTATTGTTGTGTCAGTAGCTGCAACTTTACTTTGAAACGGCTTACAGAGGGAGGGTTTTGGCTTGAAGTAAAAGTTATATCTGAATACTTTATGAAAGATTTCGGGATCAAAGAAAAGTGGTGCTTCATGATTCAATTTTCATGGCATAAAAACCTTAGTAAAACATGTTTGTTCTCAGTAAACTACTGTGAGGTATTCAAAACACAAAATCGATTATGCAGGCTACTGAAAAATTGTCGTAGTACCATGACTGGAGGATTTTAGGTGAGTTAAGAGGTTCTAACTCAATGAAATGCTGTTATGGGTAATTCAGGTAAAGCCAGTGCATTAACATGAGTGCCAGCACAATAAATATACAAGGCACTAAAAACTTAATTCAGATGTTGAACCCTTTGAAAGTTTGCCAGATCACTAGTCCATGGCCTTCCAAGTTCCCAACAATTGTTCTTTATCAGATTATCTTTTTGGCTTTGCTGAATGATTTCTAGAGTATTAGTAGATTCTGCGTCTTCTGGGTGAGCTTTAAAATGTAACTGAAATTTTTGGCTCACAGAGATGAATGATTGTGACGCGCAAAACTCGAGCATGATACGTGATAAGCACGATTTTTTGCTAAAAATTGTACATGGTACCACGTAACTATTACGTAATAGTTCCATGATGGTGCGCACTAGTAAGATCTTGCCGTCCATACGCCACAGCCATACTCGTCACTAATAGCCTACGCTCTCTGCCAAGCTCTACAATACGTCGGAGACAACAACGAATGGAACGCGCCACACTATTGAAAGCCTGTTGAAATGCTGTGAATTTTGTGAATTTTGTGTTAATAGTGTTGACTACAGTGTTTTTAGAGTGTAAGGGGAACCATATAACTGGAAGAAGACCTCAAAGTTGCAAATTTTCACGTCTTCCTGACTCCATGTCACGTGGAGTCAAAACCCGGAGTATATCCTCACCTTTGATGTCATTGTGAACTACTCCACAAGCATGCACAGCTTGTAATCCTTCGGCAATCTGCTTGAACAGATCCAGCCAATTCATCCCCGATAGTGGATTTCTTTGTGCCTTCCACAGGGTCGTTGGCCTTCCGTCTACCGTGTACAGTTTCGTCACCAACATGAGAGGACGCCGTGGGGATGATATGATTCCGAGAAGAAGAGGAATATTTTGGTGGGACGGAATTTTGATCATCATTACTGCTTCATGGTGAAGGTCTGCCATTAGCTTTTTCTCTGCCTTCTGTTGTGGATTAAGGAATGTTTTAATGGCAACACCCGTACCTTTATATGATCCTTTCGAACAGGATCCGAAAACACCTTTCCCGATTTCCTTCTGGATAGATAGCAACTTCCTATCTAGAATCATACAAGGCGGTAAACCTGGTAAAGATTTCATTGGATGTGGTGGTGGTGGTGGTGCTGCTGCTGCTCTTTTTGCAGGCCGTGCTGGTTTGGATTCAGGATGTTTTTTTGTTGGCCGCACTGCAGACTCAGTGAGCGATATTCCGTAGTATTTCCATCTTCCCGGTCTCGTCTTTGTCTTTCCTGAGTAGAGCCTTCGGATTCCAGGGAATGCCTTTCGAACTGCAACGCCAACAGCCCTCTTGGATAAGCCTGGAAAATCTCTTGTCAACAGGTTTGCTACCTCCTCGACAGCAATTGTCGCCTTCGGGTCCGATCGGAAAAGGGTTTCACACCTGCAGAAGGAATCAGATGTAATTTGAAACGTGAACTATAAATACACGCACCTACAAAAAATCACACACGAGAACACACAAGCATCCGTCTTGCAGCCGGAAGGACAGGAGTTCGACTCCTGTCCGGGCCATACCGAAGACTTTTAAAAAAGGAACCTACTGTCAATGTGCTCGGTGCGCAGCATAAGCAATGAAGTAGGAAAGATAAGTCAGAGAGTCACAACTGAAAAAAAGACCGTGGCCGGCTCATCTGAACCAGTTTGTTCGAAACTATGCCGTAAAACCCTTAACTAACTAACAAACAACAACCATGTACACATACATAAGTTAATTGGCAGCCTTTACTGTTGCGAGTTCCAAAACTGCGAGTTTCATTGAATGATTATCGTGAGCACCCACCAAGTTTAGTAACAGAAGATGAGAGACAGACCTGTCAGCCCGCATAGACAGATAAATCTGTAAACAACATTTGATTTTTATGTTTAAGTTTGTTTAATAAATCTTTGATTGCTGCTATGAAGCTTTCATACCGCGCGGACTCGACAGCCTCTACACTTTCGCCCTGAGCTGATTATGTCTAGCCTATTCACAGCTGTACAGGTAAACACATTTTGTACGTCTGCAAGAATCCGATAGAGACTATAGCTTTGCGAGAAGACATCGTCAACCTAGACAGTTACATGTATACAAACCCACGTAACTTAAGTAAAATCATTACGAATTTATAATCTTTCATTTGACATGCGATGTGCAAGTTATATGCCGTTTACACAGTTCGAATCAACCAAATGTTTCGCCGCCATATCTTAATAAATAAACGGCTGCGAGTCCCGATATACAGCTGCGAGTTTAAATAAATGCCGCTTTGCGAGTAAATTAATTCTTCGCAAAACACACGGTGTCACAAAAGCGACGAATTTCAAACATAACTGCATAGGTTACTCATGTATTGGAAACACCCATCCAAGATTTATTTTGTAGCGTATATGTCATGTATACTGGTTCAATGGTCCAGCGTTTTCGCAGCTGTATATCCCTAGACTCGCAGCTGTATAGCTTAAAAAATTATGCGGCTGCGAGTTTTATAAATACCAATAACATTGATGTACCCTCGAAGTTCAGCAATGTTATGCAGATAACTGTGAATCAAAGTGGTAAAACATGTTATATATCAAATCAGGCCATCTATATATGGCCTGATTTTCCACCTGAATTTTCTAATTTTTCCCTGCATTCCCCTAAGTTAGTAGCTTTGAGAAAATTTGGCATATGAATGATGACTTAATTGGATGCAAAAAAAAAAAAAAAAAAATTATTGTTCATTCAAGGCAGCACTTATAGCTTTCACCTAATTTCATGTCCAATATCCTAATAAAGTGAGATTTTTTTTAGTATGCCTATAGTGATATTTCTTAAGTCCTTCCAAGTCATGGCACCATTCCTTGCTGCGTGGGCCTATAGTTTATTCCTATCAAGAAAAAAAATAAAAGCCTTCCATGCACTACTGGTAGGCCTAGGTGTGCTTTCTAAACCTTGTAACATGCTTTAAAACATTTCCAATTCAAACTAATACTTCTAGGAAGTAGTAAGCGTTGAACAAAAGAGGTATATAATTGAAGACCCTTTCGTAACCTTTCTGCAAATGATTAGACATTCCTTAAGGCGAGAGTAGGTTTATGCATACTTACTTAAAGATTTAGGCCTACGGGCCTCTGGCTTTATACATCGTTGCAGTTACAATTAGTGCAGAATCATTGGCAAGTTGGACATGGGTGACCCAATTTAAGGAAGAAGCGTAGGCCTACTTGTCAGGACCAGTAAACTACATGGCGAATCTATAGAAGGGTTGGAGCATTTTCTGTATTTAAGTTTAACAGTACAGCTTTCGCAATGTTTGGAAATCTCACGGCCGTCAAGTTGTCCCCCAACAATTCAGTCTACACCACCTGGAAATCTTACACCTTGCCTTACAATGCAAGCCTGATATTGTTCCAGAGTCTTCACGTATAGTATAGTCAAGTCCTCCCTAGCCGATACGAGTATTAGCCTTAAAGGGGCCCGGTATTACAAGAGAACAGAGTCCAACTGACTTGCATCTGACTTAATTGGAGTAAGGAACTATTGCGGTTATTCAACTAAGGCCTTAACCGTACTTTACCAAGGTGACGCTTAAAGTTTGCTTTCACATTCTGCACACCAATTCAGGGTCGGAGTGGAACTAATGAAGATTTGGCAGTAGTCACTGAATTCACTTCAAGTGTCTTCCAAGTTCAGGCATCCGACACTGATATTTACCAATAAATAGTGTATGACATTGGTCCATTTTTGGTCAATGCAAATAATTTTTTGATGATTAAGGTTACAAGTCACAAGAACGAAAGTCTTTTTTAAATTTATGACACCATCTATCGACCATAATGAGAGAATGATGATAGACTAGCCTTCACTGCGGAAGTTTTTTTTTTCGTTTGGTCAGCCCCCATCTACAATTGTACCCATGGGTATGACCTGTCATGTAAAGTATGTCATATATCCTGCTAGGTAGGCAAGCTAGGGTTGCTGCATACCTTTTTCCTCGGGATGGGTTCGCAAACATTTTTCCACAATTTAAACAGAGTTACGGTTTAGGGTTAAGACAATATAGGTTACAGCTACTCTGAGGTCTAGACTAGGAGAATAAACAATTGTCTTCTTCAAGCAGCGAGCAAAAAAAAAAAAAAGAAAAGTATTTCAGAATACCGTGGATAGCCAGTGATTTCTATATAAAACTATTATTTTGTACTGAACTATTAAAATTGGCAAATATTAACTAATTTTTGAAGGGCATACCAACTGTTATCCTGTCTGTAATCGACTCTTTTTTTGTTATCGCTAAATAAAAAACATTTGACTAAATTTCCACTTTATTGTAAACATGATCCCTGAAGTCAATGATGAAGTGGTAAATTTCACTCGAGACAAAGACAATCTCTACAAAAGCAGACGAGGGCCCTTTAAGTATTCATTTTTCCATTTTCTGGTGGGACCGTTGGGGGAACATCGTCAAGGGAGTGCAGGATAGCTAGAGGCCCATTTACCAAAGTCAGTTCCTTAAAGGCCCTCTAAACCTTCTTGGGGATATATTAACACAGGCTTCCCTAAGTACTCTTTTCAACTAGCACTCAGACTTCCAGGGGGTTACGAGGTAGAATATGGTGGTTTTTCCCAACCCTGTTCCTGCTAGCTTTCCATCCGATCTTTTCACATGAAAGGCCTGTGTGCATCTTCTAAAATCGACGCTTTTATCCAAAGGGAGAATACGTAAGGGTTTCCAAAAATTGACGTGGCTGGGCAAGGGCAGAGCAGAAACACCATAGCTTGCTTTTATATGTACATTCAGTATTCTAACGGCAGATAAGTATCCTACTAGTCGAAACCTCCCCCACCTCTTCATTACCCTAGACAGCAACCCTTATTTATCTCAAACCCCCCTTCACATCCTTCAACTTACATTTTTGTGGGATTATGAGAAACCGAAGTTGAGGCAAATTCTCACCTCATGTACGGTCGAGTCATTACCATTCACCCCTTTTCGCAATGTTTCCAACACCCGACCCCCCTTATCTGGAATTCTGTATCTCTTATTATGTTGCAATGTCTGTGACCCACACGGTAAATGTCGGTCAATCAGGCACCCACTTTAGGCTGAGGTCATTTTACTACAACAGAACTGTACAAGATACCTCAGTAAATTCGTGTGTCAAAGCATTTCAGCCACTGAACCAAACCGCCCTTCGTTCTAATCTCTTCTAATTTATCCTCCCATCAATCACAGACTCAATCTGAACGCAAGTGGGTAATAAACCTGTTCGCACATACCAAAAGCCATATAATCAGATCAACTTCCCTTTTATAATTAATTACCATTCCCCCCCCCCCCCGGGTGTATCCTCTTCGCTGTTCCTGCTGTTTATAAATTGCCATTTTCACGTGGTGGGTTCAAGAAGACCATTTGAGTACCCGAAATAAAAGCTGTTTCGTTACAGGTTCTGTACTCTGATCAGTAAATATTTCATGGAAAAGTAGGAATTTTATATTTTGTAAAACATATATTATGCACAGCAATTTGCTTTTGATGGACCCAAAAACTGTGCCGTACGGGGTGCTTACTTGTTATAAAGTGACTATCGTGTGCTCTTTACTATGATTGCATGTGTTCATTCAATAAATTACCCATTTGGGGCTCAATCATTCAGGGGAATGTGCACATGTGAAACAACAGTTTGGAAATAAATTATTGTTCCTTATTTGTTCAATCATACAGTCACGTTGTTTGCAAACTCTTTTGAAGTGCCCACCACCCGAAATGAACTTGAAGACAGAAATAAAGATAGAAAATTCTAGCCCTCGAAAATCCCCCTCCCCCCTCCATCACAACGGAATAGGAGCGACGACTCCAACGAGGTGGTGCTATGTTGCCAAGCAGGCGCTCAGTGAAATAGCATTTACAAACGATATTTCCTTAATTACTCTATGATTTTGTTCTATTCCTCTTCATTATTTCTACGCGGTCGGCCAAATCTTAAGGGAAGGATGCATTACCCCCCCCCCCTTCCTATTTCTTCTGACAGATCTCTAGATCATTTTAGTAAATAACATTGATTATATAATGTAACAAACACTTAACCTCTTTTTGCAGCGCTGACTGTATGGTCTATTTATGAATAGTTAATGGCTGAAACAATAAAGACAACCTCCATGTAGAGTTCTAGTCCATTTTATTTATTGAAGACTGACTACATTTACATGTAGCTTATGATAAATTACTTAATGGAAAGGATTAATAATTCATGATTATAGATGGAGAATACACATGACTGCGTACAAAAGACTGGGAATACAAGATATTTTGATACAAAAATAACTACTGCGAGTGAGCTAACGATCATGCATGTCATGCAATATCAATGACAGGCATAGAATGACAAGTATATATATATATATATATATATATATATATATATATATATATATATATATATATATATATATATATATATATATATATATATATATATATATATATATATATATATATATATATATATATACGAAGCTTAAAGCAAAGCATATGAGAGTGGATAGCCCCTTCAACACGAAAATGGAAGTAGCATGGTAACAAAAAAATAAAATGAAACAGGAAAAGGTAGGCACTGCCTAGTGGTGACGGAAACGGGGGAGGGTGGTGTTGAGGGGTTCCCCACCGAAGAATATAGGGGGCTAAGAGCCCTACCACCAAATTTGTAAAGTACTCCAACATGTGGGTACCTCGAGAAGAATTTCGGAGTGGGGTCTGATCGGTCCAACACATATGTAACTTGTAACAGTGGAAAAGTGCCGTTTCCGGCCACCTGAAAGTATGAACATCCAAAAATTCCCTTGTACGCTGAGCGCTGATGGTGGCGGTGATACTATTCCTGGTATTATGAACAGCCAAAAATTTCAGCCCCCGTCCCGACATTTGTGTTTCCGTTCCGCGCCTGGCACTGCCTTTACTAGAATGAAAACACTTTTCTTATAACCGTCAAATGATATATTAGACGTAGCAAAACGTTTAAGTTTCCTTTAGAAGATAATAAACGAAACAAACAAAACCTGCCGACAATAAAATTCAAGATGAAAATAAAAATATGCAACTGCACAAAATCAGTCATTGAAAGGAAGACATCTGGCGTGTTACAGGAAGACCGTTTGAGAATCATGGATTAGAACCAATCGCCAAACACTTCCAAACGTATTCAATAAAACATTTGCGCGTTTGCAATTTTAAATTTATTTAATTGTTCACGAAGACGGGTACAGGTAGTTTTACTATAGTGATAGCATTAAATATGATTTTGCTTTAAGGCCTCCCTGGAACTTGTGGATAATGGGTGCTGGAGATACAAAAAACAATGGTTCCTCCTTGTAGTAAGAAAAGTGCATGCTTTTAAAATAGACGAAGAGTTGGAACCTCAACTAACAATGTTGTAGGCCTACGATATGTATCCTAATTTTTCCTCCATCTACCTTTTCAGTATAATCATTTTGTTTCTTTTCCTCTTTCTTTTTTCTCGTTTGGTTTTCATCATCACTTCCTCGAACAGGCGTTAATTTTTTTTTAGTTTTGTTGTAACGAATGAGGAAAACTTGAATAGTTTTAAATCCACATCTAAAATGCAGACCTTGTCCCATCTGCAGATGTGAAACCTAAAAATGTGTAAAATCACTTTGCTCTGGTATGACTTTTAGGAAGCCTCAGTTCATCCGAACAAGAACGATTCTAACGATAAGTCCCCCAGTCCTGCCTCTCCCGTTTCACATTTTTTTCACCTAGCAAGGAGGTAATATAGATAAAAACTCAAAAGATATCTGCCACATACTCTGAAAAAAAGGCATCTTTACAATTACCTTTCATTCGTCTTGTATACAATACTATACATACAATACTATACCCTAGTCAAAGCTACAGACCATATCGGGTGATATTTACAACTTCAAACAAATAATGTCCCTTTCACTTACAGCCGGCAGAGTTTGTACTCCAGACGTTCGTCACGTTAGTCAAGCGTGTGCAATTTAAGTAAAATTACGTCATAGTTCTTGATGTTATAGTTTTAAACCTATATCCTCAATAAAACGTTTGAACTATGTTCCATCCTTCTACTGAGCTATAATCTAAGATATTTACAAAGGCATTGATTGATTGGAAAAGAAGCATTGGAAACAAAAACTACGTCTGGTCTAGTCTGTCAATTGAGGCAAACTAGGTCAGTTCAGCCGACTGGATTTGTCGCAAAACATCGTTTCTATAATTTTCGTTCCAGTCACATGAGGACATGAAATACTTCAGTGTTACATTGAAGAGACCGGTCTTCATATCTATACGGAAGTCAACGAATGTTACTGCAATATATTTGTCTCCACAGAGTTTGAAATCCCACCTAACGCCCAAAAGCTTGTCGAGTACGGCAAAAGAACCAGGAAAAAACACCTCATGAAAATTATTTGTATCAGAGAGCTACAATAGGGTAGGATCAATGGTAAAATCAATTGGTATGTCTGTCAGCACCTTTCTCCTGCCATTCATATGCATTCCCTTTTGTATTTCTCTTCTAAGAAGTGCTCCCAGCAAAGCTCGACGCTGTTCCATTGCGGCCTGAGAAATGTATTTTGATTCCTCAGCTATGATCCTTCCTAGTTTGTATGCACGTGTTGATCGAATACGATCAGTGACGATGCTGGAAACTTGAGGTTGAATTATCGCGTAGTTATCATCTATTTCTTGGATACTGATGTTTGTTGAGTCCATTCCAAAGCAATGTTGCCCAGAAAAAGTGAAAAATTGACATACCTCTAGTACTGCTGAGTCTCTTTCAAAGTAAATACGTTGCACAAAGAGTACACTGTCGTCTCGCTTTCGAATAAAGGTGCCCACGTTAATGAACGAACCGTTTGGGGTGGTACAACAAAATATTTCACGACGGCAAACTCGCATGTTGTAACTTTTATCTGAAATTGTCTTCGTTGTAGTCGGTATGTTCCTCTTTCGAAAGCCCAACTGTGCGACAGAAAACTGGCAGGGTTTCTTCACAGTTTTAGTATGTTTTTTTACAACTGATTTTCTATTACCTTTGGCAAAGGAGTCTTCTTCTTTTGGTGATCTATCAAGTATGGTGTCATACGTGAAGTATCGTCCATCACACGTGCTTATTTGCTTGTTCATGGGGTCATTCACCTCTACTGTGACTTGTTGAATTGTGTCATTTTCGCGTACTGTCACACATCTTCCACGAAACAAGCGTTCTGGTCTTAAAAACGTATTTTGTTTCCGTTTTAGCCTCCCGTTGATTTGGATCGGTGAAACAGGGGTAACGGGTCTGATCCTACTCATTGGAATAATATCATCGTGTTTTACAGTCCATCCCTCTATGGATATACAGCTGTGAGTCTATGGATATACAGATGAGAAAGAGTTGCGCTGCTCGACCTATGAAAGAAATTTAAAAGTTGCAAAGATAATTTAATGAAAGATGTACAGATCTTTTCTCTTTGCAAATAAATCACGTTTATTGATGCCGTTAACCTATATACAGTTGCTGGGCTGAGTAATTATTACCTCCACCCATACGGCTGTTCTAAACTTGCCGCATAGCTATATTGTACTCAAAGCACTCCACATGCTTTTATAGCTTGCTGCGGGTGGATCTATGCTGCGAAGCTTGAAGTTATTACCATCCCTTATGAGTGACAGCTGTCCTAATTTTAATGTTAAGAGGAATTAAGGGACGAAGGGATGGTGGAGTGCTCTGACGGGATTCCCGGATCTCAGCTGGTGCTACATAATTTTGCGCAAATTGTCATGGAGAAAAGGAACTCGAAATGGGTGCGTGCAAAGCGTACCGTAAACAATCGCATCTTTAGACTTACAAAGATATAAGAAAAGAAGTCTAAAGAGTTTTTCACAAGAAGTGAAAGCTTCAAAACATAGCTCAGATGAAAAACGCACAAATATAAATAACTACGGTTACAAAATAAAATGGTGGGGCTTTCAGTTCATCTATATGCTACGACACTTATAGCTATGAGAATAAGCTACTAATCTATAAAAGCTGTTCGATCTCGCTGCTGAATATCAAAACTTAAAACATTATATATCTTAGCTTTAAATCATATATTGTTTAAGCTAATGTTTGCGAGTAAGGAGCGAGCAGAAAAGATAAAAATTAACAAGCGCAACTTACAATTATAGAACAAAAAGTGAAAAAAATGCCTTTATAAAAGTGGATATTTTGGAAAATGTTACCTACCTCTTTGTAATGCTTCCTGTGGAAGATATTTGCACCTGTCAATGATCTTTTCCGGGGCCGCCTTTCCTTTGCCTTTGGCTTCTTTCTAAATAGCGACTTCTGTAGTTGTTGGGCTGAATGGCCGGAACTCGCTTTCTGGTTATTTCGCAGCTTTGTCAGTGCAAATACACTGTTGTATAGGAATTGAAAAATGGAAAAAATTCAGAGTGGGCTTAAATCATGAAATGGCAAGGGGCACGACCCATTGCATTTCTGAGATGGGTTGGCTCGGAGCGCGAAAGAAAAAAAGGTCCAAAAAGCCTTCCATATCGTTGGAAATGGCACTTTCTAGGCCTATTTACCGTATCTAACAGCTATATTTTTGTACCCTCAAGGTTTTAGTATTAAATAATTTTCGAAAAAGTGCAAGGGACTTTTGGAGATGTTCCTCTCACCAAAAAGTGAGCGGGACGCGTCCTCCGGTCCCCCCCCCCTATGAACCACACCCATGGGGTGCTAAGTAACAAAAATGACCTTTCATAGTAGTCTAAAGATGTGATTAGTCACTGGGAAGAGATAGCTGTCTTGGTTTCCATACAACTGTTTTTTTTTGTTTTTTTTTACGAAATTCTCTTTCAAAAGGAATTAACACCTCTAGGCCTATAAACATTTTTCACTTGAAAACCTCTCCAATGTCTCTTTTTTTCTGGGAAACAAAAGATTTAGAAAGAAAAGTGAGGTGCTGGAACGAAAGGTTGATTTGCTCATTGAAACTCTGATTGCGCTTCACAATTAAATAAAATGTGACCACTTTATTATCGGATTATATCAGATACGCAAAACTATTTTGACATGGGTTATCAAGCTTACCGTTTTGGAGTGTCCATGGCAGTATTATATCTTGTAGTCGGTTGAAGGGCCTGGAGGAACCTTTTTGGTGCATCCTGTAGATTTGTAAGATCAAGACAGTAGTCGGCAACGTCAAGATCAGGTCCTCCTTGAGTGCTGTCGTGAATGTACTTCTCTGATAAAATGGTCCACTTTCTTCGAAAACCCTCTGCAATAACCGTCGATACGTTTCCGGGAGTTTTATTGCATTCGTTTTGTGTTGTGATTACAAACCAAGAGACGGGTATTTCATCTTCTGGCAAAGCCTTATCCCACACTCTCCCCCCTAGGGCATTGATTATAGTTGTTAATTGCTCGTGGGACACTGATAACTTCCCCGAGAGTAAGAAAGTTTTTCCACGCAGTCTAGGGGCGGATACCATGTCTACCTGTCTTTCTGCATCGATGTCAAGGTCATTTGCTTCCGCGTTTCTTGAAGGGTTTGGCAAAACATCAAGTATTTGTTTTTGTTCTTGTATGACATACCGCTGGAATGCTTCCGAGACTTGTGGAGGACCATTCATGATTCTGTACCGTAGCTGGCGCCACTGCCACTCGAAAAGTTGCTGAATAACACAAGGCTTATTTTTTCCACCTCCACGGGTGGTGTGATGGTAAAAGTAAACCATATTCATGTAATGTCGATGTTCCCCAGCTTCAGTAGCCAAACGCATTGGGGACTTGAAGGGAAGATTTTTCATCTGAAGTGGTACAACATCTATCATTTTCATCATGTATGGTGTCAAATCCTTTATTCCATACAAAAATAGGAACAATCGATGGTACCTGTCAGCCATATCTATGTATTGGTTTATAATGGTCTCATCCAAACCAAATATATAGTCTTCTTCTCTTTGGCTGTCAGGCATCGTGCTTTCTTTACGTTCCACTCTCTCGGCAGTAACGATTATGTACATTTGCCACATAAGATTGTGAAGCATGGTCACCAGAAACTTTGTAGATACATCTGTGCTATCGTGTATCTGGAGGAGGGTGCGTAATTCTTCAGGTAACATCTGGGAATGAGGAGAATCAGGGAGGACGTTCTCAAGAAGGGGTAGGTAGTCATTATCTGGCCCAAATGCATCCGGTGGGGCAAGAATCACCTCCGCCGTAGTTGTGTTCAATGTGAAGTCCTTTAATTCGTCCTTTTCAGTGAATTGTAGAGTAAAAGTGCCGTTTTTTTCCTCGCTTAACATCGCGTGAGGAAATGTTATGGATGAGGTTCTTAAGAGCGGTTTGACGTTTTCGTATGCCTTCTTTTCCTGGTATCAGTGACGTTATTTGATGGAGATTCCGTACAACCAGTTTGATCAACTTCTCAGTTATGCGACTGATAGCATGGTTGGGATCTACAATAGCGTCTGCTGCAGGAACATCAAGCAATTTAGCATCATGATCCCTATTAAACGTTTTTTGTAGGTCCGACCGTCGACCGGATTCTTTTTGAAAAAATCCTTTTGATTCTTCCGAATCGTTCATGTAAATACTCCAGTGGGACTTTGTGGTGGGCCCAAAATTTGTACCAAAAATAGCGTTGAAAAAACATGGAATCACCAGAAAGAAACACTTTGTTCCCTAGCGAAGACATTAGCTTTATAAATTCGTTTAGCTGGCCACCGTGTGGGCCTAAGTTTGCTTCCAAGTTAATACGTGAGTCGCCTAGAAAGAAAAAAATGAGTCATCCATACTTCTTTTGGGCTATGCCATTTTATGTTGTGCAATAACTGAGAATTGTTAACATTTGTAATGCCGAAAATACACGATATGTCGAGGCCAAACTTGCTGGCATCGCCAAATAAGCGCCACCATTCTTCTCTTCCCAACCAGTGATAAAGATAAAGAAGACATCCTCTAAGTTTTTCAGCAGAAATAGATAATCCCGTTGCTGTCTTCGTGGGATTGAGAATATTCATTTCGCTCTTGATCTGTTGTTTCAGTTTAGCCGTAGATGTTTTAGACGCGAAAAAATTGGGTAGCCGTTGACGAAGATTATCAATTATCTCGCTACCACTCATTGTATCGACCATGTGTATTATATCTTCTGCAGGGATTAAAAAAAGTGATTTGCAGAATGATGCTCCATTATATCAACATACACAGATTTTGCATCTTTCTTTTCGGTGTGAATTTTCTTTGTGAGATCTAGAATATCCTCCCAGTTGATATTCCCATCCCATTTACCAACTATACCTTCCGGTGTGTGCAATGCTACTCTTTTCGATTGGTTTATGAGCTTTATCAAACCTTCCATGAAATCTTCTTTAGATCCATGATGTATGTTAGATGCAATAAGTGAAAAAGCCTCTCTATGTTCTTGCACCTGCTGTAATAGTGTTCGGGATGTCCTGCAATGGGCGTTTCCCAGGGCTGTATCGCAGCGAGCATTTTCTTTGCTCTGTAGTTTTGTTGTTGGAGTTTTTTTTCTCTTTCTTTCGACAACTCGGACACGTTTGCCACTGGTGGTACAAACACATCGTCTGCTGCTTGCGAAATATCAGGGGTACTTATTCTGATATCTTCGTTTATGGAGTTGTCATTATTTTGCAAGTCGGGAAGTTGGGCAGTGGTCGTACCGACAGGACGTTCCCGAGGCCTTTGTGAATGCACTTGATTGTGTAAACATTCAACAATATTTCTTCTTAAAATGTGAACTGGATTAAGTTCGTCACCCCTTGGCGGCTTTGGGTTCCGAAGAGCACCCCCTCCAAATAAAAATGCAAGGAATGATTCCAGTGATATATACTGATGACAGCGTTTCTGTTCTGGCACGTGGTTGTAAAATATTCCCTGGGAATTTATCCCTGGTAATTCTAAGAAGTTGATCAGTGGTTTCCATCCTCTCTTGTTTCTGATAGTTTTCAGTCCCAGAAACTCAAGTGCCAACTGACTATTTACATAGTGTTCATTGTTATGTACAACTGGGTTCAGAAATTTCAAGAATTTTAGTACACCCGCCATTAGTGGGAGGTTATTTTGTTAGAATATAGTCACGAACTTAAAAAGAAGTATGTTCATTTTGTGAGACCTGATCGTTAATATGTTGACAATAATGTCTCCTCCGCGTCCAGTTGGACGATTGAGGTTGTTCCTTTCAAACAACAGTCCGTTACATCAGGGCAAGTTTTATTTTTATTTATTCAATGGGCTATTTTTCATTTTGTTCTTACAATGTTTGATGTTGTCACAATTCACATTCATTTCTTAATGTGGGGAAATTCCCAGCGTATCGCCACATCGGTCACTATTGTGATCCGAGTGTCGAGCTGCTGGCAGAAATTGGGATCATAAATTTTGAACTTCGATGGGGAAGTTGACATGTAGGAATGCATAATTGCCGTTCGCAAAATGACCAAAATAACCCGTAGGCAGATCGTAATGGGTACGGCGTATTAAAGTAATATTATGCAATAATCGTTACTGGAGCACTTACCTTCCCCTAGCTGCACTGTGAATCTGTAGAGATAATGCCTACCTACCCTCTATCGGTGAACAATAACACACTACTCCTCGGATGCGGATGACTGGTGTAGTCTGTGCTCGGTTGAACCATATTATTGGTACCATGCGTGGCATTTACTTGCCGTCACTTTGCACAATTACAGTCTAGTTTTTTAGATCTGGTTAGTGATACCCAATTCAAATTTCTTGTTGCCATGGTGAAGCGACGCTCTGATGACCTTTGCGGGTCACCTCCATCAATGCCTCACAACGATATCTACTCATGGTTTCCAGCGTAGCGTTTAGGTCTTTCATAATGTGTCAAGTTGAAAAAAGACGGCTGTGTTAGGTGATCTAGCGGTTCTGATGTGATGTTTGAACTTCAGTATAAGTTCTGCCAATGCGGGTGCAACCTCTTACACAAATTTTCTCACTTGTTTTCAGTTGTAACCAATTACAATGAGAAAAGAAAATATTAGTTTGCGTCTTGTGGAAATAAGCTCACAGGGGCCGGAGAGTCTTCAAATTAGTTTAAGAAGCAAAGATTAAGACCGTCTCATCCATCGACCCATACATATCATCTGACAATTCAGTAGTCTTGAGAAAGTCTGTATGCATATTATTATTTACCAATTTATAGCTTAGCCTACAGTATGACAATCCACCTGTAGTCTGATCTATATATTACTTAAGTGTACAGATCTATTCATTGGCCTATTACAGGCAACAGTCCAACTATAAGTTCAGTAAATAGAGCCTTTGCTCTTTCTATATCTATGCATACAACAAATAATGCTGTAGTACGTCGGAACATCTACTGCTGACAATAAGGCAGCTAGAGGTACAGTCTAAGCCTTGATTTATGTACCTATCTATATGACAATCAGTTAAACAGAAACTGGGATCTATCAACATACTCAAGTGGTATTTCAAATCATACAAGAACAGTAGACTCATAGATCTATCTACCTAGTGAATAATATCTACCACTTAACAATCCAGCTAATTAGAAGGAAAATATAGGCCCACTTAATTGTCTGTCAGTCCAGCTATGTGTATGACAATACAAGTAAGATTTCATTAAGGAATTCTGCTGTACCTGCAGCTTTATATGTAATTCAACTTGAATTACAATACACCAGTAGACGGGAGGAGGGCGGGCGGACGGAGTAAATCGACGCTAGTTAGGACCTCGAGTACAACTCGACTCCAAGCTTATTCGAGTCACCCAAGACTAAAATGGACCCTCTGACAGTTCTAGCTAGTTATTTATAATCCATCTTGGAGAACAGTAAGCCATATACATATGATATATGATAATTCATCCAGGAGTATAATAGAACCTTTCATTGATCTTTACTCACCGATTGTTATGAAAATCCACCTATAGGTACCGCAGAGCCTTTCAACTTGAAATTGATCTACCTATATTCATACTTACGGCAATACACCCCCCTCCATTCCTTGTTTTAGGTATCCCTGCAGCCAATCACTGCTGTTTATTCAAAGGTCACCAACTGATGGAGACTGAATGGTAGCCCGTACATTCCTGTTTCATATCATTTTTATTTGTGAATTTCTATATATATTTATTACATTATTACATGATACATCACTTTAATATCAATGGTAGAACTGAAAGAAACAAATATGCTGTACTGAATATCTTCATAACTGGCAACACCAAGGAGGTAGAGGAGGGGTGGGGGTGGGGTGTAGATGTCCTTGCAGTCAGAAATTTCCCTTTTGATCCTCCAAATCTTCTTTTAAAATCGTGTTGTGGTCACTGATATTTACATAGATTTTAATGATATACAATGAGTTGAGTATATATCCGAAAGACAATAACATATATAGTACTCAACAGTTTGTTAATGACGTTATAAGCTGCAAGGTATGATTCTATGCGGTCATCGTACCGGACGATCAAAACGCAACTATATCAGCTGGACATAAAAAAGTTAACAAACCACAGATATCGCGTGATGGCCTAGATCTGAAAAAAAAAAAAAAACACAAACACACACAAACACACACTTAACAAAAAAAAAAAAAAGTTGCCACAAAAATTACCCTCCATTTACTAAATTTAGCAGTTTTTGAATACAGATTAATTGATCCTGACCGCGTTTTCCCAAAATCTTGACTGTCAAATTTCCACTTCGCTTTAAAGTATATTTACACTGCTCTTAATTATGACGTAGTTCCTGTTTGGAAGTCCTATATATGTACATTAGCAATGACCTTGTTTTTTTTTATAATTAAAGCTTTTGTTTTAAATCGTCCCTGTTTCGAGAGTTGCTGCTTATTGATTCGCGACACGTTCTCTGATGTACAATCAATACAAAAGCAATTGTATGAAATGAGCACAAAGTAACTTCATCTCCAGGTAAACAAGCGCTTTTGTAAGTACACGACCATTTAGGAATCGCTGAGTTGAAGCAAACATAAAAGTACAAATACCATGCATGGTCATCTTATTGTACATACAATTAAAAGGCAAATACAGGGTGGAGATATTGTACGTTATTTCAAACATCGCCATAACTGTACCGCTACTCCATCCCCAACCTTCTCTGCGCGTTGTTTTCTATGACAGTGGTCCTTAAAGAGGGTAACCTGGTGGATAAATTGGCTGAAATTACCAATTGATGTTAGAGATGAATACATACTATAATGTCATAAGTAAATTGTCAAAATGTCCACGTGCCACTTTTGTGTCAATTAATTATTCTTCAACAGGGCAGTGATTAATGTCAGGACGTAAATGGGCACGAGTTCAAAGGTCACATTAGCAAAGCATTTCGTGCTAATCCTAAAAATGAAAATCCTCTGTTAAGAGGTCGATTTGCATTTCGGAATTGGGTCTATATCTTACATCCAACCCAGTGAAAGTCGGGTGACACACGTTATACGTGTAGCGATAACAGTCTTCCATTCATCGCACCATTACTACAACACAATGCGTTACCAGTATTGCCTTGAAATCTTAACTTACATCTGGGAATTTTATTTTACTTACATCATTTTGCTGTTTTTTTTTATGGGTTTTTTGAGACCTAGTTTGGTCGTTTTATGATCAGGAGCACTGACTGTATAGTTCTAACTGGTAACTTAAGACCCATTGTCTTATCACGAACTCAGAATAAATCTCAAAAAGACTGAAGGTAGTTGGGGGGCTCCATGGATTGATCAGGGTGTAAACGTTGTTAACGAAAGGTTATTAGGAATGTACCCTTTTTGTCTGTTTGAAACAAAAAAACGAACGTAATAATAACTACCGGTACGTGACATAAGTTCACTATATATTTCCGCCGTATTTTCAATTCACATGAATGTGATATTGATCTCATTAATTTAATTATAAATTATTTATGCTGGTACGTGCTGTCTTCAGTTTTGCTGTATGTTTGTGGTTAACTTTCCTTAATATAGTGTCATAAAAATGCAGAAAACGTCAATTTTGGAAAAAAGGGAAGAAAAAGAACATAAAAATTGTAAAAAAAAGAGAGTAATATTTGTGATGACTGATTACGCCAAAGGCTGCTACGTTTTACAGCATGCCTGTATTTATTGCAGTGTAAGTATCTGGGTTCCTCCGCATTTAACCCTGCATTTTGTGGTTTCATTGTGTGAAGTATTTCGAACCTTACCAGTATACACAGCAACCTGTGTGAGAACGGATAATGACTATGAAAAATGTGCTACATTTAAAAAGGAGGGGAAAAAAAGAGAGAAATAAAGATACACACACAATGTAACGTTTAGAAAGCATCAGAACCTCATGTGCAGGGTTCCATTAATTTACCCCTTTCGGGATTTTTTCTTTCTCGATTTTGTTTTTGACAGTATCGACACTTTCTTCAAATCACAAAATGGTTTAGTAATAAAACAAGTAAATGGAAGAGTTGCTCCTCATTATTCATCATCGCTTTTGGTTTTGTCTTTTCCACGAAAAGGCGAAAGAACAACAACAACACCAACAAACATGTAACAAGAGTAATTTCTGAACATCCTTTCCAGGGAGCATGTTGAGTTCAACCCCAGAATATTTAGACCCATTATCAAAAATATGTAGAACTGGAACGTGCAGCCATTTTTTTTCTTTCTTTCTTTCATTTTACTTCTTTCCTTGGCGAGGATCACCCTGCAGTTTTGCCAAGTGATAAACTGGGCATCAGTCAGTGAAGTTCACGTATGGAGTATAACCACCATTTGCTTCGTGCGTTAATGGCACAGCATTGTGTGCTTCAATGACATTGATTTTGATGTATTTATTTTTACCGTACTTTTGTTTATCAACAATTAACACTGATTATCTAATATAGACAATACACACCGATCAAACGTTTTTTTTGTTTGAGCTAACGTAAAATAGTTCTTACATTTACTTGCTCTAGATCAAATAGCGCATGATCAAAATCATATAAAAGTCTTTCATACACGTTACTTTTCTTCTTAGGTACAAATACAATATTCTTCATACAAATATGTAAGCCGTATCATCAATTTTAAAGAAAAAAAATGTTACTGTTTAATGTTTTTTCTACTTCTCAATAGTTTAGTCATCGCAACAAAGTATCATTTAAGACTGTCTTAAATTTTCTCTGTATATGCCAAGGTATCTTAAATTCCTGATTACTGAATGAGATAATGTACATAATAATACTTTTAATAATCGTACTGCGATTTTGTTTTCCTTCTTCTGTTTTGCTGTGGATCAAATTGAACTCAAGTGCTGTAGTTGACACTTAACAGAAATTCTCTTAGATTGGTATCAAAAAAGTTGTACATTCATCTGTTATTACTGATAATAACAACAAGAGAAACCAAATACAGATATCTTACATTATATTTGAATCAGTTTGTTCTTAGAAAATTGTTGCACTATACATAATGATCAGAGACAAAAAAAATAATTTATATAAATATGTATAAATGTATATTTTAGAACCCTAGGATTGGAACCATGCAGTATGTAGAGTGCTCAACGACGTAGGAGCAGGCATAACATTCTAAGGACAATTTAAAAATTAAAAGTGCCATATCTACAAGCATGTTTCTTAAGAAACTATAAGAACCTCACTTTTCGGGATGAAAGCGTTGTGTGAGCTGGAAGGGCATACACTCACAAAACGTAACGGTAAAGTAAGAACTCCATCACTTTTAGGTAAAATTTTACACACAGTTAATGTAAGTCTTACATTGTGTATATAACAATTTTACTAAAATGTAGTAAAATTTACCAAAATTATGTAGAATTTACATACACTGTTTACCTAAATTATGTAAAATAAGAACTCCATAAATTTTGCATATGATTAATGTAAACAGTATATGTAAATTCTACATAATTTTGGTAAATTTTACTACATTTTAGTAAAATTGTTATATACACAATGTAAGACATACATTAACTGTGTGTAAAATTTTACTTAAAAGTTAAGGAGTTCTCATTTTACCGTTACGTTTTGTGAGTGTAGCTGCTCTTTTTATTTCAGTTCTAGCCTGGATTAAAATTGCACGATAGGTGGTCCTTTCTATGCTTGCAAGTTGCATCCCTACTCGGTTTCTGTTGTTCAGGCTGACCGTGTCTGGCATATAGATAATAAAGTGCTTTTCTTCAATGGAAACGTTACAGGATTTGGTAGCCCCACCACTTTCTATACAAACGGTTGTACTTTTACCTTGTGACCTAATAATGTGCAAATGATATTTTGACTGTTCTTTCCAACGTAATGTATATTTTTTTGATATATTTTACGTTTATCAGGTTGTAGGGCTTAACACATAATGAATAATGACTTACATTTTTTATCTTCATTTTTCAAAATAATATTTGACACATCCCACAGCCTGTCGAACATGATATTTACAATAATACTGCACTTTGTAGCATAAAATGAAAATATCCTCCTTAATGGTGCCATAATTTTAATTTATATATCGTGAAAGATAATCGGCGCATCAGTATATTCCAGAAAAGGGACTTACATCGAAGGAGGGGGGGGGGGGGGGACGGTTGAAGGGAGGGGTCTAGCAGGGGTTGTAATGATGAAGATTACAAAATTTCTAGGAATTAAGGTTACTGAAAACGGTCACTATGCTATGGTATTGGTTGTCAGTATCTGTATTTGAAATATATTTTTGTGTTCTTTTATTACACTTTTTTCTATGGCAGTGTACGATATAAGAAGTAAACCTTGTGTTTGTATAAGGTTATAACTGTGATCGACAATTTATTGCTGTTAAAGTGAATGGCGTGGTGGAAGGTGGGGGGGGGGGGGGATTATCTTGAATAGACATGAATTATCCAATTAGAAAAAGAACATGGGACGCAAGTAATCTACTTAGAATGATTGAAAGTGACATGTAGTGATCTATCTTAATTCTTAAGAGCTTATTCTTATTTTCGACAATATTGTAAACAAAGAGGATGGATAAAATAAAAAATGAAAAATAAAAAAAAATGGTTTTGGTTAATATATAATATAGCACATAGCATAATATATAATGTAGCATGACCGAACTATCCCGCCCCAAGAGAAAGAAGAGCGGAATTAAAATTAAGTCAACCGTGAGCTAAAAGCGTTATAGTTCTACACAGTTTAAGGATGACTCTGAAGTATATAATTCCGCATCCAAAATCAGCCTAAAAACGTGACCTTAAGCATCATACGTATGTCCCGTGCTTTATTTTAAGAGCTTTTAGTTCATCAATTTCACAAAACTTCTCATATCGTAAAATTTGACATCACCATTTGGCACACTTTTTTTTTTTATTTTATGTTTATCTAAGAACAAAAGCAGCAACGACCGGACTTTTCTTTAATTGTATCTTTATTTTTATTTAACGTAAGACATATGATTACTTTGTTTGGATCATAACAGTTTGTGATTCTGTCGCTACCGTATTTGAGTCGATATCTACTCGATTATTTTTACATTTTAACATGACACGTGACAGAGAGTGTTGAAAATCCTTGTAAAAGCCGGCATATATCAAGGGATTAGCTATCATATTCGCCAACACTATCAACGATAGAATGCGGTAAACTGCACCCGAAAAATCGATATCAATCACCCGTAAGTTATAAAGCAAAAATTCAACTTCTGTGGGTGTCCACGATAAGACGTAAACGACGAAAACCGTCAAAAGTGTCTTAATTACATTTTTCTTGGCTTTCGAATAAATATTTCCCTGCTTCGTGACCTTATTGACTGTACCTGAGATTGGCGGCTGGTTCCCAACGTTCGACACCGTCGATGGTGCCGGAAATGACGTAGCATCCTCATGTACGGTATTGTTTCTCTCGTTCATCCGGGTGGACTGTCCCTCCCGTTTGTCACTCATGCCTTTCAATTTGTAAATTATAACCCCATAGGCAGAAGACATCACCACCAGTGGCAAAAAATATTCAAACAAAAATGTCAACACACCAAAGAAAGGTTGCATCCACCTCTGTCGCCAGATCGGGAAACAATCCGTCCCGAAAAGCTCGTAAACGGGCGGCCAGTAAGCCTGGAATATAAAGGCCCATAGCCACGGTATGACCATGGTCGCCAGCACCTTCCTTCTGGTCATATGATTACGGTGTAAGACCGGTTTTACGATGGCTAGGAAACGCTCCACGGAGACCAATACCAGATTGTACGTCGATACCATGAACAAACTCCACAAGAGGTACTCCGAGAACCAGAGTTTACATAGCAGGATTTCCCGGTGGCCTCCAGGCGCCAACGTGTTACTGTCGTTTAGGAACCGGAGGAGCAAAAATAACATCGAAGCTATACAATCGATGGTGGACTGATGAAGGATGTACATCTGAGTCCAATTCTTGAAGGTTTTCTTTCCTCTGAGAAGGAAAACTATTACCACTATAGAGTTTCCGAGGAAACCACAAGTTCCTATGACGATGTTAATGGTGCTGAGCCAGGCTGGGTCTACGGAGCCGTGATCGTCCCCGGGAGCCTTGCTAACGGTAGTTTCCGTTTGGT
Organism: Stichopus chloronotus; assembly: GCA_021234535.1. Classification (NCBI taxonomy): domain Eukaryota; kingdom Metazoa; phylum Echinodermata; class Holothuroidea; order Aspidochirotida; family Stichopodidae; genus Stichopus; species Stichopus chloronotus. Next base: position 16,437,996 of record CM037847.1, read on the forward strand.
TACTGAGTATAACTTTCTCTGCCATTATAATTGTACGAAGTTATCTATGCTTTCTCCAAAATAACATAATTAATACCGGTACTTTGACATGATTTCTGACCAACGTTCAGAAAATAAAAGTAGCATGAATTAATCTCGATGGGTGTTTTTTTGTTTTGTTCAAGAGACAAAAAATTTCTCTCAATAGATCCAGCACCGCCTTTGGTTTTGATCTTTACTTTACACACATTAGCTGATTAATGACCCGTTTGTCGATAAGTACCCCTTTCAGATGTCGTTTCTCCTTAACGATAAAAATATGTTAAAAAATGGAAGTTTTTTTCTCTCCTATATGAATCAATGTTATTAGCTTCTTAATTTGTTCGAGGTAAGTAGAATGATATTATCCAGCAATATCCGCCATCCATTCACAGCAAAGGAGTATACGAACTTTTCAAATTGTCTGAAATTCGTTCTGCCGATGATCATAACGTGAAAAAATCCCTTTAAGAATATCTCAAAGAAACTAATTGTTTATGTTCTTACGATTAGTTTTCAAATAGGAAAGAAATATATCGATTCTATTGCACAAATCTTCGTAAGTATCCAGTGTCTGTCACCAAACGTTAAAAACACCGATACCTAGTCTGAATTTTGCAAGAAACTGCTTGTTTCTCTCCGATTAATGCTCACATATAAATTGCTGGTTTTGTTGGTATCAACACCTTCAGCATCTCCTTGACCTCGTCTCTTCATCGTGATGGTTAAATAATATATACATGAACCAATAACACTGCAGCTTGATATTCTCAAGAGAGGTCAATACGAGGGAAGCAAGGAGAAAAAAATATCAAGAAGCTTCTATTAATTATAGAAAATCACAAATTTACCAATACCGGTAGCTGAAAATTTCACTCCACCATCCAATAAATCAGTAACGGTCTGTCAATACTGTTGGAAACCTCACAGATATCAAATGAGAAGATGCTACGCGAATACAACGTCACTCGATGGCTATCAGGTTTATAAGGCGACTTGCGCAGAATCCGTCAGTGGTAGATGAGTTATTAAGTTTATTAGGTATTTCTTCACGGAGAAAACAGTTAGGACAAGTGACGAGTAGGTAGGCTGACTTTTGTAATTATCTACTGTTTCCGATGTGAGATTTACATCAGTTACACTCAGGTTGCAGTCAATCAATATATTATTAAGGGCTTGTCGATCAAAAGGAGAAAAACAAAATAAATGGAAATAAATCAAGCCTTGAGAGAGAGTCATTAAGTGATTTAAAATGATGTATGTAGCCAAACTGAGATGTGAAAAAAGATATATAACTATTTATGTCTTAGAATTTAAGGATTTATGTCATAAAATCTTAACCGTATTTTTATATTTCATGCATTCTGTGGGTATGAGCGGGGGTAGCTGCGTTTGTATTTTTTCTTCAATTTTTTTTTGTTGTGGTCCTGTATTGTACAATTTGTTGTTTATCCAGATTTCCCTATTCTTATTTTTTCATCTATGCCATTACTGTCATTGCATACACATATTACATATATGTAACACTTCAGGTAACAAGAAGTGCTTAACAAATCAAATCAAACATAAAAACTCAATAACAGTGAGACAGGTAAAATGATTGTGTTCAATGACTTGAAGATGACATTTGAAAAAGTAATATAAAGATTTTAAGGACAAAAACATTGTTTCAAAGAATCCTATACTATATTCACATCGCATCCACACACACAACACATAGAATTGCTACTCACGTCATCCTGAGACAAAGATCACGCAACAACTTCTACACTCGTAAGTTACCTCTTTCTTTACTCTTAAAGACATTACTTTCTACTTTCTAGGCTAAGTAACACGTAATATCTAAGTAACTTTATATATATATATATATATATATATATATATATATATATATATATATATATATATATATATCTGTCAAAGTTATTCCATTCCGTAACTTATATTTATCTATCTTCTCTCTCTATTTTTCTGTATATAGTATCCTGAAGAAGGCCAATGAGGCCGAAAGCTTGACAATACACTTTATAATTGAGAAGCAACGTCTGCCGGGTTTTTATTTAGTAATCTTGCAACTATACAGTCATGACCAGGCACCATCTACGTTCGGGTCCAAAGCAATTTCTTACTCATATATATATATATATATATATATATATATATATATATATATATATATATATATATATATATATATATATATATATATATATATATATATATATATATATATATATGTAGTCTACAATGTATGCTACGTATGCTATAAATATACATGTGCAGTATATGCTATGTATCATGGGATGGTTTTTGCTGTATTATCCTACTTGTTGATGTAAATTCCATTCTTTTAATATAGATTGACGAAGAGAAACATTCCGTAAAGTACGAATTAGAGAATTAAATAATGTAAAAACTACGACCATAAAACCAGTGATCGTGATATCTGTTAAAAAAAGCAACGGTATTTCAAACTTAATTTCATATGTTTTCTATCAAAAGTACTGAAAACTGACTTGAACATCTAGTCAGGTAACCTCGTTTGATTATGTGCATGAGACTTCTCTAGGAATACGAATCATTGACGACGTTTTTAGCTTTTCAATATGGAACTCCAAAAGGGATAAAATGAATCGGTAGCGACGTGATTTTAAGTGGTAGCGGAGTAATATTAAGTAGTAGCGGCGTAAAATGAAGTAGTACCACTTAAAATCACTCCGCTATTTGTTTTTTTCCCGTCTGACGTTCCATGTTTCCATACTATCCGTTAGTATCATTCATTGTGCTGCTAACTAACAAAGCATTGTGAGGTGAAACGTTGGATAACATCTTATGGAGATGAATCGTTAACATGAAACGCGAGTTTTCTAGTCATCAAGTCCTCATTCTAATCGTTATTGATTGCCGTTTCTCAAAAGTTGCCTTTCTCTACCGGTATATTTCCTGTCACGATCAAGACGAATCAACAAGCTTAGTTTATATGGTTTTCATGCCGAGCAATAAATGCTGTAACACAAATGGCTTTGATGTTAACATTTGCTCTTTCTGGTACGGTGAAATCAAAGAGATTGAAACGATGTAGAGAGCTTTGATGCTATAACTTATGGAATCGCACCGCACGTAGAGAAATGCATCACCAAAAATAATGATTGTAATTCATCCATGAGAGCTCTGTTTGAACTAAAAACCAAAAAAAAAAAAAAGGGCCGAAACGTATTTAAAAAAAAAAGAACAGCTGATCGGTAGAGAATGAATTTGCATTAAGAGTCTGTTGTTAAGTCTACTACTATGAAAATATCTACAGTTCTTATCAAGGGCCATCAAACATTGGCCAATTAACAAACATATGTCTGAATTGCAATAACATCATGAATAAACTTCAGCGAAGTACCGGTATGTAAATTTGTGAATTCCATGTCTTACATTATCCTCTGTGTAATTAAGCCTTTATTTCAATGACAATTGAGAATTAAATATGCTCAGGGAGCTTCCCAGCTAACACAAAATGTTCTTACAACGTTTTCAAAACGTTATATAACGTTTTCAAAACGTTTTAAAAACGTTTTGGAACGCTCTTGAAAGACTGGGGGAGATGCAGTTTTTGAGACGTGGCGAATGGCTTTTCAGAGCTTGATGAACATTCGATCACGATAATCTTGAGTGTTGCACAGTGTCAATATTTCATTTGTTAGGACTGCAAATATTGCATATTAACCACGGAATTACTGGGTGTCACGTTGGTAGGTGATATTAATATTCTTAAAAAAAGACAATACATGCTTTCAAAATAAATCCGTCTCGGCATACAAACTTCTCAACAGTCATTAAGCTACAGATTAAGTAAATATTATCCCACTGAAGGGTTTTTTATTCTAACGAGGGCGCTACGTATATAAATGAGTTATTGCACGTTGCATGAAACTGACAAATTTTCATAGAAATGAAATACACGCTTCTGATGTAAGAGGCATTACATGTATTTACATGTAAATAAGTATATTACATATTACTTATGGTATATCCTCTCAGGAACATGTTCTCCTAAATGATATCGTCACGTTGCAAAGTAATGTTTTCGGAATGCACTAACTACAGTCTCACATATAACTTATACTGCAACATATTACAGTACTATATATATTACTGTAATATGTATTACTGTACTATATATTACTGCTTCATCACTGTTCTGTCATTTTGCTATTACTGTACTATTTCCTTACTATTCAAGTACTTTTACCAAGTTCTTCTTCTGTACTATTACTGTACCATTTCTGTCACTGTACTACCACTGTACCACTACAATGTAAACAAAATTACTACATTCAAGTATAACTAGGCTATTACACTTCTCTCTGTTACTGTACTTATTGTACTTAGTTCTTATATACCTATATATATTTTAGTGCCACATTTGTGCACTTCATGCATATAAACAAGGTAAAATCTCAAAGAAAACTAACTTTTTTGAGTGCAGATGGAGGAGGAGATGATTTTTAAATGTGTTATACGATAAAAAATGAATTAATTCTACAATTTTATAAACTTCAAGTACAAATGACCTCTATTAAGGTATGAGCTGTATTGATAAACCTTACCTGCACTATTCCACAGTATAATTGAACCGGAACCTGATATTGTCAAATTCAACGCCAGTGTATGACATATCATCATATTCGATTTAAAATAGGTCGCTTTTAGAATAATTCAGATAGTACACAAAATGTGTGTCAAGTACTTAAGCTGTTTTTGTTGTTATTAAGTCCCCAGCTAAAATCCTGTACACTTCATGAATATTTATACCCTCAACGACCTTGTGATCTTGCCCGAGGTTTATTTTTAGGAGATTTCTACAGTTTCAAAAAGACCAAGACCGTTTTCTGCCTTGTTGGTTATTTCAAGTTAAAAGGAATACGGTCTAAAACTAGGGCTTCTGTTCTTCTCAAATGTTTCAGTTAAACTTACAAAATTTTACCTATAATATAAGGGAAAAGGTATTGGCGTCGGACCCAATTACTATTTACTGTTTCACATAAAGAATTTAAGTGCGACTTGCCATCTCATCGTCGTTGTTGTAATGCCTTCGTCAACATTTTCCTTAATTTCTGCTTTTGCTTAGTGAGGATATTTTCTTATATAACTTATATGGGTAGACACATTCTCTTCCTGACTATATTTTGCCTTTCTTTAAAGTAAGATAATTGGTACATCTATTGTGGGACACCATCGTGGCGCTATGGAGTAAACTCAGAGTGGGTTGCGCGTTGAAGCATTAATTTGACTATGTGTTAATTTAAGTAACGAACTTTACCATTGACAACTAATTAACATAACAGTCTGTATTCTTGGAAACTAATTAACATAACAATCTTTACCCTCGGCAACTAGTCAGCGTAACACTACCTCGACTCCGGACAACTATGTTGTAAAGCATACTGTTTGTTCCAGTTCTCACTAAAAGTATGAACAAAAACGTTTTAATTTAAAGTAAGTTGTTCATTAATTAATGATATTTCCACGCACTCAAGCTCTCCTCTAGCTGTTCCACTCATGACATTGCGGAGCTATTATCCTTCAACGAGCAACGAGCATATGAACCTATAGATAAAAGGAAATATTAAACCTGTAACTTTCATTTTTGGCCAGGCATGTCCACGACATCACTAGGCTATCCTTGACTCTCTCTACTCTGCATGCGTAGTACATTGAAGTATCTTGAACTAGTGTGCACGGCTGAGAAATCGAAACAAACTATATGCCTTGTTTCCTCATTCAGTGTACTCCGAGGCATTGCGTGTACAAGGTGTTGCCTACAATAGTGTTGTATCTTCACACATATCTTTATATTGAGCCCAGAACCGTAAGGCCGTTAGGCTACACCTAATAGTATACATCCTAACAGACAAGATATTGGCTTAGGCGTTATATTTGAATTTCATGATTGCTGCTACTTTGCATGGGAGTTAAATTCTGACCTGCAGATGGAGGTACCTATTGTCCGTCGTTAAAGGTAAGCTACTGTATTGCATATTCAAGAAGTTTGTAATATTTAAATTAAAGAATCAATCGACTGCTTCTCAGTGACGATGTCGTTTACATAGTTTGACCTGAAAGACAGTTGCTGGGTTGATATTTCGTCATCATGACGTCACAACAACTATATACATAACACTTTCACGAGAGGAATAACTTCATGGTTGAAAGGCTTCATTTATTTCAATATCTTACCTGACTCATGGACTATACGTTAACATCTGATGGGTGAGGTTAATAACTTAATACAGTATTTATCTGGAGGAAGCCAAATTTACTTAGTGGCTGATTGCGACTGTCCTTCTACAGTAAATGTCGTATCGAAACAGTTGATATATCCCCGAAAGCAGATTCATGTTTAAAGAAGTGGAAACACGTGACCCAACTGGTTTATACGTTAATGGTAGTTATTTGTTTACTTATTTTGTATTGCTAGATTTTTTTCGATAAGACGTTTACAGTACTTATACCGCAAAAACTTATATTAGCTATGTTTACCAGAATAAAAGGTGATTCATTGTATACCATGAATACATTACATTCTCTAACATTTATGAATTGTAACTCTCATGACTTCAATTTCATGCGAAATTTTGATTATGCTTATTCGTATATCTAATCATAATTTCAAACAGAACGCACGATATTTTATCTAACATTTGATCCCTTCCTTACAAGATGCAGTGTTGCAGTATTTCGCAAAATCTGCTAATTTCCCGCCATTTCATTTCCCCTATTAGACCCGGCGTCATGTTTGTCACTGCGCTCACCCCTTCCCTTGAAACTCCTTCCTTCTTTACGAGGTAAAGTAAATAATGGTGAACTTCCTTCCTTATTTGAAGAGATAAATGTTTGACTCTCATTCTCGAACCTTCCTCAATGAAACCTTTTGAAGATGTTTACAATGTTTACATAGTAATGCTAGTATATGTTCCATATACGTCATACGATGTCCAAGGTCAGCCACGGGGTTATTCATAACGTGTTAGGTACATCATAAGTACGTGTGTGGGTAAATTGTTTTTTCTTACACAACTTTTGATGCGGTTTTACGACAAAACGTAAAAATAAATATATAGACCTGGGTGCGGGGGTGGCATGAGTGCTTGTGTGTGTGTGGGGGGGGGGGGGGTGGAGTTGTTGAGGTGGGGAAATTGAAGTTCAAAACCCGGGGCACCTCTTGTATGATGTCTTAAATGGATTGCTCGAGAAAGGTCAGAACATAGACCAAGATTATGTAACATGTCATGACACTAATATTATCATTATGTATTTTTTGTTATGATTATCCACTTTTCCAGAGTCTATGATTGATAATTGTCTAAAATTAACACAGTATCCACCGAAACTTAGAAAATAAATAAACAGAGACTGTACTTCCAAGATTCAATAAAGAAATCACAAACAATCATAAATTTGTCGCTAAAAGTAGGAGACGCAAACAGAGTGTTACCACGGCCTCTTGTGATATTCGCAAAGATATCTGAAGGATAAGTCTGAAGGATAAATCTGACGGATAAATTAAAGGGGCTCATTGAGTTGATATCAGTAACGATTGCGGTGATTTTGAAGTATACAAACACATGACAATACTCACAATTAGCATAATTAATTAATTAATCAAGTTTCACATCCAATAGTTATATGAAAACTGTCATTTTTTTCGAATTTTTGACCGTTACTTGCTCTGATTGTGTGCATGTGAATGTACTAATGTGAAAATGTCTGGTCACAAAGTTTCAAAAACCAAATTTAATCGTTGGTTACTCACTTTAAAAAAGTAAAACTTTGGGATCCTTTTAGTTTGACTGTTTGTCATTAGTATGTGAAGGAAACTTGACCGGTTTAGAAAAATTGAGTGAATTTCACAAAACAACTCAATGAGCCTCTTAAAGGGGGGGGGGGGGGGGGCGCTGTTCTTCTTGAGTTTCTCCTTACTGACCTGTTCTGATCAATATGGTGTGAAAGTTCCTTTCGGCAAATGATATACGCACTAAATCTAGATTTTGCCCACTACGTTGTTACTACGTAAGCCTATCTTATACGTATAGAATGAGCTACTGATGCTCTTTTGGGAGACGAAATGCAATGGTGACAGCTTTAGAGCTTCAAAATGAATAACTTAGTTTGATTATGGGGCTTGCATGTCTAAGTAGGTGACTTCGTGTGGAGCAATGTGTATTCAATGTGTATTCGGTGTAGGGGCATTGTATCTTATTTGAGAGCGCTACAGTCCCAATACGTTACTTTTACAAACAACATAAATAAAATTGCTATCCCAATGTAGAAGGCAAGCAAATTTGTGCTGTGAACGCCTCGAGTGCTTAACTTTTGATCCAAATGATTCCTGTGGTACTTTGCATACCAATCATCACAGTTTCATAGTTTAAGTGTCTGCATTTAACCGCCGGAAAAAATAGAAAACATTAAGCAGGGTAGCTGTAAAAACGACATGCAGTGTTAATGCATACGGGCCCGTAGCCTACTACAACGGCAGCGAAAGTAAAAGCGATATCATGTGACCCACTTCAAAAGTACACAGAAGCAAATGGCAATGAAACGTGAAACAACAGCACGCCACATCATACGTAAAGTCACAGGAGGAAATATTATATCAAAATAGCGTCCTCTATAACGATGCCTGGCACTATAAGTGTTTACAACACGAATACAAAGCGACAGGACTTGCTTGGTAGTGAAATCACCAAACTCTCTTTTATACACAATCGTTTCTGTAATTCATACATAATTTTTTTCGCAGAAGATTTATGACTGCCCGTGCCGGACAATTAGAAGTTTTAAATGTATTCCAGCTTTAGAGAGAGATACTTGAAGGGCCCAAACAAGACATTATGTAAACCCTCGTTAGGGATGTACACATTTATTTTTCTATAAGTTTATTTTTTCATAAGGTATTTCTCTGCTGAGGAAAAAAAAATCAACCAAAGCGACCGCTTCTGATTTTTTCTAGCAGTTCCTTCCTGTCATTACTGTGGTTTCATCGTATCATGTATGCTGCACAGTAGTTTACCTTTCAGTAATATATATGTCGTTATACGTTGTTACTATGTGCCGTGTGCGTGGCGCGAGTGTCCTATGATGAAACAGGCAGTCTCTGTTTGTCAAGTTGCTAACTTCCTGGTATACGTTTAGTGATCCACGTGGTGAGTAAGTGTAGAGATGTGTCTAGCGAGCATTTGAACATCATTCCGTCCATTAGGTTGGAACTTTTCGGTATGATACTATGTTAATTTGATTGAAGGCCTGGGGAGAAGGGGGGGGGGAGGCATAAATCTCAAAACACAAGGATAGTCTGGGGGGTTACCGAATTTGTTTCTATTCATCAAACAAAACAAAAAAAAGAGGGGAGGGTATGGGAGAGCAAACCCCACTAGAAGGTTACCTTAGGTTAAAGCCCCGAAAGCCTTCCTAAAATTCTTTCATTTGGAATTATGTGACATACTTTGTAGGGTACTTTCCAAGAAGTAATCAGTTACTTATTTTCAGTTTAAATGACGGTCTCTTAAATTTCCCTTATTTGATAGTTGATCCCTTTCTGATTAAAGATGACTATTAATAATAATAATAGTAATAATTATAATAAATGCCTAGAAAGTAAAGGATTCACTGCTCTCCTTATATTTTCTCATCTTTTCTTTTTTCAGATGGACGGGTGTGAAGTTAATTCGTTTTACTCTGAGGAAGATTAAGATGTCTTCACCATTCTTTGTATAGGTGTCCAAGTATTTTTTCTTTTCAAGCGGTATCTTAGCTACAAGATAGAAACGTGCTCTAAAACAATTGGATAACAAAACCAATAAGAAGTCTCTCTGATTTTGATTAATACGTGAAAGATGCAATCACCCAGCCCCACTTTTTGAAGGTCACGAAGAGGTCAAAGGGATTTCAAAAGTAATCATTGTCAATAAACAAGTAGCAGTTGAACGTAGAGACGCCTTACTTCAGTCACTTTGAATCTCGTCCTTCACTGACTTGATCACGTATATGATGAACGTAAGTGAAAGATGGACAGATTCACTTCCTACTGTTGAGGATTGCCAATGTCAAATGTCAGTGCTGAAGTCATGAATTGAAGGTGAAAAACACAAGGATTACGTAATTACAGAGAAGAAAAAAAAAATCCTCAATAGGGTAAAATTAGATGGCTGGTTATTTCGTGTACGCGCTGTCGAGCCTTTGGCTCATAATGTCCTTATCATCTTTACTGGTCTGCCTCTTCTGGCGGAAGAAACGGAGCGAAGCAGATGATACCTCTACGGATGACAATATCGACCATTTTGATCGGATAGATTCTTTGTCATTTTCAGGACGTTATCCATCTTGTTACTTAACTTCAGAATTTGACGAAATATCTTCTTTAAGGATATCAGTGATGGAGGTAACATGATGAACTGATAATGTAATGGGTTTAATTAAAGTGAAAAATAATTATAAATGTTGCCGAAAAACTGAAATTCAAAGGTCCAAGTGCCAAAGGTGCTACAAGCAAATCATTCAAGTCCAGTAATGAGCAGATGTGATCGAAAAACACTGTTGGATAAAAATTTCGAAAACTGATGCCATCACTTTCGCTTACATCTATTTAACATGTCGAAATAATTTTAATAATTTTATTCATCCAAAACGTTCTTGTTTTCACTTTTGCTATATATATATATATATATATATATATATATATATATATATATATATATATATATATATATATATATATATATATATATGAATCAGTGTTGTATGTGAACTAGTGTTGTGCGTGAATTATTGTTGTAGGTAAATCAGCGTTGTGCGTGAGTCATCGTTGTAATCTGTGTTACCGGGTAGGTAATTAATTACCGTGAGGAGATCAACATTGTATGTGAATCACTTTGCATGAACATCAGTGTTGTCTACAGATGGCATGCATTTGCATAGGTGAATCAGTTTGTTGTTGTTGTTGTGGTGGTGGTAACCAATATTGTATGTGAATAAGTGCTGAATGTGAGCTAGTGTTATACGTTATGTAAGTGTGAGGCTACTATGTGCATGAATATTTTATTTGAAGCAGTGTCGAGCTGAAGCTGAAATAAGTGTTACAGGTGATTAACTTGAATGATAATCGAAACTGAATCTAAATCAATACGGTATTGTATGCAATACAGTGTTGTATGTGAATCAATGCTTTATGTAAATCCTGTTGTATGTGAATCAGTGTTGTAAGTGAATCAGAGTTCTACGTGAATCAGTGTTCTATGTGAATCAGTGTTCTTTGTGAATCACTGCTGTAATATGTGAAATAGTGTTAAATTATGTGAATCAGTGTTGTACTTTGTGAATCAGTGTTCTATTATGCGAATCAGTGTTCTATGTGAATCAGTGTTCTATGCCCTGCGGATGGTGGCATGCATGTTATGATATCTGCATCAAGTCATGTGAAAGACATTTGAATATTTTTCTTATTTATGTACGCAGGATATAAAGCATAATCATGACTATGGGCTTTTCTTACATGCATGAAAGAGTGAGGACCATATCACTCTTTCAAATATGAAAATAAAAGTTCTCATTTCAAGAGATGTAATTTCCAATTTTCTTCCTTTGGCAAAAACATGTATAAAGTAAACACACCGGCGATGTAGTCTCTTGCAATGAGTCAACATTGTGATATTTTTGTCAAATTGTCATCTTTTTTGTGAAAATAAAAATATTGATAATATTGCTAAGTCCAATTCTTGCTCCTATAATTCTTATTAAAGGAATGAAAAGAAATGATATAATTTGTAGTATATATTATTTGATTTTTAATTTTTCTCTTCTTTATTATTGTTATTCAGTAACAAAAAAAAGCTACTCCTCCTTGGTTTTACCAGTATTAAATTTCAACATCTGATAATATCTTGGTAAGTACATCACGTGTTCCTCAGATTCCGGTGAATAAACCACATTTAAATGAAGACAGTTGGAACATATACATATAACATACGCTTTGTACGTTCTTCCGAATCGAGTATAATCTCCCCGACGGATTTGTGGTAGACAATGATCTACACAATTAACGACAAAGGCAGTCAGAAAATACCCCCTCCCCAGTAGACAGAATAAAAATTCGTAATTTTGTTTATTTTTTATGTTGACGTCACAAATCTGTCGAGGAGATACACGTTTACACACAATTTGGAAGAAGGAAGTGCAAACAGTTATGTAACAACTGCCCTTTAACAGGATAAGTTGCACTACTCAAAGCATTAGACAATATACAAATATAGGCCGATCTCTTCTTGGATATTACTGAATCTTAAAAACAATACATATTTTTTAAACCATCTTACAATTATTTGAGTAACATTTCGCTGGGAAAGAGTTCTTGGATGAATGACAATCGAATATTCGAACCGATTTTGTAACACCAGAAACATTCCAATTCCACGGCGTCGTCCATTTTTGGGACTCACCATGCAGGAGAAGGAAAGAATTCGAATTTTAGTTTCCATTTACAAGCTACTGAAACCTGTACCACTAGTTTACGACTCTAATGTTACTGAAGTTATGTGACTTAAAGGCAGTAACTCATCACTCTTAGCTATATTTTTGGCTTCGGGATGGCAAAATTCTCAACTGGTTGTAAGTTGCAACACTCTTTGATTGACAGCAAATTCGAAAGATGCAGCGTAGCTCATATTACACAGCATACACAGGGATCCATTGTTTTGATTACACTTGTGAAGGAATTTTAGACAGGCTGTGGCAGGGACTAAACGTAAGTGGATGGGACAACGGGAACTGTCTAGAGGGTGATGAGTTCTGTCTTTAAAATTATTTGGTTATGTATAAAGTTTGCCATTAGGTCATGTGTTTTAAAGCAAAAGATAATTTCTGAGACTTATAGACTTGCATAGCCGGATAAGCTTGGCCTGACAATTGCACATGTATTAAAGAAGAACAAGGAAGATAGGTTCAAAACATTGCACTTAGGAAAACGTAATTTGTGATCAGTAGTTGAATATGTAAACAAAGTAGAAACAATATTGTGACTGCTTCCATAGGAACAGCGACCAAGAAGATAAGAGCGTCAATTATTATGCAAACATTCACGTAAAATAGAACATAATAGCACATTACATTTCCTAATTTTGCCACTACCTAAGTCCAGCAGATCTATGGTACCTTGTAAATAAATATTGCTCCAAATATCCACAGCGATTTCTTAACTCTTTTAAGTTAAAGTTTATGATATGTAGAAATTCTTGTGGATATCTATCAACATCGAAAATAGCAGATTATCCCTATAATTAACTATATTCCTTTTGATAAGACGGGATGTCGCTTTACTGTAGGTATATTTATGCTAATGAGATGAAACAAGACATCATTAATACCGTACTCCTTTACCCCTTGAGACGAATTTATAATAGACAGTTCAAGGAGTTATATTTACAGCTCTTGATGTGTAACTTCCATTTTGTTTACTCCCGAATACAGTTTTGTTGTTAAAATACAGTTTTGTTGTTAAGGTACGGCACGTTATTCTGCCTGTCCGCCCGCCACCGGTCGAACGTACATAAAGTTCTATGTATTCAAAGAAGGTTAAGCTCAGTTACTTGGCATTAATTTAAATCAGTGCCACAAGGAAGGATAGGGGTAAATATACACACGCATACAACACAAGATAATATGCTAGGCACGTCATATCAATTCAATGCATGCACCAGATTTGCGACATGCAGTTAATATTGTTCAACATTTATGTATATGAGTATACACACCCATGTGAAAAGAACGCTAGAATATAACATGTAACCCGCCATATCTTGGCTAATATTAAGTCAAACACATGGCTGTCAGCGGTATTTCTCTTCTAGTGATGTTTATGGTGTACATTTAATGAAAATCACGTTTGATTCGTCTACCAAAGAATGATTACGTAATGGTCTATGTCACACAATGTCCTGGTCACAACTTATGTCTACCCACAAAAAATGTATTCTAGTTGAAAAATTCTTCTACCAAAAAGGATTACGTAATAGTTCTTGTCATACAATAACCTTTTCACAACTTCAGATCACCCCACATAAAATAACTTCAGTTGATAAACATTTCCAGATTGATGATGAATATTCAATAGCAAGGTGTTTATACCCAGAACGTTATCAGCGCACACGAAAAGATAAACACAATATGATATAATTCGTAGCAGGCAACAATACTGAGAGCTGAATAGACGCCTTGCATGTTACGTCACAGTGATACAGTTAATCGTCCTCCTTGGGGATAAGCTACTAATTTTAACACATATGCGCGTCTGCTCGTGAGGTGTCATTCGATGTTCAAACGCCTAGTGTAGCAATATGTATTGTTTGTTTGTTTGCTTCGATGATGCGCCCTGTTTGTAGCTAAGTGACGTCAATACAAGGTGATCTCATCGAAAATTCTATAGTTTAGCTGGAGGTATTATTCTATTACTGTTTAAAAATGGCTGACACTGGAGGATCACGTGCAGCGGGAATGTAATCTTAGGGTGAGTTTAATGTTTGTGCAGCCTAATTTTATACTGCTTAACTAGACACACAAAAAATTATAATTTTACCCTAGCCGCACGAAAATAACGAGTAATAACAAGACACCACAAATGAAGTTCCACATTTGAGGGGCAAATCACTGTACTGTTTCTCTGATAAAACCGATGAAATGTCTCCGTTAGCAACACAGTATACTGTACAGTGTACGTTGCGCGATGTGCGCCTCGTTTGTTTGAACTATTGTTGGTGTTATTATTAAGCACGAACTTATGAAACTATTACAACCTCCCATAACCAGTCATTTCCGCGGCACGTGACCCTTCATGCAGCGCACAGTTTGAGGACATTTTTTACATGGGCTCGCTGCTTCCATCTACTAGGATTCCAATTTCTATGAGGTTGTCCACATTTTTTCTACAAAAACGCGCGCGCTCTATCGTTACTTACGGTTCACGAAATCAACAAGTGATTTTCCCTCACTGCAGCAAATGGAATCACCAATCCTAAGCTGTTACCATAAATATTAACATTTATCGCTTAATATGCTTTTGATTCGCTCTTGACATATATAGTTTTCAAACGATTTTCCGTTGTCTACAAGTGGTCAGTATAGATCAGCGAGTAAAAATCTTAATTTTTCGGAGGGCTGATGCCATATGCACGACTTCACAATATCGTAAGATACTAAGAACATTTGTTAGCAGGAGGTATTGACAAATCTTTAAGACCGAATTCCAAAGTTTTCCAGTGTAAAGTTCCACGACACACGGTAAGAAAAACAGCTTGTGCATAGAGCCCGTTGAGTTTGTGAGCTGTTGTTGACAGAAAGCAAGCTACGGCACGTGTGAACAGCGTGCGTATGCGACAACCAATTCGAAATGTGACCTAAATGTCGTATGAAACATAAATTAACTATTCAAGCTGTACTGCTCGGTTGCCAAGAGTTACTATAATCGTAGAACATGCAGTGTATATGTAAAGAGAGATTTCTGTATTACGTCATTATTGCAAAAAAAAGAAGAAAAAAAAAACAGTGGAATAGCGGTCAGATCTGCCTCTTAACATTTCATTCAAAGTTTCTAAATTAATATGTCACATCGTTTATTTTTTTATTTTTTTGGCAAATATTTGCCTGTGAGATAATAACACCAGTAAATTAACATACCACGTATTGCAATTAAGACATTTGGTGATATTGCTATGCTACGTATCAATAATGTAAATATTAACTTTGATGCAGACGTGTGTGAATGTGCCCGAAGTCTAGGCTACACATATTTTAGGGAGGGGAGAGGGGGATTATACAACACTAGCAAGAATGAAAAGATGTGGTTACTGGAATATTTAAGTTCAGTTTACCATAAATAAATACTTGTCAATATTTAAGTGAAACAGGGCGTTACCAACATGGCATGCAAAGAAAATAGCTTTATTGATAGCTACAATGATAGCTACAATGCCTGTGATGAGTAACAGAAGATGCATCGTTTGAATTTTGGCAAGTTTGGTTGATCAAATTGTCGTTGAAAAACAAATAACTGAATTTCTGTGTGTGAGACACGTATTTCTTGAAAAGAAGGCTACTGTCCTTCATTATTTTGAATAAACTTTTATTCAATGTTCACAAACATTGGTTTTAAAATTATGGTTGTTTTCTCTTAAGCAAACGCCTTATTTCCCTTCAAGGATTAACCAGGTCCAAGTGAAAATGTGTCGTTACAATTTTAAGCCATACACTGTGCTTGGATTCTTAAGTAAGGTGAGTTAAAGGTACGTCATAAAGAGTGAAAATGTGTGAAATAAATCATTAAATGATTGAAGACAGGATTTTTTTTATGTCATTCAAGTTCAAGTAAACACGAATATATGTAATGATTGCTTTCGTACTTGGATTTACAATGGGCATGCGGACTTTTTGTACTGACTTTCATAAGTTACCATTTTATGAACATCTTACCCCTGTTCATATATATCGTTCTATAAATATGTACTCGTTGGACTATTAGCTAATGGCCACGTTATGTTTTTCTCGCCTCTCCCTTCCCTATCAAAGGAGGCGTAAGTCGAAGTTTTGCAGGGTTCACCATTGCTCACAAATTCAATGTTATTTGAAATAGTACCGATTCGATGCTTTCGAGCGAGTCTTGTGGCATGGGTTATAGCGTAGTTTTCTTTCCGGTAGCATTTCAGGCAGGACGTGCAAAATATTTCCTTACAACCTCTCCTAAAGTTTGAATTATAAAAAATATAGAGCGTTGGTTTTAACGCGCTGCTCGAAAACGCTACCCAGACGACAATTGCCCATGCGGTCGGATGCACCGGGATACCTCTCAGGCAAACCTCAGCAAGTAAGAGTAAGAAGTATGGTATCCACAGGATAAATGTTGATAAACTCACTGTAATTAACATCTTCACGTTCTTGACCTTACTTCTCGGTACGGTATTCGAGGTCCTTTGAAACATTTTCTTCTTAAAATGAAAGGTCCATATGTGGCGGAATATGCGAGTATATGTCAACGATACTATTATACCTGGCGTAACCATGATGATAAACGTTAGTGAAAATACGTAAACGACCGCTGAAACAAATTGGAGGGATGTCATTCCTGCCATCCGAACGAAGTATTGGTAACAGTGATGCGTGTGTTCCTCGCTGTATCGGAAAAAGTAAAAACAAGGTGAACCGAGGAGAAAGGAGACCACCCAGCTGGTGACTATCAAACGCTTTGTTTTACTTCTGGTTATTTTGAAACTCAGTGGGTATATGATCGTGTAGAAACGATCTACAGAAATGCAGAGGATGACAGCGACGACAGAGGCTAGAGTGGCCACTTGCAAGAATCTCGAAAACTGACACATGAAGGATCCGAATATCCATTTTTGCGACGCCGTCGAGATGAGAGCGAACGGCAGACAAAAGGCACACGCTGTTATATCCGAAAATGCTAAGGAAACCACAAAGAAGTTTGTGGTACTTTGAAGTCGCCTACTCCTTTTTATCACAGTGATTACGAGAATATTGCCTATGACAGCCACTAACCAAACAGCACTTCCAAAAAGAATAATCAATACCACCAACCAAGATGGTGTTAATTCTTGTTCCATTATGGTTTTGTTAGCACATCTTCATAAGATGAACCACTCAGCAAACAGAGTACGTGGCTGGTAGTTGTCAGATCGCGACTTAGTCAATAATCATACCTCAGTTAGAGCTAGGCAGTCGATCATACACTGCACTAACGTGTTAGGCTAGCTCCGCCATAATAATCGTGAAGTAACTGTTTCCATTTAGTAGGGTCTGAAGTAGGGGTCGATTCCCTCTTGATTTTCAGATATGTAAAAAACAAAAAGAAGAAAAAGACCAAGCTCAGAAACTTAACTTAAATGTGTCAGTCAAGACTTTGATAGTTTATAAGTCCATTTCATAATAATTCACAGCTACCACTGACAACTACGAAGATTTTTCAATACATTACACAACACGAAAGTCAGATCCCTGTAGATCACAACATATGTTTACAACCGTCAATCGTCCGACGCAAGCGAACAGAGGTTGATATGTAAACTGTTCAACCAGATTGGATCCCTCTAATCTCTTTCTCATACAACAGTGGAATTATGATAGGCTGGCTTTTATTATCCTCTTAAATTAGCCACTAGGATCCTCTCCTAGCAACCCGTTCGTTGAATCGCGTTAATACCCTGCAAATAGATAAACACATCAACGTCTGCAGTGTTGAGCCCTCAACAACAACAGCATCTAAGCTATACGTACACATAGACAGTTGTGAGATTCCGTACACATAAAATACACACGCATCCAAACGAGACATAGCACTTCAAAGCAATCATATCCGTGTCCTGAGTTTGAGCAAGGCAAATGGCACAATGAAAAGAAAAAAAAAAATGTCTCTCAGCTTTTGAAACCCTATCCGTGAGCAATCCTGATGGTATATATTGCCTGTCGTATACACAATCACACGTTGTCTCTACCTTATAGAAATTTCTGTCTGTCCTTGCGGCAGGGAAGCCAATTAATATTAGGTTTCTTTGTTATATTAGTTCTTCTGGGAACTGTAAGGATGTCTTTTATACGCGCATAAGCGTACGTTGTTATGTTCCTCACATCACGCACATCGACACAGGTGTATGTATACATATATATATATATATATATACAAAGGCCTATATATACATATATGAGTTTTGTGTGACTGAAGTTGGAAGGTGGTTGAAAGGCACACGAGCACATGCAATTTGTGTACAAGTCTGTGCGTGGGGTAAAGGTGTAAGTCTAATTAACGCAGGGTGGCAATCTTTTCGGTAAATAGCTTACTGGGTGAATTCGCTGATTGAAGGTCGTTTCACAATACCGTTTTTGAGTACCACTAGAAAAATCCAGCAAGATTT
Organism: Stichopus chloronotus; assembly: GCA_021234535.1. Taxonomy (NCBI): domain Eukaryota; kingdom Metazoa; phylum Echinodermata; class Holothuroidea; order Aspidochirotida; family Stichopodidae; genus Stichopus; species Stichopus chloronotus. The sequence goes on from CM037847.1 coordinate 16,456,973, forward strand.
ATTAAATATTACAATCCAACTTTGGACTCCTCGGAAATTAAATCCTCAGGCTGTGATTCGAATTACGTCAAAGTTCATCTGCTGGAATCACAGAGGAAAATGACGAATAGGTCGAAGGTGGCAAGCTGATTCAGAAGCTGAGATTTTGACCCTTGATAATATTTCAAGTAAATGTCAATTCATTTATAACTGTATGCTTCTCTAAAGATCAAGGAAGCCCCTACAGTGGAGAAAGAAAAATAAACAATGTGAATTATCAAAAGTAAGACATACTTTTGACGGCTGTCAAATTTAGGAATAAAAAGGGATTGTAAATTAAAGGGAAATAAGGCGTTTGTTTTACAGAAAACAACCATAGATTTAGAACCAGTGTTTGTAAAGGTAGAATGGCAGATTATTCAAAATAAGGAAGGACTGTAGCCTTCTTTTCATGAAATAAGTTTCTCATAGATAGAAATTCAGTTATTTGTTGCTCAACAATAATTCGTTCACCCAAACTTTTCAAAATTCAAATGATGCATCTTCTGTTACTCACCACATGCATTATGATTCGAGGAGATGAAGCTCTTGCAGATGTTTATTGGTGAGACTGAACTGGTTTAATAATGATTCAAGCTATTTTCTTTGTATGCCATGTTGTTATATTCTAAACGCCCTATTTCCCTTTAAGTTAATAGACTGCAAAAAGTACTTTCGTTCTATAATCCGACTCTTAAGCAACCTAAAAGCAAATGTGGGATTTTAATTTTCACTAGGTGTGCAAAACCATCTACCTTACATACACAATTTTCGATGCCTCTTTTATGGGAAAGTAAATTGTAAAATTCTTTGTGAATAAATTTATTTTTTCCTCCAATAAGATGGATGCTTTATCACTCATAAAAAAAGTAACACCAGAAGTGTATTCTCAGAGATCAGTGTAATATCATACCAACATGTTATTTTAGTCTTGGAAGTCCTGGAATAAAAGCAACGACTGGACTGAGTTTTATGGCAAAATGACTTTTTCGAGGAGATCAGTTAATTTAAGTTATATATTCCGATAAACATAATAAAATAGATTCTTACAAGTAAAAAAAACCCAGTAAAGTTGGAAGAGGGTATAATTCCTGATCTATTAGATGCAGGCTAACTCAAAAAGATATATAAATCTGCTTCTTCTTTTGTTTTCATTTTAATGCTGATTTCTCATAGACTCTTATTAATACGTTCAGTCCTTCTAAAAAGTATCATAATTTTATTCTGTTTATCGTAAAACGATAAGATCTATGTCGCATCGACTGGTTGAGAAAAAAGTGATTATCTTAAAGACTGGCTCTCTTACTATAGAAACCGCGGTAGTCTAAACTTATTTATGAAAAAGTACAGCAGTACTCAGGTGGAGAGTAAAGATTACAGGGCCACCGCAAGAAAATCTGACTGAAAATGTGACTAAACTGAAAGTGTAATGTGACTTATGGTCTGTATGTTTGATATGGCGCCACCATTCGGTGAGTGGATAGATACCGCTTTTTCTTCAGATTCTTGTGGCAGTCATGTCGATGTTTTAGTCTGTGATCATACAGCTGCATGCTGCAGTGATGATACTGGGTGATCAGTGAATTACGTAAATGTGTGTTCTGAATAACGATCTACACTTCTTTAACCTACTTACCTGCACATTTTCATTAGTTGCATGGATTAACGAAGAAACAGGCTTATATAGCCTATGTGAATATACATGACCATACATGCTTATGCCTATACTGACATAACATGACATAAAATCGAATCACAGGGGGCACTAATAATTGTTTGGAATCTTAAGAAGATAGATGAAAATTAATTTACTAGCTATATGACGTCATGGATAAAATTACATCATGATTCACTTCGAAATTATCATGGTTACCTTCAAACACTGATTTTTTTCATCAGCATTTCATTGCCAAATTAAAATTTTACATCTTAGACATATACAAGAGTCTGACGAACACTGAAAAAAAGAAATGGTTAGCGGGCATTTGAGACAATTTCCAGAAATAAAAAGAGAAGATTACAAAGGAAAGAATAAAAATAATTCGAAATAAATTGTTGACTGAAAAAACTATACCAAGTATCAAAAAAATTGTGTGTGACTGACTTCCCAAATTACAGTTTGAAAGCTTACCTCGAAAGTTGTATCTACTTGGCTACAGTACGGCAAAGATAGATCGTAGGCGTCGGCCACCAGAAAACAGTGTGATGTGACTTGCCTTACGCGACAAAGACGGCGATGATGATTGTAACACAAATTCATTTTCATAATCAATAAAAATATAAAAGAACTAGACCATCATCGAATGGTACGTCAATCAATAACGCATCAATATAGAAGCGGGAACGCAAAAATCAACGTTCCCATGACAACGCAATAAACGAACAGAGAGCGAACTCTTTAATTGGTTGGTGTTTTGAAGATTGCGTAATTTATTGCTAGTAAATATAGTACTTTTTAGTTAATATATAACTTTTTAGTTATCAAAGGTGATTATTACTTGAAAGACAAGTAAGAAAAATTAGTCAAAGCTATGCATCCAATTTATACTTGGTACGTTAAATGAAATGAAATAAATACTTTTATTTTTTTCTATTTGGCAAGGAGAGCGAGGATTCGCAATCACAGTAGCCTATCATGGAGCTATTACGGATTCTATCGATACATTCCTTTTACACTAATGCCTATACTGCAACCTGCATCAAGTGTTTACTATTATTCTAACATATCAGGACCATTGGGACATCCCTTTGGTTGTACCGTATTCATTTCGGTCCGAGTAACAACATTAGAATAGAAATATTTGAAAGCACGGCTTACGATTTCGAAAATCTTGAAACCTTTTCACTTTATTGAAATCGACCTACGTAAGTAAAATCCGTCGTTGCAGTTAGGATCTATTTATGAAGCCTTTGTATGTGTGCTCTGGTTTCACTGAGCGTTACCATGGATACAAATTGAACATTTGATGCAATGTTGTCTAGTCTTAATGATAACGTCGTCAAACCCAAGAGGACATGGAACGAAGTGTCAGCTATAGTTTAATGGATATGACTCATGTATGTGACATGAAAACAAGGGGGAAAAACGACACTCCAAACCAATGCTAGTGGTTAATTAACAATATCATTATCATTCATAGTTATCTTATTCTTTCATGCGTACTTGCATTTAGGAAAGATATTTTGTGTCTGAACAACATTAGGTCTGCCCTTTCAACGTTGACTAGAACACTGAAGCACAGTTCACGAGAAATATCCAATAACGAAAAAGCCAGGGAAAATCAGCCCCCAAAATACGCGGAAGACATGGAAAAAAAAAAAAAAAAAACTATTTATAAGCAAATCGATAGCCGAGCGATGCCTGATACAGTTCAATACAGAGGCGACAAGGAAATATGGCACTCCAGGGAAGGATAAATTGCCAAAATATTAGCTTATTTGAACTTTTTGTTTTGACGCACACATGGTAACTACATCACAGTATCGGATGTCGATTATGGCTTTGAGAAGGTCACGTGACTGCACATGCTTTTAATGTCTGTCGGTCTTCACGACCGTCGATAATCTACACGGCCATTTTATGGTAACCATGGCGCCTAAAAGCGCTCGGTAAATAAAGTCAGTGTCGATAATGGGCCAGCGCAACGAGCACTTAATGAGCTTTCAACGTAAAATTCGACTACCGTTTTGTTTTTAATGCTCATGCTCATCAGTGAGAATACTCCATAATTTTGAAGTATTTACAGCTTCCAGATATTTGCATCATTGAATCTGGTGTTTTTCATTTGTTTTGGGAGGGAAATGTACGTTTAATTGGTGTATAAAGTTTGTCTCATTACCCTGCACGTTCGTTTCTGGAAAGAGGACATGCATATCCGTGAAGAGTGGGGTTACCTTACAATTTTGCTACTATAATATCCTCACTATGTAAACAATGCTTGGTATCAGCACACATTAGCTAAGGGACGGTAGCAAAATTTTTGACTCTTTGATTTTGTTCAAGTACAGTATCTCTCTCTCTCTTCGTGTGAGCTCCTCCTAAAGAGACGAGATATATAAACAATATGGCTTGGATAATATTAATAACAAACAACAGTTTCTTCCAGTAAAAAAAAATAAATAAAACTTTTACATCAACCATTGCTCGAATGTGAACTACGCAGTTACGCACTACTTACTAAAGCAGACACTACATAGAAAAATGTGGCATCAACTACGGCCTTTTTTATTTCAAATTTGCTGGAATTATGAATTAATGCGAAGTCATCGCCTTGTTAAGTATTGGTTGCGAGGCAATGTGGGATGTGCGAACTATATATAGAGTAACGATTACATTAAGTAGGGCATAAAGACTATCAAAATGTTACTGTTTAGGATATGCATAAATATTGAAGATTTAAACCGCATCTTTTTTTCTTTTTAAAAAGGGGAGAGTCACTTGTCAACTTATATAATTAATAGGGCAAACGCCCAAATTAAAGGGATGCCCCCAAAACAAGAGGTTTGCTTGGCTACTCTGTAAGTTCTTTTTTCCTTTGAAAATAATACTGATAATTAGGTCTAATCACGGAAATTTTACAGTAATACCTCCATGGTCTTATAGAGTATCTGTTATAGAGTACCCCCCTTCCATTTACGTCATACAACAACAAGCACCCCCCTCTCTGGGATAAACAGGGAAACAGTTTTAGGCTAGGCTATGGAAACCAGCAAGTGCCGTGGGTTGGAGAAAACGATATGGTTCTTTATCTATCCCACTTATGGAAAACTCGTCAAAGGAGGGAGAAAAAATTGGGGAGGGGAGGGGAACTCTAGGAAAGGAAGATTACAACTTTAAGCATTTCCTGACATCCCCCAAATAAGTGGACGTGAATCACGTGATCAAACATTAATGAGGAAAGTCAATGTATGAGATGGCACTGTTTAACTTCGGTTTTTCCCCACCTGCATTAAAAATAGTGCCAACGACATCGATGAGTGAGGACGTCCGGCTCGTATAGACTTTGGCTTTCCTTGTTCGTGTTTGGTCACTTCCATTTATTTGGAGGGTGTCCCAAAATGTTAAAGTTATAATTTTTCTTTTTTAAACAAAGTGGAATGAAGAAAAAAAAAAATTCCATTTTTTAAAAGCCACGGTACTTCTCACCTTCCGTAGAGTATTGATCGAATCGCAGAGGAGTGACGTAATGAACATGTTAAATTAAGTAGCGTGTCCTTGAGGAGGGCTCTTCAATGTATTACTATGACGTCACATGCAAGGGAATCTTTATGAACACTTAATGGACAAATCCAGCACCTTTTAGCCTCTTTCTATGAATGTCACGTCATAATTTGTGATATCTCACAATCTCTCTTTGTATAGCATGCGCATGATCATGAATCACAGTACGTTACATTTCCTCTCTACATATGCTAAAGTGATTTCATGTGTAAGAAAAATAAAAAGAAACAGAAGAATAAGATTGTGTTTTCTTTAAAGTTTTTCTTTATTTGGTAATGAGATTGGTAGCGAGATTGTTCATGGACGGAATACGTTAGTCGGTGATCGATAATGGCGATAACCGGTTCGCAAAGCAACGGAAACACATAAAGCAGTAAAAAAAGATATCAGTATTGAAAAACAACTGTTCTTGTTAACTAGCGCCTACATAATGAGAACACAAGAGCAAAAAGTCTCACTGCAGTGTATGGAAACATACTACTCAAGTCGTCGCTCATTGATGGGTATCGGACATTGTAGTATTCAGGGAAACGAAGCACTGTATTTACAAATAACCTACAGAACCTCACTACGGAGTCAGTAATCAACTGTTTGGACCAACTGAATATTCATTACCAGTATACTTCACATGCATTTGGTTGGTCAACCACTACATGATAATAGTATTTTACACTTTTGGTCAATTGATTAAAGAATTTGAAATAATACCGCAAATTTATCACCTGAAAGCTATTTATTTCCTTAAATTATCTAAATGTTGCAATTAAAAGACACATTAAACTTTTGCACATAAATTTAAATGTTTTTCTTTTTGTCTATCCACGTAATCACTTTAATATTGCAACACTCTTCTTTACCTGTGCGCGTGATGATAAAGTTTGGTATCTTATTAGTCTTTTCCTGTATTGTGGGATTTCATATAAGTCAGTATTGCCAAGCATTGACGTTCAAAACACACACACACACGCATTATTCGTAAGCTTAGGCCTATTTACATCACACTGGCATCAGTATCAATAGATACTACTGTGGCAAAGCGTACGCCAGCTTTTCAAATTTAAAGTGCCGTAACATATGGTGATGAGGTGATTGTGGGGCGTGGTATCTTACAAGCTTTCGCAACGTTTACACGTGATGGCCACGTGTGACAGACTCTCTCTACATATGCATGTGGTGATGAGGTCTGCTTTCGTAACTTTAAGGGTATCCTACAGCTACCAAAAAGTTTAAAGAAGAAAATGTACAAATTTTAATACAGAGGCATGCAACTATGAGATATTATCGTCTTTTCATTTTTAAAGTGTTGGAATTTTCTTTTTACTTTTCTCTCGCGATTTGTGTCTCTTAAATTTAAGTGCGATTTTTCTTCATATTAACCAGAATTTACATTTTATTCATGCTCGAGTTAGATCTGTCTGTGCAAACAACTCTGTTACCAAATATAACCCGAGTCCTGCAAAATCCATCACAAATTTGAAATATTTATGATTGGAAGAATTATCTTAAATGCCTCTGGAACATTTTTTTTTTCATATGAAATTAATTGAGTATTTACACTATTTATCTGATGATGGTGGACGGCTAACTAGTGTGTTGTAAGAACGAGAGTGTTTTTCCTGAGATAATTAAAAATCATCATTCCCTATATGACGATACAATCGATGTGTTTACTGCACTTTATTTATCGTGCCTGATTACCACAAATCTATACCAGAATGCACAAATGCGTTGTAGTTTCGATGATAAAATTATGAGCATTTTTTTCGAAGCCTGACATTATAGCATTAGGATGTGTCCAAAGGTATCTGTGCCTTATGGGAATTATGAGATCTGTGCAACCTTCCTTCTTAGTTTGAGATCATGTTTATAAAGTTTTCACAATTTGATCCATGTTGACGTCAGTTTATGATCTTTAACCTCCACTAAAAATTAAAAGGTACTTGTACTCAATGAGATACACCTACATACTGAAAATGATATCTTTTAAGGTTTCCCACCTTGAGATAAGTTTACAAGAATTTCGTAATGTGACCTTGGTGACCTCAAATGACCTTGAAACCTCACCAAAGGCAACAGAATTCTTGTAAACTCATGGGATACACCTGTATACTAAATATGAGATCTGTCCAAGCATTGCTTCTTGAATATTATGTTTACAAAGTTTTCAAAATTTAACCTCTCTTGAACCTAAGTTATCTTTGACCTCTACCAAAAAATAGGGTTCTTCTACTCAATGTGGTACACCTACGTACCAACTATGAGATCTGTCCCAGCTTCCCTTCTTGAGGTACTGTTTACAAAGTTTTCACAATTTGACCTCTGGTGACTCCAGATGACCTTTGAACTCCACGAAAAACAATAAGGTTCTTTCTCTCAACATGGCAAACCTACGTGACAAGTATGCAGAGTATCCATCATTCTGGAAATATCGCATGCAAAAGGCACAAACTGTACATTCCTATCTTTTTTCACAGACGGCACCGGAGGGCACTGCTTTGTTGTGTGTGTGTGGTAGAGGCGGGGGGGGGGGGGTTCATGTAGCTATACGTCACTGCCTTTTACCTGTTCCCTTAGTGGTTTCACTCTTACACTCTTTACATCTTCTTGTAGTTTCTCTGTAGCAGTATCTGTCAGTTTCACCTTGAGAGCGAATCGTCAGACCAAATTATTTTACCATGGCCTATCCTCTCACACTGACCATTTTTTTTTCTTTAAATTGTGGATGGGTACTTCGTTGACAGGTTTGTTCATTATTATAAGATTAAAGCCGAAGTCGGGCTGGTCAGGAGGAAGTTTGTGTGGAGACAATATCTCAGGACAATGTAATAATATCATGAGTCATATGTCAACCACTATCTCTCTTATGGATAATGAAATATGACTAGTGTTTACAAGTCCAAAATTCGGACACGGATAACCGCAGTCCATAGCCGGTCGGATACCCGAAAATGCAACTTTCGTTAGGCTGCGAGCTCGTTCTGAAATCACAACACAACGACTTGCTTTGCACGTTAGTTTTAACACCCATGTATTTTACACAGATTCGTGACAACGACGTGTTCTCAGTCCAGCATACATCATGAATTTTGTCCCAATAAGATGAAAGTTATGGAAAGTTCCAGGGCTCCATGTAATAATTTCAGAACCAAAAGGATGGTCCAGCCATAAACTTAGTTTTGATATGTGTGAGCAAGTTAATCTTATCATTCTGGTGAAACTTCCATTAAATTTATATTTTTGGTTCTCTGGATATTACCAATTGAAGTTACCCTCTTCCTCGTGACCTTGTGAAAGCGCTTATGATTTCTCTTGCAATTAACAGAATCGACATTTGTAACTCCCTCTACTACGGCATCAGTCCTTGTCTCATTTCTAAGCTTCAATCCTTACAAAATACTGCTGCTAGAATTATTTATGGTCGTGGAAGAAGAGAAAATGTCACCTATATTCTTGAAGAGTTACATTGGCTCTCTGTAAAGGATGGTATTCATTTCAAGATCATTCTGTTCGTTCATGAATGTATCCATAAATAAGGGTCCTGCTTATTTGCAAATCTTACAACTGTTTCACGCCCTGAACCTTAGGATTACCCTAAGATTAAGTCCAATATTGGCACTACAGCTTTCCCTTCTGTTGACCAAAGCTTTGGTATTCCTTTCATATCTCGCTTCGACAAGTTGTGCAGGAAAACGTTCACAAACGTCAACTGAGACATATGTTCTTGTTTTTGTCTTTTTTAAAAATGAGTGCTTTTTGTAATAAGTTCTGCATGTAAGTGTTTGTGTGTTTTTGTTTTCCTGTTCTTCCTTCCAGTCTGCGCATGTCCTCTGTTGTTTCAGACAAAGATATTAGGTGGGCTATATAAATTGTGTATCTATCTATATTACAATCAAATGAGAACTTTAAGCAAGCAGTAGTGGCATAATCTCCTTACATTGACAAAGTGTCTTTTGTTTTCTTCATTATAGAATTATTACTTTGACCTTGAAGTCAAGGTCAGCTGAAGTACTGGTTATATGAAGAGCGCAACACTCACATAGCCCATCATACATCCACATTATGATAGCGCTAGATATTGAAGTATTAAATTTCTTGTAAAGTTAAAGAAATTATGAAATGCTTTAACAATGTGGGGATATGACATCACTCCTTCTGGCTTCAAGTTAACCTTTGGTAATAAATGTTGCAGCTTCAACTGCTCAAATCTCGGGAACCACACATGGGAATTGGGTGGAAATTTCTCGGTAATGGTTAGATTTACTTCTCCTTAACATATCAAAGCTACATTCGTAGCTAGGCTATCCCTTTAAGCAAGGATAAGGTAGTTGGATTACACATCTTATACATCTTTTTGTACGTTCTCCTTCCATATCGGGTAAAAGCTGCAAATCTCCTTCACAGACCTGGGGCAAGAGAACGATCCGCCAACGGCAGAGTCAGTCAGAAAGTATCCCAGATGAGAACAAAAAAAATAAATAAAAAATAAAAGAAATGAAAATTTGTTAAACTTTCTTTTGTTGACGCCCCACACTTACTACTCTTGTCCTAGCTTTTATCATGGAACGTTGTTTGCTTTTAGCGAAAGGTCATCAGTGTTTACCTGCAATGTTCAGGTATAAACATCGATGAACTTTGATCGACCAATATACCATGATAAATATCTCGCCACAAATAAAAGGTCAACTCGATGAACCCGTCAGCATAAGAAAAATTCGAAAAAGAAAACGGTTTTTTTTCCCCTTCTGTCTACGGGAGAATCACATTCAGTACTATCACCTAAGGCAAATTCTCTTGAAACTTCTATTCTGCGAAATATTAACGGAAACCTGTTATCATATGAAACATTGAGAGAGAAACTGTCAAGTTTCGTGTTGACAAAAAGGAGAAACCGCAATGTCTAATTTACGCTTTAATGAGCTGATCAATACAATAACTCAATTTACAGTGTTCCGATGTCCTAACGTCGAAACAACTTTTATCGTTTTCGAAAGCAATTACATTCGTATGGCTTTTGCTGTATGTTTGTACAAGACAGCTTTCACAAACATTTTCAGTTTTTCTTTTAGCTTGCATTTATGCCAATAGTTCTGACCGATACAATGTTCGGACAGCATATCAAATCTTTATTTTAACAATTGATGCTGTTGCGGTCTGGGAGCAATGCAACAAAGAGTTATGCAGAGTAAATCTTATCCAGGGTAGGCTTCTATAAACCTCATCAAGTAGTTAAGGATAAGAGATATGTAACATCATTGAAGTTACCACATGGGGAGTGAGGATTATATAAACCTCATCGTTGTAACCTTAGAAATGATGAGGAAGATATATCAGCCACATTCTAGAGATTTTATGAATGATAAGGGATATGTACATATCATTATTACTTTATGAAATATGAGGGATATTGTTGTACCTAATGAAGACGAAGTTATAGAACCAAGTTCAGACTAATGTAATAAAGTTATTCGTATGCTGATCTGTCTTTTACGACAAAGAAACAAATAAAACAGACAGAAAAACATCTAACATAAAAAAACACCAATGCACTTTGCGATGTAAATATATTTGCTATTTTTTTCAATATGGCTCCTGCCATATTCATAAAATGCAAATTGGTGATAGAATTTTTGAAATTATACATCTGAAATTATACATTGCAAATATTGCAAACTCATATGCCATTACGTATAAATTGATTTCTTGACAACATATAGTGAACTGAGTTGTTCTTCTGCTAATGAGTTCCACCCGACTTTCACCTTCAATGATTTTAACAATGATTCTTGCTCTCGGCACACAAAATAAAATATCAAACCAAAGCAATCCCAAACAAAAGGAAAAGTCTCACTTATTCTCACGAGTTTAACTTAACCAGCGACTTTTTTCTATTGAGATAACAATTGAACTTTTGTTTTCAAATTTGAGCAACATCGACCCACAACAGTACTTTTTTGACAGAACTACGTGAGCAAACAAACAATAGAACCCCCTTACACGTGACGTCACAGTGATACAGTCAAGCGCCCTCCTTGAGTTGTAGCTGTCGAGTGTAACCATTCGTACTGTTCGTTTGTTTATCCCTGGGGAAGGCGCTCTTATTTGCTATTGTGTAGGGTGCCTATACAGAGACGCTATGCAGGGCCTCTATACAGGAACCCTTCTATTATGCAAAGGAACTCTATTGTTATGAGGTTTCAGTACAAAAGGGTACGTAGAATACATTCAAAATACCTGATAGAAAATCTTACTTATGTCAATTTTCTTGTTGTCTTTCTCCTAATTAGTAAATGCTGCTTAGTAATAATAGAAAATGAAATAGTTTCAAACAAAGAAATGATAGTAAGCTTCAAAGAAACAAGATATTCGAATTCTTTGCAATTTTTAAACTACTATTCGTATCAATAATCATGAAGATGGTAAGTCCTACCACTATGGGACTGTGCAACATTAAAGTGTTGACTTGTCACAATTTTCAATATTCCTCTGCAATGAATATTTAAGCTATTTCTGAAAATTTCATATTACTGAACAGGCAGTTGAATTGTTTTCAACTTAAAGGTAAATATTCGTACTGTAGATAGGTTCTCCAGCCAGTTGGGACATATTCTTGCACTATTGACCACACTGTGCCTCATTGCTATGATGCAAAGAACTGAAACTCACAATTCTATTGAGAGACTTGTTGGAGACATATATTTTCTAACCTTTCCCAATGTTCCTGAACATAGCCTAACCTTGTCAAGTATATCAGGTGTGATATGCGTGTCTTGAGACAGGAATGTGAAACCTAACACAACAAATGTGTGGATTTGGTGGAAGCCTATACTAGATAGAGACAAGAGTATACATGTTACTTTCACTGATAGTACTGCCAGTGCAATAAAGCGGGGCATGAAAATCAGAGAAAAGGCGGTAGTGCCCTCACTGGTTGAGGTTCTTACGACAATTTGTTGAAACATTTCTTTCTCTATCGACAAAATGTGATACATTTTTGAATGCTAATAAGCTGAATGATATGCGTGTCCCTACCCTAACTGTAATAAACGTTATTGAGATGCATTTTCTTGTATGGGAGTGCCCCGCCCCCCCCCCCCCCACCACCGCCCGAAAATTACGCATACGTACGAACCCTTTGAATATTCATTACGTAGATCAGTTTTCTCTGATTGAAGTTTAGCATCTGCAATTTGTAACGATTCCCAACATTCCTGAAGCAACGATGTTTAAAACTAATTCCTGCGTCAACACCACACATTAACTCATCAGGGTAAGTTTCCCAGACCAAGACCAAGCTTAGCAACGATTAACAAGCTGCTTATCGAAAATAGCGAAATGGCTGAATTGTTCCTTAAAAACTTAGAAAACATTTTCAACTTGTTCTTTGGAGTCAAAATGGTTTTTAACCGATTGCAGAAAATTCAAAGAGCATGCTTTAGCCTATAATAGCTGTGGACGATCTTTCATAGAACCGTAAAACACACAAAAGCGTCAAGGCACGGCCAAAGTTCTTCAAATTTGCTACGGTTGCTCTTCTCTCGTCAGATTTAAATTCTCAGTTCTCCCCCTTTCTTTTCTCTGAGAACCCTCATTCTGGAAAATATTTCGTCCCATTCCAGATAACCGCCCTCATAGTGTCTCACCTGCTCGGCGTTCGAGGTGTCCACCGTGAAACCGGAGCGTCCGTGCATGACACGTGTGTTGTTGAATGTGACCACCTCACCTAGAAGGACAAAAAGGACACAAAAGAGGACAAGACAATAATGTCAAATCTGGAAAAGGACAACACTCATTAATCATACTTATATTCAGTTCTTGACATCCGACCTTGATACCCATTATTCTTTTCGCAAGACTGTCATTACTCATTTCACAAAAGGAAAAACTAACACTCAAAATTCCAAAGAGTGAAATTAGGGGATGACTCTAAATTAAGACTGAATATTCACTCTAAAAGGAGTGGGGATAACTCTTTTCGAGAGGAACTTTTAACTCCAAATAAAGAGTCATCCCTTATTTCACTCCGAAAAGATTGCCATCTTTCACTGTAAAGGTTTTAGAGAGAAAATTCTCTTTGACATTCCCAATTCCGAACATGATTCAGTCGGCAAATGAGGATACACGTAAACTTTCTCTTCGCACTCTTTTGAAATATAATTATCATCATTTCACGTAGCAATCATATCGACATCATGGCGTCCTTTTGAAGTATTACTTTACCCCGTCGCTTTATTTGTTTGGTTTTTTTTTGTTTGTATTATATCAGTTATTTTGCGATTAACACAATTTGAACGTCAATCCATCATATTAGAAATATTCTTGCGTGGGCCTGATATCGAATTTGATAAATATCACGTGGCTACGTGACTGAAGAAGCTGACACGATTAGAAGACTTAAAGGCGTCGAGATAATCCTAGATAATTTAATTCCACAGTTTAAGTCCTCGTATCTCTCAATACAGTTCGTCGGTCCAGTTTAATGTCACTTGTGACGCGTTTGTGCAATAAATCGCCGAAAACTTCATGAAACGATTCACAAAAGTGAGTCTCTTTTTTTAAAAATTGTTCAACAGCACCACTTACTGAACATAAAAAGCAAATTGAACCTCACTCATCTTTTAACACATGAAGGTGAGTAGTATTATTACTACATAATTTTTCAAGTGTAGTTCAAATATTTACCTGAGCCGAGTAGATGATTCTGAATGGTAAATAGACAGATAGATAGACAGAGGGATAGATAGATACACATAAAGACCTTCTGACTGATAGAACAGTGCATAATATAATCTGCAAACATAGGTACTTGGTTGAAAACAATCTATACCTCTTGTATCTATAATAAAAATGTAATAGACATTGAACTAAATAACACTTTTAAGCTTCTGTCATCAAACAATGACAATTCAATTGCATTATAATGAAAAAAAAGGACTTTGGCCGGCCTTTGTGTGCAGATTAAAAGTTGACACCACGGGCATGTTCAAATGTTTGATACGAAACTTAAATTTCAAACAAACCTACAATAAGCGGTATATCTGCAGTAACCATTATAAACATATATAGTTTGACAACCCCATTTTATCTGTGTATATAACATGTTTATTTAATTTTCATCTTTATAATCTAATCAAAAAGGTAAACTAACATGGCATTTTTTAATAAAGAAAACCATAACCACAACAACAGCGAAGAAACCAGGACAGTAAACGATGACTTGACGGTTTTTGAAGTTGAATATCGTACTTGATGCACAGATAAATCAAGACACTGAACTGTCTCTTAGTCTATTAAATGTAAAAAAATAGACAACCATTTGCGTTTTACATCCAAGTCTCTCTTGCCCATATTCACTTGATATAAAAATCGTGACTACGGTTTGGTAGAATTCCCTACATTTTCTTGATTGTGGACACGTTATAAAAAATTAATGTTTACAGTGAATTGTGTTGTTTACTATACGCTACACTGGAGGTCAAAACACATAAAGGGTTTGAAGGAATGCATGTTTAACTTCAACGTTAGAGTAAACTTCGACGTTTGCATGTTTTTCTACCTCCCTGCCCGCCTCCCTTTCAGCCTGCCTGCCTCCCTTTCTGCTTTCCTGTCTGCCTCCCTGTCTCTCTGTCTGTGTCTGTGTCTATCTGTCTGCCTGCCTGACTGCCGTGTTCGCGATCATATCAAGGACTCACCATCTCGGAGTTTCAGACTAACGTTGTGTTTGTTTAAGGTCTGATGGAACGTTTTGATAGCTTTGTAGACATCTTTCACTTTTTCCACGGGAATGTTTAAGTAGGATGCCCTCACTTGGTCGTTGTAATAGACCTGTCGAAAGTTACCTTCACTGTCCTCCCTGGAAAAAAAAAAGAAAAGAAGGTGAAAACAACAAATTTTTCAACCAAAAAATTGTGCAGGGAGGTAGAATTTCAGTGATTATGTTCCACCTGCGATCTAATTTGCTAAGGCATGCACAATCGACAAAACAGTACGTGAGGGAGGTTGCATACAATAAAATTTAACCTGCTGATTAGTGGATAATAAGCAGAGTCAACTGACATTTCTCTGGAGTGATCAAGCGAGTAACTAAACAGACGACAACTTACGATCACCGGGAAAACATGCAGGTAGTGATGCAATCAACAGACTTACCTGGAGGATGGGGGAGAGTACACCTCTGAAGATACTATAAATGAAACAGAAGGAATGACTAGGAAAACGTTGCATACAATCAATAGACTAAGAGGCATGAACTTGTAAAACTAAACAACAGACTTACCTTCAGGGTGATGAAAAACGCGTGTACATTGCTCAGAATCAGAATACGTTGCGCAGAATCAGAAGTAGAAGGATTCTGAAAAAGGTTGCAACAGACGGACACGCAGGCTGCTATGTCTATGTACCATCAACATTATATCGACATTATGAGATGCAGATTAATCCAAAGGAGTTCCCATGTACAGAGAGCTAATATATTGAATTTAACAATGAGGATGAAGTGTACACGTGAGGCAGACAGACCGTTTCGTACATGACTAGTGTACGGAAAAAGTATTTCATTCTATGGAAACCGACGCTATGGACCTTCAACAAGGGAAACAGAATGACGACAAAATGTAGGCACCAAAACAATTATCTATTAAGTGCAGTGACTTAGAACACAATGTTGGTGTACGCAGTCTTACTCTTGGCACAGATGAGTACACTACTACTGTATACACTAAGTGACATATATCTAGTAATAACCTACGTAGCAAATATACTATATATTTCCACATGATAATCTGAGATTGGCGGTTTCGACTCACTCAAACATGGGCCTGCCATTGATGAGATGATACTCGGCTATGTGATCGGATCCACAATTGCGGAAGAAAATGTTGACTGTGGTTAGTAGCTTGTACATTTCTGGGTGGTCTCTCTTCATGATGAGAGCAGCGTTAAAGGCATCTGCGAATTGATTTTCGCCCCCAGTGGTCTTGGTTTGACGAATGCAGTGTAGCATTTGCACCTGCGCAGAAATAAATAGACATCACGTGATATGAGTCAGAAGTCGAATGACTTTTACATGCCTTGCCAATATTCACGGGAAAATGCACACCACTCCGTGAGGCGCCGTGTTTACAAGGTTTACCTACTAAGATCGCTACTGACCTCACTTATCTTTGGCCTCCATAAAAATGTGACACGTATCCTCTGCTCATCAAGGGCTACCAATCGCAAAAGTTTGAATTTCCAGCAACATTCAGTTGATGAGATATCTTTGTTAATTTGTTCAGACTTTAACCTCTGAAGACCTCAAATGACTTTTGAACTTTATGAAAATCGATAGGGATCATCTACTCACAATGGACAACCTTCACACCAATTTTACCTCATTGAGATATCGTGTTTTGGAATCAAGGCGTCTCATGTGCGTAGATACACGAACGCCATCATGAAAGCATACATTCCTTATCTGCCTTCGGCAAAGAATTAAAAAGAAAACCTTAAAAATAATTTCTTGTCTAACTCAAGCTACATATTCATAAGACGTTCACTGAAGGTCACCAAATACTACTCCGGTTTCATTTTGTAAAGTTTCACATTCGTATTTCAAAACATCTGTATCATACTTGAAATCATGTCAGAAAGTTAGGGTCAGAGACATGGAAGAAGTAAGAGGGTTTTGGGTCTCGAAACTTGTTATTATGCATGACATCATGCTACAGCGTGTGTTGCAGTAATCACTGAGTTGGTACATCCCTCTCCAGATCAACAGTTACTCTTTAAAAAAAAAAAAAAAAGGAAAGAAAAAAAGATGGAATATGAGTTGAAAATTTGTAAATTGAAAGTCAAATTCCGTGGAAAATGTTATAGCCACGACAAAAAATAAAAGAAAAAGTTTAATCCTCATTTTTTGCATACACGAATGTTCATATCCATTCTCACGGGTCTGTTTGATTTCAAGTAACGGTGACTGACTGATATGCTTGGTTGGAGAGTCTGAATTTGCAGGGCTAACAAAAAAAAAATGTCAAGAGAATTTTTATATCAAATATCTGTTCCGATTCAGATAACAGGTGTGTTCCCCCCCCCCCCCCGCACTACCCGGAAACACTGACTGACAACAAGGATATAGAGGACATTATCAGTACAGTTCATATTTCAGCTTCAAAAGGATGGTCTAGCCACAAATATAGCATCGACATGTTGCAGAGTCAGTAGATCTGACCATTATAGTGGAACTTCCACCAAATTACCACGTAGGGCCCACAGTTGATGTGAAGTTGCCACATTTGTTACCGAAAGTTAACTTGTGGCAAGCAGCAGTGACGTCATCTCTCCACGTTGATAACAACTTAATGTTTTTCTTTAAGCTTTACACCAAATGTAACGCTTCAATATCTAGTGCTATCATAATGTGCATGTAGGATGGGTGTTAGAGTTTTCCGACTTTCACATAACCAGGACTTAAAGGCTGTATTGCATCACCCTAAGCTATATTTTTACCTTCCGGAAAGCAAAATTCTCAACTGGTTCTAAGTTACAGTACTCTTAGATTGACAGCAAATTCGAAAGATGCAGAGCAGCTTGTATTACACAGCGTACACAGGGATCCATTGTTTTGATTACACATGTGGAGGAATGTAAGACAGGACTGAGGGAGGGACGAAAGGTAGGTGGTTGGGAGAATTGAAACTGTCTGGGGTGATGAGTTTTTGTCTTTAAGCTTGCCACCTATTGATTTCGAGGTCAAAAAACAAATTAATAAAAACGAAAACAAAAGACTCAAAAGACACGACCAGAGAATACTATGACATACAGAGCGAGGTTCGGACCTGATTTTTTAATTCTTAATTCCTCACCCCTGGACAAAAGCCATAGAACGGGAGGTCCACGTGTAGTCCAAGCTCGGCACTGGTATATGCCAGGCTGCTGGTGTTATACTTGGAATAGACTTGAAACTTCTTTCTATGTAAAAAAAGAGAAGACTGCGGAAATGTATTTGGTATTGGGTGCGTTAGAAACTACCTCCCTCATTGGATTTATTTTATACTCAGTCATGGCATTACCCAAAGAAACTATAATAATTTGACAATTCGTATTCACTGACTCACTCACAGACCCAACCGTTGTCTCAGACTCAACCATATCTTTACTAGCAGACTCTCAAAGACCCATAGCCTGACAAGTAGACTTACAACTAGTCTCACCACTGATCCATTGGCGCTCACAAGACTCATCAATAGTCTCATCCGCACAGACTCATCCATAAGATGCCACTACAGTACAGACTAGCTTAACAACTCACCCATAAACTCAGCGACAGACTCACACGGATACGGACCTACTAGTTCTACCCATAGACTCATTCACAACCTCTTCCCACAGCCTCAGTCACAGACTTAAGCAAGAGTTTACACATAGTCTCACGAATAGAATCAGCTAGACTCACCCACAGCCTCAGCTATATACTCATCCACGGTCTCACCAATAGTCTCACTCACAGCCTTACCTGCATCCTTACCCATAGCCTTACCCTCACCTTTAGCTTTACCCATAGAGTACGGTCACTCACGTATGGTCTCACCCATAGCCTTATCACCCATGGCATTACCAAAAGTCACAACCGTAGTCTCACACATGGACTCACCCGTAGACAGTTTCCCGCAAGTAAGCCACTCTCTTTCCAATTGCATCAAGCGCTCCCGGTTTTTGAGGTGCTTCCGTTAACACGCATAATCCGATTTCGTGTAGGGCTTTCAACCAATCAAAAAGGACATCGTCTTTGTTTAAAATATCCTCAAACTTGAATTTTGGTATCTTGTCTGACAGATCGGATCCCCACGGTACAGATTTAATATCTGATATTGGGTCATACACTCCCTTATCAAATTGGTGACTACGTAACCAACATGACGGATATTCTCCAATGTGGTTGTCTGGCCACGTGACCTGCAAAAAGGAAAAGAGAAGAAACGATTTATTGATGTTTTGGAGGGAAACAAATTAACAAGGTTTAGTGGAAGATACAAATGTGTCTAGCGAAAAGGCAGACAGGAAACTTGATCTAGCAAGTAACTACAGGGGCCTAACTAAAACGAAGACACAGAAGTTTTCATGCACAGATTCAGGAAATGTAGACTTGTTTGGAGATTTCACTTATAGTTTTTGTACTGGCCTACATTCAGGCCCGAAGCCAGCCCATGTGGAGGGGTGGGTCTTTTTTCCAAGATGTGAACCTTTTTCCAAATACGGAAGCGGCTGGCGCGCGCCTTAAGCATGCAGTTGCTAGGGGTCAGGGGCATGCCTCCCGGGAAAATTTGAAATCTGCTGATCTCCTGCAATGTGGAGCATTTTAGAGGACTTTTGGAAACAACAGAAGTCCTTTTTCACCAAGAGTTCTACACAGTACACCACTTTTTGAGAAGAAATCATACGTGTAATCTGGTAGTAGAATAACCTACATGTACTGTCAGACTGTCTGGCTTCAGATTAAACTGATTTTGATATAAACCTTTTAAAAACAAATGTTGTTCCATTGACACAATGTTAAGCACCAGGTAATGAACAATAAGAATGATCATGCAGTGAACTTGGTTAAATTTCTGAAATAAGGTTTAAAAAAAACATAGCTTAGAGTTCATAGTTACAGCCTACATTAAATGTAGTCCACAGAGCACAACTGGTAGTGTTGCAGAATGGCACACTCAAATATCCATGTGAATGTCTGGTTTAATCTAGTAATGATATCCATGGCCACAATGACATAACCATGCATGCGCGTTTTTTTTTTTAGCTTATCCCATCACCCCACATGTACGTAGTGATGAGAAATTGTGGTCAGTTTTGGCTTGTATTATGACATAAGTGGAAAGGTTTTAGCTTCCTGCTAAAAGTGAACGGAAATTCGGCCTCAATATGTCAAGATAAAGAATATTTCATAGCTGACCCTTCAGACACAGGGCTGGAAAAATGGACCTCCCTCAAGCTGGCGTGGGTCGTTCGAACACTCCGAACCCTCTGGCTACGGGCCTGACATTAGTGAGAGTCATTAATGCACTAGAGGGGTTTACTTGCCAAGTTTGATAACTGAGGGAGACATTTATGTACCTTAAGATATTACATGTACATGCTATCACACCTTCAAAACGTTCAGGAAAAACTGGCCATTGTCGAAAACTACGGGACTCCTTGGATACACTTCTCCATATCAATCACGATTTCCTATTATGGCAACCCGTCACCCGCTTCGTTTACAACATACAGCATTGCAAAGAAAAAAAAAAGAACAAAAAAAAAAAAAAAAAGGCTTTTATGACCGTAAGTAACGTTTAACACACTCACGTCAACCCGACTGCATAGGACCCTTCACTACCGCATGTAACCAACAGTAAGAACAGTAGCATATACCTTCAACATGGATCCATCGCCCGCGATTTCCTCTTGAGTTGGTTTCACTTCCGGGTCAAGGTTCGCCATCAGAGCCAATCGTTGGTAGGAAGACGGATGGTAGCATTTCGGACATCTGCAATTGTCTTGGAGCCAAACGAACGGATATCTGGCTGAATGGCCATCTTTCCATCGAACTGTGTACATAGAATCGTTGCCCTGTCTGCCACTTACTTCAGCAATCTTATCTGAACCTTCTCGTCTCTCTACAGGTGATCTACCCATGGTGCTAGAAGATCAGTCTGAATAAAATAAAATGAAGCCAAAACATCATTAAAGCAGGATGTGATGTGCTTGAAGAAAACAAATACAGCCTACGCCAGGTTTCTCTTCGCTAGAATTTTCATTAATCAGCCTTAATATTTAATATGTAGAGAAGTAAAACGATTTAATTTTTCGTCACAAAAAAAAACTTAGTGGAACCTCCTCCTGTAGATAGTAAAATCCTCTTTCAATGGAAAAACAGCAAATTAACAGATGATTTCGAAAAGGGACATGTGTCTTGAACAGCATGCAAACGACTTTTTTCTCTAAAAATGTGTTACAAGCTGTAAAAATGTTCGGTTGTTTTCACATGCAGAGTATATCTAGTGGGGTTTGTTTATCCCCGATTCCATGCCGGAACCGAGAAAACGAAAAGTCGCATATTGTTGTTGTAGCAAAAATGCTCTACTTAGGCCTGGGCCTATGTAAGGTAAAAAAATGTTCTTACCGAGAGGCTAATTAGCCGAGTAAAACTAAATAGAATCAAACGAAAATGTAGAAACTACCAACTTGATTAACTTGTTTAATTGGTAGTTTGCAATGGACAAATACAAGCTGAGAAAATTACTAAAGTGGAATCCTTGCTTCAGAAGCATATCCATGATATCTCATGATCTAAGCTACCGTTGCTCATCTCTCCCCCAACGCCTAATCAATTCCAAACCCTTCAAAAAATTCCATCTGCACTAAAAATACAGGTTTTTGCAGTGACGTCACGTTCGCCATGGAAACGCCTTATTAGAGAGAAAACATAACGTTTTTATACACGTGCACGAAGCACCGTAATGTAACGTACATACAGTGATATGCTTCTTTCATTTGCAAGAAATCGGCGGAAGGTCAGCCCAGGGTTGCTTGCCCCTCCGATTCGTATAACCTACGGCAACGCAGTTTTGGATCATTTGCCTTCTATGACCCGTTATACAATGAAAAATGTGAAAATATTGTAATAGTCACCACGCAATGTTATTTACACAGTACAAGCGTGCAAAACCTCTTTACAGACAGGCAATCCAAATCTCCTATGCGTTAGCGTTAGGGCACTGCGCGCTTCAGCAGTAGACTTAGTAACTACCCTTACGCGGGTTGAAGTGAAACTAATCCTAGGCCTAAGAATCCTCGTGCTACCCAGATCATCACAAGAGACCCAGTTGCATTGACGTCACTTAACAACAAAAAAGGACGTCCTCCTTGAGGCAAACAATAAATCACAAATCTCAGGGAACCTCCATACTTTTCCTCGAACTGTTTCAAAGAGGGCGCTCCACTGTGTTACTGTGACGTCATATGCAAAGGCGTCTTTGCAATAAGGTAGCTTTCGATTTGTACGTCCACTCGACTGATACGATTACAACGTCATTTCGACCCCCCGCGCATGCGTCACATCGTTTCCCTCGTCCACTAGCTGAATCGTGAACGTGTAAAAAACAATGGTTTTGCCGTACTAGATTCGATTAGTAGGCTGTTTTCGCAAACACGACGGAAGCGCCGAAAGTACGCGGAATTAATCAGTCGTGACGGTATGTGTACTCGGACACTCGTCGTTCATATGTACGGTTTCGCACTTCATGAACCGAGCGCTCAGGATGAAACATACCTAACAGCATGTGGTTACTGGCCGCGCGCACCAGTCTAGAACGAACGTTGATTTGCCTGAGAACGGTTGTAGATTTCGCCAGGACGGAGGATATTCGCGTGGTCACTATGGTGACTGTCCCATTTTGCACACTGCACACTGAATTCTACGTCCTCGTCCTGTTTGCGAAAACAGCCTAGTGTACAAAGAAGGCGACGAGACGCGTACGCACTCTTGAACTAATCGTTACGCAGTCGACTATGGGACTGTGCACATCAAAAGTTCCTTAATAGGGAGCTCTTGATTTGTACGGATTCTAGTCGACTGCTACGATAATTATGTCATTATGGAGATTTTGAGTTGACTCAAAGTTACAAGGAGTCATGTATAAGCTATGAATAGGCAAACTACTGACAACAAGTACTTGGTCGCTCTTTGAAATT
This sequence comes from Stichopus chloronotus, assembly GCA_021234535.1. Lineage (NCBI taxonomy): Eukaryota > Metazoa > Echinodermata > Holothuroidea > Aspidochirotida > Stichopodidae > Stichopus > Stichopus chloronotus. Next base: position 16,479,924 of record CM037847.1, read on the forward strand.
AAAGTGTGTAGTACGGTATTTAATCTTGAAAATTGACACCGGTGAAAAATTAGGTCGGGTTCATTGTAGATTGAGTTAAAAGGTTGTGGAAATAAAATGATAAGGCCTTAAAAGACTATCCAAGTATCCATAATACATGACTGTGATAGAGGCAGTTTGTTTGATAAATTTCCATATGCTAACTTCCAAAGAGATGCAATGCTCCTTTAATATATTTTCACCAATCGGGAGAAAAGTTTCCCAAATGTCAGTACATCTCATTCCTTTCTACATGTGAATCATGAAGGTTAGCTTTAACGTCAGATCTGAGGAAGGGTGAAACCAAAAGATGATGGGTATGTGTCCTAACCTGTTGGACTGGCTCGATTTGGAACTAATGAAGAGGGCAGTGGAGAGTGACAGGGCAACCAGTCCTACTGTAGATCGTAACATATGGAGACTCCAACCACCTTTCTAATTTTAACCCCTCAAGTAGTTTGAAACAAAAAAAATACAGTGTTTGTAGAGTGAAGTATCGTATTAATTCATATCATACATAACGCGAAACCGCTATGGATAGCAAACGGAATCAATATAACATTACGCACAGTATAAAACTGTATAATAGCATATTTACTCTAATACGCAGACCGTGCAGTAGGCCTTCGCCGAGCTAATTAAAAGACCACCCTAATGAAGGAAAGTGAACTTGAACGTAATTAATACATTCGAACAATATTGCCATACCAGGGTGGTGCACATCCCTGGTTAAACCTGTTGATACTGTCCACAAACCACGTACGTTGGCAGTTCGTAGAAATTTCTGATCAGCGTAGGTTTCAACGTTATTAATTTATTCCCGAAGTATAAACTGATCAACAGTATGATTGCAATTTTATTACTACCCGCTTAAATTCCATTATTTCTACCTCCATTTGCAATTACACCAGCTCACTTAATACGTAGATTACGTATTACAGGATGACAAAAAAAAAGAAGAAGAAAAAAAGACAGTCCTTGGCCGAAGATCGAACGCTGCTGTGGGTGTGATGCATAAGACGTAATTACAATCAACAGCTTTTTGTCCATGGACGCGGTACACCACGAAGGGAAGGGGGGGGGGGGGATGGTGAAGGGCATGGCCACTAACTTCTTTACTGAGGGAGGACATCTCCAATAAGTCTCCGAATGAGAAATGATAATATAAGAAATGATAAAAACTAAAACTGTGATGAATGACGGTAGGGGTGTAAATAATCTTGTATACATTGCAAATTGACATTACATTTTATACATTGTCATCCAAACAGTGCATTTGCCATATAATTTGTAGACACCTTCCAAATTCCTTTTTTTGTTAAAGAGAGCAGCTGGATGACCCCACCCCCGACCCATCCCCTTGGTGTCGATCAAAAAATGGTGAAAAGCCAACCCATTTTGGTGATCGTATTCAAATGACAGACGGAAGCTGCACATCGAGATAGTAATGTAATTTAGGCCTTGAAAGGCAATTGGTTTACCACGCTTGGCGACCATACGCGGACGTATGGCAGGCCGTTCTACTTTCAGTTCCCAATTTGATAATATCATCAAATAATTAGTGATGTCATTTATTTCAGATATCATCAGATCGATTCATGATATCATTAATTAAACGAGACTGGCGATATCAAAATCAAATTCTTGAATTGAACTAATGATATCATAAATTCACTTCAAGACATCTGTAAATGCATTAATGATATCTACAAATATGACGTCAGATATCGTTAATGTCGTCTTATGTAAAGATATCGTGGATTCGACCCCATGATATCAGCAAATATGACGTCACAGATAGTTAATATCACCTTATTTAAAGATATGTTTAATTCGAATTAAAGATATCAATAAATATGACGTCACATATCGTTACTTCCATTTTATTTAAAGATATCTTAAATAGGCGGGAATATAAGTAGGCTTATTGCTAATTAAAGATATCTTCAAGTATGCCAGAATGAACGATATGTGAGATAATATTTGATTATATCATTAATTACAGATATCTTTTAATAAGCCAGAAATAACGATATGTTACATTACTGATATCTGCAATGAATTTGATGATATCTATTACTAATGCATCATGCATATCTGTTATTAATGATATTAATCATTTAATTTTTTGATACCTGTACGATGCATCTTTTACAGATATCATGAAATGTATTCCAGATATCATGAATTCGATTTATTGATATAAGAAAATAGCTGGGAAGAATTGCAGATATCTCTAACTAATTAAAGATGTCATTAACATAATTGAAGATACCTTGGAATATTTCATGATATCACTAATTATTTGATGATATCATCAAAAGGGAATAAAAAGAAGAGCGAATTGTCATTCGAACGTAGCCTGGGTAATGCCTTTGTGGCTCCCGCCCCTATACACCTTGGTAATGTGGATGACGTCTATCTCTTTTACAACTGCACGTCGAGCGACTACCAACTTAACAATTTTAGATCAAATTTGGTATCTGACCTCTAACATGGTGAGGAATTATGGTAAACAAAATATCACGACAGGTGGAAATGCCATGACTTAATGTTTTCTGCTGTCAAAGTTCAAACGAAGTTAGATTCTTCATTCAACGTAAACCAGAAGATTTGCAGTTTGCAGAACGAGCATTTGGTCAGTATGCAGTGACGTCGGGGTGCATGGGGGTGCCGAGAGTGCACGTCCCCCCGAAGAGAACTTCAAATCAATTGTGCTTTTAACATTATATCGCAGCCATTTCACTGTTGCTTCCCTTGTCACGGTTTCGGTGCGCAACTGGCACACTACAGCCTAAATTGAGAGTAGAATTTTTATGTAAATCCCTCAGCCTTGAGGACACTCAAGTAGTGCGGTTTCTCATGGCTGGACGTACGTCTTGGAAGAGAATCATCCGTTAGTCTGTTTGGACTATTGACTTAATGATTGCTGAGGCAGTTTGTGTTGAAGAAGAACTAAACGCCGCGGTTCTAGAGCAACTAACGCTGAGCTCATGATTGCACTGCCTTCAACAGATATTGCCGTTTGCATTAGTGGTAAATATTTGCTGATATTTGGATGCAGTAACAGCCATATTTTACACATATAGTACTGTACATACCACGAACGTCTTACCTTATTGTACTGAAGTGAGTTACAAAAGATTCGTTTGAGCTGTTTTCAGTATGACTATTGAGCAGATGGTCAGTATAGTAGTCGTATTCCCGTAGCCTATAGTAGACTATTGAACAATTGCAATGTGTCCTTCGACCGTCATTACCCACGCAACAGTGGTTATGCAATAATTGTGCAGGCATGCCTCTTAACTCTATGCGCCTCGTTACATGTGACGTCACAATGATACAGCGAAGCGCCCTCCTTAAGGATAAATCACTAAATTTTGCACACGCATGTTGCTGCATCTCTGTTATTCAATCTACACGCGCCAAGCGTAGCCGCATGTACTGTTTCTTTGTTTGCATCACAGAAGACAAGTTAGTTTGTTGATATGTGACGTAAGTGCAAGTGAAAATATTAATATAGATGGCATTTATAGGTTTTCGTATGAAACATCAAAGAGTGTGATACACAGTTTGCTACAGTATGCCTCTATTGCTGTGGCGCACCCCCCCCCCCCAAACAAAAAGAAAAAAAAAAGAAAATGGACTAAGAGGGGACTGAGAATTGTGGAAAGACTATCTACGAGGAGAGCCACATTTCGCTGAATTTTACCACCAAAATGTACATTAAGGTCCCCCTAAATTGTCGGAAATTCCCCTCTCCAGGATCAACAAGTATGCTCCGATACGTGGTAGTCATTATTTTTGGAACCTATCTCCTTACAGTTCTGGAAGTCTTCCTTTGTTACAGTCTGAAGCAATGGGGAAAAAAAAAAAAAAACATTTTATGATAAAAACTGTACCTGCGTAAATTTGAAAGGCTGAATGTTGGCAACACCATCACCATTGCCGGGACGCGGATGGTGCTAATATCTCTCATTCTTTCGTCTTTCTATGTTTTTTTTTCTCTTTTGGTAGTGAAAAACTGAAAAGGGCTTCGTTGAAAAGAGCACCAGTTATCCATTTATATCGGTCAAGGGGACGAACGTCCCCTCCCCCCCCCGACTATAAGGTAGCTGGACGATGAGATGATTCAGATTGTGTGAGATAAGTATAGAAGCGACGAGTTCATAGAGACCGTGACATCACTGGCATGTTGAGGATCAGAGACAATATGAAACCATAGAAACGAGGAGTTGATCAGTAGAGATGACCGGATGTCACTGGCCTGATGGGAGTTGGCGCAATGGTCGAAACTGAAACGACGAGACCCCCTGCAGAGATGGTAAGACTCATTTTGGCATGATCTACGGGGACAGGCTTGGGATCATAAAAACGATAAGTAATGAGATCAGATGATAGATATGATATCATTGGCATGATGAGATCATAGACACGATGCGAGGATCAGAGACAGCACTGCAGTGAGCTCAAATAGAGATCACGACAATGTGATCAACGAGACCTGGATCATGAAGGGAGGGGGAATTCCCTGCAGAATTGTTTGCTCTTTAAATAATGTTCACAACCACTTTTGGTGAGTGGAAAAAAGAAAGCGATATATGGTACCATTACTTATCATTGGACTCTTCTATTCCATGGTGCCTTTCTTTTTATTCCACAACAGGCTCTTCCTCTTCAGCTACACTGGAAGAGTCTTAAATTCCTTTCAATCTTTAGATATATGACATACTCAGAAGGTTACTCACGAGGAAGCAGTATCAGGCATCTGCTGATGTTACTGTAAACAAAAGAAACTGTTTAAGGTTAAAGGTACAAAGTCCACCCCTGTATCTCCAGCGTTGATTCCTTCTGTTTCCAAAGCAAGAAAAGCAAAGAAACGATATGTAGAGCAAGGGACGAGGGACCTAACGGTAAGGTTGGTAAACCGTATATCACCTTTGATGAATGCATGCGTGGTGAACAAACCCGTTAAACAAACAATGCCTAAGAATTCAAAAGCTTGATTCACTGAAGTACAGTATAGGTCTGTGCAGTTGCCTGTTAAGTGTGTAATTTGTTATTAATGTCTACCCAGGTTCCAAACCCGAGTACCCTCGGCTGAGTGTCAGGGAAAGAGGCGCTGTGCAGGCTAGCGTCTGTGTGTTTCTTGAATATTGTGTGTACGCGATTAACATTTTCTTATTATTAAAAAAAAAAAAAAAACAGGCTTTGAAGAATTTCCAAACTTCTGCTTGCATGTTTTGCTCCATAACTACCCTTTTTTTTTCAACAACATGACCTAGAATCGAGAACTAACACAACTAACGTAGTTGACAACAAACGATTTAGAATATGACGGGAAAGTTTGATTTCCTGTCTCTACGGAGGGCAGAATGTGAGAAATTTAAACTGCGACTACTGTAAGTTTGAGTAATTCAATTCACTAGTATCTGGCTCTTTATGATAGTAATAGCGATTAAATGTGAGCAAACAAGACTAACCCCCCCCCCCCCCTCGGCACTTTACAATCGGATCAGTACAGCGGGGGTATCGACGAGGAAAATTCATGTCTGCATCTTAAATTACGTACTAGCTAGTTAATTAGTCAGTGATGACGTCTTCATGAGCAAAGAACTAAATTTTAGGTGACAAAAGGATCATATCTGGCACAATAACACTCTAATGGCTCCCCTAAGAAACCCCCACTGGGGTTAAAACCTCCCGCCCCCCACAGTCACGTCGTCATTGATCGGAGTGATCCGAAAAGTAATGTTTTGTACGATAACGTAAAGAGAGAACGACTTAATCTTTTATAAGGTTTCACTTCGTTTCTCGAGACATAAACATCATACCTGATACACTTGACAAGGTTGGACTATGGTCAGAGACATTAAGAAAGGTTAGCATTACAAATTTTGAGACTTATAATAATACATGATATCATGCTGCGGATTGGGTCTCTTTGCTGAAAAGCAAAATGATTCAGACAACGTGAAAGGAGGAAACAATAACATGGTTCCACACTGAAAATCAACCGAGCTGCTCCCAAAACTATGACATCATAATAGGCAATTGATCTGACACTCTAAAAGAGTGAAACGTTGATGACCAACACCGTTTGCAGATCACGCGGTGTATTCAACCATGGAGCTACTGTATTACGGATTCAACTACGGTAGGAACAGCTCATTGACAACACACTTAAGTGCAGCAGGAAGGATCAAACGCGTCGATACGAATGTCACGTGACCTACCGTATCAATACGCTTGTAGTATGTTTACAGGGAAATTATGCACTTCAATGCACCTCAATAGTCGTCAACTTGATGTTTTGTCACCTACTGACGGCACATATGGCATATACAGTAGATTAGGGCTCTGTTTAAGTCAAAGTGTTGGCGGTATATGTTGAAGAGGATGAATATATACACTACGTACAGAATTATTTGCATGGAAACATCCACTTCGATGTTAACCTGTTAAATTGGCTGGAACCACCACAGAAGAAAGAAGGGGCGGGGGGGGGGGGTGAGATTTGCATCCCCTGTCAAGCTATCTTTGGGGCCCCTTCTGCTAAATAAGCCGTGTATCCGTTCATACAATGTACCCACGAAATTGCTATGACCTATCTGTTGATGCCAAAACGGTTATATATACACATGGATATTCCCCTGACAAGGTTTATGAGAAGCTTTCATTGGTAGTTTTACCGTACAGTACAGGATGCGCTTACCTACAGTACATACTTATTCACCCGGGGAAATGTGAAATTCGTCAAAGTAAAAGACAGGTTTTAACCCAAAATGAGAACAAAAAAGGAAGTACTTTTTCTCTTTAGGGGAGAACAAAGTTTGCCAAAATGTTGCTACCACTGATCAGATTTTCCAGCCATTACCTTACAAATGTTAACTGTAGGTACTTGAAAATCAACACACGTTTAGTTGCCATTTGCGTGCATAATTGCAATGTATGAGGGTTTTATCTGACCTATGCCCGAATTTTCCTTCTAGATTCCTTTTTTTTTGCTGGGGGGGGGGGGGGAAGGGAGGGTTGTATAAGGTCAATTGAGACTTTTATAATTTGTATAATGGAAAAGCTTGTAACTCATTATTTTATGCATGGACCCTTAGTTTCAGAGGAGGCATTTCCAACCTTGGACTTGATGTACATAATACTTTCGGAGGTTGTCAGTTTTCAATTGTTCTGTGAGAATGTCACGGTGTCCCTACAAAATGAATTTGGACTCGTTATTTCGAATGGTCGTTATTCTGAAGGGTCGTTTTTTTTTCGAAGTAGAAACAAGGACCGCTAGTCCGTACTATGTGCTTGAACCAATGAGATCAAACCCCTTACATGCTCGATTCAGGGGAATGAGGAGTTTTACGTTCCATTCGGAGCTCCTTCGGAAAAACTCACCATTCATTTCTGTTTCCTTTGGAATAATCACCAGTCGGAAAAAAATACCTTTAAGATAAACGACTTAATGTATAATTCGAAATAAAGATAATTGCGAATAGCAACCCCTCCGAATAAAAAGCCGATCGGGATGACCACATTAACGTATCTGTAAACGACAGAACAAATGTTTGCCTCTCCTGTTCTGGTTTCAAGAGGTTATTTCTTATACAGTAGTTACAATCAAAGAAGAGATTGAACTACCGCACCGTATACGTGGTACCTGTACACTATTAGAATGTAAACATGATGATACTATACAGTGCATGACTAATTAGGAGTTCCAGTTCTTGCCAACAACGTTCTATCAGTTGTTACCGGTTTGTACCGGTAGAAACCTGTTCCCGTTATCGACAATGAAACATGATTGATGTAATGTTATACTAGGAGTCAATAAAGCACGCCAGCTAAGGTACCTGCAAAATTGGCTCTTTTCAAATGCTTTTAATTTACAACAGTTGAAGGGAAGTATCGTATCTATTAAAATGCCCAAACATGGCATACAAATAAAATGACTTTAATAACACTTAGGCCACTCAGTCTCACCAATAAAAATCAGCAATCGCTTCGTCTCCTCGAAACATTATGTTGCAGATGAGTTACGGCAAGATGGGTCATTGAAACTTTGGAAGTTTGGCTGTAAAATTCATTCCTGAGCAAATGAGCAACAAATAATTTAATTTCTGTCGATGACAAACTTACGTCCTGAAAAGAAAGCTTAAACCCCGTTTTGCTTTGAATAATCTATCATTCTGTGTCCATGAATATTGCTTTAAATGCATTTTTTTCTCTGTGACACGAACACAATACATCTCTTTATAAGGGGGGGGGGGGGTGGATCATGATATCCTTGTGAGAATAACAGACTTAGGTCTAAGTATATCTCCTTCCAGTAATCCATAACTAACCAAGACATAATAAGAGAAGGAAGGCACTTTCGTTGGGGGAGGGGGGTTACCCAATGTATTGTGATTGCGGTCGTTGAGGACAGATCTAAGGGGACTGGATTCCCGACCTGAAAAGTCAGTGGCCCTCAGATGCTGTTTGGGGCCACCGAATGTCTGAATTTGTCACGAAAGTTGCTTGAATTTCCCGACTCATTTATCAGATGGCTGTAAATTTGTTGTTGTAGGACGATGGGGTGGGGGAGGGGGGCAATGATTTCTACCCTTGGAAACTGGAATGGGTGGTGGAAGCATTTCTCTCTCAATCCATATTTTGAACTGGGTGGCTTTCGCTGCCCCGTTCCGCCCCCCCCCCCTCGGTTTCTACTCCCTTGTGATGCATGATCTAACAGTATTTATACTTTATTGTATACCTGAACTTCGTTCTTCGGTTGACTGAAAACTGATTACTTCAAATTGTTTTGTTATATGTGTAGGTCTATAGAAATATAACGTCACGGTTGGCGGGGTCAGAAGGAGAGTATATATGTATCTTAATTAGCGCTAAAAAGAGAACTTCGCATGGACGGAAGAGTGATGCACCATAGAGGAGGGAGATATTTTTCGTTGCTATGTGCTACGACTATTTATTCTCATTACTTCCAATAATAATAATAAAAATAATAACAATAAAGAAACTGAGGTTCTACTCGGGACGACAACCACACTGACAAGAAATTGAACACTACTACTGTAAAATGCACATAACATAATTAACATAAAAAAATTGAATGGAATTCAAAGACTGTCACAGCTGAGGACTGAAAAGAGGGTCAAACTCAAAAGTTCTTACAATTAGTGCAATACACTGTACATCGCAATGTTTCAGGAAAGAAAACAAAAAAATCGTTTAATCTTATTTGCTGTCAATTAATTTAGCGTATGATTTTTATTTTCTTCCCTTGCAAATTGTCATCTAGCTGTTTGTCCAGATTCGAATAAGATATTCTGCGTAATAAGTTTGTTGTGCATCAACTTGGACCTAGTGGAGTGATATGGGGGTGGGAACATAGTCCCCCCCCCCCCCCCCGGCGTTGGTGAGGTTTTACTCAAAGTACGAACTGAAAAAAACCCTCCCTGTAGACTTTCGTTCCTCGCACACTCAATACAGCAGACAACACGTACAGGCCTATGCCTAGCATTAAACAGCCTACAGTATCACGAACACTGTACATGGTCAGTGCACAAACACACATATATGTAATACGCGTGGTCATTGCAATTTCAAAAACGGGCCAAGAGTCAAAAACCCGTTTCTTTCGGTCACAAAACCGGTTTCTATTTTTTACTAGCTGTCCATGCCTTAACTGCCCCAGGCTCAACATTCCGCCAATAAAGGCGATATGTTTGTCAGTGTCCTTTAAAGACATTGCGATGTATCCCAATTCATTTTGCTGGACGCGGGACCTTTACCCATAGGAAACCCGCTTCATTCATGACACTTTGACACTGGCAATTGATTGTGCAACAAAAAGCCTTTCATATTTTTATTATGGGAAATGGGACTTAAGTTGGATATAATTATACACACTTACCTCTCCCAGGTCAGCTCAATTCCGAACAGATGGCGAACAACAGCCGTAATTAACTCACCCAGTCCAAGAGTTGGCGTAATTATGGCAGCAAAGTTGTTTTAACTCCGCAGTTTATCTATTCACGTTCTGTGCATGCAGCGGGTTCTTTGACGATAACCAGTAACTGATTGTTACACTAATACTATCTATCTTGATGTTATCAATGGGTTGTTTACTTCTGACTATTCGATGGCAACAACACAGCATACAGCCATGACCTACGTACGTACGTGGCTGTACGTGTACAATTACACCTACAGTGCAGTGGATGGAGGTCATTGTATTATTCAAGGTTAATCAACGCTGGACTGTGTATTAACTGTCCAGCGTATAGACTCTCTGGGGGGTTAATGCTATCGCTGGATGCACTCGGGCTGCGCCCTCATACAGCGCTTGCATTAACCCTCGATCTTGCATTATACGACAGCTATAATACACAGGTCCAAAGTTGATTAACCTTGTTCATACTTGAAGAACCAGATGGAAGAGCAAATTAACACAAAAAGGTTAACGAAAGTCATAGTTTAATACAAACGTTTCGAAAATATCACATCTTCCTCCTCAGGTAAGTGAAATATACAAAAATAGCAAGATAATATTTCCTTTTTTTTTTTGACCTTTTTTTGGTAAGACAAAAAGGCATCTAGCAACCAGGATCAAGGAACATCTCTCAGGAAAATCAGCTATCCATGAACACATCACTGCTATGACTTTCGTTAACATTTTCGTGTAAATTTGCTCTTTCATCTGGTTCTTCAAATGTACAACTCTTGTTCATACTTACCAACGAGATTTTGATGAAAAAGGACGAAAAAAGAAAGGAATTTGGTCCTTAAATAAACGCATTTTTATTGAAAAGGAACCCGAGGAAAGGTAAACAAATTTACAACTTGTCAGCAATATTCGTGCGCGAACAGAAAGTAAGCCATAGACAAAAAGAATAAGAATAACAATTGTCATAGCAACAACGCTTGCTTTAGTTCTTTTGCGTGCTTAAATATAGTTCGTTTGCAACTTGTAGTGTACTAATGTGTGCACGCGCGCAGTGGTCAGTGTATGCAGGGAGTAACTCCCTGGTGTATGTGTGTGTATTTATTGTGTAGTGTTACGTAACTGCGTGCTACAGAGCGTTGTGCAGCGCTACAGGACCTGATTACTTATTTTGGATAAAGACAGTGACAGAGTCATTGAAAGAACATTTCGAGAAAAACATGTACATGCTTGATGTCTTACTCTCAGTCCTAACAACAGCAGAGAGTGGAAGACTCGTTGTGTGCGGACAGGCTAATTTCCTGTGGGTGTGAGAGTTCTCAGTAGGCTATGCAAAATTTCGGAAGTTTAAGAAAATAAATCCGGTGGTTGTATGGAGACCCTTCAAGATGGCTATGTATTGCAGTCCTTGGTCCTCTTTACGATGTTATTGCATAGGGAATTGCTTTTGAACATCTCAGCAGAATTTTACAAAGAAGGAAAGCTAATTCCGGTAGGCTATTAAACTTTTAAGGTGTTCAAAATATACGAAAGCAGGTTTCACCGCACACAATTCTGGTATTTAGGTAAGATTAGGCTACCCTACGTCAGAGGGATTACCACTGACAGTATACTGTGCTGTTGTTACGTAGATTTACCTACATTTTACTTTTGAGCAGGCCTTAGGCCCTATAGGCGCGGCCTAGGTAACGTTAGAACTAAGAACTACGAACTTCTAATCGAACGTTACTTCACTAGTGTAGGCCTGATACTAGTAATACTGTAGTAGCCATTGTTAAATTTTGTGCAAGATATAGCTGACTGAAAACACACTGTCGATCCTCAGTTTTATTGTATTCATACGCCGGTGATCGACCGTGGTTTAACAAGTTGGGTTATCAGCGATTCATACTTGGAAAGAATCCTCAACTACTGTTGGCCCATTTCAGTCAGGTGACCGTGGGTTAATCGTTGGTGACCCAACTTGTTAAACCACGGTCAATCACCGGCGTATGAATACAATAAAACTGAAGATCGACATTGTGTTTTCAGTCTGCTATATCATATCTTGCACAAAACAAAGGCTACAGCACAGTGTACTGCCAGTGGTAATCCCTCTGACGTAGGATAGCCTAATCTTACCTTCTCGAAATGTTTATTCAATGAATCTGTCACTGTCTTTATCCAAAATCAGTATACTCAGGCCCTGTAGCTGTACAACGCTCTGTATAGCACGCAGTTACGTACGTATACACACTACACAGTGAATACACATACACTGACCACAGCCTGCAACTACATATATTAGTACACTACAAGTTGCAAACAAACTATACCAAAGCACGCAAACGAACTAAAGCACTCGCGCGTTGTTGCTATGTCAATTGTTATTGTTATTCGTTTTGTCTACAGGTTACTTTCTGTTTCGCGCACGATTATTGTTGACATGTTGTAAATTTGTTTACCCTTTCTCGGGGTTCCTTTTCAATAAAAATGAGGCCTCGTGCATCCAGCGATAGCATTAACCCCCGATCGTGCATTATCCTACAGCTAATACACGGTCCAGCGTTGATTAACCTTTAATTAACCCACGGTCACCTGACTGAAATGGGTCAATAGGAGTTGAGGATTCTTTCCAAGTATGTATGTATGAACATATGGTTGTTCCAAAACCTCGGGTGGACTGAAATATGAGATTTCTCATGACACGTTTGCGACTTCACTTGGCACCGACTGCAGTCGATATTTGTATTCCTACTGCTCGCGTATTGGGGTTCTAATCTTACATCGTGACTGCACACCCACTGGGTTTCATTCAGACAGTTTTGTTCCAGTGACACTGTACAGTTGTTGTAGCTAGTCAAAAGTCCAGATGTGATTGGCATCATGTGTACGGCTAGCTAACTAACATGCCTGTCAACTAACATGCCTGTCACAACCTTACACCTAAGTTGCATTGTCTATATATACAGTTCTAAGAAAGCCCTTCCTCAACTTTTGCGGGACCTCAAGTCACAGTCAGGGAGCTGGTACAGATAAGAGGTGCTATGTTAAAATTGTACAGATTGTAAAGCATTTCTCAATTGGATTGCATCAGCGGTAGGAAGAGGAAAACTTTTGAATCAAAGGACCATACCACCACTTTTGAACTTCGTGGCTATCGACACAATAGGGTACCTCTATAAAGGTACTCTACAACACAAGTTTCAAGACCGCCCTCAACTTCCTTGTCTTTGTATTGTATGGATAGAAGCAAACGTTTGTTGTTTGGCATGGCATGACATTCTTTTAATAAAAAGTTGTGTTCATTTGTTTAATTTGATCAATAAATACTTTTCGAAATTAATTCATTTGTTTTCAATCACTGTATTTTATTTTGTCAGTTTTCTCCGTTTTTGTTTCTTATTTTTTTTTAACTTCTTTTTTTTTTACAAAACAAGGGTTGTGGTTGCATACCTCGGGGGGGGGGGGGGATGACCTGCTGGTCGCACGTTAGTCTTGGTCAAGACTTAGTGAATCTTTCCCCTTTTCCTGCCCACATTCCAACAACGCCTGTTATTACCGCTACTCCCTTGTGCGGCACGTTCTGTTCTGAACTGTTATCCTAGAGTTGCTTTCGCAGTGATCGACTCTTATAGGGTAGTGAGACGCGTGCTGTATGAATGAGTTAATAGAACTGTATGGGATGTGTAGAGGAAGAAGAGAATACTACCATCGTCTTAACACAAGACTAGTCGCACGTTGGCCAGCTCAGCCTGGTCTATACATCCGTCGAGGAAGGGGTGTATACAAAAATATGTTTTATTGAACGGGGTGGGGAACAGTGTACCAGATATGAGTCATTTCAAGTGAGGTCTTCTATCTGTAGGTGCTGATACAACGTTAGAGGCACATCACTCCACCAAGTCTGGGTTATAACGAAAACACAAAATTAAGGTGCATGTAATGAACATCGAATGACATGAATGTACAAAGATTGAAGTCTAATCTGTGCACTTGTCGGGCAACTTATATTCTTTTAGGTATCCAGAAACTGCTCTAACTGCAAACAGTGTACAGACAACATAGATCCAGCTTCAGAAACACACACAATCAGTTGAATTAATGCAAGAAAAAAATTGGCACAAATATTATATTTACTTTTGTTATTAGTCGGTATATTTGAATTAATGGCATGGAAACAAAAACATGGTGGGTAGAGAAAAAACGGTGTGAAATGATAAAGGAACACCATTAATAACACAATCATAACTCAGTGCTCTTTTTTTGGGTTAATAAATTTTACTAAATATATGTACAGACAATAGTTGGCAGGCTAAATATAAATAATACATAAGATATAATCATGATGTTTCGTCAAGACATATGGTACAGCCGTGCTGCACTTGGCTGTACTCGTTCAACATGCCCCTACAAAACATTCACCTAAGCTTCACGGACGAAAATTCGAGAGCGTCTTTCTAAAATAATTCATAATTCCCCCAACAAATGTCATTTAAAGGCTGTAATGCATCACCCCAGACAGTTGCAATTCTCCCAACCACTTACCTCTAGTCCCTCCCTCAGCCTGTCTTACATTCCTCCACATGTGTAATCAAAACAATGGATCCATGGGTACGCTGTGTAATACGAGCTGCTCTGCATCTTTCGAATTTGCTGGCAATCTAAGAGTACTGTAACTTAGAACCAGTTGAGAATTTTCCTTTCAGGAAGGTAAAAATATAGCTTAGGGTGATGCAATACAGCCCTTAAGAATAATGGGGTTTTGGTAAACCTTAAAAAACAGTGTCACAGAAAAGGCAATGAATTCTGAGATAACATTTTTTAAATACTGAAGGCTGTATAACTATAAGAGATTAAACCGCACAGGAACAAGCTGAGCATGAGAGAGGTCGTCTTAGAGGTCGATATAAGGCAACTCAGACACGTCATGTGACCAGAAACACGTAGACTCCCTCTTCTTGTATCTGTCTGTCTGTCTGCATCTGTCTGCATCTGTCTGCATCTGTCTGTCTTTTTGTCTCTTTGCCTTATTGTCTGTTTGGTGACCGTAAATAAAAAAAACATAGCGATCGAAAAATTGATGTTACTTCGTTTTTCCGCACATGAAATAATAGTACTGTTGTTTGTTTGTTTATACTCTTCACTTTACGTTTCGATTGTCTCTAAAACCATTGGACCAATCGTTATTAACATCGAATATCTATACGGATCAGGTAAATTTTTATTCTAATCTTGTTCGTGAAACCCTTCCCATATATCGAGAAAATGATTGCGTTTTTGACACCATAATGAAAAATAAACAAGGGGGGGGGGGGAGGGAGGCTAGGGGAATCGGAGAATGGACATCCTTGGCATAGATACACTAAATTGAATGTGAAAGGCAGAATAAATATAAAACAGATTCTCACATAAGTATGAAAGCTTCTAGTCAGCCCGAAAGTGGATCCGCCACCGAGGGGGGGGGGGGGGGAGGGCTAATAACCCTGTCACCAAAGTAAGGGTAAATATATATTGACCCAACA
Organism: Stichopus chloronotus; assembly: GCA_021234535.1. NCBI lineage: Eukaryota > Metazoa > Echinodermata > Holothuroidea > Aspidochirotida > Stichopodidae > Stichopus > Stichopus chloronotus. The sequence goes on from CM037847.1 coordinate 16,495,392, forward strand.
GACAAATCTCTTTGAAAACTTATGCAAGCTATACTTTTACTTGTCGAGGGTGAGTGAGGTGTGTAACTAAATAGGAATAGATGAATAGATAGATTTTCCTAGTAATGATCAATATGTATATGCTATTGCTCTTGGTCACTGATTGACAGTCAAGACTAAGCCTGCGTTCTCACTGCCTCCCCTATGTGGCTGCCACCCTCTTAGTTTTTCGTCTCTATAAGCAGCTGCACGAAGAAAAAAAAATACGCAGGTTAAACCAGCACTGTGGCCTTTAAACAGCCGTAGTATAATAGGAAAGTAGAAGGTAAAACTGTCTTTTTTTCTTTTGCGTAGACATAGCTGAAAACTTGAACAAAACTGGTGACACACTCTCCTGTAAGTAACTTCTCACATCTCATAACAGAAGACATAAAACATGAAACCCCCGTCCCGGTCCTAATGTTGTCAGTCCCAATACCGTCCAAAATGAGTGGATGTACGCTATGGAACGGTAACCGTAGTCAACACTAAACAGTTAAAATGGAGGGCGGGTGTGCCAACGACGTTTGTCCAAGATTGCGGCATATACTACAAACAAAGCAGTTCATGATGGAATGACAAATTCCAACTTACTTTACACAAATACCAACTAATCTGAGAAAGTCAAGTGAATTGTGAAACGAGAGAGACATAAGTCAAGTACGAAGTCGTTTCCTGTAACATTCATGTGTGACATTCATGTGTAACATTCATGTGTGACATTCATGTGCTTGACATGTACTACTCTTAATTCGTCTGTCAATACGGGCGGAAGTTTGAATGTGTTGGATATTGTTGCGCGTAATGTCAAAAGTATATTACGCATGCCCGGTGCCATCATGCATTAATATTTAGGCCAGACATTATACTCGATAGCAATGGTTTGCATGAAATTGCTACACCAGGAGTTACACATTTAATGTTGTTCCTCCCATAATGTCAATCAGCTTGCTTGAAAAAGATTCAACCGTTAAGATGCTGGTTTAGTGAATTTATCTTGGTTCGGCATTCGGACTGCATGGTTTTGGATAGGGCAGAACGGAGACACACTCATTTCCGATTTACTAGGTGGAAATATTTTTGATAAAAGCAATCCAAATTATTACCATTTTTCATGGATTGACATAGATAGATAGATAGATAGATAGATAGATAGATAGACAGCTAGACAGATAGACAGATAGACAGATAGACAGACAGACAGATAGAAAGATAGATAGATAGATAGACAGATACACAGATAGACAGATACACAGATAGACAGATACACAGATAGACAGATACACAGATAGACAGATACACAGATAGACAGATAGACCGATAGACAGATAGACAGATAAACAGATAGACAGCTAGACAGGTAGACAGATAGACAGATAGGCAGATAGGCAGATAGACAGATAGACAGATAGACAAATAGACAAATAGACAGATAGACAGATAGACAGATAGATAGATGAACCCAACCTTCTGAGGTTGAGAGTCATGAGGTCGTCATGAGTTCGACCCTGATGTATGGTTAGGCGTAACATTCACCTTTCACAACAATGTAACGATTTATGTTTTCTAAATTAACTTGGAAACTACAGACATGAAATTCCCATTTCAAGGCTAGGTGCATGAAGCTTAGGACACCGGAAGATGAAACTAAAAGTTTTCTTGTACACCAATTTATGGTGCCACTCCGCTAAGATAGTCTTTAAGATTCTTATAAGTAATTATAGGAAACACATTTAGGGACTGTGGATGATTGAAAAGTGTTTATTAACGAGTTAACAAGAAATGATTGACACCACTCTTTAAGTCGTACTTTTCGACAACTAAAGAATACCGCTGCAGAGTTGAGGCGAACATCAATGATCTTTAACTAAAAAGCTTTAAATGTTCAAAGCAAAACACGAACTCTTGAAACATTATTACGCGGGGGATGTCAACATAAGGAAAATTCATTGATCTAGGGGCACATTCTGACTGGATTTGCATTGGCAGATCATTTTCTGCATAGCATCGGTACTGCGCATGAATCCCACACCACACAGGTCACAATAACGTCGGAAAAAAAAAAAAATAAAACATTGGCCATCATCAGTGTGAATCCATGACATTTGTCCCTGTTGTTAACAAGTTATTGCGCGGCAAACAAACTGAAGAGGCAGAAGTCTAATATATTGTCAACAAGATGTGAAGATTCCTGAAATAGACAGACTTACTTGGTCGTGTTCTGACGTACAACCTAGATGTTGTACTGTCATACGCGACACCGAGAGGCACCTAGGCAGAAAAATTTTCTCTTGGCGACTGGCAATGCTATTGCGGTACATAAATCTCCTAACACATGCCTTGATTGTAGCAGACGACAGATACCGTATTGTGTTTTCTTTCTAATCATCTTTTAAGTCCTATAGGAATCTCGAGTAACGATACAAAAGATAGATTACTGGGTAAACTTGGCGGATGTACACATGACTTCAAAGCGTTGTATGTCCTGCTATTGACACCCTATAGTAAGTCCATGCATTGTACCGATCAATAGTTGCCGCCAAAGACGTTTGTTTTGTCCACCTTACAGATTCAATTGGCTTTAAGGGTATGATAAACTTAACACTAAAGGTTGGTTCATGTCGTCTGCGTACGTCGTAAATTACATCGGAAAACAGCTATTTCATTGCCAGTCGTTTTTTTTTTCTTTTGCTTGAAAATTAATTGCAATTTCCAGACCGTTGCTTCGCCAATCGCAGTTACCAGTCTGACGTTGTGCCACTTAACTGAGCATGGGCACTTTGTAAACATCGATAAAACGCCACAGTATATTATAATTTTATGGACATTGAAATCGTTTGAAAATCACAAAAGCATGTGTGCCTTGTTCTTATGCAACAGTCTACTTTTATATTCAGTCCGAAGACTGAGATAAACATCCTTTTCATTTGTGACTTGACATTCGGAAAGAACGTTTGCAGCAAAAGGATTGTTCTATACTTGATGTTTTTCATAGGTTATAATCAGGTGGGAAAGAGGTTACTTGGATCAGTGAGGTGCAATGACACCTCCCTACTTGAAGTAAGGGAGCATATACTTTCATCTGCTGCATCGGTTGCATCTCCATCTGATTCCCTTTTTAGATAATTAATACCAACTCATATTGGGTATACACAAACGTGAAGGTGCGCTACTCCCCAAATCGAAAAGACCGCGATTATGAATGGGTCCAAAATCAAGAGTGAATATTCGCTCTAAAGGAGTAAGGATGACCCTTCGAAAAGAGCCATCGTTGGTGCTATAGAATGAATACTTACTCTTAATTTTAAAGGCATCTCTAATCTCGTTTTTTTTTTTTTTTTTCGATTTAGATAGTAAGCGTACTGTACCCAATTGAGACTTTTACGACAACAGAGGAAATCTTAAAGGATTTGCATCAGTGACACTTTACGATGTCTCCATCCTTGCATTGGACCAAATGGTTGCTCACTCATCATGACATCAATCATTGCTTATAATATATTTTACCTTCCTCATTGGAGGTAAGTTTAGTCTGATAACAGTTTGAACATGCTTTCAATGTAGAATGCTCAGTAGCTTTTTGCTATGATTCCTTCCAGGTGTTTCATTCCCGTATTAATTTCAAATCCATATCCATTCAGCATTTGAAGATTTTCATCGCACCTAGCCTTAAAGGTAAGAGAAATGGTTAAAAGGTCAATAAACTAGATACACTATTTGTTCAAGCATTGGTCTCAATAGGTTTTATGCGACAGTTTACGACACTGCGATTCTAATAATTGCTGAATAATTGTGGTAGTTCCAGAGGCTAGCATGTCCCGATGGTAACTGGTAGATGAAAGATTTAAGTAAATAATTCTTGGCTTCTCACAATTTTGTCTTTCTATTATGACGTCATGCTTATGCATAGCCATTTGATTATGGCATAGTTAGTATTGCAGCTTTTTAATTACTAGGGTACAAATGTGGTGAATATGCCAAGAAAAAGTCAGGAAATTTGCTATTTTGTTAAATATATTTTCTTATTCGATAATTGAAGATTGGCAACAATATGAGTACTATTACGCTATATGCGTATCAGAATGTCATGATAATTAGGTTTCCTTGCAAATAAAGTGTCCCCTATTTCGTTGTGATAACTCGAAGGAATTCCTCACAATTTTCTTAAATTCTTAAAGATAACACAGTTCGATATATAAAAGTTCCTTCGTATTTCGAATACTTTGAATTATTCCCTACATTTAGAATACCAAGAAACCACAATGAAGGGGATGGGGGATAATGTGGGCTGCCATTTCAGTGTCATTTTTGGCTATTCAAATCATTCGATGGCGTACGCTATCTTTTCCCCGTATATAGCTTCAGCATTTAAAGGGATGAGCTGATAATGATTTGAAATGTTTAGCAGTAGCACGTGATTGTAAGATTTTAATTTGCTCCTTTATTGGCCAATCAGACTTAACTAGCTGTGTCCAAAACATAACGTGTAACCCGTAGACAAATGTTGCAATGGGAAACATTTGGGACATTATTCTGGTGTACTGAGTGAACTTACCCTTGCAAAATGAGTGTTGAGATCGTCTGGTTATGTACTAAGCCTATATTCCAAGTAATTCCTACTGTCTAAATGTGTAAAAGAGTAAAATGCTACAAAAAGAGTGATACAGTAATCACTCTTTCTTTCGACTGACATTCTTCTCTCCGTTGAGTGACGTTTTCACTCAAATAGAGTTAAAAACCACTTCAGGCAGAGTGAAATGGAAATCAAATTCCACTCTTGGAATGAGTGGTCACTGCAGTCACTCTCTTACATTTAGAGAGTAGGTAGAATTTGCAGGTTTGGATAATGACAGAAGTAAGTTATGTTGATTTGGTACTACTGTGTACCTGCTCATTCAAATGTGTGTGGCGAAAATTAATCACTTATTCAATTACAGTGTTTGCCACTCAACTGGTTTCCTTATGCAAATAACGACATTTAATTATGATTGTAATGAAGTCATAGATTTCTATCCGTGGCTATCTTATCGTCACCTTGACGTTTTAGGTCTTGTAGGATATTATTTTCGCTACAACAGCAACTGCTGTCGCTGAAAGATACCTGGAACACTTGAGGATTTCGTAGTCACCATCATTAGAATTTTACATTGAGGATTTCATGTTTAGCATGAATGTTGCACAGTGCCCAAGTTTACAGAAGATTACCCAACCCACCTGTGGTTATTTTAGAGCAAGACACTTGAGGTCAAGAGCCAACCATTCCAGCATGTTAATATCTAGAGGTCCCATAAAACTTGGCATTGATTTTCTCACAGTCCAACAAAATGTCTGTGATTGATAATAAAAAGGAAGTTCAAATATACATCACTTGTTTTGTCTGGATTAGTTTTCGGAAACAATTTCTCATCCAGCAGAAATGGCCAAATTGAAGCTCATCTATGTGTCATTCGCCTCGGAATCAAATTAACCTGGGTTACAAGATCAGAAAATTCTGGAACAGTCCAAGGTGTTGACAGAGTACTGTATCGAGACTAAACATTGGTTACAGCCTTGTGACTATAGATCAACGTAATGACTTAACCTCTGCCTATGATCCGAACAATTAATCTGAAGGGAAAAATTTGCAACAGTTGAAGGAAACTTCCAACCACAAGAAAAAGATCGGAGTCATCCAAAAAGGTAGGATACCCCTTTATTGTTCTTTAGGACATTGAAAAAATAATATCTATATATTTATATATTTATACATGTACATATATATGCATCACGGAATTCTGAGCCCAAGTACTAGCATAGCGTTTATGAACAAGGTTATTTGTTGTTTTGGTCTTTATCAGTTGATACTCTACATTCGATTGGTAAATAATTGTGATGGCTTAACCACACAGTGAGGTATAATACTTTCTTAAACTACAGTGGACGATACGTCTAAAGTTCAATTACTCCTTCCAAAAAATGGTCACCTGTGATGTGTCACTTGTTGGATATATTCATCACACAATTTCCGGTTAAGTTCATTACACGTAATGATTTGTACAGGCTGGACTTGCACTTCTTTAAATGAACTTTTGGTGACGCCGTTTTTAATTCAATAAACACCATTTAAATAACAGTGCAGTTTTGTGGTAGGCGGGCTATGAATGGATATCTAGCTTGTAGTAGATGCATGTACTGAGACAAATGGTATAGTCGTTCTCACCAATGACAATTTAAACTAGAAAATGTGGTTACATACCGTAACCACAATAGACATGACCATGTACAAGTCTCTGGTTGCCTATGTAGGGTGAGGATAGACTGCCTGGTTAATCCGACAACAGGGACGTAGAACTGGTATGTGGACGGGGGCGGAGGGTAAATACTTTCAAAAATCCAACATCCTGTCGAACCCTGGATCGTTTTCATGGCCGGAATCATCTATAAGCAATCCACCCTAGTACGAAACCTACGCACACAACCAAACATACACACACTCTGTCTGTGGCAATCACATACACTCAAAGTTACGTGTTCTGGAACCCCTCCGTATCGTAAAATGTTATTATATTTTGTTTATTTTGCTTGCTGTTTTTTATTTTAAATCTGCCTGAATTATTGCAGCCTGGGCAAAACAGTATGATTGTTCCCCCGAGTATTCCCAATGGGGTGGCAACTGCCCACCTGCTCCCACCGCGGACTGAAGCACGCCCCCGTCCGACAAGAGAGGAGTGCAGCAAGTTTTTAATAAGACTTTGACTCTCATACTTAGAATATAAGTGCCTGGAATGAAGTGAACCTGCAAATGTACGTAAAGTTAATGTACTCTGTTTTACGTTTTGACTTCAGCTCAAACTTATATATATGGTAAAATACGAGATTTGCATCGAAAATTCGGACTTGAGGTTTGATTGCACTTGCCTTCCGTAGGATGTTAGAAATTTCGAACATTTACCTTAAACACGTTAGAAAACTAATTCGTGCAAGTGGTCGCATCGTTTGTACAGTGACTGCAATAGACCGTATACATACTGGTTTTCTACTGATCGCTGATCCGTGGCCCGGCTACTACTGTACACATATTGTACATTCGTAAACTGTATGCCGTTCAAACGACGAAAAGGAGACATCGTAGCAGACCGCTATGCCGAAATTCCAGGGAATTGCCAGAAAGAATTACACTTATTTTTTCACATTTATACAGATGTCTTCATAACCATTTCATAAATCGATTAAAAAATTAATTTGGTAACCAGACGGTTCTAGAAAAATTGATTTCGAAAATATATAAAAAACGGTAGCAAACACCAACGATCTGGAAAGAGAGTAAGAAACCCAGTCCACATAGGACAGCATCTCACGTTCATGACTGCGTGACTGCGTCATGTGTAAAGTACCAGGCCTAGGCGTATTATAGCCTGTACTTAATATTGTAATTTAGCCTACTTAATATTTAAATTTAGAGCATTTGAGGAAAAATGTACCGCATTTCGTAATTAGCGACATTTTTCACACGATCTTGTCACATACCCGTCGCCTTTGCTCTAAAAATCTTTTCTCAAAAGATCGGTTGTCTCTTGATGGGAGTCGTCCGATAAACTGAACGAAAGAAATGTGGTCACGTGATCATCAGAAAATGCGACCAGCCACAAGAATGGACATGCTCTCATGTACATTAATACAACTTAACGTAGTGAAGCACTGATTAATTGAAGTCACCATACATCTTCACGCACTTGCACAGTAACTACAACAAAGATTTATACGTACTTACGTCCACACACACACGCACACACGCACACACACACATACAAACACACACACATATCAAAGCCGACAAAACAAAAAAAAAAAAAAAAAATCATTTGTGTAAGTAGGGAAAAAGCAATAGTTCATTAGTTCTTTTGATAGGTGATTAGTAATAAAGCCGGATGCGAAAGATCACAAAGGTATGATGTTGATTTTATTTGATACACCTAATGCCCTGCAATATACATTTAAGATATCATCAACCTCCATCTGTTGAACATTCAATTGATCATACTGGATGGAACTGAGGAACCGTTCTCTGATAAATTAAAGTCTTTTCTAATCCAGTTAGCCTACTCCACACTGGAACAGATGTTAAAGTGACGTTAATCTGCAGTAACACTTCTTTCTTTTTTTTTCTTTTCGGTAATTAGGAAGTAAAAATTTCCTGAGTGATCATGTTATGAGCAATTGACAAAGTAGATTAACGAGTCCGTAAATGTTTGCACAATGGTCTTATCATACTGTTCGTTTTTCATTCACGATAGCGACGACAATGCATTGCTTAGGAAGAAGTTCAGCGAATTTTGGGCTATGGGGACTATTGGTGTATTCTTCTTCCCTTTTGTGTTTGGCGTGCGTTTTCCTGATGACGTCATCGTCTCGTAGAGTGATTCCAGTAGAGATACGTGATCCAAAATCTCACAATGGGGCTCATGGAAAGAAATTGAGAAGAATCAATCAAGGTAAATTGTCAATACAACTATAACTTTTTTATGTGGCTCTGTATTTTTTTTTTCCTTATAATATTTTAACATATACACTGGGTCTCTGGTTGAGACTGCAAATCTTTTACGTCTTACAAAAACTAACTAAAAGCGTACCGTAATCGCCATGAATCCTATCTACAATGACCTGTTGGTTCCGTTGTATATCACGCTAAGTCGTAAATAAATTTAGCATGTACCATAGCAGTGACAGTAATAACAGTAGGTGGTGGAAGTAGCAATTAGTAATAGCATTCTCAGTTCTGAGAGTATAGTACAAAATGTATTGCAGTACCAGTGAGTAGTCCTAAAAAAAAAAAAAAACATACCACTAGAAGAGTAACATTACTTTACTGTTTACTGTTATTACTGACAATAATGGTACTGACATCAGGTGAAGCAGCTGAGATTTCTGATTCTTTGTAGTGTTATTGCTAAAACAATTGTTGTCACCACCTTAATTATGAGACATCTAATTAGCACTTAATTATTCTGAACACACTATGAAAAGGCAGTGTATACATAAGTGACATGTTGGCAGGTTGAGGTTTATTTGTTTAATTCTGTGAAAAAAAAGTTGACAAATGGGTGACGAGAAATGAAATGTCCTAGTGCTCATGCACTATCTATAAATAGAAGTCCTGCGTAGTTGTCAATAGTTGTTGTTGTCTTGTGTATAATCGATAATTATGTTTGAGATACTATTGACAATGCGACGCAGTGTCACAGTATATATGTTCAAACCAATCATTCCGTATTTTAGAAAAGTAGGTTAGGTTTCGGCCAATCGCAGTGAAGCTTCAATAAACGACAACTGTCTTGATCTGGCAGCATTATTGAATCATGGTATGTAGAAGTATAACAATGGTGGATGCTACCACAGTGTGTCACGGTCACCCTCTTTGGGTGTTAGTTATCTTTCAATCAGTCTACAACCAAATGTACATTTCATCTGGAATCATACTATTATGAACTTTATATGTAAAATAAGGAGACGACACTTTCAGATTTGTTAACTTGTTACCACAACCTCTGGTATATTTTAAATCACTATATTTATTCTCTCCGTACATGCATATAAAGTGTGAAATGCAGCCTTAAGTTATTTTAAAAGACAATTTACTGCAAATTGTAATATGTAATCAACTTTTAAGTTTAAAGTGGCCATAACACGTAGACTACAACTCAATGAAAACTGGTTTTTCTAAATATTTGGAACTTATTTCTTGAAAGAAGGCTATTGTCCTTTCTGATTTTGCATATTCTTATTCTATGTGTACACAAAAAAAAACATTGGTTTAAAGACGCTCATTGAGTTGTTTCGTGGAATTCACTAATTTTTCGAAACCTTTCAAGTTTCCATCACATGCATTCATGCAAATAATGAAACTAAGAGGATCCCAAAGTTTCACATGCAATGGAACATTAATGAGTGAGTAATTAACGATTTAATTTGGTTTTTGAAAATTCGTGACCAGGCACTTTTTTAAATTAGTACTTATTTACATGCAAACAAACAGTACAATTAAATGGCAATAATTTCGACAGTTTTCATAACTATTGGTTGTGAGACTTGACTAATTACGCTAAGCATATGCATTGTCATTGTGTTTATACCCTACAAAATTACTACAAACGTATTGATATCAATTACCCGCTTTAGAAATGGTTGTTTCCTGTAAAAATAAAGAAAAAAAACCCACATTATTTCCTTCTAAAACTTTGACAGAATAAAATTCGATGATATCACAAGTACATCAAAGGCAGTTGTGGATACCAATTTGACCAAATATTTAGAAAAACCAGTTTTTACGGCATTTTAGTCTGCATGTCTTGACCTCTTTTAAGAACAGATAATAATTAATTTCTGATCATCAATTAATGTATTGTCGATATTCTTAATTACACCGTAATCAATGGCAGAATAATAATATGAACAAGAGAAAAAAAAATATTTTCACAGATGCAAGAGTCGATTGGATAGACGAATCTGACGTCACTCCATATTTGCTTCGTCTTCCCACAGTCAGTGAGTAACGTCATCATAATATGGAAGAAAATTAAAATAAATAGACCAAAACAAAGAGACGTAATCGCTTTATTGTGAATTAAATTATGAGCGATGAATACTCATGTCTTCATTGTTAATTCATTTTCTTCATATTTTTTTTTTTCGTTACATGTTTACACAACATCTGTGTATGACATGGCCCTATGGATATGTATAAGTATTCTACCCCAAAGTAATTACCTTACCGGGCAGGGGGCAACCCTCTAACATGGGGTGCGGGGGAGGGTGAACGTCTAAAGGCACTCTGTTAAAACTCTTATCACAAATCAATACCGCCACTTTTTTGTCAAAGGGTATCTACTGGTCTTTGTTTAGAATAGACACCTGCCCTTCCCCCCCCCCCCCCTTACCGATGTCTCTGCCTCGTTTTAATATCGACAAGATTTGTTCTTATCTTGTTTTGGTTTTCTTTAGATGAAACCATATGTTCACCGATTCTTAAAGCCGTTAAACTAGCCACACCTCATTCGATGCCAAGAGTTGCGATAGCAAGCTACCCTCGTTCAGGAAACACCTGGTCCCGGATATTAATACAACTTGCCACTCAATTATACACAACCAGTGTTTACTGGGAAAACGAAGGACGGCTGCCCAGATCAAAGACAGGCAAGTAAGAGCTATTAGTTTCCTGTATATAAAGAAAGTTTATCTCACGATCTGGATGGATTTAGTTCTGTCAAAAAATTCAGATAGCGATTGTGGATCTGAAAGGTATACAGAGTTAAGGAAAAAAACTAGAGTACAGTATGTGGTATCACAAACGTAATAGTACCAAGGTGGCACAGAATGTTAGAACCAATCGCATTGGTCATTTTTAAAAGAGAGATAGGTTTTTGGCCAATCACAGAGATGTTTTCCTGATTGAACAACATTTTGGCGTCAGTCTGACTGCATGCCAAAACACCGCACCAGGTGTCCATTGTCTATAATGACATTATGTGATAACACTCGTCACCGTACTTCTGTTGACCAGGATTCTGATGTCACGTGATCCCCCCCCCCCCCCCGAAGATCATCGACTAATAAATACGTAACTCGGAATAAGAGACCCCAGTGAAATTTCCTGTTTGTTTTAACTTGTATTATAATTATGGATTACTTAGCCGGACTACATTAGCATTAATATGATACATCCCGGTAGGTAAAGGGGGAACAATCGAAGTGTGTTTAGATTGCACGACAGAGAAATAATATGTTGAAGGTGAGTGATAATACGTTCAGTCAATATTTTTGTTATCGACCCTAGTTATCAATCATAAAATTATCTTCTTTCTTGGTCAGACTTCAAAGGAAACACTGTGGACTACAGGGATGGGCAAGGTGTCTGCGTCAAAACCCATGAACATGACAACGTGACGTTGCAATTCTTTAAGGATGGCGCTATACTGCTAATACGTAACCCCATGAATGCCGCCCTCTCTGACTACGTGAGATGTAGTCGTGATCACAACGTCACTATCGAAGACGTAGCGAAGCGTGTAGAATCTAACGACTGTAAGTAAACAATTTCGCAGAAGTAACCAAAGACCGTCGATAATTATGATATAATAAACAGAGGAAAGTACAAGGAATATGGTTTCAATCGATGAATTCTTGAATAAGACCTTAATATTGAGAAAGAAAATGTGTAATTTGCCAGTCGTGAGAAACTTTTGAAAAGGCAGAACAGTAATTCAACCCACAGTTTGAGATAAAAATCAACAGCAATGTTCAATCTAGATTTGTCGGTGGTACGTCACAACCTATTGATTTCTAGCACCAGACTCGAACTTTGAATATTTACTAAAATAATTCATTTTCCGAATTCTCTGAGATATTTCCTGAAAACGAGAACGATGACTTACCTACAATAATATTTGCATCTTTTTAAATAGACATGAGAAACGATGGTGGAGATTTCCTTAAATGCTTAAAACATCTGAAAACACTATGAGGAATACGGGAACTGTTCATGTTAACTCCTTAGAAAATTCAAATGTTTTATGAATTAACTTAATTTCAAATAGGAAGGTGTAAACTTGGGTTACTCATAACTTATGTGAATATTTTCGTCATTTGTTTCAGTTGCTTGGGAGCATTTTCAGACAATACGATATGAGATGTGGACAGCAATGGCAATGGACTGGCTCAAGGCGCAAGTACCGTTACTAATAGTCTATTATGAAGACTTAAGGACTCACCCAGTGAGAGAACTGATAAGAATGGTCAAATTTTTAAAACAGCCAATCAACTTAACGAGAATACAATGCGCACTCTTAGGACATCCTCTTCGGGAACATGATTATTGGTTTCGAAACGCTTCAAGAGGGCACAAGATTGCGCAAAGATATACAATGATAGTTAATGAAACATTGCTGAAGTTTAATGTTAGACCTTTACCTATTTACTACACAACCCCTATTCAATAACAAATATTAAATATCAAAACAATTTAAAACAAAATGTCAAATCATTTTCAATAAATTCTTTAACCAAAGCAGAAAACTGTTTCGATATTATCCCTTTGAAACGAGAGTTTAAGAGTGATCCGCTTAAAGCTGGAATATGAGTTAAAGTTTGCCAAATGTTGCAACTGAAAGTCAAATATGTCGTAACCTCTGCAAAACAAAAAAATATTGTTTAAGTCCCATTATTGCATACATGAATATTCATATATCCATTCCCGTTGGTCTGTTTTATTTCAATTATCAGTGATTGACAGCTGCGGTTTCTTGACGTGGATTGTCTGAATTTTGTAGGGCCAACAAAAAATGTCGAGACGATTTTCGTATTTAAATATCTGGTAAATGAGTGCATAGTTCTCTTTCAGATTTTGTAGCACCTGATCTTTTCCCTATTTCTTCCCTGAAACACTGACGAAAAACAAAGATAGAAGACCAGGTGATTGCCTGTGCAGCTTATGTTGCAACTTTAGACTTATCACCTTGATATATTCATTTATACCAAAATTAAATATGTGCCATATTGCAGCTGAACTAAACATGCCGTGGAGTAATTGTCAACATATTTGGTTGGTACACTGCTGGGAGATGTGTGAGAATACATCCTTCTCTGTAAATTTGTTCTGATGTCGGTATGCAGGAACCGTGAAATAGATTCGTATGATAGAAGGAGAGAGATTATTTTTTTTAACTTAACTCTAAAGAAACAATTATCTTCTACAAAGGAATGTCGACTATTATACTAACTGGCAACTTTTGTTTTTTAATATTTAAAACATGTAAAAAAGCGCTTATTTAAATAAAATAACTTAACGGTGATGAAGAATATATTTTCGGCTGGACTTGTAAAAATGGGAATAGTATTAGGGATAAGCCTATACTAGGTGGGATAGTTTCATCTGCATGTGAGCGATATACTGTGCTAGTTATGTACAGTCCCACACACAGTTATGTCTTGTCCTGCTTTGGAAATAATTGGTGGTGAGACATGCCTACAAAATCATAGCCCAGTCTGACTGATTCATCTCATTGAGAAAATCAAAGTATTACCCTGTGGGATGAAATGGAGCATGCACGTACCCAGGAATATGGGCCCACTGCTATTTCTGATAACTTAAAGTACTGTCGTCTGGGTAAAAAGTTAATTTAAAGAATAATTATTCAGGCAATCCGTGAAATGAAATGTATATGTAATAAGAAATAAAACACTTTTTCTCACTATTCTCTCTTTTACTACTTATTTCTCCCGTACCAGATTCATTTCTTGCAAAGAACACGTCATTTATGAAGTGATAAGTTTTGAATATCAAGTGTTGTAAGAAAAAATAAAACGGCATGATATTAACAAACAGTAAAGAGAAATCTTCACTTCGCAGAGAGAATTAGGGAAGAAATACAACACAGAAAAAGGTGAAACAAATCTGATCATTGAATATTAAGTCCAGTCGTCCAGTTAGTCCTAGAGAGTCGTCTGCTTAGTCCTCGCAGAATAATTTAGGAAGATTGATAATCGACGGTCTGTGAGAGTTTGCGCCAAGCAGGATGAATTCAGATACCTTTTAGTAAAGGAAGAAAAGTCCGTTAAATCGTTTCGGTAGTTTCCAACATCAAACGTTGCAAAACACGTGTGATGCTTTTGTTGGTAAACAAAGTAAATTGTTATCATGTGCAGTTTGATGTTATTTTTCAGTTCATCCATGAGTTCATCCATGATCTATGGCAGTCTTCCTCGATTAAACTTGATGAGGAAAAAAGTCATGGAATGAATATTGATCTAATTCGCCACTGTTCGGAGAGAAGAGTACAAGGAGGCGTCCAATAAATTTCCAATAGTCTTTGAATATTTTTGTTCCAGAAGTAGATCGATGCGAAAATGGCGGATGCAAAGTTGGTCAAATCTTGCAAAAAATCTGTTCACATAATCCCAATTTTACCACGTGGGAAGTGGTCTTGATCCTCTAGTTATTATAGTTTGGTTTACCTCTTGTGTATACGTTTTCATTAGATTCTTCATTTCATCGGTATAAGGGTCAAAGGTAATAGCATTGTCCGTGTGATCCAAAGGATAAGCTTGAATAGAACAGCTTATTCTTTCATCGTCTTGTTGAGTATTTAAAAATACAATAACTCGAGTGGTTTCTTGAACAGGCTGTTCAAAAAAGTATTCGTAACTGACAATGATCAATCTTTTAGCGTAAGTTATCCACTGGATTGCAAAGGATCTCCAGTTGCCAACCTCAGTTTCGAAAAACGGCCTCCAATCTGAAAAAGAAGAGAGATGAATATGTATATACATATACAATTATATATAAATAATTATATGTAATTATACATATATAATTATATATATATTACCAAAATTATACTTTTTTCGCATGTTTTAATATATAATATTTTCATTCATACCATTTTATTGGCAGGAACAAATTAAATTCGAATTTTGCTATAGTAAGAAGAATAAAAGAAGAATATAAAAAAAGGAATGACGTTAATTTATGCAAAATTGACTGACAAAATATGTTGCAGATATATTGAAAATGGTAAATATTCTTAGTTTTGCAACAAGTCCGCTGCATACTGGAACGCCGACACATTACATCGCAAAAATTTTAAATATACTTTTGTCACCCTGTGAGTGTAAAGTGAAGTGACTAATTACGAACACAACAATTCAATTCTCTAAATTCAGCCCTTTGTTTCAGTGAGTGTGAAGTGATGTGTACATTTCACTGTGACTATATTCTATTTAGGCGTTTGTCTGTAATAACATACCTACAGCCGTTTTTCTTTAATAACACACCTTCAGCCATTTGTCTGTAATAACGTACCTTCTGCCTGGAACCAGCTGGCTATATCTTCCTGTGTGAATTGCTTGCCCGGATTCGATTCCTTCTTCCGTCTTATAAACTCGGCAGCGATCATCGTTTTTGGATTTCTGATTACAAGAATAGCGCCACCGTCAAATGTAACTATGTGATCTGGTTGCGCTATTTGTGTCTTTGCGAAAACAGTTTTGCCGAGCTTGTAGTCGACTGTTGACCCCAAGAAGACTATTCAATAGAAGGAAACGAAAGTGTGAATGAAAAATAAAATTTTAGACTGATTATTATAGTTTTTACATTTGATAACTTAATCAGTGAGATTTTTTTTTTTTTTTAATTTTTTGGCCAAGTTTATCAATTTGGATTACTAGACCCAACAAGTTAGTGCATCCTGCTTGAACATATTCCAATGTAATTATCAGTTTATTTGGTAGATATTTTTTTGCGTTCTAATATTAAAAATCTTCAACATGTTGACATTTTATACAATAATCACCTCCAGACTTCGCTCTAGGGTATTGTGCCTCGTTGGTGTCCCATGTACCTGTGTGAATTCCTGTAGCTGCCTGCAGTCTTTGTCGAAAAATGATATCCCCGGAAGACATGTAGACTGCCAATGCCACTAAAGGCATGGCGTGTTCAGGTTGGAAGTCGACCTTTGCGCATTTCTCATAACCTGAAATAAGAGCATTCAAGAAGAGTTCGTTGAAAGGTAAGCATGTTATGCATTACATATCAAAATAGTGATACATCTACAATGTCGAATAAAAAGGAGAAAAAAAGAACTGAAAGTTCAAAATCAACGATGAGGTAACATTTTACAAATGTACTATTTCAACACTTTATAGGGGACGAATGTCCAAAAGTGACTAATGAAAATGAACCACCTCTTGGGAGTGTAAAGGAGTTGAAAGCAAAGACGAAAGCAGTCATGTTGGCGTTCAATATTTCTGGAGAGTATGAAACATCAGGAATAATTTATTTGGTTATCATTTAATGAAATAAGGCGTTTAATTGGCAAAAGAAAAAAAAATCATATCTTTGGGAAGCAGGAACGTTTGGAAATTGAACTTTTGGAAAGTGAACATATTTTTGGAAAGTGGAACTAAGAGTACAAACAGTTCATTGCTGCAATTAATTATTCTTTTAAGCATTACATATTTTGTACATATTGTATATTTGCATATTGTGTATTAGCATATATTACATTCCGGTACTTTTTATATTCGTGAAATGTAGAGCCAAATTAGTAACTAATTACTTTTTTTCCAGTATAGGGTACTAGTCTTGTATAACTGTATTTGTGTGTATATAATTCACTTATTTGCCCCATTTAAGGGTCCTTACATTCACACTTCATGATTGTTGAAATGGTGAACCTTCTGGGTTACCATAAATATACACAAAAAACATATTTTTTACACTTATATTTAAAAAAAAGAATGTCAGATTATTCAAAAGAAGGAAAGACAGACTTTTTCAAGAAGTGTCTTTCTGGCACAGATAGAAATTTAGTTATATGTTGCTTAAACTGAAAATAGATATGTGTGAAATACATCTTACATAACTGTTTGGATTTTCTTTCTCCAAATCGAGTAGAAGCATATCTGTTTAAAACTTCGGCGGTAAAAAAAAATCCGCCAATAATAGACTTTGTTAGAAATTGCCATGATTGGAGAGGAAAACCGTTAATTTCTTTCAGTGTCATGTTTTACTCCGGCAAGATATTATTCATAAGTACGTGTTTTATGCCTCTTCTCAGATTCACAGCAGGACTGTTGTTGGTTGAAGGCCATCAATGGTCACCTGAAGAGTCCAGGTAAAAGTTAGTAACCTAAGGAAATATTATTATTAGTATGAACTGGTCATTTTCGTTGAACAACGCTTATTAATCAATTATGAAGGGGGCTGACTCCCATAGGGTTCTTTTTTACAGTGAGGAGGGGGGGGGGCACAAGAGGGAAAAGGGAAAATTAAATCGAAAAAGTAGACGTCGTATACCTGCTTGAGTGGAGGTGGGTTGTCCCACCCGAATTCTTCACCCACCCACCGCCACCCCCACCCCCTCTTCAGGAAAGATGCTCCCACTAGCTGCCAATGGATTGTCATATACATTGTTTACTGTATAGTATTAGTTTTATTTCTTTTCGTTGCTCAAATATGCCATGACCTTAAATGAAAAAAAATGAAAAACGTGGCGGCCACAGGGGCGTAACCACGGGGGGCACGAGGGGGCACGTGCCCCCCCATGACAAAGCTGTGCCACCCCAGGTGCCCCCCATGAAAAATTTTGAAATGTGCAGTTTTATCTTGCGGTCAATTTATTAAGTCAAAATATATATATATAGACAAAACTTGTGCCCCACCAGGAAAGGCCTGTGCCCCACCAGTGCCCCCCCCCCGGTCAAAAAATCCTGGCTACGCCACTGGGCGGCCATAAATGAAAAGATTGTGAATTGTGCTTCAACGTCTATTACATACCTTACAAGATACCCATCTCATGTACACAACGCCCTTTAAAACCAACGTCAAAACCATCACACCATATAAGGGCCAGAACAGACACTGCTGAAAACACAGTTTTTTAGACGCATTGGCTATGAAACTATGCATATCACAGTATATCTACAGCACTCATGCCAAATACATTATACTATGCTACCGTATACGTTATACGACGAACACAACACGATGCTGGCTATGGTTTAAAGACCAAAGCATTTGGCTCGTGTCTATTCACTACGAAGACTTTATCACAAATGATAAATTACTACGGTAAGTTCCCATAGGTACAAGGTGATACTTAAGAAAAAAGATCAGCGTAGAGAGCGTGTATAAGAAGGTAAGCGTTTAAGAGATGCCGTCTATCGTTATGCCATACAGATGAACACAATTCCGGTGTGCATTAAAGTCCGTACCAATTTTTGCAGAACAAAATTCCAGTTCACATTATATTTGGAAATACCGGAGAAGGGCCTCGAGCTGACATGTGGTAGTATTGAAACTCGAGAAAGAAAAGCAAAACAAACAACATCCCACAGAATACATTACACGTGACGGTCCCGAATCAAAACAGTGTTCACTTATGGAATATACACAGAAATTGACCTAGCTTTACTGTAATATTAGTAACTATATCTAACAACCAAAATGAGAAATAATTTAATATAACAGATAATACTTTACTATCGATTTTGTATGAAGTTCCTCAATCAAACTAAACATTTGCATCCTAAACTATTTAAACCGACAAGTGTCCTATGAGACTTAAACAATACTTTGCACCTATGGCGTTTATGTTCATTCATTTTGAAAAATACCAATGTAGCCGATTATTCTTTGCTTCATTATGACGCTGCTTTTGTCTTCTATTCATACCACTGAATGTAGTTTCTATTGATGGTAATATCTTAATTGAACTATATTAAAACTATATTAAAGGTTGGATTTAATTGAAATAATTAAGGTTTAATTAAGGTCTAATTTTGTAATGGTTTACAGCCATCCAGGGTGGAGAACGTTCGTTTTTTTTTATATTTTGACTACTTCCAAAAGTTTCTTCAAAACGTACGTAATAAAAAAAAATGTAATAGTGACCTGCAGTAATGACTGCCTGGGGACTGGTAGTAATAGTTCTTCAACTGCTAGGGTACACAGACAGACTTCAAATGACTTGAACAGATAACAACACCGCGACATAGCCTCGAAATACATAATAAATTGGTTACTACTCTATGCTGGCGTCACTGTATATGTTTTGTTGTACTATATAATCTCTGTGTTTTGATGTAATAATCTGTCACAGTATTCATTTATTTGTGGTCAAATGTCACTGTAATATACGCTTCTGTTGTACTCTATCACTGGATGTGTGTTGCTGATCACTAATGTCCCTGTAAATGGTTTGCTGTACTTGCGTTCCACGTGTTGTGGTTGTACTAATATGGCCTTGAATGTTAATTGTCTTACGTGTATGTTACTGTATGTATTTTGATGTACTAGTTTGCCAATTCATTTGTTTTGCTGTACCATTCTGTCGGTGTATGCTAGGTTACAAGATACTGATTACACTAGACTACGCTTTATTACTTTACAATAGACCACATTAAACCCCTGACACAAGACTACACATACCACGCTACAGTAGAATACGTACACTATAGCTCCAGACTATACTAGATATCATATATATAGTACTTCTACACAATACTAAAACACACCTCTACACTAGATTAAACCATACCTCTATACAACAATACAGCATAGTTGTGTGCACTACACATCATACCTTTACACTAGCCTTTATCATAACTATACACGAGACTACTACAGCATACATGCACACCATACCTCTACTTCTATCTAGCTGACTACACAAATGTCTTCACGCGCGATGAACCATCTTTCACCCGGTTGCACATTACTCCTACAGTAGGTTACACCGTGCACCACGTGTACGATTACACCATACCTTTACACCAGATTACATAATTCCATATCAGGCTTTACAACAGGTCACACCAACACCAAGTGTGTTTACACCGTACTGCATCTCTCTTCATCCGTTAGTTTACGTGGATGAGGCAGACTACCGTTGCCCCAGGTCATATCATTCATGTGATGATATTAAATTGACCGGTGCTACAACTTTTTTTTATACAATATTAGCCTGACTTACCGGGAAATGCAACTCGTTCAGGATCGTTGTAAGATATTACTAATTCCCCTGGTGCTGCTTGTACCTGCACTGGGTTCACGGGATCAGGATTAACTTCTACTTGATCAGCTGTTTCTAGTGGTTGATCCTTCACAAGGTCTGCTATTTCTACTTGGTTTTCCTCTATCAACGTTTTATCATTGTTAGTCAGTTCCATCTGCGGGTCTTCGTTATCTATTCGTTGACCCCTGAGGCTCAAGCCCTTCACAAATCCTCTTGAATTTATTTCAATCTCCTCGTTAATGGAATCTTTCTGAGATAAAATATACAGACATGAAATGCAGCCTAACACGGACACGATCGGTAGATGATTCCTCTTCAGAATCGCCAAAACAGAGCACTTCATTTTCAGTGACTGGTTACTACAACTGTTCAGAAGAAGTAAAAATCCAAACACCGAGGGCCTCTTCAAAGCTTTCCAAAAAAAAAAGGACAGTCAAAAGTTCACAGAGACCTAGGCCTACATCTAAACACTGAAAAATGAAAACGTCCACGTTACGATATCAAGGAACTTCATATGTGCTATGAGATAATTGTATGCTAACAAATCCCAGTATCCAAATAAACAGTGACGATGATCAGGTCAAGTTTAGAAAGGTATACCCTTCGCCAGCAAAGCAAAAAAGGAAAAAAGAAAGAAAAGAAAGAAATTTACTCCAAAGGTATAAGTTCAACAATAAGACAATGAACTTCTCTAAGTGAGAATTGGGTCTGTGTATATCACGCCGTCAGTGCTCTGATAGTAAAACCGTGTGTAGCTGGTACCCATCCAGCCTGTGGCAATGATGCACCATCAAAGTGGTTTCTTTCGATGGGCACGAACGTTTCCGTTAGCCTTTTCCCTTTGGCTTGCGCCTGACGTCTATTGCTATTCACAAGCTTCCTTTCCACGTTGTGGGTTTGAATTCATCAGTTAATCATGAATCTTTCCTTAATCGCTATCGGCATGTGGTGCCACGTTTTAATCTGACAGCAGACACGTCTAATCGGAAGTGAAGTTCAACTTGTGCGGTGATAAAGATTCTGTTTTGTCTGTACATATGGCAGCTAACCGTCCTGTAGCCCTAGCGTTAATTAAACTAACACCCAAAATCTCCATTTCTGTAGTCCGCAGGTAGTAAGCACGATTGGTCTCCAACTCAAAACTATTGGTAAAGAGCTACCGTAAACATGTCGAAGGGAAGCCACTCAAGAGTAGCATGGAAAACTATTGAAACTGATCGATACAGAAATATCAGTCAGAATTACCAGCTGTTCTGCAGTATCCGTAGTCGCTTTATACCGGGACCCTTGGGCCACACATGATCAGGATCGTGTGTTGCATTCGGAACCAACGGTCCGTGAGTTGATTCAAATGTAGTGTTGGACCTCAAGGGGCCCCATCAGCGCCAAGTTTATTATATGGACCAGTGGGACGTAATCTAATTAAAAATACATCAACATTTGCATGTAAACCTTAATTTCAGTCAAATGCAGCATTTGGGCCAGTGTCCATGCATTGACTGGAGTCAACCAACTGCAGAAAAAAAAAATGGATGTGCGATATTAAGTCATTTTTAAATGTGCCTTCCCGAAGAACGATTTTTTTTTTGGGGGGGGGGGGGGTTATGTATAATTTTAGTAAGTCTAGTTAGGGCCTACACTCACTCAGCCTTGGCAATTCCTCATTGGGAGAATTATTTATCTTTAATGTGCCTTGAATTAGAGTTTTCTCTTTTCGATTTGTACCATTCCCATAACATCCTATTCAACTCATTGTGAATGAGAGCCCATAGGGACATTGGCCTTAGAAATCGGATTCACCGCAATGAGGATATGCTCGAAATTGTTAGGATCACATTCATTAAGATTGTGCTTGCAATGGAGTCGCCATTAGTTAGCTGTACATACACAGAACGGTGGGGGGGGGGGGGGGTCAGAGAAATGTTTTATATTCCCTCTAAACCCTGAAACGACCTTATTGTTTTTTATTTTACACCGACGATCTGCTATACATGCATGGACAATTCTGGAAGGAATTACAAGAGTAAAGGTTTAGCAGTGGGTGAGTTAGATTAATATATCATTTATCTTCTTTGTATATATTTTTGTTTTCGACATTTTCACGTTGAATTCCTTCTGAAAGCGATTAAAATTAGTTAACGAGGGAAGACAGAGAGACGGGGGACGATGGATATTTGACAAAGTAAAAAAAAAGGGACAGAAGTGAGGAAGTGAAATGGAACAATTTAGATGTTTCACGCAATGTATTCGTTATGACACTGGTAACACTCGCCGGCCTATTCAAACGCCAATTTCAAGGCGGAGTTAACAAGCTAAGACCACGACAGGAATGTTAAACTTAACTGTACACAGGTAAACTTTCATTACAATCTGAAAATAATAGTCATAGCCTACGGTGAATGACTTCAGGTATGAAAAATATTTAAAAAAAAGTATAAAAAACAGAACAAAAAAAAAATTCGTTATATTGAATCGATTTCAGCAAAAGTGACAATCTTGTGGCTCCCTGATCCTGCTTACACCTTTACGCCCTTGTAATTAACGTAGGGCTTTTACCCATTTATTGTGTTAACCAAATTGAAACTGATATTGAATTTAAACTGTTATTACACGATATAACATTTCCGCTTCGCACACTTTTTTAAGTATGAATTCAAAACATCCTATAGAAAAATTCCACTTATTACATTTCAACTTTTCGTTTAGTAGAATTCGAAATGAAATTGTCACGTGATGTTTCAACTTCTACTTTTTTCCTCTGTTCTGTTCTTCAATTTTCTGTTAAGCTTGGCGTGAAATAGTTACATAGACCGGTGGCATTAAGGAATGGGTAATACCAAATGAATATTTTGTCAGCGGGATTGAAAATAAGCTTGACATAACAAACAAAACATTGCGGTTTGTTACTATGACGTCATAACTGCTTGTATCAAGTAAAAAAATGAAATCTATGAACTTTAATAATCGATACTGCAATTACATCAAATTGAATGTCAAACAATGCTTTTATCATAACTATCTTGTACACATTTTCTTCTTTATCGATCTGGAATGTTGTTTCTTATGATGTTTTCACTTGAAATTCTAATTTTGCATTGCAGCTGAAATCATTCTGTACCTATTAGTAACTGGCAAAAGTATTTCACCATTCAAACATATGTTATTTAATTCTTTATGGTTCAAAACGTTGTTTCAGTACATAGTCTGATGTGTTTCGAATTAACCAAAACAGAACAGTATGCTATGAATATAAACCAGGAGTCTAAACCAGGTCAGTTTAAAGCTGGAATATGAGTTGTACTGCCAACCGTCTGGTCATCTACCTTTCTTCTTTGTCAATGTTACAAGGAAGAGAAAGTAGGGGCAACCATCATCTCAAATTTTGTAGCCAGTAAAATTACAATACGAGAAGTACGGTAAGTGATGTTTCCATTGTGTAAACACGCAATGATACTTCAACGGTAGATAATTAAGGCGGTGACCACTGGTCACCGCACGACAGGGTTAAAAATAATTTAAAATGGATTTACGCTACTGTATTCGTTATACGTAGCTTGACATAAATAGGTTTTTCTTGTGATAACATATGTTAAGGTGAAAAAAAACAAACCAAACAAACGAATTGGTTTAAATTTAAGTTTTATCATGGACTCTCCATGGTTTTAGGCAGCCCCTCGTTCTGCAAAAAACTGCACAAACACGTGTCTGCGTGATTGTCAATTAAGGCTCCTCTACCTTTTCAACTTCTTTGATTACACATACACACACACACACCCACCCAACTTTGTTTTCCATTCATTCCGAGGACCTCATTGAGCTTTCTTATGTTTTATCTTCCTCAACCTTAACCTTACCAATAGACTGTCTATTGTTAATCTTGAGAGGACCGGAGAAATCTATTGAATTTTCTACCGAGGACCTAAATTCTATTGTTTCGGTCCTCGATCCCACCCGAAAACAAGGGCACACACACACGCACACACACACACACCCTCACACACACACAAAAAGAATCAAATGGGATTGCTCAATTTTGAAAGTTATATCTGTACTTTGGAAGGGGGCGTCCGTGTCGAGCCACCAAAACTTTATTAACTTCAGCAATATATCCGTCTAAATGTTCACGCTGTGCTTCAGTGTATGGGTCAAAGGTCAAATATGTATGATTCAAATCAGGAGGGTACAGTTGTAAAGAACACCTTAGTCGATCTAGTCTCACAGGTTGTTTCAGAAACTGCAACATTCGAGCTAATTCTTGCATGGGATTCCTTTCAAGGTCCTCGTAGAATATAACCATCAGTCGTTTGCAGTACTTTATCCAGTTAAGATTCGTCTCCCTCCAGAAACCGGATTGATTTGGGAAATAACCATTCTTCCATCGAGCTGAAAAACAGAAGAAAAAAAAAAAGAATGAAAGAGGATCGATTATCCATAAATCCATATGACATATGTTATGACCGGCAGTGTGTGGAAACTGGGAAGATGCAATAATTATGAACCCGGAATGTATACAATGAAAAAATGATGAATGTAGCAGCAGGAATTGAAATGATTGAAAACGGGATACACAGATGTTAGGACACTTTAGGGCTTTCACCCACATTGCACTTCCATATAGGTCCTGCACTTCCTCACAATGCCACTGCCTCAGTGTTTGCATCGGTCACCTGACCGACGATACCAAGCGCCCATTCTGAAATTGCTGCTACCCTGGATCCAAAGTTTCACCAACCTACGTTTTGTGTCTGCTACGATTCAGCATTTATCAAACCAGATCCATGATCGAAATCCACGATTCCAAATCCATGATCGAAATCCATGATCGAAATCCATGATCAAACTGAGAACGTCTTCATTGTCATGCTCGTATACGTAAGATATATGGTGTTCGAGTCACAACGAACTCGAGGCCTAAAGGAATTTCTGTTTCGGGTATCCGGGTACTCGAACCGGCTTTGGACGTCGGATATCCGAATAGTTTGGACCAGGTGCAGTCACTGCTTTGCGTACAGTACATCACAAGACGATGGAATATACAACACAATGCTATACTGCACATGCGGTAGACCACATCAGAGTATCATGAATTAGCGACAAGAATACTGCAAACAAGATAAGACTTTCACGCCACTCCTTCCAAATGCTGTGCATATAAGACATGACGAAACTATACACCAGGTAGAAATAACATAAATACACTACATCATTTACACATATGACTTAACCAAATGACAATACTATTACATAGGGCCTATAACATCACAAAACTATGATTTACGTCAGTGATTCGAGATGCTATCCGTGTAGCACATTATGATAGTATGATCTAGACTTCATGACAGTAGTATACGTTGTCACAGCACATCGCAAGGCTATGGCATACACCACATACCAATATCGTAAGTTGAGCACATCAGAAAACATAAGAAAAAAAAAACGATAAAACTATGACACACAGTGTATCAAAATACTATGACATACAGTAAATGGCACATTATAAAACTACGATCAACACCACCATCAACATCCCAGCATAACACTAGGCTATACATCGGCTCATCGAAATACTGCGACATACACCATATGAACAATAGTATAAATACATGGCAACACAACAAGAATGCGCCACGATACACAAACCACATCACGCACGCGAATATTGTTGAAAACATCGCATTACAAGACTGTGCTAAAGCAGTTACACATATAGTCCATTAGGTTATTCTACAAGGATACTATAAACACCCTTCCCATGACACATTATCAGGGGACTAAGCACCTTATAGCCTACAAATACTACGTAAAGAACTGAACGTTTCATGTGTTACTTTTTTACCATGCAATAGACAATGTTTAGTACAGTGTACTTTTCACAAGCACTGCTTTGAGGCTTACACCAGAGTTACCATGCACAGCTCACGATTGTCTTCTGTCTCCGAGGAGATTTACACCACGTAACAGTAATATACATACAAATGGCTTACATTGTGTTACATTGGACCAGGCAGCAAATAGCAGCTCCCTGATTGGACGATTGGATACTCAGATAATGTAAATGTCCAATGTTCCGTATTGCGAATGAAGAATGTTGTTGCAATTATGTTCTTACGTTCTTCTAGAATTGCTCTCGCCGTGTCTTCGTTTGTCCGATTCCCATCAAAGACAAGCTCTCGAAAGAATTCGGACACCAAAGAGAAATATGGATTACGAAGGAGAAGAATAGCGCCGTCAGTAAATTGCTCTATGTGTTCCTTTGAGTACATATGGGTTTTCACACAGATGCCTTTCCTCAGTTGAAAGTCTTCAGTTGCAGCTTTGAAAGCTTAAAGGAAAATAAAAAAATACAATAAAACTAAGTCATCATTACAATTTTAATGTGATTTTCTCCGCATTCTTTCTAATCTTCATGTCAAGGTGTCACGTCCTGTAGAAAATTACATATTCATAATACTACAAGAATAAAAAGAGAATATTTCAATTAAAAAAGACTAAAGAAGAGCTATCTAGTAGTTACTTAAATGAAAAAAAATTGAAAGTAAGATTAGTACTTTTCTTATTAAAATCATATTTCTGTTCGGTCTCCCAGTAAACGCTGCCAGTTGAATACTGCGAGGCCACTTGTAACAATAAACGAGTCCAAGTATTTCCAGATCGCGGGAAACTAGCCAAAGCTATTAATGGCATACTGCCCTCTTTCCCTAAGAGAATATCTTCTAACATCTGGGGACACACCGTTGGATCTGTCACGAGAGAGATAGAGAGAGAGAGAGATGAGTGGGGGTGGAGAAAGAAAGAGGAAAAACTTGTAAAAAAGCAAAACAACTCGAGATGACAAATTTGCAATACTGTAATATAACTACGAGCTTAATTATATCCAGCATGTAGGTGATGTAGAAATCAAAGTATGGATTCATAAATGATTAAATGAACCGCCAGTGTTAACGTAAAACAAAAAAAAATGTCAGCAAAAGTCCACAATGATATTTTCAACCCTAGTCTTATCCCCTGTAGGTAACCCTTCCCCTCGTACTCGACAAGGGGAGATCCCCATGTAGTAGCTTCCTCCATCATTTTGTTGCAGGTAAGCAAAAATCAGAATTTATACCTTATTTCCACATAGAACAGGTACGATTATCGATGACATTTGTGATGTAAATCAACTAAAATGATATAAAATAATTTTTAATATTAATATTACTGATTAATTAAGCTTAAGTAAGTTTACAGGATTCACTTAATACAGTAACCTGATCTGATTATGCAAATCAAAGAAAATCCATTGAAGAATCGGTTACCTGACATACAGTCTAAAGAACGTTAGTACCGTATATGCAGATAGCCTATTCAGAATTTTGTGGTAGTGTGTGGAGAAGGGGCATAGGTTGCAGTCTTAGGTGTCTAAAAGGAGGAATCCCCTCCCATTGGAGAAAGTTTTGCTCTCAAAAGAGAAACAAATGCAAAGTGATGGCATTTTCTCATCTGAACTGTTTCTAATACTGTCGTCAGTCAATTTCCCTTCCCAACTCTCCCTTTTTCCTCATTTAAAAAAAAGTCTTTGGGACCAAACTGATGAGAGGAGGGGGCCTGTTGCGCCCCCTCTGGATCTACCGCTCACAATAAAAACTTCCAATCAATGATAAAGGACACAAGAGTCACTTGAAACACCAATGATTCCTCCCTAACAAAACCACATAACAATTAAATTGATTATATTAATCGTTACTAGCTGAAATGAATAACAAATAACAATAAAACATACATTGATTCATAAACTTAAGATTTTTACCTCCCAGGGGTCCGTCTGGTACAACTCCGACAGAATTATCCACATCGGTCATTCGAAAGTCGTTGACAGTGTCTACGACTGAATGAAAACAAAGCAATGAAAACGGTTCATACGTTATTCCAGTATGATCTATGTCATGCCAGACAAATTTCTTTCGAATAATATTTCCATGTTTGTATGTACATTTCCATATTTTAGACTAAGAGCTTTTCAACAGACATAATTATATGTTAACATCAGAGATTATTGTAGGTAGGTAAATACCAGTTAATGGAAGCTCAGATTGTGTAATTTCTACACAAGAATGATACATCAATAATCTTCCTCTCATGTAATTCGTGTTTTGTTCCTGTTGACTAGTTGCTCTTCATGTTTTTACTGTTTTAAGTCTGATACATGAAGTATACACCAACTTTTTCTTCTCTTGTATTATTCAAGTTTTGTTTCTAGTTTTTTTTTTCTTTACATAATTATGCTGTAAGTTAATCTCTCTTTTTGTATGAACATTTTCAGAGTGATTACTCTTACCATGGTGGGAAGAGTAGACTTCCATGCTCTTACAAGCTTCCAAGCTCTCTGAGTAATCATTCTGCAGCCTCTTCCTGTCCTTATCTATAGGGTGGCAATCAACAACTCCTCGCACCAACACTGCGGATTCACTGCCACAACCCATACCTCCATCATACCATGTCCGCTTACATTACATCAGTATGGAAGAGTTGTATATCTTTCTTACCGACACCTTCCTTACACCAATATTTGGATACAATGTCACAGTCTACACCTTCATTACACCATGGTCACTACACATTACACCACCATAGAATAACTACATTTTTACAACGAACACCTTCCTCACACCAACAGTGCCGATGCATTGGCTCAGTTCCACACCTCCATCACACCCTGGTCACTGTGCATCATCTGCACTGTCTCCTTCCTTCACATCTGGTCTATTCAGTTTCCTTGGTTCATTTAACCGGTTCTGTGACAGCTATCATTAGTACATACCGTACTAGTTTGATGACAATGACAATGTAAGTATATCCGGGCTTATGTTACAGTTTCTGGAATACCTTGCAGAGGTTCTTCATGAATCTGTTCTTGCCTGATCTCAAACTGGTGGGAAACCTCTGCCTCGTTTAGGACATCAACGCCCCCCTCCTCTATGGATTTATCCACTTGGGAGTTTGAGACTAAATAGAGTAATATAACTGATAATGCCATTGACAAAATCTGGACAGGACGGCGCCATCTTCTCGAAACATCAAAGAGTACATCCATATTGAAATCTTTGTTAGACTTGGCCTCTGATGTCATCCCCGGTCTTTTAAATTTACTCGGTCCGCTTCCGCACCTGGTGGTCGTCTCCTGAGATTGTACCGGGCTCTCTCTGTCACCGGTATAGTTTCAGAGATGGAAATGGAGACAGGCCCACCTCACAATTCTAGGTACTTCTTCAAACACTGACGGCAAATCTGTAAAGAAAGACACAATATCCTTTGGCTAAGTAAAACAAAGAAAATATTAAACATAAAACGGATCATAAATATTTTCACATTTCTCCAACAACACCGTCAAAGAACGTCTTTTGTCATAAATGTTCGCCTCACCCCCCCCACCTTC
Source organism: Stichopus chloronotus (assembly GCA_021234535.1). Lineage (NCBI taxonomy): Eukaryota > Metazoa > Echinodermata > Holothuroidea > Aspidochirotida > Stichopodidae > Stichopus > Stichopus chloronotus. Next base: position 16,525,368 of record CM037847.1, read on the forward strand.
ATCTTCTGTCGGTCTCCATTCTTGGTTTTTAAAGATCTGAGTCAAATTTTAACTTAAGAAGTTAAAATATCCCTCTGATTATAATTTCATGTAATTGTAGGCCTGAGGATGGTTATGCTAATTAGTTTGTTTGCTTTTAGAAATATTCATTTCACTATTAATTTCATCCAGCCAATCCTCACATGATATCATACATGTTCATGACTTCTCGAGAGGAACATGCCATAATCATGATGGTATATCTGGATATGACGTCATGTCTTATCATGCAGAAACGGTCTTCTCGAGACATTATTTTAGCACATTATGTGTATTTCGTGAGGACTAGGTAATTTCATACATCCAGTTCCCAAAATGTGTTTCTCCCTGAGCAGCAACAAAGAAGATATATTTATAATCGTAATACATTGACGGAGATTTGAAAAGAAGATGCAGGTGAGGGTGGGAAGCGAGTAACAAGGAGTGTAACCAGTGCCGCCTCTGATGAATAATATATGCCACATAGAAAACATATGTCTTTGGGATACTCTTTTCGTATGGCATGATAACCGTACTTCCCCCCCCCCCCCCTCCCGTCGCTCAAAAAAATAAAATAAAAGTATTAAGAAGGTAAATTCAAGGATTCCTACTTTGTCATCGTCCAGATCATACCAAACCGGGATACCGTATTTACTTTCTGCTCTTATCAACAGGTTGTTTCTCGAAATGTAGTACCTTGTAGTATTGTATAATCATTTTGACTTTATACCGCGATATATCACGGTATTGTTGTGATAGGGAACCAGCTCTCAGAGTGGAGTTATTACGGTTACTTTGTATAGTTTTGTAATAGGACTGTAGGCTTCCATTCAGAAAGCATACCCAGCCTAGTCAGTGCCGAAAAGATAACAAAATCTATATAACAATACGAAACAACTGACCACGGTGGTAGTCTATAGGCATCGGCACCCAAGCATTGTTTAAAATCGATATTATTGTATTGGATTTTCTCCTATTGAGTTTCTTCAGTAACCTCTGTGTTTTATACCCATATTCACTGTCATTCTCTCCCCTGTTGCTCTCAGTGTGTGTCAATGTACGCTGCTTGAAACACTATAGTAGCCACGGTTTGAAGAACTTTATCGTGGAAAAGGACCACACAATAAATACTGCCAGTTCAACTATTCAGCAAATCTGAGAAAAGCTGGGACGGAAAACAACTGTGTTGGAAAAGAATGGTCCTCAATGACAGCAACGGTGGATAAATGGTTATGTACGTATCCTTGACCTGATCTTGTCAACCGCAGTGAGTAAAATATAAATTAAACTTAATCAGTTCCTATATTAATGACCCAAAATACTCCGGTAAAACAAATGTTATTCAAGTCGGCAATGCAATTCAATGAAATGATCGGAAGTTTCATGTACGTGACGGGTTATAAGGTCATCTTGTACACCACTCAGTTGTAAACACGTTAATTTTAATTGCTACGGCTGGTAAAACATAAAGATAGGAGATGAAACCAGAGAGAGTTGCTAGAGACTCTTCTCCCTGATGAAACTAAATACAACAAAATTTTTCTTGACTCTGGCATGTTGACAGGGCCATACAGTCCCTCTTATTTCTTCTGAAGCTAATTCACTACAATTAAATGTTTATAGTGCAAAAGTCTCATCCTGTAGGTGTACCAGGGAGGTGTCTTTAGACCTCCCTGGGTGTACGCTGAGACATTTTACACAGGTGGGAAGGGATATTTGTCCTGAAATTTTGCAAATTGCCCCATGTTTTCCCCTTTTTTAACAACGTCGGTAAGGGTGGTATGGGACTAAGGAAAACGATCTACGGTATATCGGCAATTATAGCAATAAGGGAAACGAAGCAATGTATCTCTCCTTCCGGAGTCAGCCAGCAGCTATATCGACCAGATGGCTACCTACTCATGAAAAGTATACTTCCCAGGCTTTTTTCAAAGATACGAAAGTGTAACTGGAGTGAAAACCGTTAACCTCTACACAATCCAATTTTACTGTTTTGGTCGTTTTTATGTGAAACCTTTTTCATGACAAATTCTTCAAGAGCTGTTTATTTTCCAAATTTGTCTGGATGCTGATTGTTTAAATAACATCACTTAACTTTTGAAATTGAAATGTTAACGTTGCTTTAAGCAGGGAGGTGTCATTAGAAGGAGATACGATTTCTTGAAGTCATGTGTACAGCCGCCAAGTTTACCCAGTAATCTATCTTTTGTATCGTACTCTAGATCTCTTATAGGACTTAAAAGATGATTAGAAAGTCAACACAATATGGTATCTGTCGTCTGCTACATGCAGTTACGGTTTGAGTTACGAGATTTTCTGCACTGCAATATCATTGCCAGTCCGTCAAGAGAAAAATATATTTTTTGCCTATAGGTGCCGCTCGGTGCCGGGTATGACAGTACAACGTCTAGGTTGTATGTCAGAACACGACAGGTAATCTATGTCTGTCTATTTCAGGAAACTTCAGGAAACTTCACGTCTATATTAGACTTTTAGCTCTTCAGCAGTCATTTGCATTCGATAACTTGTTAACAACAGGAACAAATGTCTTCATATATGTTGATTAAACAGTCGTTTCAAGTTTTCCGCCATCTTCTCTGAAAATGTTAGCGGCTAAACACCACTGGATTCAAAGCATTGTTCTGAGCGATCTAATTGCCAAAGGATTAGTTGACTTAAAGGACGTTGTTAGGTGAATGATATTGAACTGGAATCGCCCAATAAAGGAATAGCATATCTTTGAGCCAATTAAACAGCTTTTCTTCACTGAATTTGGTGGGTCTTAAAGTATTAGCAGTAATTAAAATAACCGTCAAATCTCCTCCCGATGATGACATGTCCCTCTTTAAGTTTTTCTTTGCATGTAATAACTATCATTTCACATTGCTTGGCAACCAAAGATTATAAATGTTATAAAGATAGCCTCACGCTATCCTGCACGCTATTGATGATAAAGATGTAAAGATACAGTGTCCTCAGGCTACTGCTCATATATCACTCGGCATGAACTGAACTACTGCACGAGGAACTGAACTTCGATACCCTTATGTATTAGCTATACGGTAGTACTTAGTTCCAAACCTACATCTCGAGGTTTTTCTCATTTAGGGATATCGGCAACGGGTAAATATGGAACAATATGGAAAAATGGAACATTAATTCCACGGGACACACAATACACTGAGGTGGAAAACAGAAAGAATGGAAATTCTAGAGGCGACTAAAAATGATGCAATGTGGAGACTTCGTAACACGTTGATAGGTCGACAGGTGAAGACGATGAAATATATCGAAAAGTCGGAAGATATAACAAACATACAGACAGACAGACAGACAGACAACAAACAGACAAAAATATATGCAAAAAAGGATACCAAACCAAGAAGACTTGAAGTGTAATAGAGATGTTAGAAACGCCACTGCAGGGAAGTGAAAATGTGTACTGTAAACGGTGAAACATAGATGTAGAGCAAAGGACAAATGGAAGCCTGAAATACACATGGTAAACAAAACAAAGAAAAGAGACACATTGGGCCAATCAATATGAAACACTTTGACTTCTTGTTGCGATCCGTGTGGTACTTTAAACATGACAACGATGATTTCCATGAAAGTGAATTCACTCCCTGATTGTTGCACATGACTTTCTTTTTCAGGCTCACGTTGAAGTATCTAGTTTGTGGTATTATGTGTTAGATGCAAACTTGGAATAAGTCATCGAGGCTTTGCTGTTACAACAAAGACTGAGAGTAATGAATCCCACCTGCTCTCGAAGGTAAGCAATATTTAATTAAACATTTGTTTAATTACACTAAAAAAAAAAGAACGAAGTGCGAAAGTGTTGCAGTGGGAGTCTTGTGAGTAAGTTGTTTAATTTACATTACTGAAATAAAAATAAAATAAGTAACGGCCAACTGGCCAACTGCGAAGAAAATTTGGGCAGTCTCAATCATGCGGCCATCTAAAGGAGATAGGGACGTTAAAATTTACGAACAAGAATGACACTGAGCGAAGCACCATAGCCCACTAGTTGGCGCGTACAGTAGCATACATCACTCGGATTTCTGAATATTTTACTTTCTGGAGACTCTCCGTGGTCTTGGGAATTTCAGCTAAATATAAATTATTTTCTCAGTCTTGGAAGTAGGCTGAAGGTATCACAGGGTGGAAGTGTGTGTGTGTGCTGGGGGCGGGGGGGGGGGTGGAGGGGATGACACTGTCTAAGAGGACCACCATGGCGCATTTTGGTTGACTCAAGTGCGCAAAGATTTCGGTCTTGATAAAGTTTCTCTAAGATATATAGTAAATGGCACTTTCCATTCTCTCTGGCGTTACTTTTTTGAAATTTCAGTAATATTCCTCTACAAAAGGATACGATATTATTTCTTCAATTTCTGCTTTTTTTATCCAAGTTTTTTTTTATTTTAAGCCACCTTTTTGAGTTTGCCCATGGTTCCAGTGGATGACCTTGACAACAAGTATACTTGTGACCTCTTGGGCATTAACAGCAAGGGATGTTCGTGTATGTCATGTAATCTGCTTTTATTTTTTTGCATTCTTGCGCCAAAACCTGGTAGGCTTGTATCGCCCTCTGCCAATCTTGTGGGCTTGGGCTGCTTTATTCTTAGACACTGATATTACTGTAAAATATCCAACACGTCTACTGTAACTTACTGTACCACCAAAGAACCTTTCCTCACGGTTAAACACACCCAATGCTCTGAAACTCAAACTACAAAGATCACTATACTGGAGCAGCCGCTCGTTTTGTGGAAGCCGACCCATGTTTATCCAATGCGATCGACACCTAAGACGCAGTTGGAGGGGGCATCAGCCCCCATGTACGGGGTGGGGCAGGCTAAGAAAAATAAAAGAAAATGGACGGGGGCTGGATGCTCTAGGGACTAAGCCATTATCGTTTGGCGTGAATAGTTTTGGTTTACCCTCCCACCTACATGGTGGGTAGCAACACTTCCCAGGCGGTCTAAGCCTTCAGCACAGTTCATTCAACTTTATTTCAATCTCTTTCAAAAGAAAAAGAAATAAGTGCAATATATGCAGGAAAAAGATGGCAATGACATCAAATTTCATGGTCGAGATTGAGGAGTATAATTTTAGAGACAAAGTCGTTTCTGTTTTGACCTTGAAGCTTCTTCAGCGGAAACTGTTGCAGATTTATACAAGTAAGTAAAAGTGCAGAAACACGACCTACTTTAACCAAAGCTATCAAAAGTAGAACCATGAAGAGGTCAAGAATGTTACTTTCAGATATCTGTTTTCCTCGGCTGACATTTTTCTGTTGGACAAGTTTGCCATTGCTCCGACACCTGTGAGATTACTAATCCATGTAACACACTTTAATGAAGGATACAGTGACGTAAACAAAAAGAGTAGAGAAATAAACATAATCTGTATTTATATTCTCAGAATGCACTTAAAAAGATCGATCTGCGGTGTTGTTTCACGGTTGTTACCTTGTGAATTACAGTGTACTTGGGCTTTTCACACAACAATTCGTTCAAACTGTTTTGCCTTAACGTAACCGGAAGTTCATGTCTCCAGCTCTGGATAGGATTGTGGGGATATTTTGATGGTCTTTGGACCAAAACGTGAGGGTGGGGGACATTTGGTAGAATGTCCCTTTCCGCAGCTCAAAAGTGGGAGATGTGTCCCCCCCCCCCCCATGTCCCTCGGTGCAGGATCAGCGCCGTTGCCCTAGCCTACACCGTGAAACTTACCTCATACTTTAATTTGAAGCTACCGTCATACCGTATGTGAACACGAGATACAATGAAACAAGTCGTAGTCAGACACGAATACGCCAACTACTGTGCAACATGAATTAATTTTGTAACCGCATGTATACTATCCAAAACTGCTGTTTATCACAAACCATTCTGAGACACGGAATACCCTCTCTAGAAACACTGAACACCTCAAGATCTCAGGATGCTGTGAGAAACATTCCATCTGATTGTGAAACGTTTCCCCTGCTAAGCATATACTCGATGCTGTAAGCATTTAGAGGTTGTGTGACATGCCCCTAGAAAGAAAAAGCTCCCTTCCCCGATTCAGAAGCTGTAATGTAAGACCCCGACTGAAAATCCGTTGGAATTTTGTGTATATCTTTTACCATTTTTGAGATACTATATGACTTCTCTTCGTTTGAGAAAAATGCAAAACAGATGACGTGAATTGTTGCACAGTATCAGTATTTCTTTTACTAAGCCTATACATTTTGTCTCTTAATCACTGAGTTTCACATTGGCGCTGTAAGTGATGTCGATATTTTTGAAGAAGAAAATACATGCTTCCAAAATAATCCGGGCATAAACAATTCCCAAATGTCCTTGAAATAAAGGTTTCATAAATAAACGATTAACATAAGATATATCATAGGAGTCCATCTCTTGACGTCACAAATTTGCATATTTAGTCAATGTTTATTCATGATACAGCTATGAAACGCTAATTTGCCTTTTAAATTGGTTAATCTTTTTACGGATTTTGATGTAATTTGTGGCTATCTTTAATGTTGTCAATGCTGAATGTACGCAATACACCAAAATGTCATTTTCATGTCACACGACCTTTAATGTCGTGAAACACGCACTATACCGGGAAGCAATTATATTCCATAAACAATCAGTACTTAGAGACTCAGATATGTCAAAAGTTTCAATACATTCAGACCCTCAATTGGTTAATACTATACTACTTTAATTTAAATCAATTAATCGCCACAAGCACATTTCGTTACATTGCAGTACGCAAACCTTGCCCGGCCATTTTGGTTAATGGCCTTTAGAAACGTCATGAACCCGCCACTAGACTGGTAAACCAATTACTTTGGCTGCGATGAACATATTGACCAGTGGTTTCCTTCAAGACTGCTTTATGATTGCTCCGTATGGTTGACAAGCACTAGTAGGCCTTCAAAGACTTCACGATTATTGTTCACTAAGTGACGGGGGGGGGGGGGGGGGAAGGGGGGAGGTCGTTGTCCCTCACCATCTCCCTCTTTTGATGGACTTGCGTTTATTGTTTCTTTTCTGTTGTATAGAGACAAACTAAAATTGAATGAGGCCGGTATGGGTGATACCAAAGCCTTGTTTCATCTGTTTGCTCAGCTAAAATGAGCAGTTACTCAAAACGAGCAAGGTGCAGTTAAACCCCATCTCAAAAGTGGATAAATATGGTACGTAATGTTAGTGGTGTACTTATGTCATTTACTATTAAGTATTATAAACTCACAATAGTTGACAATATAGGTTGTTCCGACTGTAAATCAGTTCCTTTAATGACACAAAGGACTACTTCCTTGAAGTATACCCTAACGTTTACTACTGTAACAGTGAAGACAAAAAAGCAAACAAACATTTATCTAGGCTAAAAGATTTGAACAAATTCACACACATACACACGCAAAGAATGCACCAAAAGCAAAAGAATACAAACTTGAATCAAATATTATCTACTTACAAGAAGTGATGAATGTTTTCCGTTGTGCCAGATAGTTCTTGCCTGCATTACCGCCAATGTTGACCTAACCATTAGACACTGTAGAGCAATGTATACCAGTGAGCACTTCCTAACACGTATGTGAATTTCTCCATCACCTGTGAAATAGTTGGGGTTTCGCTCTTTCCGCTATACCTGATGATGTATTATATTCAGTGGATATCATGTACCATCGCATAGGGGATAATGCATACGTAGGATAGTCACTGCCCACCAAGCAGAATATAGACCACAGAGTTCTTAATAATTCCAGAGAAAAATTGGTATATGATCACTTCCTGTATGGCGAGCTATAAAGGTCACTCTCCCTTGGGTGATTTATCAGAGAACTGCTCGGCAAAATATTCGAAAGGCTATTTCACATGGCTTTACAGTACATATAGCTTCTTCCATTACATTTTAATGTCCAAAGTTTAAGTGAGAAATTGTTGTACATTACAGAAAATTAGAAACGTTGCATGCAGGAAAATTTCCTTAAAAACAGAGAAAGGAAGTCACGTAGTGAGAAAGCCTTTCAGATCATATTAATAAATTTGCAGTTGCGCGTGTGACTCCATTCCGAGGCAATTTGTTCAGTTAGGAATTAGGTCACAAACAGTGCCTGCACATAAACTATGAGTTTGCGAAAGAACTTGCAACATAGACAGCAAGTCAAACATTTGCGACTGTCAACTGATTTTAGCAAAAATTCATTAACTAGTTTAGTTTTTACTTTAAATATTTGAGGATCAGAAAGTATGAATACATATAAAGTGATCCTATTCCATGTTGATCCTTGGATGTACACTCTTTTCGATCTTACCCGGGGAACGATGCATACCTGCTCCCAGGCTGCTTTTTAACCATTTAACGTCTCCATCCGACGGACGGGAGTGTACCACACTTTCCCAAAGGCTGGCAAGGGGCCTAGCTCAGTTCAGCATTAGCTGTGCCAAGCAAACCGAAGCGGTCAAGACCTGAATCGGACAAGAGGACCCAAACAACCCCCCTTTGTTCCAAATTTTCAATTGATTCCACTGGAATTTAATCTGAGGACCTAGTGATTGCAAGATGGACACTCTTACCACCGAGCTAACCCTCCGCACATCTCAATCTGATTAGGATGAATAACAATTGATGCTAGTTATTAAGTCTTCTTTGATGAATAGACAAAGGCTTCAGTGGGATATAAAGGATCATAATCGATGACGATGGATATAAATGGATATGATAGGATTATAAAAAGATAGGGGCGTATACGAGAGGAATATATCAAAGACTGAAGGATATAGGAGCAATATCAAAGGAAGGGAAATAGAAAGAATACCGGATAATGAGGAACATAGGAGCAACGTAGAAGTGATGATATGAGTACATCTTATGATAGGTGATGTAGGTCTTGTGATAGGCATAAGATTATCTTCATTCCAATGACAATTGAGAATTTTGCATGCCAGAGGGTGTAATTTGGAAGCAAATGTGTTGTTCTCCTTTAAATTTAGATGTCGCCTAGCGATGTGATACACAGTAATTAAGTACTTAGGAGACAACAAGCACAGGCCTAGCAAAAGAAATACGGACGCCCTCATGTGACACGCCGGTTCACTGATTTGCATTTTCATCAAATATGTGAAAGCCATATCTCAAAGACGGCAGACTTCAAAGTAGAAACACAGTTCCAAAGTATTGTGATTCATGACTGTTGAGTGAGTGACGTCTTTCAGCTCTGCATGGATGTGACTTGGTCTTTAACCCCACAAAATACGACACAGCCGTCATCTGATTTTACTTGTCATTCGGCTCTCGAGACATGTACGCATACAGACATTAATAACTCGGAATCTAGTATCGCCCAGATAGACATTGTACAGGAAGTGTCGCTCATGTACATACAGTTGTGATATTTGACTGAAGGATTATCAATTAATTTCTTTCCATTATTGACAGTCTACAACAGAGTAATCTCGTGACCTCTTTTTCCTTTATCACCAGACCCGGTTTCCTGCGTTGTCTACTGGTTCTTCTGGTGGGCATCATAGTCGTTGCAGAAATATTCAGCTGTCTCGTCTACGTTCACAACATACCGGCTCGAGGGATACTGCGCAGGAAAATGAAATACTCCGTAGGGGTACTGAAAAAGATGGCGATCGGGGATGCAAAGCGCGTGAAACCATATTCAGGTGATCAAAAAGAGGGCGGTAGATTATTTTTCATGTGCTCATTTTTTTAAGGAAAGTGGCACGTTGTCCAAAGAAGAGGTACCAATACTAAGAACAAATGCATTTTATGAAGAAAAAAAATTGCCTAGTGCTCTTATAGAAGTAATGTAAATTGGACGTAAGGTGGTGCGGTAAAATTGAAGCAACGAGGTCACCCTATAGTGTGTGGCTAACAGCGTCATCCAATACGGAGTTAATATGATGTAAGAAATTGTTAATTTGATGTTAGAGTACGGTCTGTTTGTGTAATTGAATACAGCACATGATCTCTGTATTTTTTTTTTATCTTAGGTTTGTTTGTGTCTGGGCTGTACATACTGTTTTACGCTACCGCCGTAGAGTAAAAGCATATTCGAACACCCATAGTTTCGACTAAGTGTTGTCGATACGCGCGCAGAGATTGTTAAGATTGTTGTGCAATGGACGCCTGGGCCGTCAAATTAAAAAAAAAGAGACCTACGGGGCAGTGACGAAGAGCCTCCTCGCCGGAAGTACTCCGGCAGCCATCTTGCATGTGACACTGAAAAACATAACTTTCGTTAGCTTCACTTCGCCAATAGGTCATCAGTGCAGCGAGTAACATCCAGTTTATTGTATATTTCTGACGTAATTCTGCTCGTAAACACCTTTGGTCGTCAACTAACAATTTTGAAAGCATGACATATACCGTACAGCGGCTTTTCCCCCCGTAGGTATACATTTGGTACGCAATACAGTGTTACTGCGAACGTTGCGCATCATACACCGGAAGTCTGCTTACCTGCAGAGATATCGAGGAGTCGTTGCCGATAAATACGAGACTCACTGACGTTAAGTTTCTTAATTGAAACTGAAATGAAAGAAACGTTACATGTCTCCTTTACAATCATTAAAACCATAACAATGACTTCTTTTTTGCGTATTTGTTTTGAAGAAGTGTGATGCTTTACCTTAACGTGTGAAGAATCAAGTTTTATCCCCCATAGACCTCGGCAAATTTCAGACTCGGAAATTTCCTTCGTAATAAATCTGTGAACTTGACTGTGGTATGAACAATGTGTGAACAAAAGCTGTCATTCAACGACCAAGCAATTAGCGACTGAACATGATTCGTCTAAATGTCAATAAGACAGTGCGCATGAGCACGACAATTATTAGTCCCTTCATGCAAATATCCGTTTTCATTTTCTAGAGTGCATCACTAAGAGGTTGGGACGGCCGCAATCATTTTCTTTGGTGGGACTCTCAGGATATCCAAAATCCGGACTGACCTGGTCGCAGTTACTCATTGAATATTCAACGGGATTTTTTGGATCAACCATATTCAAGCAAGGGGTGAAGAAACTGAAGAAATCTAAAAGATGTAAGTACACTATGTCCATCTATGTAACCACTTTTATTTTGAAATTCACAATATTTGGGGGAAAAATCATCTCAATTTCACCGATTCTCTTTTAGGTAAATCCTGAAATGGAGAAGCAATGTCCAGCTGTGTACATCTCCGAACAGGATATGACCTAGACAGTGTAATAAAATTTGGATAACTTAAAGGTTTAAGATGCGGGAGTGTGGAAGTTCTGTCACTGCAGAGCCGGATTAGTTTAGCAAGTTTAAATTTAGTTCATCCTCTAATTGATTTAAAATATTTCTATCTCACATCATTGACTTTGATGCCCCTTTAAAAATGCGGTCACCGAGAAACGGCCTATGGTGCAAGGTTGTATATTTGAGTGTGGGTGCCGAAGAAAAGGGAGGGCGTGCTTGCTAAAACATGTTTGACATTAAATTCTCTTCAGTCTCTTTTGTTGTAAGGAAGTATTTGAGGTAATTTAACTGCTAACCCTACGTAGAAATTTGCAGTAATATGTTCGAAACGTTGCGAAGTTGAGCTAAAAGAATTTTGACGTCACTCTTTACAATGTTAATGTGTAAACAAAGAAAAGGTTTGTTCACGATAGATGAGAGAGACGAAGGCATGAAAACGGAAAAGATATTCGAAGGTGATGAATAGATCACCATGGAAACAATTTTAAGTACAGTTAAGCAGCCGATAGCGTCTCCTTTAAGCTGATGCACAATTGGACATACCGGTGTCAACGGTTCTATTCAAATTTGCATTACCTATGCTATCATTGTAAAAATGACTGCCCCCTAAAAACAAAACAAAAATATTGCTCTTTGCTTACGCTATAAGTAACATTGGCAGGAGCTGTACAAAGATGCGCGATCGTCAACATGCCTTTGCATAAAAAGCACCCCCAGTATTGGCATTGCGAGCGTCGTGGCCCTCGCACGTTTGGACTCCCAGTGGATTTTTGTCGTACTAGCGAATAGAAGAGAGCGAATGGATCGTTTTGTTTTACTTCCCAAATTGCAATACAGCAATAGACCCTCCCCCCTCATCGAAATCCTATACTTTAGCTGGACGTTTTATTCCACAATAAGAAAATGGCCGACACTGGACGGTCACGTGCTGCGGGAATGTAATCTGACGGTGAGTATAATAGGTTGGTGCACCGTAAATTTTAACTACTTATAGGTAAAGGTACAAAATATTATAATTTTACCTCGGCCATACGTAAAAAGGAGTTATTACGAGACACCACCAAATTTTCTGCATGTTTTGGCTCAAATCACTGGCTTGTTCCTCTGGTACAACTCATGAAATGTCTCAGTTAGCAGCACAGTATTGTGCAGTGTATATTGCGCGATATGCGAGTACAGTAGTTTGTTCGAACTATTTGCGGGTGCAATGATTAAACCCGACCGTATGAAGCTATTACACCTACCAGACCAAATCGTTTCCGCAGCACGGGACCCCCCCCCCCCATACTGCTTGCAGTTTGACGCCATTTTTTTCCATTGGCGTGCTATTTCCATCTATAAGGATTCCGATTTCTATGAGCCCCCCTTACATTGACGTCACATAACAACAAACAAGCGCCCTCCTTGAGGCAAAGAAACAAATAGTATACATATTGCGACGCTGGGGGCATGTACATCGAATGACAGAGACGTCTATGGTTGGCCAGTTCCGGTCATAACGTCTAAGTCTTTACGTGGAAAGAGTTTAGACGTTATGACCGGAACGGCCAACCTGGCTAAACGGATCATAACTTCTAAATCTTTACGCGTAAAGAATGACAATGACGTATAAAGAAATGACCAATCATAATTCTTAAAAGGCATTTCTTTACTGCGTAAAGACAGATTATAAGTCTTTACGCGTAAAAAAATCTTGACATTTCTTTACTCGTAAAGAATTGCAACCTTTCTTTACGCTTAAAGTAATACCCTTCACCTGGCCGAGACGGTCATAACGTGTAAAACTTTACGCGTAAAGTAGACTTCCACATTATAGAGAAGTTAATATTAAACATAAGAGAAGGGATCATGATTGAGAGAACCATAACATCGTTACTTACAGAGTTTTCCATTATCTTGATACATCTAATTAAGTACACAGAGAAGGACATTCGTTGGGATAAAAAGGTATCTTAATAAAAAAAAAACCAGTAAGAGCTCTCTGAATAGAAAACTGAATGTAACCTGTGGAAGTACTTATTACTATTACACGTACCATATATACACCACAAACACCACATAATATGATTATACCGAGTGGTGACTGCGTGTACGTGTAAACAGTATGATGGCTTCTTCAATTACATCATCCACAAGTACAATTCCAATCTTCCGGTAAAGGATCTCAAATTCTTACCTTTGTAAATATTCTCATCACTCACCTATCAATCTTTCATGTATGCTAAGCAAATTTATCACAGTAATGGCAGGGCAATAGCAAGTATACTGATATGGTTCTCTCGATCATGATTCCTCATGTTAAATTCAATGCTGCTGCTATTTAATGTGGAAGTCCTCTTTACACGTAAACTTTTACACGTTATGACCGTCTCGGCCAGGTGAAGTGCATTTCTTTACGCGTAAAGAAAGGTTGCAATTCTTTACGCGTAAAGAAATTTCAACATTACTTTACGCATAAAGAGTTGCCATTAAAGAATTGTGATTGGTCATTTCCCTAAGACTGTCATTGTCAATCTTTACGCGTAAAGACTTTAGACGTTATGACCGGTTTAGCCAGGTTGGCCGTTCCGGTCATGACGTCTAAACTCTTTACGCGTAAAGACTTAGACGTTATGACCGGAATGGCCAACCATAGACGTCGCACATGGAGACGTACACGTGTCAAATGAAGTAGCTTATCTTCAAGGAGGGAGTTTCACATAGCACCGTGACGTCACATGCAACCGGTATACGCCATAAGCACATGCTTGCCGAACGTGTGTTTGTCCAGATTTTTGGTAGTCTAGCAAACCACTTGAGACACTTTGATTTGAAAACTGTGAGTGTTTGGCAAAGTCTTCAATAAGATATAAAAAGAAAAAAGATAGAAAAAGGAAAAAGAGAAATTAGTAAGCAAATAAATTAATAAAGAAAGGAAAAAAATTCGGGACGCTTTGTTTTCTTTGCTCGCAATCTGACAGCACTTTTTTTTTTGCAAAGAGTATTTGAACTGTAGATTTGCTTTCCATTTTACCATTTGATATCTATCACCAAATAATACGGGCTCACACTGGTAACCATACTGACCCGTGTGGGCATCTTGCATGTTGTGTAGAGTTACGCATGGCCCATTACATTACTTTGGCCGTTACGGCTTTCGCTTGGGTCCGTACTATTCACCTCATAGATTTCCAGTAAATTTGTATACAGTGCCCTTCATGCTCGTGAGGCTTTGTCTGACCCAAAACACTAAGGCAATTTGACATCATCAGCATGTTGCATCAGATAAATTAAATAAGTGAAACTTTCTGGAATCATTAAAAGTGAGTCAGCTGCTTTCTCGAATCCCAGTTATAATAGTTACTCTGACCTGATGATGACATACAATCAATAACTCCATGTCTATTCATTCTTTGTGTCGGTGCATCGTTACTGTTAAAGGAAAATAGGGCGTTTCGAATATACCAACATGGCATATAAGGAAAATAGCTTTAACCATCGTTAAACCCTTCAGTCTCACCGATAAACATCTGCAAAAGCTCCATCTCCTCAAAACCGTATGCATGTGATGAGTAACGGAAGATGCATCATTTGAATTTTGAAAAGTTTGGGTGAGCACATTATTGTTGAGCATCAAATAACTGAATTTCTATGCGTGAGAAACTTATTTCCTAAAAAGATGGCCATTGTCCTTTCTTATTTTGAATAATCTATCATTCCATGGTTTAAAAGATATGGTTGTTTTTGGTCAAACAAACGCCTTATTTTCCATTATTAAGTGACATTGGCAATACATTATCATCCACCTGTATTCAATGGTGTTGTTTGATATTGTAGCATTCCCTGACTCCGTTGACTTCACGGAAGGAAGAACTATATGTGCCAAGTCCAACAGGTACGAACCAGAACACATAAGGAAATTTGAGGCCACTATTCTGTTAATGCGCAGTCCAATGGAGGCTATACTGTCAGAGGCTATCCGAAATAACCAGGTCAACAAGAGCCTGACAAATGAAGAATTTAGAGATTATTTTCAAGGGATTAGTAAGTATCAGCATTTTGTTTAAACTGTGTGAGGCTGCCAATCCCAGATTGCCTGTACAGACATTTTGATGACCCATTACTGATAATTAAGGTTAGCGCAGTGGAGGATCGGAAAATAATGCTTTATACACATGTGAGCAAACCTTAAAATATCATGGAGATGTTTACAACAATCTGTGTGACATATATATACAGACCCCGAATAAGGGTGAATTTAATTAAAGATCGAGTTCGAGGGATCACTTTAGTTAAGGAGTGACTTAATGTACAGATGAAATTCACCTAAATTGCAGAGTGAAATCAATTAAAGACAAAAACTCATCACCCCACACAGTTTCAATTCTCCCAACCACCTACCTCTAGTCCATCCCTCAGCCTGTCTTACATTCCTCCACATGTGTAATCAAAACAATGGATCCCTGTGTACGCTGTGTAATACCAGCTGCTCTGCATCTTTCGAATTTGCTGTCAATCTAAGAGTACTGTGACTTAGAACCAGTTGAGAGTTTTGCTTTTCCGAGAGGTAAAAGTATAGCTTAGGGTGATGCAATACAGCCTTTAAGTTCAGGTATATCAGTCAGATTACAGACTGAATTGAATCAGGGATTAAATTTACAAAGGAATGCTAAAAAAGTGAATTAAGGTGTGACTTCAGTTACAATCGTGAATTCAATGAAGTTATTTCGCCAATTACGATTTGTCTTCAATCAAATTGATTTGTCTTGAAATAGGTCATCGACGGTACAGGTTTGACCTCATATAAAAGTTGTGAACTCAGTTTAACATGTCCTTTCAAATCGTGTTTTGATTCTTCTTATAACGTCACTCCAGCTAACGTGTGACTTCAATCTAACATGGATTTTAAGTTACGGGTGTAATTTCAATAAATGATTGCTTCACATCAACGTATTAATTTGTCTTTATAAAATTAAATTACTTCTTGAAATACTAGGTTACTACTTTGAAAGAACTAACAGCATTGTTTAAAGAGAATTATGTTGATGAATATGTTTATGTACATGTTTAAGCTTTATGAAGGGGTAATCTCCCCATGAGGCAGCTTTTATGAAATACAATTTGATCTTTTAGTTCCTGCATGCAGTAGGCCTATAATGTTTTGTATGGTCCATTATGACTCACGTCTTTGTTATACATTTCGGGATGTTTCCTTCCTTTGGTTGTTTACGCAGAGTGGAGAAGCTACGTATTAAGGGAAGGGCTTAGATGGAGAAACTTAAACCTACAGTGGCTGCTGCTGAGTAAAAGCATCTTGGTCGTACACTTCGATTCGTTCGTCAATGATACCATCAATCACTTACGTACAATGGTGAGATTTTTGAACGTACCGGTAAACGAGGAGCGAATATCGTGTGCGATATCGCGAAGCGGTATCCCAAATGAAGATGACGAATTGTTTAGCTCCATCTTGGATCAAGCACCATACAATCAAGAATTATATAGTCTCCTAATGGAATATATTACCGACGTTAACGTCACGCTCTTATTGAGAGGACACGAAACATTTCAACCACTCCCGGTGGAAGAGTACCAGTTCCACGAAATCGAGAATGTTACGTCGCAATAGTCACAGGCTACCAACATTTGCCTTAACTGCTAGAAAATTTGCATCACTCTGGGTGACAAAGTGCAAGCCTGTTTTTATAACGTTATACATATTAATGTCTTTGTCCTACACTGTTAAAAATGGAAATTGTAAAATGTAAATTTACAGAAAATAAAATAAAGAAATACAAAAGGAATACAGAAATGTTCTGGTAAGTAGACAATTTCCAAGAACATTTTCCAGGCAATCTCTGTAATTCTTATTTATTTCTTTGTTTTATTTTCTTTAAATTTACAGGCATGTTTTACAGTGTATATCATTAAATTTGTTACACATAGCCAAACGGTTTCCGTACACTCTAAAGACAAAAGTGTTACATTCACTCAAAAAAAAAAAAAAAAAGACAGTAGAGAATCGACACTCAAAGTAGGAGTTAATTTCACCTCTAAAGAAGGGTGAAATTTCGCTCCAAAAGGAACGGTACTTCATTCACATGAAGTGAAATATTGTCCTTTTTGGAGTGACATTTTACTCCACCCGGGGTGAAATTCACACTCACTACCAGTGGTCTCTTCTGTACACTCTTTTTGAGGTGAATTTCACTCTTTTGTCTTTAGAGTGTAGTTGCAGCAGATGCTTCTTAGTACATGGTACCGTAAAATCGACCAGTACTTTTACCTTCTCTACAGACACAATAAAACAGCGTTAGTGACTGTGAGGTTTTCATTCTCTTTATTCTAGCCTAATGTATCTCATTTTTTTTTTCGATTGTTACATATTTTCCTACGACTACGAAGTAGTCAAGCATCTGAAGGTATACTATTGAAAAGGGATTGAAGCTTTTAACATAAAATTAATCTGAATTGGTGGACTTATAGCGTCATTCAACAATAAAAATCCAAACATATAAACAGAACCACTGCCCTCCTTTCCTCAGTAGATATAGCAATGTAACGAATTGAAATACATAGAAAAAAGAGGTAATACTACATACAGAAAAAAAAAAAAAACTAATGTGGCTAAGAGATTCTGAGATCACGTCAAACTCGGCATTGATTGCACTTTGTAATAAATTTTAATATTAATGCCCATGTGACGTAAACGGAGAAGCAGTGCTCACAATATACGATAAATAAATACATATAGTTTCGGTCAAATCAAACTTTAAACGTTGTGGTGTCAACTGAATGGAAATGACGTAACGGACGGTTGACATTTAAAATAAAAACAAAAGAAAGTATAAAAACCTAGGTAAATGATTTATGATAACACAAACTACTTATGAAATTGTAAGGCTTCACGGAAATATGTTTATTAAATAATCTATGACCAATATCCTATATCAAGATAATAATGATGATTGTCAACCAATGAAACTAGATTGATCATCATAAACAAAACCCAAATAAACTTTCATATTCAATTGTTTATGTTTTTGTTAATTTGTTTACTTATATAGGTTTATCTTTCATATTTATTGTTACACGACGTCATAATACTTTGGATTAATAAAAAAAAAATCAAAAACAGCAAAAAATCTTTCCCCGTTTTGCATGATGTTAAAATAGATTTTCGTAGTTAAAAAGAAAAATGTTTTTTTTTCTCGGTCTATTTACATCAAGTTCTATGAACAAAATTTCCAAAGACGTCATGAGAATTACACATCTTACTCTATTCCTCAAGTATGAGTAGAATGAGTTTTGATTTAATCCTCATTTCAATTTGAAATACTAATAACTTTTGTTTGCCTTGAATGAAAAAAAAAAAACAGACACTCCTTTCTACTTGATTCTCTCACCGCTCTTCGGAAGGAACATACATTCTAAACAAGGGCCTATTCAAACTGAAGAAGGGGGACGGGGAAGATTCAATAGGAAATCTAATCAATTATTTAAATATATTTCTTTTAGAATTGATACCTTCTCAGAAAAATCTATGGTTAATTAAATTTCCTATTCAGTTTTCATTTTGATAAAATTTTCTCTTTTATTCCAATAGGCAGCTTGTACGAGTATTATAGCGAATGTGTCAGTGCTTACTGTTGCGGCGTCGCACATCCCAATTTTTCACAAAATCCATTTTTTTTTTTGTGGTTTTCATGAGGTTAGGCATTCCGGGAAAGAAACCTGAAATCATTCCCTACGAACCTTAAAAATGGAGTCTTCAACACAGTCTTTAATACCTTGATATACTTTCCTGTCTCAATGTATAAATAAGACAAATGTTGTCCTATTTTAATCCAATCAGGTTGTTTTGATTCGGTTCTGGGCTGGCATCAATTTTCTCACCAGTGGTTTATGACTCAGAGAATTCCATGCTACCGTTATTTTTTGACTCTTGTGGGAACTATTTTTTCTGACGTACTGGCTGAATAAACTTGTGGTTTGTCATATGACTTTATTTAGTATTATTTTTGCATAATGGTTGAAAAAAGAAACCAAAATAAGCTAAGATAAATAGACAAGAACATGTGAGGATAAGACTAACTGAAATAAGTTAAGAATTTCAAGTCACAATTTCACTGTCCTCCCAACAAGATTTTATGCATTCTATTTATCAATCAACTGATCCCCAACTCACATCAGACTCCCCAGTCCTTGGTCACTTTTAATTTATGGACTTTGAATCATAGAAATGGTGGTTCATTTCATCGTGTTATTTTTACATTTTCGGCTGTCAAAATCTGCTTATCACAGTAACCCCCCCCCACCCCCCAACACCTCGATCTTAATGTTTCCTTTCACTCGTGCAGTTCCTCTGCAAGTAACTTGCATATACATGTACAGTTTCAATGCTATCCTACGTACGGTGATTGGTCGTCTTATAAATGTCTCGTGTGGTGTCAGTTTAGTCTTGGTAACTCTCTGCTAACGTCATAAATTCACGGTTTGTCTTTGCAAGTAGCAGTGCAACATAGGTAGCACATGAGTATATATACGGCTTTGTTATCATAACAGCGTTATATCAATGTACACGGGTAAACGAGTACTACTCTGTTAGATGGTTAACTAGACTCACGAAGAGACTGATTTGAAGAGACATGAAGAGACATGCAGAGACATGAAAAGATGTGAAGGGACATGAAAATATGTGAAGAGACATGCAAAGACGTGAAGAGACATTGACGAGATGTGAAGAGACATGCAGAGGCGTGACGAGACATGAAAAGACGTGAAGAGACATGAAGAGACGTGTAGAGACATGAAAATATGTGAAGAGACATTGACGAGATGTGAAGAGACATGCAGAGGCGTGAAGAGACATGGAGCCTGACGCAGGAGATATTAGACCTATAAGACAACCAATCACCTTTAAACATCTTTTGCACTTGATGCTAAATTCCTTTGAAATATTAACTGGAAAGGAAGACATGTTAATATCGAATTGTGTTAATCATTAAATTATGAATTTAATTACAGCTTTGCTACACATGTAATAATGACGGAGCCACATGCAATGACTAACTGTTGCAGACTCTCATGATTACTTAAAAAAAATAAAGCTGGGAAAATATTGAAAAAAGAAATGATAGAACTGACAGTGTAAATTGAATAAATTGAATCAAAATTTAATTGAAACTATTTGCTTTTCATCATTTGAGTAATTGTTTTCCAGATTAACAAATTAATTAAACATTCTTCTCTACCATCATTTTTTTATCCACAGTTTCATAAAATTGTAGGTTGTTTTTTGTTGTCAAGGTTTGCTTACAAGTCTTATAAATTAGTTATATCAATTGTGATGTCGCTATTTTGTTTCCTGATACATAAAGGAAACCAGATAGACCCTACACTGCTCTTGAACTAGACATTATTCGAATAGCCTAAATACCAAACTATTTCATTCTAACTAAAAAACAAAATTTAGTCTTAACTTCTTCAAGCATGTAAATAACTACAGTCGAGACGGCTAATACTAAAAAGGTTATGGCACTGGTATATGGACAAAGGGATTGTTATATATAAACAATATATAATTAAATGTAAACAATGGGTTCGTACTTGGAATTACAATAGTGGTATATCGAAAAGACCGACACTGGTACTTACGTTCGAAGAATCAAGAATATGTATTGCACATTATACACGCATTTAGAGGTTCGTTTAACCTCGTAGTCATATTTTTTGTATAAAATAATGTTTTCAACTGATAAATCATTTTTATATTTTCTTTAAACAATACAGTTATCGTTGGTTTGCACCAAAGGCCCCGATAAGAACCAATTAATACACACCTCGTTGTCATTCTGAGAAGTCAAATTGCATTTTGACGTCACATTCTACATTTTTTTTCTGAAACGAAATTTGGGTCTTTCGAAAATCAAATTATTTCCAAAGTTGGTGTACAAAGTATGGAAAAGAAGAAGAAAAAAATGCCTTGGAAAGTTGTCGCTACCTGTGAGTGGCAAGTCTCATTAAAGTAACACTTTTTCTATGTCAGTACACTTTTATCATATTCTTTAAAACACTCAGGTTATCTACAACATCTTTTCATCACCTTTTCTAGTCTGCCTCTTACCCCCCTCTCTCATCCTTACCCTACCCCCTTCATTTTCCTTTTCAGACCACCCCACGCCCTTTTCTTCCAACGTACAACGTAACGTTACATTGTAATATTCTTAAAACGTTAATCGCAATCAATAGCGTGTGCATCGGATATCGGGTAACGTGGTTACCCGACCTACAATGTGAAGACACGGTTCTGAATTGAGTTATCCCAACTCCAAAGTTTCACCAACGTACACTGTACGTGTGACAAAATTTAGTGTATTAGTTGTGCTGGCAATCGCTTGGTCATCTACCTTTGTTCTTCGTCAGTGTTTCAAGGAAGAGAAAGTAGGGAAAAGATCACCTGTCACAAAACCTGAATGAGAACTATGCACTCGTCTTTTAGATAATTGAATATGAAAATTGTCCTGACATTTTTGTTGGCCCTATAAAAGTAAGACCCTCCAAGAAAGAATAGCAGTCAATCAGCGTGACTTGAAATCAGATAGACCGATTGGGGATGGATATGAATATTCATCTATGCAAAATAAAGAGCTTAAACAATGTTACTATGTAGAGGCTATGTCATGGTACGCGGACTATGACTTTCACTGACAAATTTCAACTGATATTCCAGCTTTCACTAAGAATAACGTTATCGCCACGCCCATATGTAAGATACGGTACATGGCGGTACATTAACTTGCGAAGCAAAATGTCGTGTGGTGATTTCATGGCAGACTCGCAGCTAAAAAGTCATATTTTGGGGATCTGGGTACCCCAACGACTATGAAAATTGGTACCGGGGTCACATTTGCGACCCGGACCAAACACTAGCAATAAAAGTTTGTGAATCAAATAATTGCTTTGACTTTCTCTCAGATTTGGTCACATATTTACAAACTGATGAAAAGTTCAGGACTAAATATTTCTTTTACATGATAATAGCACCCATCCTTACTATCAAGACGTAAAATTTTATTACAGAATGACGCTACAATATCAAAAGGTAATTTGTTTTTATCAACGCTGTAGGTTCGTGTATATTAATATTGTTTGTGCTTTGCAGAAATAATGTAATGAAATTAGGTGAAAATTGTGTATAAATCAATATTACAATGCAACGAAACAACATAACTAATTTAGGTTTTATACTTTCAAGACCCCTTCACACACATACAAACACATACACACAAACGTACTAAAAAAAAAAATCAACATTACATGACGTCTCTCGAGGTAAGATGGTTCACTTGGAATCTCCCAAGTTATCCAGGAGATGAGATCCTAACAAAGGCCCTTTGGGTTCTTTTGAATACTGAGGAGTTTGTGCCCTATTTTTTTTTAAGTTACAGTGATTTTTTGTATCAATTATTAAGAAATGACGAAGATTTTGTTAATCCTAGGTATTTTCTATTTGCTTTACCACCCACCCCCCCCCCCCCCCCCATTCAACAAGAGCACGCTTGTCACTCCTGAGCCAATTCACTTTCGGTGTCATGGGTCGTATCTGAACTAGGCGTTGGTAAATCTTGTTGAGCGCCACCGTTCGAATGTTTGCTATGTTTCATACCGTAACCGCCATTTACCATTCCGTTCGAAACGTAGTTCCCGTTCACCGACCCGTAACCTTTACCTACGTCGTACGCTGTGCTGCCGTATGCCTTGTAACCGGCCTGGACAGACCACTGGGGTTCCGAATGCAGCGGTGGGTCAGCCCAGGGTTGTTTTTCACCAGAGGCAAAAATGCCATAGAAAAGGACGCCACAGAAGTGAATGATGGCAGCAGTTAAAAACACCTTCTCCCAGTCGGATTGCGACTGCAGAATAAATGGAAAGATTTTAATTAGAATGCGGGCCTCGAACAGTAAGTCATTTTTAGATACAAGTTTCTGTTTATTATTTTTTTTCTGTTTGTGAATGCTCTAACATGTGAATAGGTACATGATGAGTAAGAATGAAGTTATGAATGACTTATCAGCTTGAATGGTATAATGAGACTACTGCTTGTACCAACGTGACTGGCAAACATACTTACGGTATCACCTTACCATTACACAGCAATACCCTACAGGATAACCAAACTAATTCATTCATTCATTCATTCATTCATTCAACGTTCCATTGATTCATTCAACCATTCATTTATTCATCCATTCTTTCATTTATCATCGCAGTGAGAAACAGTGCAAATTAACCACATAAAGAAATTAACAACTGGTATATGAATGACACATAAATGTAGAAAATAATAAAAAAGTATAGAACTGAGATAAACTGAGACCACGCGAAAAAAAGTAAACTTAACCGTTACAGAATAAATTCGGTAACTTTATTAAGGATGCGAATAAGCAACATGCAAGATTTTAACTAATTTATCAATTAATTTACCGGTAATTAATTTTAAGTTTTAATAGCAAACACATGGAAATACCATGCTTTATTAAGGTATAGCTTAAATTCTTCTATTGATAAAATCTAGCCTACTGGTATTTTTATAGAAGACTTTTGACACCGAAATCACTCTACACATTACTACAAAAACTGTTCACATAATCATAACCGTTATTGTCCTTTCCTTACCTTGTTAATAGTCAGAGAGGAAGTGACGTAAGGACATATCATTCCAGCTAGGGTACCCATAGCGTTGGATATACCCATTAAGATACTTGCATAACGTGGTGCTACATCCAAGTGATTAACGTTGAAACCTAAATGAAATAATGATAACTGTCATAAATTGAAGCCGGATGTAACATGAAATACATACGGTCATGAGTTAGACATACTATACAAAACAAAGGTAGGAAGCGTAAATGTGTCTTCAAACTGAAATCACATTTCTTTTTAGGTTGCTCTCAGTTCATAGCCGTGAGTACGTACTTTTTGGGATGTCTAAAAAGTAAATATGCCATCTATTCATAAAATTGTCTGACATTTATTACGTTAGGGTACAAAACCTACAATCGTATTGTGTCAGTCATTATTAAGCAATCCTCATTTCAGCCTTAGTTCGACCTAGCTTTAACTAAAGTGCCATTTACACAAGAATGACGTTCTAAGTCACAACTGCATCAAAATGGCAAAATGTTTTTCTAACATTGTACGGATATATCCCTGGGAAGGTTTTCTCCTCGTGCACCTACGTCGTAAATATTATCATGTAAGCAAAGCCACGTAAGGGGCTTTTGAGGATAAAGAAATATGCAACAGAGATACTATATTCAGATAAAAAAAAAATATCGCTAATGCATACAGAAAGAACGCCCTCACTAATTGGTCTAATATACTTCAGAACAAAAGTGACCATATAAAAGTAAGTAAGGTGTGGCAGCTTCATGCTTTCATACGCCGTTTTGCACTTCATATAGTTATAATTATTTTGTTCAACGAATCATAGCAAATTACAACCAACTATGATTTGGTATATTGTGTATTAGTTGTTAGAGAAGGATCTAAATTCACATTAAAAATAACATTAAAAATAAATTGAAGTGAAACGAAAAACTATCTCTCTCTAAAAACAAAAATTGTACTTGTTTTGATACCGTAACGCAGAAACAAAACAAACCAATTATATTTCATATTATTTTTTAAAATATATATCCCTAATTTTTTGCTTTAATTTCTTTATTCGAAAAATTAACATTGAGTATGCAAATTGATCCATTTATTTGATTCATTCATTATCCCCCAAAGATAATTGATTACGAAATACTCTCTAAAACCGTTACACAGAAAAAAGAAGAAGAAAGAAACCCACCAGATATGGCAAATCCGCTGGAACCTACGGCGATGCAGAGAGCTAAGATGGCAATATCCTTCCCACGTGCATATGCCGTCACTAACAGAAATACGGCTTCCCCGCCAAAACCTTGAACGAATAATCAAGTAAGATAAATACATGTCAAATAAACGGACGATAAAGACATTTTACTAAAAATAGACACAGACCCTGAAGTTTTTCAGTGACCTCATAGTAGAGACTAATATTCTTGAACCCTCTGTGCAATTACTTAGCAAATCTCCTCTTCCTAGAATTTTCACGAGTTTTCAAATTATTTTTTCACACATATTGTCTATAGAGGTTGTCATTAGTTAACGTTATTGCAAAGCGAGGGCGCTTTGAAGTGACGTCATCGCGTCAATTCAACTAGTTCAACGTCACTGTGTCCATCTTGGGTCTTGGCTGTGATGTGTACCGTAGATATTGCTTTCAGTGTTGCTCGGACAACTGACGGAATTAAGTCAGGGAAGGCTGAGAGGAAACTCTTGAAAGTTTTAGCGACTTTTTAGAGACTTCTAAAGAAAACTAAGCACCGAAACATATTCCGACTGATTTTAAGTATTGCCATGAATGATTTGACTTGATTAAGTTAGGATTATTGTAGTTTTACGGTTACTTAAACGATGCATTTATGTTTTATCTATGGTAATTTAACTTGATTTTCGAAGGAAGCTTTACAATTGCTTAGCCGATGTTCACTCACCTCCGCAATTAAAAAGTTTACGTACTACAGTTGTAGACATGAATTGCTTCCTTCTCAAGAAATCAGCCAGCTGACCACCAATTGGCACAATGATGAACATCACCAAATGAGGTAACGCAGATAGAATACCGACCTGGAAAAAAAAAAAAGTTCTGAATATTCAATATTTTCAGCCACTTTGTGAGCATTTTGACCTTGAAAGTCCTTGAAACTTGACAAACCTTATTAAATATTAGCGAAGGTAATTACCATCGAGTAACATTTTTTATATTTGTTTTGTCTTACCGGACATAAGAAGAGCACTATGAAGAAACTAGTCTTTAAATCTGAAGTCGGGTTTGAACTACGTTAAACATCATCCAATAGCTGTGTAATTGAGGAAGCGTCTTTTACGACGTAACAATTACAACGTATAAAAAGCGGAAAGGAAAAGAAGTCTTCTTTTTGAAGATACCCCTGCTTTGATGAATGGGAAATTGATGCAAACGCCTGAAAAGAATGAACCAATCCATTTAGACGAAATCAGTCATGTTAGTTACAGATCATAGAATGACGACATTCCAAGGGTACAAGTATGGAATCTGTGAATCTCTTTGTGGAAAGTGTGAATACCTGTTTGTGGAGTCGTGAAACCTTGCAAATGAGCTAGTTGTAAATCCCCCAATACCACTGAATTCCCTCGTGAGAGCAGTGAATAGATGTATATTTGGCCTGAACACCTTGCGTGATTCTTGAATCCCTGCGCAGTCTTGAGTCCCTGCACGCGCATGGTTCGTGATACCATTGGCGTGAGTCGTGAATCCTTTGCGCCTTCAGTGAGTCATGTGTGTGCGTCTTGAAACCCTGCACAGGGTTCGTGAAACCCTTTGCGTGAGTCTTGTGTCCCTGCACGAGCATGGTTGGTAATACTATTGGCGTGAGTTATGAATCCTCGTGCGGGATTCACGAATCATGTGTATGAGTCTTGAAATCCTGCGCAGGGTTCGTGAAACCCTTTGGTGGCGTCTTGAAAGCCTGCACAGGGATTTTGAAAATATTTGTGGAATTCGTGACTTTGGGCAGAGGGTTTTGTAACACCCTGTGCGGGAGTCGTGGGCCAATGAAACCTTGAGCTTAGCACCAGGGCAGGTATCATTCAATAGACTGGAGTCCTGTATAATACCTTGTTACCAGCGCCATGTACACTGTGCATAACAGGCCTGCTTTTAATGCGAGTGATAACGTTCCTCGAAGTTTGTAGTGAAAGAGTGAATGAGTATTAATCTCACAAGTGTTGGACACTCTATGAATATACTTGACAGAAATGCTCCTTCCAATATTGATTAAATTTATTCATGTAATAATACAATAATAGGTCCTGTTGAGAAATGTAAAAAGCATGTCATCATCATGTCAATAAATGAAAGTGCGGTAAGAAGTAGTAAGCTTAGATCGAAAAAAAAAAGGAAAAAGAAATGAACAAACATTCTGAATACTCACCATCTGTAAAGTTACATGAACGAATAAAAGAAGCTGTCATTGCATTGATTTTGCCACTCATGCATGTGAGATCTCGCTGATGAAAAAGAAATATCGATCACTAAAGTATTGACCTACAATCACAGTCCATCCCTAGACAGATATAAATTGTATATGGCGTGCCATGTTCATCACAGTGACTGACATTGATCAAGCCACAAAATGATGGTTTATATAGTTCATTAACAAGGAACTTTTCATCTGTTAAAGAGCACCATCAAGAGAAGACATATAGCAACAGAGAGAGCAACAGAGAGAGCAACAGAGAGAGCAACAGAGAGAGCAACAGAGAGAGCAACAGAGAGAGCAACAGAGAGAGCAACAGAGAGGCAACAGAGAGAGCAACAGAGAGAGCAACATAGAGAGCAACAGAGAGAGCAACAGAGAAGCAACAGAGAGAGCAACAAGATAGCAACATAGAGAGCAACAGAGAGAGCAACAGAGAGAGCAACAGAGAGAGCAACAGAAAGAGAGAGAAGAGAGAGAGAACAGAGAGAGCAACAGAGAGAGCAACAGATAGAGCAACAGAGAGAGCAACAGAGAGAGCAACAGAGAGAGCAACAGAGAGAGCAACAGAGAGCAACAGAGAGAGCAAAGAGAGAGCAACAGAGAAGCAACAGATAGAGCAACAGAGAGATAGAGAGAGCAAATAGAGAGCAACATAATATATATATATATAGATATATATAGAGATATATATATATATATAGATAGATAGATATATATATATATATATATATATGTATATATATATATATATATATATATATATATATATATATATATATATATATATATATATATATATATGGTGACATCTTTCCATTCTCTCTATATTTACAAAGATCACATATAACTGTTCATCATTCCTCCTTGATAGATCTTGAGAGTTATTTGTCCACTTACACAATATTTTCTACGTTCTCTGTTCAACGTCGAAATTGAGTGAATTAAAATCTGGTTCTGGTTTCCTTAGAAAGAGCTGAATTTGTTTGCATCAAACCCCGTCTTACATAGTTAGAGTTAAGATCGCTCTCAGGACTTAGGTGCTATGAACTTTCATTTTTTTTTCCAGAGGAAAGGGTGATAAGGCTTTAAAATAAATATAGTCAGCATTCAGTCTATTATTCAAATTAAATTATTTATTTGTTCTTACGAAGATATACGTTATTGTGTATTTTCGTTGAGGTAAAACCTGTGACTTTTTTATGGCACTAAATTACCTTTTCTCCTTATCTCTGGCATCGCTATCATAAGGAAGATCAACAGTTTTTGTTTTCGTGGTATCAGCTGTAGCAGTGTTTGATGTAAAAACGGGAGGGGGGGGGGGTGTTCCCGGATTAAGAATTCTAGGTCAAGTTGTCTTAATTATGAGGCTCACCTTTATCTGGATCCAGAAGTGTTAAGAGGGTGGTTTAATGGTGGGGGTCAGGCTACTGGGCCATACGGAATTACAATGTTCCTTTATTACAGTGGGGCATCCAGGATTTTGGACTAGGGATAGGGGAATTGTGGAAGACTAAGCGGAGCGCCACCATTGGTTGGCACTGAGCCTATATATTCTCGATCACCGGAAATCGCCCTCCAAAGCTCCGCAAGGGTAACCATGGCCCGCGAAGAAAAGAAAAGTTATTTTTTTCTTTTTAATGTCTCATTCTCCAGAATGGGTCCAGTATTTCCAAATGAGGGGTGGGGTATGCCCCTGTGGGCATGTAGGCTCAGCTTTATCTGGATCTAGAAGTGTTACGAGGGTTATTTAAGGGTGTACTACAATATCTCTCTACTACAGTGGGGCATCCGTGATGATTTTTGGCTTGAGTTATGGGAACTGTGAAAGACTAAGCGGACCGCCACCATTGTTTGGCACTGAGCGTATATCTTCTAAATCACCGGAAATCATCCTCCAAAGCTCCGTGGTCCTCCAAGGGTAGCCATGGCCCGCTAAAAAGGACTTTATTTACACCCTTAACTGTGTCATTTTCCCCGAGTAGGTCTTCTTTTTTTCGAATAAAAGGCGGGGGGCGGGTAGGTCTTCTTGTTTCTCCCCCCCCCCCCCCTTCTCTAACGCTTATGATTTTAGATCTTCGTCCACGAGTGATTGATATCAGCAGCAGTCAATGAATGAACCTTTTATGTCAGTACTTCAAGTTCCATTAGTGTTTTTGATATTAGTGAACAGTTATAGAGTGAAACGTTTATGTCAATGCTAAATCCATTAGTGTTTGCTAAAGGCGAATAAACATATCTTGCATGTCAACATCGAGATTCAATTCGTGTATGCATAAGAACGCCGTGAGCGTAACAAATCCGTTCAATACAAATCTCTTCTCAGATGGAAAATGCACCCTAAGAACCCGTGCATTGTAACTATATGTATCGTGTGTCCTGGAGGAGCATGTGCCATACCATCATATGTAAGAAGAACCAAAACAGAAAGTAAGTGCAAGGCCTGTCCCCGTTTGCTTGCTTCTTAAAAAAGCTTCTTTTTTTTCTTCCCGCTTGTGATCCTCTAATGGAGGTACTTACCTTAGCCATGGTAAAATGGAACACTTCCTCGAAGTAAACCGGTTGACTAGTTAAAAGAAGATAAAACGTCCAGCTTCGGCAAAAATTTGCAACGATTATCGCCCAAACAGGAAGTGACGTAAAGAAACTCTTCCATGGAGTTGAATATATCTGTAAGAAGGGGCAAACGTAGACGCAAGTAGTCAGTGTATTCGCAACTACCGACTTAATTAGGTCACGTGACCGATTCCCTTACATTCTGGCCTACACTGGAAAGTCTCAACTAAGGCATGTGGCGGAACTAGACTGGCAAGTGATGGAAAATGGTAATACAAAATGATGCTTTCTATTTTACATTACAGCAAAGTGGGTGAACACTTTGATCTTCCCTCCCTTTGGAAATGAAAAATTTATTAAGTAAAAAACAAATACAATCGAAGGCAGACTATTTTACATGTCTAAAACAGTGTCTTCAAACTTCGAGAATATCTGACTCATTTAATGAATCGATTCGATATTTTTCAAATTAGCAGATCACAACATAAACTTTCTCCAACACAAAAATTACGAAGTTTAATTGACACAATCGCCTAAACAAGTTAGGATACAGTAATTTTACTGTACATTTTGTATGTTCTACATCTAGCCTATGCACATACGAGTAGTCGCTGGTGGACGCCAACTTGTCATCTCTTTATGTCGCGTAAATAGTCCTGACATGCACGTGTATATGGGGACGGAACTGATTCTTCTTATATTTACCGAGTACCAGGCTCATTTACGAAATTTAATGGTACAAAACTGGTAAAGGTGGATGAAAGATAACATTTTCCTTCTGTTTTGGTAATAACTGAGTGGTTTCACAACGTTTCGATGTAATAATAGATAATTTTAAGGGATGTTGGAAACACAATTATAAACCTTTCATGAAAAATTCCTCCTTTTACACATCCATGCTTCCCGAAGTGGCCATCAACAGTATTTTTTATCTCTTAGCAAATAGTTGTGATGATTGTAATCTTTTGATAGCTTCTAAATATTAAGATATTATACTTGAAAAATCACCCATTTTAGTTCATTAGCCTTCAAAACACCATCACGTCACGAAACGTCATGCACAAAACGTAAGAGAAGGAAGCTTTTTGTGTGTGTGTTGTTGCAGGTAGAATGTACTTAGTTATTGCAAAGCTGGATTCCAAAATTGTCTGACTCTTTCAGCTGAGGTCCGTTATCCGTTGTCTTTGCCAAACTTTTGTGTTTAAAATCTAGTAGTTGATTAATAAATGTTAAATAGTTGATATAACAGTATTTTCACCCCATTAATATGGCAACACTTTTTTCCATACAAGTGCGAGGAATTAACATGAAATTAGTGTCCAACCTAGTTACACAGTGAACAACACATGGTGGGTGGTTAGCTTGATGTTAGAGTGTCCGTCTTGCAATCTTTTAAATCAAATCCCTGCGGATCGAGTTGGAATTTCCTGGGCAGCCTAATGCATGGTTTCATCATCAAAGCTGTTCAAAGAGGGGTTGAGGGGGTTATTTTTTGTTCCTGTTGTCCGATTTAGGCCTAAATCCTCTTCAGGCTGGCTTCATGTATCGGTATAACTTATATTAACACTATTTACTTTCTAATATATCTTTTTCATATTCATATGTTATTCAAAATCACTACTGCATCAAATACTGTTATCTCCTCACTTACTTCAAGTTATACCATTATAAGTGACAAAATACTTTCATTTACGTAACAAAGACGTATATTACGTATTAATTGTTGCATACATTCAGTTAACAATAAACTCGTGGTAACTCGTACTTAATTTGCATATACGTGTATGACTTTGTTCCACGACATATCATGCGCTTGAACACACTCCTGAATTCGTTAGTCGACAGGATCGTACAAAAGTTTATAAAACTTCTAAATATCGAACATTTTGAACGGTGTCGGTGGTTAACCTCAGTCGTCGGATTTACTAAATAGGACACGTAATCATCTGTCTATTCCAATCTGTATCAGAATCTGGCATATCTATGCCATGGAATTCCGAGGAGTAAAAACAAAAATAACTCTTGAAAGAACCGAAGTTTGATGAAAATATTGTTAACGCTGATACGACGGATTTTCTATTTTTTTTACCATGGGGTGTGAAGAAGTACCTCGAGAAATAGAACTTGTTTGCGATCCGTAATGATTCTATAAATGCATAAATGTGCCAAGATAAGTCACTCGTGTAATGAGATCACGAATCTAGGTAATTATGCTAAATCCCAAACTCTTGTGAGGTAACTAGATAGTAAAAATCTTCATTTCAAACAGAAATGTACCTCCGAGATGTGAAGAACAAGGTGAACTTCATTGGCGAAATGCAAACCACCATGATGTGGAAAATATATCACATTTAAGATGTATCATCGTCATCATGGTGAAATCTAATTAAATGTAATAATTAACATACTGAAACTCAAGCTGAGTGATGCATTGAAAATTAATTTAAGACATTCGTTATCTTATATGTTAAAAAAAATCATTATTAGTGTGTAAATGAATACACATTAAGTCTAGGTCATGCTAAAGAGATATACGATTTCATCCCGATCAGACTTTTGTAAGTCTCAGCTTAAATCTTGCCCAAACTTAGTTGAAAAGTGCAAAAAAAAATGTCGATGTTATACAATGATAGGAGAAGTTGCTGACCGTTACTAAAATAGGATGACAAGCAATTATGGCGTGCCGTCATCTCAAAAGACAGCTTTAATTGAGAGGAATTGTAAAACGTTTCCCTTTATCTCTGATATTAGATTAGAATGGTTTGGGACAATTTATGTGAAGGCAGCCCTGACACACACACACACGTGACCAACACACACACACAAAATTAATATGGTACGGCATTTTTCTAAATATTGGAAAATATTGGATCATGCATCGTTGTAGTTATGACCCGACTCTCAGTAAATATAGATGGGAGGTAGGTTGTCATATGTTGCCATGTACAGTACAAACCTTGTTAGGAATCACCAGCAAAGATTCGCCTATGCTTTCTTCTATATAAGTTTTTTCTTTCTGTGATATCGTCGGATGTGAGGCCGGACTATCAGAAACGATGTACATAAATATACAAAACCAAACTATTCCAAGGGCACCTGTTTAAACAAAATAGAAAGAAATAGTTCAAAACGTGAAGGTAACAAAGGAGGAGAAAAAATCCCTCTGAACTTATCAGAGATACCGCCAGTATCGTTTAATTGTGATTAAGACATTTAATCAGTTTTCGGTCTGTGTAGCGAGTACTCTTGTTCTCTGTAACCTATGACGTAACACAGTCATAGGCATGCGTGGTATACCTTTGCGGTGCATAGATCAGCTGTTTGCTATCATTGCTTACGTACAAAATGGTTAGCAGGAGAGCAGCTACATCATCCAATATTTAACGTTGAAGAACGAAAATGGACGAATCTAGACGCAGTTGAGGCTGTGTTAATTTCAATGTACAGTGTCTTTAGTATTTGACAGGCTATGAAACTTAGTCCAAAGGAGTCCGATACGAACAAATAATGCGAATTTTGGTGGTGTTTCATCGAGGAATTTTGCC
This sequence comes from Stichopus chloronotus, assembly GCA_021234535.1. Taxonomy (NCBI): domain Eukaryota; kingdom Metazoa; phylum Echinodermata; class Holothuroidea; order Aspidochirotida; family Stichopodidae; genus Stichopus; species Stichopus chloronotus. The sequence continues at coordinate 16,558,818 of CM037847.1, forward strand.
ATAGTGTAAAATAGAAAATAAATGCAACCATCAGATGGTTCTAGATGCGAACTTCGCATTTTATGTCAATAGTAGTTTTTTGTTTTTTCACTGCGAGCATCTGAGCATCACTTTCCGTCGTTTGTGTCCCAGTAAAATTTACTGGGTATACAATTTCTACTTTGCTTCATGACGTAGTCAGCCAATAGACGCTGCAAGTCAGCAGTTTTGATTCAAGACCATCTTCCGAAGGCGGTAGCACTGATTGTACTTCAAAGCCCCCCCCCCCTCCCCACTGTGCCTCCATAATTGCGCGTAATCCTTTTTTCATGATGTAAGCAGTAAATGGCACCCTAAGTAGTGCTTCCCCTTATAAATTGAAATTTATCACACAGGAGAAAATCTAATACGACTAACATAAATTAATCTTGCGGATCTTATTCTCCTCTTACCTTCATGGTACAAATAATCAATTAGTCGGGTCAATGTTAACAGTTTTGGTATCATTTCTTTTATATTTTTTGCAATGTAATTTTCATTGTAAGTAAAACTGTCATTTCTTTATACAAATGTAATATGATGTGCTGCATTTACATACGCCATCAAAACGAGTAGGACTAAGTCCGATAAAAATACCAGTGATATGGTTTACAACATCTGCATACAGCGTCAAAAATAATCTTAATCTTAGCTAATTTTATAAAACAAGACTAAAGCTAATCTTATAAGACCATGGAGCTACCACAGAGATGGCTCCATGATATGACCACAGGTTGCGTGGTTTGGTGCCTACACACTATCATTACAAGCAGATGATATGGCATCGTAAAACCCATGTGATGTAAATACACGAGAAGATGTTCTTCTTACAATAATATGGTTTGCTGCACCTACACACACCACCAGTACGAGCAGAATAAATCTAACATATCACGTGTAATATGGTTTGCGGAATCTACATACACTATTTATACCAGTGCATGCTTATCTTATAAAACGCAGTTAATGATGGTTCGATGCGTCTATATACACCATCAGTACGAATAATAGCTAATCTCCTAAAATCTAGGCACACTGATTTGCTGCATCTAGCAGTTATTAAATCAATTCGAGTAGATATTAATCTTATATATAAAAAACAAGAGACATGACTTGGTGTATCTCTACACACCACAAGCATTCAAAGATGTAATGTTGTTTCCTAAATCGTTATTCTCACATTAATTATTCATAGGCTCAATTGGATTTTTATCATGTCCGATTACAACAATAGAATAACCGGAAAAAATATAATAGATAAAAAATGATACGATTAGACAACAATAGGATACTTAGGTTAGGACAATAATAAAAAATAAAGGGAGACAGACAAGTAGAAGATTGATAGGATAAAACAACGACAGCATAAACAATGATAGGATAAGACAAGAGTAAAATAAGACAATAATAGGAAGTAGTGATTGATAAGACGATGGTATGATAAAGAAAAAGAGAGTAGCCTAGGACAATGACAGGATAAAACAATGACAGGATAAGCAATGATAGGATAAGATAAAAGTAGGATATGGCAATAATTGGAAGTAGTGATTGATAAGACAACGATATCATTAAGAAAGACAGAATCAGACATTGATGAAATAAAATCATCTCAGGGTGAAAAAACTATACATGGATAAAGCAAGTGTACGTATAGAATAACACAATGATACGATGAACAATAGCATAAAGGCAACGTTAGGAGAGGCAATGCTTGGGCAAAATAGTGGTAGGATAAGAGGAAGGTGAAGAAAATGATAGTAAAATGTAATGACACGATAGACAATGATAAAAGAAGCATCGATGGAATCAAACAATTATGCTAAGACCATGAAATGATAAATTAATGATGGGGTAATGCAACATTTCGCCGACAAAACAAATAATACAGACAATTGTTAGAATGAGCAGTCTCACCAAAAACATAAAAAACGGACGGCCATCCAGCATAATCCGCAAGATATCCCGAAACGGGCATTCCAAGGACAGCACCAGCATAAGAGCCTGTTGGGAAATAACAACCATGTGATCACAATGCTATGATAGTAACGTAATGTCTTGTAAATCATTATCTACGATTCTCAATTTATTTCTGCAACTCTTAGTTCTACAATGACTTTAATCAAGTTTACAGTTTACAACTATTGACATAAAATCTGCTTCAAGAAATATATCAAAATAGACGTGTAAGATATATATATATTTTTTTAGTTGTAAATCGTTTCGGCAGAGTTTGGCAATAAAACGTGTTGCAGGCTAAATATATTTATACCTTGTCTGCACCGTCTGTGTGACCGTTATTCTACAATGCCAGTAATTTTCTACATTCGCAATTTATATGATATAGTTGATTCTAGAGCTTGAAGGAGTTTCAGGTGAGATTCAAACCAATTTATCAATAGTCTTCATAACTAGAGGTATCTGAATCTCCCTGAAGGTAGACGGTGATAAAACAATATGTTGACTGCGATCATCGTGTTTGCTTTACTTACAGAAATGCAGGAACTGCCCAAGGCTAATCCAGAGTGGTGCCAATTGGGGAATAAGCGTGAAGTATTTGACATTTATCAAACCTCTGGACAAACGTGATAGCGATATTTTCATATGTCAGACCAATATTTTCTTTGAAAGGATTCAAACAATGCGGGATGTGAGTATTCCGCATAGAAACTACTGAATCAGAGGTGCAACGCTGGAATTAGGATGAGGATTGTTGTCATGATCATGAATATAATGTGTATGAAAATAAAGACGATGATGATTACGTCGCTGATGATCGTGACGATGATGATGATTATGATAATGATGATATTGATGATAGTCATGGTAATAATGATAGCCATAATGAATGATAATGACACGATGCCGGTAATGATATAATGTGGGCGATGATATCGATGATGATGTTTCTGGCTATCGTGACGATGATGATAACGATTGTAATGATGATATGACAACGGTGATGATGATTGTAGTAATACTGATGATATTAATGGTAATAATGATGGTGATAACGACATGGTAATGATACACACGTATGAACAAATGAAATAAAATCAAGATTATGATAATTATGATAATATGAAGATCATAACAATGATGGCAGTAACCCCATATTAATTCAAGCATAATTTCATAATTGTTTGAGTCTCAATTTTAGTTCAATGGGCATCATGACTAGGAATGAATATACAAAAATTACGTCACATTTTGTGTTTCGCTACGTTGCTCGATGAAAGTCGGTATATAACATAGTTAGCACTAATTGGTAAAATATTTAATTCATCTTGTCTTCATTTTCTTTAAATAAAAATAATTGAGCATAATATTTGCTCAATCAGAATGCGATATCAACATAGAAGTCGCTTGGTTACTCAGTTAATGCTTTTCATTATACTTAATTATATGACTTTTGTATCAATCGTTACTTCTTTTTTGTCATTATTACACGATTTGGCAAGTCAAGGAATTGAACATCTACTTGTATTGAGACAGTCTGAGCATGCGTCATAGATTTTCATCATTTTTTTTTCTGAGTGTCGAATTGAAGTTAAAACCTTATAAAAGGAAAAAATGCGTACTTGAGAGATAGTCTAGGAATTATTCCGCTTCATTGAGCCCTACATGCTACAAATGGATCGTAGTATGGTATAGTTATAAACATTCAATAATGCATTTCCTGCGATTAGCCGGTGTTTAATGCTGCAAGAAATCTTCCAAGAGATTTGTGTTCAAAAGTTAAAGCGATTGGTAGTGAGTATACATATATATATATATATACATACATAATATATATGTGTACATATATATATATATATATGTATATATATATATAAAAGCCTGGATTGTACATTTGCTGGATATACGTTAAAATTGTACATTCGGAGCACATGATTATGAAAAATGTCCAGTAAATGTTCATTTTTAAACGCAAAAAATAAGGCAAAAGTATGTATAAGTAGATGGGGGTATACACTATTCATCATTATAAAATGGCAGATATTCACATATGTTTCAATGTAAATTTTGTTGTTCAAAGATTAGCTGGACAGAGATATGTCCTCCTATCGTAAATGTCCTGCTAAAGTTCATTTTTAAAGTGCGATATGTCCAGCAAAGGTGTAATTTAGTGATATATTTAGTGATATATTTAGTGATATATTTAGTGATATATTTAGTGATATATTTAGTGATATATTTAGTGATATATTTAGTGATATATTTAGTAATATATTTAGTGATATATATATATATATGTCAGTTCGTAAAGTTATGTTTAATTATCAGAGTATTCGATGTACATATTCAAAATTAATTCAGACCACACTGAAAGAAATAAAGACTTCGTTCTAAGAAAAGAGTAAATGTGTATTCTTTCTATGTATAGTTTGGGTGTATATTCAGCAGCAGCAATGCACAGCTTCAAATTAGTTAGAAATTGAAATCTTTTCTACTTGTAGTAAAGGCATATTCCTTTAACCTTTGGTACGGACACTACAGGCTACTTCATGTTATCGGTGATTCACTGCGTATAGTTAAATCGAACTTGACGTGTAAGAATTAAGATAAATCCAACTAATTTGCACAAATTAGGTTAGAGAGAAGATAAAAGGTCAGTGTTAAGTAAGAAGCAAACCAAAGCAAAAAATGAAACACACAATCAAAATGGAGTATATACCAGAATAGTTGAATAAACAAAACAAAAAAAAAACACAGGTAAAAGCAAACTCAGATACAACAATTAGGTCACAATTTAAAAGATGTCTCATGACCGTAGGTATAGTGAAACATGTCACAGCCCATTCACGTTAAATTACATCTCCGGAAACAAGAACCACATGCAGGATCTTATATGTCTTTGGCAATTCTGTGTCAATACAAATTACTTTTAGAACTCCATGAAATTATGTGATCTTCGCGTGGCCTAAGTATACCATCTGCGGTTGTAATTGTAACGTTAGGCAGACCGCAAGATCAACATTTATGTAACTACCACTGTTCTAATTACCAAAGTAGATGTTGTTATCATCTCGATCATTCCGTCGCGGTAACATTGCATTTGATTTAAATTATCTGAAAAAGACAAATGTCTGATAGAAGCTTGAGGCAGATTTACGTACCAATGATGATCTAGGTCTGTCTCAGGATTCCAAAACACTTACAGGTAAGAGTTATCAAAGCGTCATTAAAAATACTGAAGCTAAATAGGGATATAAAGGGCTATTCTAAACCGCATCTCATTATTGAAACAATTTTGCTCGCGTTACACTTGAAATGATCAGGAGAGGTTATTAATTTTGTTCAATACTAGTTGAAAAACCATATGGGATTATTTATAATTAACAAAACTGCTATACGTCTTTCAGTTTTTTTTAAGGAACTAAAACGTGTGGACTACAATCAAGAGAAGTTTTTTTTTTTTTTTAAATTGTCTTATTTCCATAGAGGGTTGAGTTTTAGTGCAGGATTGGGAAATCAATAGTAGAAATGAAATTTGTAATTTACAGTATATAGATAAATTATACAGCACCTGCGAAAGCCATTGTGGCCAATTTACTGCGTTCTAGTGGGGGCGCCCACTTACTCCAGATACCATGCACTGCTGGATACTCCACTCCCTGTTGAACAAAGTTTCAATCAATGTAAGGTGCGTCTACTTATGAAGAAATTATTAAAACCCGGATGACAGTATATTAACAATGCCATGAAAAGTGATATTTCAAATTGTTAAGTTGATATGAAATTTAAACTGCAGGTTAACAGGAAAGGCATAAATTTAGATTCCATAACACAACAAGAATCTTTTTATTCAATAAAAACATATCAACAATAGCAAACTAATGTTGACTACAGAATTAGTTAATAATAATATTGCAAGATTTAGTGCGGGTGATAATAATATCTTTAATCTTTTATTTTTAATTAATTTATAATTGCAATGAAGCAGATCCATATTACAATACTTATCAATTAATTATTCACTCAAAGAAACGAAATCACAGGAGAAAATTAAAATAACTCGTGAACAATGCTTCAAATAGTAAAATGTATTTTTGCTTGATCTACTGAGTTGATATTTCTAATCTTGACATATGGAGTGATAATATGCCTCTAACAATGGCAGGAAATCATACTTCCCAATATAGTTGTTTTGTTGCTTTTATGAACATTACCGTTTATTTCGTTAAACAAATTCACCCTTTATTTGAATACATGACCCAATTTTTCCTTTGTTATCCGTTAAACTTTTTTTTTTGGCATATTATGAAAATTTATCTCTCACGTACACATTTCACTCTCATCAACACTTCTACCAGAAGTATTGTGTGTACGTACAGGCGTGTGTATGTGGTTTACTATTAAACACTGAAATACAAAATTTTGAGCGAAATTAATTTAATGATCCTGTGAATAAATTTGGATGAATATTCATTGATGACGTTGTTATACTTACCTCAATTAATCCTTGTAATATTCTGATGAAGATAACTACTGAGTAATGTAAATGACTCGCTAGTGGAATAAACATATTTAAGAAAGAGGACAGTGCTATAGCTGTACAGAATATTCTGAAAAAAAAGAAACAAAACAAAGTTAAATAGTAAGAAAGTACCATAGCACGTTTAGTAATACAAAATCTGATACTACCAAAGATTATTTACCAACGGAAAAATTTGACAAACTGTGTAAAAAAAAAAGAAAAAAGAAAAAAAAAATGAAACACTGTTACATATGGTGAGAGCTCCCTCTGTAAATTTGAAGGGACAACTTCACGTAGGTTAAAACGGAAACACATGATTCTATCCGTGTTTCTATATGTGACGTTGCGTTTGTACATATATATCAAGAATACTCAGCAATGGTAAGTATGATTATGAAAATGATCAGATTATCACCTGGTGTTGTGATAAAGAATGAAGATATGCCAGCCTATAACAAGTCGAAACGATAAGGTGGCATAGCCTGTATTTGTGGTTGTACCACTTCATGAAACAAATTTCTCTACCAACCGATAGGTGGCGCTTTAGTCATATAGCGTAACACCTCGGTGGAAGGTAAACAGAGGAGATGTTATGTCTTTAAGTTCGGTTGGGAATCTTTAGTAGAAAGTCACCTCCACGATTACTACTATGATGTAACAATGGTTGCTGGGAAAAGGCATTCATGTGTCCAAACGTACCATAAAAAATGTTTTGGAATATGTTATTACCGTCTGCAAGTGACCAAACATTTGCACATAATACGTTTAAGAATATATTGCTTCTGACAACATTTTGTAACAACTTATGGGTGCAACTTTACAACTATCGACATCATGTAAATGGAGGAATAATAAATTACAGTCCCATTCCATATTAGGGAATATTCAGGGAATCATTACGTCATTAAATAATTTTTAACTTCAGTGTCGTATCCATGAGTGTATTACATGGATTGAGACCACTCAGAAGACAGGAATAAACGCTATCACATTTTTCATCACTAAAATCGTGATTACAATAGTGAAGATAGTCTAATGTATATAAATGTATAAATATCAATAGATACTCCGTAATAAACAGGAGTTTGACAATTTGAACATACACTACGTCATCGATGTAGTCCATTGATCTGCAACCTGAATGTGTACGGATATAAACAGGACTATAGCGATATATTCTCAGTTCGACAAAACACGCCTTACATTCCAAGGAGAAAACTAAGGATTAAGTATCATTCGGCTTGATATCATGTAATGTTGTTTAACCATAACATGATGAACTACCATGTTACGTTATAAACATAAGCCTTTTTAAGTTACTTTGCTTTAAGACCAACCCAAGGTACAAGTCTGAACATAAAGCTTGCTTTGTAAAGTCTTATTGCATCAATTAAATCGCCTTATCAACAACAGTGCGGTGAACTCTTGCTGACGTCATATCCCCTGCAGAGCTAAAGTTATTTTCAAAATGAGATGAATATTGTCTGCTACTTTACATCCGGGAGGTTTGCAATTACTAAGGATTTCATACTTCTCGCGCTGCGGTAAACTGTTCAAAATCTCTCAAATGTGTATAGTAGGAAAAAAAGTGCTTTGCGTCATAACGACTTCATAAGGGTCTCCAAGATTTTTATAAATCAATAGGATGCACTCAACGGCAAAATGTAACAGAGTTCGTCTCTCTGCTGAACTATTTGTTTCTGCTTTAAACTACACAAAAGGCACTCGAGTGACCGGTATTAGATATGATGACTACATAACCCGAGATCCTCAAAATATTTGAGAAACCTCTTGAAATTTCTAGAGGGATTTCTGTGTTACACCATCGTTATATCGATGTAAAGAAAGCCATTATTAAGTAACTAGTAACTTTCCCTGTACTGTTGGTAAGAGAAAAAAGAAATAAATTAAACAGAGTTACTCGTATGTGTGTCCTCCATTTGAGAATTGGACTGGAACAAAAAATTTGTTCTCTACAATTTATATGGTAGCCTTAATATGTATTATGATTATCGTTATACTTATCCTTTTGCGTTTTGTAATATGACAGTATATTAGAATGAGCCAGCAAACATATCAGATTTGAGAAAGTAAATTATTTGAAGAACATATTTTCTCTGTTTTATTGTAAATTTTATAGGAATTGGTTTATTATATGTCCTATGGCAGGTTCTGTTTTGTCATGGTATGCTCAGTCATGTAACACAATATCCTATCGCATTCAATTCTATAAAGTATGCCCTACTATACAGTTATCACTGTGTAAGGATAAATAAGGTAAGGTTTCATAAACCGTTACAGCTTATTGATTTCTTTGAAAATATCGATGGTGAAGAGGCAAACCCTACCAGTGCCAGCCTAAGTAAACAATAATCAGCAATACAACTAATAACTGTTTTCCTTACCTGATTCTGATTTTTGTTAACTGCCTTATGAATAATACATGAATATCTCATTTGCATAAACGACAATATTCATTTGGTACAACAAAAAAATTCTCGTTCTGGCTGTATAATAACGATAGTAATTATTGCGAATAATTATAGTCATATAGAATATGCATATACCCTCCAAACTTCAATCCTTTACCCTGGAGGTAATTCATACCAAAAAAAGGTATTGATTCGGCATCAGGAATATACTCGACGAGTAGATGCTACCAGTACTATTCAAGCAATTTAAAAACAATTCGATAACTCGCAGATTCCAAAATTTCTACGCCCTTATGCATAACTTCATGATGCCGGTATTTCAAAAGGAGCCCAAAAAAAAAAAAAAAAAAGACTTCCATTTTCTCTCTTAGCTGTTTAGACCCTCTGGTGGTAAACGACGATTGATTTTTTCTTTTTTTTTTGCATCGATTAGTTCTTAAAGTTTCCCATGATTTTTAAATTTGCCACAAACGGTTGGAGATAGTTGGAGTGAGAGAGTGGTTCATGTGTGCGCATCTCGCACTTTGACCGTTGTAGGCATATTCGCCTGGGACTGGAGGATTACTTTTCTGCTTTTTAGTTTTGACTCCGCAAACATGAGGACCCTAGTCATCTGACGTAATACTTATTGAAGCTTTAATGGTTCTTTAATATGTTCCCAAAAGAGCTCTGTTTCAGAATTCGACAACAAGTATAGGAAGGAAAGATGGACTGAACGGGGAATTGGAACGTGAAGGGTTGTAAAGTAGTCAGTCCCACAGGTACGAACTCTGCAGTAAGATCACATGAGCTTAAAGTAGGCTAACCCCAAGTTACTAACTGACGGTAGCGCCCTCGAAGAACGGTTTAAACGTTTCACACATATGGGAAAATGACAATGATAATCCAGCCAAGGAAAAAAAAGTTAAGGGTATGAATTAGACAAAAAATAATCATTTTGGCAATACCCTATTGTACCATTAACCTACAAGGATAATCCATATCAAAGTTTCGACGTCTCTGTTTCTGTTATATATAATTAGATAATTACATACGGTACACTCTCACATCTTGTATGACTTCATTTATTATGCATAAACACGTCGTTTGCCATATTTGGAATACTGCTTAAATCACTACACAACTGAATCCTACAGCAACGATTTTGTTTTGTTTTTTTCTTAATCCAATTCTCACGATTCTAATTTTGATAAATTGTAGCTAGGTGTTCAACTTTGCTCGGATGATGTGAAACCGACAACAGAAATAACTAGCTAAATACACTGTTTAGCTCGTTTTAAAAGTTACCATGAATAATATACAAATGTTCCGTAAATGAAACAATATAACAACAATTACTGAAAAATATTGATTATTCGGAAGACATAATTTCTTTGGTTTTTCGCAAATCGATCGTTTCCTAGCAACGGAATATCCATCATGAGACTTGCAGGAAGATGAAACTATGGGCAGTCGTGTTCTTTTTTTCTATAGTCTACAATTATATCACAACCTCACAAAAAAAGTTAGTTATCTTAAATTTTGGTTTTAATAAGGTGCGTTGATTTTTACCGCCATTGTGAAGTTTTAATTGGTTCCGATCGAATATCTTTACTTTTTTTCCCTCGTTTTTATTGTTCTGACAAAACCTGGATGGATCTGTCAGACCTCTAACTATAAAATTAAGATTGTGAATGACCTTGAATATTACGCACTTTTAAATATAGTTCAATGGAATTCATTTCAGAGTTTTTGTGTAGTTGTGTTTGTGAAGATGGAAGAGCATGATTTGTATCAGCAAACCATGGATACAGCTTTAAGCACCGGTAAGAAATGTGATGCCATACGTGGTATGTGATTGACAGAATGCTAAAGTGGAATGTATCAACTTAATGTAATGTCGACGAACGTATACAGAAATAAAGAGATATTGCAAATTGATACATCCCCAAATAATTCAACTTCCACGTTCATTTTGCATGTATTAATTAAGAAGATTGTAAGGTATCCTTAAAGAAAAAAAATATTAGAAGAAAAGACCTCGTCCTTGACCTGGTGCAATGTCATTCATCATCATCATCATCATCATCATCATCATCAACATCATCATTATCATCATCATCATCATTATCATTATCATTATCATCATCATCATCATCATCGTCATCGTCATCATCATCATCATCATCATCTTCATCATCATCATCATCATCATCATCATCATCGTATGAGGCAATAAGATGAAGAATATCATCTGGTGTGATAGATATGATTAGAATAGATGAGACGACGCAGCTAAGATTAGAATTAGACGAAGGATCAATCGTTTTGTCTGAGAGCGGGAAGTTATAGGTAGTTGTAATAAATATCTGAGATACTGCTTTTTGCACTTTCTTCTTCCAAATCAGGTAAAGAAAGGTATAACAGTTGTTGCCAAGAAGGATGAAGCAATGTGACAAATTCAGTCAGAATATGTCCCCGTAGAGAGAGCAGAAGAAAAACAACATGAAATATAGATATTTTGTCATGTAGACTTAACCTACATAACTTTCATGAGTGCGTGTTTTACGACCGTCCCTCACTTTGAAAATGGAAATTTTTTTTTTTTTTTTTCTGGTAAAGATCATCAGTGTTTTCCTGAACAATGTAAGCAAACATGGATGTTACGCTTTGAATATTGTGTGAATAAATACTTTACTATTTTAAATTGCAAGTCTATGTTTAAGCTTTCTTGTGCTCATCCAGTCTGTTTCCTTGATATACTAAACATAATAGTTTTTTTTTTCTTCACGTAAATGTACCGCTATAATGTGTTTCTTTGATCCTGCCCCACAGGTGTCCTTATAGCCTCGTCTTTATTACTGTCAAGTTACATTATTATATCTACAGCCTGTATCCTTATATTATGAGGCTTAATATCTCTCTTCAGTTATCATTCATTTTGGGAAGTTTGTTGCGGTGGAAATATGAACATTTTCGTGTTTGTTGTCTTGGATCAAGATGTTCCCACAATGTTTTCTACCTTGAATAAGGAACGTTGGTTGTCAAAGGTCGCCAATGCATACCTTAACTCTACAGGTAGACATTGATGGCCTTCAACCAACAACAGTCCATCTGCAAACCTAGTGAGAGGCATACAACGCATATTCAGGAATATTACCTATGGGACGTCAACAAAGACAAAAAATAAAGAAATTTTCTCTCTGCTGCCGCACTTTCTGACAAAATTTGCCTTTGGCAAATTATTTTTACCACAAATCTGTGAAGTAGATATGCTTATACCCGATTTGGAGGAAGGAAGTGCAAAAATTTATGTAAGATGTATATCACAACTTCATATCCCCTTCAAACGTGCCTGTATAGTTGGGGCCAAGGATAGACTAACAAATGTATAGATCATTGAAGAACAAGGACAAACCATAGACTACCAAATGTCTAGATCACTGAAGAGCAATTTATTGATCATGGAATACACCCGCCGCTGAGGAACTGTCTTGAATTTAATCAATTGTTTTACTAAATACTTGATTTCCTCTTTGACTTTATTTTTCGAGTTTGAGTTCAGTGACATTTGCACCATCTCTGGTGTAAACGAACTGGAATTCAACTGATTAAAAACCGCAGAGTGAAATATTAAAATTCTTAATCTGTAAAAATGTGCAGCAAGCAGGAACCATTTCAAGACACAAAGGAAAAAGAACTCCCTTGTGAAAAAAAGAGGGATTTGAAATTACTGCAGACGTCCTTACACCTGTTTTACTTCACTTGCGTAATTTAAAGTGTGAATATTAAATGTCATGACATATCACAGCGTTAATAACTTATCCATGTAGTTAAAAGAAAGAATTAAAAGTAAACATTCATTACCGATCCGGCACAACAATCTCTTACTATTGTTTCGGAGAATGAAGTCAGTATAACACACTACCTCTTTTCAGATTTGCTAACGTAAAATAGAATTCAGCAAATTCTTCCTTTTGACTTATTCGTTATTTTTTGCGTTCGATATCACTTCTGACTGACGTCCTTTTCTGATAGGCTTAACAAATTACGGATGTGGCCGACGACCATTCCTCTTAGTGGTCAAAAGCAATAAAACACTCACGACCCGTATGCAAACATGTAAACCAACAGTAAACAGACTTGCCTATTGGCGGTAATGTTAAAAACAAAAAGCCTTTAAAATGTTACTTTTTAAGTTAAGTAGGTAATTCCTGGGAGAAGTCCACTCGTATAGACGTCCTGCCATTTTCTTGTATGTAATTATTCGAGCTTGGGCGCAGATCTAATCACCTATCTATTTGCCCCGAAGTTCACTTACTTACTTTTAATTTCCATTAAGGAATACGCTGTACTCACTTTGTAGCCGAAAATCGTGATGCAAAATAACCTCCGGGTACTTGCGTTATAAGATATCCCCAAAAGAAGGAACTGTGAATGAATCCTATAGTATGTGGATCCCAGTCAAATTCAGGGCTCTATACGAGAAGAGAAAAAAAAAACCGGTGTGCAGACAAGGAAAGAGAAAAAAACAACCTTTTTTAGTTCCTTTCCAAGAAGCTTTTAGTTCGGAATTAGATCCATTAATGAGATTCCTAATTGATAGAATTTCTTTACCGTTTGTGATGAATTCTGTCGTAAAATGCAGCATAAAATGCAATCCAAAGATTCTGAACACAGTGGGGGGATTGTACTGCAAGGAACCTATTTTTTTTTTTTTTCATTTTTTCTTTTGGTCACATTTTAGATGACCCACAATGGGACAATATTTATTTTACTCTTTTACCAAAATACATAAATCGCAACATTTGGAATCAGTCACGTTCCTTTACATCGTAATCAAGAGTCTATATTAATGCTAGATTAGTCAGATATGTGGCGGTCAGTTTCAGTGACCTGATTTTCAAGCACAGAAGATAAACAAGCCTGTGCTAATATAAACCGTTACCTGTACTGGAAAAGGCTATGGAGAGCGCGTATTTATTCATACTGTGATGCCTACAGACAAAAACACACGAAAACACACACACACACACACACACAAAACAGTGTTAAAAATTCAAAAACAAAGGGGAATCTTTTTCTAGCAGGTTTTCTTCCATCTTACTTACTATTTCGTGTTCATGTCCTCCAGTATGTAAAGTCTCGTTCTGTGTCATCGGACCAATAGCTACGCCAAGATTACATCTTATAGCGAATGAAATCATGAGTCCACAACACGTCAACAGACTGAGTACGTATCTTTTTGGGCATCGCTGACAACAACGTGGTCCTATAGGACGTTCCCACCACGACGTGGGAGTAGTTTCGAGGGAATCTGTTACCATGGTACCGTTATCCAATGGGCGTTTTGATTGGCCATCACTCTCTACCAACATAATCTCGTCTTCACGGGGTTTGGAAAATCTGAAAGAGATCAATTTTCATGAATAGTTACTGTTAGTAATGAATATTTATTTTAGTAAGTAATGAATATGTATTTTAATGTCAATTTGTTTAATATTGCCCAACAAACAGGAAGTCATGTGTATTATTGCGCTTAAAACTCTGGAATTATTACTGTACTAAATAAAAATACCATAGGATTAATTTTATCCCTAAGTCCATGCAATCTACCTTGGACCATAAAATATGGATTGGTGGTTAAGGTGGGGGGGGGAGGGGAATGTGGTCTACAAATATACGTACCTCGCAAAGATATCAGTTTACGTATGTCCGTATGCTACAACATGGGATTAACATATGCACAGAGTAACATTTGGAATGGCGTTGTGTACTTATGTTTATGTGATAACAGCTAAAAGGACATGGTTATGGATAGGACTATGTGTGTATAATTGATATAAAAATGGGTTAATTTTGTTGCAAGTGTGAACAAGATCACAGCTGAATTAACATGCCGCTAGTTATATTTGTCTTTGTATGAGATAATATCTAATTTTCATGATTATGCATATGTATGAGATAACAGATAGATTGGTATTTATGTCCACAATTCATAATTTTGATTGGTTAGGCTATGTGGAAGCACCACCTTGTATAGCTAACAGACAAGACAAGTGTTTAAAGCCATATCACAATTTCTATTCAACTCCTGATTACAGAGCTTAGTTTATTAACTTTATGTAATTTTTGAATCGCACAACATTATTAAAACTAGACGGGATAGTGGGCAGAATTCCTTTTTTTTTACGAAATGAAATACCGGTGTCAAATAATTATTTCATTTTAAAATTTGTTTTCACTTTAAAGTGTAAAATAAAAGACGAAAAAGAGGCGAAATAACTCACTAATTTAAAGGATGTTTGAAAGACACAGTCAACTGTAGCCAACATAACTTATGCAAATTTTGTGCGATTTACTCTTAAGTTGTTTTTTTTTTTGCCACTCCTTGCCATATTCTAAAGGAAATACTTCATTTTGTTTTAATTGTTTCAATTTGTTAGATTATAATTGGTTCATTTGTTACCTTAAAGATTACTTCAGTTAAGTCTGCTTTGGTAAAGGTGAGCAACCATTTTGTGATTTATATTCGTGCAACTGATGCAGCATATTGCTTTAAAAATAGCCAATCGTCTGGTCTAATTTCAACAATTTAATCCGGTTTTTATCTATGCATGCCTCTAACGCGGTGCCTGACACGTTCTAATAACTAAGTCTTAAGACCTGGACAAGACTATTTTCTTATCAACTCCTCACTTTGAACTAATCTCTCCAAATAATCTGTTTTGCGGCATTTTTATCGAGGCTCAATTCAAATAATTTCCCATGTGATTCGAGTTTCTTTCCTGTAAAAGAATCCAGATCTACGATAAAATCGAATTTGTAGCTTCTACTACTACGCGTTTTACGAGAGTTACCTACTTTCTAATTGGAACATGATATTGTGACGTAAGACAATGTGACCTTTGACCCACTTTAAGACGCTTAACTACAGGAATTTGGGGTGATAAAATTAAACGCTCTTTATAGATGGCAGAAAGGCTTTAAATTGGTGCGGACTGTGATGAACGGAAAACCTGTGAGTTGGGACTTATAACTCATCAAAAGTCTTGCAAGTGATATGGCATGTGTAGGTGTAGTAACCTGTATGTTAATGTAACGCAAACAAAAATGAGTGTAGAGAACTGTACACCTTGCAGTATGAGTTGTTGATAACACGCTTAGTAAAATCAGAATACTTTGTTGCATATTTACTTTATAAAGAAGAAATACAGACATGTTCTGGCAGATATTTGCCATTTCTGTATTTCTGTTATATTTATTTGTTTTATTTTTTGTAAATTTACAGAATTAGTTAATTAACTTTACATTTTTTTTTTACAGTGTGCAGTTGTTTACAACGGGAAAGTTAACATATGTGCCACCATACACTTTAAGAAAAAGGTTCTTTAATTGAAGTGCAGGGGAAACCCATAGAGTTCTTTAAAAGGAACATAATTCAGAGGAAGTATTTAAGAAATGAAGGTTCCTGAAAGGAGAACCCTACGTTCGTCAATGAAACTCTTTTTTTTTTCAGTTTGTATGTATGCTGAGGGTTAGTGCAGCTTCAGATTTACTTTTACGGTTTTCTCAATTTATGTCATATTTTTATTTTGAAAGAAGTTTTCCTCTCCCTCCTGCGATAAGTTACACACAATTTTTGCCTGTCACGACTTTGTCACAGTTGCTCAAATTTAACATGATGTTTCCGACAGGGTAATAATGAAGTACAAATGATCTCTTTAAGCACACATTTCGCTTGCCTCCGACTCTTACTTCATCAGCTCATTGATAAAAGGTTATACCTCCATCACCAATATTGACTTTAATAATTCCATTTGTCTCACAAAATTGAAGATGATGTTCAGTATAAAATATTAAGGTGCTTCATATTATATGTCGCAACACCGGCTTATACTTCGGCCAGTTATCTACCGAGTCATGATGGACAAATATCGTCTGGTGATCAGCTAATCAGTTCTGCTCTATTTAACGTCAGGTACCTTTGGGAAAATTTAAAGGAAGATACAATTATAATACTGGCCGCAAAGTTCTACAATTAGCCATTTTTAGGGTAAACAACAAGGAAAATGGAAGAGGCGGGGGGTATATTGACACACGTCGTAGATGAGAAACAGATATGGATTTGTGAAGAGTAACCTTAGAACTTGTTTCAGCTACAGGAAACTCAGTTTCCGATGGAAGAACATGCGTCCGCAAGTGAAGGTAACATTAAATAAAATTACCTGTTTTTCTATACTTTGTATCACAATTACACTTTATTTGTAAAAATTTAAAGAAAAAGTCTCTCTCAGCTTGATGTCTCTCAGCTAATGTGGATTTGAGAGTCTGGAAAATACAGTGACTCGTTTTACTGGAAGATTACTGATAACATTTACAAGAAAACGAAACTTGCTCTAAGGATTTCTCTCTTCTAACGCAGTTAATATGGGTTTTATTGATACGACCATGAACACACTTTTAACGTGAAATTTGTCAAATTTCCCTGATGTTATCCGTCTTACCTCAGACATGACATTTGGAGTAATATTTGAGGCAACACTTGCTTGATTTTTCTTTCCTTTTTCTGTTCTGTTAACCCCCTAAAAGAGACCTTAAGGCTAGGATGTGACGGAGCATGTTCTATCTCTAATTGAGGAGCCGTGATAGGTTACAGGGAAATATTTCAAATTTAGCCGTGGATGCCTTTTACCTTCAGGCAAGATAGTTTCCATTCTTGCTGATATTTACACATGCAATCTTTAATATGATCGCTATTTATAAGGATTAGGCTTGCTATTGAACTTAAATAACCTACGGTGATATATTAGTGAAGGGTAAATCAAATAAACGGTCACTACCAGGCCATTTAAATTAAAGAAAATACAAAAAAAAAAGAAAAGGAAAGAACAAGTTGAAAACGACGTTTCTTGTATCGTTGCAATTACGCATTACTCTCTGTTAGTTAGTGTAATTATCAATTAATGTTTCAAGTCTGTCTGTTAGTCAGTGTAATAATCAATCTATATTTTGAGATGCATGTAGCTAATGTAATCAATGATAGTTAAAAAAAATAATGCATCTGGTCAGGGGAAAGTCATTCGATACTTATATTCAGTGGTGAACGAACTCATTTAGTACAGTTTTAGATGCTACTACTTAACAATTATGGCCAACGACTCACAATGACCGGAATGTGATTATATATTAAAGATGATTGGTTGTTGCATTAAATCATTTATGACGTCAGTGTCTCCTTGATCACTCTCTGCGTACGTTTCTAGCCAACGAGTGCTGTTTGCGCGCAGTCGTGTACAGAAAATAAAATAGTGGTATAATGACACAACTTCGAAATATACACACACACGCCTTACCGATGTTTCATTGTTACTAGTAAAGAGACACCGTGCGCTTTTGACGTTTGCAGGGAGCTTTCATGCCAAGAAAAGTCTGACGTCAGGTGAGTATTAAAAGGACGACCAATCACGTTTAACGGTTTAAGCTGTTAATCATTAGTCTTTAACTATTATCATTTGATATTGTTTCAATGATATTGGTACGTCATAGAAATATATCGTTTTATGAGGTATGCGGTACGATAACTTGAAAATTATACTGCCTGTCGATATGACACAAAAATGTATCGAAATATAATGATATTACTTAACAATTCCTTTGCAATGAAATGCGCAAACAGTCAAAGATTAAATTTGATCAGAGTAGTGATAAGAAGACTAATAAATCCCGGACAACCCATTGTCATAGTTGTAATATTCGGTTAGTATTGGCAAACATATAATCACAGACAATTCTCATGAATATTCATCTCGCAAGAAGCGGTTCTTTGTGACGTTGCGAGAGGTTTACAGCCATAATTAAAAGTTGCCTCTTCACGGTCTCTTATAACGTCATACGATCTGTTCATTCTCATTGCAGTAGAAAGACGAAGAGCAGTGTATCAATTTATTTTGCCATCTTATACTGTCACAGTTGAATGATCGTCAACCAAGGGGTGTGAAAACAATTTCCAACGGGCATTCGCGTTTGCTCCTGTGAAAGTTATGTGTGAACCAGTACGGTATCTTTTACCAAACATCCTGACAGTGAATAGACTAATGCAATATTTATCAAGTTCCTGACTCAGATATCCATTCGCATAAGGAGAAAGCATCTCTTCTTTTTTCACTGTAAACTTAAAATTGTTCGTGAAATAAACTAAGCGTTACCCCATTCTCCATCGGACATGCAACGACGGAGGATTTGGGATATCACATAATTCCAATGAAAGTATGAATCGTCTTTGCTTTTATTAACTTTCACTTCAGTTATTGGCTATAAACACACACACACATATATATATATGTATATATATATATTTTCTCTCTGAGGTTCACGTTAATACCGAAGGGTATTCGTATGGCCTAGTAGACAAGGTATCTTGGTTTTATTTGTCCTTGCCTTGAAGAAATATTGTAGGGTGAAAGTGTGTTTTCTAATACGATTAAGCTACCTTGGCCTTGCAGGAACACGTCTACCCTTGTCTCAGGAGTCAAGATATTGGAAGTTAACTATTCTCCCCGCTTCTCTTCCGAGAATATTTTATCCTGATGATCTGTAAACTTGAACGTCATCTAAAATCTTTGTTCATGCCTTGCTCGAGTTTACGATGCCTCCAGCATTGACATTTATATCATTCACGAAACAAATAAACACGGAAGTGTAAAAACTAGACACATCGGACTAGCAAATAAAATAAATAGACTGGTGAAATTTTACTTTTCACACGATTGTCTTAAACACAATACGAATAATTCAGTTGTGTTTTGTAATTGGATAAATATGTTAGCACGCATAATTATTTTATCAAAACTGAGATGCATTTAAATATGCATTGGTACGCTTTTACTACATAGTCCTAAGTATGTACTTATGTTGTTTTATAGGCTTGTCTAAAGTAACAACCAGTATGATCTCACTGGTGGATATTTATCAAAGTTCTAAATTAAAATTTAAAAGACATTGTAAGTGGTTTTCATTGCATTAGTTCACTTCATGGTGGTATGTATCGCATTATGGAGTCCGGTCCAAGCTTTTCTCTCTATTTGCTACTGCAGCTTGAAAAATGTAAAAATGAACATTGATAAATAGGTATTTGTCATTTTTACTCGTCAATTATATATATTTTACATTCTCTCAAAAAACTTATATATAGGTAAATAATGTTATGAACCAATATCTTTACTATATGGATAGCATA
The DNA here is from genome assembly GCA_021234535.1 of Stichopus chloronotus. Taxonomy (NCBI): domain Eukaryota; kingdom Metazoa; phylum Echinodermata; class Holothuroidea; order Aspidochirotida; family Stichopodidae; genus Stichopus; species Stichopus chloronotus. The sequence goes on from CM037847.1 coordinate 16,578,964, forward strand.
ACATGTTTTTGCATATGAGTTACGGTGTTATACGCATATTGTAAAGGTCACTATTACTTAAACGTTTTTTTTTTTTTTTTTTGTTATCCTCATAATTAAACCCTAATCAGTGCTGAGTCCTGCATAAACCCATAGGATAATGCACCAACTAAGATTAATGCAAGTGATACTTGGGTTCGCAACGAGAGTGTTAATCGAGAGTGAATTATACTCCAGGTAATACACAGGTACGTCCAGCTGTGATTAACTTTCTTCATTCATACACAGTGAGACTGACGATAAAGACGAAAACGAAAGAAAGTTTGGGTTTGTAAATAATTACATTTTTTTCTTTGAAAACGAACTCCAAACCGAACGAACCCAAGCGTAACGCGATGAACAATACGGCAACAATGTTCGTACGCCATTAACAAAGTACTACCATCGCTTTCACCGTCAATGTTCTATCGTCTGCTATCCTAACACAAGATAGCAGAAGACATTGTCTAGCTATTGTTTTATTGTATTTATCGTCAGTTGAATTCTACGCTTAACTTATTGTGCTCTTATCCAAGGGGAAAAAAAAGGTCACCTGACTACAATGGACCAAAAGGAGTTGAGTATTCTTACCAAGTATGAATGAATTTAAACTGATCGACCATTTCGTTTTCTTGTTTTCTTTTTATTTCTTTATGATATCACAGCAATCTTTATATTTCTGCAGTGTTTCGTTCCTGTTCATCTTGATTATACACATACTTCAACTGGGTTCTCTGCAGTGTATCGCCATCACGATAAATGCGTAGGATGTAGACGGTTCTTCAATCATTAATGAGGTTTATTTTCGGTTCATGATCATATATCCAGTAGAATAATGCGAACCATGTGCGCACCATTTCACGTTTATTAATTGGTTTATTAAATATTGACGCAGAGACACCATCACATTGCCCGATGCCTCCTAATAAGATGAATGTACTATCTCACACGTGCTGTATCACGTCGTTTCTATGGTTAGAGAGCCATATGTGAAAACGGTGTATATCACTACTAGAGCGAGTAACATTGATGCAACAAGCAACATAGGACCGACTGGATGTCAGGGTACATTTCTTGTATCTCTTGTTCTGTGTGTACGTTTATCTTTTTATATGATGTTTCAATGTTGATATGAATAGGCAAATGTTAAAATATGACCTGGATTTTATTGTAAAAATGTATGCGAATAATTAAATATTTGAAATCCAGTAAATGATCGGAATATTGAGTGAACTATCACAGAGACGATTAATAAAAAAAAATAAAGAAAATAATACATAGTACAATCAACAATAAACTGAGCAGTATTGAATATAGAACCCGACGCTGTGTAAAGTACAATCAACAAGAAAGGAATGCTGCACATGGAAACCCTCAAGTGGGTAAATTAAGAGATATGGAATATAGGACCCGCAGGTGTGTAAAGTACAATATGTTGAACATACCAACCCCGACTACATATAGTACATCAACTATGTAGTAAAAATATCGCAGGACCACCACAGCTGTGTATACTACGATCAAAAGCACAAGAAGTAATGCTGCACATAGAATCCGAGGCTGTGAATAGTACTATCAACAATAAAGTAAACAAGATTTAAAAAGAAAAACCCTTCAGATATGTACTGTATGATCAACAATAAAGAGAGGGAATTTAATGTAGAGTAGAAAGCTGTGGGATGTATCATTAACGATATCGTATACACTGGAAAACACTGATAGTACGACTAACAACAAAGAAACGTTTCTGAGTACCGTATATAACTATGTACTGTGTATAGTTTTAACTACAAGTAGGTACACAATATTGTACAAACGACCATCAGGGACTGTGTATTCTACGATTACAATTATAATTCTGGTAAACAGGAATGTCTGTACTCTGTGCATGGTAAGAAGAACGGCAAGTTGAATTTCAAGAAAAAAAGAAAAAAAAATATATTTATTAAACGGAGTTTGTGTTACAAGCAAGAATATAATAACAACGCCAATGTTTAAATAATAATACACAGGAAATACACACTTGCATGGTATCATTTTTAAAAGGAGACCCACTGTCCAGAAAACAAGTCTAAACCTTTATAATCAAAAGTAGTGTAACGATACCTCCATCACTTGCACTACAGCAGGCTGTATTCAAATATACCAGTAGTATTTTCTATACACAAAAGAGAGAAAGATGAAAGCAAAAATAACAGGGCCACTCACATCCAGCTAAAACTTTTAATGCCATAAAACTACAATAAAGTAAAATACATACAACTAACCATTTACTACAGCTCATATTACTATACAAGTTTTCAGCTTAAACCTGTTGCCGTTGGTTAGATGTCCGTCGGTTTTGTCGCTTCGGTCGGATTAATGTCGGATATTCGTCAGAGGTAAATCCGACGTCGGAAGGGACGTCGTTGTCTTTCTCCGACCGGAAGACGACGTCGGATGAAAGTAAAAAAAAATTATTGCAGTCTTGTTGCCGACGTCGTCAAACGGACCTCAAATGGACATCAAACGGTGGGATTTTAGTCCAAACGACGGCATATGGCCGACTTTGGTGACGTCGTTCCAACGTCGAACGTCTTTGCGAACGGCGATGCAGCGGACGTCGGACAGACGGCGAACCGGCGGCAAAATGTTTATAGGCTTAAAAATGAACTGGTACAGGCACTTGTCATAGATGGAAACGTCACGTGAGATTAAATGTAATCAATATTGCAAAACAAAAGTTGAAGGAAAGTAATAAGGCGGTATTATAAAAAAAGGCAGATATCCCAGTTACAGCTCCAAGAAGACCAGCACTTGTCCTACATTACAGTTTTTGGAACCATGCACGCATATGGTATTAGTTGATACACTTCATCAGTCTCGCGAGACCGATAGCCTGGTTTTGAGTCCGAAGTACGGTAACGTTGAAAGCATCTGGGGTCATTTTCTCTACGGTACCTGTTTATCTAATCAAACACACGGTAGAAGTGTGAGTGATAAGCGCTTTGGTATCATACGAAAAGGGACCATATTTGACTTGCATGGGATGAGGCATAAATAATCATAATAATTTTTTCTCTTTTTTTAGAAGTATAGAGATTGTGCATGGGTTATGATTTGTTATACTTGCACTAGTTAATGAATGGAAACACATTTTCAAAAGCATTTTGCCACTCCGACTATGTAAGTTAGTTTAAAAATTCACACTTTCAGACTTTCATCTTTTTCCAAAAGAAATTCCTTTCATGACAAACGTCGTAAATTCCTTATATTTCCAGAATAAAATTACGTATGGACACTCCAAAAATTTATGACAAGTCTGTTTTTAGTATGAATTACTTTAATGGTAGTATTGTCTAAGGTTTTGTCTTAAAGGCTTTTTCCCCCTTTTTTTATCTTCAGGTGTTAGAACGCCTGTTCACATGTCTTACAAGACATGTGAAACTTCACTGTAACTTGGCGACAGGCGCAAACTCCCAATCAATACTGCATACATTTTCACACAATTACTGCCCGATTTTGTAGCTTCTTGACTATTAGTCCTCGTCGGAGGTAGATTTTGCATACTGAGAGGTAGAACTGACAGGGAATCGCTTGTCCAGGCCTCCGGCAAATGTAACATTCTTAACAAGTTTTACTGAATACTTGATTTGATCCATTTGGGGGCATGGCGTAAGTCAATATTTCAGTTAGGTATATACTTGTAGTGTGCACGAAATGGCGGGAATAAGAAGCTAAATTGTTATTGCGTTTGTTGGTTTTCTTTGTTTTGTAATAAGGGAATAAATGCACTATTCGATGAATGTTACACAAGTCTGTATTGTTAATAAACTTAGAGCCATGCCTGCATGCATTATACACAATTGTCGGTTATTCCAGTCCATCCTTTTCAAATACAAAATATTTTAAGGTAGGCCTATAGAATCACAAATTACAGCATCACGGTCAAATCTCTAATACCCCTAATTGACTACTATTAGATGGTAACTTTATCTAATTTCACCATATATTAGCCATTTAAGTTAATACATACATTCTTTGAACGTAATCATTTGCAAGATTACACATGACCTACACAAATTTTGGCCGATGGCTGATCTGATCAGTTCTAAAACTATTTTATTTTATTAAAGAAAATCATAAGTACATGCATCGTCAGTAATACACGAAAATGGTTCCTTGGATATATGGGTCATCAACTCTGACGGAACAAAGAATAACAACGCCAAGTACGTTTGCATGAGTCTGATCCATCAAATATTTGTCGTCATGGTTACGAAATAATAGAGTAATAAGTCAAAGTTTGGCACAAACAAACCGAATACAGGATTATCCCTGGGGAACAGCTAAGTAATTGTGACATTTGAGGCAAAAAAATAGACTGATTAAATACTCTTGAAGATTGTTCTGTGTTTCACAACAATAACGTCGAGACGTCGAGACTTATTGGTTGGTAGTCAGTTTTAGTCAAGTCAAACTCATCTAACTGAAAAGACACGTACAGTAACGGTTGCAATAGTGAAATGTGTACGCGTCTGTCCTTTACTGCATGTAAATACTGTGTGTCAACGCTGCCGAACAAAATAGTTTCTTCAACTGGGTGTTTGTACGTATAGTGTGGACGGAACTACTTGCCTTAAAAAAATGAATGATGAATACAGCTCGGACTATTATTCCGTATGTTATACATTTAATAAATGTGATTTATGTCACGGCCTCTCAACAATCTTGAACAAAATTGTTGGCACACTTTGTCGTACGTTGCAAATATAGTACTGAATTTTAGGTAGGAGGATAACATTAAACCCAGCGCCCCTTTCCAATGTTGCGCTGTGAGAGTGAATGTACACTTTGGACAGTAATCCTATAGCCAACATTGAACGGGGGTGTCCCAAGGTTTTTTTTCCCAAGATTGTAGGTATCTGTACCATACCTGAATACGTCAAAACACGTTCTGTGTGTTAAACTTTCACCGGCAAATTCGCTAATGCATTCAAGAGTAATTAATCGGCCAGTTGCAACGAAATCCATTTGCAATAGAGTTTCTTGGTTGGTCAAACATTTAGGCCAGTAGAAGTTTGTCAGGCCCTGGGTACGTAGAGCGATGATGTAGTAGGCTACGAATGTCCTTGTGTTCAAACCAATATGCGTGTACTGTGAACAACACTAGCAGGATAGTGAAGCGACATATTCACACAGTTTACGAACGTTTCATAATTACTTGAGTAACCGCAAACTAGTATCACCTGCATAAAGTTATCAAGGAAAGGCTGACGTCACATGGTATGATAGTAAGTCGACCAATCACCTTTAATAATGATAAAATCATCTCATTGTGTAGCCATCGGAAGTACACTTTTAATATTTATCAGTGGAACAGAACTTCACCAACAGGTTTCTTTCAAACAGACTTGATAACAATCTGTGTGATGTCGTTTGTACGTAAGTGTGTTACTTAATTTCAGCTATTTCAGAGCCTTCATCAGTACCCTAACATAGCAACCGTCCATTCTGCTATGTCTCTTTAAGATAGCACAACATTGATTACAGGGATGTGCGATAGATGCACGCCAATATTTTCAGGTTTGGCATTCAAGGTGATTTTGAAAGTACTTAAGTAGTCGAGAAGTGCTTCCATACTGAATCGATAAATTAAAAATATTACTACTGATGTTACATTGTTTGGTTATCTTTGTTAATATCAAATCAAAATGGGGGAGAGTTTTATTTAGTTTGTACTATTATAATGAAAGACTGCAATGTCGACCTCGAAAACTGAGATCTTTCTATGACGTCAGTAGAAATATTAAAGGGGTAATATCGCCAGAATTATAAATGTTCAAGTTAAGTATTTTTTATGATTACTTTTGACTTACATATTTTGCTTTATAAAAGAAGAGAAGCTGTTGTCATACGCAAAAGTGTATTAATCATTACTTTTGGTTTATTCTTTATCTTGTGACATTTGACACAGATCACCTGACAGGATTTTTTGCCTCTGTAAGGATTCTTTCATTTAAAAGCAAATAGTTGAACCCAGTTATCCGTTAGTACCACGGAGAAAGTTGGTAAAATTGACTAAATTAAGAGATAAGAGGAAGAACAAAACGTATTTTTCTGTTAATTAACACAGAAAAAATCCTCTCAATGAACTCAGACGAATAAAATCTATCTTTCTAAAATCCTAATATATTACATTAATCTATCACTTACTTTAAATAAGTCTATCCCTTTAAATAATGCACTTACAGCGAGTTTATTGAACCTGCTGTCTTTAGCCTTGTGCTTACGAAACTACTCGATGCAAATAATCACATTATTGAAAAATGACCATATTGGCATCAAATATCCCGTTTTTGTTTTCAATTTCAATGGAAGATAAAACGCCTTGTCGGAAGTTTTATAATCAGTTTGATTTATATATTAGAGTAAAAAATGCGTTGGTTTTTAAGAGATAAAAATAAAAACTAAAATTTATTTTTGTGGCAATTTTATGTAAATATATCGAGGTATGTATAATTCACGTCGTCTTGTGACGAAATGAGTTTCTATTATTCGGAGCAAACTAAGTAATTCCAATGTTATCCATTTCAAGTAACCATCATTTAAAGCGAAGTTATTGTATTTCGTAAATTGCTGGACCACTTAACTTTTAACGATGCCTAACTTAAATGAAAATACAGATACTAAATTAGATATATAATGATGTACATTGAAGTGTCTAAAGTCATAAATCGTTATTCAAGAAACTTTTTACAAACTGGATGGTAACGAATTTTAAACCGTTCGCGATATATGCTATAGATTGAAGAATCTCTGGTAGCAACTTCAACATAGAATGAAAAGATTTACTAGCTTCAGAAGATGAATAAAATAGCCTGATTCTTGATTATTGACAATATTTTGTTACATCCGTGTGAGTGTATTAATAGTCTTCACTAGATGCTTAGAGTGATACTGTGTAGTTAATGAAGGTTCTTGTTGTTATGGAAACAACTAACTGATCATCTCCCAAAATTAGTAACACACCTGAGCTTTAATTAAGTTTGTCATCATGACAAGCTTTTTGTTTAAATTTGTGCAGGAAGAAGGTTGAGTTCCAAAAGGTCTGAGGGAACGTATCGAAAGATATTTTTATATATGGATCATAGACATGCTTTCCATCCCGGAGTTTGTTTGACATTTGGTTTCTATTTTTGCAGATCTTTTATGCCAAACTTCAAACACCAATCAACAACCCAATCATCTACCCACCCACCCATCAACCAACCAACCAACCCACCCACCCACCCATCAACCAACCAATCAACCCACCAATCAACCAACCACCCAACCCACCAACCAACCCGTTGAGAGCCAATTGTTCAGTCAATGCAGCCAAGAGACGCAGTACTGCACCCTAAATTTGTCAGTTAAGATACTACTTTACGTTCTCAGATCAGAGAAAAATACTCTACCTTCCTATTTAAGGGGCGAGTACTCTACTTCTCCATTAATTGGAAGAGTACTCAATCTTCCCAATTAGGAGACGAGTACTCTCAAGTTCCTCAGCTAAGAGACGAGTATTCTACCCACTCAATTAAGATTCGAGTACACCTCTTATCATCTAAGGGAGCATTACTCTAGACTCCAAATTAAGAGGTGATTACTCAGATTTCCAAGTTAATATGTGGGCGCTCAACCTCTCCAGTTAAGAGACAAATACTCTACTTCTTCAATTAAGAGGGACGCATTCTGCCTCCATACTTGAGTGACGAGTAATTTCCATTCCCACTTAAGAGGATGGTCCAGCCACAAATGCAGCCTTGGAAGTTGAAGAATAAGTTAATCTAACCATTCTGGTGAAACGTCTATTCAGTTCCCATACTTGGTTCTCGAGATATTATCAGTGGAAGTTATACCCTTTGCTACTAACAGATATCTATTACTTGAGTTAAGAGACTAGTGCTCTATATTTCCACTTAATATTTGAGTAGTGTAGCTACTCACTTCAGGGACCAGTGTTCTATATTCCCAGTTAATAGGTGAGTAGTGCGCCTACTCAGTTAAGAGACTAGTGCTCTATATTCCCAATGAAGAGGTCGGTATTGTACCTACTCAGTTAAGAGACTAGTGCTCTACATTCCCGGTTAAAAGGTTAGTATTGTACCTACTCAGTCAAGAGACTAGTGCTCTATATTCCCAATTAAGAGGTGGGTAGTGTACTTATTCAGTTGAGAGATGAGAACTATCTCTCTCCAGTTAAGATACAAAACACTCCACCTTCTCGTAAGAATATGAATACCTCGAGTTTGCTTAATGGCAATGCAATCTTCTTTGCCTTCAAATCTTCTTTGCCTTCTGAACTATAGAAGCAATGGCATTGTAAAACTATTACATGGAAGGTCAGCCTGCATGGGACAGACATCACAAAATACAATGTAGTATAAAAAAGAACCAAGAAAACAGATTCAGCAGTGAACAGTCAGTCACAGCAAGGTACAAGTCAGAGTAACAAATACATTAATATACAGCAGAAACATTATGTTTAAATTGCAAATTAATAAAAACAATGCAATTAAAAGTGAAGTAATACAATTTTCCCATTAACAAAAATAAAATAATCCGAAGAATAAATAATAGCAACTATCCATGTGACATCATCAGTTGTAATAATTCGAGCCACTTTGGAAGGTTTTGAAACAAAGAAATAGCAAAATGTACATTTCGCACTTTCTTTCGTTTTTAAATCATCGTAACTAGTGTAATGTGACCGGCTTTGGGAAGAGACTCTGCATGTTGTGTTTCTATCATTGTAAAGAAACTCATTCACGTGATCTAATACAGTAATGCCACCTAAGACATGTACACATTAACGACTGAAATGATGTAAAGTATGATGATTTTCATGATTTTCAACAACAAGAAAGCAGGACTTAAAGCCTCTTTTATTGATTTATTATCCCGTTAGATAGGAAACTTTGACAGTAATGGCCATCTCGTGCTACCAACTATGATTTTTTCAATAATTCAGATGGCGTTGGTTCAGTTTGAAAATGTAAAATACATAAACGTTTGTTTGAAAACACCCCATTTAATTCCTCCAGTGACACCGCCGTTAGAAAGAGTAAAATGTAACGCACTGTGAATTATTAGCGAAGTAGCACATGGTTCCTATTTGACACAATTACGTATTTATTACTGACATTAAGGAACCAGAATCATCCCGACCACTCTAAAACACTGTAAAATAAATGTATGCACTGACTTTGAAAGTTTCCTAAACTGACGCTGATTGTCATTCCCCACAATTTATCTGACGCTTCTGTGAAATATTACAGTGATAATTCTCAAGAGTGAAGAGCCTCATTGCATACAAATGACATCTCGGCGACATTTTATCAAAAGCTTGACGTAAAAGTTATCTTATTTCTCCTAACATGTGCTTACTTAATAAAAGTTACTCAAATTTAAAGCTTAATAGTCGTCATTGATGACAATGCACCAATCACTGGTGAAAACGTTACAGAAGATATAATCATCCATAGAAAAAAAAATAAAGCCACTTTGTTAAGGTAAAGCGAAAAGGTTAAAGGTAAGCAAAAAAGGCACAGAAAAAGATTTGATCAACAATTAATTCTATGTGTACAATACGTAGAGTACTTAATATGTAACAAATTGTCTGTTAGAATTAACCTCACAATAAACATTACCTAATGACGCACCAAGCTTTGTGCTTTAGCTCTTCCAAAAAAGAATTTGTATTTATGTTTTATTAAAGTATGAACTTACGTTGATGTCATTTTTACGTCACTAAGATCAAAAATAAGATTATAAATTTAAGGGTACATATAAATTTTGTTCACTATGCAATTGTCTTAAGGTGAAAGTTTGAACAGTTCGTAGCATGTTGCTTTCTGAAAAACGTATCATTGACAATAACACAAAATAAATAGTCGGTATTTGAATAATTATTCCAATCGCACTTGTTTCACAGTGCACGTGATAATATTAGGTTTGCTTGGATCTGTTATGGTGGGGAGGACATGTTTGTAATTAAGAGAGAAACTTGTCAATGTGAATGAAAGATATCGATATTTGTGCTTTGTAAGAAACAGACACATATAAATGCATACAAATATTCAGTAACAGGACATGTTAACAAACACGTAACGATTAAAGCAATAGTTAAATGAGCAAACGCGGTTCGTTTTTCCTTTCGTTTTGTAATGATATTGCCTTGATTTCAGCTAGTGTGTTAGATTTAAGGCAGTTGAAAAAGGACAACCATAATTTTACCTTCAAAAGTATTTAAGTGTGAAATACAAATACATTGGGTGGCAGGCCATGATTCTTCCAAATTTATCTTTCCCGGATACATTTGAAGGTACTTACATGCATTAAGCAATTGATTGAATTATTTAGAGAAAAATTTATAGACCACGTTATTGTTGTTTCAAATCCTTACAGTTAATCTGAAAAACTAACTGTTCCTTGAACTCCACAATAACACTGACCCACGAACCATAAACAAGGCACTTAATTGAGTATATACACAGTGTGGTAATATGAAATATCTTCTGAAGTCACGCTATGCACTCCATGTATTTATTTGTTTATTTATTTAGGGCCTGTGCACTCTTTGGGGTTGACCCTATTTCCGAGAAAATACCGACAAACATTCACAATTTCATACACCTGTGTCACTTTTTAAACCAATCAATTACGAGAATTGTATTTGTAGGACCACGAGAGAGAGAGAGAGAGAGAGAGAAAAAAAGACGTAACGGCTTGTATTCGTACTTAATAATTTAGTCTACCCGATGAGATAACATATTGCATTCTGACAAATGTAATACAGACACATAATTAGTTCCCATATATGGTTTTATTGCACAGTGTGTGTTACTCGCACCGATGATGGTTCGGTTGACTTACTTTCAGGGATGCCTGTATGCTCATAGTTAACGGCAGCCTTAATTTATGTTAGTGTTCAACAACCTCCATCAATTATGTATTATGTGTGTCCGACCTCAGAACTGGAAATTAAATTCACGCCTGCAGACATCTTTCCGTCGGCCAGTCTCTCTGTTACTATTGCAATATGATTGCTGCAATCTACTTAAAGCGGCTTATTGATTTTTTTCGATATTTGATTATTTTTCTTTCTTTAAGTGCTTAGCCTCGATTGATTAAATTTACGAAACAACCCCCAAAAAACAAAGTTGCGTTCCCTATAAGATATGCTGGAATTATATGCGGTTTCATTATCTGTTTTTATACTCTGTTAAGCAGCCATAGAATTAGAGTGTAATACCTTTAAACGTGCACATTGATAATACATGGCAAACTCATGATCTCATGGCATATGACAGGAATATTTTAATGATTCCAGGGTTTTGACAAGCTCTGAATTGAGTTTTCCACTGACATTTTTAGTGCACGCATGGGTCTACTATATTAAATTATTTCCATGAAGTATGTATAAAACCTTTCATTTGGTTTAACATAATCCTCATGATTATTATAGTGATATAACTTGGTCGATACCGATTCATTTGCTTTATTTTTTTCTGTTTTAAAAAGTGGAAAGCGTAAAATTAAATATTTTACCATTCGTTTCGCAAAGACAATGTAGTTGTTTACTTTTCCTTTGAAAAGTGAAATGTTTTTCCTTCCTTGTGAACGTACTCTAACTTTAAAGTCTACATTGCAAAAACAAGAAGAGACTAAGAAGATACATGACTGACACAATTCGTCCAATGTAGGGCTAATGAAACATATTTTTCCTGTTTTGGGGATGAATTCATAATGCCTCGCTAAATTGGATGATCACAGACAGTGGTGAACGTGTAATGGTCGAGTACGAGTATGCAAAATTCAATGTAATTTTTTTTATGAAATTATCAGCTTTGATCAACAGAATATCATTTTAATGCTTTGTCCTTTAATAAAACTTATTCATGTAATCTATGCCTGTTACTTTAGTTTGTCATATGAAAAAGTATTTCGCGATGTCGACACTTTCCATAATTACGAAAAATGACTCTGTAACTATCGTCCAAACCATCGTTGTTCAGCTAAGAGTTTGCTTTCCACTGATCTGGACTTTTCAGTGTCATAGCAAATGCCATCCACTGTGCGCTACATTGCCTTCGAAATCTCACAGAATGTTTTTTTTTTTCTGTATTTTCATAAAGAAATTAAGCGGATCGATCGACGACAGAAAGGTTTAAAGGAATGTTTGCCCGGGGGTACACACGCACACTCTCAATATGGCTTGAGCCGATTTCTAAATTCGGAACTCATTTTGGGAAAGATAAATATCTGTCTTTCTGCTTCTTTTACTTTACCTGTTGTTCACAAAATAAATAACTAAAAATGTGTAACTTTTTTATTTGGTGGAGGATAATTTTCTCATATGTAGGGAGAGCGCAATATTTTAATTTGTTCATTTTTTTTTGTTCTTGGATTTGAAGCTACAAGGGCATTCGCTTGCGGGATGTTAGCAAAGTCTGAATGTCTCTCCCATGCAATGCCTTTAAACAAAATCTCCATACAGCTATTTTTAGTTAAATTTAGGTCTCAAAGTTTTTCCTCTTGAAACAAAATTGCCTAAATTTTAAAATTAAAAGTCAATGCAACACATCCGACACAAAAAATTAAAGGGACTCAGATACACATTACTATGATCATGGAATAAAGTCAACGAAATAGTAATGGGGGAAAAGCAAAAAAGTAGTACTTTGATACAATTTTTAGTGAGTTGAAAGTCCCTAACTCAACTCGCATGGTTCCGTGGTTTACCCCCTCCGTCCCAAACATCATTCTTTATGACGACCGACGAACATTCATCTTTGAGATACTTCAGTTTCCTACTCAAGTATAAACTGCATATGGGACCAAGCAGTGAATGATTGCACGTCTGTACCGGTGAGACGGGGTGTATAATTAGTTCTCTATACTCGTTCTGGTTTGAGGAATATACGAGCTACGGCTCGCCATGTCTCTTCGTCACACCTTAACGCTTCGACGCCTCACCCATCTCTGTACTACGTTCAGTAACTATCGTATTTTTAGGAATAAAATATCCCAATTCCGTTATTAATTATTCATTACCTTATGCTACAATTCATTGTTTACTCTATCACTGCGTGTTTTCTAGGCGATTCAGCACAGTTGGGAATAGCTGCATACATCACATAGAAACGAGCAACTTTTGACTTGGTGAAAACCCTATGAGGGATTGTGTGTAGGCTGTCAACGATCGCAAACTGCCAATGTGTTCTTGTATAGTAGTATAGAAGTATAGTCACGTAGCGACCCATACACAATGTAGTGGTAACGCAATACACAATGTAATTTCTTTGCTAACAGGGGTGGAAAACCATTGCGATACTTACCCATAATACAGTTTTCAAGCAATGCATTTTTTTTTTCAGTTCGTTCTTCAAAAGTGGGGTGATACTCAGATCTTCAAAGTATAACGCTGTCTATATTTATTCAGTCACGGTAACACTTAATTTAGACAAACAAAAAAAAACAAAAAAAAAAAAAAGATACTTCCCATAGTCTGTACAATTGTGTGTAGTTTTAGTACTTCTTCATACGGACGGCACAAGGTTACATCTGTAACGGAGCATATTCCATATTTCTGAATCTTAACCCTGAAGAGGATCTCGAATAGGTAAAATTTAGTTGATTAAGTTTGGTTGATTTTGGAGGTATCTTCAAGAACTTGAATAAATGATTACGTCTTCGAAAATAAATATTGCAAAAACAAACTTGTTAATAAGGAAGAAAACTGAAGTAGGATTTGATACAATTTTGTGATAAATCACATAGTATTACACAATTGCATCATGGGTAAAGGATGGAATAATGTCGAGGTCAAACTACTTCAAACGCTTTAAACTTACTCAATCATGCAAAAACTGATAATGGAAACAATACGTAATATAACATTCCATGCAAAATTGTCTGTCTGAGCCAATGGAAACATGTGATTTGTGATAACAGTGGATAAAACACACCTCGACGTGGCTTAATATATAGAAAAGTGAAACCGTCTCATTGGGTTTCTACAATGACAAACTTTTCTGTGTAATGTCACATCGAATCGTATGAAAAAAAAGAAAGAAAGGTCATTCCAAATTTGTCTCCTTAACTCCCAACCCAAGTTTGATTTGTCGGCGTGGTCTGATCAATATTATTCGCTCAGTCTCTAGAATCGACCGATTTCCCATGTGTCCCCGTGATGTCAAATTCTACGTGATATACCCACATCGGCATATTTCCGGGCGAGTCTGATTCTTGTCAATCGAGATGCCTTAATGGAGAATAGATGAACTCATCAGTTTGCTTAAGGGATTAACCGTTTCTTAAGAAGTCAACAAAACTTTCAAGAAGTAAATATCCAATCTCCAAGGAGTGCTGTAGCCAACCATGGAGTACATCATCTAGATTAAATTTAATTTGCCTCTAGGCCGAAGAGGTACAAGCCATCAAGCTTTCACTACTGCATGTGTAGTTTGTGTAGGCTATAATTATGTGAATGACGTTAACTTTTAAATACGTCAGCAATGTTTCAGAAACGATGGACACTAAGATCATGCAAGTTGAAAAAAAAAAAAATGTAGGTCAAGTCCAGGTTATGTCCAGATTGTGGTATATACTTCATATAAGACAACCTCAAACTGACTTGAATAGACACATGCTAATCCTCTTAAGTATAGGCTATTCAGTCTATTCATTTCCCTTCTGCTGTCTATTCACCTGAGTCTGAGGTTGGCTTACATCAAGTATATACCCAGATCTCCACGTAACAAACAATTGGTAATCAGATGTCCATTGAGTTTAGCTTCGTGGTGAACGTTGATGATGCCAAATCTACCTAGAAATAGGCACAGTTAACAGTTCAGGTACCAGTTCCACTGTGGTGGCACCAAAACTTCAGATTTGCTTGGGCGGGGGGAATGCTGGAGGGGAAATGGCGGGCAACTGTGGGGGGGGGGGGGATTTCGAGCATAGTGCGAAATCGAGCGAGAAGCTCGAACTTAGCGAATGAGGTCCATGGGCACTTTTTAGGACCCCGGGTAGGGTCCAAGGGCAAAGCCCAGTGGGGTCCAGGGAACGAAATCCTCGGAAACTCTGAGTGAGGTTTTAGCATATTTCATGGGTGCAAATTTAGTACATTTTTGTTCAAAGTGTGTCATCATACGCAAAGATTCCAAACGATTTTAATTATTTCGGCCATTCCACTCCTGTGGGTTGACAAGATGAGAACTTAGGAACCTATTATGGAGTCCATGGACAAGATGGGTGTTTACCAGATCTCTGTGTTTTAAGTTTCAGGATATTATACTTAAGATATGGAAACTTACGACCCCCTGTGGGGTACAGAGGCAGAGTCTGTTCTGTTGGGTGTCCAGGGGGCGAAACTCTGAGGTTTTAGCATATCTGTGGGTGAAAAATTAAATCTCATGGACTTCCTGGAACAGAAAGATATAAATATATACAGGGAAGAGGTATAAATTTGTATGCATTTGTCGGGTCACTTCAGCAGAGTGTGAGGAGGGAAGGGGGAGCGCAACTGAAAGGCAAAGGTTCTAACATAACTGCAGTAAACATTTTATTTACTGCAACAAAGTGTAACGTTTCATGTTAAACCTTGCAATGGAGGACAGTCTACAGCTTAGTACTTTGGTACATTAAATTTAATACAAATTCCAAAACGGGATCCCATATCTTGTGTAGGCATAGAGACAATACTGATAGTCAAGTTTCAGAACATTGGCTCGAGCGGTACACAAGGTAACTATTTTCAAACGTAACATAAAGGAACATACAGTTTAACTCACGATATTAGACATGAAATAGAGGAATATGTCAGCCAGTTTCAACTTCAGTGATTTAACTCACAGTGCCAAACATAACACATAGAGATATAATAGTTAGTCCCAACTTACGTGATCTACTTAATTAGTGTTAGCAAACTTAAAATGAAAATTTAAGTCAGTTTTGTTTTAATTAATTCGCTTCATCAAACTTAGAATAGAGAAACACTTATTTAGTTTTAACTCTAAAGTGACCTTTTACATTAACAATCATAGAGAGACATGTTAGTCAGGTTCAACGTAGCTGATCTATATAACTCATTCACGATATCACATTACATAAAATAGAGAAAAAATAAGTTCTTTCTTTTGAACTTATAAGTGACCAAATGCATGCACAATATTAAACACAAAATACAGAAATATGTTAGTCAGTTTCAACTTAAGTGATGTAATTTCTTATCGACGTCAAGCATTAAGTATAGGAAGATTTGTTAGTCAGCCTTCTGAAAAGAATAACTGATTAAGGTACTGTAAAATTTACAAAAAAAAAAGTACTTCTAGAATCTGATTTGAGGCTGGTTTCTGTGAAGCTTTACACACTCATACCGAGACTTATGAACTGAAATCGACACTTTTGTTAGGAGGACTACGAAATCTCACTTTTTTTGTAATATTTTGAAAGGTTAACCTTAAGGATATCACAGATAAGCACTTATCTTAATTGTCGTGAAGTGATGTATTTTCATATGAGATCCCTGCAGGGCAGGCACGGATATGACTGATCGGTGATGCAGAAAAAGGAGGGGTATGTGTAAAATTTGGTGGTAGATATTACTCCATAAGAGGATAGATATGATGATTATTCACTGGCAAATACACGTAAAAAGCTGAAAAAAAGTGATTGCCGGTAGCACCGAGGGCCTGATGAATTACATACACATTGAGGCTATATGAACAAACAGTCTAATGTAATGCTACTATGTGGCTCTGATCATTCTCAAACTTTACCAAAGCAAAGGATTTTCACGAAACTGATTGTTTCTCTCTTTTTTTTTTTGTTGCCAGGATGCTGAAATTGCTCATATTAAATGGTTGGTTTGAGTGGGTTACGAAAGTAATCATGAAATTGTATCAGCTAGATAACAACTAAATATGACAAATGTAGTAAAATATCAGAATTACAGGAATCTGCTACAGGCTATTTAAAATGTTAACGTATGACTGATATTAAATGGAGGGGGAAAAATGTGTGACTCGTTTTTAATGATATGATTTAAATATGTTACCTAAAATGGAGCGATGTTTACAGTAGCAAAAATTAATTTATTCTTCGAATGTACAGTTCTATATCATAGCAGTGCGACTGTATGTCTTGGCGAAGAAAATGGCATGGTGCAATATTTTCCGATTTTATGTAGAGATTTATGCATACATGTTTTTATAATTAGTGGAGGTGTTGATTAAATTATAGGGGTATAAAACACTCCCCCCAAAATGATCAAAATTATTCATGCTACCTTAAGAAGGCAATCCCTCACACCATGTGAGAAAAACAAGGTTAACCTTTCAGCAAACATGTTATGGAAAAACGAAAAATATGTGTATATTTTGATAATATCCTGACGTCATAAGACAACCAACTTAAATTCTATAAGGGTAGGTTACACTCAACCGGCCAGTCTTGTTTGTGCATGTTGTACCTTACCTGTCGTCATACTATGAATAACTTAAATATTACAGCGAAGTGTTACACAGTTAATCCAATGTTATTTCTACATATAAATCACCATCTTACGTCAGTAACGATTACATCGAACAGTTACAATTCGCCAATTATTACTTCTGTATACCTATAATCACCTCACCTCACCTCACCTCATATAATGCAGTACAGTATATATTATATATATATATATATATATATATATATATATATTATACTGTACATATATATATTATACTGTATATATATTATACTGTATATATATTATACTTGATATATATATATATATTATACTGTATATATATACTGTATATATATATACTGTATATATATATACTGTATATATATATACTGTATATATATACTGTATATTACTGTATATATATATACTGTATATATATATACTGTATATATATATACTGTATATATATACTGTATATATATATACTGTATATATATATATACTGTATATATATATATACTGTATATATATATATATATATATATATATATATATATTATACTGTATATATATATAAACCATTAAACTATAACTGTATGACACTTCTCCTAAACACAACTTAGGTTACGTGTTTGGTTTTTAATACGAAGATATATCAACTCTGTGTCCACTGCTCCTTCAAACCTGAATGCAAATTCTCCTATCATACAAAGGAAGCTTCTTTCGACTCCATTTAACTTTTCCTTTTAATATACGTTAGCCTCAGTGAAGTCAAATATCGCTTCCCGAAGACAACATTTTCTGGTTTACTTCCCAATTCTTAGGCCCTATACGCCGATAATCAAACAATATTATACAACAACTTTAAAAGAGTTCTCTTAGAATTTGTTTCGCGCAACGTTTCACATCGCAGGAATTTCGCTTGATAAGCGTAACTTAATGGCCTAAATTGACACTAAATCTGTTATACCGCGGATTTACTCCGCCTCAACTTGTACGAAAGAATGTCGTAAAATCGATTCTGTTGGCTTTTAACGGCGAAAGTCAAATCTCTGAATCGATAGAAAGCATATTAACCGGAAGAGGGAAGGAAAATAAAGAATATTAAAACCAAAATAAAAGGCTACCCCGTTAGAAGAACAGTCATAGAAATGGTGCCATTGTTCCAACCATGTAAAGAGCTCACCACTCAGAAACGATATTTATAGTTTAAACAATTAGTGAGTCAATTAATTAAACAATGGTCTCTTGTCAATGCAATGACAGTCTGTGTTGGGTATTTTGTTCCAACAGAGAGCCCGCTGACAGTATCATAGATATTATTATTACTTTTTCAAAGTATTTTTCTTTGATATCCATTTCCCTTGTGGTATTGATCATCTCTTCTTCTAAAAAACGTAAATCGTTCAATATTTAGTAGGCCTATTATGTGAAAGAATTGCTTTTTTTTTTAATTTTAATAAGGAAGTCACCCATTCATTAACATCCTATCAAATGTCATGCCATCAAAATGAAATTTTCAGAGAATAACTTAAACCAAACTAGTGGAATCTTCTAGTAATGCGCTTAAGTAAGTATTCCTATTTGGTAAATATCAAAACAAACCCGAGTACAAGTGAACGAGATAAATTATATTTAAAAATGAAATTCGTCAAAAAGAATCATACAGGTATCTCCCTATCTTTGGACAAGATAATTAAGTTCTGTTTTGTCTTTCCACAGGTACAATCTGATCCGTGCTAAGTGCATAGCTGTTGGGTATGTCAAACAAATAGAGCGTTAATTTTACGACTTTGCCAATATATTATCTCTATTTTCATGGACATTGCCTATTTCTACCCTACAGGTCACTACTGACTGCCATTTTAACTAGCGGTTTTTTATTTTTTAATCATTTTAAAGTACTCTGTCAAAGGCTGCCGCGCTGTATGACGTTTAATTGTGGTTGGCGCAAAGACTCGAAAAAAAATATGCCAGTTTTCTGTGAAGACGATAAAAGGAACAACACAGTCAATTGTTGCGTCTGAGAACGCGGGTTTGTCACGTTACGTCTTTGGAAGATGACCTTATATTCAAACTCCCTGACTGAATTAATTCTTGAAAATGATGTAACCATGAATGATTAATCACATATTCATGCGGTGAATAATAATGAATTCACGTGATGACTAATTCCCTCAATTTTATTCACTGGTGTACATGTCTTATGCTTATGTATCCCATGTTGAACTGATATTGGAATGATGGTGGTATGAACAGGGAGGTGCCATTTAGACACTCAGACACAACGGGAAAAATGTGATTACTAATGATACTTTAAGAGCCACTAAATCGAGTTAAGATAAGCAGGATGAATGGTTCAGAAGTGTTTCTTTACTTTATAGTTGGCGGTTCCAGTTCAATGTCATTTACCGAGCAACTTCGATGAAGTCAAGTCATCGTTCTATCAGAACAATATTTTGATCCTAGGTGTATTACCGCTAACACTTTCAGAGCAGATGGTATAAAACTCGAAATGACTGTTTAATTAAAATAACTGAATACATTTAGTCCCTTATTAAAAAGGGATGGGCAAATTAGCAGAAGAGGCAGAAGTCTAATACAAGTTGACAACGTATATCAAAACTGAAATGGCATGATAGAGATTTTTTGCTATTGACAATACTGTGTCAGTGGGGGTAACTTCCCTGTCTTACAGTATCTAGTAGCAGACGTCAGATACCATATTTATTGCTTCTTTGTTTGCTTTCTAACCCTGGTTTCAGAGGAATAGAAATCTTAGGAACGATACAAAAGAAAGATTAACGTAAGTCATCGGCGGCTTACAAAGCTTACTTCAAAACGTTGCGTCTGCTTCTAAATACCCCCCCCCCCCTCCCCGGATAAACGAATGGTATGAATGAGTTGATGAGGAATTATAATGAACACAACGTTATCAACAAACCAATAAAGATGTTTGTCGGTCTGTTGCACTGACTTAATATCTCGGTCATTTGACTGAGCCGTAGATGTTGTTATTTCTACATTAAACAGTGAATTTGTCAAATTAAATGATGTATATATGTGAAGGAAAAATCCGTTGCTTCCATCGGGGAGGAGAAGAGAAATCTATAGGTAGGGTAGGTAGGGTTTCTAAAGTATGATTGAAATAATATCAAATAAATGACAATATTCCAACCAAAAATATCGACCTTTTTCTTCACAATAAGTTTTGCGAAATAGATCGATAAGGAATGCCATTGTCTTTATAGAAAATTTGTATTTATGCGTTAAATTTTTGTTCAAATACTTTGTTTCTTGTATCTGAAAAGTAGATGTGAGTGATCCAACCTCTAATTGTCATAGGTTTATAGAGCGACGTCTTGTGATTTTCAGTGAACTGGTGAAGCGGTCAAATCTCGGCGCCAAAAGAAAGAAAAAAAAAGTGTCTGAGTCTAGAGACGAGAAATACACTTTAATCTGACATTCCTTCACTAAGTCATCTTATTGGTTTTCTTTCACTAAAACTAAAACGCAAATCCCCGAAGGCTCTGGGATAGCTTTGTGGAAGTGACATTTTATCTTTTCATTTTTTGTTCCAAAGAATTAATTTCTACGGTCTTGCACCTCGTGGCTATTGACAAAACATTTTCTTCTTTTGTTTCATTGATGTCCGAAAGACGAATTTGACAAATCGTGATTAAAAATAACACATCGGCCCTGGCAACGTCCTACCTTGAAATTGATGCTACCTCTCTCCCTCCCAAGGTAACAGAGGATTGATAGGCAACTTTCCAAGGTTATTCCATTTATCGTGCAAAGCTATCAGAATGGTAAGCTATAAAAAAGTACGGGATACATATAAGAACAGAGGCATAGTAGGATTTATTGCTCCTTCAAACTAACTTGGAGTTCACTGAGCCTTAAAGGAGAAGAAAACTCTCGGAATATTTTCATGGAAAAGGAGAGAGAAGTGTTTGACAAACATCTTCCCAAAGTTTCATTAAAAAAATATGGCTACTTTCTCAAGTTATTCACTTTTGAAATTTGAAGAAAGGTGCTGCCACTGTTTTTGCCTTACATAAATGTGGACGCACTTGACTAAGTCACATTATAATGTTACATAGCCACAGACAGGAGGAATTTTATTGCATTTCTATGTTTTCTTTAACTATAGTTTCCATAGATACATACTTGTGACATTGTGGATTGAAGTTACTGAAGTGAATTATGCAGTAATACTCAATACTGAATCTACGCATTAATTCTGGTTAAAAAGTGGTTGAAAATATATTAAAAGAAAAACAAAAACTTTTAAATCAAACGCCGTCACGCTATGTCACCACAATTTTAAATGGCAGCTCCTCGATTGTTTCTTTTTTTTATTGAAATTGTATAAATAATTTGAAATGTAGAAGAATTTTTTATTTGCAATTTACGTATAAGTAAACTTAACATGGTAATCAACCATTAATTTTACATTGTAATTTATCAAAATGTGGGAACTAAGTTAAGAGTCAAATTAATTTGAAGGTTAATTACTGACTTTCATTGTGAATTTATAGAAAAGAAAAGCCCAACAAAGCAATAAAGTGCTGCATTCATTCTTTTGCTGTAAGGTATTCGATAATACTTATAATGAAGTATTTATTCTATGAAATTAATGTTAAATATGACACTAAATGTGTTATCAAATAACATTGTAATGTAGTGCCCCTCCCTATTTTTCTGAGATTATTTCTAACTACCATGCACATTGAAAGTATGTTAGGTGATTCCACTCACTTTTCTCATTGAAGAGTGACGACATATCTACGAAAAAAAAAGTGTAAGGGAAGAACGAATATTATCGTTTACATGATGTCCATACATATTCCCAATCTAAATCCAATAATAATGATTACCGCAGCTACTGTAGCTGAAAAATAATCCATATTGGACGGAATGTCAGTACTTGACGTACTTCCACTTGATTAATAATGTCATTTGTGGCATAATATGAAACTGTTTTTTAATAAACACCGCCCTACATTAACCAGTGCGATGTTTACATTCATGACAGATTCCCGTCAGTTTTATTTGGCTCATGTCATCCTGTTTCAAGTTATTAGATATTAATGTCATTTCTCCCTTAAACTTCATTTTTCTTCCGTGTCATGTGAAGAAAGAGGTAAAACCACATCTAATGAGAGTTATTACGGAAATGACTGCTTCCAATCTTTTTACCAATAAATCAATCAATAACCAATATAACGGACTCATACTACCACACATAGCCTACCTAAGTAAAGCATAAAGCGATAGGTAACCATAACACGCCACACGATATCGTTAAACATCAACACGTTCAACCTTTGACCTCCGAACCGATGGATCAATAAATAACCGTATATTGTTCAGAGTAAAAAGAGAAAAATCCGGTACAAAAACACATTTTTGAACATTTATGAGACAATTCTACGGGCAATGTTAAAACACAATTAAAATAACTTTATTGTATCGATTAAAGCATATTTCCTGTGTTACCAAGTTACCACTGTAGTAAAATAGTCGTTCGGAAGTCGTCGATATTCAAGGCCATTAACACGTACTAACATGGTGGGACAGAATGCTACCACGAAAAAAAAAAGAAAGAAAGAAAAAAAGTCATCGTTGATAAAAATAAGGGCAGGTTTGTGCCAATAAGAGCGAGGCTTCACTAAACGACATCTTTGCAATGTGACGATCTGGCAGCAAGTGAATTCTATGTTGGACATACTGAAAGAAGTTACACTGGCCTGCACTACTATTCTGAGTCACAGTCACTCAGTATAATATATAGACAATTCTCAAGTCAAGACAACTTGTGTTGTATCTGTTTCGTCTTAGTTTTCAGTGTCATAAAAAATCACATACATGAAGTCCAGCAATTTCCCAGTCCCCCCCCCCCCCCTTAGTTTAGGACCACCAGTTATCCCCAACTTGTCAACTTATCATCCCTCCTTCCTCCATTCATTTTTTGGCTTTTTTTTTTTCAATATTATCCACCCGTCCCAAAAATTTCTTTATGGGGGGGGGGGGGACACTCTGCCGTCCCACCCGGCTGGCTACGCCACGGATATTCGTACTTACAAAATGAGAAACAGGATAGGTACAGATAACACACAAAAAATGAAACTAATCAGTGAAAGTTCATAAATATTTTGTCAGTATGTTTGTTTTAGATTAGACAGTGTTTTTCAAGGCAAGCTGTTCCCTAGCCTTGATTCTAAGGAAACGAATGTTAATGTAATGAAGAATAACTATAAATAAGTCGGAATAGGATGTATGCCTGATTGACATTTTAAGCAACACATAAGGAGAAGTTTGCCAAAGATAGCAAAAGAAAAAGGTGTAGATAATATATCCTTTGAATCGACCTGATAGCAGCGAACTATGGGAGAGTATTCAAACAAAATTTGCATAGATAATCAGATAGAAGATAATATTTGAAGTATGATTTTAACAAGCATTAATAGTGTAAGTACTTTAAGAGATAAAATTAATATGTCAATTATGATCAAGGAATATGTTGAGGAAATTTCATAACATTACCGATAGTTTTATTTTCGAGGATATTTCCACTGGGTTGTGCTTCACTACCACCAGTGTACTAATCTGAGTTTTTATCCTGTGTTTGTAACTTGAAAATGATATTAATTTTTTTAGTTCTAGAGCTCAATGACTTCACTGACATTTTTTTTTCTGAAAGGTTTAATGCTCACATCAATAAGTTCTTACACACCATTTTTGGAATTAGCAATTACTGTTTCCACTAACCTTGGATGTACTTTAGCGACAGTTTACTTCACATAAATATTACGAGGTAGACTGCTTCTCATGAACCGTATGATTATTTCTGATTCACTATGAGAGAGATGCACAATTTATTTGTCCTTATGGAAACACCTGAAGGACGAGCGTGGTGAACAAATTAGGAAACAGTGATTTGACACTACAATGAACAGCCTTATTACATCTATGTAAAACTATGAAGTCCCACGGAAAAAACAGCTTTTTTATATATATGCTTATTCTTCTTCCCTACCTTTGTCTTCATTTGTGAAATAGTAACTCAATTCCCCATTGACATTATGTTGTAGTATATCCTCAATGTGTTGGTTACCGGATCATATATTCATGCGCTCTGAATATGATTAAATTTGGATTAAATATTACATAACGCGATCTTACGTTTTCCTCAAGATGCTGAAAAAGAATAAATTAGTTGAAATAACTAATGTTATTCATAAAAATAAACACAGAGTTTACTAAAATTTTCAGGTGACACGTGCAGTCTGCCTCACAGTTATTCTGAAATGCATTCTATGAACATTATCAACAAATGGATTAAAATAATCAAATTATATGATATATAACAATACATAACACATTCGTCAAGAAATACACCTCTTCAGAAGATATACACTTCAACTTCAAACATTTGAAGTGTGCTTTTGTCAACTAGGACAGTCTCTTTGCAAATATGTTGGCTGGAAAGTCAAGATTGACCCAAAATGTTTGCTTGGTGAGAGTGAATAGTTCATTTGAAAGAAGGTTGCCCCCAAATTCAGTCTTCCATAACAAATCCGTTTTGCAACTTTAAGTTCACAAAAGGGTCAGAAGTTTATTGCATTGCTTTGCTATTGTTTACCAATTAAGGTTGCAAGCACTTTAGATTTTTTCAAAGAGTAATTAGAGATGGCCACGTGACCAGTAAGGAAGGTGAAAAATTTGTCTTGTGCAATGGCGAATATGTCAAAGATATCCGAGAGTACATCACTGATAAGCGAATTAGAAAATTAATATGCGTTAAACACCATACGCATTAAAAACCATATGATACCTAGCTAATAGCAGACTTCGAATCTGGCCTCATCTGATAATTATACATAAGGATGTGGAATAAGCCTGCGTGATCAAATATTAGATTTGTGCTTCATCCATCACCAAAAAAGCTGGCAAATGACTGAATTTGATTCCCTTGAAAATAGAATCAGTACATTAATCAGGCTTGAGGTGATTCTGAAGTGATAACAAGAAGAAGAAGAGGGGGAGAAAATAAACATGGAATAAGAGAAAAAAAAAAGCTAGAATCTAAAAACAGAGAAAAGTTGAAGACCAGGTATGATAAAATCTCCGTCAACGCTTGATCTCTAAATACCAACATGAAGAAAAAAGAAAAATAAAGATAAAAGAAACTGTTCACCAAATGGCAATAGGTTTACGCTACAGTTTCTGTATATATTTTTAGGTTTAGTAAACTGAGCGTGCAATATGTAAAGTCTACACGTGGGCAAGACTAAATCTCAAGTCTATAACTGTATTGACACGCACTAGAGCAATGCAAACGAGTTGGGGAGTCTGTAAATAAATGAAAAGCATTAAGGTATGTATGTGCCCTCTGTCCATATATCCTCAAAACGTCATAGTCTTGTAAAGAGGTTACTTCAAAACAAAAAGTGGATATGGTAATGTCCGTGTCTGTTTTTCGTCAAAAATAGAATCAATTTGGGTCATCACAATAAAAAAAACATTTTATATAAGTGTTTCTTCACCTAGGAAGGTTGAAGATTTGATGTCTCCAGTTCTTTTAAAGTATCATTAAAGGGTTTGAAACACCAATGTAACTCACGGATCTGATACCACAAGATCGAAAGATAACTCGTAACAGTGGCTATATGGATAACATACCATGTGTAAATCAGAAATCATGTGTCACACTGTTAAAACGTTTTGTAGTCGAGATATGACTCACAGAGCAACTATCACAAAGTCTGTAAGTTGTAGCACTGGCTACATTACCCACGGGAAAGGCATCACAAGGATTAAATAAACTTTAATTACTGGCTATTAACCCACGGAACTAATAACAACCTTGCAACTTGTTATTAGCTGTATATATGACTCAAACTTGAAGCTGGTATCACAGGGTGATAACTTGTTATGCGCGCTCTATGACCTAGAGCTGATGTCACAAGGTTATAACTTGTTATACTAGCTACGTCACTCAAACGTTGCATCACAAGGTAAACAAAGGTTACACTAGATAGACGCTATATGATTCAGTGTTGGAATTACAAGGATATAGCTAG
Organism: Stichopus chloronotus; assembly: GCA_021234535.1. NCBI lineage: Eukaryota > Metazoa > Echinodermata > Holothuroidea > Aspidochirotida > Stichopodidae > Stichopus > Stichopus chloronotus. The sequence continues at coordinate 16,605,559 of CM037847.1, forward strand.
TTATTCCTGCGATATGACCAAGAGCTGGCATCACGAGTTTAAAACCCCTTTATGTCAGCTAAACGGCTAGACCTCAGTATATGTCACACGGTCGTTACACGTAATTTACGTTGACCAAGTTGACCATATATTTTGTCTGTGCATAGTCGGTGCAACCAATCTATGGCCAATATTGACCATATATACAGTGCTGAATTTGAAATGCCGTATATCAGTTATATTACGCAGAGCTGATATCGCAATGTTATAAATGTTACAACTTGTTACGCTAGATGCATGACTCAGAGCTGGTATCACAAGATTACAAATTTTTATGCTAGCTATGAGGCTTAGAGATGATATAACTTGTTATGGTAGCTGTATATGACTCCTAGCTGATACCACAATGTTACAAATTGTCATGACGATTGCACAACTCACAGCTGGTATCACAAGTTGTTTGGCTATTCGTATGACTCAGAGATGATATCACAAACGTACAGGTTGTTTTACTCGTTATATGGTTCAGAGCTCGTACCACAAGCTTACAACTTGTTACACTAGCCATATGATTCAGATATGGTATCACGATCGAACAACTTGTTTTACTAGCCATATTATTCAGGCTGATATCATAAGCTTTTAACCCCTTCATGCTATCTAAACGACTAATTGCTTAGTCGTATAACACGGTTATAATTTGCTATACTTATTGTGTGACTAAGAGCTGATATCCCAATGTTGTAACTTGTCATGCTAGGTACATGACTCGTAGCTAGTATCCCAAGTTTACAACTTGTCTAATTACTAGCTATATGCCGACTCACCCAGTGACTCTCCCAGGATCACAAGGTCAAAACTTATTATACTAAATTTACGTGGCTCAGAGCTGGTGGGACAAGGCTATAACTTGTTAAACTGGCTATGTGATTCAGGGTTGGTATCACACGGCTATATCTTATTATAACAGCTATATGACTCACACAGCTGCCGATACATGTTTCAACCCCTTAGTTAATGTTTTTTTTTTATTTTTTAAATATTCATAAAGTTTGAAATTATGAGCAGTCTGGAACCTATGATATATTACGTTAGATCATGTCGGGACATTAATCGGGTAACTCACGTTGTTCTCATTTGTAAAGAGAAAGATAAATTTCAGTAATATCTAACCTATAAGTTGAAGACATTTTGTGTCAGTAGAAGACATGTACATGGGTGACTCGTCTTTTCTCTTTTGAAAAGTTAGCTTGACTGACTGTTCATCAACTTGCCGTTGCAGACGGTTGGCCCCCTACCTCAAACTCGGAGGAGCGTATAAGTGTAAGCTACATTGTAAGATTAATGATCATTTTCCAAAATTTCCTCTTAAAACTAAGATAAAGAACCTCATATGGTTCTGATATGTGAAATGGATGCATAATACATAAACTGACGCAGTATTCATATAAAAAAAGGTGTTTGCGGCATCAGAATTTCAATTTGGCTAGTGTATTTTTTTACTGCAGGCCCGTCCCATTGAGACCACAGTGATCGCTGTAACCTTTCGACAGTGTACACTTTTGAAATGCAAAAATACGTGTTTACCCACGAATCTCGTTCCACATGGGGAAATATACTCTCTTGCTTCATAATTTAAGTATCAATAGCGGGCTTGAAAACTGAACGAAAACTGTAATGCTTCAGGAAAATCTCGATTCGTAATAAATTACAGGGCTCAGCTTTCGATCCATTTTGAAAACGTAGAAGACTTGCATGTTCTTTGTTGTCATGAAATGTTGTTTGAAATTCATCGTTACATCCAGACCAAAAGGAAGATACAAAAATATTGCACTTATCAGCAAACAAATTGATTAGTAATATTGCATAAGGTATTTCTTGTCACCAGTTACAAGCCGTTCAAAGTTTCATTAAGTGTAATGGAAGTATTACAAGCAAAGCAAATGAAAAAAAAAAGATTTCTTGGTATTTCAAACAAGGGACTTGCACGTCTCTAACGTAGCGTAGGGTTTGTGTTGGATGTGTGCCACACTAGAACATTATTGGCATACCATAATCGGAAACGGCCATTCCCGTACCTAACTAGATGTAACTTTTACAGGTCTGTCGAAGAATAGCTAGTACAGTAAACACATCACGAAGTATAGAATTTACAAGTAATCATCGTTTACTTAAAAATATTTTATGTATTTGAACTACATTAATCTTTAAACAATTAGATAATCAACGGCACAAACTTTAAAACGAGTCTCTCAAGGCTTATGTTTTGTGACTATTTTGTATTTTAAAACAATGACACAAAACACGATGGAGACTCAATGGAAATGATCTATTCGAAACTTTGCAAAACACCGCACTCAATTAACCTGTATTGGACGTATCTCTTTGTTTTATTGAATGTCTTAAGCATTCCAAGCAAATGCAATCACTTTCCTCTTTATCTGTTATAGGTTCAAAAGGGGTTGCAGACACAATGCCTACCCGATAAATATTATTCATGATCGGCTAAGACTTTGTCAACATTTCAATTAACTTTAACTGTTTGTAATATCTTCTTTTTTGCACCCTCTCCTTAGTATTTGTATTACTCTTCTATTTTATTTGAAGAAGGCAAAAGGAGGGTTTAAAATTTGTTATTTGTCTCGTTCTTCGTAGCTTAGATTAATTTACTATCTGTAATATTCGAGAAGCTTAACAACAAGTCATTAAATTCATTCTGATCCAAAATTCAACCTTTTCAATGGAATTTCAGGATTTTACGATATTGCTTCAATAGCTTGCGCTACTTTACCTTCAAGACGAATTATTAAGTGAAGTCTTTTTCTCCATCTGTTCATTAATGAAGTTTCTAATATATTGATTTCATCCCCATGTATACCGATTGACTGATGGGGCGGCGGCTGATTCTGACGGTGTGACTAGAAGTATGTATTCTTTTAATCAGGTAGGTATTTAAATCCTCTCTGCTCCCTGCATTGATTGACATTCTCATTCAAAGCAATTATTTGGTGACGTCATACCCTGGATCGATTGTGACACCTATCTTTAAATTAAACTGTGGCTTTTTAAATTAATACGAAGGCTTAAGCGATTCTTTGAATTCATCGTATGCAGTCAAAGCTGGTGGGAAAGTTTAACAAAATGAAAATTAAAGGAGCGCATTAGACATTTCAACGTGGATTCTTTCACTGGTCGAGATCCTTTGTTGTATGACGTTGTATAAGGTGACACAAAATCGTGGAGAGGAAATGTGATTCTCTGAGAGTAGACAAATACGAAAATAAGCAGAGTCGCAATAAAACAAATCTTGAAGGTGTGTTTCATGATCTTGAACCGTGTTGCATGTTCTAGATGTTGTGCAGTATGACCTTCACGGTGTAGCGCATGATATTAAATGTGCGGTGCGTGATTGCTTATGGTGTGCAGCTGCATTAACTTAAACTGCGTTACACGCACTTTCCTCCACGCTGCATGATGTTGATGGCGTGGTGCATGACTTTTGGAGATGTGTTAAATAACACTGAAGGTATGTTGTGTTGCGAGTGATGTTCATTGAGTGCTGCAGTATATTAATAATGTATTGTATGATCTTGATGGACTAGTTCTCCATGCTCTACGGGATGTAGTGCATGATCCTAATGTTATGTTTCATGATCTTACTTATGTGTTGTGTTATATAGACGGTGTGTTCCATGGTCGTGATGTTGTACTCCAAGATGTGGAGCGTGTGCTCATGATCTTGACGAAGTAATTTTGTGATGTTGATAGTAAGCTGTGATGTTGTGTTCGATTATGTGGGGGGGGGGGGGGAGTCTGATACATCAGAAGGTAATATAGGACTATTCACTCTATGCGTTTGTCTGCGTTCATGAAACGTCGTACATTTAGCATCAGCATCAAGTTTGTTTTAGAGTCAGCAACAGCGGATACTTTGATCAACTTGCACAATGAAATGACCTTCCTTTAAAGGTGATGGGTCGTGCTAGTCAATCTTATGTGACGCCAATGACTTCTTTGATTACTCTCTGTAAATGTTACCAGTTTACCATCACTCATTGGACGTAGCTGTTTAGAGTGATTATCACTATTACGATAGCAAAGCGGTATATACACACGCGTGCTGTCGATGTTGTATTGCTACATAGCTGTAAACAAGTAAAAATTGAAGTCCCTATTTATGAGGAAGTGGTTGAAATATTACTGGGATGACCCATCACCTTTTACTTGTTAAGGAAAAATTTGATTCTTGGACACAGTTGCTTATTGTATGGGTTGGAGTTTTTAAAGAAAAAGAATATATGAGACCACAGAAACATGTAGTAAAAACACAATAATACACGCATTGTCGCGTAGAAAAATAAAATACATTTACAATGTATTAGAACGTCAATTAATACAATTGATAGTAAACTACCGTATCGAAACTGGATAATTTATTAGGAGCAACCGCCTTAAGTAAAACAATTAAATTCCAAGATACGGTACTCCTTTAACATCACCTTATTATGAGTACCAGCTCAATCTAGTCGCCGGATTGTCTTTTTTTTTTTTCAAGACCTATTCAAAACCCTTGACAAGGATATGAAACGAATATTTCGTTCATTACTTTGCGATTAAAAGTCACCGTCGCTAGACAGACTATTGTAGTAACAAACCTAGTCGAAGCCTTAACCGCGTGACTAATTTCATTTAATCAACTTGGAAGAAGAATTGTTAATAAACACTAACCTCAATATCGGACAAAGTGAGGGATGGTACGGAAAGAGACTTCCCGGTGAAGTAATTGGATTAAACCCCCTTGCGAATAAAATTTCCAGTGCTTATGTCTCTATTTTTAACATTAAAAGCCATGGCCATGAAGGGTGTATCCAACAGTTTGCCATCTTGTCTGAACAAAAGGGTCGTCTGATCAAAAAGGAGGTGGGGTGGGGGGCGGGAATTCACAGAAGAGTAAATGTGATGGCGCGGCGTGAATATTGCTCCAGCAAACTTTTAAAATGAAAATCTCTATCATGAATAAACGTCATCTCATTAACAGTGCTAAATCTATGTCGTAAATTAACTTCATCAAATTAGTTGTGTTAACCTATTAACAAAGAAGAAATATTTAATAAATAATAGTTCTCATTATCCCTTCTGTAATTACTTTCTCGGCACTCTCCAAACAGCGAATTCGTGATGATTTTGTACTATTTACTGCTTCTGTAGACCAATATGCCACTAAGTGACGTCATAATATTGTTCTTTCGTGTTGTTTTTACTATTGTAATTATTGTAATTGAGTAATTAAAATATGTACTTAGCAGTGATTGAGCCGGAAGTTGATGGGTAAATACCCTTTTCGTATTGTAAGCAGTAAAATGCCTTATAGCAAGCAGTAGAGTACCTTATTGTTTCTGGTTAAATGTTTTCTGTTACATGTTTTTTCTACATTTTTTTCTTGAATTCATACACGTTTCTGTTATGTGTAATGTTGTTAAACTAAACCAAAAAAAATTGAAAATTGTTATTATTAATATTACTAAGATTTTATCATTTTATTAATTTTATTGTTATTTAATATTATTATCATTAGTATTATTACTTTTACATTTATTATTATTATAATATAACTTTCATCATTACTTTATCACATTATTCATTTGTTTTACTAGGTCTTGGGTGCAGTTTCATGTGGAGTAACTTCTCCACTCAACGTATCAATATGACTACCCACTAGACGATCCACATAATGTCTATATTTCACTTGATTCATATCAATCCCAATGCATATATTGAAAGTATTTCAATACATAACAAAGCCCTTATTTTGCAAAAGTCCACAGTGACATACGCGTACTTGTCGCAATGCGCCTTTAAATATTCTGATAATAAGAAAATAAAAATCACTTTCTCAAAAAAAAATAAAAAGAAAGAAAGAAAATAAATGTAGCAGATCACCAGTAGTTAGTTGGTTGATTCGTCTCAGTAGATTTTTGCTTGAGGAGAGGTTACAAAGTGTCACACTTATCACTTTGGCCTGAGAAGGAGCACTGGTTGGTCGATCACCACCTTCTAGCAGAAAGTGCAGTTTCGGGTATCGTATGGTACTAAGGTTGAACTCATCGTGGTTGGATGAATACGCCACAGCCGAAGGCGATGCATAATACCCATTATTTCGATATTACGTGGCAGCGTGTTCGGGGGAAGTTAAGAAACGGTTTATATCGTCACTCGCAGCAGTATTTCATTCCTTCAATGCAGGTAGAATGTTAACGATTCTTGACGGGAGTTTTGCTAACCTTATCTATCTCTTTCTTCGGTGAGCTTTAATATATTCAATATTCTCTATAAAAAGACTTTGAGGAAAACAGAGATTCCATGACATCATGGGGAAATTTGTACTTTCTGAATATTGAAACTGATCACCTCCTCCCTTTTCCCACTAAATGCATTTTACCCGAATTACAAATACCTGGTATAGGCATAACAGTCTTGGCTGGGCTGCACCATCGTATCTCCACTGAAAGGAAGCTATGGAGGCTGATTAAGCATGTGCTGTTCGTGCCTATTAATGTTTGTGCTAGTTTTGGTGCTATTGTGATTAAATAGCCACTCAGTTCATTAGCACAGTTTTATCTACTTGAAATTAGCATTTAACCGTTATAGGACTATATAAGGATGTCATTGCTTCTAGAGTATGATTCTAGTTTAATCATGGTGAATTGTCAGCAATAACAAGAAATGAATTCAATGCAAAATATAACAGCATGCAAATTACTTATCCATCCCCTTATTTGCCCATTCCAAAGTTTCCGGAAAATGCATACTGCAAAAAGAAGAGCTTACTGTAAAAATGGATCACGTCACGGCCTAACCCATTTTCCACTGAATGCATACATGAACAAAAAAATACCTTCTAAAACGCATCCCATAGGAATTGATTAGAACCGTTACAATTTACCTCAATTGTAATTGACCAATCAGTTGATTTAAGCAGTAAAACACTCGACCATAGTTGTCCGTAAGAAATACTGTGTACATCAAAATTCCCCGCATACAGTGAAGTGAATGAAGTGTCTCCACGTAACTATATGACCTGACTGTTTTTGTTTGTTTTTTTTAGCCTTTACTGGTTTACTCTTTAACAACGGATTTGACAGACCATGTTGCATGATTGTGTCTTTTTTATAAATTAAAGCACGTGCTATTTGAAATATGAGGGAAGGCCTCGACATTGGTGCACGAACTACGTTTCTTTAAGTGTACGAAAGTGACGGTTGTGGACCATGACAAGGTTAGGTACCATTTTGAATGGCCACTGTCATTTTAATATTGTAATGTGGTAGATTTATTGGTAGCGATTGTACTCCTCTGACGAGCAACCATGTAAAGTGGACCGACATGGCCAGAAAACCAAGACTGCACAGCGCACGCGCATTACAACAACTAAAGGTTGGACGTAAATAAACCTATTACTCTGCCCTGCCTCCATTGTTGTTGGTACCATTGATAGTGAACACGTTATAATTACCGGTGCCTTATATGTCCTGCCATTGCGATTCCCCTTCTTATCTTAATTGTTGCATTTTGTTTGTTTTTTCGCCCTTGTTTTGTATGTGTTTTTTTAAATTCCCTTTGTTTTCGAACTTTGTAATTCATCATCATCATCATCATCATCGTTATCATCGTCATCGTTATCATCATTATCATCATCACCATCATCACCATCATCATCACCATCATTATCATCATCATCATCATTATCATCATCATTATCATCATCATCATCATTATCATCATCATCATTAGCATCATCATCATCACCATCATCACCATTATCATCATCATCATTATCATCATCATCATCATTATCATCACCATCATCATCACCATCATCATCGTCGTCATCATCGTTATTATCATCATTATCATCATCGTTATTATCATCATCATCATTATCACTCATCATTGTTGTCATTCTTATAACCAGTGTCTTTCATTTGGACTCTGGTCATCACCTTTAGAATTTCTGTTACCATTGTTATTAGTACTGTCATTGTCATTCTCTCTGTCATTGTCATTGTTGTAGTCCAAGTCGTAGTCAGAGTCATAGATTTGTCATTATCATTGCCATCATCTTTTTCCCTGTTTCACTCTTCTCCATTATCAGTGTTGTTCTTCAGACTGTTGTCGGTGTCGTGATTATTGTTTTTGTCTTGTTCATTATCATCCTCAGTGTCATTATCTTTGCCATTATTAGTTCTGTTCTCCTGACCACAGTCTTTGTTGTACGCTGGTCATTAAGTTGTTGCAATTGCCATAGTCACTGTCACTACTGTTGTTTTTGTCCTGCTTATTGCAATTCTATGTACCACAGCAAACGCTGTGGCCATTGGTCGTTGTTATTGTATTTGCCATTGTTCTAGTTGTTGTTATACTTGCCGTTGTCAATGTCGTTAAACTGACCCCAAGTTTATGTAGTGGTAGACATTGTTCTGATGATTAGGGTCACCATTTTCCAGGTCATTGTCATTATATTTTTCTATTGTCAGTCTCGTTCTACAAAGTGCTAACGACTTTGTAGTTGTTGACGTGGTGATTGTCTTAGTCATTGTCATTCTTCTCGTCATTGTTCTCCAGACCACGTTATAGCTGTAGTCGTGACCATTGTTATGCCCATTGTCATTACTGTTGTCATCTCCCGGTCATAGTAATTATCGCTGCCATTGTCAATGTCATTGTCATTGTCCACTGTATGGCTGTTGTCGTGGTGATTATTATGTCCATTGTCATCCAGTAGAAATTGTTATGGCCATTGCCATTTTCTTTGTCATTGTCAATCCCATCGTCTTGACTACTGTATCCCTCTTGATGAGGTCATGGTCATTGTCATTACATTTGACTTTGTCAATGACCTTCACCTAATCATTGTATTTGCTAGGAATCACTGCCATTGTTGTGGCAATTGACCTGGCCACTTTGGGCCACTGTACACCAGTGTTGTCGTCTTCATTGTGCTGTCATTGTCAGTACGATCGTCATTGTCTTGTGATGTTAATATTTAAAATGAACCTTCCTCGTATAAAATTGGTGTCATTAATGCCACCTCTATTGTTTCATTAATTACAAAACATTGTTTCATTAACAACAAAACACTACCCGCGTAAATGCACCTTCAATTGAAGTATTTCGTCTGTCCAGCATACTGATGAAATTAACTTTTTTTTTCTCGTTTTCATTTTACTTCAATACATCTGTTACAAAGTAAAGGTTTCTAACATTCCACACATTATGAATAAAATGTCAAGAATCGTAGTTTCTACAAAAAAGATTTTGGAAGGAAAAGACTTGGAGATTTTATATTATATTAGTTACAATGAATCTATATGCATATGTCATTCTCTTTCCACAATGGAAATTATTAAAGGTCTCTGTTTGTTCCATGTAATATAATTGTAAACAAATAGAGAGAATATAGTACACGTCCAGCCTGACATGAGTGTGAATATGTCCTCATAGGCTGTATAGGTAAGAGCGTATTGCATGTCAGATCTTGAGAGAGAGAACACTTTTCCATTATTTCTGTTACAGTGCCATCTTAAATCCTTCAGACTTATTCCACACCGGAAGTGCGCTATATAGCTAGAACCACAGCTAGTTATCCACATGAAACAATTGAATTGACAAAGGGAAAAACAAACGCCAACAACATTTATCCTGCTACCAGTCAAGAAAGAAATCACAAGATCACAAATCACAAATCGCAGCTTACAAGTATTCTAACCTGAAAATGTGAGGTTTTGATTTACTGATGTAAGGCTTCTACACCTAGGCTAAACGTTTACTTTATGAAAAATCGTAGATGAGCCTAAGACACGCTGAGTGGGGCGTACAATCACAGATAAGCAATTCCAAGTTGAATATGCTTGCCTGTGATGAGAGGGTGGAAGGTGTCTTTTAGTAAACGGTAGACTGCAACTGACATTACGTTCCAGAAGGAAGCAATTGTGGGATAATCTCTAAAATAACCCTGATACTACTGATATTACTTATGAGCCAGATGGCAGTAGAAAGGAGGTACGGCTATGTTTGAAAATATAAATAATAGTGTTCTCGAAAAGACGGTAGCGGACGTAAACGATACAGAATATATGTCTTAGGAATATGGAAGGGTAGGCAAAGGGGCATAGCCTGCCCTACAGGGACAGAGGCAGAGAAGGTGTGGACGGTCGTGTGGGAGGAGATGGCGAAAAGAGGAGGGTTGTGGAAAAGAATGGGTGATTGCAAACAATAGAGACTAGACTGCAGCTGCTTCTTGTTCAATTTGTTAGCTTTAAATGCAATTTCTTTATTGATTTTTAATATAATCGATTCAAGGGTAAATTATGTAATCTTGACTTATAGCAGTGCACTATGCTTGATACTTTCATAATAACGTATAATGTTAATAATTACTTCCACAGCAATATTCTATGGTTTGTATACTCTCATTCTGTTTATGTTCATAACATTTTCTGAAGAAAAATACAACCTTGTTTACGAAAGCTTACAAGTTTCATGCGCCTTAAAGATGTGCATCACGTCACATTATTTTATCTCCAGGTCAAATAACCTTTGTTGCAGAATCATTTCCTGATGCGTCGTAATTCATTCAAGCATTCTGAATAACACGAGCTACATCCACTTGTATCATTCTAGAGTCGTTTCTATATAGTAATTGGTAGACAACGAAACAACTTAACAAGCAGTAGAATTCATTTAATGTTACAACTTTCAGTGAGTTTTGTTCGTCTATAAAGATACTCTGCTAGCGGGTGGACCTTAATTAAAGCCAATAACAGACTGTTTAGCCTCAGCAGAACTAACAGTTTCATACTGTAAATATACTTATCCTAGTTCTACTCCTGCTGTCTATTGGCAGGGCAGTTTGTATATTCTACATCCCATTTCCTGGCTCAAAGCTTTTCAAGAAAGGAGAATTAGGCCACGGCTATCAGGGAGGCGTGCGAAAATGAAACCATTACATTGGCAATTGGAAGCAGTTAGTTACAATAAATTCCCTCGATCTTGAACAAATCCATTACAGGCTTGTAGTGTTGAGATTTCGTATTGATTTTGCAGCCAAAGTGGCCTTTATTGAAGAAAATCAAACCTATTCGAAAGCAAATGTCAGCAGGGTGAATCTTGCTTTATCTTAGGAACAACCTTTTATTGTTGATGGATGTCAACTCAAGGAAGCGTTTTATATTAAGTGTCGTTATATGTAAGTAAGTAAGTTACTAATATGAAAAGAAACACACACCGTTCACACGCGCATATGAATCAAATATTCTGATTTCATTTATTTATATCATATTTTATGGGCTCTGGTCTTCTATCATTGAACATGCCATCATCAGCTTTATATTATATATATATATATATATATATATATATATATATATATATATATATATATATATATATATATATATATATATATATATATATATATATATATATATATATATATATATAATTTAATACTGACTCTAAAAGTGGTGAATGCAGAATGATAACAATTAGTATCTACTTGCACTTTCGAACTTCACCTTATATTTCGTTACTAATGAAGGAAAATGTGCTTTTTAAAAAACATGTCAGGTTTCGCTAGAGCCTACATTTAAATATACTTAAATTCACACAATAACGTCACGTAAGAACGTTTGAATATCTACCTTTTGCTAGCAATTCTCTTTCTTCTCATATGTCTTTGATGGTAAGATTGCCTTTGGCATTAATCACACGCTGGCCTATAGTGGAACTTAAGACGTTCAATAACAGTTGCAATAAAAATCTTTGTAGGAAGCAGATACGTGGCTGAGATGTTGTGATTTGATAAAATCAATATCACCTTGAAAGTCAGTTACTGAAACAGGAAACACATTAAACCCTTAAATGAAGGAACGCTATTGAGTTCAGAATAACATATATGTATCTTATATTGTGTTGCGTGCTACATCGCTTATTGGACCTTGAGAACAATTAAACATATACAAACATCAGTTCCGCTAAGTATTGTCTTATGATAATCTCTCGGAAAGAATTCAAGTTAGTATTGTCATTGACAAACGTTTGTGACATTTCATCACGTTTCAGTTTACACTTAAGTTTTTCAAAAGTAAGGAAACCTATATTTGATTTGCTATGACTCAGTTAGATGACGAGATCTTATGCCAAGCATTTAGTAGCTAAAGTACAAAGAGAGAACATGTTTAAATTATTTTCGTTCTGTTTCTTCCATACGTGTTTGCTAATGGTACGTCTATAAAAAATCTTTTCTAATCACTAACATTAAGACAGACGGTATCTGTGTTAAAAACAAACAACTGACAATGAAGATTTTGGCATCCACTTTAGCCTTGTGGATCGAACTATACATTCAATATAGCCTCTTGTCTAACTAAGTGGAAGTAGTTTTAGGTCAAACCCTCAATTTGGTTTAAGTATTCCAGGCTAGCCATTTCGCTTTCAATATGACTCACTGTATATTACTATACAGTCAAACCTTTTTCCGATATTTTAGGGAGGTAAAACTACTATTTAAAGTTTATTAAGTACGCAAAAATGGGATATAAATTACCTTTTTTTTTTACTTGCACTACTATATCTTCAGTTGATGCCGAAAACTTTGGGCGTTTACACTCTAGGATAAACTGGAATAATTCCACTTATGGTAATGACGTCACACATGTTACAGTTACAGAAGGATGTAACTTTTACACAGTTTTGTGAATAACTTTATAGTCACAACGAAAACAAAATCTACGAAATTCTAAAAAGAGGAAAATAAATCAGAAAGAAACGCCCAAATCTTAAAACTTTTAGCATGATTACATCAACATCCTTTAATGATACACTGACTTTTGATTTACAAACAAAACGTTTTTAATCTCTGTACATCAGGAGTATGTTTCCGTTACCACACAGTCTAACCGTTACTTAAGAAAATGATTCAACGTTTTTATCATCAAGAGAACGTTGCTTTATTGGTGAGTATTATTAAGATTCAAATTCAACAGAAACTAGGCTGCTACTTATTTTTTACTTCTTTTGGTCAATGCTACAATTTTGGGTCGACCAGATATCCTACTATACTTTGGCAGACCTTCTTCAGCTTACCAATTTTGATAAGAATTCACATTCTTTGTTCGGTTACACTAAATTGAATATAGGACACCTTTCATACAAAAATGAGACCAAAGACTAATGCCTATCACGACAAAGTTTATTAATGACGCAATCAAACAGTATCTGTCACAACCAATCTAATATCTATCACAACCAAACTTACATCTACCTTCAATGAAGCCTTTTATAAAAGACCAAGATTATATTTATTACCCTCGTTAAACAATCTTTCAATTTAAAATAACAACCAATTGCTTATCATTTGATGCAAATGCATCAAGTCACTTTTTTTTGTTGTTCCGTTTATTTGATGCAAGTTTTTCAACTCTCTTTTGTTGTTCACATTTACCTCAATCATCGTGTAAAAGGAAAGACGTGAAGGATGTTATTAACTTACCGGCTAAAAGTTGATCGCAGCTGACCCATTGCCTGGGATCCTTTCTCCGCGGCGAAAGATTTAGCGGAACTTAAAGATTCCATTCTACCAGTTATTTCACGATGACTTCGATTTAAAAGCTTAACGACGAAGACGGTGATGCCACCCGGGAACGTGGATGAGACTTTAGCTAGAGCGATAAAGGTAACCACCAATGGAACGCTAACAAGTGAAAAAGGCACGAAACACCACTAACTGGAACGCCTTGGAGATGTTTAACAGCTAGAACGCCAAATAATAACACAAGATGTTTTTTTTTTCTTTTCAATTACCCCAGTTCTTTTCGACGCCCATTACTCTAATCGGAGTAATATCCTTCTCTACAAAATTAGAAACAATGGAAACACGATCTGCAAGTATTCTCAGAGAAATGTTAATCCCCTATTAACGTTTCCCCCCTCGGAGCAATCACTGAATGATAAGAAACGAGAGAAGACATAACCTTATCTCAACACGTTTACCGGATATTGAGTTATCCTTATTTTCGCATATTATCATATGCAATGAACTATGGTAGTATTGCCAAAAGATTATGATACGCTGCGAGGGTATCGCCGGAGCCTCCAGGAACTAAATAACATTCCACAAGTATAACTAAAAGCTATTAATCGTTGCAGCTGAAATAAAGTTCTTCACTTTTTGTTGGTGCGGTTTAGTCTCAAAGTGATGATGAGCGATTCGACGCTGGGAGTCAGTGCTTCCATTTACGAAGAGCGACGTGGATAATCGACAAAGCTAACTGTATCACACCGGTACGGATGCTTTTAATGTGCTTTGGACATGACGTTAACAGTAAATTCTCCATTGTATGAAAGATGCGTTGTTACATTTGTCAGACCAACAAAACTACAAGAAAACAGTTAAATATAGTTCAATGCTTGTGAGTACAAAACTCATAAAACAATGATATTAAAATTGAATATTGAATATTGGCATTGCCTATAATGCAGGATACATTCAAATGTGTCAGCTTTAAGTTATAACTTATGTGTAATTTTATAATTATAATTATTATTCTTATTACTATTTTTTATTATTAAGCATTAAAACAACTACACTTTTCTTTCATTAGGAATACATATCCAGGTTATTACACCTATCCTCCAGAATACACTTATTCTACACTTTCTATTGCCAGTGGTATGGAATAAGTACGGAACCACTGATTCTGTCGCAATCACCACATAGTTTGTATTCATCTTCACCTGCTACAGTGTTCCAAACAACCCTAGGCCCTATATTCTGTCTTTACTGTTGCAAACTATAATACCGTAGGTACTGGAAGAAATGCCGATCCATATTACTAGGAGTATATGGAGAATGCATATATGTGTAGTGTGTATATATATATGTGAATAAAATGACCCCTTACAAATTCTATACCAGGTTCTCTCCTCAGTCAATGATTCGATTTTAGGAGTAACTTTTCCTGAAGCTCAGTATAGACTGGAGGGATGTGCCAGAGATACACGCGTCAGTAGTACATTTCAACATGATCTTGAAACGCACATAAGTAATGTTACATTAAACCGTTGACCCACTTTTCTACGTAACAAAAATCGATCACTAATGGCCCATTTTTAATGAAAGAGAATTTGGCGGGAAGAAATGACGGTATTCCGGTTCTAAACTCGTATTTTCAAATGACTTTGATTTGTTGGCTAGTAACGTTCCATCGATTATAAACTTGAATTCGTCACTTCTGCTGATTCCTTTGCCAAAACATTGAGTAGTGACTGGAGCCATTTTTTCTCTCTCTTATTGAACTTCGGTCGATACCGTTCTTCTCAAGTTCAAATCAACGTGTATTATTAGAGGTATTGCAAACACTTACGTGCGACTCATTTGAAATTCAAAATAGCTGTTAGCTGAAGTTATATGACCGACGTTACACAGACTTAAGAATATAAATATGTATGGATAGAATTTAATAAGCAACACGTATAAAATGCCATTACTTGGGCCTGAACTTTTTTTGCAAATTTTAGGGAATGAATAGGGGCGGGAGAAACCACTCTCTGACAGTAGTTGTTAAATTTGTCATGACAGATCTCAAACAGCGGCACTGTTTGTGTGGGAATATTAATTTTACTTCTTCATATCCACACATTTCGTGTAAGCCAGTCCATGGAATTCCTAACCTTGGAAGGGTTGTACTTTCGGTGTTATTAAACCATACACTGAGACTATTTGAATGACTGTAAAGTTATATCACCATAAATGTAATGTTCTTGGTCCTCAAAGGTTGTCTGACATGAAAATGACATTTTGGAATATTGGTTCTGTATTAACTATTAAAAATGTTTGAAATAGCTACGATTCCTGTATCATATCTACATTGTGAATGAGCATTAGCTAAATATGCAAATTTATGAAGTCAGGAGATTGGCCCACTTGGTAAAACTGAATCTTATGGTATCCATTGTTTACTTAACCTTTATTTCAATTACAACTGAAAATTTTATATGCCCGCAGCTGTTCGTTTTTTATTTTCTTCTTTACAAATATTGATATCACTTAACGATGTGAAACCTAGTTATTGAGATATAGTCTAATCCAAAAAGTACCGACACTGTGCAACATTCCACGTCATCATATATACTTGCATTTTTATCGTACTTCGAGCAACCATTTTCAAAAGTAGAAATACAATTCCATTTTTTTTTTTCGGATTTCCCATGTTTTCATTTTGAGTGTCACTATGCAACTTTTGAATAAAGCTCTCTTTTAGATGAATGTCACGACCTTTAAAAATTTCTTAATGGAAAATTTTGTAACGCTGTAAATTGTTGTACAATGTGCATTCCTCTGTATGCAGATCCAAATTGAACAAGTCTGTTACTAAGTATGTGCTTTCATGCAGGTAACTAGCCGGTGTAGATATAACTCCTCCTAAAACTACGCACGGAATATGAAGCGCCCACATTCGAAAAAACAGATACAAGCAGAAGGCTAACGCTAACTTGTTCGTCCCACTGCATGGAGTGGTATACAGTGAAGGCTTTATATAGCCAAACCATGGAGGTGAAACTGACACTTAGTTTCAGACATAACGGTCAATCCATAAAAAACAAAAGGGATTAGTAATTCTTTGAGACCCACCAAATTGGGTGAAGGTAAGTTGGGTTGTTAATTGGCTCAAGGGTGTATTTCTTTCTTTTATTTCGCGGTTTCAGTTCAATATTAATTAATGGGCAACATCATTCAAGACAACGAATCCTTAAACAAATAACCCGCTCCGAACAATATTTTAGATCTGAGGTGTGTTACCACCGACACGTTAAGAGCAAGTGGCATGAAACTTGAGACGACTGCTTAATTAAAACCAATGAATGCATTTAGTTCCAAGAGATCGCATGCAGATGAGCTGAAGAGACAGAAGTCTTATACTTTGTTAACTTGAAATCGATACAGATTTATTTTTTATGTTGTGACCAACAATCTAACTATTATATTGTCACATGACCATAAGAGGAATAATTAATTGCTTCTTGAGTCTGTGATTGGTTGATCTGCTAAGTAAAAGTAATTCATCTGGTACAACACTTCTGATCGACTGAGAACTCAGGTTGAATGTTGAGTAATTAAGGTTGGTTGTGTATTACTGTGTAGGGTAATGCATTAACTCTTGCGACGTACGATAATATTGTGCAATCACATATACTATCAGTACTGCTACTTTAACATCGGAACCGTAGTCCGTGCCGGATTCAAATTTTAACACAGAGTGGTTAGTTTTCCTTTTGCTTGAGTGCATTTTTGCTAAAAATGCCTTCCAGTACATTAACGCAGCTTCGCATAGCCGTTGAACTTACATGGCGCTATTCATAATTTGTAAATACTAAGTAATAGACGCGTGATAAGTCTATTCAAATCGAAATAGGGAGTTTAGAATATACCAACCTGGCAGACAAAGAAAATAGCTGTCGTAGTTGTTAAACCATTCAGTCTCATAAATAAACATCTGAAAAGCTTCATCTCCTCAAAACGTTATGCATGTGATGAGTAACGGAAGATGCATCATTGGAATTTTGAAAAGAATTACTGTTGAACAACAAATAACCGAATTTCTATCTGTGACAAACTTATTTCTTGTAAAGGAAGCTCCCTTCCATTTTGAATAATCTTCTATTCTACATCCACAAACATCGGTTTCAAAACCTGGGTTATTTTCTCTAAAACCTTATTTTCCTTTAGTAAGTAGGACTACATTGGTTTGTATGTAGTATTGTTGGACCGAATGTCATGGAGCTATATGCATTGACGAACCATGGAGCTATCACAGAGAAGGGGCATATCAGCATGGGAAGATAACATTAAATCCGACTACCCTGTGTAGAGTACTTTTCCAATACAATCTTCAAAACATTTTCACTTTGGCAAGCATGACATTCCTTTCCATTCATTGTTCACTTTTTCGATAAAGAATCTTTTGGAGAGCAATGACTTAATTTAATTTCCATTATTTTAGTACGGAGTTAAAAGGACGCAGAAGCGTTTGACAAACATCTTCCCAAAGTTTCATTCAGAGATATTGTTTCCTATCCAAGTTACTTATACTTTTGAAATTCAGAGAGGGATGCTGCCATTTTTGCCTAAGCTGGATTATATGGAATAATGATGTCCCATTGTAACCACCAGTATAGCAGGAATTTTAATGTATTTCTTTGTTTTCTTTTTAGCATAATTTCTATAACTCCATACACACTTGTACGCATTTTTGGTTGAATTACTGAGGGGTATCATGGAATAATCAAATCATTAATACTCTGATTTGAATCATGCATGAATTTAAAAATATTTTGGAAATGAAATATAAAAAAAAAAGCAAATACTTTTCCATCACATGTGGTCCGGTGGTGTCATCAAAATCTCAAAATGGCAGCTTCCTGATTAATTTTTTTTTTTTATAAGCATTCAAATCGCAATATCTTGGAAAGTAAATACCAACTTTAAATGACATTGGGTGTTCACAGAATTTCAGTGCCTCATTTAACATTGTCCAAAGTCCTGACTTTCCTTCTCCTTTAAGGCAATGGCTCCATGCATACGACGAGGCTACTGTGATAAAATGTTAGAAAGGATTTGAACAATAAGTAATCAGCACAGTTATTTAATTAATCAGACATGAGACTGAATCAGACTTTATTACTACATGCAATGATGACCTATGGACAATATCATTTTAGCTTTTAACAATCGCCTGAGTTGATTTACAAATTACAGGTCCTATACTGTATTTAAAATTTCAGGCAAATATGTGAAACGCAATCAATTCTAATAGAATAAATTTAATAAAAAGAAATGTAGATTTTTTGTTTCTTCACAGCGCATACAATGCTTCGTGGTACAGAACGCAAGGATGCTAAGTATAGATATTTACTAACGATTTGCTAGTTCCCAAGAAACATGGTAGGAAATGAGGTGTTCTCTCTCCAACACGATTGACCACAGGCAGAAAAACATAACCAGTTGTGAAATAGCCCCTGCGAAAATTTGAGCAACCTTGCTGCAGCGTTCCAACGTCCTAATCTTGATGGGTTGAAGAGGTTTGCTAGTTGTAACACTACATCTTTCATACCTTTTTGCTCTCTTTTCTTCCATTTGGGGTAGGAACATATCTCTGCAACAGATTTGTAGCAACGAAATGATCTATCGATGGCAAATTTTATCAGAAAGTGCCCCAGTAAAGAGCAAAAGAAAAAAGTACTTTAAATCAACCAGCATGCATGGACTGTGACGGACAAGGGGTTTGACTTATGTGGCTCTGATGGTTTCCTCTCTCGTTAAGACCAAGTATACATAGAGGCTATGTTGGCTCTGTTGACTCTGTGTAAAGGGGGGGGGGGGGGAGGTGACTAATTAAAACCACTCGTTTAACCACAATTGCTATTGAATTGAAGCTCAATATTCTATGGAATGAGTGTGGCAAAATCCACTTTTCATTAAAATTTTCATTTCTGTTTACTGGTAAAATTGTATGAAGGACGGGGGATCTATGTTTTGTTGTTTTCTTTTACTCTTAGAAGCAATAAAATAATGTTGGCTACAATATTAAGTTAATTACCTTAGTCGAAGCAGTTAAGTTGCGGGCGTTTTCATTTCTTACCAATTTGTCTATCAATAACTTGAGGCCATAAGAAGCATGTATAGGGAATCTTTAAACATTGAAATTCTTCTGGTAAAATTCCAAGGACGGTAGAAGTAAATTATTGCTTAGTATGTAATTATTTTAGTTACATCAGTTATATCATCTCCGCGCTATATGATTTTCTTCACACATTTAGTTCATTTATTTAGAAACTCATACAGCAAGATTGTTTTCAACTGCGAGATACGAACAACTCAATACAATGCAAAAGAGGGCGGCATAGTGGATTGAATGGCTTTACCTTAAGGTGGGCCAGTCAGTGACTTCGATGTTTCAATCTTTTGCAAAAGTTCTCAACGTCAAGCAATCCGGCTTCTTTACTACAGCATCTGAACATTACTTGCTTTCATAACGATACCTCCACCAACCGATAACGTGTAAGCTGAGTAACATCTTCAGTGACGTCACTGGCAGATTGTTTGTGGCTATTGGCAATACACAAAGATTTTTGAACATTATGAGAATAGAAAAATAAAAATAATTTCACTCTACAAATGCACTTAAAATATTCTAAAGAGGGGGCGCGCGCACATTTTTAACGAAAAAATTCATACTGCAGGAAAATTTGAAATCCCTTATTGTGTAACGCAATGTATGCATATCATTTTAGGGGTTGGCAGCTGACTTCCCTTGTTAATTACACAGTATGGATATATGGAACCGAAGCAATGACCTGCTGTCAGTGCCAGACCATTAGTCATTAGGCATTTTTCCTGTAGGGAAGGGGGGGGGGGGGAGGTGCTAGAGTGGCTTTTATCATTACTTACATGTTAGCTAGCATGCATGTACTTATTCATAAAAATAAAAAAAAAAATCCCGCACTGACGAGCTCACATGTAACGAAAGTGTGACAGGCCACCGGGCTGAACTGTAATTAAAAATACAATAATACATAATAATACAATAATAATACATAAAAACAATACGTAAAACAATACATCACCATCAAGAATACATCAAATGATATATTCACATCGAGCACATATACCAAAGTACTGATGCCAATTTTAACAGTCAGCACATTAACGCATCGTATATGTCCACTAGCAAAAACACTAATGATATTTATCTGATATTTATCATTGCATACCAATACCTCTAATTAGTCTCATTAGTCAAGAATCTCTTGCAATTAATGAAACTGTGAGAGATTGTAGTTTTTAGATGTGCATGATTTAGCTTTGGTTAATAATACCTTATGGCATATATGTGGTCACAGGTTTTCGATATGTTATTTGATCTTTAATTACCCTATTGTCGTTGCTTCAGTTGTTGAATGTTCAGAATTTCTTAGACTGACAGTTACAATTACTCAACTGTTACGACATACCTTCGGAACACACGGCAGGCCCTTCATGCTGTAGAAGCCTTCCCCCTTGCATTCAAGTTGACGTCACAAACGAGATACAATGGCTTCTTTATTGAGGAAAACAAACGAACAAACAGTACATATTTGGACGGTGGGCGCATGTAGATCAAACTACAAAGACGCCACACGTGCACACTGTAAAACATGTCTGTAAACTTACAGAAAATATAACAAAGAAATATAGTTAATGTAATTGTTATTTACGGATTTTTTTAACAGTGTAGACGTGCACGTCTTACATCTCTAAGTCTAAAATAACTTATCCCCAAGGAGGGTGCTTCGTTGCATAACTATGACGTCACATGCAAGAGGTCATATTTTAAGATGTTAAACTTAATAATTTTTCCAATGCATATTGATAAACGATTAAGCTCCCCATATTTTACTATTATTAAAAGGAAAAAAAAAAACTTATATAAAAGCAGGGCAGTCATAAAAAACTACTCTTCCGTATCGTCTGTCAGTGCTGCAAAGTAATCCTAATGTGTTTTAATTATAGACGACATCTTCAGTCATAATTTCACAACGGTGACGTTGGTGTCTCTTTTTTTCATTGCATATAAAGGAAATAACTAATAATTTTTAACGGTTTGGAATTACACAAGGAAAACTATTTAACACAAACAGAGTGGCAGACAATAATATTTGAGGCATAATGGAAATATTATGACTAACTTTATAACTGCACTAACCGCACAGCAAACTCGCTGCTTGTTTCTTCAAATTCAAATTAATTTTTAAAATATCGAGAGTCAACCTTCACGATGAAGTATTTCCAACTGTTGGTGGTTTTTGTTTTGTCGATTCAGATTCTAGAAGGAACGATTGTAGATAAAGTCGCTTTCATGCACTGGGACGGTGTATCGATGTACCTCCCTGTTGACAAAGTCAAAGTTCAACAGAAACTGGACGATTATCACGGTTCTTTGGTTGGCTCATGCAATCGTAAGTATCAAAGGAAGTAATGTTTATAATGAGAGCACATCGAACCTTCACCAGAACCGTAATTGAGGAATGCTGTGATTGCATTTTATCGTTGCTTTATATGTGTTATTGATAAGAATATCTGTTTTGTTGTACATTTTGTGGCGAAGTAGTTGATTACTGACACCCAAGTGGGCACATGTCGTCGTGTTTCCTTAACTTACTAACCTGAAGTAAAACAAACATCACCCCCTGACTAAACTGAGCTAGCTTTTGCATTAAAATGTCCCATTTGTGTGCCACCATTTGATTGTTATGTCCTTCTTGTTCTTATCTTTTCTCATTGTTTACAGAGGAAAAGTATCGGCTCTTGATCACAAATACATCTTGTACGTCTGTGTATCAGTAGTATACAAATCAAGTGTAGTTACACTCCAACTACTTGTCCAAAAGTAATCATTACGTTTACAGTTACCTCTGTCAGTGAACTTTGATCGTACTTGTAGCCTACTGTTGAAATTGTTTCCCTCCTTACCCTTTGCCTTTATTAACAAAATGTTACAGTTAAGACGGTTTAAGAAGCGATGGAGAAAGTTTCAGATTACGTAACCTGTATATTCGGTTTAATTTGTTGGATAAATAAAAACGAAAAAAGGGCTTTCGCATTAATCATTTACAACATTCCACTCATAGACAACATGTTGGTTGAAACCGATTTGTAACATAAACAAACGAACGTGTTCATTCTTCATACACAGGCCCTAGATTGTTTTTACCAAATACCACCGTCTTTCCCGATATACTGAATGAGACCCAACATGTAATTTTTATAGACATCGGTACCGCTGTCTCTCTTGACTATGAGGACTATCCAGATACGTGCATCGACCTGAAAGGAGTGGAAATGTCCGTCACAATTCCGTTTCTCTCCAGCAGTCCATCAGGAGTACCTCAGTACTCGCTGGCACTTGCCGAGTTTTATGACCGGAGACGTGGCGAGATCGCAACCCCAGACATAGCTTTTCCGTACATACCTCTTGACAAAATAACGATGGAAGAAAAGTTAGTTTTGATACAGAACGGCAGTGACGAGTTACGAATTTCCTTTACACGTTACACCGATCCTTGCGTACCTCCAACCACTATCGTCCGCCATGAATTTGAAAATTTCACTAAAAACGGTTTCCAAATTGGCGCAGAAGAACCAAACTTTCGCATCTGTGATAGTCATCCACATGACAACCATTTTTGTTCCATTGTTGATAAGATTCGATGTGAAGTGTCTCGGGTGGGGCCTAACTTTTGCCAGACACCATGGGAATCCGGCAAACTGGTCTCATGTAAAGCTTCCGTGCAGATATTGAACATCACACAAGGTTTCCGTGACTTTATGCTTCTTGATGGAGGTCCGGTGAAATCCATTGCTTCGGAGAGCATGAGCTTGTATTCGAATTTTGGTATTAAATATCCTTGCATTGAATGATTTATCTTTCGGCATATGGATCTCAAATGTTGCAAAATCTTTTCTCTAACGTAACTATGTTTGGTTAAAGGTCGTGTGATATGAAAATTTGCTATAAGGTGTATTATTATTGGAAATGTTAAAAATACTAGCCACATATTTCCATCAAAATCCGTCAAAGATTGGCTATTTTACAAGGAAGTTCCTGTCTTACGTGCGCCTGTATCATGAATAAACATTGGCTGAGTATGCAAATTTGTGATTTCAGATGATGGACTCCTATGATATGTCTTATGGTATCACAATTTTAGTTAACCTTTATTTCAATTGCAGTTAAAAAGTTTACATCCCCACAAGGTTTTTTTTTTTTTTGCAAGCACATATTTTCGTCTTCAAAATAACGATATATAAAAGTGAAATCAAGTAATTAGGAGGCAATATATATTTACAGACATAACAAAAGAAGTACTGACACTGTGCTACACTCCCCTCCATCTGGTTTGCGTTTTCATCAAACTTTGAAAAGTCACATCTCCAAAAGAATTAAACCTCTCGGCCTACACCCAGTAGAGCGTAGGCTGACTTGTTGCTATGGATATACAGTAACAGGTATTTTGACTTCTATTTTTCTTTTTTTTACAAAATTTGGTGTGCGTTAGCACTTTGCACTAGGCCTGTAAGTACATGTGCACGAGCTTGAAGTAGGCCTAGCCGACAAAAAAAAAAAAACTAGATACCAGTCCGAAGTAGCACTAGGACTATATTTTCTCTAGCCTATAGGTTAGGTCTATGCATAATAGTGGAACGTAACTTTTCAAAAATCATGTGGGGAGAGATCCCCATTTTTTAAACCCCTAAACGTTGCTATTTTTCTTCCTTTTTTTTAGTAGGGAGGGAGAGGACGGGGTATTGTAATCCATGTTTTTGAAAACAAATGCAGAAGTTGTGTTCTCCGTCTAAAGAGGGCGTGATGAACGCCTATTCAATTTGGCATAAGGCTTTGACCTACATCATATCAAAGATAAACAGTGTTTTTTTTTTTAGTATGTATTCAACATGTACCCTAAGTTAGGCCTAGGCCAGCAGGCCTCTGTATGATTGATTAACGTTATATGTTTCACATGCCGTTCATAACCAAATCCATGCGCTTGGCAAGTTGACTAGATTCTTCGTACATCCCCCCCCCCCCTCAAAAAAAAAAAGAAAGAGAGAGTAAACAACACAATGACGTGGTAACATATCCTAATTTTAGACAAAGATGTACATCTGCAACAAAAAAGTCGCTCGCATGCAAGTAAAACTTCCATACATAGGCTAGGCCTAGGCAAATGAAAGTCAGTGCAATATCGTTAGGCCGTGACTCTTATTGCAAAATATCCTAGGTGAAATATCCTAAGTTGAGTGGTAAATTGAGTCAAATTTGCTGATTTTTACGAAACAAAGCCAATTTTGCTCCAAAATTGGTATTTACAGCATACCTTGAGAAGATATATGTTAGTTAGTTAGTTAGTTAGTTAGTTAGTTAGTTAGTTAGTTAGTTAGTTAGTTAGTTAGTTAGTTAGTTAGTTAGTTAGTTAGTTAGTTAGTTAGTTAGTTAGTTAGTTAGTTAGTTAGTTAGTTAGTTAGTTAGTTAGTTAGTTAGTTAGTTAGTTAGTTAGTTAGTTAGTTAGTTAGTTAGTTAGTTAGTTAGTTAGTTAGTTAGTTAGTTAGTTAGTTAGTTAGTTAGTTAGTTAGTTAGTTAGTTAGTTAGTTAGTTATATTTGAAGTCATACTTGAGCATTTAACGCAAAATTTTGGAAGGACTTACCTGAGAATGTAGTGGTTCAGATATTTCCCTTTAATAATGATTGAGTGGAATTTGCTGAAGGTTTAGAAAAAGAGAGCAATTTTGCCCCCAAATTCGTATTTCCAGCGTATCTTGAGAACTTTTGGACCGATTACCTTAAAAATTTGTAACGACTTACCAAAGAAAACATTGTTCAACATAATACTACTGTACTGATAAATAAATCAAAATCAAATGTGCTGATTTTTTAGGAAAAAAGCCACTTTTGTCCCAAGATTTGGATGTCCAGCACATCTTGAAAACACACTTTTAAACGTAACACTACCGTTGTGGTAAATCCAGTGCAATTTGCTGATTTTTAGAAAAAAACAGCTAATTGTGTTCAATAATTTGGATTTCCATCATACCTTGAGAGCTATTTGAACACTATACGCAAGGACTTAGCTATGACCGTAATGATCAGACATTACTTTACTATTACTTTAACAGTAAGTAGAGTGAAAAATGCTGATTGGTTTAGATAAAAAGCCATCCGAAAATTCCTACACTGAAGAGCAATTGCCCAGCGTACATTACAATCAAGGCCGTCTCCACGACACATTTCTAGGGAGAGTGCGGGGAGGGTAGAGATAGTCCACGTGCCACAATGTGCCGTAATGCTGAGTTTCCTTTTTGCTCTGTTGGTTGATATTGTATGTCTGGAAAGAACGTGGTGTGAAGCTGAGCCTCTAACCACAAATTTGAGAATGCCATTCTCGGTTCTCAGTTTTCAATCTCACTCATGCACGATCTTAAATTTTATTTTCTTCCAATGTTCTTAAATTGTAGAGGATGGGTTATGAGAATTATAGTCTTACTTTTGAGGAGTTCGCAACCTCCGACCATACCCTTGAAATAAATTAGTCAAAACAGACTTGATTGTGTCTATGAGACATCGTTTTAACTGCAGATTAAATCTAATGGTGTACCCATAAACTAATTAAGGCTTGTTTTGACTAATGTATGTAATCTTCCGTTTGACTACAAGCCTTACAAGAGTCTTTTCCTTTAACAAGAGACTTTCAACGAGCGGCTCTAAATTTTCCTCTCTCTCCTACCACAATTATCCATAAACACCGAAAAATTACCAGTTCTGAAATAGGCGCCACTTACATTTGATAGCCATGCTGTTTTGTTCTTACCGCACATTTTTGTTCGTTTGTTCCATGCCTTTTTGCATTGTCCTCTTTTCCAAATAGAGTGGAAGCGTCTTTCCTCAACATTGACCATCGAGCCAGCTCACTTTAATTGAAGGCAACGCAATAACAGTATATTCACTGTGTTGATTTTAAGGTAATTTCACGTAATAGGTGCATTCAATAGGATTATTGGTAATAGCGTTATTTATTCCCATGAACGCAATATAATCAGCACCAACAAAATTGGGAATAGTGCCCTACAACGCAAACTGTGGAGAACGCAAATCAATAATATTATTCAAAGCGGCTTGAGGCGATATGACAAACTTTGTCTCTTAAATGTGAAATAAGAAATTGTTAACATAATCGATCTTATTCCAAACAAATTATCTCTACTTTTATTATATTCAGGTCACCTTCCAAAAACTTGAAGGGAGTGGCAACGGTATTCCACTTTGAGGGTAAAATATTAGCATTTCTACTGTCACGAAATTTTGGGGGATTTTACTGATAAACTGGCGTGATAAATAACTAGTAAATAAGTACAAAAGTCTCCGAGGATGTAAGAATACCAAATGTATAATTCTATCATTCTTCCTTATCTCAGTTAGTGTAATAATTTTGCGGATGCACTTATGCCTCCAGGTTACAACCTCTTTTCATTTTACAGAAACGGGCAATTCGTTGCACATATAATGTGGACGACTTTCACCATACCGCGCCACTATTTGACAATATGAATGAGATCAATTCATATGACTTAAATCGTTACTATGTAGCTATTTTCATTTCCAACTGCTTACAGTACTTCTCCGTCCAGCTTCAGCAATTAATTCGGATCTCTTAGCAGCATGCCCTTCCTACGCTGGTTGCTCTTCGAATAACCTGTATATACCATATTTCCGTCTTAAGACTTCGCAGGTTTCTTTGGGAACAAAAAAAAAACCAACGAAAATATCTGAAAAATTATCACATTGTAACATATCACAAACGAGTGTAATTCTGTCTTTTTCTACTTTTTTTGTGCTAACATTCTATGTGCTTATTTTCTTCTGGGCAATTTCTTTTGTATTTTCCTTTGTTTTGTACATGTGTGTCGGGGTGGCAACGTAAGCAAGCTCTTGGGAGCTTCTTGTTGTTTACTCCATAATCTCTTTTATTTTATATAAAAAAGAGTTAAAATGAAGTAAGAAACTAAGCTGGAGTGGAAATATGTAAATATGTAAAACAATACACCACAACCATCATCATCATCGCTTTCCCCATCATCATGATCACCATCCCCATCATCATCCCCATCATCATCGTCATCATCATCATCACCATCATCACCATGCATCACCATCATCACCATGCATCATCATCACCATCATCATCATCATCATCATCATCATCATCATCATCATCATCATCATCATCATCATCATCATCATCATCATCATCATCATTTGAGCAAGACTTAGCTATGATTAATACCTCATGGAATACATCTGGTCGCAGATTTGCAATTATACAGTACTTTTGACACTGACATTGATGATTCAGTTGTGTGTCATGTTCAAAAATCTCTAACTTTGACCATTTACTATCAACGTATGAGTAATACGAAATAGGTATGACGAAATATCATGATATTTTGTGAACCACCTCAACTAACCCCTTTTATATAGCTTGCTTGAGTCTCCTCCTTCTGTCTTATGGATTTTGTTTCATTTCGCAGGAATTGTAGGTTTCTCTTGGCATTATCCATGATCCATGATTTTACTTTTGTTGCTTCTCTTTAGTGATCCTTCCAGTGAAAATGCAGAAAGTTACAGACTAATGATCTTAAACGATGGCAATCAGTATACGACAGAAGTTCACCATTATACTAGATGGGTAGTTTTTCATTCACCATAGTTACAGTTCCAAGTAATAAAGAAATTCTCATCAATATAAATAAATATTTTCAACTTTTTATTTTTGTCTACTAACGGAAGGCATTTGTCTGTAGATGCATGATCTGCATTGTAAGTAGAGCGAATTCTCTCATGTACATTTTCGAGTATCCGATGTATTGATCTATTGGGACGTTTCTGTAATGCGTTATGTACATGATGAAATTGTCTATCAGAAGTTTTGTTACATGTTCAACCCATACTTGATTACAGATTACTACCGCTCGGAGAAACTAAGGCATCTATCAAAGTCATGTGAGGTGCTTTCTGCTCAATGGAGCATTGCTAATTCATTATTTTTATTGTATTGAAATGAATATAGGAGGGAGGGTGGCCGGGGGGGGGGGGGGTTTGGCGAATATGCCAAAAGTCTAGAGTTCACAGATCTTGTGACAAGTTTAACATCTGACCACCCCACACCGCATTTGATGTTAAGAGGTATTTATGTAGAAATTTTAGGAAGTACAGACATTGCATGTATCTGTATGCAAAAATTGCGACAATTACGATATACCTTTGGAACACACGGCAGCCCCTTCTACAATATTTTAAGATGTAAATATCGATGTAATTGTTTCAAGGCAAATTAATAAACATTCAAATCTCCGCAATTGATTGTTATTGAAAGGATTCAACTTATTTAATGTAGGGCAGGGCAGGGCGTATCGTCCTACGACATTCTAAAAAAAAAACTTTTTGAAAAAGTCATGTCATGTTTACAACAGAAATGGCACCAACTAGTTTGCAAAATAATCATGTATTTTAATATGATGGAATCCACAGCCATAAACTCACAACGATGACGTTCGTGTCCATTCATCAATTGCATTCAGGTGAGAAAAGTAATATCTTTTTTTATTATACAAGGTCATTATACAAGGATGTTTTTAAAAACAAGTAGACAGTTATCTCGCAATAATATATGGGACATCATGAAAATATGATACATAACTCTACAACTTAGTTAAAGCATCGAGCTTTTGGGCGTTATCAAACACACAAAAGCGTGATGCTTACTTCCACAACTTCAAATTAATTTTGAAAGTCAACATTCACGATGAAATACGTCCAACTGTTGGTAGTTCTTGTTTCGTCTATTCATATGCTAGAAGGAACGATTGTAGATAAAGTCGCTTTTATGCGTTGCCAGGGACGGTTTATCGATGTAGCTCCCTGTTGACGAAGAGAAGTTCAGCAGGAACTGGACGACTAACATTGTTCTGTAGTTGACTCCTGCAATCGTAAGCACTGAATGAAGAAACTTACTTCGATGAGTCAGTATTAATGTATATTGCACTTACATTATTTTGTTGTTTTTTATGTATTGTTGAGAAGAATGTTTGTTTTTTGTACATTTTGTCACGATGTGGTTGATTACTGACACCCAAGTAGTCACATGACGTTACATTATAACCTTAACTGAATTGAATCAAAATAAACATTACCCGCCTTCACCTTTCGTACCAGTTAATTAATATTAGATGACAGTAGATTAAAAAATAAATATTATATAAACACAATATGCAAAAGAAGAAAGTTGAAAATTGACCAATGCAAATGAGAAATAGAGAGGAACCAGAAGGAATAAAACTTTTTAGTGAGGTCTCTTTCTTTATGTTTGTAACAACAACGAGAGAAAGAAAAGAAACTAAGAAAATATTGCAACTTGCACAAATGCAGATGACATATCAGAAATACCAGAAATATCTTTATATATAGGCAGCACTATTTGGACGAACGACAGGAGACCAACAGAGAAATGAAGAGATATCACTTTTATCTTCACTCGCAGTGCTACAATAACAAGGATTGTTTTACTTCTGTCTTACGTACATTAATTTACAAGGAGTTTTTAAAACTATCACACCGCCAGTTCTGTAATTGTGCACGCATTACCCTAGGTTGTGAGTTAGCAAACAACGTCTTTGTACGCGGCTGCGCTATATTGTCGTTTTGTCGTGTTGGATTACTCAGAACAGTTGTCCCCGTGACACAAGAGAGGGGAAGAGTGTTGTTGCTGGGTCTTGAAAGAAACATTTCCAGCTGATATTGGTAGATATCATTGGGTGTGAGTTGTTTAAGAAAGTCTAGTGAGAAAAGTGGTCATTAATGCACTTACCTAACATTTTTTGGTTAACATTTAGATTCAGTTGTATTTGTTCGTTAATAGAGGGACTTTGTTTTCGTATCGAGAATTTGAAACATTCCACTCATAAGTAGAACGTCAACTGATTACATTAAACCGAACTCGTTTTTTCTTCACACACAGGTCCTAGATTGTTTCTACCAGACACTCCTGTGTTTCCTAGAATGCTAAATGAAACCCAACATGTGATTTACGTAGACATCGGTATCGCTGTCTCTCGTGACTATGAGGACTATCCAGATACTTGCATCGACCTGAAAGGAGTGGAAATGGTCACTAGCGTACACGGGGGGGGGGGGGGCAATGGGCCATGGCCCCCCCCCCCTCACATTCCCCATTTTTTTTTAAATACTGCATATCTTACTGAAAATATCAGAAATAAGGCTGGGTTCATGCTGCTGAAAAAACTTGGGAAGGGCTATTTCCGGCCATCTGGGGGGTTTGTAAAACCCAAAATTTTCTTGTACGCTCCGCGCCAACCGATGGTGGCGCTCCGCTTAGATAGTCTTCACAAGTTTGCACTCCCTCCCCTTGGAAGGTCTTTTCAGGTCTTCTTAAATGCTCCAGATTGCAGGAGATCTGCAGATTTCACAATTTTCCGGGGAAAGCATCCCCCCTAGCAAAAACTTTCTTGTACGCTTCCGCACCAACCGATCGTGGCGCTACGCTCGGATCTTTCAATTGCAGTAATTCCGGCAGAGGCTACGGCCTCCCCCTCCACAAATTCCAGGGTACGCCACTGGAAATGGTCGTCACAATTCCGTTTCTCTCCAGCATACATGTCATGTAATGTCTCTAAAACGGTGATAGATATGAACACAATTCCAACGGATTTTTATTCCAGGTTTCACTCTTCAACTTCTAAATGAAGCCAGCTATTTTCTAGATGCATGTCACTCGACCTGTAAATCTGTGTAGTTTCTCATACTATATGCGGTGCTACACAAAGTAAGTTTTATACTTTAACATAAGATTTTTATTTCACGGGCTGTGATGTTTTGTTTTTCCGTATCACACTTTACCACATTCGTTGATGTTCCCTCATGCGTACCTCAGGCTCAGGAACAAAGCAAATCTAACTACTGGCAGCTCACTTCAAGTCTCTTGACCCCCTGCAAATACTCATGTGACTTAGTGTGGCTCCTCTCTCAAATGAAATTGAATATGAAAGGCCAAACTCCTCCTTAAATATCTTACAAGAGAAGTTGGTATTTCTATTATGCAGTGCAACTAAAAGTCCCCTCTAACTGGAACCGTCTACTGGACATCAAGAACAGCCTTGATAATTGCAAAGTGTTATGTACCGCAACTGAGTTAGGACTCATGTGATTACGTCATCAGCAGATGATAGAAAATTACTTGAATCTTTTTGGGCTTGATTTTCACCAACTTGGTGCATATCAATAAGACATTACTGCAACAAAATCGGAGGTTTAATTTACAACGGCGCGTATCAAATAGGCGATGGAATAAACGAAACTTGGATAGTGATTGAAAAATATTACATTTACACAAGGCATTTCGGACGAGGATAAACAAAACGGCACCATGCCGACTAGTACACTGTGACTCATGGGGTTACTTTATCGACGTACCATGATAAATTAATTGCATCGTTTTAAGCTTGATTTTAACAAACTGCTGGCCTATCAATTGCAAATTACCCCAAAATTGGGCGTGTAAGTTACACCGGTAGCTATCACATGGGTGATGGAATGAAAAAATCACGAATAGTAATTGAATTAATGTTACATTTACTTATGACATTTCGGACGAGCCTAAGCAAAATGGGGCGATGCCTGCCGATGCAGTAGGACTCATGTGGTTCCGTCATCAACATATGACAGGAAATTAGTTGCATCGTCTTAGACTTGATTTCCAAAGACTAAGAGACTATCAACTAGACATTTCTGCAAAATCGGGGGTTTAATTTCCAACGGCGTCTATCAAATAGCCGATGGAATGAAAAAATCATAAGAAGTAATTTTATAATATTATATTTACACATAACATTTTGTATTTGGATTTTCACCAACTGGGGGCCTAATCACAAATTAATGCAAAATCAGGGGTTTAACTTACACCAGCGACTATTAAGTAGGCGATTAAATGAAAATAATCATAAATATTAATTAAAATATTACATTTACAAATGAAATATTGGACGAGGCCAAACAAAATG
The DNA here is from genome assembly GCA_021234535.1 of Stichopus chloronotus. Taxonomy (NCBI): domain Eukaryota; kingdom Metazoa; phylum Echinodermata; class Holothuroidea; order Aspidochirotida; family Stichopodidae; genus Stichopus; species Stichopus chloronotus. The sequence goes on from CM037847.1 coordinate 16,638,261, forward strand.
ATGAAGTGCCGACTACAGCACTACGACTTCTGTGGCTATCAACATATGACAGGAACTTAATTGCATCGTTTTGGTGTTGATTTCCACCAATTTTTCATCTCCTTTATTGTTTTCTTTTTCGTGAGTGTTTACATTTGAAAATCCAAATTACTTTTAAAATATGTGTGTATACGTATAACTTCAGAAAATAGAAATAGGACATCTAGAGCTTGCAAAATGTTACAAAATATTTACATGTAAAGTACGATTTACTAGTGAAATTTCTAAGTAAAATAACTACTTAATTGTTTGCATCAAAAGGTAATAATCTAACACATGGAAAAATAAAGGCAAAAAAGTAATTAACCTAACCAAAATGTTTCTTGGAACTGCCATGCCTGTACATCTTTATTATTCGTTTTCAGGATAAAGCACTCTATTTCCAACAAAAACTTAAATTTATGAGTAAAATTCGAAACAATAGTTTACTTATTTTGAAGTTTACATTTGTAAGTGAAATGCTTAGCAGGAAATTAAGTTGGATGCTTACTTTCGTCTAAATAAGCGAAATTGACCACTTCTTCATTTAAATCAATATTTTTTCTTACGCAACGCAAGAAGTGTTCATGCCAGAAAGAATTTGTAATATTACAAAACCAAGATAAATGTTCTAAAGATTATTTAGCAGCGTTGCAGAAAGTACATAGTGGAGAGCTTGTTGGTTAGAATTTGCACAAGGAAGAATTAGTCGCTTACCATTTGGAGAATATACCGGAATTGAGAGTATCGAATATTTGAATCTCTAACGACTAGATATGGTAAAAGAAAAATTCTTTTCAGTTAAGAGGCTTAACACATATTTGTTCCTACTTTAGAGAACTGTGGTGAGTTATTTCGCAGGAATTTAAGCTTCCCCTGCCAATTGTCCACCAGTGATTTTACTTTTTTCTTGCCTCTCTTTGGTGATCATAGTGAATATGAAGCCCATGTATCAACTCAATGAGCGTGAAATATAGGAAATTGTGACTTCAGCAGTTCATGTTATACCTGGTAGTTTTTCATATTAAAAAGTTACAGCAACTAAGAAATTCTCAGCAAACTATTCGGAATAAATAATTTCAGGTCTTGAAGCGCAGTAATTTTACGATGCTAAGCGATCACAACAGTGTGGAGGAATCCTGTGGCTTGTATACTACAACGTTAGGTCGGGTGACTACGAACGTCACAATTTTGGATCAAATAAGGTAACTTTTATCTCAAGGTCAGTTCAAATATGTAAATTATTTAGTTTTCGCTTACAAACGAAAGGTATTTGCCTGTCGATGATGATCTGCATTTCCGGTCAGAAAATTCTGACAAATGCATTTTTTTCGAGATGTATTGAGATGTTTTTATAAAATGTCTCGCATGTCACGATTATCACTTCACTGTTTTGATATACCTTTGGCGGTCCTCTTCTACAATATTTTAAACTTGTTATAATAGTTTTAAGGCATATTAGTAAACGATTGAAAGAATCTAACTTATACAAAAGCAGGGCAGTCATGAAACTTACGGTTGCATGTCGTCCTTCGACGTTTTAAATAAAAAAAATCAGTTTGAAGGACACAGGTGTATATAATAGAAATGGTAAAAAGTAAGTGTTCAAAATAACTATAGCGCATTTTAATAAGAGATGGAATCTACAGTCGTAAAGTCAGCAACGGTGACGTTCGTGTTTTTATTTTTCTTTCAATTGCATACAAGGGAAAGAACTAACATTTTTTTAACGCTTCGTTATTATACAAGGAAAATTATTAGACACTAAAAGACGGCCATATCTCAAGATAATATTTCAGGCATTATGAAAATATTATGAATATAACGTTATAACTGTATCAACCACACAACAAGCTTGGTGCTTGTCTCTTCAAATTGAAATTAATTTTTAAATATCGAGAGTCAATCTTCACGATGAAGTATTTCCAACTGTTGATGGTTTTTGTTTTGTCGATTCAGATTCTAGAAGGAACGATTGTAGGTAAAGTCGCTTTCATGCACTGGGACGGTGTATCGATGTACCTCCCTGTTGACAGAGAAAAAGTTCAACAGAAACTTGATGACTATCACGGTTCTTTGGTTGGCTCATGCAGTCGTAAGTATTAAATGAAGAAACCTTACTTCAATAAGCCTGTACCGTGCATATCGAATCTTCACCAGTATCGTAATATTGAGGAATGCTGTAATTGTATTATTTGTTCTATATGTATCGTTGACAATAACGGTTTTGTGTTAAATTTGCGGTGATGTGGTTGAATAAGGACACTCAAGTACCTCAACGACGTGTACATTACCTTTATTAAGTCGAATCAAAATAAACATGCACCGTCTCAAATTGATGCCTTTCCTTTATAACATCAAATTAATATTGCAGATAAATTATATTAATTAAAAAAAATAGTCATATGAATACAATATGCAAACAAGAAAAAAGAGAGAAAATTTACAATTATAAAGGGAGAGGAACCAGTAGGAATAAAAAGTTGATGAGCCTGCCATTTCTTTTCTGAAGCCTGAAAGACAAAAAAATAGGAGGAAAGAACGAGAAAATACAAAATACACAAATGCAGAAAACAAATAAAAAAAAATACTTATCAATAGTCATTAGGAAGAATCTTTACTGTAAACTACTATGATCTATCGATCGAATGGTTTGGACAAATCGAATCAAATAAAGTTCTTTATTCAAGTATCTGCCTAAGCTACTGGCAAGAAAGCAAAAATGTTATTGATGGTAAATAAGTAAAGTGATTGACCAGTGAAGAACAAGTTACACTTACTGAGAAATGACCATACACGATTATGTGCGAGTCTCTCATATACTTTTGATAAGGCTGAGAGCACAGTTGTAACTGGCAATGTCTCCTTCCTGCCCTGGTTTGAAGATGCGAATTACTTTCATTTGGAAAACGCCTAATGCGAACGATAAATAAATCACGTGCAAGATGAGTGTAGCGATACAATTACATGCATTTGTGCCATGCCAAACGTCGTTTGAGGTATTATCAAAACCAGGAGATTCAACTCTCAGTAACTTTGAGATAGTTATCGTCACCTCTTCTTCTCTCACAAGATAAAAAATTAAACGAATTATAAAATGCAGTGTAATATACCAGGCGGGCTACATTAGTATTGGTGGGCTCACTTTAAGGAACAAGTTCAGTCTCTACCAAAGAAAAATAATCATGAAAATTTGTCCTGTCGATAGTGATGCTATCACCAATGTTAAAATAAGTTGTGTTCGCAGTCTTTTTCAATGCTTTCGCAACGCATCCCTAATTCCTTTCCAAATGTGTCGAACGTTCGAAACGTCTCTTAGAAAGAGGTTGCTGAAAAAGGATTGCTGAGCGACTCGAACAGTATTAGTAAGAACATTTCCATACCTACGGTGATAAGTTGCGTTTAGCTGTCACCCTACAGCTGAGAAATAGTTTTTTTCCGTTTGTTTGATTGACTTTAATATACCAGTCGTCATCCAGTCGTTATCCTCTAAGAAGGAAACAAATTTTGGGTCTATACATCAATTTCTACAGGTCACTATTACTACCCTCCAACTTATTGCACGAAACTTGGGTGGTATTACGTCAAAAGGTTCCTACTGTAAGCAAAAGGCGAGCCAATCTTTGTATGTTGCTTAGATTGTGTATCTGATGATCGTTCAAACGTTTGACGTTACTGTTAAGGCATTTTTGGAAGACTTCTCAGCTTACGTAAATTGTCAACTCGTTCGTTCTTCATAAACAGGTCCTAGATTGTTTCTACCAGACATTCCTGTGTTTCCTGGAATACTAAATGAAACCCAACATGTGATTTACGTAGACATCGGTACCGGCTGTCTCTCTTGACTATGAAGGACTATCCAGATACATGTGCATCGACCTGAAAGGAGTGGAAATGGGCGTCACAATTCCGTTTCTCTCTAGCAGTCCATCAGGAGTACCCCACTACTCACTGGCACTTGCCGAGTTCTATGACCGGAAGACGTAGGCGAGGTCGCAACCCCAAACATCGCCTTCCCGTACATACCTCTTGACGAAATGACCATCGAAGACGATTTGGCGGTAATACGTAACGGCAGGTCACGAATTTCGAATTTCCTTTACACGTTACAACGATCCTTGCGTACCTCTAACGTCTATTGTTCGCCATGAGTTTGAAAATTTTACAAAATACGATTTCCAAATTGGCGCAACCGAACCAAACTTTCACATCTGTGATAGTCACCCACACGACAACCACTTTTGTTCCACTGCTGGCAACATTAGGTGTGAAGTAGTCTCGGGTGGCTCCTAACTTTTGCCAGACACCATGGGAATCCGGCAAACTGGTCTCATGTGAAGCATCCGTGCGGATATTGAACATCACACAAGGTTTCCGTGACTTTATGCTTCTTGATGGAGGTCCGGTGAACTCTATTGCTTCGGAGAGCATGAGCTTGTATTCGAATTTTGGTATTAAATATCCTTGCATTGAATGATTTATCTTGTGGTGTATGGATGTAAAATGTTGCAAAATCTCTGCTTTAACGTAACTGAGTTAAGCCTGGGGAAGGTGGTGTGAGATGAAATTGACAGTTGGGCTACTGGGTATATTAATTATAGAAAATGTTGAAAATAACCACAAATATCATCAAAATTCATCAAAAAATGAAAATTTTACAGGTAACTTCCTGTATAACACCTGCACCATGAATAAACGTCGGCTAAGTATGCAAAGTTGTGACGTCAAGAGATGATCCTCTATGATATGTCTTATGAGATCCTTACCTTAGTTTACCTTTATTTAAAGGACAATTGAGTTTCTTTTGCTTAGAGGGATTTACCTTTGGAAGCATACATTTTCGTTATTACGATGGTATCCAATAATAACAAAATAAAAGTTTATAAAAGTTATCCGTGGATCTCCCACAAGGGTCATTTAAATGAAGTTCATGAAAAACCTATTGTCGACGTTAACTAGCCGATATTCTTGTAGAGCCAACGCCAATTAACGCAGTGATTGCACTACTCGTTATCACCCTGTTTCCTCCTTCATCAGTAGCCATAGGCTAAGTAGGCTACGGTCATTTTACTGTCACCACGATCGTTCCATTGTTCCATCAAGGCGCCACCCGGCCGACGGAAGCACCCGTCGTCACTTTTACACGCCCCGGATTCAAACGCGAACGTATCCAGGGAGATCGATCTCCTCGAAGGATATCAAACGCCTCCCGCTGACACATCAACGGCCATTGAAAGCAGATGTCGTGGGGCGACGGAATCCACTTCGATATGAAGCCTCGAGGACCACCCGCCACTGAAGTTCCCCAGCCCTAAAGATACTATCTCATCTACTCCCCCGTATATGTTTTTGTCAGGGTAACAGAAATACAAACAAGAAAACGCAAAATACCGAACACCCAGGCCTCACTCTACAGACAGATTGCTGTCTAAATAGTACGTTCTGCAAATTTGTCCACTCTTCAGGTATATACTCACATGTGCCTGAAGAGGCATATCAATGTGCAGACACTTTGTGTTAGCAGATTGCTTTCCATTGTTTTGACATATTTTGGCTTTTATTCGCTTATTCACTGATGCTTTTATTCCGAAGGGTTATTTACTTGAACGTTTTGTTTTTCGTGTTGTTGTTATTCCAAATTGAGCTTAAGTGGCATTTTTCATAAGGGACCATTATTCCGAAGGGTCATTATTCTGAATGGTCGTTCTGCCGAATCAAATATGAGGTGCATTCCTGGAATTTGATAATAAAACAAAAATTCTTGACAATAAGTGCATTTGGCTGTATTCTTGGGTTGCGTAACATGTTTGAAGATTTCCCAATTTATTGCATATTCATTGCCTCCACTGTTAAGTTACCAAATAATTTTATTTACCATAAGCTTGATATCACTCCTTCCGTCGCTCTGGATGAATGAGATATTTTGATTTGAAAACTGACGCTACTTTGGAGTCAGTGGAACATAAACGTACGGTCATATTCTTTCGTTTTGACAGTGATCTGGTAGTTTACCCATTCTTGTTATTTCTTTTGAAATCAAGCAATGCTCTTTAAGTTCAACAACCAAAGGGTTTCTATTGATCTACGAGACAAATGCATTGTCCACCCACTCTGCAAGGGAGGTGTCAGTACCGTCCTTAACATCAATGATTGCATCAATTAAAGCCGAAACCCAACCGGGGCTAAGGACACCAGAGTGTATATTCAACGTTATTAAAATCCCATCTACCGTTGTAATTCTATTACAAGCATCTCTCTCGAACGATCTTTTGAGACGTATTCCTTGCACGGTATAGAAAAGTATCCTCTAAAACCAAAAATAAGCTACTTTTAACCCCTTCCCAAAGTAAACAACTTCATTAAGTTCTAGATGGCTATTTTGATGGCTAGTAGATCCAAATCTAGTACCCCACATCTGATATCAACAATTTATGTGTTCCAAAGATTTGCTACCTAAGTAGCTAGTATTCTGCAAGTTGAAATACATCGCAGACATATAATCACTGGTATCAGGACCACACAATGAAGGCGATTCTGACTGCGTTGGTACTATTCTCCAAATCCCCTTCTTTGATTTGACTTTGATTGATATTTTTAGGATGCTAAAGCCAGCCATTCCGTAAACCCTTCACTATCATGATGTTTCACTTTCATTCGCATCCACCACATGTCGTTTTGCATTCTCTGGAGACTAGATATTTTCGCTTGGCGTGTCAGTGTTCTTTTACTTAAAGTTGTGTGGCTTTAGAATAACATGTGACGTAATATAAACTAAATATGGACTTTTTTAGAGTACAGCAATACCATCGTGAGATGAAATATCTATATAAATGTAAGTTAGTAAAGCAGTTTTGGGGATACATCTTTAACGGTACACCCTAATTTACGCAAGGTGCCACGGAGCCAGATAAAAAAGAATAGAGAATCTGTATTCGTTTCCGCTCCACGGTTGATGCATTTAAATATTTGAAATAAGTTAATAACAATATATTCAATACTTGTGATTGTCAGGTTATTAATTTTAATTGTTACTTCAAAAAATTTTCAGTAATACGTTTATAATTAATAAAAAAAATCAAACCTCAACACCATCTAACGAACGATACGGTACGTTACCGTATATTGCAAGCTAAGCAATCTGTCATTTCAACCAATTTTCCTCCTAGTGGAATATAGTGAAAGAACAGGTTATCAAAAAGACCTCGTTGATATGAAAATGTGACAAAGTTATCCCTCTTGAATGTAAACGCAAATAACATATGACAACATAACTCTTTCAAATGTTAACGGAAATAACATACTACATCACACTGCTTCTCAAAAAAAAAAAGGAAAAAGAATACAATCGATATTGTCCAACTTTGAATTATACATAACTTATAACAGATTACCTTTCTCAATGTTCATTTATTACATCTTAGGCCGATACCAACTTATGTAGTAAACATGTACGTCAGTTGTCATTTCCTCTACGATACTAGTATTTTACACACCTTGCTTGAGTCACATTCTTGTCTTTGTGTTCATAAATTTGACCCTCCCCCCCCTCCATAGTTATACACTTTCTTTCTTTTTATTTTATATTACACAACTTCCTTTAGTGATAATTCTACAGTGAAGAAAGAGAAAAAATAAATCAAATACTGACATTGAATGACGGACAATGTTGAAGTCCTTTCGTCATTCTTACTAAAACGACAGGAGAGGTAGTTACGCCTCTAAGTGACCAAAAAAAAAAAATATCCAATTGTCCACAATGAATATCTGGAATTCATCTGTTCGGTCATAAACAAAACGTTTCTTGCCTATAGTTTCTGGGCTGCATTCCTTATAAAGTAAAATTTTCTCAAGTATCGTTTTCGGGCTGGATTTAGTTTCCTTGTGCTGTCTGTAGGGTAACGGTTATGTAAGCCAGGTAACTGATAAAGATATATCTTCGGAACATACATCCGGGCTTTCATAAAAAAAAATAAAGTACTAAAACTGATTAAATGATTTCAAGGCATATCCACGAACGATTCTGGTTTTTGGTATCATTATTTTACTGTTACTTAAATGATCAAATTTACATAAAAACAGGGTAGTCGAAAATATATCAAAGAAGAGCAGCCACGAAACTTACTCCAATCATTTTCTAGAAAAGAAAACAAACTTGGAGAGTTGCTATATATAAGTGATGTAAGTGCGCAAAACTATCATGGCTAAGTGACCCGATCTCCGAAATTTATTTCGCAGAACTGATACATATAAGCAGTGGTGCTCTTTCAGAAGCTTTTAACACCGGTAATTTTACCTGAAAAGTTTTAATGTGGCATACATTACTACATGGTGTATCGATTGTCAAGGCCTGGGGTATATTCTTCCTTTTGCAACGTCATAATAAACGAATACTACTGTAATATACCCTTTCTGTAGCAGTAACTTTAATACACAGATTCATTAAAAGACTAAGATCTTTAAATCCCCCCTCCCCCGCCGACTTCTATGGAGCAACTTAATGACCTTATAACGGTAGCAATAAAACTTGCATACTTTGCATGAAAATCAACCGATACCTAAAATTGTCTTCAATCTAAAATAAGTTGTAAATGTAAAAGTTTACAGTTTGATGCAACCAGTGAAAACTAAATGTGAACCGGCTTAACAATTTGCACTGGTGGACAAATTGATTGTCTAATCCCTGCAACAATGGGAGTTCTCTTTGGACTCTGAAAGATAATTACAACGGCTTGAGAAAATATCAAAAAGGAAAGAAAACATTTACTATTATCGCCATTTGTTTATAAAAAATCACAGTTGAGTTGAATATTTTGGACACTTTGGGATCACAATTTCGAATTTTAAACATCAACGCTTTTATTTTTTTTTTTAATGGGATGGAAGGGAAGTGTACTTCTTAAGATGGTTTTGTCCTCTCAGAAACTCAGCATGTTAATTCCAATGACAAATTGTATATTTGTTTAACAATTGATAATGTAGGGAAATGTAGCAGCAGTTTGGAAACTGTTTTACGCTAATAAATGTCTTAATAAAGCTTAATGGAAGTATGTTTCATTACCTTTGATTGTATGTCTAGTAGGACAATGTAAGAAAAAATAACAACTTAAAATTAGCAAATCTTACTCATCAGAACCTTACATTACCTTAACTTTTATTCACTTATACTAAAGTGCTGCTTCATCAAGATCTTAGCACTGACATAAAAACAAACCAAATGCAAGACAGTGAAGAGAGCAAGGAAACAGACGAAAACAAAAAATAGCGAGTTTTTAGATATTAATTAAGACTGAGTACCGATATCAATTCTGTACTGGTAGATGGTCGCTCATTGCCAAGTGTTTGGGTACTTAAGAGGTAATACCTTGTGTGTACATTGATATATCGCTATTCCGTGGAACAAGGTATGTATTTCCCCTTTTCATCCATAAAACGGTTCTCACGTGAGTTACAGAAGTAGAACAAGTAGGCCCCAGGTTTATCGCACTTGGGAAAATACATTTACTGTTGTCAGTGAAATGAGTGAAAAATGAAAATATACAAAATGTACAAAGTATAAAAAAAACTCAGTGGTGACTTTCTGTTTGCTATGAGCATACAAGCAGCAAAATAAAAGAAAAGGTCAACAGATTATAAAACTAACTATTTCCAACATTAATCGTCATTTGGTATTGAACAGGCAATAAGTTCTAATTTCTTATGAGACATAAAACGTAAGCTTGTAGCAAACGTCATGATAGATTGCACCGGTCGGAACAATTAGGTTTTTTTTTTTTTTTTTTGAGTACTTACTGCAGCTGTAATGGAAACGTTTGCATCTCTCTTTCCGTATAGTATCTCTGCTCTTAATTTGTATCCCACTGCGCCTTGTTGCTCTGCTTCCATTAAAGTGTGTCAGTTCAGGGAGGCATGCTTGGACGAAAACGTATGAAGTTCAAAACAAGGCAATTGCTTCATAGAGCTACAGCTGTTGCTGTGTTTATTCACATCTTCAGAACTCATCATAAACGTCACTGAACGAAATTCACTTCATGCTTCGATTGAAGATGGTCGTATACTATCTGTGATATAATTGTTAGCATGCCTAAGCTACTCACTCGGAACTTTCAGTTGCTTTCATGTATGTCCGTCCGTGTTTCTAAACCCTTTTGACCTTTGACATTATAATATCATAATGTATTCTACATGAGAGTTGTATTTGGGTTTCAAAGTTCAAGTTGAAAAGAAAAGGCGCAACCTACACAATGAAATGGTCAATCACGACAAAGTGCCCCACGAAGAAAACACGGAATGGCTATAGCTGTGCTTTAAGCACAAGTGAGAAGCTGCTCATCATCACAATGAAAAAAAAAACTCAAAACCTCCTAAACTTACGCACAGAGCTGATCGCCTCATGCAGACACAATAAGATTAAAGATTAAATACAGCCAGTGAGGAACTTGAACTTTGAAACACAAATACAACTCTCATGTAGAATACCCAGACAGACACAGCCATCTGAAGAGTGCAGTAGCACGAAACCTTGGTAGTGGCTTAAGATCAGTGACTATATCACTAAATTATTATTTATATTGCTCTGCAATTATGCATTGAGCGCTCTTACCTTACTGTTGACTAAAGTCTTACCGGAACCGAGTTTATGTGGTATACGTATATACATTTTCGTGCAAATAATCGCAACAAAACTCTTACGTTCTCAAATTTGCTTCTTATTTTACGACAAAAGAGCAAGTTTAATAGGTACTTTGACAGCATTTTACAGCTGAAAGGTGGGACATAGCCATTCTTTTGGTGCACTTTTGAAGACTGATAGGAATAACAGCACATCCTGACTTAACTGCCAGGAAATTTTTGTAAAGTATCTCCTCCGTGTTTTCGAACTCCGAGTCTTGCAAAATATTTTGTTTTTGAATATTGGTGAATGATATTGTAACGTCGCCTGCGGTACTGGTATATTCACGGCTAGAGAAGTAGGCTGGTATGGTGCGAGTAAGGCAAGAGACAGGACCAGAAGAGATGAATACAGAGACAGCATATTCTGCAGTTTGCAGTTCTTGAATCTATTCACATTCTTCTAAAACGACTAAGTTTGTGCCAGCACTAAATACTACTAATTAAAACAATGTGAAAATATTTACAAATGCTCAAAGAGCACACCAAAGGTGGTGACCCCTTGAGGTCTAAGAGGTAACTGTTTTCTGCTTACTAAATTAGCCCCTTTTTATACCATCAGTGACTTCCACATTAAACAACAATAAGCTTCTCTTTTTCCCCTTGAGCAAGTGTTAGCATTGCGCAATGCTAACATGTTAGCGTTACAAAATGCTAACAATCAGGGGTGAAATGCTTACAGTTGGAGGTCAGAAGCTAACTGTTTGAGGAATCTGACACCACCAACTTACACAAAGATACAGCCTCTCTCAAGGATGACTCAGAACACATCTCTGTCTATTCATGTGCACTCACAGAGAGCTAAATTGCAGCCAAAACACAGCTGTACATAGTATAAACCATTATATGTGCAGTACTACAGTCCTAGAAAGATGGCATTCACTCACACTCACTTACAATATGACTGTAATTATGATATATAAGTGCAAGGTTACATTACCGTGATATTTATCTAATATTCCACAAGAGAAAAACTGAAACTTCGTCAACCTAGTCCAAATTATTATAATTTTTACAGACAGATTTGTCGGGCGGTGCCGATAATTCTTTTTTGGGGGGAAGGTTGTTATGACGTTTAAAGACATATAGTTCCACGCTTCCGTTTTTTTAGTCTTTTAGTCTTTTTTTAAATATGCATCGTTTATTGTTATTCTATTTACCACTGATTTGTTTCAGTCCATCAATTGCTCTCTCTTTAATGTTAAATAGCCCATCGGGACAGACTGGATATTGTTTACGATCGATGTTCATTTTCAATCCGGCAGATCTTTCAGAATGTTTGAAGTTAACACCAACATTCAGACATCAACGTAAATTTGAGTATCACAGTAAGGCTACAGACACCTGCATGAGTCAATAAAACATCGAAATAAGCGTGCCCTCTTGAAGTTCCATACCAGCATTGAGTGTGTCAATTTCATTACTGTAAATTTACCGTTGCACGTGTGGTCTGGAAAACGCTATTATTATAAGAATAAAGCCAGCGGCTATAGGACCGATTCAGTTACAGCACTCTGTCTTTGCGTACTTCTCCGGAGAATAAATTTTCAATGTTTACGTCCATGTACCAGTGTCCTGATGTTGCAGATAAACCAACCGACAGGATTCACATGACGTACTATAACATACATTCAATGTGCGTGACTTCGACTTTAACCTTTACATAGTTTCCATGGTGCATCGTGCGCAGGAACATTGACAGTTTAATAGCCTATCAATTAAAAACATCCCTTGCTTTGTATTTTATCTCTAGGGTTCCGTGCATGTGATGCTGAGAGCGATGACAAGCAAACATTTGACTATCGTTCATGTTAAACAATTGACTTTGTTATTTAGATATAATGGAACAGTCATTGAGTGGAGAGAAGAGAAAATAATTGGGAATATACTGGATGCAGCAATCCAGTTTGCAGATTATAGTTGGAATCTGGAATCGTGAGTATTATTTTTCGATAACGAACTTCAGACTTTATATTACGGCTCACTTATGGAAGCAGAAAATTAAACATTCAAACTCGATAGAAATGTTTACGTGTCAATATGTGAACACACAACCGAGGTACAGTGTTATACCCCTGGATTTCATTTGTCCTGAACATTGATGACGTCGTGCAATCTTAAAGGGGCTTATTGAACTCTTCCACAAACAACATGATATTTTGTCACACATGTTGAAAATTACGCCCTATCATTCTTTTGGTTTTGATTAAAGTTTTTAAAAGGGTCCATACTTTTTTATTCACCCCACAAATCATCATCTTTTAAAGAAAGTTTCAATGATAACTTTTGCTAGTATTGAAAAGGTAATCAAAAGTTTTCGCAGAACTGGACACATATAGCATATGACGCAGCTGACTGAAAGTCTGATTTTGTTTCAACCGTTTTGGATATAATCAGTGACCTTTTACAAATTATGAACCCAGCGTTACTCGTTACATTATATGATTTACCGTATTGAAGTAATATGTATAGCTGTAAACTAAACACTAATTCCATCTTTAACTTTTCAAGCAATTTTCAGAAGATTATCTGTCTCAAGAGCATCACTGTCAATCAAATCGAGGCTGAAATTAAAAGAGCGCAGATATTACGAAATGTCTCGTTTGCCGGACTGAAAACTTAAAGTGTTACGGATCGACAGGGTAGCACAAACATTGTAACTGTGGTTTGAAAAACTTGAAGCCTATGCTCTTACCATATGCAGTCAAATTAATAACGGACTTAAGCTTAGGTTTGTGCAACCGCGAAAGCCTCACGTTATGAAAGTGCATTTTGCAAACTTGAATTTTTTCCTTTAGTAACTTCCTGTTTTTTCAAACATTTTACAGTGAATTGACCACACATTACTTCCGAACGCTTGAGAGCGTTGGACTGCTTTCGAAGTCATGAACTTGCTTTTACTTTTTTCAAACAATGGAAGTAGCCGACGTAAATGCAGATTTCAGCTATACTCTAACTGATCTACCTAAGGGCGCTGACTCAGTAAGCTGTGAATTCACATTGCATATGAGGCCGATCTGCCTAATACATAGGTCAGGTAGTTTGTGACTGCATTGAGAAGTGTGCATTGCGTTGTATAGCCATATCCCGCATATATGTGCTGTGTAAGTAGTCTGTAGATAGTCACAATACCATTTAACGGCACGCATGTGGTTCTAACATGTTCATGCAGTTACCTCAAGTACCATTTGATAAGATATCAAAATAGGTTACATGTTCAATTCTTAAAAAAATGAAGCTGCTGGTGTGCCATCTTTTCCTGTGTTTCATCAAGCTACTCTATTTGCGTCAAAATGTTAAGTAAGTGCTCTAAGTGATAATGAAGTGACATTATACGGATAGCAATTGTGAAGGTATCTGTGATGTTGGTGACGACTATATCATGTAAACCTGACGAATCCAAGGAAAAAAAAAACCCATGCAATGTTTGTTTTCGTTACTATGGCAACGGAATACTCCACACCTCTCTGATTCCACTTAGTGTACTTGAGCTCTCAACGTCAGAGCTAGGTGGGCGGATGCTTTAAATGTTTGCTTTGTGGAAATGATACCTGACACTGTAGCTATGTTCAATGTATCACTAAAGTATGCCTTGGGGATAAAGCAGGATTGATGCCCTAAATCTCACTGTGAAGCGGTTGGTAGACGAAACGTCTACTGATTGAGTACGAGTTTGCGTGTAGGTGCGGGGAAATCCCCTGCTAGATTGACGTATGGTCTCATCTGAAAGTATCGGAGGTTGAATATTTCCTATTGGCTTAACCGCTCTAGCCATTGGATTGCATCGATATTTGTGGTACCGCTCAAGGCATCTTTATGAGGTGCATTTGCGTACTGCAAGACCGCCAAACATTGTCAAGCTGTACCAGCACTTCCCCTAATTATGTGCCGCCTGTGTTGTGTGACTGATACCGAGTGCTACCTTCAACCTGTATTTGTCTATTGAAAGGTTTTGCGTTGACTTCGTTCGAAGTCAACTCCTACGTAGTATACACGATCATTGGTATGTATACAAAATGTTTTTTTTTTTTTTTTTCAATTCGTGTATCTCTTCAAGAGAAAGTATTGCTTACATTGTTTTCGAAAGGAAATAATAACTCTACGCAGGATAGACCTACATGCCATCACAAGTCCCGTTGTTTCACCACCACTGTAAGTCAGATACCGCAGGCGTAACTAACTCCCTAGATACCGTACACGCCGGCAGGGAAGTATGTGTACGTTTCGATGCTTCTACGTGACTATTGTGCTTTAGACCAAATTTAATTAATGCATGTAATACTTCTGTAACATTGTGTGCCTGAGCTAGGTCAGGGACAGATTGTCACTGTGTGTGTGACGTGCGTGTCATTCGAGGGTCACGTGAGACATTGTTCAATCGTGAAACCGGCGGCTGGGGTTTACATTTCGAGTTGATGGGAGCAGTCTGTTTGCTGTAGGAGGACTGTAATCTATTGGCTACCGGAGGTCTGACTTCTATGCTGCGAAGTAAGTTTTGCATGCCATGGATATTTCTCCAGTCTAAATATATTAAAGTTAATATACTTTAGTATTGGGGGGTATCATTAATATCGTTTAGACTCTTAAAATATTTTAATCTGTATCATGCAATTTTTTCTAAGGCTCAGGTAAACGTTTAGGTATTAGACGAGAAATGCTCTGGAGGAATTTCAAATTCACTGTATGTACTCATCAATGTTAAAGTTATAATGGATATAACACATGTTGTGATAGACCGATGAGATCTCGCAAGTCTCAGATTCAGTGTTGTGCTCTTCATGAAGCCTACATGATGCAGGGGAAATAAGCTGGTGGTAAAACATATATGTTGCAGGTTCGTGTTGTTACCTACTGTATCACCATTGCATGAGCCATGAGGACATACTATATGATTATGAATGTATAGAGATACTCATAGCCTAGAAGAAGAAACCTCTGCGTATAATTATAGTTGACTATGAGAAAACGTCGTCGAGTATACGCGTACGTTCAGCACTTGAAAATTCTAAATGTAGGTTGATTGCATGCTTGCGTAAATATATATATATCAGCCATACCAGAAGATTATTTACATGAGTAAAGGTGTAACATTTAGTTAATTTTAAGCTGATCTTCGCTAATTTCTACGTCAATTACATTGCCAAATGGCCTAATGTTAATGATAGCGTGTAGCCTAACACATTCAATTACAATGATACTTTTGTAGTGGCCCTTCTGATTTGGAGTCATATTCAAGTATTGTCGTAATTAAACATTTTCTGATGCTTTCCATGTGAGATATTTGACTTCATGTGCCCACACCATTCATACAGTACATTACCCAACTAGTCCCTCCCCCATCCTGTAGTTTGTTAACTGTGAATGCCCTTCAGTATGGCTGTTTGCTATTTGTACTTTGTTGTTTAGAGTATGTTTCATGGGGTAACCTCAACCCAGAAGTTCCAGAAGAGATATAATGCGTGTACTGTGCAACTACAGTATGGGCTAATACAATGAACACAGTAATATAGGTATTTTTTCTGTCCCTTGACAGCTGCAGTTGAAATACCCTGCGGAAATATAAAACGAAAAAAAGTGGAGTATTCCACTACTTTTTTAACCAAAACTTTAGCAGAGATAGAGAATGGTTTTGACTGTTCACTGTTCAGACTGCTTTACAACGTCACATTCATCATACATTATCACAGCTAAGTTGCAATCTATCACCTTGCAAAACGTAACATTTTAGAGCTGTTGTATGCATTTCTGTAATCATAATCAAGAACAAAAAAGAAGATGAAACGTACTAACTGCGTTTTATACAAAACTTAAGGAAAATGGTCTTTTCTGCTCCATCTTACTCTATACATATTGGAATGTGGGCCAGTGGCTGTCCGATGAAAGAACATTGGAGGACAACCGACGGTCATACGCCCTTTCTGTCAAATGTTTCAGTGATTATAACTAACACATAGAAAAAAAAAACTTGATGCAACGGTTTTCTCTTTCATGTCCTTTACTAACTCTGTGACGACGTCATGGACTTTCAACTCTGCTTTGAGAGTCTCCGAGTCTCCAAGGTCTCATGACTGAATTTATGCAACCGTAAATTTCGGCAAACATATCAACCGTCACTCACCTTGAATTTACTCACCAGTAGTTTTGTAGATATGTTCTTACAAAACTACTAAGGTACAGTCTAAAAAATATTGACATGACGTGAAGGTTTGCCAAACGATTTGTGGACGGCATAAAACAAGTTTGACTAACACTTGAAACAACTTATGTCTGTTTTGTACACTTCAGACTTTTCTGCTTAATGTGGGGTTAATATACATTTAACCAGTCATGCTTTAAAAGAGTGCACAGGATTTACTAATCTCTGTTTTGAAGTTCAATACTTGCATGAACACATAAAGTTACAGCTTTAACAGTCTGCGTAGTACCGGTCAACTATGGATAAGTGGATGGAACAGAGTGACAAGCGGAAACTTACTATCCAGATTGAAAAACTTTAAACCATTTTCGGGCAAATTGTTTTTTTTACTTTTTTGGCCCATAATTTGAAAGAAATATTGACGAGAATGGTGGTTAGTTCAACATAAAAGCGGGTTGAACGTGAAAGTGGAATGTTGAAGCCACTGTGACCATTAACCGGTCCACATTTCATCATTGATTGAAGTTGTTCATCAGAGTTTGAAGTTAGACATTTTATTTTTCCGTCAAACAAAAGTACATGCCTATGGTAGCTACTGTAATCTTCACGATTGTGTTCAGTGCTCTTGATCAACTAAATATGCAGGGAGACACCGTACACTATATTCGTAAACGTTTACTGGACAAAATGCTTAGACGTTACTACAACGACTTTTCGGTGTTTCCCCAGACTACCTGTACTGCGGGGTAAACGTACAATTGAGATTAATGCTGGTGTAGGTTAAAGGTTTACTCAATTTTTGGTGTTTACCAGATCATAGTCGCTACAACGATCTCGCGGGGTTTACCTTATAAGCCCTCAAGAAAGTTCCTCATATCTAACTCTCAATTGTCTTGTAGTTTTAGTGTCATCAGCTTATCCTGAAGGTAAGTACGGAGGAATAGTAGTGATAATGTATCGGAGATGGATTGCACTAAAATGAATGTACAAAAGACACATCAAACAACGTGAGAATCAACAACAGTGACGGTATCTTTTCTAGTGATGGAATTACAACCAATGTATATAGAAAGTAACATCAAACACTCATGAGAGGACATTCTGATGTGGACAGAAAAATGTGGAGGAATGGAGTCGTCCTCTCTTTAACCCTCTTGTTCCCCCCACTTTTCTCTCAGATGAAACCCATTGCCGAGATGAAATTCAATAGGTTTCGCTGGTGTTTGCCTTTTGAATATCATGTAGTTACCGGTAATTTGCAAAACATGGATTGTTAAAAATAACGTCTTCTGTAAAATTTCAAAGTTTTTCACTTTGTTTTACACTGTGCTCATGCACATAAAACCCACTGATGCCAGATCACCTTGTGCTATGTGGTAAACAAAATATAACTCAAATCTGATGTATGTTTAAGTGTAATACATTCCATTTTCAGGTTGAACATGTTTCCATATCCCCTCCCCCTCCCCCATCAAGTTTGCCGGGATTCGTTAGAATATTAAAGAACTCAGAAATGTAATGTGAAGGTACACAATATTGCGAATATACTGAAAAGAATTTAGATAATGTTCCAGAAAATTTCTATTTTACATCTATCTTTAGGCTTTTTGGCAAATCATCACACCTGGGGGATTTCCATAAATTGACCGTTGGCAGGAAATTAATGTATACAAAGTTGTATGTTGACCGCCAAAAAGATTTCGACCTCCAGAAACTGATACTGATTTACGTTGTAGAACATATACAACATAGTTGAACGTGGATTCGTTCCCCTGACTACTCAAAATGATCTTCTTAGGTACTTCAAAGACTTAAGTACTTTGGCTTTCTGATTTGTCACACAAAATTAATCCAAAAAGAACTTAAAACGTCATTTACTACGTACAGAAACATTAATTGACCCATGCCACAGTATTGCGTATACATTCCGTTTCCCCTTTCTGGACACACAAGCTTCAATCGCAAGAACTTCGTGCTGAGACATACAGGTCATTACATTTTCCTGAATTTGGTGAGGTAAAGACAATAGAGGAAATTAAGTTATATTGAAAATACGGAGCCAACATGCTCTACCGACAAAACGAATTTGAAAGCCAAAAAGTTAGTTGAGTATTCAGACCATTGAAATCTTTCATGCCAAATAAAGTGAAAAATCCCCCAACAGAAAAAAAAAAAATAATAATGTAACTCAGGAATGCAATAACAGTGAGAAATAACCCCTAACAAGTGAATGCAATGTCAGCTGTTTGCTGGGCTCATTTGCACCAATATGTTCCATATGTATGCATGCACAATGAATATAGATACACCTGCGTGATGTACTAAATTCTAACGAGAGTCACGTAAGATAAGAACAACTTGTTCATCTCTGTTGCTGAAATGTTCCTTTTCAAAATGTATTATCCTGTTGGGGTTTTCAAGATTGGTGATGTAGCAGGGGCTTGTGAGTTTAGACAGTTAATAGCAAAATTTTCACTTCTCACAGCCTAGCTCACACAGCGCAATCTGTCTCTAATGAGAAATGTTGATTTTGGATACTACATTAGATTCAGATTAATCAGTATTGACAACAGCATGCTTATGATTACTCAATACATCCAGACAAACTTACAAGAGCAAACAACATCCCCCCAACATCCACACAAAAAATATATCAGTGTAAGTAAACAACCAAGCAAACGACTGTGTAATACTTAATAATATTAACAAATGTAACATATGAAGAATGTTGAAGCAATAATGTTTGGGCAAGGATAGTTGAAAACTGTCGATTACATCAGCAATGTGCTGGGATCAGCATCATAAGTTCCACCCAAGGATCAACTAATTTTGCAAAATTTGTAACCGAAAGTAACTACTTTCGTCGTATTTTTTTTTTTATCTCTGATACCGAAAACTTCCTCCTGGATGTATATAATTGTGCTAGTACTCGATTCAGGATTGTCAATGTTAATGTACCCAGTATTGATGACATACAGTAGAGGCTCATGGACTATACTATAAATCAATAACTTGGCCTTCCTTTATGACTTCCTATTCTGCAGCCACTGCACACAAGCTCAGGGCTTGGAGACTACATTCGTCTCCCCTCCTGGAATGCATCTGAAAAGAGAGAAAAAGTAGTACACTGTAAAAAAAAATGTCTGTAAATTTACAGGAAATAAACCAAAGAAACAAATGACAATAACAGAAATTGTCTGAAAACTAATTACCAGAAAATTTCTGTGATCCTTTTGTATTACTTTATTTTATTTTCTGTAAATTTACATTTTACAGTCTACGTTTTTAACAGTGTATCTATGTTGTGATTCCTTAATATAATGAATTGCACGGGATAACAGTGGTGTGACATTTGGTGCTATGTTCACAAAATACTGTTGGCATTTATGCACACACTTCGATTAATTCGATATGTGGTTTTAGGATTGTCAGTAGCCTTACCTCCATCTAGTTACCTCTAACGACCTCAAAACAGCATGAAACACCAGGTCATTGCCCAGTCATCATATATGCGTTTAGAAAATAAGATCTAAGCTTATGTTTTCTGCATTTTTATTCCTCGGCAAGGAAGGCAGGGCAATCTATGCGATGGAGATGGCGTGTGTATGTATAGTGTGAGTGGATGTATGTGTGCCCTTGTTTTCGGGTGGGATCGAGGACCGAAACAATAGATTTTAGGTCCTCTGTAGAAATTCAATAGATTTCTTCGGTCCTCTCAGGATTAACAATACACAGTCTATTGTTAAGGTTAGGGTTGAGGAAGAAAAAAAAAAGAAAGCACAATGAGGTCCTCGGAATGAGTGGAAAACAAGGCTATGTGTGCGTATACGTGTGTCAGTGTGTAAAGGCTTGGCTTCTAAACACATACCTCAAGAAGAGAAAGTTGCTTCAACTTTAAAGTTGTTGTGTAAGGTTGCTCTTTCTTTGCTAATTTTTCATGGAGGTGAAAGTTCATTTTAGGTCACCAGCGGTGGAGTTTGAAGACCTTGTAAGGAAGATACATATCAGTGACTGATTTGCTGTGAACATGTGTATCTCAAGGAGGGTATGGTATGTTGGTTATCCGTTCTTCATCATAAATATTGACAAGGAATCACCAAGTCCTTTGACTTTCTGGTTTTATTGTTTGGTTAGTGCAAGAGAATTTATGTCCCCAATGATTAAATTTGAGATGAAAATGATTTGTCTCCACAAACCGAGTAAGTATGGACATTAAGGCTTAATGAAAAACCAAATGTGTTCCTAGTACTATGGAAGTTCGATTTAAAGGCCTAATATTTCTCTCGGAAGTACATGGACAAACCCAGTGCAAAGGACAAAATACCCGCAAAAGGAGCAATTATCAAGTAGGTATGGCCAGTGCAAACTTTTGAAAATGTCATTTCTACGTCTAGCTGAATGATTCATGCTGGCTCACCCCAAACTGCATGCTAAAAATGTTTGCTGTTGTTAGGTAATGTATTCCAAATAATCTGTCACCTACGTCCTATCAGTAGGGAAACTACGGTTTAAATTTATTCTTGTCAGGACGTGTTTCATCATGTTACTAGGCTGTTCAATATGGCCATATATGATTATATAGTTTGGCCCTTAGAGGTCACCAGAGCTTAAAGTACGAAAACAGATATCTCAGCAACAAAATGTTGATGGAAATTCAAACACCTATCATTGGTAGCACCTAATAAGTAGAAGATGTCTGTCTTTCTTTATGGAGATCAAAGGCCATGTGAGGTCATGAGAGGATACAGTGTGACAACTGAATTCAGCTAGAACTTCAAAGTGTCAACATTGTCAGCACTTGACTAGCAGATGATGTCTGTCATTTGAATTTCCACATCACTGTAATGTGACATGAAATGAATATAAGAAGTGCTATCATCCCAAAGATCAGTCCTGGGTTCAAAAGTCCAGCATGTAATACTTAGAGAGGTTTACATGTCCTGATTGTGAACATATGAAGAGGTAAATATCACTCACATTAAGACAAAAATGCATATTTCTTTCCCACTGAAAACGTGCCAAACTGTAGTTCTATGTTCAATAGGAGAAATTGTTGCTAGTTAAACTTCAGTCTCATTTTCTCTCAATTTGTGGAACATTTAAACTTCCTTTTCTAGGCCCTCTCCAAACAACCACTTAACACAGCTCTTACCACTTTTTCTAAGCGTTCGGAGAATTTCCCAGTCACCAGCAACTCCCTGTAAAGATTTACAAAGTACTGGGTTATTTTAGTCACAGTAAACACTCCCATGGGAGGGAAGATGTATTCTAAATTGCCCTTGATGACTACACAATCATAATCACAGTTTCGTGTCAGGAACTTTCTATTAACTTGTGAAACACTTTGGTAAGAATCCATCCTTTTTGACCACAATTGTCATCAATTAATGTTGAATGATTAACATCACTCATTTATATCAGCACTTGATAACGTCAAACCCATAAGTGATACATAATATTGTTGTTCCGCTTGCATTTGGTTTTTCATTTTCATGGGGTGCCTTCCCTTCTCTGGTTGCTTTTGTTT
The DNA here is from genome assembly GCA_021234535.1 of Stichopus chloronotus. NCBI lineage: Eukaryota > Metazoa > Echinodermata > Holothuroidea > Aspidochirotida > Stichopodidae > Stichopus > Stichopus chloronotus. Next base: position 16,660,610 of record CM037847.1, read on the forward strand.
GTAAGTGATTGTGTGGGTCTTAAAAAAGGATGAGATATTGGCAAGGAACCGCAAAGTCCTCTGACTTTCGGGTTGTCATCAATGTCTACATCAAGACTAGATTTTTTGAACATTTTTTACTTTGTTTCTTTATGCCTTTTCAGAGACAACTTCAGAGGATGGAATTTCTGGTAGAAAATTTGCTTCGCCCTTACTTACGAAGTTTTGTAATAGCCCCTTTCCCAGCTGAGCCCTTTCCTTTAGTTTTGCTTAGGTTCTTATTGAAAGATTTGGGTATTTCATTCTCAATGACTTCCTTTTGTTGTCAATTACAGCAGTCCATGCTGTCATAAAAGGAACCAAATTTATCTTTTTGGTACGGGTAGTTGCTGATAAGCTGCATGGCTACCTTTATCTTCATTGCCATGTTTGGATACTTGTTCTTCTCATATAGACAATCCCCAATGTGGTTCAATAGCTCATATTTTTCAACACACTATAGAGGTTCCTCTTCCAATAGTCCGTTTTGTAAGCTTTTGGTGAACTTTGATATGGTATTTTGTCATTTTCAAAGAAATCGCAACCAGCTACTTGTACAAGCTCTTTCACGTTCTGCATCATTACTGATCGTTTTAAGTGGTGTAGATGCTTTCCCACTGCATGTGCTTGTTCAATGAGTTGAGTTTCCAATGACTGTTTGCCTTTTCATTTTGCAAAGACATTTCTTAAAATACTTGCACAGTTTGCTTATTCCACCTTGCTATTATTGGTTGTCTTTTCTTTTGATTCAGCCAGTACTTTCATGGAAAGATATTTTTTAGTAAAACTGATATGAATCTCGTTACTCCTCAGATCAGTTGGATAATCGTTGAGGGGGCATAGCTGCAAATTTGTTTTGAACTATCTATAGTTGACTTTAAGACCACAAAAAGTAACCGTTCACAACTTTGAAAACAGTCAAAGGATAATAGTCTTTCAAACGTTTAGTACTAACGATGTCAAACCCCTTTAGGTTCAATTAGTCTGTATGACCTTACCTTTACAATATGCTGGACTGCTTATTTCTCAACAATGAAGGATACATTAGTCACCCTTGCTAGAGTCCCACTGATGAGACTAATCATGAACAGTTCACTCACATCCTTTAAATCTATTCCAACTGTCATCCCTTCCTGATAATCTCTTCCACAAACATTAACTGCATGGCAAAATTCAGAATCATCAACATTTATGTTGTTTGTTGCTGCCTAATGAAATACACCTGTACTTAAACAAGTGTCTGAGAAATCAACTTTGATTTCAATCTCTGATTTGAAAAAACATCATGCAGAAAACAAGCCGGTTTCATTTGTACTCTGCTGGCAACTATAAAGCAAATGTTAATGAGGTGTCTTGAAACATTGGACATAGGCTTCAATTCTTGATGTTTTGCTTCAGATCTCGTTCAAAAGATAGTTCTGAGAGGTCCACATTTCATATTTGATCAGGGTAATGTAGCGGATAATGCTGTTTTGGCTTTATTTTCTCGCCTAGAAAGAACTGCTTGAAAAGCACAAAAATATATGATATTGCACTTTTTAGTACTATATCACCCCAGGGGATGTGACTGTAACAAACACCAGGTCAAATGTGTCTTTCAGAAGTAGCAATAGTTCTACATATACAGCAGATAACCATTATGTATTTGGTCATTTAAAGGCCACATTCTCGCAGTATTTTTCTTCGGCATCATTGAGATCAGATTTGAGATCTACTGGTTTGCTGCTCTTATCCATGAGACCAAATGGCCACTTTCGTATACAACTGTTTAGGTATTCTACATATAAAATACAATGCAAAATACATTTTCAAAATAAGGGACAGTGCATATGGTAACATCAACTCCAGTATATACTGAAAGAGAACCATGATGTCTCGCAGACTCCTATTCATACACTGGAAATATTTCAATTCATTCAAAGAACATTCCGGATAGACCCCATATGCTGAACTAAGTGCAGGATGTTGCTTTGCGAATTCCAAATGCATATCATATGTTTCTTTGTTTCTTAAGACATTAGACAGATATTAATTAAGAGTAAACCTACTTTGAAAGCCTTCACTCGTAGCCATACAGTTCTGCAAATTCTGTAAATTCAATGTGTTTTACCACCACTAAAAGATTCTGACAACCCCCAATATTTAATGCATTTTAAGGTTATCATTAACTAGCCAAAAAATTGACCCATATATCTTCTCCGATTCCTTTGGCAATTTTGGCATTTTTTATAATAAATTAATGTCATATACAGGATAGACTGTAACAATTTCTGAGCCCAATTTCTTCCTTGCTTTTGCATATGTTGAAAATGAAAGCTGATAAACGTCCTGCAATGATAGCATGAAGTGAGTGCAGTGTCGTTTTAGATTAGACTGAAAGTCTTCTAACTCAAAATTATGAGGAAATCCTTTCCGTTTTTTCTCTGGCAAAAATTAATGGGATTTCACACCTTTCAACAAATTGATTTTTGATACTAATAGATAAATGTTGATTGGACTTATAAATGAATGGACTGATTGATGCCTTCTGTGGGATGTGCATCGTGTGGAGTCAAAGAGATATAAAGCGTACCATCTGTTAAAGATCGTATTGAAGGGATAGTACGTCTAACAAGTCCATCAATGGCAGGAGATCATTGCGATACTGTTACGGGTTCGACCAGATCATCGAGGTCTTCCTCTGGTACTATTTACGTTATCATTCCAATTTGGGTTTATGATACCATGGCTACAATATCTAGAATTAGCCTAATTATCTCATGTCAAATTTCCTGTCGTGTGAAGAAATCTAAGCAACATACCATACTGAGTGAGTGATAACATGTGTCACCCACCTACGTTTTATCGTCTGCGAGATCGATGAATAACATACGATATCATATCAGAATTGACAGAGTAGAGTTTGTAAAAATACAGGAAACAACTATAAACAGAGAACAATATTCCAAACCAAGTAAATAACATAATGGCTACGGGCCAAGACCTACGAACCTCGAACCATAGTAAACTACAACCGACGTGTTTTTAGTGGTTGTTCACGTGTTCTTTTTACTACATAGCATGAAACAAACGTTGGTTTGATATTAAAGTGATCGCATGCGTTGGCAAAAAGTAAAACATGGAAATTTCATGTCCAAAACTTTGATAAGTCATTTAATTGTACCATTCAGACAATTTAGGAAAATAAATAGGTCTCAGGTAGTTAATTCTGTCATATGAGTTCAAATTCTTCTAACATAACAACAAATGTGTAAAATACGATAATGCAGTGGTTGACAGTTTCCATTTAAATCAACCGTGTGCTTCCTTGAACAAGCCAATGGGAAGTATACTAGTGTTGAATATTCAGTTTGTCAAAACAAACGCAAGAACCCTAACGCCGCGATGTAGTGATCAGTTTGCAGTTTTTTTTTTTTTTATTGTAAATACAGTGCTTCTTTTCACTAAATATTACAATTTGCGATACCAAAAAAGGAGTGACGACTTGAATAGTGTCTTTTTGACGCACCGGTGAGCAGTTTATCCTCATATGATACCAGACATACACATTTATAGCAGTGACACCTGTGGTGTTGCATACTCATTATGTAGGCGCCTACAGTAAGAACCGTTACTTTTCATATATGATTTCTGTTTGTTTTTACTGTTTTTATGTCAACCCCGTTGCTTTTCAAAGTAGTTACGGTCATTTTTGTTCATTGAAAGACGCATTTAAGACACATTAAAAAATAAAGAAAAAGTTAAGACCAACCATAATTTCTACCCGTCTGATTTTTCAGTACACACGCAATCACTTTACATTCGATGCCTGGTTTTTGCACAATCTTGATTCTTTTTTTTTTTTTTTTCTGGATTAGAAGTCACCGGGCGTCTACCGTTCTCAATCTATGATCTCTATTACTGTCAGTGTAAATCACGAAGATCAAAGGAACAGGGATTCCCCCTATGTCTTCCCAAGACAGTAAAATTATTTTGCCATTTGATAGTGTTCATCAATATTGATCATAGATCAACACAGGGGAGTTAATGTGCAAGGATTTTACATGTCTAGAAGTTAGACCCTTCTCTTAACAGTATATTTGTCAAAATGATCATGCCAAATTATTTTTTTTCGATTGGCATGTATGATAATATGCTGATTGGCATTGCGTAGATTCAAGTGATGACTTCTTGCTGGAATTTAATAAACTGTTATTGTAACAGCAGAAGTAGGTACACGCGTAAATGCCTTAATCCCGTCTCTGTCTTTCCATGAGTCTCTCGCCACAAATCTAGGCTACAACCCTTCTGTACTCTGAACAATCTATCACTCTGTCTCAGCCAATATTAGTTTAAAAAATAAGGGGCTTTTTTTTTTAAAAAGAAGTGCCTTATTTCCCATTGAGTCAATGTACACACCTGATATATTACACGCAATGGCGCGAGATGAATACAAACGATGGTCTGTGGTTCATGAATGTGACTGTGCAGACTAATTTCTAGAACTTAAGGTCATGCTCAGAGCAGTCACTCATCGCTCCTGACAGTTCCAGTTCTCCCAAGCACTTACTTCTAGCCAGGCTCCCACAGTCTGTCTAGAACTTCTCCACATGCGAAGTCAAGTTACAGTGGGCCCCTGTGTATGCTGTGAAATATGAGTAAATCGGTATCTTTCGAATTTGTTGTCAATGCAAGAGGGAACCAACTGAGAGTTTGCTCACCCCTAGCTGAAAATGCAGCTCGGGGTGATGAGTAACTGCCGTTAAGATCGTACCATGACAGGACGATCACGTCATCAATTAGTCGCTTGCCTAGCCGTATAGCATGCATTGCATCCAGACCAGGTCAGAGAACGTTCTCGTTATAGTCCTACCCTCTTATCTTCGAAGCCACTAACTCCGTGTAAGACACATCGGAAGGTCGAATATCTTTCCAGTCATTTATTAATTACGTAACGTTTGCCTCCTGTTTGAACTATGATTATCTGAGTCATGCGCAAAGATGAGGCCTAGTTTTGCGTTTTGCGCTTTGTGATTGAATGATGAAATGATATTTGGGAATTGTTCGGTAGGTCATTTGTACGCAAATTTGAATACGAATTCACACATTTTTTTAAAATAATAATTACTTAAAATAACTGAAAATATTAATTTTATTACTAATTTAATTTTAGTATTAATGATTACTTATTGATTTAGACATAAGGTGGTTATGTGACATCATTTTTCGACTCGCTCAAGTTGGATTCAACTTAGCCAAAAATGACAACACCGTTTTGTGGATTTCAAAATGTGCCGGTAACTTGGATAGGAAACAATACATTGTGTATGTGAATGAAACTTTTGATGTTTCAGATGTTTGTCAAACAATTCTCATTCATTTTGAAAAATATATTCCTAGGGTTTCCTTCTTTTTAGTGCATTAGTGTTTATTGTAATGAAGGCTTCACTTAAGAAGGAGAAAATACTCCCTTTCATCTTTACTACAGATTTAGAATTTTCGCTTTTTGTGCTTTTGGCCTCACATGTTTCAACGGAAATCATGTTCATCATCGGTAATACACAATCAGTTTATACTTTTCCCAGTTTTGATCATAATTCGGGGGATGAAAGCTAAGACAAGCGTCAGCTATTTACTTTCCTGAGTGATTCAGACATTTGCTTCCTGAATTTAAGGTTCACTGGTTTCCGCACACAAGTTACCCAAAGTTGTATTAGTCGCCGCAGGAAACTGTTGCCGAAGGTACACTGAAGGTTAATCTACCATTTTCATGGATGTGATTTCATCTCCCAAAAGTGAGTCATCGTCTCCGTTTCCACTTCCTGAACATTAAGATGTTCTGTTCACACCATGCGTTGCTTTAACATTCAATTCACTGATATTATGATTTCATTGTTTCGTTCCATAAGCGACGGTTGCCCTTGAAACAACAATTTTACAGCCTCAAATTCCCCTCACATGCCCCTCGCCGTTAGAGGTGGAGCAATGCTATTTACACGATGTCTCAGGTATGTTGGCATGTTGCCATCGAAATTAACTCTCCGTAGCTTGCACTGCAGTTGATATTTCCATCATGTGAGTTAGTTCTACTTCATTTTGTCCAGTTTGATTTTGATCCAGTGTTACAAATAATCGCCTTTCTCTTCAACACCGCAACAGATCTGACGAGCCGAGTATGATTATAAACCCTGATACCGTAGTCACGGTAGTGACCCCTTACACGGTAGTCCAGTATGGAACGAATGAGAAGAAAACGACTGTTATTCACAATACTAGGAATAACTCGTTTAACGGTGTCAGTGAAATAATACAGCGTTTTCAGCACGCAGCACATATCGCATATTCTAAATACCCAGAGACGACAATAGTCATTGAGACCAAGCACGTTCAAGTACTACAAGGCACTGACCACTGTTAATTATAGTGACAGTGGTTGAAATCAAAGCAAGCTACAAATACGTCGACATCATGTTACCATAACGGGCTAACTTTTTTTAATCCATTTTACCTATAGTACGAGGTATATAGATGCATTGATTAACGTCGATATGAACGCTATCAACTGGGCAAGAAAACCAGCCTCAGTTCCACTTTCGCTCTGTCCCTCAAGAAAATGAAACAAAAATGTTGGTCTAGTGATGTGTATTACCCCGAGAATGACAGTATTACCGTTACTATTTAAAAACAACTGAAGGGCAACTTTAAAACCACTGACAAACTGACAAGCCAGGAGAGTGGAATTGACCGTGTAAAGCTTAAATTCTTTATAAGCGAAGACATTCTGACTTTCTTACCAAGATAGCATGTTATTATGTTGTTACGAGACTAGTAACACTTCAAATGTCTGGGCGGACGAACACGAGTTTTTTAACTTCGATCTTGTCTCGGAGAATTGACACCGTGACTGTTGATATTTAGTAAAACAAAGCTGAGGTAAACGATGTGAGGAAGCTTCTGTAACGATAAATGAAATTAAGTAAGGTTAACGGAAAGCAACACCATCCTTTAAGACCGCCATGCTCTTGACTCAAATCTTCGAACTCAACCTTTTAACTTTGTTGCATCTTTAGACTAATGTTGCATTAAACGATCAGCTATCAGTTAATACTTAATTGGAGTTTATGCTAAGCTAGTTAAACTTTAACTGTTGCTCAGATATAAGTGTGTTTATCCAAATCAGCCCCATGTCTTCGTAATGCTGTATTCTCCATCTTTTGTGTAGAATTTTGTATTGGGACCAAGTAGTAATCGTTTAACTTGTACTACAGAACTGCGAATATGGCCTTGCCAAGATTTAACGCAGGTTCTTTTCTTCTTTCGTTGTTACTAATTTCATTTCATATTGAAGTTTTGAAAATTTCCGACGTTTCGTTACATACATGGTCCTAAGACCTTTCAACAAATTCGTTTCACGGCATAAAGCAAGCATTTTTTCTCTCTCTCTCTCACTGACTGTCGCTATAACAACAGTCTAAAAATGTAGAGAATGAAGACCCCAGATGACCCCAGCCTGTCAGACTTCTGAAATAAACCAGAAAGATTCTATGGGATACGTTCAGGAATAAAAGTTACAGCCTAAAAAATGTGTCTCTTTACAAGCACGTTACTTATGTCTCAGATCAATTAGAATAGAGACAAAGCTGATTCATTGATAAAAATGAAAAAAAATGACAAAAATGACTTTTACTTTGATGGAAGTCAGCGCTCGTAAAAGACATCTGTACAACTTTGATTTGTTAAAGTAACATTGTGAAATTTTGAGACTGTTAGTTATTACTTTTTTAATTAAATTATGAGTTAATTATTGCTTAAAGGGAAGTAGGACGTTTAGAATACACCAACATGACATACAAAAGAAAATAGAGGTAATCATTCTTAAACCATTCAGTCTCATAAATAAACATCTACCAAAGCTTCATATCTGCAAAACATTATACATGTGATGAGTAATGGAAGATGCATCATTTGAATTTTGAAAAGTTTGGGTGAACAAATAAGTGTTGAGCAACAAGTAACTGAATTTCTGTCAGTGAGGAGCTTATTTCTTGAAGAGAAGGCTACTGTCCGTTCTTATTTTAAATAATCTATCATTCTGCATCCACAAACATTGGTTTCAAAAATATGAATATCTTCTCTAAAACAAACGCCCTATTTCCCTTTAAGTGGGTCGAAATGTAGACTTAAAAATCCGAATGTACTCTCAAAGTTTTCGTGGTCGGGTTACCTACAGTAAATGCGGTCAACATATTATAGTTTTAATATGGACGAGGTTATCGGTCCAGTGGACAATGCTTTTTAGGGGTCCGTGTCCAATGCTCATCAACATACGTAATAATAGGCCATGTAGAACGAAAAAGGAGGTAGGGGGATACTGAGTGCCAGCAGCACTACCTACGTGGAGCACCAGCATCAATTGGCGCAAAGTGTACAAGAAAGTTTTAAATCGTTTTTACTATAGTTGGGAGACAACGGGACTCACGGGTCGTTCGCAGCTGTATGGGCGCTATTGTGACATGTAGGTCTAATGCCTGTTATATCTCAATTCATGAGAAAGAAAAATGTATCCATTAAAATGGTCATGTCCGTGAGATGATTCAAGAATAATAATGGATTACGTATCCTCTTTCTTTATTTTCTTGTCTTTGTTAAACTGATAAATCCATATCTGTAAGGCTCTGGGTGGTGGTGAAAGTTTCTTGATATCAATTGGACATACGCCAATTGTGAGATATCCCTCTGACCAAACAACCTATTTATTAATTCTTCATTAGGATTACACAACAAGTCTGCATTATGCAAGTTATATTTTCACAAATTTCAGATAGCACAATATAGCACGATATACCAGGTAAAATAAAAAAAAAACTATGTTCCACAAGCTCATTATATACAGCATTGCGTTATTATGATCATTACTAAAAAAATGGTTTCCCTTGGAGTGAAGAAAATGGTAAAACACTACAGCTAAGTGTTATTGTTAACTTTTAATGTTTGTAACTTTTAAATGTAACTTATTCCAAATTATTTCGTTTTCAAAATTACTTAATAATTTGTGAATCAAACTAACAATTAAGTAATTTGATTAAGGAGCAATTAAGGGGTCCCAAAAAAGCCCATTTGGACCAAAAATCCCTTTTCCTGTTTTTTTGATATTTTATGTTAGTTTGCAATGAAAATAATTATGTAGTGGTTATTCCACCAATGAAAATATTTAATGAAACCGGAAGTTGGAATCATGTTTCATGTCAACTTGATTTGTCCAAAATAAGCCCACATTTAATCAATTTTGATGGTTGTTTTACCTTTGGACAGCTCTGGAACTCCACTTGGGCACAAAAGTGAAATATCGCAATCATAGAGGTATCTTTGTTTAAGTAATGTCTTTGTTTGCCAGTTCACTGTACCACTAGCTGCTCAGCCAATCAACATTTTTAGTGAAGGTTTTTCATTAACAATTTACATCCAATCACATTATATATTGGAGTCACACATCACCTCTGCCATGTCAAAAAAGGCTAAAAAGTGGAGTGTTTTAAGTTACATTAGTGCCACCATTTTAAAATATGTGCAGAATTAAGCACAGGCACATGGTGCACTGTAGTATCTGCTGAAAAGGGTTTATAGAGGTTATATACGTGATGTTGTATGGGGATATGTGTGATGAGGGAAGTTCGTGAGGAACTGGTTTCAGTTAACTTGTTGGCGTCACAGAATTAACTACTCTGTTACTGTTACCTCCTAATTAATGCATTGAATTAATTAATTTGAAGGATTTGACCCTTAACGTACTGCAGAAAGGTCTTCAACTAAATCGTAAGGCAATAGAAAAGCAAAGTTGTAAGGAAATGTTTGAAAAAAATCCTGAAAGCGATTAAGTTATTTGTCTTTCTCAAACCTTTCATATTTTGATTAATCAAATTAATAATGTTATTAATTAAATCCATTAATTTGATTACACAAGTTAGTGATTTTAATTAACAAAGTAAACTGCATAAGAAGTGATTTTTTTATTTTAGAAAGTAAAATAATTTAATTAATTAGCAACTTAACAAATTGACTACATAACTTCACAATTTGATTGAACCAATTCATAATCCAAGTAACCAAATTATTTGATTAATCAACGTTATGATTTGATTAAACAAAGTAAAACTCTAATCAAATTTGATTGAAAAAAAAAAACAAAAAAAATCACGGTGGCCCGCATGCAATTTCCTACTTTTACATATAAGACCAAGGTGAACACATCGCACACAAACAGCCAGATGTTTAAAGTAAAGGCAGGAGTTTAGCACAGGTAGAGAAATTACAATGTGTCATGCCTGTGTTTACTATCTCTTTACTTTTCGTTAAGGCAAACGCTGTTTTACCTAGAAGATCAATTTGGAAGTTCATATATGTTAAAATTCAAATCCGTTGTTTGACAGTCTACCAGATCGTGCATCTTAGGCAAACAAGTTCGTGAAGCTTCTTTTCCCAAGTATGTCAAACAGTATTTTTCCATGTTTATTAATTGTTTACCATTCAAGAAATTTACCCAACTGTCAAGGGCGTGTAGATTGAATTGACTTGTGTAGTCAACTAATTTTCGAGTTGTTGCGCAATGCCTTACATATTGTGTTACTTACGGTAAACCCCATGCCGTTCTAGTCCTCAAACAAAAAGGCCTAAGCATAATCCTAGCAAAATCATGTAATGTATACCTCCGATTCATACCTCTTACTTATGGCAACCAAACTACCATGTCGAATTTTGTGGGAACATACAACACACGAAGTTTATCTTGGCTGGTGAGCTCCGGCCCATACACAAAGGTTTCAATCATAGTTCAGTGCAGGTCAAATTCAACGGAGCTTAAAACTACCTCGACAACTGTAACATCTTTGCTGCCTGCTAGCGTATTAATTAATAGCAAATGTTTTAAAAACTATGGTAAAATGCATATAATGAGACACAACAGTGCAGTATGTTACACTTAACATCAGTTCACTCCGTATTGTTAGCATGGTACGTACGTCGAAACGTGCAGTCAAAAGCACAAGTGGTGAGACAACATTTAGGCTTGGGCTTTATCAGTCAATTAATTGTTTACAATAGAAAAGGATAGGACTAAAGTTGGGTTTAATATTAAGCGTACATTATTACACGATCTCCTTCGAGTTCAGACTGAACGAAAACTATCAAGAGACTTGTCACAACTTATCATCTCTTGTGTCAACACGACCTCGGCTTTATCTGCCATGTGTACACTCACAATAGCAGTAAGTACGTATGAAATTGGCTGCTGGACAGGAGAAAATCAGGGTGCAAGGCGCGAGAAAGACAGAAAATTGTCACTGACCATCACTAAGTTCATCTCTACACCTATGAAGTACACATAAACATCTGCAGTGTCTAAAGAAGTGTGAATAACTATATAATTTTGTTACTGTTTCTTTTTCTAGGTTCTTACTATAAAGATTCCCAACCGAAGAAAATATAGGACCTCTTGACGTCGATGAGTACCGGTAAATCAGACGATGCAGAGACGAGGTAAAATGCCAGACAAAAATAGCAACGTACACAATAAGAAACTCAACTATACCGATGATTTGAGGTGAACCTTGCACAAACCACAAAATTTCTGTACTATTTTCAGTCCGTGTACAGTATTAGCCAACTGATGCTAAAGTAGCAACGAGCGTATAAGAAACATTACTTGATGGTGTCATTTTATTGAACGATCGTCCAATCACCAACCATGGGACAAATTAGGAATTTTTGACCATTTTTTGTGAGTAAACATATTGGTTCCAATCAATCTAATTTCACTGAGCTACATTTTTAGCCATTTTAATCCACATCTCCTATGTAGAGGATGTCTGTATGGCAAGGAACTTCACAATGGAAAGTCAAAGATGTCACAACATTTGAAGGTCCAACCTTCATCCTCGGGCAAATGTATAAAACTATGTGGGGAACTTCAAGAGAGGAGAATTTCAAATGATCCGGGCTCGAAAGTCCAGGTTCTGTAAAGAGAGTCTAATCATAATGATCAACATAGTCGGCTGAAACGAGATAGATGGCCGTAATCATGAAGCGAAGAGTTGTATGGCGATCATGTTGAGATACCGAGCTACTTCCTGCACCAGACCACTGAGCATCTTCTGATTCATTGGAAACTTCATGGGTTGTATTGGAGGTCTCCTTTATTACCAACGTCTATGAATGCTGAATACAAAGCTTTCACAACCCAGATGGTATTATATCATGATGATTAAAACCTAAAAGCAGAATCTCTGTCTACACAATTTCTGTTATCAGAACTGTCTACACAGTTTCTACGATACCTTCAGTCAAGTCCATCTTTAAATATAGCGTTGGAATGTTTATTCCTTCGTTCATATTACTTATAGCTTCCAATTCTGCAAACCGAGAGTCAAGTTAAACTTCATCTTCGTCCATGAAGACTAACCGAGGATCCCCGATGGAGCTGGAGGAGACTGCCGCTCCAGACGGTAGCACTGTTTCCAGGTCTGAAGCTTGTCGACGGATTCGCCGTTTCTCCTACAGAAACAGAGGCCTTATATTCGCTTTTGTCAATGCGGCTTGGTTGTCCTGTTTAAGCTTAACCGTTTCAAGCCTCAGAGGTCAAATAGGAATCTGCGAACTAATATTTTTCCGCGGCTCTGTTGCCAGTATCGTCAGTTTCATATTCATGTGCTATAATGGCGAAAAAATCATCCCTTCTTCGTTTCAAGATTTAAAGTTCTACTTATCTAACTCAATGATAGGCACAATGGCTTTATATTGTCAGTATTTCGCTTACCAGAACATGCCCGCTGCAGATGCCACCGCAATCAATTACAGTAACGTTGCCCTCACCGGGGTGTTCGGCAGGATATTCCTCAAAGAACCCTTGGGTATATTTGAGATGATCATGGTGGTGCTTTCATTCTCTGGAGTTGTTCTTATCGCAAGACCACCATTTTTGTTTCGTTTCCTTGAAGGGGATGCAATGGATGACGACGGTTCTTCTAACGGGGGAAAGGTTCTCCCCACAATCTCTGCATTCATGGGTAGCGTGATGATAGCCTTGGGTTACATTGTACTTCGCAAAATGTGTAAACGTGATTACAACGTAATGACGATCTGCTTCTACATGATGTTGCCATGTGCACTCGTTTCGGTCGTTTCGACGACGGTTGCAGACGAATGGACCGTACCGTGTTCGTGGACGTGGTTGCGCGTGTACTTATCTGCCTTCGCCGGTTATCTCGGTTACGTAGCAAGAACATACGCTTTGCGAGTGGAGGACGCCATTTATGTTTCACTTATAGGTCTGAATGATCTACTCATCGTTCTGTGCGTATCAATTGCGCTTTTCTCGTATGTTCCAGATTGGATAAACATACTTGGCGTTTTCTTGATATTTGGTTCTTCTGTTATGATTTTAATTAGGAAGATGATTAAAGCTAAAATGGAACGTAACAGACGGAGTCGACGAGAATCTTCCAAAGCCCCAGAGGGAGACCCTAGTGGCCCAATGCTGACAGAACAGGTTAATGAATCTAAAAGTGAACGCTTATAGGTGGTTGAAGAATTGCGCGATATTAGAGATGATGAGGACAGCGAGTAGTCCAGGGATTTAAAAGTTCAACCCCTTTCTGTCCTTGGGTATATTTCTTCTTTTTTTTGTTAAATCTTCCTACAAGGTTTGTGGATTCAGATTTGCTAACTGTAACATTGCCAGTGTACTAACGCATCACACTGAAATCAATGGCAGTAGTACTACAATGACAACTTTTACTTGGGTAAATATAATAAACCCTCTCACCCAGGGCCGTCTCCATTATTTTGGGTATTGAGGGACTACGAGGTAACATCTGCTGTATTCTGGGAATGACATACCCTTTCTTTTACAAGATCCTGCCTACATCAGTGATGATGACCTGAAGGTTATTGTCTTGGAAATAACTTAAATATTCAGATGAAAGACAAATTGAAATCGAGGCATTAAACGGTCACTAAAAAGCATGTATAACGTAGTCATCCTTCAGGATTACACTTTTCTTTTAAAAAAAATATCAGATGCTCATAATCTGCTAAATTGCATATCATCACCTCAGGGAAACAATGGATGCACACTGCATACACATCTAATAGCCCAGCAGCCTTTTTTTAACATCTGAAAAGGGCGGTACGATGCGTTTTCTGTTCATTGAGTCATTTGTTTATAATTTTCTCTCTGCATTTCGGCAGGGGTTTAGTAGCTCATTTTATCCCCTTATACATTTTATCTCCTTAGTGAATGGCATAGGGTTCATTTTTTGTATTTCATTATTCGTGGTACATTACCACTATTGTTGAATGCTGTACGAGCCATATTTATAACGGCTGTCTTTACTACTTTTCTATATCTCGCTTACGTCATAATGATTTCAAAATGTTTTCCTAGTAATAATGTAGAAATATTACAGCCCAACAAATAGATTTTTAGAACGTTGTGCTGTAAAATTCATTTTTTTTTTAGTTTTGCTTACATTCATAGTACTAAGTTAACATCAAATAAGTACAATTGTGCTGAGAGCGAAAACGTCTACAGCTACATTTGCAACTTTTTTCATCTTTAGTTTTAAATGTTCTGGTAAGATGAGCCTTTCATCTCAAGACGACATGATGATAAGTCTTTCATAATGAAATTGAGGACATGACATAAGCCGTTTCCATTAAAACTCGGATATTGACAAACAGTTCGTATTTGAGATTTCAGAAGAAACCAAATTAAAAGCTCCATGCCAAGGACAAAGTACATAAGGTAGAAACAACATATATAATGGCACTGTTAATTCCAGATCTGCACATATCGTCTCGTGTGCATTGTTTTATCTACATGAACAGCCACTCTTCACTTCATCACTTCATGGTCAAATTCCAGATGAAACTTCAGTGTAACAAAAGTGTATAAACATAATATCTTTGACTTTCGTCATTGTAAAACTAAGATTTTACAACAGCTTGCTTCGAGAGTTTTCACAGGGAACTCAGCCACCTATACCATAATCATATCTAAAAGGACATAGTGACAAGAAGTATTACATCGTAGATATTATGCATTTTGTCTGAATACAGTGCATTGCAATATCCATGATAAAGACCAGTTGTTACAAAATCAAACATAATTTATTATCGCTGGTCGCAATAAATGAGAATGGAATATGCATCAGTTTGTGTGTATTCTATGTGGCTGGTGAGGTGGTATGATGAAGTACATTATCCACCTATCTCTCTGAAGAAACTTATCGGAGAGGAACGGGGTTGCTAGCGATGGCAAACAGAGCGGAATATAAAAGTGGTAGATTTATCTAAAATCGTTTACTGAAGTCTCGCATTAAAACATATTTTCCTAAGAAAGTAAAAGGGGTTAATGAAACATGCATGTTTGAGGCTCTGTCTTAAGTACTATTTTAATCGTTTTCATTTTTGTATTGTTTTCATAAGGATCAAGAAAATTATTTTGTCAGTTTAAGGAAATTTAACGTGCCAAATCATTTAATGTAACGCATGTGTCATATTTTGTTAGCAAAATGTTGTAGAAATCTTTAAAACAAATTTGAACTCAAGTACGTGTAACAATCTTTCTTCTCCATTACTTTATGTCGATAGTGATTTAAAGCAAAAATCATCATTTTCGACACACTCTTGGCCAACGTGATAAAGCATTGTTTTTATACTCCAGGGGAGTAAAGGAATTGTCAACAACATACTCCTATATTTAAAGTTGTTTTCAGTCTTTCACCATTGGTTTTTACGAAAGAAGGGGTTGTGAATGAGTAGAAACATACAATTCATTCACATTTTCTCAGGTTTGGTATGGTTCTGCAATAAAACACCGTAACAGTTTATGGAGAAAATGATGCACCAAACAATTATCACTTGTGTTTCATTTCATTTTCACCAGACTTGTTTTTAGAATAATAAGCTGGAAAAGCCAGTCGCATTGTCCGATACCTCTGCCTTACCTCATGACAATCAGTCATATACTCTTTTTCAACATTTCAAAGAAAGATATTCAATGACTGTGATTAACAAAAGGCCTGTAATTAATTTCATCAGGTTAATACATTTTCGCAATACGCTATTTAAAGTATTATACAATGGATTTAAATGAAGGTTAGATTCATTCAAGTTAGAGTGAAATTTAATTCTATAGCAGTGAAATATACCGAATTAAAAAAGTGTTTTCCACACTCGATTAAGAATGAATTCACTCCAGGACAGAGTAAAATGGGTTCATTCTATTTCAAGGGTGATATTCACTTGTGATCGCAGCCATCAACCTGGACCAGGGAGGGTTCCTCGCTGGAGATCCACCGAAAACTTTTGATTTTTGCTAACCTTTTTAGGTTGACCTTACAGTGGAAAGTAATTCTTTTCAATTATTCCGTATCTGTTGAATGGTCAAAAAGTAAATGTGTCCATGGTACTTGAATATATACTATTGACAGATGACAATTCAGTTCGATTATTGGTCCAAAATCTTTTGAATTCCTTTGCCGTATATCTAGGCAACCTCATTTATGCCTACCACAAAAGGGATTATTTGGAAAACAAATGCTTTTATGTCTAACTAGTTGCCGACAGACGAGAACTAAACGACTGTTCATTGCCAAGAACCTAATGATGCTGGCAATAAGCCACTGTTGGTGATTTATGCGAATGAGCAAAAGAGGAAAACGACTAAACACTACTATCGAATTTTCTTTGGCATTTGCATTCGCTCGTATGACCTAAGAGGCACACCCACATTGAGCAAAATGCACGGAACCAGACAAGTATGCTATATAGTTAGTGTCGAAAAGCGTCTGAAACCCTCAAATGAACATGGTATGTCACTGTCAATGTTAAGGCAAGGGTCAAATTTCCTGAACTGCTATTGGAAATCTAGCAGACGGCGTTCCCTCCTTCTCGTTCCTAACGCCTGTTAAGCCTATTGAATCATAAAGGACAGTATACAAAAGACATTACTGTTGGCAGCTAGTTAGGCTTCGATGGATCTCCACTGACCAAAAAACGACTCCCTGCCTGGATGCTCTTACAACGAGTGACGAATTAGATTGAGTTGTAACTTTTTGAAATTTATGCTGAATGACTAATTAAGGTTTTTATTTAGTTTCACATTTATTTTTGCTTTAATCAACTTCTGTAATAATGTAGTTACTCCTCGACGCTTTACTAAAACTTACTTAGAACTGAAATAAAAGTCACATAGAAGTTAACGGTTTTCTTTTACAGCTTTTATTTTTGTGGGACTTTTTTGAGTTCGTCTTCGAATCATTGTTTAGTTTTCTCAATATGCTACACCACAGACAGCAGATAAAACTCTACAACGCAACATGTCTTCCTCTGCGTTGGTCTAGTAATACTTAAATGTTACCTGCTGTCTGGGGAGTTGGTAGAACCCCAGATGTTATTGCACGCTAAGGTGGCTCTCCACTCAGATAGTAATCCCGCTTGGTAGAAGAAAACAAAATTCGGCCAAAAACTTCGGCCCCTTCCCAAAAAATTTTTTCAGGCGTCCGCACCTCTATGTTTTCAGCCCTCAATTCTTTGCCAATTAAGTGGTCA
The DNA here is from genome assembly GCA_021234535.1 of Stichopus chloronotus. NCBI lineage: Eukaryota > Metazoa > Echinodermata > Holothuroidea > Aspidochirotida > Stichopodidae > Stichopus > Stichopus chloronotus. Next base: position 16,678,214 of record CM037847.1, read on the forward strand.
AAGAAAATATGAAAGAATAAACGAAACTAATTATGATTCTTGTATCATCTCAAACTTACCTGATATGTATTACAATTTTGCACTGAAAATAAAGAATTGACATGACATTTCTATTTCAAGACTAGGTACATGCAGTTGAAGTACACTCGGGAAGTGCCGCGTTAGGCCATCTGGATGTTTTGAAAAGTCAAAATGTTCTTGTACACAGGGAGCGGAACAATGGGGGCTCTCCGCTTCGATAGTCTTGCCATTACTCAGGCAACCCTATGACCGTACAATTTATTGTTTCATTTCAAATTTCTTAGGTTGAGCCTAATAGTCTTCTTTTCGTAAGACTTCCCCTCCCTCCTCTTTTATAAGATTCTGCATCCCCTCCTGATAAGGTCCGAAAATGTCCCGGTGGCGTCCCTTCTCAGCTGATAAGTAAAAAAAAAACAACCTCTAGCAAGTATAAATTTGGGACCTTCACTCTCCCACAAAAATGTAACCATAGGTAACTGGGGCAATTTTTGAAAACGTCAAAATAACGACGCATCCTGCATTGAGCTACAATATTTATTTCAATAATTGCTTTTCCGCAATTCGCTAAATATACTGTTTTATTGCTAGAAATGGAAAGGGGAACCACAAACCAGTGCATCAACATGATCCATTTTTATTCTAGTGGGAGCCCATGTCTAAACAGCAAGGAATGGCTAAACCATTTTTGAATTCACGTCATTGGTATCGAATTCCAAATCTGAGCAACAAATAACAGGTAGTTCTCACTGTCTCGTAACATGCTTTGGGATTTGACATTTTCATAAATTCCGACATGATTACAAACCGACGAATTTCATCCCCAAACACCAAACAAAGCCTGCCACAAGAACTACTGATGTTACCAACCACAATAATGTTATTCAAAATGTTTGTATGTTCCCTAGGGCTGCCCACCTATCGGTATCAGCTTATAACTATTCAAATCCAAAAAGAAAACCTGATGGAATTTTGAATTACATGATCTCTTCACCCCTGTTTTTTGCGTGTTAAATAGGTCGTGCAAACAATAATTTGTGTATCAAGTGCTTCACACAGTGAACGTGCTAATAAAAATATGAAGTCGTGAAAAAATGAAAGTGCTAGGTACGACCGTGTTCAGATAGGAAATGTCCTCTTCCGTTGCTAGCATTGTCATTGGTAAAACTTTCCATTTCAAGTTGTCACAGGTATGGTTTACTAACAGAGTTGATTGTATATGATTTCTATACATTGAGAAATAAATACACTAGTTATTTTTTGCTCAACAAATTTGCTGACGCCAATTCTGATGTTTCTTGCGCACTCATTCTGAAGAACGTTTGGAAACTGTGTTACTTATCTAATGTAGCAGGGAGAATAGTTTGGAGGAAACGGAACAACAAAATAACAAAACGAAGACAGTGGACATTTTCAGTAAATGTTATCAGTCAATAGTATGTTTAAGAACCATATTCTTTTACCATTCAGAGAATACTGCTTTTCATCTTGTCCCCACAAGGCACTTATTCTTTGACATAGGTTACACGACCGATACAATCAAGTGTAGCCTGCAGTGAGTTCATCGATAGACCACAATTAGTGGGACAATAATTTGCTTTCATGACAGGGTAAATCTACTGATCCATTCACGGCTGTGCACAACTCAACTTAATACTACTATAAACTTCATATGCAAATAATATATAAACTGCTACACTAAATAACAGCGAATGAAAAGTCACCACAGGTGTTTTGCAACACTCCTACCACCTTGACATTTTCTTAGGTGGCATAAAGTAACAGAAGGTTTGTGAATATAGGCAGATCAAATGAAAGCGGGTAAGTCTGTGTGCAACCGGCTCCTGCTATATCACATTAGTCATTGTCGTGTTTAGGGTTTGGCATGTTCAGTGTGGCTTGGAGCCAGTTGCTCACTATGATTATCGCATTAAATTAACCTGTATTTAAACTATTGTGGTACCAAACGTTTCTCCGTTTGGAATTTACACAAGGCAAGTTTGTTTTATTGCTAAGCTATCGGCGAGGTTTATCGATGCTTTCAGAAGCTTGGCAATAGAGTGTAGAAGTAAAAACAAAATCATGGAAGTAGTCCTCAAATTAGTTCCGGAGTACAGCATTTGCACTGAGTACATTTAGAAAACGTTTCCTAAACCTGTAGTTCTTTTGCTCCTTTACTGTACCCTTGAGCATTTGTCATGACTTTATAGAACAAAAGGGTTGGGAAATATACATCATAGCTATCATAACAAGATAGAAAACATAGCACGTGTATAATCTACCGTATTGACTTATTGACGTATTGACTTACTATACATTATCCCTAACAAACACGATACCGGGTCGTATTTAGAAATCCAGATTGCAGAAGTTATTTCTGAGGTTGCAAATAAATTCTTTGCAGGTAATCATACTTAAGGATCTGCCTTATGATACTATTTACGAAGTTCCTGCGAAAAAGTCCTGAGACGAAATTTTGACCTAGAAATAAGCTAAAACCTCTGAATTTCCTGAGGAGGGTTCCCCTGAAGCCCCGTTGAGGTTTTAGTGTTCTCATCTTGTTAACTTAAAGGAAAGGAATATTCGAAATAATTAACATCGTTTGGAATCTTTGCGTTTACGGAAGTACTTTGAGCAAAAATAAACCTACTTTGTGACCCACAGATATGCTAAAACCTCAGAGCTTCAAGGGAATTCGCCCCTGGACTCCCCCAGGATTTTGACTCCGGATCCCACCACAGCCCCTAAACCGGACTCCTAGAGTCCACTCGTTATCCTCTCACTTCGCCCTCGATTTCGCCATAAGCAAAATCATGGTGCCTCCACCGTTACAGTGGTCGGAATAAATGTAACCACCAATGAACATCGTCAATGTCAGCATTTATCACATTGTTACAATGAGGAAATTTAAGCAGTTGATGGAAGACCAAGAGGGGTTAAACTTGGGGGAAAACTAAAACTGGAATAGTGATGAAGGTGTCTCTTTGGCCCATCAACAAGGACGAATATTCCATTTGAAATAAATCAAAGATACAGCTGAGTTACAAACTCTGTTATCATTTAACGTTTGATTCTGTATCTTAAACTTCTGCTATTATTACACAACAATTTGCTGAAACCCTTATCTGGCATTCTGCCTATTCATCATGGGAAAAGTGAACCTTTCAGCTTGCATGTTGATTTATATACTCACTATACTTGTGTTTGTGGTCTGGTATTTTTGCATTTGTTCTCCATTGGTGGAATATACTTCCCTTTCTATCTTTTCTCCGTCTTAAATGTCTGGGTACGGTATTCATAGTGATGTGTTACCCATAAGCAACCTAAGTGATGACGGCTTTTCTTCACTTTCATGTAATGCTATTATAATTCCATTGAAATATCCTAGACCTGAAAGAAACATTAATAGCCTACACAAAGTTCCAGCATTATCGATGCTCCATGTGTTAATGTAACACCGTCCATTATCACAGCTCTACTCATTACAATGACATTATTCTTGTACCGGTAGATAAAAATGGTCTAATTTCACTTTAAGTAATAGTCGAAACGTTGCTAATAATTTCCATAATCTCAGAAGCTTTGTAAATTATGTCATCATTGATATCAAATACCTTGGTGACTTGTGTAATGTTGCCGATGAAACTTGACGCCTGAACACCTTAGCTCCGGTAGTAAAAATGACCTCGTATGTGCTATTAAAGACCTTGCGGGTTATTAAGTTATTTCCATGCAATCTGTACAAACAAGAATTCGGAAACTACTGGGGATTTATATTTCAACGTAATGAAAAAGGCAACGGAAGCGTTAATAGCTTTATAAATGCGATGAAATACATGGGGATTTCCCTAATAAACCAACAAGATTAACCAAACATGCTGCAACTTTGCTTGATAACATCTTCACGGTGTCAAGCAATCTGGGTTCTAAGTTCTCTTTCGCAGTCCTAGTTCACGATAAAAGCACCGTAACCATTTTTCAATCTATTTAAATGCTAATAGTGTAACGACTTCGGATTTGTTACCAAACTTTCTCTGGTGGAAGCGTTAACTCATTTACTGATGCCAGCTTACCACGGGACCAAAATGGAAAGCAACGAAAAGATAACTGAAAGAAGCAGAAGTTCAAAAGATGGGAAAAATATACGTTCAACACAATTTCTGGAACAACGTAAATCTATTCAAAACGACTGTTCCCTCTCGTGGCGAGCGGACAACTCTTTTTATTTCAGAAATCAGATCTGATGAGCAATTGCGCGTGTATTGAACTTAGAAAAAATAATATGACATATTTTACGTATTGCACTTGTTGTTATACAAACTGTGATCACTGACATGGTAAAGGTAAAAGATTGGTTTGGAATATTGTGAACAAACAGTTAAGAATATGCAATTCATTACATTATTTACATTGTTTACATTATTTACATTGCTTACATTATTTACTTTGTTTACATTATTTACATTGTTTACATTATTTACATTGTTTACATTATTTACTTTGTTTACATTATTTACATTGTTTACATTATTTACATTGTTTATATTATGAAAAAATATGGAATCGAGTTGTTTACTTTAGGTTCAGTTACTACGTCTCTCGAATGTCGTTAGTGAAAGAAGATATGCTCTAGAAATTAAAACTTAATCTGTAGTTGGTATTTCTTTTAATCTGCGTCACTGTACACTATTACAAACAGTCTAAGTAGGGCCTTAGGAATCTCCATTTATCTGTTCATCCCAACGGTTAATTATTAAGAGTCCTATTTGAAAACCCATTGGCTGTCGTTGTCCACAGTTCATTTTTTACAGGCCCTCTGTTATTTATTATTATGAATGATATTAATGCCTCTACCGACTAATTAAATTTTGACGGCACTGTTTGCTGATGATTTAACTAAGTGAAGCTGCAATAAAAATAAATATTGAAGATTACTCTGTTAATAATTAGGTAGCAACAAATTGGGAAATGAAGTTAGCTATTTTAAATATCAAAATAAATAATACTGTTATACATTTTGGAAGTGTCACAAACGTTTAGGGGGCACAATACATGAGGATCTCAAGGGAACCCGGTAATAACGTGTGTTAGGGTCGGATTTAGCCTTGTGGGGATCATGGGCACTAAAACTAATGTAGGGGTCCCTTGGATCACAACCCTACACAAGACGTCTACAGTTCAAGTCAAGACGGGGGAGACAAGGATTGTATTACCATTCATCCCCTCGCATCTTTCTATGACTCGAAATCAGCTCCATAGATTTCTTTCTTAAGTACTTGTAACCAGTTACAGCGTGAGTGACTCCTTAATGAGAAGGGGGGGGGGGGGAGATTGAAGTGGCGCCAATCATCATTTACACGGTAGCTAAAATTGTAAGAAGACTACCCAAGCGGAGCTCTGCAAATGTAACTGGGGTGCGGAGTACTAGGAAATTCTTGGTGTAAGAGTCGCCGGAAATCAGCTTTCCAGGCTCCACAGGGGCTTTCTCATCCTTGTTCCCACGTGGAAATCTCTGGTGGGGGTGTTTACCCTCGACACCTCCATCCTGTTTGTCCCCAACAATGCCGCCAATACTTTCAAGAACTTGGAGGTTTACGCAAATTACATTGAGCGATAATGCGACACTACATAGGGAGCTCTGACACTGTTTAATTAGAGCGCCACCACCAGTTGGGGAGAGACGTAACAAAATTTGGCAAATATGCATGCGAGATCGCAGTAAAAGACTACGTTGCGATGCATATTTCACTCACTGGTCGCTATGTCATCTCAATAAACAGGGGTCAATGACACTCAGGCAATACCCCTTTGTGATGTAGAACCTTTTTGGGAACCTGAATATGCCCCAAGCAGCTAGTGCTGAGGTTATTATTTCTAATCAATGTTTTTAAAGGAGGAGAGGTAGTTGCGAAATACATCTTACATACACTTTCTACACTTTCCTCCCCCAGATCGGTATGAACATATTTTCTTAAGAGATTTCTAGTAACGTATCATCTGCAGATGACACATTTATTCATAAAATGCCCCAGTAGACAGATAACATAGGATTAACACAGAAAATCATCAATTTATAAGTATTCTGATGTTGAAGTCCCACAGATAATAGTCATGAACATGTATTTTTTTTTACTCTAAATACCTTTAAACATAAGAATATTGTTTGGTCAAAGGTCATCAACGTTTACCTGCATAGTTCAGGTTAACATTGATAGATTTTGACCAAACATCATTCCCTGTTCAAAGGTAACGAGATAATAGGGACGTGCCTGATGTGTACCAAGGTGACTGCACTCTAAACATTTTGCTACTTTCTTCAAGACAGCAGATGAAGAGATCCAGTGATTCAATGAGCTGATTAAGTGGCTCTACTTTCTGACAGCAAGACATAACTATATCATATAAATAGAGACATATGAGTCTGCTGTAAAGGGTAGGAGATGGGAATACAACAATTCTAGAAAGAAGTATTCACTGTTGAGTCATTTTTTTTTTTCATTATCAACTATTCACTATCAACTTGCATAGGGATTGTGAATGTGTCACCTACACACCTTACTGTAGATCTTGTGCTACCTTTAACATGAGCATAAATCCCTTGTTATATCTTCACTTCTTCTCTTGTATTTTGCAAAGGTGAAAACAGAGTTTAAATTTATATTCCTACTAATGTAGATCCCTCACGTAAGCCTTTATTCATGATACAGCTGTGAAACATTAACTTGCCAGTAAATTGGTCAATCTTTGACGGATTTTGATGTAATTTGTGGCTATTGTGATACTTGTAATGCTGAATGCACCCAATACTTTAAAATGGCATTTACAAGTCACACGACCTTTAACATACATCTCTTTTACCCGCTTTTCTAAAGTTTGGTTGTTGACCCACGTACAGAGAAGGGGGGAGGTGTGTGGGGGGAGGGGTGAGCCGCAATTATAGTGCACGGATCAGCTGTTTCTGGGCTTGGAATCAAGAAGACGAGTCACCAATACATTGTCCTACGATATGAACTTATTTCGTATTTCTTCTAATGGTCGTATTTCTTTCCAATAATGTAAATAATTATAATTAATCATACCTTTAAGTAGTATAGTATGCACCGCAGACACCCTTTTTGAGGTGAGTAAATGAGGTGGATAAATGAGGTGGGTTCACTGAGGTGGTAAAATGAAAAGAAAGGAGCGCCCCCCCCCCCCCCCCTCTCTTGCAGTCTGAAGGACCTTGTTGTCTCGGATATTGTAAACATGTTTTTCATACTCAAAGACATTGACATTGACGTATAATATATGGGGCTAAATGATGCGATGCGAATGGATGGATTGGGTCAATCCACGAAACTATATTTTTAAGACAGAGGTATAAGATCTGGAAAGCGATACCGAGAGTGTATATTTTATATATATAAATAAAATATATATATATATTTTTTTTTGGGGGGGGGGGGGAGTTGAGTGGAAAAAAGTGCATATGACCCCAACTCTGTTCCGATAGGATAGCCATATAAGTCGCTATCTCAGGTGTTTCATACCGGCCTTTTGAACTTACTGTATGTGTGGCAATCAAGTTGTTTTGATATTCTGCATGTCATACGACTAAGGTAACCGAAAACTGAACATTTACAAGATGAAGTTCCTCTTATACAATCATACTCAATGGTAAGTCTACACACACACACCGTCTACAAATGTTTCAATCCTACTTCAGTATTAACAGCATAAATAGTAACCTAATAGCCATAAACTAGGGACGTATGCAGAGAGTCATCACGGAAGGGACGGACGTCGTCGTATTTGTGTTCTCATTTTCTCATTTTTTTTTTATTCTCATTTTACTCATTTTGTTCTCAGATTGCTCATTTTCACGTTTACTTACATTCGGTTCTCATTTTTCAGCTTTCTCGCATATTTGCTACATAGCACTCATTTACCACTCACCACTCTCTCCACCTCTCTCTTTCTCTCTCTCATCCTCCTCTACATGCATCCTCCTCAACACGTTTTAGTCCCTCCTCTTCCCGTTCTTTAACCCTCCCTCTTCTTGCATAATCATTTACGTAACATGCCATTAATATATTGCAAGATGGATAATGGGAAAGGGATGTTACACTGATTAGCTGGAAGCTGGGATGGCTAAATGAAAACAATAAGCAACAAAACACAAGAGCGAGAGTTTACTAAAATTTATTCAAACGACCGCATATTCAGCAAAAATTAGAACGGATATATGGGAATATGAGAGATACAAATCTGCGTGCAACCCTTTACACTCGGCTTAAGGAAATACTGTAGTCTCAGATAATTTCAGAAAGCGCAGTCGTTTCCTAAACTATAATAGAATTTTTTTCCTGTATTCAGTTTTATTAGGTCATTATCCAGTGTCTCAGACTCCTTTATAGATCCACGACCTCTGCGTTCTTTCTTTTTTTTTTTTTAGCTCGCGAGTATTACTCTTCAGCATCTCACTTGTGTTCATCCTCCCCCGTTATTGCTCTCGGTTCCGTCGTCACTCTCTCCTTCGTCATTCTCGTCTTGTTCGTCTTTTTCGTTGACCTTTAATCCGTGACGTAAAATGATTGACATTGCTTCATTGAGTTCAATCATAGCCTTCCAAGTCTCCAAGGCATCGTACAGAGACTTGTCATCCTCTTCCATCCTTTCATCATCACCGTAATCCCCCTCTTCTTTACGTTTTAGTCCTTTCCGTAACATCTTTGACATTGCATTATTAAATTTGGTTAGGCGCATCCAAGTCTCTACCGGGTCATACACGTTTTCGTCATCATCGTCATTACTGTCATCATCAAGATCACTATCACGGACGCTAGTGGAATCACCACCGTCACTCAACTCATCGTCATCATCACCGTCATTGCTTCTTTCACTGTCCCGTGAGTCATTGCCCTCTCCACTGCTCTCTGAGGGCGAATCATTTTCACTCTCACTCTCCATACCTCCTTCTTCGCTGTCAGTGACAAGCCTATCCGAGCTATGTATCGTGGATTCGTGTCGGCGACGGTTGAAATTAGTGGGAAAAGCCTTTTTACAAACAGTACAACGTAATGCCGTGATAGGAATATGGTCCGTTCTCTCTCAGACAAAGAGCAGAATGAGATTCGTAAAGTAAAACATCTTGTTATATACAAAGGGATGACGCGTTAGGCGAATGATGACACGAGGAGAGGGGGAGGTCAAGAGTGAAAAAGTGAATGTGTAGAGGAGGATGAGAAAAGAACGTGTATAGTGGAGAATGAGAGAAATGTTTTAAATATGAATAAATGCTCGAAAATGAGAACCGAATGAAAGCAAACGAGAACAATAAGCCACATGAGAATAAAATAATAGCAAATGAAGGGAAACGTAACAAAAAACAAACAAAAAACAAAAGTGAGAAAATGAGTACAAAATGCGAGCAAATGAGAGGGAAAGTTTAACAAAAATGATAAAATGAGAACACAATGAGGGTAAATGAGAGGGAAAGGTAGCAAATGAGAAAATGAGAACAAAAATACGCATACACTCATTGCTCGAGTTTGTTATCGGACGTTTCACAATGCACCATATATAGTCTGCCCACCCTTGTTTTGGTCACACGACGTTTAATGACACTCATGTGTCCAAAGTAGGAAGAGAGCGGGACTAGAGTTATGCTCAAGTGTTAGGTTGCACAAGAGCGGGAGCCATGGGTAGAGTAGGTACTTGAAAGGAGAGGAGGAGTTCCTAAAAGATGAGTCAGTCTGTGTCCATTCACGGTCCTCAAATCTGTGTATAAACAAATATGCCAGTGTAGCAGAAAATAGCGTCCGTAACCCGTTGGTCACTCTTTCCTTCGACGTATAAAATTCGTCGTCGAAAAAATAAATAAATAAATAAAAAAGTCTCATCCCTTTTTGAAAACACTGTGTCCTCAATACAGTACGTCATTAGGCTGTATCTCAATCAAAATTTGCATGTTAGTTTAATCTGTGTGTTGTCGTCAACCCGCACAACAAAATAGTATTTGGAGGATGCCTTACTTTATGTAAGAGCAAAGTCTACACCACTTTGCCCATATTAAATTTATTCTTTACATAATATATATAACGCATATCGTTTGCAAAAATCTATGTGGTAGTTCAAGACGCATTGGAAAGAGAACTGATCACCGAACCGTGCGAAGGCACCTGAGCCGCATTCATCAGGTTCAAAATAATTTGAGTTTATACAAATAACATTTTACTTGAACATAATTGTGAGGATAATCTGAGTCATTTACAGCTCTCTCACGGTGACATCTTTTCTTGAGAAGAAGTTCTAGAGAAGATATATGTGTTTCTCACGACTATAATCCAAAAGATGTCTACGTTTGACTGTCTTCGTTCAAGAAACCAGAGTGGAATGTAAATACTGTAATTGGTAAGTCAACGAAGACTTTCAAAGTTTTTTTTTTTCCATAGTCTTCCCTTGTTTGTCTTTGTCGCATACTTGAATTCATATGTTTTCGCTCGCAAGTCTTTATTTCTTCGGTATAATTCACTAACGTTGTTTCTTTAACCTTAGTATATTAGATATGCCTACTCCACCGTGGATGGAATATGTTGTAGTCAGTAATTCTATACAATATTTCATTCGTGTAACATTGATTAATCAACAATGCTTCAGATTGTTTAGTTAACGCTACGAGGTTACGTACCATATTACAATATTAGTCTCTATCTTACACTATATATATATATATATATATATATATATATATATATATATATATATATATATATATATTATATATATATATATATTTATATATATATATATGATAACATTCCCCCAGGAATTTCAAATGGATCATAAGTATCAGGAAAATTATTCCAGAAGAACGAAATAAATGCTTGTAGGGTTTGAGTGATTTTGAAAAAAGAACATCCCAAAATTACACCCAATACGACAATATAATCCCCAAAACATGCATCCTAAAAATTCATATCTCATCCATTTTACATTCTATTTCAATTTAAACCCCCCCCCAAAAAAAAAAAAGGAAAAAAATGTCCTCAAGAGGGTGTCCAAACTTTGCTAATGGCACGCGCAATTTTTCCTTTGTAGTATAGCGCCATCAAACTTTGTGAGACGACGGGCAAATCAGAAGCAAATTTCGTGCCGTAATACCAACGACGAGGCAGCATCATCATTTATAAGTAGCAAATTTCACCCTATAGTTATACCATTAATAGGCTCAGATCTGACCCTGATAATGACTGATAGGTATGGATCAGAGTTTCATTCGGAGTGAACCAAAGCCAAGACATATTGGATTTCGTGACGCGGAAGTAACACTGTGAGTTACCTACCCACATGTGCAATTGGCTTACACACTCAGAACCTAGTGTACACACTTACCTAATTTGACTAGGCCTAAGTGTTGCAGTAACGAAGACTAGGCCTATGTTACTGTGTAGTTGCAAAGAAATAAAAATCATTGAAAATCGGTCATTTTTAATGAATTGCAATAATTTTGGTATCATATGAAATGAAAAGGTCTAGACTAGCAGACCGTATAAAACATTTACTTTACATTGTGACTCAAAAGGAAAGAAATACCGATTACCCTTTTAATAATCCCAGATAAATTCAATGTAACGCAAATCACCTAATTGAAGTGAAGTATGCTGCAGTTAGCGGTTCCATATCAAGTAGCTATGCACTTACCTGATGTCTGAATTTCAGATGACTGAATTTCAACTCTCAAACTTAATGCAAGTGGTCCTCTAATTAGTCGGAGTTACAATCATTGCACTAGAGACAATGATCTTTTTCAGTGCATTACACTTCAATTAAGGCGTTACTTTTTCAGCTTTTGTAGTGTTTCAGTGTTGTCAGGCTCTTCTTTTCAGCGCGGACTCAAAATAAAGAGGCGTAACCAGCGGTGAAAGCCCCCTGTCAAATGTCTTGTCCCCCCACTTGCCCCCCATGCAATTCGAAGGAAAAAATATAGGCCAAATTTGCATAAGACAAGAACTTCCAAAACTGTCACTGAAAGTACGGATTTTTAGCATTGGTTCCAAAAAATAAAGAAAATGTTAGCTGGGACTCACAACGCCAGAGAGACTGGAAAGTGCCATTTCCTGCAATCTGATGGGTATTTTTATCCAAACATTTGCTCTGTATGCTATGCGTCAAACGATAGTATGGTAGCTCTCCGCTTAGATAGTGTCATTACTGTTGCTCCCCCCACTTCAACCCTTTGCCCCCCTCCCTCAGCCCCCAGATGGAAAAGTCTGGCTACACCACTGACTGCAATGTAGCCTGATTACAAGAACTATTCATTTTAATTGCTGTCTTAACGTTTGTTATACGACAAACAAGCTAGTAAAGTAGAAGCACTGAATCTTTGGATCACACTGGTTTAAATTCAACGGTCATCTGAATATGTACTAGCACAACTCTTTGCAATTGCAACAGCTACAATACATTAACCCCATTAACCCCACCTATGTACATGTGTCAAGTGCATAATTGCTGCACAAAATTTTCTATTAACTAAACCCGTAGTCTTAAGTTAGCTTCTAAACATGTCTTAACATTTGGTCCTATCTATGTGAATGCAATGGGCCTTATGGGTTAACAAAATGGCAATATTGGTAAATTTTGTCAGTTTTGAAAGGCTGCCGAAGAACGTCAAAATGATAGTTTTAGGATTTTTGTCATCTTGACGCGTTCATTAATCCGTCAAAAATAACAATTTTACGAAATTGTCATTTTGCCCGGTACCATTTTCTATTTGTACAAGCATATATGTCTCTTCTACGCTTCCGTAGTATGTTGTAACGTTAGATAAGTGACTGGTAGCAGTACACGTCACTCTGCTGTAATTAAGAACACCTTATGTATGGCATGTTTCATTAAAAGACGTTCCAGCTGGTACACATATGTGGGGGTACATATGTCTTTCCTTGAGGTGTCTGATCATGAAGTTCAGTGAGGGGGCCAAGCAGTAATGACAATATCTAAGCGGACCACCACTATAGGTTGAAAAAGAAAAAAAGGTTTGGATAGGATTGCCCCTCAGATTGCAGGAAATGTCACTTCTCAGGCCCTCTGACATCAGGTGTGTGAAATTCAACTGACAATTTTTCACTTTTTAGAACACAGGTTGGAAATTTACATTTCCACTACGAATGGTGTAGAAGGGATAATGAGAGAAGTTTATAGATGTAAAATCTATTGATGGATATCAACATGAAGGCTATGCAGCCTGACAAAACCAGGTCAGCTAGGGTTTTGGTGTACTGTTGGTCGTTAAGATTCACGTTTACCACTACATCACTGAGTTGTACGTTCCTTAAATTTATTACGCAATTTGGTGGTTAGTCGTTGGCTGCATTGTACCTGTGACCTACTATGCTTTTAAACTCTATATGATGGAACTTGTTTTATCCATCGTTAACATGTCAACAAAATCCATATACAGTATGTAATTTGTCCTATAGCTACTTCAATGGTAAAAAGTTTACTTTTAACACATTAGAATCAAGATTTGCAAAAATAAATAAAATGACAAAGCATGCATTGACACTCGGTCAGTTTAGTTTACTTATCTCAATTGCCTGGTTCCTCTTTCATTTTGATCTTGACTCTTTGTAAATATCGAACTTATTGAACCTCATCCTACAGTATGTCTTTCTTAAGTAAAAGTATTTTATTACTAGTAGTTTTCTCTTGCGCATTTTTGACCTATACTTCGTCACCTTCAAATTTCATTTGGGAGAGGGGAAGAACGGGAACAAAACATTTTCAAGTTATCTAATTTATTGCCATAGTTTAGTATAATTACAATTTGAAGTATATCGTGCTGGACTTATTTTATCAAGAATCAATGCAGGCATGCGCAAATTCCACACTTCTTGCATTTCGATACACTTGCTTTCATACCCTCACTAAATGAGCCCAACCAGAAACGAAACGCACGTCGGAGTTGGTGGAGATGGAGGCTGTTTCTTACTACAAATCTGAAAATTTACAAAAACCCAACAACGCATCCTGGGGTCATTTATGACCCCCAAAAAGAATGGCACGTTCAAAAAAAAAAAAAAATTTCTACGGAACCCTTTACCCTACATGCTTGGATTATGTGTCAATAGAAAGCAGAAACATACGCCTTTTCAACAACGTAAAGTTTTTAGGGGGTTGCAATTTTTCTTTTTTTTTTTTAAATTTGAGTTGAAAGTTGTTATGATTTGGAAAATGCAAAAAAAATTCCTATTTTCTTCTATCTTGTAACCAAAAAAATTAATAACACCTTACTGACCAGCTACACACTTCTCTGAAGTTTTTTTTAGCAAGCCACATTCTTCCAAAAGATACCCTGAAAACCCCCTAGCTCTAGACGATCGACAGTGTGAATTATTACTAAAGTTATCTTCCAAAATATTGAAAATGTGCCAAAATTAGGGGAAAAAAGTCCTCAAGATAAAAAATCGTAGCTCACTCACCCTACACCCTGTTTCAAAATTTGCCTTGTTCTTTACAAGTTTCCTTACTCAGCGCAGGTATCAAAAAGTAAAATAGCGCCACCAAATCCTCGGAAAACAATTTTTCTCGTAGTGAGCCTAGTGAAAGTGCCTAATGTAGTACGTGCACAGCACTTACCTTACTCTGCTGTGTACATACCACCAAAACAAAGCTACTTAGTTTCGGATTTGAAAAATGGAGCGATATACCGCTGATGGAACTCCTTTACGAGGAGAAGTACACAAGAGATTCGGAGGCTTCATCAGCCCACACAGATGAATTCGAGGCTCTTCGTAAGTATCAGTAGCACATACACACATACAGGCTAGAGTAACATTAGGCTCACGTACACAAACTATGCTCAGCCTAGACCTTCACAGAGGCATCCTTGGAGTTAAAGGAATAAAATTTAGGATAACCAAGGATTGCCAGAGTAAATATAAATGGCATGTCTATGAAGGAACAATTTGCACATGGAAAGTTTTCGGTGTTGCAAAGTGACTCTCTGTGCGTGCTATAACACAGCCCCCCACCCCCACCCCCAACCCTGTCTTTCAAATAGTTCCTGGTGTAGGTTTGCACTTGTCGTCCTCATGTTTGCTTGCTTTTTGTCGCCATTTTGGGCATATTTTATCCAAACTCCTGATATTGTTTTTTTCTTTCTTGGAGCAGTCAAGTAAAGCCAAACATCAGCAACCCCTCCACTGACCCCGCGTCTTTCAAATATTTCCCTTGTGTAGTTTTGCACTCAGCCTTCTTGTTTTTACCTTGGAA
Organism: Stichopus chloronotus; assembly: GCA_021234535.1. Classification (NCBI taxonomy): domain Eukaryota; kingdom Metazoa; phylum Echinodermata; class Holothuroidea; order Aspidochirotida; family Stichopodidae; genus Stichopus; species Stichopus chloronotus. The sequence continues at coordinate 16,693,490 of CM037847.1, forward strand.
ACCTTGATATTTAGCCATAGTGAGCATATTTTATCCAGCCTTTCATGTTTCTGGTTTCTTTTTCAGGCAGCCAGTGAATAACTGGAGATGGAGGTTGCGACTACGTCTGCTTCATCCTCTTCATCGTCGTCGTCTTCTTGTTAAATGTTTCAATCTTTTTTGGTTGAGCTGCAAGTTGTCTGTCGTTTCTTTTTGCTGTTGACATCCCTAATTTACTACTGAAGAACTGACGACCAAGCTGAAATACCGGAAGGGAGGCTGTGAGGATGGGCAGGGGTGTGGGGAGGGGTGGATAGGAGGGTGGATGGATTTTAGGGTATCTGGATGTTTTATTCTTCATTGTAAATAGATAGAAATTCAATATATTTCTTTTATACCTGACAATTTGCTGTTTTTCATTACTTTTGTACTGTCTCATTATTATGCACATACTAATTATCTTTAAAATAAGGCCTGATTGAAGCTGTACCTGGACAAAATTGAGCGATGTTGTTCCTGTTCATCGACCCCAGCAATGGAAAGCTTTGTCGAAGAGTATTCTCACGCCAAGAGTATCACTGAAGATGGCTAACCGAGGATTTGAGACTGCAATGCTGATCCTAATTTGCATATTTGCATACATAGTGACCCCCTAAATTAGTAAAATTTGCAAATCTGGAATCCCTGACTCATGCCCCTTTCATTGATGCCAAGGTCTCTGTACAAACTATGTCTCTACAGCTGGCTGTACTTTCCCAATTTAAATTGGGTCAAAATGCTGAAAATAATTGCACAGATTGCTCTTGTCTTCGCATCTGAACGTCGGTGCCAGTCAAAAAAAGCACGGAGGGCATTGTGATGCCCACCTTTGGAAGTATTTTTACTTCCAAGGCGTGCGCGCAGGCGTCGCATGACCAGTTCGTAACTACAGAACAAAAAGGATGGCGTCCTGCAATGTTGCATTATCATGCCTGCCACTGTGTGTACACTGTGTGTATAGCTCACACAGGTACGCACACACAGTGTTGATACACACAGCAATTCGAGGGGTCCTCAAATTGAGGTGCCGTGTCTGATGGCAAATTACGTCCTCAAAATGATAGCAATGTACGTATGTGTGCTCTTGTCTTCACGTCTAAACATCGGTGCCAGTTCCAAAAAAAAAAAAAAATTTCATAGGATTAAAGGGAAATAGGGCATTTAGAATACACCACCAAGACATACAAAAGAAGATAGCAGTAATCATCGTGAAACCATTCAGTCTCATCAATAAACATCTCCGAAAGCTTCATCTCCTCAAAACATTATGCTTGTGATGAGTAATGGAAAATGCATCATTTGAATTTTGAAAAGTTTGGGTGAACAAATTAGTGTTGAGAAACAAATAACTGAATTTCTATCTGTGAGGAGCATATTTCTTGAAGAGAAGGCTACTGTCCTTCCTTATTTTGAATAATCTACCATTCCGCATCCACAAACATTGGTTTCAAATATATGGATGTATTCTCTCAAACAAACGCCCTATTTCCCTTTAAAGAATATGCAATTAAAAGAAATGACAACTCCAACTGTGACACCTCCAGTGCAGTAAGTGTATGTGGAAGAACTCCTCTTCTTTCTGTTTTTTCTGCCTCTCTGCATATCTTTCGACGTTTAAAACGGTATAAGCTTTGTACATCTAAAGACTCGTATCGTGATAGGGGTGTACTATCTCTTTTCAGTGAGAACAAGCTATTTGCCGTCACTCAGAGCAGATCACAAGATGGCAGAAGAGGTGATAAAATCTGTGACAGAAGAACTGAACTGCAGCATCTGCATGAACCGATTCTGTGTGCCTAAGATGTTAGACTGTATACACAGCTTTTGCGAGAGATGCCTGGAGGACTATGTTAAGAAATTGCATGGAAAAGAAATGTCTTGTCCAATGTGCAGGAAGATTTGTCCCATGCCAGCCGGAGTGAAAGGCTTGCAAACAAACATTTACCTCGTAAATTTATGTGACAAGATAGATTTGTACGAGAAGCTTAAGCCGTCAAATATGTTTTCCAAAATGTGCGAAAGTTGCAAAAAGAGTACAAAGGTGACAGCTTATTGCATCGATTGCAGATACGCCATTTGTGACAATTGTTTAAAGCATCACTCTTTGTTTCCGGCTCTCCAGTCTCATTCAGTTGAAAAGATAGGGAATGTTGACCAAAATAAACTTAAGAACATTCAACAAAACACGTTGGTCCCGTCCTGTGATCTTCATTCCCCCGAAAAACTACGTTTTTTCTGCAAGACTTGCTCAAAGCTCATTTGCAGAGAATGCACAGTTGTACAACATCCCAAACCAGAACACTTATTGGTTGAAGCACCAACTCAGTTTGAAGCAGTGAAATGTACATTATCAAACTTGTTAAGAGAAAGTCCAGCAGAAGAACGGTTTGTTTCTAGGTGCGTGAAAGACGGCAGGTTAGGTCAAAATGAAATAAAAATGGAATTTAAAGCATTATCTAAAAGAGTGCAAGATGTGTACGAAGAAAGGAAGTCAGAAATTGTGAGTCAATTGGATAAAGAATTGAAGGATTTGCTGGAAAGTTTGAACGAAGAACAGAAAAACAAAGACTCCAACATTGAAGAGTCTGTAACATTCGCCAGTGATTGGCTGAAAAGAATGAAAAGTACTCGGGAAACGACTGCACGGATTATTGAGGAAGACAATATGTGGGAATTGCTGGCTATGTCAAATAATTTAATAGCTTCATTTCAGGCATTGAGCGATGACAAGACAAGTTTTAAATTTGAAAGATCTGACCTAAATCTTGAAATGTTGTTTTCACCATCCGAAATGCCAAACATTAGGTTGGGAGAATTTTACAGCACAAATAATCCTGATACAGTCATATGTCAGTGGGGAGGTACTTTCATGAAGTTTCACTTCGATCAGGAGGAGTTTATAATAGAAAGAACGAGAGTGAACTTTAACTACAATTCTTTTGCTGAAGAGAAACTGTCTTCAATTACATTCCAGTTTAGGAAGCAGGAAGGGGCCATTCGGTTTAACGCGGCTTACAACAGTAGTTATTCCGTCTTCAGCATAAATCAATATCTGCTTGCTGTTCCCTTCAAATCAAATACATATTTTACATTGTTTAAGCTTAAGACAAATGATACGCCAATAAAATCTTTAGCTATTTCTAGAAGTGATCTCTGTCTCGTGTTCTGTAACGAACTGAACGCTGTCTACCAAGTCGGAAATTTCTTCAGTTACGTTAATCAATATAGAAGGCAAAATGCAGGACCTTTCCAATTAGAGTCACATTGTCTTGGCTATCCCAGTATATTAAATCGTTTTGACTGTTCACTGAATGTAGATCATGTTAGATTTGTAAATACGAACAAGTTTTTCCTTGCCACAACAGAGAGCACGTGCATGTTCATTCAGTACAACTTCAATCCAAAAGCCCAATTTGATGTGAAAGTGACTGCTCCAACATCTCATCAAGGTTTTCAAATGTTGTCCATTTTGGACACCATGCAATCAGATCATGGACTCAGTGAGCGACAAGTCACGATGAATAACGCGCCTGCAACTGCTAAAATGCAAAACTTTGTTTGTTTTATTCTGTGGGGTGGTAAAATTCCAGATGAAATGGTAGAAGGTGGAAACAAACAACTGATCATTACTAGATACGAATCTTTAAACGATAAAAACATGCGGACCTGGGAAGTTTCAGAAGAAGTAGGTATTCCTAGAGCTTGTTACTGGGATGGAAATAACAACTTACTTAGAGTATGCAATACCTTAGGTGAGATTTTTTCCTTGGAATAAGCGGATCAGCGAAAGTATGGAATTCGTGACTAAATACGAGATTACTCAGTCAAAGCCAAGATCACTTTTCAATTCTATTTTCTTTTAACGATTTCTAATTTCAATGAACTACTAAACGTTTCGTTGTACCCGGCTAGTAATCTAGACAGTTCTCATACCAAAAGAACCTGTTATAGTCTAAATTGGTTATAATAAAGGTATCTATTGAGAGTCTCAAAGATTGGTCCTCCTGTCATTTTGGTCATCATAGATCTGGTTTGCTATCAGATGGAAAAAGCCTATCCACAAATTAATTATATGTATATTCAATTTACATGCAGAATTAATTATTCTTAATATCATTTGAGAGAAGTGTTCAAGAAACACACCTTATTGGTTTATGTTGCTTTGTTTCCTTCTCTACAATATCAGCCATAACAACTAAAACAAAACTTCGTGTTTGCTGTAATGAGTAGAGTGTCAAGTCAATTTTCTTGCGTAATGGAAATAGCATTAGCAATGTATAATAGCATGTACAATGGAATGCTGTAGCATTGACCGGGTAAAGCCTAGATATTTAATGTAAAGTTTGAAAAAGCAATTGGAAGATATGTTTTTTCACGGTGTGGTAACACAGTCTGCAAAGGATAATGATAAGAATCTGTCTTGCAGATGAGGAAATATGAAATTGAAAATAGCATGGCTGAGTATTTGGAAACTATACCTACAGATAAAAACCTGTAGAGGATAAAGAATATCCGAGGTATGTAATTTGCTGCATTGTTTTCTGAAGAACCATTTCATTCATTAAGTGGAAAACCAGCTTTGACTTAGATGGCATTTTTTTTTTCTTATGATGAATTGTAAAAAGTTTATTTTTTTGCTCTTATGCTCTATTAACGAGTGCCATAGGTACATTGTCCATGTAAATATGTTGCATTTGTCCTCTGTATCTTATTCTTCAAATATGTGTTTAATTGTGGAGAGATTATCTTGAAAGCAACTGTAAGTAAATGCAACGAAATTAGAGTAATATTGGAAGATAATTCGAAGTAAAGAAGCTCTAGTTAATTAGCACAGGTGGTAAAAAATGCCTTTGAAATGTTCCCCCTAAGCATGATAAATTTGTAATCATGTTGAGCTTGGTTTGCCTGCATACATTAGGCCTTTTTTTAATTACATTTTCCTTTACATATTTAGTCTGGCTTCACCATCTTTTAACGAAAGAAAATGAGATAATTTTGTAATTTTATGCACGGAAGTGGATAAATGAGGGGGGGGGGGGGGGGGGAGTGATCGAGCAAAATAGGAAAGGGTAAGTAAGAACAAAAGAAACACTTAGAAACCAATATGCCTGGAAAATATTGATGTGACATTGGGGACAATGTTATGACCCTGCGTATCTCTTCTGTACTTATTATTTTGTTTCTTTACATTCTAGTTATTTCGTATATTCATAAAGTTCCTCTTCTTTTTCTTTTGCATTACATTCTCTTACAGTTTATATCATTGTAGGCTAGACAAAAACGGAATCCTAAGAGAAAATAACTAAATGAAACTCTAACAGATGAATAAACACGTAATAGATACGTTCAATACCAAATATAGTCTACGTTCAATACAATTTTGTGAGCACCATATATCTACCCATATGGCGTTCATCTTTCATTTAAAGCGAGGTACTCTTCTTCTTTTTTATTTCCTCTTTATTTCATAGATCATGAATCTTGGTTAATTGCGTTTTATTGAATTGTATGAAAAATTAAAAATACAACCTTACTCACTTGCTTCAAGCAGAACAAACTTGTCCATTAGTTCAGCTACTTTACTACATTAGCATCACCTACTAGCACTCTTCTCGAGAAGCGCAATCGATTGAAGCTAAACATAACCAAGAAGTGTGAGTGATTTAAGACTGCAGTAACTTGTTCTCCGACGACACATTTAACTTAAGCTGACCAATCGGAGGCATACATATTCATAGCAAAAGGTGCCACTTGATTGTAATTTAAGCATCATTGTTGAAGTCAAGACCACACTATTGGAATCAAGACCAACGCCGAGTCATTAAGCAGTCGAGTGAAAGACCGTGTCATCTGAATCTGACTTCGAGTCAAGACCGAGTACAACAAATCCGTCGATTCACCGAGACGGCCAAAAATGCAATACGGTGAATGAGTGAGTGGATCGGGGGTGATCAGTGGGTGGGTCCAGGCCCGTATGCAGCTTTTTCAGTGTGTGTGGGGGGGGTCGATTTAACCACAAGTGGAACATTTTACCCGACGATTATGACCGGCTAGCGCCGAAGGCTCATGCAAAGAAAGGTTATAAGTTGCTAACGTAGGCCTACCATCATAGGCTGAGCGGAACTCCAGATCTTGTGGGGGTTCGTCCGAACCCCTGGACCCCCCGGATACGGGCGTGCCCGGTGGGTGTTAAACGTTCATTCCAGTAGAAAGATTGTGGTGGCATTGTCTACGCTAGTCTCGGTCAAGACTTTTTGAATCTTTTCCCTTCCTTCCCACACTCCCAGAACGCCTGTTGTTACCGCTACTACGTTGCAAGGCCCCTTCCGTGTACTGCTCTTCTCTGAACTGTTTTATCCTAGAGTTGTTATCGTTCACTAAGTCTTGGATACCATATATTTTCGTGGGTGTATACGTGGTGACATGAGGCACAGCCCATAGGTTCGCTATTCATATCCACGCTTTGTCAATCACATACTGTCAACGTGCAACGCATAGTGAAATTGATCTGAGCTAGCTACGTACGTTGTTGACGTGGATGCAGGGATTGTAATGCGCCAGGTCATAATGAATATTCATGTTTTCATTTGTAGTTATGTGATTGGTTCCTTCCATCATTAGAAGGAGAATGGCCTGATCTCAATACGTATCATAAACACACTGTGAGGAATTTGACAAGACGATGGTTAAACAGTGATCGATTTCGTGCTGCTTGAATGATGTGTGAAATGCATAATGGAAGAAAAGAATACTACATCGTCTCAACACAAGACTATGTCTTTGCAAGACTGCAGTTCTCCTTTCGGTGCACCATGTGATTTTTTCCCTTGTATGAGTAGGCCAGTTTGGGTTAGGTGGCTGTAGAAATAGTTAAGGGCAACTACTGCTCCAAATTGTCAGTTTTTCTCTAACATAGGTGCTCTACAATATGGCTGTGTATTATGTGTATTGATAGGAGTTACAGTTTTTCTATTAGACCCTTATCCCGACAACAATTTCACCCCAACGCATGATCTGGTGCATCTTTAAGTTGACGTTCTGCAGTTGTGCTCACTGCAAAAGAGATTTTAGATTAATATGCTCATCGCTGAGTCTATTAAATTATGCGAGGCTATCCGTAGAAACTTACAAGGGCATACAAATAATATTTTAAGCAGGTCAACTATTGTTACCATTAACGTAATGAGTAGTATTACGCTGTGGCATAAATGGTGAAAGACCAATTGACACTTTCAACAAATGAAATAACACAGGCATGTTGGTGCTACAGAATTTTCACAGCTGTTTTATGTCCATTTATTCAATACAAGTAGCATTATCTTTTTGTAACTTCGGTTCCGGGACCTCAGGTCATAGAATCCGAGACCAAGACCGAATCATTTTTGTTCGAAACCAAGATCGGGCAAATCTAGACCGAGACAGTGGAAGTAGACCGGACTCGAGATCGAATACGGTGGCTACAACATTGGCAACCATACAGTTTACGATGGTGCGAAGTATCGCCAGTATGCGGAAGGGATGCTGATATCTACATACTAGCTGGCATCGTATTTTAAGAACACATACGGTATATTTGAAAAGAAAAAGGTCTAGTTTACATGGCAACACCAATCAACAACACGTCGTATAAGCAAAAGATTTTAAACTGTCCTAAAAATATGATGGTGATGGCATTAACATCTTAATTTTGGCTATGGCTAAACATCGAAGGGCTCTTTTATTACAAATACAAAACAACAGGACATGAGAAAATTATGCAAAATTTAAGTGTCTACATGATGTAAACTTGACTTTTATGAAAATAATATCTCTGGGTCTATTTGACTTTGATGTGGGTGTGGAGTCTTTTTATTGTTACAAATGTATCTTGTTGGAACAAATGTATGACTACTACAAATGTTGTTCAGCAGCGTCAAAAGGTTTTCATCTGGTAGAAATAACGTTGAATTTACTTCAGCATTTTAAGGCAATGACTAATAAAGATAAATATGAAGACTTATTTGCTGAGTGACAATAAGTCCGAAGTCAGACTACCTACTCTATTTAAAAGGCCATAGTCAAGAAAATTGAAGCCAAAGCATACTGCAGCACTGAACTCATGATATTCCCCCAAAACTGTTCAAACGTATTATTGGGTTGATAATTTACTTGCAATTTTGTCAGTCCAGTCTCTGCGAAAGCTTATATTTAACAAAATACGGCTGTTTCAACAACTTTTATCAGGCCTGGTTGTAGACATGCATATTGAGAAAAGGGGGTCGGTGCCTCGAACTTTGGGACAAGTTGGTGTACAAATCACTTGTCAGCTTTTACATCACAGTTTTTAAGACAGTTTTTGTATACCTTGCCTTACTTTTGTTGAAACTTGCGACGACTTCTACTTTCCTTCTTTAATCCTTTAGTTTTCTGGAGTTTCTTTAAGTCTTCAATTATTTCATCCATCGACTTAGCACATCCCAAGGCCACAGATACCTGTTACAAATTTCAGCATCTAAAGCGTTACGAACACACTATTTCCAAGACATTTTAGTTGTATGTTACGCTTAAAGCCAGACAAGACCTGCAAAAGTGAGAGTTTTTGAGAAATTCAATGCATACTGAGTAACTATACACATACTGCACTTATTTTACTGTTGTATAGGGTAAATATTACACTCTACCGTACTCAGGGGTCATGTAAAGTGCAGCGGTTTCTGGCGTTTAGGTGAGTTTATTAAAAAAATTTTTTATCCCCTTCAGACAGTTACTGTAGAGAATTAAATACATTAGAAATGAAAAGGGCACGCGCTGTCCCTTTAAAACATTTTGCAATAATTACGGGATGGTTGATTCATGAAGGGCATCGACTTGCGTACGATGATGCGTGCGATTATATGTTTGTGACTGTTTAACGTCATCACCCTTCCAGAGAACTTCAACTGTTCGGCGTGGTTTCGAAACGTCGACTCAGCCACGAGGCCGCCACTGCTTAATTTGTCGTCAAGCTTGAAACATCTCTCTATGTACACTACGTACGTAGGCCTGCATCGTATATCGTATAGCGTCAACGTCATGTAACCTAACTGTATACCACCCTCTGATTTCAATCATCATCGTCAACTGATGCTTATTGATTTCTGTGTGCCACTCGAATCATCAATAAATGGGACTCTGATCGTGAAATTGAATAGCACCCTCTCTCTCTGCTGTACCCCTCTCTCTACTGTACCCCTCTCTCTCTACTGTACCACTCTCTCTCTACTGTAACCCTCTCTCTCTACTGTACCCCTCTCTCTCTACTGTACCCCTCTCTCTCTCTACTGTACCCCTCTCTCTCTCTACTGTACCCCTCTCTCTCTACTGTACCCCTCTCTCTCTACTGTAACCCTCTCTCTCTACTGTAACCCTCTCTCTCTACTGTAACCCTCTCTCTCTACTGTAACAGCAAACTTCTGGAACGTCTAGGATATCCGTCGCTGGGGCAGTCACAGATCACGACTGACAACCATTAAAATATAAAGCATATCACCTATTTGACAATAAGTTGTTCTTCATGAAGCAAAGTGGTAAAGGCGATATCATTTATGATTTAAGTTGTCATATATTGTGTAACATACGTACATAAGTAATGAGTACAATTCAAACTGATGTCCCCACGGAATGCCACTATCTTGTAGTATTATTTTAAGGACAAGTGTACGTAATGAGTCAACATATACTTGCACATTCTCTAAAAATATTGTCGACTGATAACATTCGAAGCTGGAGTTGCTTTTTTTTCAATATGTAGCATTGATTGCACTCTAGAAAGTTATTCGTACTCTTTCGCTTCTAAGGTAAAAAAGTTATCATAATGACTAATTACCTATGGGAGAATCCACTTAGAGAAAGTATAGTCCATGGAATACAAGCAAGAAGTGATTCAACCGTTAATGTGAGGTTTAGTTATCTAACGCCAAATTTGATTAACATATCAGGATAAAGTCACTGGAATGTACTATCACAGATTTCGAGATTCAGTTCTGTAACCGTTCAAATAAATGCCGGACGAGTTTCATTTTCTAATATTGAAAGAAAATTGAAAAGAAAAGAACAACTGAAGTTACAAATAAAATTAATGTTCCCAAGAATGTTAATATTTACATACTCAGTCTGCTCTCTGGTCAGTACTAGAAGCAAACTTTGTTATGACTCATTTTGTAACAACTGACAAAAATGCAACAAACATGTTACAAAATGTAACAGCATTCTTTTAAAAGTGTTCTGTTCATTTCCTTCAGCAAAGGATGATTAAATGGAAGTCCAAAACTCCGAGAGCTTCACCCATGGACCGAGTGTGGGAGCGCATGATTAACATGACACTATTAGTCCTAAGCTTTATTATGAAAGAGCAAGTTCTTGTCCATGCGAGGCTGTCTACATTCGTGCATTCATGCATTCATGCAAATCACTCCAAATCACGTGTAACTGGTTCGTAAAGGAAAAGCCTTTCCACCAGGAAAAGTATTGCATTTAAAAAGTCAGGAAACTGTTTTTTGTACGTGTGTATACTTATACACCATCTAGGGTGCATGGTTTTGTTTGTTGACACTGTTGTAGGCAGATGGTTTTTGCCAGGAACTGAGGCTGGTTATTTGCCAGGAATATAAGCTGAGGCTTTATTTTGACTTGAGAGTGATTGGTTTTGCATGACACGATATTGTAGTATAACTTATAATCCTGGTTTGTACCTCTGTAGATTGCACCAACTCATATCTCACAACATCTCTCAAGTCACATGTTTGAAATTGAAGAAGTTGCCAGGGGATGCGTTAAATACAAGGGTCATCTCAAAGTAGTCACATATGTCACAGTAGTCATTTGTCATCGTCTTGATACGTAAGCCCGAGAGCCAAGTCGGCGAAGATTGCATGTCCGTCACACCAGGAACACAGTATGTTTGTGTCTGTGGTGTACACCTCAGTTCATGTGGATGTATTATATGCAACATTATCTTCTACACACAATAATTCCACCCATGCCGAACATATCTGTAGCTTCTATGTATACTTCTACTGGCTAACGTAATAAGCATAGAATAATATGTATGATGCATCAGTGTTCGGATCGACTGATAATACACACCTGAAGAGGCCCATGAACTCCTAAACATATAAATACAGAGAAGGATTTCATAAACATAAAGGTATCAAAGTTTAGCAGTAACATGGGTGTAATTGAGTTGACAATCTACAATCAGAATACGTATAATAAACTAAAAAAATCGCTTTGATTTTGAGGTTCCAGTTCATTGATGACTTGAGTCTCATATTAATTGATGAGAATGCGACGATGATGATCAAAGATGAAGTCACAGCAAGATAAGATTGAAGACGTTAACAAGAGAAATGTAAAATCCTAGCCTACATGCACGTACGTTGTTGACGTTGAAAGAATACGAGCAAGGATCTATGTTCAATGGGCATCTGCATACAAGTGAGTAGCATCGCTTTAGTATTTTTAATTTGTCGAACTCCAGCTATGGGAGCAGAGTTAATTAAGAGTCAGGGGTCAAACGACAACCAATGTGACGGCAATGCTAGAAAATACATCGATATTACTGAACAATGTGCAAAGCTAGCGACGATTTCAAAATGCCCTTGCTGTTTTTTTAATACTGGTTATATTCTACCAAGTATACTTCAATCACTACGCCACCATGCAAAAGCAAATGAGTCTATATTAACATTGTTCAGCTTATATACTCGAGTAGTTGTGTATACAACTGGTGAATGAAATTATGATAATAACGGGAAAAAACAACCCGTTTTAGTGTATACATTTATCTCTGTGTTGCATGTTAGATGTTACGTAACCGCCGAAAAGTAATATCATCACTTCATTTTCTTCTGTTAAATCAAAACAGTTGCGAATTACAAATTAATCCAAACATTCAGCCACTATATGTGAGGCGTGTGTTCTCTTTATTTTATATTTTTCAACTCGTCCAACTAACTTAGGTAGCCGGTCTATTGAACATTGCCGTTACCTGTTGTAGGGATTTTAGTAGCGTAACCAGATGATACAGCAAAAGATCGTCAAATACCTTCATTTGTTAATTTTAATTGGTAATTTTATGCGATTTTTTCACATAAAAGAGACAGATATCAACTACTTATCAAGACATGCGATGTTAATGGTTTGAAGTTCCAGCAAAATTAATTTTCGAGATACATCCCTTAATAGGTTTCCATTTACACCTCTGGTGACCTGAAATGACCTTTTGACCTCCATGAAAAACAGTAGAGGCCATTATATACTCACAGCACAACCTACATTGAGTTTGAAGTTCCAGCAACTTTCCTTTCTCGTGGCACTGTGTTTGCAAGGTCTTCAAACTATGGCCTCTACTGACCTCATGTGATCATTCACCTCCCCAAAACAAGACAGAGATCGTGAACTCATCAAAAGCTACACACTCTTACTGTTTGCAGTTTCAACGACATTCGGTTCCGGATCGGAGGTATCTTCTTTAATATATTTTCAGACATTCCCACTCTGGTGACCTCAAAGGATCTTTTGATCTACCTGAAAAAAAGAGTAGACGATCATCTACTCACACTGGACTGTCAAACACAGGCGAGGCAAACACTGGACGCAGCATACAAGAATCAATGAGGATATAGCTTACCTTTTGTACTGATGACTAGAGTTTTTTTTTTTTTTTTTTTGTTATCCTGGACTCCTATACGTGGTTTGTCATCTTTTAATTTTACTTTTAAATGCAACATATGTATATTAGGTAAAAAACATGTAAAAAATCGTTTAAGACATTTGTTGGAGAATGTCAAACCAACATCACAGATTTTATCAACGGTTTAAAGCCCGGAAGGTGACAACTTCTTCCCGATTTCTTATCGTCAGTGAGATAAAAGATTTGTGGACCTTTCTTGAAAAATACAAGTATGCTACACGATTGTTGTGCATAGTCTCTTAAAGTTAAGGATCAATTAAACATATAATTAGGTCAGAACTTGACAGGTTGATCCTTTCATAAGGTATTTTATAAAGACATAAAGTTATTCACTGAATAGATAGCTGCATTGACAACATAAGCGGGCAGAGAGGACCAGTTATTAACGTCTCGAAAGGTAAAAGGTAATTCTTTCCTGAACTTGTACGAGTACAGGATACAACATAAAAACAAGGAAGAACAAATATCTGTCTCTTCAAGACCATTTAAGATTTCAAAACAAAAACCTTGATCGTGTTATCGGCGATGCTGATGTGAGGTAATACCAGTTGCAATAAGACGCTGGCCACATGGATGGTTCTGAATACCACTCACTACGTTGCTGTCCGCTTTTGTATTGGCAAGCTCCCTCAGATCAGACTTAGTGTGCGAACTCCAAACCCGTACTGTCATACAGTATTGAAGAATTGGACGTACCATGCAGCGACTTGTAAAGAAGACTACACATTTCAGAGTCAGTATTCTGAAAAGTACAATTAATAAGACTAAGAATCACACCAATTCTTGACAGGTTTAAGCACACAATCGAGGTCATGAAAGGAAGAATTCACGATCTGGAACGTCAGTTTGAAGAAAGTGCTCTTAATAGAAACAATCTCAAGAAGAGAGCACCAAGCTAAACTCCTTGTTTGAAGAAGTGAGTTTCGAGCTTACATAACCTGGGGCAGTACTCTCAACATAACTGCATATGCGAATAGGCCTATCTGTATATGATATTCAATATCTGTGAGGTGTTCTCTTCAGGTGGATTCCAGAGCTTCAGCAGTGTTCACTAAAGTATTCACTGTTGATTGTGTTAGTTATCTCTCTGAATTCACATTTTTTTGCACATATTTTTGCAATTCTATAGGAAATTACAAACCAGGTTGGTTCCAAACTGTCTTTGCTAGGGGAAGTGAATCCCCCAAAACAAATGCGATTGCCTTTTAGCCGTTTAAAGATATCTTTTAAAAGCAGTGAATTACAGTGGTGCACTGTTTTGACATGGTTTAGTTGAGTCTCTTGATGCCATCCCAGGGCAGAGCTATATACGGGGCAGCTGTCTGCTGTCCCACTACTAAATCACTGCCCCCCCCCCCCCCATGTTCCTTTGCTCCTCAAAACAACTCACGTACGCTGCCAAAATACTTCATTAATTGTATTTTACACTGTTATTTTCTTTTCATGTCTTGCATTTTAATGTTTTAGAGATCCTCTTACATTTTATATCAACATTCTCTGGTCACACATTTGTTACAAAATGTTAAAGAAAACATCCGGCCGGGCCTTGGACGCATAGTCCGACCGGAACGGATATCGGGTGTATCCCTGCGTGTAATTGACTTTTCTTCACATGGCAAACGTCTAACTATCCATGATGAACGTAAATGCACTTCAGACAAAAATGATTGGAACTACTTACAAAAAAGGAAATAAAAAGGCAAGTAACTGTCTCTTAAAATGCTGTAAATGACTCGGAAAAAATGCAGAAATGAACTACTTGGAGTGAAATCTGGTTGAAAATTCTGCTTTCAAAAAAAAAAAAAAAATTAAACGAAAATTCAACTTTTACTTAAAAATCCAAATACAACAACCCTCTGCAACACATCTGCTTCTTTCATCAGTAGAACTCCTCAATACATCAGATTTTGTGACTTAAATTAGTATGAAAAACTCTACAAAATAGTTCATGAACTATATATTTAAATTGCATTTAATATATCAGAAAAAAAAAAAAATAGCAGTCACCCTCCTTTCCTCTGGCAATCGTTCAAAACTAAGTGTGAATCTGAGCTTAAAGTTACGATTTTAAGTTTTCGAATTTCTTAACCGTATATTGATGCATGCACCCGGATGTGGCTAAATTTGAAACACTTACATGTGGAATAACAGAGGAGTAACACTAGCTAGGTTTGTAGGTTACCAGTTAGCTTCCGAATTCGTCAAACTCGTCGGTATGGTCGACATGGAGGGGGGGGGGGGGGTCATTCAGGAATCCAGTTGGGATATAAGACGTGAAGGAATCGCATCCAACAACTACTTGAATTATTTTAATCAACTGTCAAACAAAGGAATTGAGTGAAAAGCACGTACACAAAATTCGCCCAGATAAAATTTTGAATTGTGTGAACTATGTTGCACAAATTGACTTTTATTCAAGAAAAATAATTTGAGTATGAAAACTACCTCAACGTGATCGGTATCCAGCCATTGCTATCGGTGTTGTCATTGCAAATTTATCAAAAGGTCATACAAATTAGAAATCGATCTATTTTCTTGAAAATTCTTCCCAGTTGACTATTTGAAAATGTACCTTTCTTCGTTGATATAAAAATTGTTGTTACTCCTTTGTTCAAAACACAAACACCGTTGCCACCACTGATGACGTTTTGACTGATTTTGTAATAATAATCAAGGCAACGTCCTTAGACGACGGACGGGATGAAACAGGAATAAATTGGCACAATCATGTCTTGTCTATCCCGAAAGTCTGAGGCAGTTCTGCCTTTATCGTCCTATATAAAAGAAAAGGCTTTGTCCTAAATCAGGTGTAACATAAAGCTTTACAACTAAAAGCTATTTGTACATTCCGTGAATGTATCAAGCTACAGCAACCACATTAATGTTCTGATTGGACTTTGAGAGGTAGCCTTTTTAAATTTTTTACTGTGACAACCTATAGTCTTTAGAGATTCAATGGATATTGTGAAACGTTTTGTATGTATGTATGTATGTATGTATGTATGTATGTATGTATGTATGTATGTATGTATTTTTTTTTTTTTTTTTGTAACAGCGACCTACTCAATCAAGATAATCTTTTCAGCAGATGTCGACCCTTCTTTTGTTTGTAACTCTTCTTAATTATTGAGCAAAGAAAGTGAACAAGTATTGTCTTGTCTGCTACAGCGGCATTGTCTACTATTTATCAGTGCCGCTGTGTTGGGCGAGTCCAGATGCGGATCTTGAGCCTGGTGTTTCTGCTAGCCTCACACCGGTGTTGTGTTTACAGCTAACTTCACATTGTTCATATGAAAATCGTGCAGTGCAGTGTACACTACTTGGCGGCTAATTTCAAACACATTACCAAAGCAGGTTGAATTCGCTGAGCTGAGAACGTCGTCTTCAAACCACACATGGTTAACTTACTATCAACCTACTACATGGCATGCAAGGTGCTAAAAGAATGACATTAACTGTACAGTACAAATATCATTCTAATTTGTCTGTAACGGTAAGTCCGAGTCGATGTGACGTATCAATTATCATGCACCCACTAAAGTTAGTAAGTGCAATGTCAGTAATGTCAAATATTAAGTACAGTACTGTATTATTACTGTTAAGGAACCAGCCTACTGTAAGGTACAGTGTGACGGTAGTCGGTACTGTAAGTTCCTGTACAGTACAGTAGCCCCTGTACTGTACTACTGTAGCTACACTTGAAACTAAAAGTATGATTCATGAGCTACTGATAGTACTGTACTCTGTACTGTAGTGTAGGCAGGGCATACATAGTAGGGGCCGTACCCCCCCAGTCCCAAACTCGGCCCCTCCACTTAGCTCATTTGCCCCCCTCCCCCCGTACATGGTCCCTTTTTTCTTGAAATTTGTGTTTTCACATGTGAAAACAAATTTACGCAGACAGGGGTAAGTACTGTACGAACTACTTCACTCAGTGACTACAGTAGCTTAGAGTACACTGTAAAAAAGTATATATGTACAAGTTCATGTCTGTAACATTTTTAACAGTGTATACGTAGGAATAGTTTCCTGAAACTAGGCCTAGGATCTCTCCGTACATCTTTTCCGCGGCTGTTACAGTATATATCCACGAGTGCGCTGTATAGCGTGCGAACAGTCAGCGGCGTAACACCTATGGGCTCGGGTGGGGCAAACCCAGGGGCCCCCAAACAAAATAGGGCCCCGCTGCACTGATGTACAGAACTTAGAAGAGTAGGTATTAGGAAGGTTTTTTTTTTTTTTTTGTTGAAGCGGCACGTTTTCATTGGAAAAGAAACTATAAACGAGTCAATGGACATATTTTTCCGTGCGTGAGTACATTTGTCATAAATCATATGCCCCTGCAACTGCAAATCTTTTCGGCATGACTGACGCAGGTGCCTGAGGTACACACTGGAACTTGATAAGCTACGCCGGCCATATTATAGTGAAATACTGCCTCTAATTTCAGTGAATTCGCTCCATAGAATTAGATCTTATGAATTCGCTTTCTTTGAGGGTTGCCATATGACATCAGCCAATAACTGGCCAAATTTGGCATATTTTGAACTTTGGCTGATGTTTCCCATAAGTATCGGCCAAATCGCCTAAGAATTTTAGGAGGATATATGTTTCTGGATCAGACAGTAAATCGAATTTAATATATTTTCCACTGTTTGTCGTTATTTTGCCAAGATCATTCTCCAAGTTGAAGCTAATCAAAACATACCTACGTTCAACCATTTCTCAAGATAGACTTGATTCGCAGGCTGTCCTTTTCCATCAAGATCGAGGAGGCACGGTCACTTGATATAGATAGACTAATCGATATGTTTGCTGGCAAGAAGACCAGGCTCAGTAAATTCAAGCTCTAACCTTTCCAAGTTCTAGGGAAGTTGGATACCCTTTGTCCATATGGCACAGGATTTACACCACGGGTGGAAATATCAGTGCTGGGCAATATACACCTTTATGTTAATTGGACATTGATCATTTGTTGTTATTGTTCTTTCAATCTTTTAATGTAATCTAGCTTTGCAACATTTTTTGTTCCTACACTTCAGTATGACAGACAGGGCAGACCAGAAATGTGTCAATAAACACAGATTGCCCCTAAAATCTCAGCCCATAAAGTCACCACGAAATGTTCAATATACGGCTTAGATTGCACCAGAGAGCTTGTAGAACCCCAGCGCTTCCAGGGCCCATGCCTTTGGGACTTCGCGCTTCACGCTTGTGATGTGCTCTTCTCCGCAGCAGCCATGAGCCTTTCCTTTGCTGGACCCAGGCGCCACCAGATTCAGCATTACACCACTGCGAGCAGTGTGTCTCTTTACCAATTATGTCAGTGACCAGATTGCTGACCTAGTAGGGGAAGCACAAGGCGACCGAAATACTAACATTAGTGTTAGCAGGTTTCTGCGAACTAAGAAGCCTAGGAATGGGCTCGGTACTGTAGCCTGTAGGTTCCTACACCGTATAAATTTCGATCGACGGAGATATTCTAGAAAAAAGATGAAAAAATAAGGATGATTTGATAAATTTACTTATAAGGTGCAGAAACTCATTGTTGGCAATCTGGAGAGCATTTTTCGAAAAAAGAAACAATCTCCATAAAATACTTGGTGACTTATGGTGGCTCCGTTTAGATGGTCACTTTTTTCAAATGGCCTCCTACTAAAAATTTCTTACAAAAGGCCCTGAGTGTAGGTTAGGCTGGTTGGCAGTGAAGTCAGGAACTGTAGGCTAAATATTTGTCCTGTTTCTTTAGGTGGACTCGGAGTCAAGATGGGGGTATAATGCGTACAGGTCTATTCTTGTCGGAGTTACTGTCAGTATCAACAGTACGTGGTACACGGTTCCATTCTGTGTCCTTATGTAACTCATACTGTACAGTGAGAAACTGAGAGAGTGACATTGATCATCTATTGAGTGGTTTTTACAAGTGTTTTCCTAACTCCTTATCAGCAAGTGTGCCCTTTCTGTTGAAGTGTGATTTGCTTTTCATGGGCTGGTGCAGTAGCAGAGAAGTACTACTGATGGCTGGCTGTGCAAATTCATGACTGACTGCACGCCTTGTATTGCACAGTAGTTACTGTACATAACGTGCAGCTCAATATCTCCTGATCGTCCCTACAATTTGGAACATTTAAAACAATTGAAACATTTGGAACATTTGGAGGTGAAACAATTTGAAAAAATGGAAATCAATAACGTCAGAGAACCTTCATACGACTGTTTTTTCCTCCCAACCACTGGTTTATAAATGACTTAGAGCCTTAAGGTTTTTTTAAATTAGTTTGCACCCTCAAAATAAGAAAAGGAGAAAAGAAGTGCGAATTTTCAGGCAATTTATTGCATTCGCGAAACTAGTAGTGTACTAACTTCTGTATTGCCTCAACTTTTGACCGTACGCCGTATACTGTAGACACCAAAACGACGTGAGGACTCACCAATAATTAACGGCTGTTAATTACACAGAGAATCTACAAAGGGGGATATAAAGAGGTTTGTACTGTAACTTGTTGTAACAATGTTTTGGATAGATAAAATTTTATGAATTATTCAAGGTTCCTCCAGTGGGAGTTCAAATAAGAAAATGTTTGTTTCTGCTCATCTTTTTTTGTAGTTGTAACTGCATACTCCCACACAAATTTCACAAGGAGAGAACACTATTACTCTTCTGCTATTTGCTAAAGATAAGGTGTGAAATAAGGAGATAAATCAAACGAAATGAGAGGAACAGTGATGGTGATTTGAAACAGAGTATTGTCTGCCAAAGTTTTCTTTGAAACATGCAAAATTTCCCATGGGAAAATGTGTCATCATGTTAAAAGGTGGATTAGAGTACCATAAGGTATATGTAAGTAAGAGTCTGAGACAGGCCTACATCATTTGTAGTCATATGCAGAAAGCAAGTGCATCACTGTGCATGAATGTATCAATTAAGTAATAAACCAGTGTCTTCAAAGGTTTATTCAACTTCGTTTTGGTATTATCATTTGTGTTAATATAGCTATACGTGGACCAAACAATATGCTAAAGACAGGTCTCACCACATCCCAGTGGCAGGAGCGATTGAGAAATTATGCAGCTGGACAAGGCTGTGACAGTTAGTAAAAAACTGGAAACAGGTTTTATGGGCGTGAAAACCGGTTTTAAAATCAAAACCGGTTTTTTCAAAATCTACTCTGACCATATGCATAACGCACGAATTCCAAAAACCGAATCAAACAAAACAGTTTTAACCAGTTTTCAAATCAACACCGGTTTTCTGAGCAGCCTTACAGCTGGAACTTTTTAAGTTTGGCCAAGGACAGAGATCAGGGAAGGGCAGCGTTTGGGAAAGAAAGCTCGCACAAATACTGTAGGTTCTTGCCCTGTCAAGTCTGGAGGTTTGAAAGAATTTGAAAAACGTATTTGGAAGAGTCCTGACATGTGTCTGTGGATATATCATAAGGTAAAGTTACCATGAAAATCATCAGCTTGAAAACATGCTATACTTATCAAAATGATTGGGATGTCAGTCACTGAAATGTGATTGATAATGCGAATATCATTAAAGTGTTGGACTGAAATGGCATGCCTTAAGATATGTGCATGATTTATTCAAAGAAGCTATATAGAACTGGTGTTAATTTCATTACTTGGGCCGGTTGTCTGGCGATAGCATGCAAGCTATACTAACGGTACTAATTTAGTACTACAACAGGCCCTACAGTACGTTGACGTAGTAGCGAAAAGTCCTAATGTACATTGTACTGTATGACAGTGCTTTAGTATCATTGCTGTATACTTATGGTATGTATAATTTAATTATCATGATGTAGCTCCATCATTTACATATGATAAAACTCGAGAAGCAGGCCTGCAGAATTCCTTCAGTTAATTGGGGAACACAATTCACACTATGCATACTAGTACATTGCGGTAATGATTGAGTTGCCTTCAACAAAGATATATTGAACTACCTTAATACATACTGTACAATATACCTAAAAACTTGGACAAAATACCTTGGGACACCTCGCACCCTCGTTCAAGTTGGCTATACTGTAGGATTGCCGTTCAAAGGGTACATTGACTTCTATAGCGCACAACATTGGAAAGGGGCGTGGGCGCCTAAAATTCAGCATTATATTTGCAATGTATGACAAAGTGTCCCAACAATTTTGTTTAAGATTGTAGCTCTAACTCAGGAGTGTACTGAGTAAAATATGATGAAGTGTATCCAAATCTAGTAGAAACTCCATTTAGACCAAAAACAAATTGTGCAGTAGTTACAGTAATTACCATTCCATTTACTAATGAATTTACAGTAAGTAGGGCATGAGAAGTCAAATGACAGCCTGCATATATGGGAGTCACATGTGCAAATGCATGTAGCTACATCAGATAATTGATCCCTTTATTGTATATGGATATGATTGTGATGGCTGTACTGTACTAAATATTAGTGGCTCCAAACTCAAGAAGCATTAATGGCAAGAAGCATTAATCCCTTGTGGTGTACTTGAAAATGTGACAGAGTTGTAAATATAATGGTGAACTGAATAAAATGTAATATATTATAGGCTTTACATACACCTTTCTTTTTTTTCTTTTTTTTCAATAATCAAGCACTTCAAAAGATGGGGTTGAGAAAGGACCACAGGGTGCCTCTGCAACATCCTACAGACTGGTCCCCAGTGAAGGCCAGTTCAAGAAAGGGAAGTCAGCTTCTACTGGTGATACTAAGGTAATTGAAACACAATGTTTATGGTACACTTATTGTCCATATTTTTGTGTAGGACTCTAACTGGGTTACATGTGGTTGTGGCAATATGAAAATAGAATAAATATATGAAAACAGAAAAATGAATAATTGTAACCATTTTTTTGGTTACAAGCTGCAGGTGTACTGTTATCGTAAATGTGAAATTTCAGGGAAAAAAAGTGTATAAATAAAATTTCCAGCATGTCTTGACAACTATTTGAATGGTTACTTTAACATTGGGTGCATTCTAATTTGTAACACAAGAACACAATATGTCCAAGATATTTGAAAGAGTGAGCCTCTTTCAAGCTGTCAGTGCAATAAGATAGGATAAACTGGAACTGTTTTCAACGTAAAAGTTGTTAAGCAGTATTCTGTAGATATGATACGGTACGAATCTACATAATTTTTCATCATTGTGCAATAGTTTCGTGTCCTTTGAAATTAAAGTGTGAAATTAAGGATATTTCATGTGATGTCATACGGTGTGTGGTGTTTTGGCCGTGTGCATGAATATGCCAGAATTGTGTCAATGTGTAACGAGCAGAGGTTATGAAGAGAGCGATCTTGGTGTGTGACTAGTGTTGACCAGCATTAATTGCCATCCAGTGATGCAAAAGGGAGAATGTGATTCATAATATCACAATTTGCTGTGCAAAGTTCTTACACTCAAGGACCTGTGCCATCATTGGAATTTACTGAAACTATACAGTCCTCTTGAACAAAGCACATCTTACTTTTTGCAAATCCCACTCTTTGAAACTGTAAATGTTGGCATATATGTTTCACTGTATGCTAGTTAACTCTTTGTGACATTCCCGGGTCAATAAGACCCGAAAGTGATAACAATTTTTACAAAAATCATAAGTTTGCCCAGCTTGAGCCTAAAGACTCAGTTAAAAGACCATAAAAAAGCTGAGACATTGATCTGTTCAAAAATGCAAAGTTTTCAGGGGAGTGTAACAGGTAATCATCATTAAAAATTTGGATGAATGTTTGTTTACATTTAAAAAATTTAAAAAATGCGGGAATTTCGACTTTTCAGCTGAAAAAATTCTGATAGCAACAAGCAACATGCTAGTGACTTCACATACCATCTAGAACAAGCAGAATACTCCCAAAAGCACATAATTACCATAAATGTTGCAATTCTTTATTGTCATATTAAATTGAGTGTATAGTGCTAAATTAACTGTGACAAACCAGCCGGCGTTGTCATTTCAGGCTGATATCCTGAGCCGTGTCCCTGTTGGCTGGTCAGTTAACATGCGTGAAGGAGACAGGCTAAACTATGGGAGATCACTTTACATATCAAAAGGAAGACTGAAAGACAACCTTCAGCTCTGGTGGCACCCTCCTCAACCACCTGCCACTGGCAAGCCAAGTGTGTCACAATACTTTTCAAAGAGGCTGTTCCTGTGGATGCCCAAGAGGATGTTTCGGTTTGATTTCCTTTGTCCTAACTGCCGTATCTCACTGAGGTCAAAGGGCATTTATAATATGGTTCGTCTGGCTCTAGATGTGACTTTAACTACTTGGCAGCAGAGTACATGGACTGCAAGCAGTGCCATGCCACCTTCATCGCATACGATGACAGGATGATGTCACATTTGATGCAATGAGAGCCTCATTTCTGGCACTGTTGACCAGGAAGTATGCGTGTGATAGGTCCATAATCGGCCTTCTGAGAGCACGCACATTTGGAAACAGCTGAACAGCCATGCAGCACAATATCCTGGACCGGCATAGTGAAGAATGGCTCAGAAAACAGCTACAGTGTCTTTCAGCGTGCAGACATCACAGGAATATTTTGAAATCCCTCAACTTACCATCTCCACAGTATGAAAAAACAGACGAGTTCAGATCCTTTCCTGGTGCTCGGTGGTTTCTCGCATGTTATGTCCGTGATGTCTGGGGAAGAATAGAGATGTTAAAGGCAGCGATGTCATCTGTGTATGGTTCTATCCTTAAGATTGACTCCACCAAGAAGGTAGTTACTGTTAAGATTGTCACTCCAGATTTGTTTTGTGTTTGTGTATAACCCACACTTATATTTGTGTTTTTTAAAGCATTATGTCTTAAAGGAGGGGGGTGTAATCAGGTGGCAAGGGGACATCAGACATTTCTCAAATTCAAACATGAATTTAAGAATCTCAATGCATTCATTGGTAATCAAAGGTCATTTAGCAATTTCATACTGATAATGTAGCAAATGCCTTTCGGTTGTCCTTTAGCTGTATGCCAAAATGACCAAATCTGTTGTTTTGTTTTTCTTTGCTTGGTTCCACATTTTATGTTTCGAGACATTACATCATACGTTATGTACCTGATAAGTTTAAGTTAGGGCCTCGAGATTTATAAAAATGCATCATATCATGTTACGGAATGGGTGGCCGAAACCTGTATGTGAGAGTGTATTGTTTGATATAAGACTGCTGCTACTAAGGGCTTTAGAGACAAAAATGAACCCTCACTGTACAACAACACAGAGTATTCATTAATTAGTTATCAGTTAGTCAGTTGTACCATTTCTACATTCTGAATGTGCATAATGCATATCTTGTGCACTTTTTGTCTTCATTTCTCAAAAGATTAATGTCAAATGTCCATTACAATTTTCTGCATTTCAATGATTGATTGTCTCTGTCTTTCATAGGTTTGCAAAAAGCTTCAAGGAGCAGCTGCAAATAGTGCACAGTGGTGCACTAATGTTGGCAGTGAAAGGGGAGAGATTTTGCTGTCTGTGCTCACGACATCGGAATCAACATCGTCCCTGCAAGATCTTGCTGATGGTTCGATCAACCGATATGAGACTGCAGGACAAGCCGCCCCTGCTGTTTTGTATACAGACAGAGACTGCCGCAAAGCTGGAAGGGATTCAAAGTTTAAGGTGAGATTAAAGTGAATGAAAAGGCATACATTTCATGCACCTTATACATGTAATGTACTATTACAATGTTTCTGATTCTCCTTTCATGCTATTGCTTTGTAGGTTCTTTTCAGTCAGTGGTCCATGCTGGACACATTTCACTTTATGAGGAGACTTGCAGTTGGATGCACCACCGAATCTCATCCCCTCTATGGTGTCTTTATGTCCAGATTGTCCAGCGCCATATTTGAGTGGGACAGTGATGGCCCTAGCAAGCTTCAGGTGAGCATCTTCCAGCCAATTTAGTAATGTGTTTTCACAACCGCAAAGTTAAATGTAACATGTGTGCATGTATTGGGTCTACATGTATCTTATAGTATCTTCATTGACTTAATTGCAGGATGCTAAACTCAAAGAGAATACGGCTGGAATACCAAATCCTGGTGTGTCTGCTGTGTAGAGGTCCATCATAAAGGAAGAATTAGAAAGGTAAATTGAAGTACCATCGATCCATTCTAACATATTTTCAGGGACTCTAGATGTTTGTGCTGCGCTGTCTGCATGAATTTAAATATTGTGTAGATTATGCCATATTGCAGACACTGCAAGAGACAATCTAGGGGCACCCACAAAATAACTGAGGGCATTGAATCACTCATTCTCATGCTGAGTGACACCACTGACACTCTGGGAGTTCCACTTTTCAATTAGGAGATGGAGATTTGAAATGATCAGAAGAAACATGTGGCCTGTTGGCAAGATGTACCAGGTACGAAACTTAAATGAGTCACCAGTGACGAAAAGATTTACTTGAGGCATATTTTTTCTCGCTTGATTTTTACTCATCTGTTTATCTTGTAATCTGAAACAAACAATAACTCAAATTAAAGAACAGCCAATCAGATTAAAGCATCAGGCCAAAAAAGGAATAAACATTAAAATCACTAAAAATTATAACAACACATTCTTATTCCATAAGACTACAACCTGTAACATGAACTGTAAACCTTCAACTGAAACAGAAGGGACAAAAATAATTTTAAAATGCTTACAAGCTCACACATGCACACAGACATACACACAGACATGCACATGCAAACACCCGGGAAGCATTAAATAGAGGAAAACGTTTTAGCATGTTAACACAAGGCACTAGCAATTGATTTATTGTGACCAATACAATTCAATGTTTGAGAAGGTAGTAATGTTACTGATCAAACTCATGAGCGGTATTGGTGAAAGATTCTGTACATTTACACATGCAGTATGGTAGTTGTGTAATTTGTTTGCCCATATTATGTGAGAGAGCAAATGAAACTAGTTCTCCCAGATTGATATTAACTTTGTGTGACGGAAAAAGACGGTGTGACAATTTTATCAAAGGTACACATGTGCAGAAGCTTATCATATGTAAACATTCAGAGTGCCTGAATAACTCTACCATCTTTTCCAGCACTACCACACATTTATTATTTCCTCCATATTTACATTGTACTCTACTATTCACCTTCCTCCCTCTCACTTCCCCTATTATCATCATTTTATGTTATTTGTGTCTGCAGGTGTACAACTGTATACAAAAACAGGAAGCATGCGGAAGGGTGGAGAGACCTTGCCAACATACAGATGTGGGAGGGGCACCACGTCTGTGGAGAGTTTCCACCTTCACCTTGCCCGTCTCATTCCAGGCACATCTGCAAATTCCGTAAAGTTCCAGGCACTCCTTCTTGATGGGGTATTTAGATGGAACATAGCAAGAGTTTCTGGACCATCTGAATCTCCATTGAGAACCTTTGACCTGAGGTTGATTTCACAGGTCAATGCCCTCAGTCAGGACATTCATGGGGACAAAATAATTCATCAGCCAACATCTCTTTCAAAATACACTGGAGAACTAATTGGTGAGCAGTATATCACATTTCATTTTTGTACTTGACATATGTCTTTTGATACTGTGTTCCACACAATTATATGAGTAAAGCAGGTTCATCAATTGTGACGATCAGCTGAGATCCACTTGCTCTTAAGTTTCTTCATATTTCATCATTGGAAAGCTGTTTAACAGTTTAAATGAGAGATTTTGGAGCTGACACATAACGCAGAAAAAACATGTCTATGTAATTTCAGCCCAGAGATCACATTCCTGAACAATTACAGTAAAATTTTGAGTGTTTGTAATAATCACTCAGTATTTACTGCAGTATATCCAGAGATATGTTAAACATTGTTACATGGAAATGTAATTTTGATATGTTTCATATGTGCAGTAAAGTTCACTTATAAATTTCTGATTGAAAATTCTTGGTAGATGTTGAGTACCTCTTCAAGCAGAGTGAATTGGTGCTACCAGAAGAGGAAGATGCCCTGGCTGCTGAGGTTAATGAGGGCTTTGAAGATGAAGATCTGATATTGGATTTTGGCATTGCAGACAAAGCTCTCGAACAGCCGTGTCTCCCAATCCCAAATCCACCATTCTGTGATGTCACAGAAAAAGAGGTGAGATACTCTCTCACTAATCATGTGCCAGTTAGCAATGAATATGAAGAGCACATTTCATACTGTATTACTGTACGTTGACCTATGTATGACATGTGATGTTGTCTTTCATTCTCTTTACCGGATACTATGCAGCTGAAGGATCTTCCCATGGATGACTCTGCTAATGATGATGCCAGTGGTAACAACGTTGATGCTGAGGATGAAGATGGAAGTACCGATTCTAGTGGAATTCCTGGTTGGGAAAAAGTGTCTAAATTAGCCCAGGCATTATTGGACATAAAAGGAATCAGGCTCACTTCATCTGATGCTCGCAGCCTCACAGCTTTGTACTATAAACTCACTGACTACGACAAGCAACCTCTAACCTACCG
Organism: Stichopus chloronotus; assembly: GCA_021234535.1. Classification (NCBI taxonomy): domain Eukaryota; kingdom Metazoa; phylum Echinodermata; class Holothuroidea; order Aspidochirotida; family Stichopodidae; genus Stichopus; species Stichopus chloronotus. The sequence continues at coordinate 16,720,693 of CM037847.1, forward strand.
CTTGAAGCTGAAGACCTCCACAGGACGGTTTGCAAGGTCAAAATATGGTTTTGTAGGTGCAGAAGTAGTGAAAAGGTAAGGATAATTTCATTAAAAAAAAATGCTCTCAAAGGTAAACAATTTTATTTTCTCATGTTCTGTTATATACGTGAATAACTTTATATATGTTCATGTCTCCTATTTGTGTAGGTGCTTCTTGTCAGGTGGTTCCCCTGCCACAAGTCCTAACAAGAGCAGGGTGATTGAGGCTCTTTGTGTCTTGTTATGTGACAAGATCCACAGCCACAGAGGGATGGAGAGTAGTGTCTTGTTGGAGACTTATACTGTCTGAGTATAACACGGTGCGCCTACGTTTACTAAACATTGAAGATCTTCTGGAGGGCACACACCTTGTCTTATTCCACATTAATGAGGCCACCCTGACCAAGTGGTACAAAGATAAGACAAGGCGAGATGAAGCAAAAATGCTCCTCTAAGGACACCACCTTCCACCTTCACGTGTGTTGGCCCCACAACCACTACCTGCAGCTAAAGAAGGGCCACCTCAAGCAGAGCCACCAATAAATCCTCATCAGTTCTTGGAACCAGAGGACAGGACGAGCATGGCCAACATTTGTGGAATTAACAGGCCATCTACATCAGATTCAAGTAATTATAATTCAGGCAAATTACTCGTTTCCTTGTCATTGGATTTTGTTTTTCCATTAAGAAAAACCTGTTAATCATTTCTTTTAAAGAGAAATAGGCCGTTTGTTTAACTGGAAACATCCATAGTTTTAAAACCAATGTTTGTGGATGCAGAATGATAGATTATTCAAAATAAGGAAGGACAGTGGCCTTCTTTTCAAGAAATAAGTTTCTCACCGATAGAAACTCAATAATCTGTTGCTCAACACTTATTTGTGCACCCAAACTTTTCAAAATTCAAATGATGCGTCTTCGGTTACTCATCACATGCATAATGTTTTGAGGAGATCAGGCTTTGGCAGATGCTTATTGATGAGACTGAATGGTTTAACAATGGCTAACTCTATTTCTTTTGTTTGTCATGTTGGTGTATTCTAAACACCCTATTTCCCGTTAAGTGCAAAGTATAACAGTCACCACATAGAAATCCGAAAAGAAATTGCCAGCAATGTAATTTGTTGCAGATACCAGTCTGGTTGTCTTGTGCAAAAAAACAGTACAATTTCTTTCCAAAAATACTCTTTAATCCTAACCAGATTAATCATGTCGGAGCAGGTTTTACAACATTTCTTTGCTGACTTAAATTAGTTGATGATTTCTTACATTGCTTGAGCTGTGCTCTCAGAATGAGACTTATTAACCACTGGTACATCAGCTCCAACTCCTCTGCCATACATCTGAATGAATCACCTTGTCCACTTGAATAGTTTAAAAGGGTGATTTTGGTCTTCAGATTTCCCACTACTTCATACAGCATCAGTGAATTTCTTCTAACATTCTTTGACCTTTCTTGTTGTTAATATTTTAATACAGATTCATGCTCTACAAGATCGGAGCACACACCTGTGCCCTCTACAGGTATAAAAGTAATGACAGTGTCAAGAACAACAGAATGGAGGAAGAGAAAAACAGCTGCTCTGGCTCAAGCAATAAGTGGGGGAAGTGAGGAAAGTGGGGGGATACCTGTAGAAATACCAAGGAAGAGCTACACCTGTCGTGTATGTGGTGAGACAATGAGTGAGATGGGACAGACACAATTTCGGGGAAAGCGGTATTGCCCAAATGCTCCTGGCCAGATCTCAAAAGAAGAATGGTTGGCACAGAGAAGGGAGGAGGCAGCAAAGACCAAAAAAAAAGTGATAAAATGTCTCAAAAGGAAAAAAAGAAAACATGTCAATACGAAATCTCCTCAAAATGTAGGTGCTCTGTGATCTTTGACAGTGGTCAACTGTTATGGGTGATTTCACATGGCCACATTTAAACCTTAAAGCTCTACTCACAGGCACGGATCCAGGAGGGGGTACCCACGCTCCCCTTTTTTTGATAACCAACAATTTTTTTTAACAAAATGAGCTCTTGGGGAGGGTCCCAAAGCCCCCGCCATGGCCGACGGTGCGTATGCCCCTCCTTCTCATGTTGGATCCGCGCCTGATGATGCGATATGTACTGATTTTTACTGTCTGCAAATCGGACATCTGAGGATGCTGTTTCATGTTTATTGGTATTACTTTGCTTCATTTGTTGATTGCTTCAATCGCATATGTTGCCATGTCTGCATCGTGTAAAATTCAAACAGCATTCTAGTCTTGTAGTCGTGTCTCCTTTTATTTGTTTTTTTTTTAATGGGGGGGGAGGGCGGCATTTTACTTAACAAGAGTTCAGAGAATCCTTATTGTCAGAAGGTATTGAAGCTTCATTCACGTGGACCTGCCAACTGCCTCACTTTTTTCCATAGATAAAGTTGTTGTATATATCTATAGGTTTGTGTCATCCATGCCTAGATCTTTGGCAAAAACTTCAGCTAACTTTTAACATGGAAAGTATACACAACCTAACTCTTTCAGATATTCACTCGTTTCATATTCATTTGATTCTTGCCGAGAGAAGTCACGTGTGCTATGATAGTTTCAACAGTGTTTCCTTTCTCATTGAACACTGAACAGTAAATTTAACATACTCATTTCAGAAAGTTCTTATTATGCATCTGTGTGATTTTCAACTATGTATTCGAGTGTCGATTCAGTACTACATCAAGATGAGTAATTGTGTTTTCATATACAATTTAGTTGAAAAGATAAAACTGAAGTATGTTTTCATTTTTTATATCTTCAAAAAGTAAAGGTAATACTGGATTACTTCCAGTTCATTAACATATTGCCTTTGTTCCTTGCTTGTGTTATGGTTTATCATGTGACTCATGTTCCAATTTCCATATCTGTCATTTGACCCTAAGATACAGCCAATGAATGCATGGACAGAAGCAGAAACAACATCGCTCGTGGTGTATTTGACTTTTATTGTTTATTAAAACAAAAGTTACCAGGAAACATAGAAAATTAAATCTAATTAAATTTCCCTTCTTTGTAAACTTAAATCGGACGTGTTTATGAAAAAATGCAATTCATTTAAAAAAAAAATCTAGTAAAAAATAAGGTTTACCGCTTAACTTTTCAACTAAAACATTTTTCAAATCTGCTGCAATTTAGTTGGAAATTTAACAAATAAAATTTATCAGTGGTGTGGAAATTAACCTTAAACATTAATCTTAAACATGCTCCCGTCCTTTAACAATTACATCGGAAACTTGATAAAATTAAGATTTTAGGCTAATTAATTTCGTTTAAAATAAAAATATAAAAATAAATTCAGGAAAACATTCACACTGTATATAAACATAAGTACATAAGAACAAAGCCTCCTTGTGACATTACGTGCTTTCAAATTAGATAGCGCTATACACATTCGATTAAATTTACAAATTTGTTGGGGAGACACAGAAATTTTTTCCCGCCCATTTCTTCTCTCCCCTCTTTCTTACCCCCTTTTTTTCCCTTCGTAGAGAAGATTATGCCCCAACTTCATAGCAAACTCTCTCTCAAACTTCTCTGTAGAACAGCTGGGGTTTTTAACCTCTTTACAGTGTGTTCTTGGGTACAAGCCTCTACTGTAGGTTTGTTTTAGGTAATGATGGAGATCTGCCTGTACTGTAGGTACTTGCTGAGATTTACTGTGCAGTGGAGCTGTTATTGGGAATAGATGATTATGAGCCTCTGTCCCACTTGGAGAGAGGTCAGTAGTACTCAGGATAATCTACAGTAAAGTTTGCAGTATGTGGTATAACAGAAAGTTCTTTGATAGGATAATGCAGAGAATTCTTACTCAGAAAACTGTAGTCTACTATATGTAGTGTGCTTCAGGACAGAAAGGATTGGCATTGGTTGTTAGGTTTTATTGTGTATCAGTAGTGTTTTCATGGGTAACCTGGGTACGGGCACTGTATTATAGTACCTGGGTCCAGATCGAATTACTCCCCGATTCCTGTATAAAGTGGAAAAAAACATGATTGCTGTGTGAACACACTGTTTCAGACTGACTTTTGTTTACAGTACTGTAATAGCAAATAGGCCAAAAATGGAGATTTCTTCCTGTTTCCAAGAACATGTAGGTTGTTCTATTCATGAGTAGATGTAGGCAGGTGTATGTAGTGTACTAGTAAGATTCTTCCAAACAAATGTGGTGTACGGTACTGTGGAGATACCACTGTTAATAATGATAGACCATTTTGTTCTGACATATGAAAAAAAAAACTGATTCCAATTTTAGGAATCGATGAAAATGCTATGTATCAGAGAGGATTTAGTCAGCACTAAAAATACTGAGATGCTAAGAAGTCGATGGAGGCCAGTGGATGTAACATATTGAGTCGATGGTATCAATTTTGTTGGAGCTGAAAGGTCATTTAGGGACACCAGAGGTAAAAGAGTCAAACTCTTGTTTGCACTACACAGTACCTCAGAAATTTCAACTGTGAGGGATTTCATACTTTGCTCTTGAATTGCCCATTTTGAGTACAGTAGATGATCCTATGTTTTGGTGGAGTTTTAAGGTAATTTGGAGTCACCCAAGGTCAAAAGGTAGAAACATTGTAAACACAATATTCTCCAAGAAGGAAGCATGCACAGATCATTTTAGTGCACAGTAGAGTACACTATATTCCACGCAGAGTCCAAGTGTGTTATTGTTTTTGTTTGTTATCAAAGGTCATTTATTGTAGGGTCACCAGTGATCAAAAGGTACAATATTGTCAGTTACTGTATCTCAGGAAAGGTGACCATCAATACTTTGCATGTAAATGTTACATATTAAACGGATGGTTTGTAGTGGGTTGGAGGTCAAAGGTTATTGGAGTCGCCAGAGGTCAAAACTTAAGAGGTCATAAATTGCATATGTTTTGATCCTTTTTTGGATTGCTAGACCCTGGGCAGTAGTGCTTTAAGCTACTCCTTACTGTAGATATGCTGTGATTTAAGTGTGTTATAGCATGATGGAGTATCACTGAGGTTTTGTACTATGTCAGCATTTATTAACTCGTACGGTACTTGTTAGCATGGTGTTGGAGCTGTTTTGATCATGCGGCATCTTCCTATCTTCCTATAACCTGTCTCTGTCTAACCTGCCCTGTCAGTCTAATCTGTCCTGTCTGTCTCACCTGTCCTGTCTATCCTATCTGTCATAATGATACTCCGCCAGTGGTCAGTTTGTCTGAGGGTGGTCATAAATTTGTAGTCTTCGTTCTATGTGGACGCTACAGGTATGTCTCATTTCATGACATTCTGCTAATGTTTCTCCTCCTATTTTCAAAGTGCCCTCTTAAAATGTTAGACATCTCAAATACCTCAGTCGTGCATGAATGATGATTGAGTAATGGGGCAGTGACGTGTCAGTTGGTGTACGAACTGAAACTCTGTTTTTGCCCTGAGGCAGTTGGTGTGTACAGTAGGGAGATATGAAATGAGTGCTTTGAGTTCTTTCAATAAATTCAGATTCTCTCAATTCTTCCAAAGTTACCTGCCAACTTTGTGTGAAGTTTCCTTCAGTGTGTTTTCTAGTGTCAGATTGATGGTCAAACTAAGAGTTTCACCATACAGTATGTCACATACAAATGACCACTTATGAGCAAGTACTTATGGATCTAAATTGGTTTGGGAAAACTTGTGAACTCGTTTTTACTAAATTCATATGCCTACAAACCAGTGCAAACCATGAAGAAAAATACTAAAAATCGCAAAGTTTTCATAATTATTGGATGTACAGTAATTATCATTGCTATATGGCAGTACCTATCAAAGTTTTCACAAATTTATCAATAAAAATCGAACCTCTTCACTGTTGATGCATTTGTTTCTGCAACCTATGTAGCTCTAGTGTACAGATTCTCTTCTTTACTGTTGATGATCTGGAGAAGTGATACTCCATTAGTGGTTGCTATGATTTGACATAATGATATGTTAATGGTACAGACATGTTTTTGAGGTATGAGCTTCTGCACCATTAGTGCTCTAGTTCTCGTGTGAAAGAAAAACATGGGATGCCAGGTGTGTGCCACAGGAAGAAATGACAAAGTGATAATGTTATAAGGCATCTTGCAACAGGTGCATGCATGCGTTATTGGTTTCAATAATGAGAGAAACCTACAGTATGTGGTCATAATGGCATATGTACTGTACAGTATGTGGGTGTGTTTGTGACACTTAGCTTGTGCACGCAATATCTTCAGATACGAATGATGTATACTCTTCATACCTGCTATGAGGTTTTTCATACAGAGAGGAATAAGCTTATCATTTCTGGTGGAGGTTAAAGGTCATCTGAGATCACCATAGGTCAAATACTAAAATCCTGCATGTCCTATCTCAAGAGAGGAATGATGGATACTCTTGATACTTGGCATGTAGATTTGCCGTATTGAGAGTGACAACCCTATTGTTTTTGATGGTGGTCAAAGGTCATCTGCGGTCACCAGAGGTCAAAAGAAAAACTTATGCATGCAATCTCTCAAGACAGGAATGATGGATACTGTTTATACTGCTTATGTGGGTTTGCCATATTTAGAGGAAGAGATTTTTGGTAGAGGTTGAAGGTCATTTGGGGTCAACTGGGGTTACTGAAACATTTTACGTTGCACATCATCAGCTCATGCAATTTGTCAAGTTCAAAATAATTGAATCATTGAAACTGCAATACCTTTGGGCTTTCTGATACACATATAATGTATATGCAAATATTCAGTCATAATGTTGCATAATATTACATACATTACCTACAGTAAGGTACAGTAGCATCAACAACTTACGTAAGACTACAAAATGTTTGGTGTTTCAAATTGACTTCTCTGCTCCACATGGCCCAGCGTGTTGGTAATAAACCTGCTTATTTTCCTACATTGAATGATGTAAGTAAAAGACATACTAGAATTTTTTTGCACGTGAAATTTGAATGTTTTTAGTTTTCACTGTACCTTTTGCTTATGGACACAATCACTTTAGGTGCCTCCACAACTCCAGAAACATTCAGATTTCTGTGATAATCATAGCCTCTGAATTCACGATGGACTGTCTGCCTGCTACTGTGGGATTATTAGCTGGACCTGTCTAGATCTATGTGTTGTGCACTTTTTTCTAAACATGACGTGTCATGATTGGGAAGCTTGGACAAGTCTCATATTTGCAATCATGTACTGTACATGTATCTCCTCGATTGCAACACATGCTCCTATTGCTTTTGGTAACTGTCAACAAGTCAAATTGTGAACACATTGACAAAACGTTGTAATCTTACAGTATATCTCAAGAAGGACATATAGTCACAGATTGAGAGTTAGTTAAAACTTTACATTACTTACAGTACTTAAACATCCTTTGTTCATTACTTAAGCATTCTTTATATCTTTCCTTATTCAGGGCCATCATTTCTGGAATGTACAGTTTTACTCTCAAAAGAAATTCAGCTTCAAACTCTGCATCGTACATTTCACCTATCATGCAAACCAGACAAGGTCTCACATTATGCTGAAGTAGCTAGAGAAGAAATCCAGATAGTGTACTTGGTAAGACAATTGAAAGACAACTGGCATGTTTTCCAATGTTTGCATTCATTGCAATATTTCATAGTACTGGCCTAGTTTTTGTTCGCACTACTGTATTCCAGTTTCTCTCTGGGTCCTGAAATCGTCAGTTGGGTACTGTACCTGACTACAGTGCACCTGGTGAAAACACTAGCCATCATATTGATAAATATTGCAAAGTATTGTAGGTCAGACCTAGTGTACCACACTATACATCTGCTTGGAGTAATTATAATTCAACTGAAGCTGTTTTAATGATACTTTATGGTCATTATTTGCAGGGAAAATGACCTAGTCATGAAATGACCTAGTATAAAAAGTCAAAGGAAAGACATCTTTTTTAGTTTTCACGAAACTGTAAGCTTAACCAAACTTTTGTGTGACTGTGATGTTTTGTGTGTAAACACAGTATCTCAAGATTGACGCTTATAAAAATGTTAAGTCTTGTAAACTCTTACAGTATCTCAACACTGCATGCTTGGACAGGCTGAATGCTGTATGTGTTATTTGCTAATAAATTATCATCATGAGTTTCAAAATCCAATTTTCTTTCTTGAAGGTCACAGCTTTTCAGAGGTCAATAGAGTTATGGATAATATTTTTTTGACTGAAAGTCAGATCTGTTTAAGATTAGCAGAGGTCAATCAGTGAAATAATTGTACGCACAATATTCTGCAGCAAATATGCCAGCTTAATGTTACTGGTGTGATGATGTTGAATTTAATCGCTGTATTATTATTTAAGGTCATGTGAGATCAGCAGAAATCAAACTATAAGTCCTCTGTAAACAATAGTACTGTATCTCAAGAATTGCAGCTTGGACATGTCATGTTTAGTTTGTTGATGTATCACATTATTTGCAGAATGTAGGCCATATTTTGCAATGCAGTGTACATTTGATGACTTACAGAAATTTCTAAAGTTTGATGGACTTACAGTAGATCATCACTTTGTTTGTATTTGTACTGTGGGGACCAAGGTTTCGTAGAACTGGACTGTATTAATGCGATGGATGGTAAAATAAGCGCAAAAGAGTTTATTTTGATCACTTTTCATCTGCTACAGTATATGCTCTTACAGATCTGAAACTTAAATTGAGTCGTGAATCTGTCATGCTGTGGCTCATTGTAATGCATTGTGATGAGATATTCTGCAAAGAAACCATGAACAATGGCTCTTGCTTTAGGCAATGTACCCAATAGTTTATAAAACAGATAATTGGTGTTTGTGTATTGTTTGTATGAACTTATTAGCTTTTCATTTTATTACAATGATCAGCCAGACCATTGTTGGTTATATAATCGAGACTGCAATGCGTTGTTACATTTGCTTTAAGTCATTTTGGTTCTGTTTTTTTCTCTTTTACAGTACCTGTAAATACTAACTGTGTGTTGACCACAACTAGACAAGCAATATGGCAGAAGAGGTGGTAAAATCAGTGGCAGAGGAACTGAACTGTAGCATATGCATGAACCGATTCTCTGTACCTAAGATGTTGGACTGTATACACAGTTTCTGCGAGGGATGTTTAGAGGACTACATGAAAAAACTAAATGGAAAGGAAATTCCTTGTCCTATGTGTAGGAAGGTTTGTCCATTGCCAACTGGAATAAAAGGCTTGCAAACGAACATTTACCTTGTAAATTTATGTGAAAAGATAGATTTGTACGAGAAGCTTAAGCCATCCAATGTTGCTTCGAAAATGTGTGAAAGTTGCAAGAAAAGTGCAAAGGTGACCGCATATTGTATTGATTGTAGATATGCCATTTGTAACAGTTGTGAAGAGCAACATTCTTTTTTCCCGGCTCTTCAATCCCATTCACTTGAAAAGATAGGGAAAGTTGACCAAAATAAACTTAGAAATATTCAGCAGAACACATTGGTCCCATCTTGTGATCTTCATCCTCCAGAGAAATTACGTTTTTTCTGCAAAACTTGCTCAAAGCTCATTTGCAGAGAATGTACTGTAGTACAACATCTAAAACCAGAACACTTACTTGTTGAAGCACCAACTCAGTTTGAAGAAGTGAAAAGTACTCTATCCAACTTATTAAGAGACAGTCCTGCAGAAGTACAGTTTGTTTCTAGGTATGTTAAAGATGGCAAGTCAGGTCAAAATGAGATCAAAACCGAATCTGAAACATTGTCTAAGGAACTGCAAGATTGGTTCACAGAAGTGAAGTCAGAAATTACAAGTCAATTAGATAAACAATTAAAAGAATCTCTGGCAAATTTGCACAAAACTCAGGAAAGCAAAGAGTCTAACATTAAAGCGTCTGTCACGGTTGCCAATGATTGGTTGGAAAGGATGGATAGCACGCAGAATACGACTGAAAAAGTTATTCAAGAGAGCAACATGTGGGAATTGCTGGCTATGTCGAACAATTTAATAAGTTCATTTCAAACATTAAGCAATGACAAGAGAGAATTTCAGTGGGATGTTCCTGACTTAAACCTTGAAATGGTGTTTACACCATCTGAAATGCCAAACATTAGGTTAGGGCAATTATGCAGCACAAATGACCCTGATACGTTTGTGTGTGGATATGGAGGTACTTTCATGAAGTATCACTTTGATCAGAAGAAGTCATTAATAGAGAGAACAAGAGTGAAGTTTACTTCCAATTCGTTCACTGAAAACAAACTACCACTAATTCCCATCCAAATCAAGATGCAAGATGGGTTTATTAGGTTCAGTGCTTCTTGCAATCAAACTTATTCCATCTTTGGAATAAATCAGTATCTGCTTGCTGTTCGGTTGGATGTGAATCCATATTATTCATTGTTTACCTTCAGAGATAGAAATACATCAATACAATCTTTGGCTATTTCAGGCAATTGTCTCTGTCTCACGTTCTGTAAAGAACCTAGCATTGTCTACTATGATACCAATGCCATTAAATACTTTAGTCGACATCAGCAACAAAGCACAGAAGTGCTCAGGTTAGAGTCACTTTCTCAAGTCTATCCCAATGCTCTCAGCTGTTGCATCTGTTCCATGAATATAAAACATATTAGTTTAAAAAGCTCCAATGAATATTTCCTTGCCACAACAGAAAACTCTGAAACACTCGTTCAGTACGATTTTCTCCAAAAAGCTAGATGTGATATTAAAGTGGCAGCACCGGCATCTCATCAAAGTCTTCAGATACTGTCCCTTTTGAACATCAGCGAATCATATCCTGGATCCACTGAGCGAGAAGGTGTGATAAATGGATTGCACGCTCATGTTAATATGCAAAATTTTGTGTGTTTTATTTTGTGGGTAAGTAAAATTGCAGCCAAAGGCATCGCAGGTAGGAAGCAGCAATTGATTATTACAAGGTATGAATCCTTAAATGATCAAAACACACATACATGGGACGTGCCATTAGAAATGGGTATCCCCAGAGCCTGTTTCTGGAATGCAGGGTCAAACGTACTAAAAGTGTACAATTCCTGGGGGAATGTAGTTTCCTTGGAATAAGTTCTTCACGGAATAATGTAATTTAGTGGCTGAACATAGCAAGCAGCAGAAATTCAAATGTGTCTCGACAATTGTCTATTTATTATCATAGAACCACTGACTGTTTTGAACTAAATATGATTGTCCAGAACGTGTTTAGTGTAACAAACAGCAAGCTACTTTGTTGTCAGTCATGTGTACCGCTTTTGTTTTCAAATTTGTTTTCAAATTGTGCTTCTCCCTGTTGTTTCTTATCAAATGTTTCTTTTAAACGAAGGAGGCTTCTATTATCAAGTTCATTTCCATATTGTACATCATTTTCTGCTCCTTATCTGACAATTCTTTCAAATGGATAGTGATGTCAAGTTAGGTTCTGTTTTGTTTATATGGCCATGTTTGCTAACTTTCTCACACACACAAGCCAGAACAGTTGATTCTGTATTGTGTGTTTGCTGTATGAGAACCCAATATTAATTTTATTTTGTGGACACAATGTAATATCGGTATTCTTCCACCTCGACACTTCCACCGTACTGCGTATTGTGGGTACGCTTAAAGCCGTTAACGGTTATGCTGAAAATTTGGAAGGACGAAAAAAGATGCCAATGAAATCAAGCAAATGAAAGAGCTGTAAATAATGTACTTAAAATTAGAACAGATAGATCAATTTTGTTCAACAAATTTCAATTTTTTTTGTGTTTTTTTTACTATTTCATTTCAGATCATTATAAGGTTTCTATTATTCATGGTTACATGTGTTTCTCACAGTAGTTATTCTGGACTATGCTGGTCTGCATTGACCCTGTTTTGCCATTTAATGAATCAGATAATATAGGTAGTATTTTACAGGAGGGGGGGGGGGGGTAAACTACTGTATAAACAGGCAAAACTTGGTTCAGCAATATTCACTCAGTCGCGGTACTTGATGAGCATAATTCGCTGAAGTCTATGTTTTTGCGGTCAAACGTGTAATTTCCATTCTCGGGTTTTCTTTTTGCTCTCGATATACATGTTTCATTTATTGCTTTCCGAAGTTCCAAATATAATTTTACCAGCCGTGATCACACATGATGTATTACATCTTTTCCATCTGTATTTAAACAATATTGAAAACTAAGTATGGTCGGGACAGTTGACTCTTAGTACAACTAAGACACGGTTCAGTGCGATGCTTAAAGATCAGATACATTCCCAAGAATGAGTCAAGGAGGGGATAAAACCTGCAGACAGACTAAGCGTAGCGACACCATGAAGTTGGAAGTATAAGAACATTTTGGCTGAAAATGTAGATGGCACTTACAAGCCTATGAAAGTTTCATCCTGTTTTATAACAAACAGTCGTTCAGATGCAAGACTGTAGTATTTAGAAATTCTTTGGCATGGATCATAAAGCTTGTTAGTAACTTGGTATGTTCAGCAACTTACCATTGATGCATTGATTTTCCTACCAAATCGAGTATTTAAAGAAAAAAATGAATGATCACGTTGGCACGTTTGAATTGGCAATATTTCCTAAACAGCAGCTCGAAATTAATCACTGGATCGTACACGTTGCATGACCAATAGGCACTGAAGTTCAGTATTCCAGACTTAATGACTACATTGCTTTCTGTGCTAAGTCACGTGGGGCAACCTTGATGCTTCACTGCCCTTCGATTAAGTTGTCCATTTGGTGTAAGCAGGCTTTGTTAACTGGTTTGTATTGTGTCCATTTTAATCTTATTAAGGAAAGTGTACGTACTGGAAGATAACTACCATGCACAGGTCAGAAAGGATCTCGTTATTACCAAATTGTCAGAAAGCAATTATTAGCTTTTCCCTATACACAATTAGTGGTGATATAAGAGAAGCATCCACAGATAGTGTCATATTAGTTGGTACTATGTGTGTTTCTTACTTTCTTCGTACCATTGACACTGGCAATTTAAGAAAATAGTCTTATCTAGTTCAATTTGTAGTTCAGTGTTTGCTTTTTGCTACATTACTAAGAAATGTAGATGCAGCAATATTATAACGAACTGTTTATAGTGTATCTTAAAATCAATTATTTGTGAAAAGGAATGTGCAAATGACTTAACGGGGTAACCTCTAGTAAGAATCTTTCTTCAAATAACACATTTACACTGGCAAAATTTGGGGATGGGACCGGACTCACTATTCAGGGAAGTTTAATATTGTTGCTCCCGACCGTAGAGACACTGCCACTACAGTTAACTGTTACATCAGCCTTTATTCATTTTTCTTGCAAAAGATCGTATGGAGAAAGTTATCGAATTCCAGAGTCGTTCTAATAACTGCAATGCATATCGTCCTTGAAAAGTTCGAATAGCTTTAATATTCTATTATTTCATCGTGTCTGGTTTTTAATACTAAGTTGCTTTTTCCTACAGTTGTATATATACGATTATACCTGCGATGAGAATAACCTTTAGAAGTGTTTAGAACCTTTACCGGTACTTGTAGATTTCTTGTACTACCTTCGAGTCTTTTTGAGAGACAGACTTTATCAGAACAGTAGTATGACAAAAGAAATGAAACGTAGGCAATAGAAAGATGTATTCTCGTTTTGATATTTTCTCTTTCGAAAATACTTGATGACAAAGTAAGAATGTGAAATTCATAACTGTCCTTGACTTAGCAAGTCATTCAGACAATCTTATCTTGCTTAACGCATAGGTCTATGAGTAATGTTAAGCGTATGTAGATTCACACATTCCTTTCGTGATACCTATCTTAACATACAGAAACGAATTTAACTGGTGAATAAAATGAAATCGCCAAAAGTAAAACCACAATATAATTGAAGCAAAGTAAACGATTAATGACCTTTCACTATCTCATTAAATTAAAAACAATTAAAACTTCAACAATTGCTATACATTGGCATAGGGGTAGTTACCACAGAAATTGTGTCAATAATTATATTGCTACTTAATATCCCTGTACCAGGAACGTGTCAATATTGCTCGGAGGAAATGACGTCACAGTTGGTCAAAGAAAGTATCCTTATTCAGCTCCTACATTACCGTACCATCCACCACTATCCGCTAGTCATGCGTTTCACCAATCCCCTGTAAGCCTATGCAACTCAACTTTAAAATCCGTCGATTGTTATCGTTCTCAGTTTGCTAATCCAAAATTGATACCTTATAATTCCGCATCATCACAGCAATATCTCATATGCACCACAAATTTTCGATTCACACATATTATCTTTCAACTTCCCATCTACATGACGAACAAGTTTGAATGTACATTCCATTTACCTCCATTGACGCGCATGAGTACGATTTCTGCAAATGTGACTTCCATCTTCTCTTCAATACTCAGGTATACCCGAGAATTGGAATCCGGCCTACTACAGTGGATACATGCTAACAACTCCCCACATTCTGTTGGCCTTAAACCTTTTTTTTTACCGTATGATCAATATCGAACGTGATAGTATGACGTAAAAATAAAGTTTTGTTTTAGTGAAACCAAATGACCGAAACTGGTGTGTTAATACCATAAATAATTTTGTCCGCATGATTCCACTTTCTATGAGGAGGGAAAAGAAAACTTTTGAATAAAAAACGAAGATAACGATTGACAAATGATAGAAAATGACCTATTTAGGTATTTCTGTGAATATTCCGTAAAAGCCAGACCTCTGTACAATCTCGTCGGAATGAAACAAGACCCTGACGAAATTTGACTCAGATTCCCAAGAAAGTGATTGACTCAATTCCCCACATAATCTGCTGGATCTCTTTTTGGAACTGACGTCTAGGAACTGGCAGAAACAAAAAGTATAAAACACTCGTAAAAATTGCTGTATTTTCTGGACAACATACTTATTTTGTGACAAGATAATATTTACAGTGCTGCTATTAGTCTTGCTCTTCAATATAATTTCTTTGAATTTGCTTTCAATTTTCAAAAACCTCACCAACATAGGGAAATCCGGAAATAATTCACCGTAGCTGACAAAATATTTGCTCTGTCGTTTTGTATAAAATTGCTTTCACCACCAATTTTGTACGAAGACATTTGTATTGATATGAGAACCATTTATTGATACGATATACCGAAGTCTTAATTTTTATTTGGTTTTCAAAAAGAAAGTTAAAATTCCAAATTTGTAGTCTATTACCTGTAAAATTCACTTAACGGTTACTTGGTTTAAATACAAAAACAGTCTGTTACCAGTAAAAAAGAAAACAAAGCACAGACCGACTTTGATTATGATTTGTGTGAAGCATTTTTTTTTCTTTGCTACGGCATTGTTCTTTTCTTCCGTAACTTTTATAAATGCTGATAATTTGCTGTCTCACAACTGCAAATAATTTCAGAGAATTTTTCGGTTAAAAGTAACAGCCACTTGTCGTTTAATGTAGTTGCATTTTCACTCCTACCAGTAACTTTTTCTTCGTTACCAATTTCCTTTACTAAAGCAGAAGTCAAACCAGTTCTGTTGTTTTAATATTAGTGAGAGTATTTAAAAAAAAATACGTTCGGAAGAACTTACCAAAACGTAATCAAAGTTACAGGAAGGCTCAAACTCTACGTCCATGAAAATTAAGTTAATAATGACTCTGGCACCAACTGAAGCCTTGAAGTCAATACGACAATCCTCATTGTTGAGATACATTTCGGGAAAGGACGGCGATGAAAAGAATCCAGTGTGTCCTTCGAGATTTCCCATGCATGGTGGGACTAATGAATATGAAAAAGTTAAATCTTCAAATATTCCTTTGAAAGCTGTGAGTTCTATAATATCTTTACATACAGAAGTATATCGATAACAAATAAAGATAAAATTGCTTTCTTGTAGGAACCTCAAACAATGCAAGAATGCCTATATGGACGTTTTATCTCTTCATCTGCATTTCAATCAATCGAATTAACTTTTAACCCCATTTTAGACATAATTTACATTTAACATTGCTTGCTCTGTCTTAAATTTGTCTCTGGAGAGGTCACTGCCAGGATGAAAGCAGTCTGTAGCAATGTGCTACTGTGAGTTGTCAAAATTAAAATAATGTAATCAGGAATGTTTACAACATAAACAAATTTTCTGGAAATGAAAATGAAACAATGATACTTTGACAGTCATATGAAAACGAAGGACGCACAAAAGTGGGACACGACACACTTTACAAGGGCATTATATCCATCTCGTGTAGAGGGAGTTGAATATGGGAATTGAATTCCGTACTTGTTTGGAATAAAAAGTATTTATTCAGAGAAATCTCACCATCTTCTTCGCCTTTGCCAGTAGTCACCAGTGGTAGTACCTCGGAAAAGGTAGCAGCAAAGCCAGGGAAAGTCGAGCTACCGTCACTGTGGAAAGTCAATCTGACCTTGTTAGTTGAAGACGTCCAGTTAAAAGGATCTAGATTTCCACAGTATCGAACAGTCCTTCCTTCTGGTAGAGATTGTACCTGTCAAGTATTTATATAGATACGGTAATTAATTTGGTATAACATATCGTAGATACTACAAAAAAAGAAAGGAAATTACTGTTAGTGTTGTTATTATACCGGACGTATGTAAATCAGATCCTCCTCAGTCTGATGAAAAGCTGCTAAGTAAGTAAAGCCTTTATCCAATATGCATGGTGACTTTTAAGCAGCGCGCACATACATACCGGTATATGCTCTGCAAATGTTTTGTAATTATGCGCAAATTACGTCATTATCTCAAGAAATTATCGGTCTCACTGTGAATCAAACGCAAATCAAAACTATTGATCTAGAACTGTAGATCAGATTCCCAATCTAGTCAAATGATTCTGATCAATGATCAGAAAATAAAATCGGCTTTTACAGGCAATATTCATGGCTGTACTCAGATCTTTCCTTTCAAATAGTACCGTAGAGCAGTATATAATAGAGTGTAGCAACAGGGAAGGCTTATAAGAGAGTGAAGCAACAGGAAAGGCTTGCAAATAAAGAAAATGAGTTGCATTTAGTACATGGAAAGTTCTCACCAGTGAAAAAATAAAGATATCTTGGAATGGAAATTATCCCATTCCAGTGAGATATACGTCCTTAATTATCTTAAAGATTCAGCACAGTCAGAGGTGCCTGATATTATTATTACATGAGCATTGTACGTCACGACTCATATTACATGCACTATCCAATGCCTAAATACAGATCTTACCTCCAAAAAATCGAATTTGCATTCCTTGTCACTCTCGAGTTCAAAACGACCGAAGGATATTAACACCACTTTTCCTTCTTTAACTTGAATGACGTATTCACAATCTTGATTGTAGCCATAATGTCCAGGAAATCCTGGACTTGATAGGTCACCGTCAGAGCTGGTAAGATTTTGATTGCACGCTTGGAAAACGCAAAAAAAAAGTAACAAAATAAAAAAAAATTAAATACTAAGCCTCAGGTTCTTAATTTATTCATTTTTAGACATCACAAGTATCCTGAGTCTAAATTATGTCTTCCTGAAGTGTCATTTAGATGAAACTGAAAAGTCTAAAAATGATGAAATTTCCTCTCTAAAAATTTGATGAAAAAATTAATTGCCTGCATGAATTGTTACATGTCAAAATAATTTCTTTGAAATCAGTTGGTAATCCTGTTTCTAACATTCAGTTAGCACACATACATGGCCCTGTTCTTAGCTCACTTAATTATACGTCATAGGCTGAGTACAAGTTGCTTCTGTACAGGATGTAATTGCCATAATTGATTAGCGTTAACAAAATCTGTAACAGTAAAAAAAAGGCAACCTTAAAAGGCCCTTTATAAATGATGTGAATTGTTACTAATGTTAAAAAAAGTGTATTATGAATATTACAGTACTGACTACGTTTGTAAGGAGTAAGATTTTTTTTTTATTTCACGAGGGCTGAACCTGATAGATTTTGATTGCTGCCCTGGTTAGGGGCCCCCTTCCTTTCCGAAGACTTTCCAAAGTATTAGAGGTCCTCAGAGGATTGTTAGTGCCATCATGTGTCTGAATTTGTGATAAATGTTTTTTTTTTCTCATATTTTTGAATCAGTTATCGGAGTTTATGATTGTGTTACAGGGAAATATCTCTGGAAATAATTAGCATGATAATCCCTCTAAAAGCACACATTTGGGGGACACATCAAAAGACATAGAAGGTAGCAACCTAGTGTGTGTGCGTAAGACGGAGGAGGGCGGGGATGACCTAAAACTTCTGCTCCATCAGTGCTGTAAACAGACGAAAAGGGAAAGGATCAAATGTGGGGCAGCAGTGACTCCGTCTAAACAGGGTACTACCATCAGCTACATCGAAGCGTGCAGAGAGAAATGCCTCTCAGGTTGGTGGATATGGAACTTTCAAGTCTTCCAGTTGTAAAATTCCGTTTTTGGAGAGAACCCAGGAGGGGGGGGGTGAGGAACCAAATCTCCCTGCATGTCTCCTACAGGGGGAGGACTTTCTTCCCATACCGCGCCTGCTCACTGTGCCCTTGACTGCAGAATAGGCCTACAACTTATATTATATAGAGAGAAGAACTACTCACCATGCTCTGAGCTCATGTCGTTACTGATAAATCTAAAATGAGCTGTAAATCCTTTCTTAGTGATCACATGATCGCTGTGGAATACGATCATTGCAAAATTGTTCTCCGAAAACCAGCTGAATGGAGCTTTTCTTCCGCACAATTTATCTTCCTTTTGCAAATTGTTGTTTTGGACCTGAGTAAAGACAAAAGTGGATAGAGAATACGAGAAGCTGAATTGAAGAGACGCTAATTGATGGTTAGACAGCTTGACCATAACAAAGCAATACAAATTAAAATCTTCTTTCAAGTAAGGTTGTGTGTACGGATAGCTTCTGACGGATACTAATTTGTTCTTGTGAAAATCAAGATGGTGAAATAATGAAATAAATGTTAGTTCATATCTGAAGATATATCTGCTTATCTGCAGTTGCAACTTTTCACTTACATTCATAGATAAACATAGATGAGAATAACTCCACAGCCGTATGCATCTCCTTCATTTCCTACCATTTTAAAGGCTGTATTGCATCACCCTAAGCTATATTTTTACCTCCCTGAAAGGAAAATCCTCAACTGGTTCTAAGTTACAGTACTCTTAGATTGCCAGCAAATTCGAAAGATGCAGAGCAGCTCGTATTACACAGCGTACACAGGGATCCATTGTTTTGATTACACATGTGGAGGAATGTAAGACAGGCTGAGGGAGGGACTAGAGGTAGGTGGTTGGGAGAATTGAAACTGTCTGGGGTGATGCATTACAGCCTTTAACATACGATAATAGATCATATTTTGTTTATACTTTGTATCAAATATTCTGAGTTTGATTATGTAATGTTTACTTACTACGACGTAATCACATTTGCAATTGTTTGAAAACTCTAAGTCAAAATGGTCGAACGCAATTTCTATGATTTGGTTGACGCCTGCTTGTATGACGTAGCTGCAATCTAGATCGTTAGGATAGTAACCATCTTTAAACCCCTCTGATGTAATAATGGTAGTTTCCATCGACGAAAAGACACGATCGCAAGCTGGAGGAAAGAAACGAACAAACAAAAATGAAAACGCACACTAAAAAAGAGAGACATGTCACTAGGTATTTGCATACATATTGTACTTATACCTGGTGAACAGTATGTTAAGTAATGTCCTATAGTATGTATCATGTGGTGTGCACATGATGCATGCGTGGTGTATGCCCAATGCAACCTGGTATATTTGGTATATACCAAGTGAATGTCTGGTGCATAATCCGTGTATACCTGATGTATAATTGTTGAATTTGTGAGAGCTGGATAAGTACGATTATTCCTTTATTATCTAGTCAAGAAAGAGTGATTGTAATAGTTGTTTACGACGCCACTATCCCATTTTAGTATAAATTTCAAATCGAAAAAAGAATTCTGCCGCTCGGAAATGATGTATGCCAATAACAACCGTTACCCACTACAAATCCGTATACTCTTTGGAACAAATAGAAACACGATGTGTCTGAAAGTAGTTAAGTTCCAGCAAAAGTTGAATCTCAGGACAGAACGACCTCCCGAGTGATGTTCCAGGTACATTTTCTACAAGAGAGATTTTTCTTATGATTTAGTCATTAGTAATTGTATGACAACACTTCTCCAATCAATCAATTGATCAATCGTTTAATGGAACTTATATAAGGCTTTAAACCAAACCAAAAGTTTGCGCTTAGGAATTATGACAAGCGGTTATCGCTGGTATGAACAGGAAGGTTTTTTTTAAGATGGAAAGGGATGTGACATGCTTCTAGAAGACGAAGAGTAATCTCTCTGTTTTAGGGTGACAACGAACGATAGTGTTAGTTAATTACCTCCTAAGTCCCAAGACAAATACAGAAATTCTGCGGAAGTTTTAAGCAACTTTAGTCACATTCGGCTTATTTACTCTAGTTTGTGCCATGTATACAAAGGCACTGATGTCTGCCTCACTTGAAACCTGGACCTGATCTAATGATTTAGCTTATTTCTCACTACTCATGGGAAGAATTTGGTCAATTAGATGATTGAAATCAGTTCACCAAACAACCACATTTCCAGGTATGGCATACACACCATTACAGTATCACATGAAGCCACCACAATTACCTGCCATACCTTTTAATTTTTCTTATCGTTTGCCAAGGTTAAACTATTTCTAAACAATTATGTAATAAAGACCGAACATGTCTCTCTCATTGTTTTTTTTTTCTTCTGTTTCGTTCTCTTACATCAAGGACATCCAGATCTCCCACACGTGACCCTTTCAACATCTGTGGTTTTATCATTTTCATGAATTAAATTGTGTCCAACGACAGAGGACAAAACGAAGATTCCTTTTACACTTATGTAAGGCTTCCTATGGTAATTAATGTTGAAAATGACCAAGGTGAGGGCTCCTCAGATCACAGTGCTTCGATCATTTACCCTAGTGTGGACGCTAGAGAGAGAAATGATCCTTTCTTTAAGGGCTGAATTTTGGCATGCGGGGTACAGTGCGATTTGAAAAACAAATAACTATTTTAATCTTATATTTTATTTACACGAAGGCGGAGGCCGAGGTATGAACTGATATGATGCCGTCAATCTTTGTTTTAGGCTCGGTGCATTCGTCTTGAAATTTATCTCTAACTCGTTAGCTATGGAAGTCCACTCAAATGGTGGTAGATCCCCACACAAAGTAACAGACTTGGAACTCGTGACGTCATATATCTGTAAAATAAATAATATACAAGCAAGCATAAAACACCAACATTGCAAGGTCGACATCCTCTATATTGTTGAACTTTTTTTTTTTCTTCTTATTTTTTTTTTTGTTAAAAAGGGGAATTTGACTGGAAAAGAATTGACTATATGTTTCAGATATTCGTCTTAATTCATAATGAACTGTTGCTTTAATAGAACAAGTCGTAGTTACAACATTTCAGTGGGTAAATTAGGGTACCCTTTAAATAATGCAACAAGGGTAATTGAGGGTAACAATGATCGTTCCATCAAACTAGTAAAAATGAAATGTTACGCCTTCTCGTTTTCCGTTTCATATTCACCAGAGCGAAAGTGTCGGTACATTCTGAGTTTGCTGGCAAATGTACATGCTCGAAGGATATGATAATTCTCTGAGACGGATGAGCTTGTATCAGAAAGAGACAAGAAACGCCAAGAGTGACAGAATTCAGCCAAGCCTGATTAACAGCCAGCTGGATCCGTCCTGGATCTTCTATCAGAATCAGACTGCAATCTAGAAAACAAAAGGATGAAGGAGTGGAATGATTGGAAATAACAAAATGTCGTTATGTAATTATCTGTTCAATATTCATATAAGCATACAAGTAGTTCACTTTCTCCTTTACCTTGCTCTGCATGCGAGGTACGAGTCAACGTCTGATAGGTTCCACGGAATCCTTTAAGTTCCAGAGTATCGTCTGATTGAAAGTCAATCAGTGCTTCGTTGCCGTTTGACGTCCAGGTGAAAGGATGAAGGTGGCCACATACGATGTGAGAGTTTGAATTCGCAACATCTGTCAGCTGGTAAGAAATTCGCAGAGATATCGATATTTCAACCTTCTATTGATTGAAGCTATATCTTACTAATCGACAAAACAGCAGAGTAAATAATGTTTCGTTCATTCGTTACCAAGGAGGTAGCTGTCTTCTCCTCTTTTATTCAAACATAATATGCAAATTGTACAGCTACCAAATTACATTTATTTATAAGGATAACCTCAACTATTGCAATTGTTATCGAAGTCATTTATCGTCTTAGTAAGATGAGTTATACAGAAAAGTAAACGTTTCATTATATCTCATTACATGTACCTAATGCCCGCACTTACCGTCATAAAGTCACCAATGTGACAATTGCTAGTCGTACCATTACCCTCCACAATAAATTCTTGCATTTTGATTCTTACGAGCCTACCGTGGGGTGCATGTATCAAGACTGAACAGAGCTGATGCGCGGGATACTTGTCGGGAAAGTCGGTAGACACCAACAGACCTCGTTCCTCTGTCAGTGTCTTTGAGCAATCTGCCAAATGAGTGAAGATACTTATAAATTCCGATTGATCATTAAAATAGGAGACTTAAAACAATCCAGCTAATAGTCCCATGATGTAGTAATCTACTGTATATTAAGATCACAAAGCATACCACGAATGTCAGCAGACCGTGACTTTTAAAGTTTTCAGCTTTAGGGAGGTGAGTCAATAAGTGTGCATCACATCAAGCTAACGAATTTTTTTTATACTAAATTAAAATAGCAATTTAAGGAACATGACATTTACCTTCCACTAGATAATAGGCTTTTGGAAACATTCGAATTTACTTCCTGTGTAGTGTCCTTCCACGTCCACTTTTCAGTATATATGTCCCATGCTACGTGCTTACAATCAATTGCATTCAGGGTTACATTTTACCAAAGAAATAAGTAATACAATATGAAATAAATCAAATAACAACACGACTTCACATATATTTTACCTCATTCAATGAGGCACAATGCCCCGTGTTTACTCTTTTTCTATATTGAAGGTAATGGACAAAAAGTACAGTTTATTTATTTATGTTCTAGTACTTATACCAACGTTTTCTCACCTGAGTTTGATGTTCGCTTGGTCGCATTGATGAATATTTTTGCTCCTATTGGAAAGCCACCATTTGCGGACTGTGACATCGTTATTATCACTTCGTTACCGTCAGACGTCCAGGTGTAAGGCGTTGAATCGACATCGCACAATTTGTCTGCTCTACCTGTGACTGAATCTTCAATCTAGAATTGACATTTTAAGTTTTGACTAGCATACACTTTCCTTCATTACGTTAATGACTAACTGGTAAAAGACAGAAAAGTTGAACAAAAACTCACTGTCTCTCTACAAATTATTGTTCAATATAAGACGTATCGTGTGTAAAACTTGGTCAAAATCAACTGCCATGAAGTGTTGGCAGAGATGACAGTGACGGAAGCAACTGTAATTAATGTTACATTTTAATATGCCGGTCACCGGTATGTGATGAAAATGATAACACAATTTAATAGTGTACCATTTTAGGAAATAAATCACACACTGCAACGAACCGTTAGAAGCAGGTAAGATCTGAATTATACCGTCCTCGAAAGATATATTTATTACAGCCAATGAAATAAGTAACATCTATATCGTCTGCGCTCACCATTAATGAGTTTGAGCAGTTGGCGGTTGCCATGCTCGTGACGTCATTCAATGACACGATGACTCGTTTTTCTGGACGTAAGCGAACAATGATTTGGCACATATTAGGTAAACTTTGAAAAGATGGAATATCTGATAAACGCAACATGGAAGTCTCTTCCCCGACAGTCAGTGAACATTCTGCAACGGAAGATGAAAAACAGGTTAAGTAAAACTTTCTCAGTGTTGACATATGCACTTTAAATTACTGTGGCCAAAGTTGACTGTAGACGCAACGACAAAGCGTATGGTCAACTTGTTAAAATTACGAGTAACGAGTGGAACATATCTTGATTCGGTGCGTAGTTGACCAATCTATAGTCAATTTTGACCAAATCGAATTTTAATATATTCTCTGTTAGTGAAAATTCATAGTTTAAAAAATATGTCCAGAAAATGTAACTTAAAAATGCTCGCTTAAATTAAATTATAAACATATATCTCATTTCTCT
This sequence comes from Stichopus chloronotus, assembly GCA_021234535.1. Lineage (NCBI taxonomy): Eukaryota > Metazoa > Echinodermata > Holothuroidea > Aspidochirotida > Stichopodidae > Stichopus > Stichopus chloronotus. The sequence continues at coordinate 16,744,874 of CM037847.1, forward strand.
ATAACCTGGAGGAGTTGATCTCTCTATAGACTGCCAAGTCAACGTAAAATGTGGTAATTCATGTTGATATGTCAACAGGTAAATAAAAACAGCGTTAGATTTGGACGTCCAAGCGAATGTATCCTTAATTTGGCATATTTCTGTAGTTTCGTAAGAGATAAGGTCGACAATCTGGGAAGAGATCAAAGAAAAAAAAGTAAATGATAAAAAAGGAGGCTTGTAATAAATTCTCATCCCGAGGCTATTATCGTGATCATTCTTTAATATCCCATAATTTCATTCTGTAGTATCAGATATAATACTGACATATTTTGGTATTTGAGTAAGAAATGTTTGTAAGTGTACAAAGAAGAAAAGCCATAAAGGGAAACACATATGGTCTTTAAAAATTAAGTAAAAAGCATGCTTATTAGTTTTTCTATAGCTACGCAATTATGTTTCTTGCTGCTTAGAATTTCTCACTTAAAGCAGAATGCACTGTTATTCCTACGTTTTGAAAAGTATACCAAAGCACTGGCTATAATCCTTATAGTCTTAAAAAGACGAAAACAACTGTACCGTGGTATGTTTGCTCAAATATCAGCTTAATTCAATAGGGTATTTTTTTTTTTTTGCATAGGAGTTTTCTTGTGATAGTACTCATGTGGAAGTGCTGGACATTTACCACAGGACTTGTTCCGCTCACTTTATATATAAAAAAAAACTAAATCAGGTTTTGTAGTCACTCCAGTTTACGAACACGAGCCACAAAGACCTGGCATTCTCTCAACTCGATTGGCAATGTTTGTAATCTCCTCTACAGTTTAAGAAAAGTATAAGACAACATATTATAATGGAAGTCCAAATATGTTTTAAACTTTACGATTTACTTCTTTAGAGCTTTAAAGCTGTTGTGGTGAAATAAATTAAATCACTTTTTCCTACAGTAAATTCGCTTTAATTGCGCTTTCTCAGAAAGTCACGTTGCGTAGATGTTACTTCAGAGGTTGTTACAAAATGGAAGGAAATGATAGAAGATTTACAATTAAGTCTACTTTTATCTTCACAGCATGAACATCATGCTTTGACAGATGTGTAAAAAAGCGAATTCACGTGTTTCTTTTCGATCCTCACATTACATATATCTGAATCGGTCTATTTCCCATTTAATGTACTTTTTATATTTCACAACATATAACATAAGATATGACTGTGGTCTATTACATAGTGCTTTCCTTCTATTACCCACTCAATTACACCATTAATTACACAGGTAAAGAAACTATGTACTTTCTGCTATTTTCAGTGTTTTTATTACTGTTCTCACCATGAGTTCTGCATCGTCACAAGTCTTTAAGATCATATCATTGATTTTAATCCGCAGTCGTTTCTGAATGTCTGTTTCCACCACAAATTGACAGAGTCCATCTTGAAATCCATATTTCTGATAATAGCCATCGCTTTGCTTGAAAGCAAACTGTCCATTTGCCTCGTTGAAACGATAGAGACAATCTGAAACAAATTTACGCGTTACACAATAAGCAAAATGTATAATGAGCTAAGTTTGTCTTTTCGATAATTGTGCATTATATATCTATATATAGGCTACATGGGCTATATAATACATAATTTCATATGTGTGTATAGGCTTCATTTATATAGGCGATATGAACATATATATTACAGTTTTTGAAATTCAGTGATCGTCTACTGATAGTTACAACAGTCATTTTTTTCAGACAGTTTCAATTTGTATACAATTTGTATAACCACAATGAAAAGCTGTGATGAAGAAGCAGAGAACCACTCTGAACTTAAAAATTAAGGTTATATAATATAGGTGTAAGATGTATTTTGAGGAAAATTAAGTGTACACGTTACACAATTCTTGAATAAAAAATAAAGCCGAAAACGATCAAAAGTGGAAAGAGCTGGTAAACTAATTTTGTGCACCAAATTTAAACTACACAGCAACTATGGGCCAATTATGAATTATATATACATTGCAATTATGATTTTTTTTTTATGATATTCGTCTTACAAAAATGTTGTAAATGAGAATGGGTTGGCCACTGAGGTGATGTATCATTTACCCGATGTGTATTTCTCAGGAATTATTTCGTAGTTGATTTGAAATCCTTTGTTTTGGCTCTCGTCGTCAGTTTCAAATGTTACAAGCACCTCATTGGCATCAGAAATCCATGCAAATTGATGGCTTCCACAAACAGTAAGCTGCTTGGAGGTCACTTGATCTTCAATCTGATGTAAAGATATTCGAGTAGCAACATTCCAGTAAATGACTTGTATTCAGTTTGGGAGGACGTTGTCTTCATAATGTAAAAGAAGTTTGAAAAGTGTTGTCGCAATAGAAAAAAAAATTAAAGTAAATTCTCTGCTCTGGTTGCTCCATCGGCTTTTACAATTTTATAAGCACCTTTTAAGCATCAAATAGATGGTTGCCATAAATGGAAAGTTTCTATGAGTACATTTGATCTTCAAGCTTTAGTATATGTTTTCATCCATACCTTTTAAAATATTATATCATTAAAATGTTAAATGTCTTTCAAATAACGGACCTGATGTGACAGAACAAGTGGAAAAATTAAAGTGAAGGAGATTATTTATTCTAGCGGAGAAGCATGAAGTCGTGTTATGAAGTTCACAGGTGACAAAAAGACAACTGAACACTAAAACATGTTCTTCCGACAAAAAAATGTTGTGAATGAAATGAACCCGATGCACAGTATACACCTGACTATCTAATAAAACTATTTGTTCGGTTCAACTTTACCATAATTGGCACGGGATGAAGTACTTCCACTTACTCTTAGAAAGTCTTTTAAGCAATTGTCACTCTCCTCCAGGATAAATTCATTGAATACTAAAGAGATTATATCCCCCGGATTAGCGTGGATTAACCACTGGTGTCTGCTCAGGGCAGGATAACTTTCTGGGTAATTGGGTGATTGCAGGATACCCGATTCCTCTGTTAAAAGCTGGCATATTCCTGAAATTTAAAACAAAAAAGGAAAAACGCTAAAACGCTGACAGCGTAGTTTTGATATCTATAGATCGATTTTTGCGTTTTTGTTTTATTTCATTGCTCTGTGTGTAATAGTGTCCATGCTTCTGCCCGATAATGTTGTGAACAAGAATATACAGAATCTTCTCAAAGTAACTAAATTTATAATCGACGTGAACGTAGACGAAACATACCGATGTATCTCGGGAAGGCCATGAAAGTAGCTCGAAATGCATGGACATCCAGAGGCGATGTGATGTTGTAAGATACTCGCACAACGTTACTATCTGACGTCCATGAAAATTCACCTGCTAAATGACATACCGACTCTTCACGATCAGAAGTCAAATCATGAAGCTGAGAGAAAGGGGAAAAAGAAATTAGTGACAATATTACTCATCATTCCCTTCACTTGCAAAACGAAATTTATGAAACAATTGGAAATGGAAGTTTAAAGATCGCATCCAAAAAGATATTTTGAGTCAGTAAAATATTCAGGGCTGGATATTTATCTCTCTGGTATATGTTTTATTTTGGGATAAAAAGAGTAGCAAAAGTGATTCAACAAAGATGTAATTATTATATCAAAGTGAAGGAGACTAAGACTCAAAATTGCAATTTCTCGTGGATGAACGCAGCAGATGTATGGAAATGACTACGCATGAAAAATTGTCCACCTATGAGGAAATTTGTTAAACTTGGTGAAAACGATTGGGTAATTGTATTTGAGGGGCACGGACATACGTGCCTGAGGATTATTTTGCAACTTCCTTGCCGAGTTCAATCTTCCTAAATTTCAATTTTTGGGGGGATGAAGGAAAGAGATGTACAGATTTGAATATGATGGATGGAATTCTCCACCTTTTGAGAAATTTATTAGTATAGTGAAAATGATTGTGTTATTGTATTTGAGGTTGAGGGACACATGTGTGTCAAATTTGTTTTGTAACTTAATTGTTACAATAATATTTCTAATTAGAAAGGTGTCACGTAATGTCTATAATATATGGCAGCTTAAACTTATGTTGGCTTGTATGGCGTCCTTTCGACCCATTCCAGGGTACCTTTATGATGTATTATCACGGTACTTGCCTGCAAGATGGAGAAATAAAAAAAAATACACTGCTTTACCTTTACACTGGTGGTACAGTCACCGTCATCTAGTCTATTTTCAGAATTTTCTTCGTCGCTTTCAGCTTTCAAAACTACATCTTGAATTTCAGCAAAATTCTTTCCTCATACTGAACTTGCATCACTATCGATGAATGTCGACTTTCAGTCAGTTTCCCTGCATTTGTTGCCTGTGACGATGACATCAGAGATGTGAAATCTCCCTCACTTTGCCGAAAGAATATTTGATGATCGTTGAGAGGTGGACGCGTTTGCATTAAATGACTGAAACTCGCAGATATATCGCTCAGATTAGTAGAAGCCTTGAAACTGAGTATTATTTCATTTCCGAAAGACAGGATCGAGAAATTGCTCGAAAAGGAACAAATTTCTCGTTCGTCATTTAATGCAACATCTGCAATCTGTTTCAATAAACAATCAAAAAAAGATTATAATCGCTGGAAGTCATCCAAAGGTCCAAGTCTAAAGTTCAACAAATAGGCCTATCGAAAAAATATTATTCTACCTTTTGATATGTGGCAGTCCTATCTATAATGAATTAGTTTTTCGGATGTATGAAATGAAAATTCTCCCAGAGGCACACATTGCAATCATGTTCTCATTCATGAGCCTATGTTAGGTAGGTTGACCATTTTCCCAGATCGAAAAGTATTCTCCTATCTTGTGACATGTGGTAGTCCTATTTATACTGAATTAGGATTGCGGATGTATTAAATGAAAAACATTTTCCCATAGCAATACCATGCAATCATGTTCTCATTCATCAGCCTGTTTTAGGTTGATCATTTTCCTTGACTGTCTCATTCTGTACGTAAGTGCACCACAATTGTATGGTGAAAAAAATATGCAAATGTAAGCATAAACAGAATATATAGATAGAGTAGGCCTGTACATCTACAGGTATTCACCACGTCTATAGAATTCTCTTCACAAAAGAATTTCCGCTTCTAATTAATACCGCTAATTAAGTACAGCTAATTAATTTAGAAATCTTTTTAAAATATGCTGATACCGAATTTTTCATGCAGAACAAATTCGAATATTACAAACATACCTTAAGAGACGTCAGACGACAGTCGTTGGTTTGGAAATTAACAAAATTAAAACGAAGCAAAACTCTATCCTTAGGAGATCCATGGAAAAGTAAATAGGCAGTCACGTGACGTGGGTTGACAATATTCCGTCAGGGTATGTTTGCCTTGTCTGTCAGGTATATAATAGATGTTTTCTTCATTGTCTGAAATGAAAAACAGAATTACTCCATATGATTTCTCATGTCGTTTTCTACATAAATGTGTATAGGTCCGGTAATTTCACTAACTTAGAATTGTCACCCAATTTATAACAGATATTGTTATTTCTATGTTTATTATATTTTTTGTAAAGTTATTAGAGAACTTGTTCTGTCATTCATATTACGTACGTCAGATAGTTAAGATAAATTGGTGAATACCAATTTATAGATTACATTCACGCATCTGGATCATGTGTTTTGGTTTTTTAAATGCTTTATAAGCTACAACAACATGTAAACCGATTTTTGTTCCACCTGTATATACAGTCCCATACAACTGTATGCTGACCTCTCGTAATTTTAAACTGAGACTGATTTCAAATAATAACATGATAAACATAGTTTCAAATAGCAGAAGCAATTTAAAGCAAAATCACATCAAGTTTTGAAAATGTGGCATGCATAGCAGAACGGCGAACATTTTGTTAACTTGTTTTTTTACTCTTTTGTTTCATATTTAACCTTTCCTGTATTGCATAACTTACTCAACATTTAATCTCGTGTGTATCCCCATATGTCTCAACATGGAAATGCATAATTAGAAGATGACATCGGTAACTTTAAAATGAAACTTATTTTAAGTAATGGTAACATGGAGGCATGTACATATATAATAAAATAGAAGATATGAATTTAAAGCAAAATTACCAGCAAGTTTTCGAATGTTGTACGTTGCAGAAAAACGGACTTTTTGTTTGCTTGAGAGTTCATTTACTCGGATATGCAGTTCATTTTGCCTACTAGTCCAAGAGAACACAGGTTGGCTGACAGTAAATGAATGAACATCAAGAACTGTCGTTATCGAAGTTGGGTCGATGATCTAGAAGAAAAAACACGAATCAGAGTAACTTTTACAACCTAAACAATAGCAAATAATAATTTCACACATTACCATACACTGAAGCAGTACAAAATGAAATATTAACATGACGTTTATGCACTTTTTCATTTCAAATAATTACCTGCGCCAATGTGACGAATTCCAAAGTACATTGTCCAAAGCTCATAACTTAAAATGACGATTTTGTTTTCTCCGCATACATACAAAAATTGCCTATAATTCCACACAGAAAGGACCCGGGGTTACAAGCAGAAAAATTAACCCAAATACGGTAATATGACTAATTTTAATTTAATAAGTCTGGATTAACTGAGAATGGTCGTCACAGAGAACGACGTATGATAATAGGAAAAATGCCGATTTACTTAACGATGCTTGGCATGACTGTACGTGTTAGCTTTCTTTAACATTGAAGGAAGACACAGTGACACAAAGTAAAAATTCGACAAAGGATAGGTAGTCCTGCTTACTAATTTTGACAGATATAATACCTCTATTGTTCCTGGTGAAGTCACACGATCTTTAACTGGCTGGCCAATCACAAACTCGTCGAACAGAATTGTGACGTGTGCCCCTGGAAGACCATGGATAACGTACAGACATTCACGGGGATAGACTGGAGGCAAATCTTCATCCGGGTATCTTATTTGGTCTGACGTACTGTCAAGAAAAGCGCTACAACCTGCAAAACAAGAGTCCGGACCTGATTAAGTTGTGCAAAGTGCAGTAATTAACAAATCATCTTTTTGGTGAAAGTGGATAGTTCCATTAGACAATGAAACGCAGCGAAAAGCACAGAATGCGAAATTTACAACATAATTGAAAAATATATTCTACAACATAAATTAAAGAGGAGATATTTTTTCAACAACACCGGTACGTGAGTAAGGATACGGCTTGGGCAAATGCTGCTTTGGCTATTTTTAAGAATGAAACTTGAATATCTGAATTTGTTTCGGGGGATGGTTTACTTTCTACATATAAGGCAATGTTAGCAAACGTATGCCCATAACATAAGATGTCACATTTTGTCCAAACATGTTCCTACATTTTCTGGTCTGCTGCTCTGTTTGGGAAGAACATGATATAGGAGGTTGCTCTAAGAACAAGGTTAAGGATTCCCCTTGTTCGTCTCCTTACCGGATAGGTGGGACGGTCTAACTGGTAAAGAGAGGTCTGTATATTCTATTCGAAATGCGACTTCTTGTTGTTCAGTGGAGGCTAAACGGACGAGTACTTCGTTGCTGCTAGATGTCCAAATGAAAGGAGGCAGCAGGCCGCAAAAGTATTCTGATCTTGTAGACGTGACGTCAGTTAACTACAAAATACATGTAAATGTGAATGGCATTTCAATTATACTTTCTCTTTTAGAAGAAAACACATTTAAAGTATTCGTAAAAATGCACGACAAAATACCTGTAAATAATGATGCTGACAAGGCGTGCTATCTGAGAGGTTGAAGGTCATGACCTCGAAGACAAAGTGACGACCTGGTTTCGACTGAAGAAGATAGCTGCAATCTTTGCTGTAAGAAAATGAGGATGGAAATCCTGGACTTGTCAAAGATCCATCTTCAGCATCAAAACAATCTGAAAAAGATAATCAGATATATATTTCTTCTTTACTATCTTCATTTTATTTTTCACCTTTCATTTAGCTTCTGATTGGTGTATTTCATTGTAAGGGAGTCTAGGAGTGACTAGTATTGGGCCAGTTCACAGAGTTAATTGTATTAAAACCTAACTGTATTAAAATGATGTGATGTCGGGGGTAGAAACACTGACTTGAAGGATACCAACAGTGTCAAAGCTTCTATTTTTTCTTTTCTCTGTTCACTCAGAGTAATGTCCTAACCTTGTCCAACATGAAACTTCACACATATTACCACCACACATAAAACAATAACGTAATAAAAAAATAAAGGGAAATAGTTCAACCTTAAATGAGTTATGAAGGTTTAGCTGAAAATTGCAACACTTTAACTACATAGGTGAGTTTTCTACGTCAGCGTTTTAACAATTTAGCCATATAGTTCGGTCTGAAACTTGACAGATCACGATATCTCTAATTTATATTTAGGATTGGTTATTAGTACAATTTAGCATTGCGACTGACTCCTGAACAGCTTGCGCTACAGATCTGCAATAGTTCCGGGAACCGCTTGCAATGCATAAACTGCCGTTACTTTTGTTACAATTATAAAAGGAAAAATTGGGGGCACAAAAGTCGTACACTCAACACGGGATCTAATACGTTGCAGCGGTGAGTGACCCCTCGGCGTCGCCCATTTTGTTGATGTGGAATGATCCTTCCCGCTACACATAAGGATACCCTCTGAACTGAAGAGCACTCATGACACGTGAATAACCGTTATCATCAAACTTTTGTTATAAGACCGTCAATGTATAACCAATGTACATTGCAAGGAATTTCCAATACGTTATAACATTAGCACTGCATCTAGTTGACGGTGCAAACGAGTACACGGACAAATCATCAAAGTAGAACAAGAAAAAAAAACATTGCATTTTATATCTTTTTAGAAGAATGCACACAAAAGCATACCACCCTTTGAATTCAAGGCACGTGACGTCATCGTAGAATCAACTGATGTTTTGCAAGATACCAAAGTGGAAAGCTCCCATTCTATAAATAGATTCTCCTGACTACACAAATTGACGCTTCCATGTAAACGGCTGTGTGTACAAAGAATGTCGAATGTTGGTAATTCTTGTTGATGAACATATACGGATCACTGAGAAATTCACAGTTGCACCGACAAGTTACTTCAGATGTCAACCTAAACTCACGGATACAATATTCTGGTTAGAAGTAAGAATTTAGCCAAAAAGTTATTTCCAGCTTAAATATGGAGTCACTCTATGTAAGTGTTTTTCCGTCGAAGCGAGGAAGCCGTAATAAGATAGTGTAGGTAAGTTTCAGGTAGAGATCAACCTATAAAGTTTAACGTAGTGCATCTGTTAATCGGCTCAAAGCTAAACTTAGTACATCTGATCCTATATGCCTTGACTTCTTAACCGTACAAAATAAGATGAAAATCCCTTTCCAGGTTTAGAGAAAGAAAATTGTTGGTATGTTGATAGCCTTTCTTCGTAACATTCATTGCTCACGGAGAGCGGATAAGTTTTGCCGTACTATTTATATTGTGTTAATCTCTCTGTGTCTAGTTGTGTAATGTCTATTCTGTCTGTGAAACGATGTTAAAATTACAAATACAAATTGACGTACAAATTACAAATGACGTTAATAACACAACACTCAGGTTAGACGAAATCATGTTAGATTGGAGATCGTGTTATGAAGATGAATGTATTTCTTCCGTGGGTAATGGGTGCATGATCAACCAGTAGAACTTCGTCAGCAGTCGTCGTTCTACCTCATAGTAGAGAATAATGTGGAATTCACCCCCACCACCTCCCTCATCATTTTGTATCGTTCATCAAGTAGACTTATTGGTTTATCAAAATTTAATGACGCGTATTCTTATCATTTCTTTATGTAAAGGCATTCCTATGACTTTTCTTTCTAAGAGTTACATTTTGCCCTCCTATATTTAGTTTAATGTCTCGCCACTTCATATCAGAGATATATGGTCCCAGCTGGTTGTCTTGAATTTCCAAGGAAGTAGTTAATGATTACGCTTAAAACTCATGGTTCATCAAAGTAATTTGACTCGGTTACCTATATTTACAATAATTAAATAATATATCCTAAATTTAAATTATGGTTAAGATATTTGTTTTCTACATGAAAGGAGCTAACACACAATGTATACCGACATTCCTCAAGGTGTTGCAAAAATAGCCCCGGTAAACTCAAAACTTTGTTCCCGAAAACTTTAAAAAATGTTTTCATACTCAGGTCAACAATCAGTGTTGCTGTATATGTGAAGAAGGGCTGACGTCAGGAATTTCCATTTGTATACTACGAATACGAAAAAGATTGTTGATAGCATGAGCGGATGAACAGCGAGAGAGAATTTTTTAATTCGATCCCGTGACCATGTTTTATGAAAATAAGTAAATATTATGTAGCAAGATGTCTTATCATTGTACATATTTTACCCTCAAACCATTTTTTATACAATTTTTATATATTTGTTGTAATCAATATCTTTCAAAGATGGATACACGAAAGGGATTTTGTTGGCGATGTTCCAACAAAATACATCTGTCCCCGACTATATGTACTTCTTGTGGACATGCGCAGTATTGTAGCCAAAGATGTCTTAAAAAGGACAAGATTCGTCACGAAAGCGTGGAATGTCCGACGTGGTCCCCCCAGAGATGCGGCAAGTGCAAAACAGTTGGGGCTAATCTACAGGTTTGTTTCAAGTAACGAAACTCAAAACAAATTGAAATCAAGGGATCAAATTGTAGAGCTACATACCAAATTTATGAGCTGATGTGTGAATAGTGTAATTTGAACATTGAGGTTCATATAGAGGTAGGGTAAATTATTATCAAACAATGGTATTTTCAAAGCAATCAAAAACAAATGTGTTCTGTCTATCGAATCAAGTTGTGAAGCACAATGTAAACAAAGCGTTTTCAGATGCTGGGATTCTGTCTGCGCAATATCAAGAAATTCTCCCAACGACGTGTTCCTTCTGGTCTCATTTAAAAGCCCATATTGACATCCAAAATCATTCCAGGAATCAGTGCTGAAAGTTAATCTTGGTTTAAGCTTCATGTCACTTTTTTTCTAGTACAGCACGCACGTGTACCTGTCCAAAAACAGCGTGTTGCCCAAACATAATGCTTGAATGTTGTTAATCTTCTATCACTCTATGTACACCGTATCCAATTGAAAAAATCCATTTTTAAATATTCATGAAAACAGATAGCAAATTTAAAGGATTTTTTCGTTCAGATTGAAATGTATACATAGGCTAGTTGCACATATGTGTTACCCCTGTTAGAAGTGGATGCTGTGGTAACGGTATCGTACAGATGTGTAGTAGATTGACGGCAGAGGAAAAGCGTGTTGACTAAATTGTACTCACATTCCGAACCCAATCGAGTATTTATTGGCTTTTTTTTTCAGTGCACTGGTTGCTTAACTGTATGGTACTGTAGTCAGGATTGTCAACGCAAAGACTGGAAACAACACAAACCAATCTGTAAACAATGGCAGGACAAAGCTAGAACCGCCTCGAAGAGAACCCAAATCATCATGTGCGACTACCCGTTTAATTTACTGCGGCAACTCCTTCGCTAACGATCTCTTAAGTTTGGAGGAAAATGAAATGGCAGACACCGTTGACAATCGTGACAAGTACCGTGGTTCTACTTACAACTTACTATTACCAGCTTGTGGAGATCTCCGTCACGTGATACAGACCGTCCAATCTCTGCCCTCTGATTTCGTTGGTACTCTTCACTTTCTGCTTAACGACATTGACCCATTCGTGATGGCTAGGAACCTTCTAATTCTATTCATGATATCTACCGCTGCCGACCAGAGTGACAACGCGGAGAAAATTTCAACCATCTGGTTATCTCTTCGTCTTTCTAATGAAGACTTTGCGTTTCTGAGTGACACACTCTCTATTCTTATCAAAATGGACGCCCGTTCTATTCAAAATCTCACTGGAAATGTCATTGAAGTAACCCCGGTATCGATAGACGCCATGCGGACTATTTGGACGAAATGGAAAACGCTCCCATGTCGCATTGGAGACCCAGATTGTGTTCGGATGGATGAGGAGCGACAGCAAATCTTGGAGTCCGATCCTCTGTCCAAAACTACCTTAATGGGACATCTCAATCGCCTGCCTAAGCGGCACGTAGCTTCGGTCAAAAAATGGTTCGAAGACGGTGTAATAACCTCTTCAAAGAATGATAGAAAGACGTGGCCTTTCTACAACCCAACTTTTACCGGTCGTTCAGAAAACGTTGCTTTGAGCTTAAAATACATTGACATTGCAAGACTTGATTTCCATTACTGCGTCAGGTGGGACTGCATGCCTGTAAAAATATGGGACTACTTTGAAATGTGTAGGTACAAGCTAGTCGATTCGGCAACTCAAATGTGTCATGCATTCACGACCAATTGCATCAAGAACACCCTGTCAATGATGACCAACAAACGTCTCACTTTTCAACTAGCTACCGAGGACTTTCCATATTTACGAAGCGACTTGAAATTTGACCGCATATTTGCATCCAACCTGATCGATTATTACGGAATACGGTACATCCTCGCAACGTTAAAACCGTTTCTAAACTACGATAATCCACACGCCGTTATATCGATGGAAACGATCAACTGGGCAGGAGACATGGAAGACGCTGATTATCCTAACATCAACGTGATGATGCAGCTCAAAGTATACAAGACTGCACAAGAGGATACTAAAATAGATAGAGGGTCATACCTTGGTTTCAACCAGACAACCACTGCCTTTTCTCGGGAATATTACAACAACATGAATCATTTCGTTACTTATCTAAGAGGACAACGAATGCACGACTTCGGTATCCGAGACGGGAAACTACCAAAATGGTCTGAGATAATTCATTGTGAAGGACTGACGATGTGTGACATCAGAACAGGAAGGAACAAGGTCGTTCCCTTTAATCGCCGGGTCAACGCTCGCGCAGTGAACATGCTGAGAGGTGGTGTACGAACCATTGAATGGTATCACCAGAAAGAATCAACAAACAAGTAGGCTAAATGTAAATTTACGAGATGCATGTTGGTGGACCAGGACTGTCAAACAAATGGCGGTTAAATATCTAATACACACTTCGCTATATATATATATATATCTATATGTCTATATATCTATATATATATATATATATATATATATATATATATATATATATATATATATATATATATATAGCGAACTAAATAGTTGCGATTCTGTTTCTATTCTACTTTTCGGAATCACTTTTATGCAATATTTTCATAACCCTGAAAAGAATTGAGCTTCGTTTCGTCGTTGTACCATCCGCAAACTACCGTGTATATTTAAAGTACTGCATTAACCCAAATCTTTCCATATTTAGTTCTGGTTTGACCTGTTTCGAATGTCTACCACTCAACCGTAGAATATATTGTTGCATTCAAGGTAAGCCACTATTAAAGTATGATTAAATGACAAATTGTTTGAATCAGTATGACCCATGTTTTCACTTACCACTCACTCCGCTTCGAGGCATAGTCAAGTAGCGAGCTTGGTAACCCGGGTAAGATAAATGTGTATTTGTTGTTAACATAAGAAGTACTTCATTCGAGTCTGACGTCAACGTAAAGGGATAAAGGGTTCCACAGACTCTCTCTACCCGATCAAAAGCAAGGTCCTTCAACTGTTTAGGAAAGAAAAACAATAACATGACATTTTCTTGACGTAAGAGGACTTCCATCAACCAGTAGGAGATTAGATTGAGAAATTTGATGGTATTCCTGGTAACATACCAACACGAGCCCTTTAGGAGCCCCATATCTACAAACATATGGGGCCCACGAGTCTTTGCAGGCAAGATATGTAAGGGCCCCATACAGTCAGCGTAGATAACTCATAGGAACCATTATAGGGTAGTTTTTGGTCCTCCTAGGCAACTGTCCCAAATGAAAACCATAATTTTCACATGTGGGTCATATGTCATATGGTCGTCCCATATGGCCCGTTACAGATTGGGTGAACAGTCATATGGATCCCCCATGGATTCACCTATGTGGTGCTCATGTTGGAATGTTACATGGGATAGTATTCAAACTTAATAACAAGAACAGATGTTTTGTCAAGACCCTCTGTGGAACATCACTTGGTCTGAAACGAGGTGTGATTTAGAAAGCAAGAATTTTCTTCTAGCATGGAAACGCTGGGGCAACTTATTTTTACATACAAATTAATGAAATAAATGAAAATTGTATCGTAGATTCTTTGTCTCATTTCAACTATTTAACATTTTTTTCACACATAAAGGCCACGCAGTAATACCATCTCCATGTCGCATGCAGACCATTGTATTGTATTATTTGTTCAAGTAATGAATAGCGCTTATTTAAAAAGCAAACAACTTATTTAAAAAAAACTTACTTGAAAGTAGTCTCCTTCGCAGTCGCTTCCTGCTGTTTCATCGACTGAGAACATTTCAAAAATAATTTGTATAATATTGGAGAAATCAGCTTGAATGAGGATCCAACATTCCAGATTAGCTGGATAGACTCCCGGAAAGGAAGGCGATGTAAAAAGACCAGAGGATGTCTTTAAGTAATTACTGCAGGCTGTAGGAGAAGCACCATAGTTACATGACAGGGTGTTTAACTGTTTATAGTGTCAGGTATTGTACAACGGTGACTGTAACTTGTTAATAATGGCATTTCATGCTTATTAGAACCATGTTTCATAACACAGTTCCCCAAGTGGTCTATATTAAGGAACACATCTTCTAGAGAATTATAGAAAACAAACTGGTGTAGTGCAGTGTAGTCATTCTTAATATATTTAGCTCTCACTTTTTCAGTTTTTCAAATGTATCGTAAACTGCAACTAGAAATGTTTTTTTTCATACGTAAAACATTTCCTTTGAATACAACATGATAAATTAAAGTGAATTGTGTTGTTTGGTGTTTTCAGTTTCTGTTTATCTTTATGGTGTTGTCATTCCAAAGGGCTTCAGGCTTCTTTTAAAACAACTAAGTAGTCTACAGTAAGTTTAGGTTACTAGGTCAATACAAGATTGTCAACATGCTCGAGAATATGGTTCCAACTTTCAATTAGCTCAGTATAGACGCAATGTAGCCAGTAAAGGAGTAAATCCGTTCACCCTCTTCCATCAAGGTTTAGGTCTTGATATGAAAGTTTTCACAAAGGTTTTCGTAAAAACAAGGACGATGAAAACTTACTAGAATAGTTCGACTTTTCCAGAGTCAATGTTTCAAATTCTAGAGCAAGGTCTAAGGTAAATTCTTGACTATACTGAATGATGGCCTCGTTTCCAGTAGACGTCCATGATACGGCTTCGTAGTGTCCACATGCCGTAGTTGGCTCTTGTGAGATCGAATCGTGTATCTAAACGTGAAAACAAATCATTCTTTCCCCGTAGCCTGTGTTCATTTTATATATACAATTTTGTCACCAGAAAACCTAATATAATATAATGTACAGAGCCTACTCTGTCGCCTGATATGACAAATTGATAATGTACTAGAAAACCTGCACCGATAATCGTCTAAAAGATGACGTGTCATATGATTCACAATAAATCATTCTTCCCCGTGGCCTGTGTTCATTTTATATATACAATTTTGTCACCAGAAAACCTAATATAATATAATGTATAGAGCCTATTCTGTCGCCTGATATAACAAATTGATAATGTACTAGAAAACCTGCACCGATAATCGTCTAAAAGATAACATGTCTATGATTCATTGAACTTTTTTTTGCAACACTTTGGGAATAGATCTCCCCTGCATTGAAATCACATAACCACAAACAATTGCGCCCTCTTTAAGGATAAACAAACAAACAGTCTACGCCTGCAGCGTGTAAGAGACGAAATTAGCTGGTGTTAAGTTTATAAGCTTATCCTCAATGAGGATGCTTCACTGTATCACTGTGACGTCACATGCACGGGTATATAGTTCGGGTAGTTATTGCCTAAACTAAATTCTCTAACTTACGAAAGGAAGAACCACTGTGAAAAATTTTAGGAACACGTTTAATCACATCTACATAAGACAACCAAGGGAGATGACACATATTGATAACCTCTTTAATGACATTATTCATATCACATGTGTGGTGACTAGTCGAAATATGTTATTTTGTGTTTCGTTTTATTGATGAAAAAGAGATGCATTTTAAAAACAAACAAAAAATGTGTCACTAATAGTTTTTTTTCAATGTTTCTATTTCGTCAGAGAGTAAACACAGACGAATATAATATTTTACGTAATTTTCTTCTGTTCAGATACAAACTGTGTCCATTCTACTACTTTTCAGTTGTTCAGTTTCGTTAAAAAAGTATACGTAAACGATAAAAATGATTCAGGTAATTAAAGGCTCAAACATGTAAATAAAGTTAGTTAATACAATGTTCTTAAAATCTAGCACCACAGGAAGACACAACATACCAAGCCTTTGTTCTCTACACGAGGTTTAACTCACGTCTGCCATATTAGGTGTGTTATTTTCATTCATCATCTATGTTGTTATTCATAATAAACAGTGATCTTAATTCTTACGTGACGTCATTGCATACTTACCAACAAAGGTTCATCACACCGAACGTCAATTGTTTCGAAAGCGATTGATATTTTGTGAGTGGGAGTAGCGTGAAAGAGAACTGTACAGAGCGACCTCTCCGATGAGCTTTCAGCGACGTCATTTGAGGAAATTGTGACATTAGAACCACCGTTTGGTTGGAAGAAGAACATCCCAAAGGTTCGATGGAAGAATGTTTGAGAACATTCTGTAGATATTAACAATAATCGTGTTTTTGGCATTAAAAATGTCGTGATTGATACTATAGGGTTTCATTCACCTTTGGGATAATGTAATTGCGACAAAGAATAGTCTACAAATATGAAATGCATGCTCATCGTATCTCATATACTTGCTACAGAGGAGATAAAGAAAAACGTTTGCCGAAGGAAAAACTACTTTAAAGGTAGCACAGTGTAAAAATAGTGCTCATTCAAAAATGCAAACAACGATGCCGCGAAACTTGTTAAGCGCAATTGATATAGGAAATAACTCCTTTTGTGATAGTAATTGGTTATTCCCCATTATCCCCTATCCATTTAAATATACTATATGACAAAAAATGCAGAATATTGGTTTAAGGAAGCAATATTTTGTTAATTTTTGGAAAACTTCTTGACAACCACTTGTGAAAGGCTTCGATCATTTCTTATAGAATACTGAAAAAAGTCACATGTCCTATGGTAGTGCCCTTATCGATGTGAGGATTCTTTTTATTTATTTATTTATTTATTTTTATTTATTTATTTATTTATTTATTATTCATTTATTTATTTAATTATTTATATATTTATATATATATTTATTTATTTATTTGTTTGTTTAAGTCATATATTGTTATTGAGATTCTAACATACCGTGTTTCGCTGTTACTGTGTAAGTCGCACGAAATAGGTGAAAGATGTTCTCAGACTCTGCCTGGAACCTTATCAAGAGACTGTTACCGTCACTGGTCCACACGAAGCCATCGTTTGTACCACAGATTAATTCTGTTCGGTTGTCTTGTAAGTCGGTTATCTTTTAAAAGAAAATATTGCACATTGTTTTTTAATCTCTCCGTCAGTTCCAATTATTCGGACACCTTCCGCACAAAATATTCACCGTCATATGTAAAACCAAAATAGTGAAATTCACCTACAAAAGAGTGACTGTGCACATGACCCACTAAGACTGATTTTCCGGCAGATTGGAGTGAAAATTCACTCCAAATTGGGGCAATATGTTACACACATTGAGTGAAATGTCGCTCTTTTTGAAGAGAATGTTCACTCCATTCTCTCTAAAATTCATTTTGAGAACTAGTGGGTCAAGTACACAGTTTCTTTTTTTAGGTGTGTGTCTGTGTGAATTTTACCCTTTGTTTAAAAAAAATTGTAAATTTTGTCTTACGACTTTGCTTTGACAAGTTACCTATGAATCTGTTAGTAATTTGCATAAATAGTTAAGTAGCAGGGGAATATTAATATCAGTGTATTCGTCTGGCTTAGATGAATATTAGAATACCTCGTGGAAACAGAACTCCATGTCACCTTCCACGTGATAGACAATGGTTACTTACATCCTCTGGGCCTGTAGGTAAGGGGGTATTAGCCTATGTACATACAAATTGAGATACTAAATACTTGTATCTTAGAGAACCTTGCCAGGTTATATGTTTACACCATGCAAGATTCAGTAATTAAACTGCTGCAGAATAAACAAAAAACAACAGATTTAGTTGCCTTTTCCCTATACCATCAGGTGAGCATTATTGTAAGTAAAATTGCAAGCAATGCCATCATGGAATACGGACGTGTTTAATATGAAGGCTAAAGCTATTTCTTTATTAGAAAATTATTTTTCTAAATTGCTTCGTTGCCTCTATTATGGCTTGAAGTTTCAGTCTTAGGGAGATGTGGGATATTCGATACTTTTCCTAGCTCAAGTTCGAGTTGAGATGGCTTTTCCATACAATTTTTCTTGTTGTATAAAATTCGATATTCAGTTGACATAGTAATACAATGTATTGCAATATACTCAGGTAATCTTTCCCTTTCTCCCAGATATCATTCTGTCTGTGCTGGCTACTACAACACCTACCTCCACAAAGTTATTCCTTCCCCTACAAGTTCCGTGTCCAACGAGATTAAATTCGTGAAATGCTAACTGTATCCTCCGAGTTCCCTCTACATCGATCTCAAAGTCACATTTCAAAAACTTTGTGGTTTTCCTCGGCCAGTTCGGTGACGTAATCATCCCTTCATCATCCGTTAGTGAACGAGAGCATCCTCTCTGGTTGGTTAGCCCTCTCAATTCAGTTTCAATCTTCTCCAGCTGCGGACCGTTTCCGGACGTAGCTGCGGACGAATGTTTGCATTAAACGAACTTTCAAAGCAGAGGTACTAGCTTAGGATTCTAAGTTCTAAATTTCAAGAGTTTCAACTTATCCAGGAAGGAAGGAAGAACGTAAAGTTTTGATGAAGTCCATTCTAGCAATATCTGTCTAAATGGATTACCGGTAACCAATTATTTACCATGATTGTACCTGCGTAAATAGCCTCGATGCTATCAGCATGCCTGCATTCCTTAAAGTGAAGGCTATTACTTACATCATATCAAACAGTCAGATGTTTTAACATCCACAGTCATTTCTAAAGTTATGTGAAGGTAAACGATATGGTGCACATCCACTAGCAGTTTCTTCCAACATCATCATCATCATCATCATCATCATCATCATCATCATCATCATCATCATCATCATCATCATCGTATAAGTTGAATAACTTAGTACAGTGACTTGTGACGAGAGGGGAGGAAAGCGAATAAATATCAAAACAAACATGTAGTTCGATACTGAAAAGGATCAACATTAAATTTTGTTTCCATAATGCTGTTGTTCTCCAGATTTGTAATAAAATACAATCTACTGATAACTTTTGTTGGAAGTTATTGAGAATCGGAGACCGGAAGTGACGCACGTAAGAAGAGTACAGCCCTATAAGTAAAAAAAAATATTCTTGCCTAATCCCTAAATTTTACCCTAACTCTCAAGTTTAACGATGATCTGTGATGGCTTAATGCTAAGCATGTAATGTGTTTTTAGACAATTAACTTGGTTAATTCTAACCATTACCGTTGGTGACCTATTACAAATCAGAGATACTACATGAGACACATGGTTATACCTTATTATGCAAATATGGGCCCTCAGTTGATTTTCCCTGTCACACCATGTCATAACACTCTAAGTGACAACACCACGTGACCATTGCAAATACTTAACAATATTTAATAAAAAAGAAGACTCTCAAAAAAAAGTCAAGAAGACTAAAGTCTTCAAATATATTTATCCAGTTTTAGAGTACTATGATTCAGGAATTATGTTGAAAACTTGTATTTAAGTAAGCAAACTTACATTCCTTGCAATTTCCTTGGGAACAAGGACCAACCACAGTGCTATGGGCGTTGGTACTCTGTGAGAAAGTGGAAACAATCTGGTTCATTCCGTCTTATTTTAGAAAATTTGCAATTATTGTTTTCCTGTGCAAAAGCTAAAAGGATGTACTGAGGAGAAACAAAAATGCATTTGCATAAAAAGTCACTCTTAAACTTCCTCCTTGGACTAACTGAACGGGTCGGGCGATTTACTATCGCCTTGAGCTTACGTGCCTAGCTAGGACCAGACATAATTTTGCACAGAAGTGAAACAAAGATAAATGCCTTTGTTACTTACGTATAGCTCACAGCAATACAGTATTGCTAACACAAGACACCAGTTTCCCGTCTTCATCCTACCGCCGCTGTGAAACATTTAATTAAGCAAGTTTAGTACAATCACCTTGAAGAGGTCCCATAAAGTATCAACTTCACTGCTCCTGTGTACAGCTTAATGTACAAGACAGTCGTAAAGTGTTATGTGTGTGCCAACTCTTGCAGGTGAACGTTTTTTTCTTCACTTTGTTACTGACATACCTGTGCCTTTGTCTGGTTTTTGTCGGTCACATTACAGCTAGTGTCTTCTTTTGTTATCCAAAATGTTTGGCATTCACCTCTTTGAAGGGACTTAATTCCTGGGCCTGGTAATTGTTTCTTCATATTCTGTAATGCAAAAACAAAACTCCTTTAAAGCAATTTTAGGCACTTCTCTCGATATAAAATCTGTTTTGTGTTCAGGTACATTTTCTTTCTTTATTAAGTTACTTGGCGACTTAATCCTCTCCATGCCAAAGTTTCCAACAGATTGTTGTAGAATTTCATAAAAAATAAATACACAGAGAAAACAGAAAAAGTGGTGTCACTTTTTTTTTTAACTTGAGAGTACTTTCTATTTTCTATACGTTTTTCTCTCTTGTTTTTGTTCTGTCACTTTACATATTTCTTGACAGTCTACTCCTTCGCCAATTTTGCCGTGATACGTGCCCTTTGATTTATTAAGCCTGTGAGCTGTAATGTACGGTAGTCCCTTGGAAGAACACTAATGAAGAAGAGTCATCTAGGATAAAAATGATGCATGGACAAAGCATCGTCAAAGCACCCCTCACCACATTCATTACCCTCTCGAGTTCATAATCCCACTTTTTTTTTTCTCTTCCCTTTCTTTGCTTTCCCCATCCCCAAAAATTAAGTTTTGTGGAAATTACATAAATGCTTTTGTGCATTTGAATTTGCGGCTATCGTTGCAAACAGGCAAAGTACGAAAAATCCGTCGTTTACTTCCAAGAATTAACTATCGTTTAATTTCGTTTTAAATGATCTATAGCAAATACAGTTTGCAATGTTTCTGCAAAAAAAGTAGGTTCCAGTAAAGAATATTTTACAAAGTTGTCACCTCAGTGAAGAAAACATTACAAAAATATACTTGTGTATACCAAGATAAATTTAAGTTTCCCAAAATACGGTAACGTTTCCCCCAAAATACTTTACGTTTCAAGGCAAAGCCTACTATACAAAGTTGGTAAACCATAAAAAAAAAAATGCCCTTTCCCTCTTTTTGCTCAAATCTCACACCGTCTCCGTGATCCGTGCAAAGACGTTTTCCAAACAACTAAACAAACGAAAAAGTCACCATGTTACTAATATGTATTTAAATTGCGCCCTCTATTATGATTTCGCCGTCGTCACTGAATCACTGCAGGATATTGACGCCGAGGTGCGATCGGCTCTATTGTCTAGCAGATCAATGGGAACGAATGAGCAGTAGGTATGGCAGAGAGAATACACATAAAGTACTATTCAGTAACTTTAAAGGAGGATAGTTTAACGTACATTTTACACAACTTTTTGCACGTTCTTCCTCCAAAGAGGGTATAATCACAAAATGATCTATCAATGGCACGTTGTGTCATAAAGTGCCCCAGTAGACAGAGAAAAAAAATCATTGTTTTTCGTCAATCTTGAGGTCCCCTGGATAAGCAATGTTGTTTGGTAAAAGGTCATTAATGTTTACCTTGACTCTGCAGGGTAAACATTACATTGATCACTTTCATTTAACACAAGTCCATCTACAAAACAAGGGATAGGCATAAAAAAGACATGCTCATGAATATTATTTTCTAGGCGACGTCAACATAAGACAAATTAAGGAAAATAATTAAAATAGAATTTTCTTTTTTTTTGGGGGGGGGGGAAGTTGGAGAATTTTCTTTTTATCTTGAAGTGTGAACAGAAACAAGCGAGAGCAAAAAAAAAGGTTGCCAACTCACAGGTTCTGTCATGACTGAACGCAGGGATGGGGGGAAGCTGGAGATGTCACACAGAGATGTTCGCGGTGGGAGTAAAGGGGGGTTGTTCATTTAAATAATGTGAGTCCTTGCAAGTGATTCAAATAGAAAACTCCTTTTGCCTATAGCACTGTCATAGCCACGAACTGGTGTTTACGTCTAATGTATCTACGCTGGATGAACAGGATTTCGGAATAAGTTGATGACATCATTCGATGAATCGTGTCATTTCTTTATGGCGGATGACCTGGCGATGCAAAAGTCACTGATAATAGAATATATGCATAGATGATGGTATACAACATTATTATGCTGCAGTGTTTGAGAATGTCTAAGAAACGAGAAAGTCAAAGAACTTTGTGATTCCTTGCCAATATTCACGAAGCACAAGGGATAATATGTACATACCAATTTTGAAATTCAAACACCTTATCCATCAAGACAGACCATGCGTACACTAAGCTCTTTCCACCACTGTGAGTACTAAGCAGTTTTGAATGTTTTCAGAATTTGACCTCTGGTGACCTCAAATGAAATTTGACCTCCACCAGCCTACATTTCGATTGGGGTGGATGGAAGTGACCAAAACCTTTGCCCTCCTTTCGTGACTTATGCCTCTGCAGTCTTGAGAAGAATGATAGTAAATGGGGTCCCCACACTAGTTTGTGTCCCCACGCCCTTTCCCATGACTAGGTCCTGTAAACACATTTGAGATTTTACAGGCATCCCTTCAGAGGACTAATACAAAATCATTGACGACATTCTTTGAGTGTTAGGATCAAATTAAAAGATCAGACGACCATGTTGGTTTACAAAAAGAGGTTCTATTCTCTGTCACTACATGAAAGATAAGGTGAGAGTGATACAAAAATTTACACAGTAAAGCAACACACATGATCAAATTCAGAGAGAATTGTAGACACTGAGTAAATTAAAGGGAAATAGGGCGTTTAGAATATACCAACATGGCATATGAAGAAAATAGCTTTAATCATTATTAAACCCTTCAGTCTCACCAATAAACATCTGCAAGAGCTTCATCTCCTCAAACCATTAAGCATGTGACAAGTAACAGAAGATGCATCATTTGAATTTTGAAAAGTTTGGGTGAACAAATGATTGTTGAGCAACAAATAACTGAATTTCTATCTGTGAGAATCTTATTCCTTGAAAAGAAGGCTACCGTCCTTCCTCATTTTGAATAATCTATCATTCTATGTCCACAAATACTGGTTTTAAAAATATGGTTGTTTTCTGTAAAACAAACGCCCTATTTCCCTTTAAATACATTTTTTATAATAATTATTGTTTAAAAAAGCCAAATAGTTACAAAAAAGTGACAATCTCAATGATTACGTTACTGATTTAGACAAACATCTCCAATATGGATGTTGCCATGGTAATATGGGTGTAGCAGCGGTCTGCATGAACACTTGCGTACAGGAGAGAGGGAGACATAGCATTTAACTTTGATTGCATGAACGAGAGTGTATCAAATTTATGGGTAAGTATCCCGTAACACAGCAATATCAACTGCTATTCAGTTTATTATTCCTGATCTATGTTGGTCGTCATGCATCACCCATCCTAAACTGTCGCAGGTCAAAAGTTATGTGACATAGCTTTGCAGAAAAGTTCCTTCAACTTGACAAATGTGCTTCAGAGATTGAAAACGAAAACAACCCTTTTGAACAAGTGAATTCTACCCATGCTGTTATGTCTTGGTGCAGCTGAGCATAGTGGTATTTTTTTATCATAAAGTAACTAAATACGTGATAAAAATCTGAATTCACAAAAGAACAACAAGCTTATAGAAAATTGATATAACATATATACCAAGCTATAATAATCTCTGCAGTGCTATGAGACACAAATGAAAAACCCATATCATAACAGTAGTTAATCACTTTAACCCTCTAAATGGTAAGCTAATACTGCCCAGAGTGACTATTAACCTAGCAGTGTTTTTGAAAGATTCTGAGATTTATACTGAGAGGGTCGCTATCCAAAAACTTGAAAAATGTGTTGAAAAAGACACAACAGTTTGAAGGCAAGTGATTACGAAAGACTGTAAGTTTTGAAATACCATGTACTCCACATACGCTTGTGTTAGAAGGTATGAAACATTTGCATACAGGCAAAACATGTATGCTGTCCAAACAGAAAGAGTAAAATAAGGTCACTGTAACATTTAGGCAACAAGGCCATAGAAACAAAGCTTATACCCTAGTATCATTTTAAGTAGCACCGTGAGTTTATTTGTGAAATTCAACACATTTTTTTCAAACCTGTTAAGTTTCCTACACATAGGATAAGAATGAAAAAGGTTCAAACTAAAATCATCCATATGTGTCACGCACAAATGAACTTCATTGAGTAACTACCAACTCAATTTGGTTCTTGAAAATTAGTAACCACACCACCACTTTTGAACATAAGTGCTAAATCACATGTGAACAGCTACTAAAAGCCAGAGTCAGAAAATTCAGAAAGGTTGACACTTTTTGTGAGATATTGGATGTGAACCTTGGCTGATTATGGTCATTGTAATTGCCATGTGCCCCCCCCCCCCCCTTCTTCAAAATCCTCACACATTTATTGATATCAGCTCAACGTGCCAATTTAAGCTATGCTGACAGCTGCGACAAATCATGTACATTGGTGCACTTTTCACGACAAATTTATGCATGGAGTCTACAAATTTGATGAGAGCCAGGTGTGTACCTGAAAGATGAGACGACAACGGCGAAACACAGACAAGTGAGAACTGACGAAATAAACCACCTTTGAAATTCCACAGATACTAACATACAAAAGGGGGCGCTATACATGCTCATTCTGTTGCAAAGTTGAATATTATATACCCTTTGGTTGTTTTTCAAGACACAAAAATAATGACATTGCACTGGGTTGAACATACTACACAATTGTTATAATGTCCTTTTACATAAAACAAATAGGAAGTTTATGGTATAATTTCTCTGCATAAATGACCACATGCTTCTTAAATTTAAGCTAAAAGTTGGAAAGTAAATACTTCCTCATTTTGAAAAGCATAGTTGCGTCAGGCAGGACCTGCACAACACTTACTGACTTTATTCTCCAAAAAGTAAGATGTAATTCCTTCATAAGTTGCTAAGTTTACGCTGCTTTTCAATCTGAATGCTTTTTACTCCTTTTTGCTTTCACCCAAAATAGTTTGCATAAAAATAAAATTCTCAGTGACTGATATATTTCTGATTGTTTTTCTTTACTAATGACCACACAAGAATTTTACAAGTTGAGACAAGATTAGCTCGCTCTCTCTCTCTCTCTCTTTTCACTTAATACCATTATAACAAATCTTTTTTTTCTCTTTCTTTTTATGGTGATGTAGAAAATGGCATTTCTTTTTTCTGGCATAGAAAGTCAGTGCAAGATCATGGTAGTACATAAAGTAAAATCACTATATTCAGTTATGACTGGTTGAACATTTCATGATCACGTTCTTTGAGAGTTCTTTAATTCTGCAGAGTAACAATCGAGTTGCAATCAAAAATGCAACCACGTGCCACTTACAATCAGTTTGAATTCCAAAATTCACAACATACTGAGGGAGTCTCATTCAAAACATGGTCACATGATTGTAAAATCAAATCACACAGTTTGTATTCCTCATAATTGCTTATGTGATTTCAATATCACATTAAAAGTGGTGAACTTCCACTTCTTCTGAACAACAGCTGTAAGCTAACCATGACAACGAATACGTTTATAAAATTTTGTTTGTTAAATAATAATTGCCATTTTTCAAGAAGACCTTGAATGAACTTTGACACATTAGTAGTACCCCTAATTGAAACTGTTCACTACTTAAGTACAATATGAAGAATGTAAATGATGTTCCCGCCACAATTTGATTGATAATTTTCGAGATACTATTTTAAATGGTTTTGATCGCTGATGGTTAAAAATTTCTTCCATGTTCAAACTTCTGTTTTACCAAGAGCCTTGATTTCATCAGCCAAGACGTTGGTGATGTGAACAGCCTTCTTCGCTTCCTCACCACCGATGTTCTTCAGAGCTATCTCGGCCGCCTCTCTCACCGTAGAGATGAAGTCATTCCTCCTGCAAAGGACGCAACGGCAACACCATAACAAACACCGGACCAACGAGGCCGAAGTAACTAAATATTAAATGGCAAATTCATACAGTTAGTCTCTCATTAGTTCCCCCTCCACCCACCCCTATTCATGTTCATTATACTCTGCTTTTCATTTTCTGGTACTGAGCATCGGCAGCTTTTAAAATGATCCATAAATATTATAAAAGACATTTTACAGACATATTGATTGAGCAATATTAAAAAACAGAAATTTACAAGTCCAAATACAGGAATATTGTAATCCACCTCAACAGGGTCATTTCAATAAGATTAACTTTTTCCACCATTTCCACCAAATTCAATTAGGTCTTAAATTTCCTTTATCCTTTTGGAAATAAGGACCTACATGATTTGTCTTGTTTCTTGTTTTGGTAGGCAAAAGTGGCAAGTATTTTCAAAAACAATTAAGACTTAATATTTCACTGTCTAACCAGGGGCAAAGTTGGATGCACCTTTAAAGAAATACCTCCTGTCTCCATTGAGAAAAATGAAAAAAAAAAAGTCTTAAAACAGCAAACAAATATATATTGGAAAAAACAAAAACAAGAAAAAAGTAAAGAAGAACTGAAGCATTTTGCAAAAAAAAACAAAAGGAACATTTTAATGCTTGTGGCATTGACTCACCAAATGTCTACCAGTTTGTCCACTGCTTCTGTGGCTTTGATGTGTCCGAGCGCCAGACAACCGCTTTGACGGACAAGACGATCTTTGTCCTTCAGAAGGTGCATCAAGATCCTGACAACTTTCTTGTTGCTATGATCGTCAACTGCTCTGGCCAATGAGATGGCAGCGACTGCTCGTACGTTGGCCTCGTTGTCCACACAGAGATCAAGAAGAGCCTCAATGACCGACGAACTCTTGAATTTACCTGAAGGAGAAAAAGATGGGCGCACCTGCTGTAAAGACCTAAATTGTGAAATATGTCCCAAGGAATGTAATGCACTCTTGCACTTAATCACAAAACTGCATAAAGCACATCCCGAACATCTACATCACAGGGGTAATATATTCAGCTACACTAACACAGTACAGGATTATCTCAAAGCTTCTTTGCTTTTGAGAAAATCCCACTAAAGTGACACTTTCAGTGCCTGTACAAGTAAACTAGCAACATCCACTATCTGTGGTCAAAAGTTTAGTTCGCCATTTCCTCTTTCAAAGTTTTAAGAGGGTTCTATGGTTTATACAGAGGATGTCTTAAAAGACAAACCCCAAAAATGATACGAACTGAGGATTTGCTACTTCTTATTAACGACATAAAAATCCACTTCAGTCACTTAACACCTAAGTGCTGATACTTCAAAACTATTGGCCTTACATGCAAAACTGTTCAAACTTTTTCTCTCAAGTGAACCCACTTCAGATATGTCTCACTGCTTAACTCACTGAGAATATAACAATCTTTTATCACTGATAGTTGACACAATGGACAAACCAAGCAGGCTGCTAAGCTCAATACTTGGCAAATTCTTACAGTCATTGAACTTTCATGCATTCTAATCCATGCCACATAGGGAATACCTTGCACAAGTAAACACAGTGAACTGGCCAACCACATTAAGATGCAAGTCAAAATAACATGAGGAACGATTTCCAATTTAAACTCACTCAAGTTTTCGATCGCATCCAGTCTGACGGTGGATTCCATGTTGAAGACTTTGTGCATGGTGTATGTCTCCAGCGCCTGCTCCTGAACTCTGACTTTAAAGTCAAGCTTCTCTCCGTCGATGGTTACAAAATCTGTTGGCCAAAAGTAACAAAGGAGAGGATTTTGATCGGTCTGAAACCAGCCTGATTCCATAACAAGATACCTGACCCTGATAAAGCTAAAATAAAGTCAGCGTTATCTGAGAAAAACAACACCAGGCAGAAAATGTAGCTTAATTACCTTCATTTGTTTTGAATCATGTAAATAAAACTGCTACAGTCCTTTCACACACTGTCTCAATTAGAACCAACTAGCAGCCAAAAGACTTACATGACACAGCTCTACAAAAATGTTAGCAAACACATCACATACTGTACTATCATTTTTAGTAATGCAGATGTGATTCGAATTTTTGGCAATCGATATGAGGAATATTATTCCTTCAGTTGCTAGACAAAATGTTGCAATATCATAAGGGTACGCTGCAATCAAGGAACCCCTGAAAGAAAGACGTCTTAAACTGTATAGATTGTATGTAGTTACATTATACAGCCCAAAATCTTCGGCATTCACACTTTACTATCATGTTAATCAAACTGTAACCTAAGTTTAATGCAATAGTAAGGTCTGATTTCTTGTTCCTACATATTTCACTAAATACAATCTGAATCTGTTCTGGGAAACATTTTTTTCTTCCTACGGTTGGTACTGTAAGTGCACAAACAATAATACTGCTTGGGTTCATTTCACGAGCAATATCGGGAGCAACCTCTTGTATAGATATAACATTTGACAATATCGCAATATCACAACAGCACTAATTTCTTCGAATATTTGTTACTGCCACCTCTCTCAGTACTGGGAGGCACTAAGGCAGTGTGTAAACAGGGTTCCTCAATGACATTTGCTTAAGCGCTACATGGCAAATATTTTTGATAAAATGCGCCACTGATTGCCATCCTGGGGGGTGAGGTGGCTTTTGAAATTTTTTTGTGTCGTACTAGGAGCTCAGATACAAAATAGTGAAAAGTTTGTTAAATTAGTCTGTGGGAAGTAGCAGATTGACCTTTTTTTGAGACAAACTAATTTCGGTCAGCATGGCTAAAAAATGATGCAATTATTCAATATTCTTCCAGTACTTTTTACATGCCAATCCAAACCCCGTCACGCGCCACAAGTGGCGTGCGCACTGCCACTGGAGAATAGTCTGGTCTGAAGTAACACCAGTCATGTTTGCATGGTTGAAAGAGGCACCTTGGTCATATTGTCACAGTAAGTACAGACAGAGAGAGGTATATGAAAAGAATTTCTTGTTAGTATTGACCAGCTACATTTACAATACCTCACTGTCAAGAGCACCACAGTTAAGCAGTTTTCAACTTTACATTCGAAAAGTTAAACGAATCCCAAAGGACGATACTGTAACAGCCAAAGCTGATGACAGCTCAATCATGAAACTGAGATGAATGACAAATGAACAGATCGTATTTTAAATTTACAATTAAATCCGACATCTAGGTCAACTGATAATATGCAGGTCTTGATTTCAGATGTTTGAAGGCAGTTATTTTATGCTAAGCAACCACACAAATGTGGAGGATGTCTGTGGCATATATTTAAATTTCTTATTGGGTGACTGTGACTGCCAGCATCAACATTTTGGATCAAATATGGGATTTTTTTTTTTTTCACAAGGTAAGTTCATCAGATATGAAAACCTTGGATCACTCTTGAACAAAGACCTTGTTGTGACCCTGCCAGCAATCAAACCCCAAACCTCCAAGTGGTTAGAGCTGAGATGTTTAGGGTGTAAATTCTTTTAATCAGCTGAGATGAAGAGGGGGGACAAAGAAATCACCAGTTTGGAAGAATGGTCCTTCTGCATCATTTCACTTTTCTCGCACTTAGTTAAGATCACACTCCTCAGTACCAAAGAGCACTTTCATTTGCCAACTGTGCTTTGGCCTAGATGAAAGGACTTCTCAACATACAGTTTCACTATCACGTACTGTAGAAGACCTCTGGTGCAAAGAAAGTTACACACAGCTACTCTTAGGTTCAGGATTTTGGTTCAGAATTTTGGGGGAGAAGTTGGGTAAGCAATCCAACCCTTCTGTACACTGCATTTAGCCATTTGGATAATGTATCACTAAACTGCAACCTCTAAGAAATAAACACAAAGATACCACTAACACCATACAAATACACAGAAGAGGATTACAAGGGATATATCGTTTCTGATATCATCAAACAACCAAAGTGCTACAATCACAGCCACTAACAATCAGCAATTAATGAGCAATGGATTAACACGACAACTGTCAACCAGAGCGAGATCGAACCTCTTACCTAAGAAAGTCTTCCGATCTACGACCTGAGAGCCTTCCTCGTCTACCTCCTGGGCAAGAATGGAAAGCAACCACTCTTGCGGGAGGTCGAGGTCTTTGAATTCTGTATTGACAAATGTTTGGAAGCTATCTTTGAATCTGGAAGGAAGGATGGAAATCAAACAGAAGAGATGAAAATTATTACTGAAAGATATGACTTGAGTCACTTGTTCACCAGACTTGCGCTAAAGATCGCAACTCAAGACTGACACTGTCCTGCTTGGGATATAAACTTTACGAGAGTGGTGTCATTGGAGCACAGTACTGCAAACATGAATAAATAGTTTCTTCCATTTTAAAGAGTGATCTATTCTACATAAACTGATCCTCATATATTCCTTATCTTCTGACAAACTGCTCTAGATTTACTTCATACTGCCAAACACTGACCTATTCTATAGTCCGAGTATTAGGTCCCTCAAAATTGACTGGCACATACGTGCCTGACTACAAAGTGACCTTGCAATCAATTACAGACACACTGGCACAAATTTTCCAGGGTTAAAGGGACCTCACAATCCCCACCCACTGACTAGCTCATGAGTAAACAAAGGGACCCCACAATAACTACCCATTGAATGGCATATGGGTCAAGGGTGAAAGTGACCTCACAATTTCCACCCACTGATTGGCACAGATGTGCCAGAGTCAAAGGTACCTCACAATCCCCACTTTTTGACTGGAGTATATGTGCCATAGTAAGAGACCTCATACTCCCTATCCACTGACTCCCTATCCACTGACTGGCACATACATGCCAGAGTAAAAGGGACCTCACAATTCCCAAATTTGACCTGCATATATGTGCCAGAGTGTGACTGATGGAATTGCCTTTCCATTCCACAAACTCTGACTGTGACACAGTTTGTGACTTGAGTGACAGCCGGCTGGTAAATGACAAAAGGGTTTCCCTTAAAGTCTCTTACATCTTCTGTCTCTGCATGATTACATATTAATCCACCAAAGGACGAAAATGAGGCACACTGCAGTCCTAACACTTAACACGGATATTTGAGGAGGTTTGTGCTCAATGGAGCATTTGCAAATTCATTATTTTTGCATTGTGGGCAGAATAAGGGCCAAAACAGGGGATAGAAGGCATAGATCAGGTGACAAGTTTGACATCTGACCAGGCATCCCACACTGCCTTTGATGTTAAGAGGTATCTATGGAGAAATTTTAGGAAGGACAGACACTGCATGTACGGCTTACTCCTTCCATGGAACTTCTTCTCTGTCTCCAAATCTCTCCTCCCAGTAATCCTTGTTTTCATCTGTAATTGACTGTTGTCTGTGATGTGCATTGATGCGTGTACGTATGGTACTCTGCCTCAGTCACCAGTTCTTTTAGAAAAAAAAAAAAACGTTTCGAGAGAAAAAGTTGAAAATGTGAATAGTGATTTCTTTCAAGACATCCCTCCCTGGTGACAATGAGGATGGGTTGAGAAGCTTAGTTTTAATGAAAGGTGATGTTGTTGAACAAAATGTCACTCATAGTGCACTGAATATACAGTATAGGAGAATTGCTATGTTCCTATGGCAGCAGCCATCATACACACAGGAGCGCCTGCAGCTGTGATTCACCATCTTAATCTTACATCACAATGGTAAATGCTCATAGCTTAAAGTGCCTGTGATGTTTAAGTCTACTTTGGCTATTCACTTTTTCTTTCTCTCTCTCTCTAGAATCACTGCAACACGAAACAAATTCACTTAGTGAAACAACAGCGGAACTAAACCGAGCTGTTACTTTGACGTACCTTTTTTTCCAGTGTCGTCACTCAGCTGTGAGAGTTTGCGTTTGAGGCTGCTGATGAGCTCATTGAACGCATCGTCGAATGATCTGTTGTCAGTGAACATGATCCATTGGAGAGGAGCCAACTGGAGACGCCTAAAAGATCATCAAAGAAAAAAATTGTTTTCACAGATGGAAAAAGCATAAGTCCTCAATCAACTACTATTATTATTATATTGTTATTAATCAAAATTCATCAAGCACCTCATCCAAAATAAACAAGAGCCCAAAGCACTTTGGTTCCTTGCTCTGAAGATGCTTTAACTTTAAACCCAGCCTCAGATACTGTAACGGGGTCAAAAATTGCAGGGCAGTGGTACAATCAAGGTCACTTTAGCAGGCTTTCCATGCTGATACATTTTTTTGGGGGGGGGGGAGAGGAGGCGAAGATGATAAACTGAGATCAACCAGTCGCTGGATGATGTGGATGAAAATTCCCATCTTCTTAAAGTACAGAACAGTACTTTTGTTTGTGTACCTTCTATGCAGAAACAATGACACAAGTACCGCCATACTGTACGTGTGCATAAATACACTGAGTGTGTATTCAACACAATCCGTGCTGCTGCACTTACATGTGTTTTCACAAAAATGTCAATAACTTTACTTACAGTAGGAACATCAAGGGAGGGTATTACCATTGGACCTTTGGTTTGTCTCTAACGAGACCTATCCACGCATTACAAAAGGTCGCAAAGGTCAAATGGGGTCACATGAGGTCATCACATGCACTTCGTATCTAGGCAAACAAAGTTTTCCATTACACCATCCCCTTAAATGCTTTGTAGCAGAGATATTATTAAAACATTACTTTCTGACTTTTTGACCCTTACATATTAATGAGATTAATGTTACTGTATTTTTTCTGCCTACCGATCTATCTTACCCTGAAATTGTCACTGTTTGAACAATGGACACCATGTTAAAGCAACTCATAGAAATTCACTTTTCTTGCCTCTGTTGATCCCCCAAATGACTTTTGACTGCCCCCAAGGCACATCAACTCAGTATGTCTGTACACACCAACTTTGAAAAACATACACCATTTGGTTATTGAGTTATCACGTAACATACCTTGCATTCTCATCCGTCACATACACACACGCATACCCGTTAAGTTCGCCTGTTGGGGACATGGACTTTTCCTCATGTAAACGGTGATATCCCCACTTTGCACATGATGTCCCCACTTTACTGATATAACACTTGTATATGTATCCCCAATTCAAGCCCAAAACGGAATTGTGTGTATAATTTTTTACACACATACACCCCTATACACAGGAATAAATCCATATAACAGGTAATTGGGGAAAAGGTCAGACTGAGCTATAAACTTGAGGGCGCATATCTGAAACCCCAATTTGCATTATATTAAAATATCTAGAAATGGGGCTATCCCCGTTTTTTAGCATATCCCCTGTTGCAAGCCTAATTTCTCGTGTGTGTCCCCAGTCGGCGCCCATTACAAACCCACACACACACCCACACATACGCCTTTTTGGTGCCTATCAGGGACGCAAGTTGTACGCATGCTAACTGGGGACTTTTGTTCTAAGCAACTTTCCAATAATGTTTGCTCAGTTTCATCATTTGTGGAGGCTGCCATCGTACACTTTCATATGCAAAAGTGAGAAAAGCTTTGTTTTCTTGGTTTGAACCTGCGGATGCAATGTGGGGATAACACAATTTTTTTTTTCTTTAACATGAAAGTGGGGATAAATTGCCATATCCCCAATTTTACTGTGAAAACAACATGATGTGTAACAAGAGCCTTATGAAGTCTCACATGGCTCAATGATAGTATCATTGCTCTGTGGTGAGGAGTACTGTATAGTGTGTAGTATCAAATCAGTTGCATAGTGTGGAATCTGCTAGTAAATTAACAAGGTACAGTATATACAGTACAGTATATATTGTGTCATCTACAGTGCAATGAGTTGAATATGTATCCTAATGATGATGTCACATGTCCATAACCTATTTAATTGTGCTATTGTTTGTTTGGCCATATTTTATTTTTGGACTGGAAAGCGAAAAACTTTATATCACATACATCAATAGCGAGTACAAAGAAAATGTTAGAAAGAAACCAGAAAGTACCCTCTTCATATACACTCTACATACATGCAAAAAGACCGAAAGCTATGTTTTTTCCTTTCTTTTATTTTACCAACAAAGCAACATGAAGGAACATATAAAACAGCAATAGGCCTACTTCAAGAATCATATATAACAATGTACCAACTTGAAAAACAACAAGATATTACACAGTTACAAAAAAAAACAAAAAAAAAAACAATAGAACAACTTCCTTGGTGACATATATTTGAATGTACAATTGAACAACCTGGCTAATTTGTTTTTGTACCGATGCTAATTCGAGTAGGTAAAGTTGGTGACATATGAAGCAATGAACCTTAGCTAATAGGTTAAACGTTTGATTGCTTTCTGGTTGCAGTAAGATTTGGTTTTCATCAATGAGTAATCGAATGTATTTCAATCTGGACTGACCTTGTGAAAAGATGCCAATTTTGATAAAAAATTGTTGAGTTGTCCGTCATCCCACGTGAAGACTTGTAACATATCTATGCCACAAGTTTTCTCTACACTAATGTGGTTGCTTTGCACCATAGAATAAGTCAAATTCAAAGTCTGACTTACTGTGTGTCCTACATACTTCATCTATTGCTTAATATGACTGGTATGTATACATTGCTTTTTTGCAAAAAAAAAAACACTGCAAACTTGATGTACAATAAGGACAACATGCAGCAAACAACTGGCTACATGATGCATGCACACAGAAGGGGTGGGGGTTCACATGGAAAGGTTTCATTTCCAACTATAATGACAAATTATTACATCTATAACAAAGGCTAAAATCGAAAACAAATGTGAATTAACTCTCTTTAAATTATATCTCAAATTCAAATATTTCATATCACCCTCCTATAAGGTACAATGTCTTCTATTTATGGTCATCTTAATCCATTAGAGCAGAATGCAGTATTGAACTTATTCAATCAAAATATGCAGGAAGAACATATAAACAATTGTGCCAAAACGTAAAGGGATAGGCTCCTGAAGAAAATTGATATGTCAGAAAAAGTAGGAATAATTTTCTCGCTTCATTGGTAATATGGTAATAATCAATCTCGTAGCACGTTTTGGTTTAGAGGTTATGAATTTTTAAAGAAGTATTTATTTCGAAATTGTGCCTTGCATAATGTTGATTAAACATGACTAAACATGACTAAACTTGTGATTTGTCACACAGGCAGAACTATATGAAGATCCTTTGTATTTGTTTATAATCTCGACTATCTGAAAAAGAATCACAATAGTTTTCAATAGGGGTGTGGCTCATTTCTGCAATATTATAAGTAAAATTACAATCTACTCAATCTACATGTTCACTAGTGTCAACTAGTTAAATGAGGGCTTCAATTTCAAAGGAAACCAACTTATTTGCCACTGTTACAGTACATGGCATTTTCTTAAACCTTAAGTTGATGCAACCGGAAATCTTTCTTGACTAGA
Source organism: Stichopus chloronotus (assembly GCA_021234535.1). Taxonomy (NCBI): domain Eukaryota; kingdom Metazoa; phylum Echinodermata; class Holothuroidea; order Aspidochirotida; family Stichopodidae; genus Stichopus; species Stichopus chloronotus. The sequence goes on from CM037847.1 coordinate 16,780,605, forward strand.
GTAGTCTTTCTTCAAACGACAATTCGATCTTAAAGGGGAAATCAGGGTTTATTTTCACAATTGATTTCACCACAATTCCCCACCGGTATCCTACAATGAGTTATAACTAGCAAATATGATCAAGATTATCTCAAAACACGTGGACAATTTCGAGAAACGAGGCAAATTTGCAAAAAAGTCGGTGAAGAACTCCGAAAGTCTGTAACATCCATTTTCATTGAATCAAATATGAATATTCACTACTATCGCCTTTTCAAGGTACAGTATGAGGAGGTGGAGCTTCCTATTTCATACATAGCCTATGTGTGCTGTATGTATCATCAACTATCACTACACTCTTGTTTACTTAGCACTGAGCAATGCACAAACAGCATGAGAACCTTAAACATTCGGTTATGTTTATTCATATAATATATATATTCTCAGTCTTACGCTGTGATTGTTCATCATATAGAGGAAGCTGTCTTGTCTTGTACATCATCCGTTTATTTTTTGTACCCGACAAATATTAAGAGTTCTCATTCAACAGTAATAAACGCAATAATTACCATTTCTTCTACCTTCAAACACCTCCCCAACATCTCTATATCTCGGTGAACAATCAGTTTAGAAAGAAAAATCGACTAAAGGTGAATTTTCTCAGTCAAACCCTGATTTCCCCTTTAAGTTCAGAACAATATATAGACATGGGGTTTGAAATTCTTGCTGTGGAAAATTGTTCTCTTCCATTGAAGAATCCCTTCAATTGTTACTTGAACATGTCTTTAAGACTGGTAGAATATTGCAGGAAGAGAAGGGGGAAGAAATTTTATTTCATTACCAGCATATGCTGATACTGAGACTATTGTCAAACCTACTACATACATTCTGAGTAATAAATTGCACTTTTGTCTGTTAAGCTCCCCTCCTTCCTAGACATGTGTGTAAAGTCAAAAACACATATTTTTGAATCGATTGCTTGCCCCAGCCCATATATTTTAATTCAACAATTTAAGAACTACATGTAACAAAGTAAACGTTAAAGACCAACACTATTGCCTAAACTGTTTTAAATGAACAAAGGAAAAAGAAATTCCTTAAACCAAGAAAGAAAAGAGTGCAGAAAGTTCATTTCGATTTTGATATGTGCTAAATGTGCTAGAGCTGTTCCGATCTACAGATAGTCATTTTTCCTTTTTAATGAGTCCATTTCAAAAATTGAAAAAAGGCGGGTGTATTCAACTCTACATCACCTATCCACCAAAGATCAATCTTTCTGTAATAAAATAATCGAACAAACACTCAATTTAGAAGCAATCAAAATATGTTAAACATTATCAATCTCCTTCCCCCTTCCACAAAATGTTTTATTCCCAATTAGTGTTGGTCTACTTTCAATTGTGAAGACATGGTTCCAAACTCTTGCACTTGGCTATTACTGTCTTTCAGGTCAGCTGTAGCGCAGCTATGTGGTGCTTTAAGTGAAACTGCTGAAACTTCTGAGAGATTCAAGGTGTTTTATTTTTTTCTGTTTCTTCCTTGGGTGTTACTGATTGATAAGTGTCATTGTAATTCATCATCCCTATTGTAATACGCATCTGCTATAGATGTAGTAAAAAGAGGAACAAGCAAATTATTGCAGAAACCTGACAGCATTTTGCCTGCATATCCATGCAAATGGATTATCCAAATATCCTTTTATACATGTTAAATTACGACATTTTGCAGTTTTCCTTCTAAGTCAGACGATTGCACCCTAGGCTAGTGATGAACTTCATACAAAGCTAAACAGCACAAGTTAGGCAACAATATAAGCGTCGTTTAAATGTGGGTCTCAAGAGTCAATGGTAATTGGCCACTCTCTTTTAGTCATAGTTCCACACATCAGTCAGCAACATAGGGGTACGTGCTATATCTATAGGACACAGACAAAACTAATGTGAGCAAACTGAGTTCAATATTAAAATGGAATTGTGGCAGTGCCACACAGGTTGATTCCAGGTTCATTCATGTTTTTGTATAAATTTAATACAAGTTTTGTTTACAAAATGAGTACTACAATTTGATACAAAAATATTTTCACATCTTCTCTGAGTGCATGATGCTATTAATCCTCTCCCGGATCCTACTCCCACTCCACACCAGCTCCACCTTTGCAGCCAACATACAGTATGTATGCCTCTTCCCTGCAGAGCTAAGAAAATGATTAAATTTTACCTTTCGATGTCACACACTACGATCATGCTGTTGCCAATTTCCCAAATCTAGTGTGGCAGTACACAGAACACACAGTTGAAGTTATACACTGAAAACGGGGATAAACCCTTATTATACCACAGGGAACTGGGGATTTGTTATACTGTCCATATGACATGTACACACACAACAGTGATGTGAGCAAACCAGCTGTCATTGGCAGACTGTGGCACCGTGGCAGTGCTACAGTTTGACGCTAGCCTCATATTCATATTTTGTTTTACGAAGTTTGCATTTTGTTGCATAATGAGTACCTTATTTGATGTGAGAGATGCCAAATATACCATACAAATGATCTTGTTATTTCTAATCATGCACCATTGTAATAAACTCATCTCATATAGTTGTAAACAGTAAAAGAGTAGACAGAACACAGTGTAAAATGAAAACAGGGATTCTTATTATTCAACAAGGAAGTGCTGCATCATCTTTAATTGAAGACATCAAAAATTTAGAGAGAATTTCCTTGTATCCAGAACCAGGGTTGTGTGGCTGGATTCCAGGGATTCTTATCATTCAACAGGTAAGTGCTGCGTCATCTTTAATTGAAGACATCAAAAATTTTGAGAGAATTTCCTTGTATCCAGAACCAGGGTTGTGTTGCTGGATTCACTTAGGGGCCTAAGCTCAACCTTCACCCTTCATTAATAGGGAAGTTTTTAGTACTTTCACAGTGCTTAATTAAGATAACCTCTGGCAGCCTAGCCACCCATCATCCCCTGCAATTCTACAGCTTTAATACACATGCACAACAGTTTGTCTCCCCCTTCCACCACTATTTGCTTGGCTTAATTCCTTTCAACTTTTGAAATATTTGGTCAGCTCTAGTCTACTCAGCCTATGTTAGGTGTATTTACAATGATACTGTGAGAAGAGGTTAATGGTTCATAAGAAATTATTGTCATATGTAAGGGCTCTAATACCATTTATTGTCCCAACTGAGTTGTATGGAACATACCGCAACATTTATTGCTCGGCCGCTAAATTGCTCAATTGCAGGCATTTTAAAACCTTCCATGTACACAAATTAACAACCAAATTTTTAGACATGCAGGCTACGATAAACTATAATGGACTGTGTAATAATTAAGTATAGCCTAGATTTGGTCTTAACTTAGTCCTATGGCCCTACGCAATACTCATGTATCTCTAGTACTATAATAAACTGATTCCAGGTGAAGTAAATACTAGTTTTAACATGGCACACTATCCACAATGGTGCGCTTTATCGCAACCTAACACAGGGGTAGGCAGACATCAACAAAGCCTTTTCTGCACATAAATCACACAAGTATGAGCATTAAAATTCCACTGTGTAATTTACATAAATTAATATTTTTTTACGAAAGTAGTCACAATTGGATGTCGTGTAACAACCTTACACTTTGTGTATCGAAATCATAATTTGCAGCACTTACACATTTTTACACTCGAATGCGTTAAAAATCAGGTAACTGGGGAACGTGCCCGGATCGATCCAAGAACCACAGGGGGTATTACTGTACTAGCACCATGATTGGCCAGGATTTGGTGCCGAAAACGCACGCACCCACGCACACACACACACACATACTGTACATACATACATACATGTACACATACATACATACATACATGTACATACATACATACATACATATATACATACACATACATACATACATACATACATACATACATACATACATACATACATACATACATACATACATACATACATACATACATACATACATACATACATACATACATACATACATACATACATACATACATACATACATACATACATACATACATACTACATACATACATACATACATACATACATACATACATACATACATACATACATACATACATACTACATACATACATACATACATACATACACATACATACATACATACATACATACATACATACATACATACATACATACATACATACATACATACATACATACATACATACATACATACATACATACATACATACATACATACATACATACATACATACATACATACATACATACATACATACATACATACATACATACATACATACATACATACATACATACATACATACATACATACATACATACATACATACATACATACATACATACATACATACATACATACATACATACATTATAACAAACATACATAGACCACAGTGACTGCATACATGTAGGTTCCTTTACTGCTGCAAGGAACCAACCAGAATGCAGAAATGCATTGCAGTTTCGATGATCGATTAAGAATATTTTTGCGGAATCTGATATAATAGCATTAGTATGTGTCACATTGAGCTACGTATGCTTTGTATGAAGTATATATGAGATCTGCACAAGCTTCCTTTCTTGAGATCATACCTCCATGTTCACAATTTGATGCTTGCTGACATGGAATAACCTTCTACCTCTACTAAAGACTAACGTTCTTGTGTTAAATGAGATACAACTACACATTGAATACTACATCTGTCCAAGCTTCCCTTCATGAGATTATATGTTAACAAGAATTCCACACTGTGACCCTGTTGACCGCAAATGACCTTGGACCTTCACTAGAGAAAATGAAAATTTTTGTAAATTCAAAGAGATAAACCTACAGCTAATTAGGAGATCTGCCCATACGTTTTCCTTCTTGAAATATTGTGCTTACAATATTCTCACAATTTGACCCCTGTTGACCTCAAATGACCTGTGACCTCCACCAAAATCAACAGGAATCTGGTAATCAATGTGACACACTCACAGACCAAATGTGAAGTTAATTGTCCAAGCTTCTTGCAATAAACTGTTTACAAGTACTGTAAGCTGTGTCAGTAGGAGCACTACGCATATATCAGTGTACGTGGCTGCTCCTTACCTAAATGGCAGGAAAATATCCGCTCCATCACTTTAACTCTGCAATCAATTAAGACCTGATACATTCTGTAACAACCCTGAAAAAGTATGCATTTGTTTTCAAAATTGTGAGGAATCGAGATACACTGAGTGTCAATATGCAACCATTAACTCGAAGAAATTAAGTGCCAAACACATAGGGTGTGTGTGTGGGAGAGGGGTGGGTGAGGGATGAGGATGGAAGATATTAGGAAGTTTACATTTAGAAGTGCTGGTAAATTATTTACCCATCCCATGTGGCTATGAGCCAATATGATTGAGCAGAGCTTGGTCTCAAATGCATTGAGTTGGAGTTATGAAAATGTGTTGGTTTGTCGTAACACTGTTATATATGGTGAAATTTTCTCCACTCTTTTTTAAGTTTAATGTGCAAAGTTTTAATGTAAAATATGCCATCCTGTTCCTGATGACCCAAAATAAGCTTAGCAATATATCAGGCAACACAAAGCACATTTTCAAACAGTTTTGGGGTCAAAATTTACTTGAAAATCTTAGTCTAGTCTGTTCCTGTAGAGTAAGTGTGGGGCACCAGTAATACATGTGTTGGCTAGGATCTATCTCAGTATTACGTATATATGTTAGGCTACAGCAAAAGTCCCAAATCAAACTGAACGAGAATATCTCGTAGAAGGAAACGTTTGAATTAAAATTTGCGAAAATGATGCGGATTGCTAGTTTGGGGTGTTATGCACATGCCATGCAAATGTTTTTGGCAGTTTTGACCGATTGAGATATTTTTTTTATACGTTCAACATACAATGTTTTCCTAAGCATTGTGATAGTAAAACTGTACAGTACAAAGTGTACACAGACAACTGAACAGCGTGTGTGATCCAATGGTAGTTTTTGTGACTAAAAATTCTTACTTTAGGGAGTCTAAAACCTTAAAAACACTCGCAGTTTGCATCAACAGAAAGTTGTCTTTGAAATATACGTCGGGTAAGCATTCATTCCGACCAAGGTGTTGCTATTTGACAACTCCCTGTTCCGGCCGTACTGCCTTACGTGCACTATGTACTATATGTGTACGTGTGTCAGCTAATTACATGCGCAGTATGTACTTTGGACGAATCTACCATTCTATGCAACGTTAACGAAACAGACAGGTGTGCAACTGACTGCAGTATAGGGAGATGGTATACGGAGATGGGCTCAAAACTGTAGATGAAACATTATTTAGCTATTTTTTTTCTCCCCCTTACAAAACTGAGCTTTCTTTTTGGCGCGAATTACGGGGAAAATGTTACTCCGTGTTTCATCAACACAAATATCTCCAATTTGTAGTAACGAAATGGAAATATGCATGCAATTCACTCCTCTTTTTGTTATTCTGACATATCTAATATGTTGGGAAGTAGCCATATCGGACTTTCAACTGTTTTTCTAGGTAGGTGTACAGTACTTCGGATACTCCTCGGTCTCGCACTTTGCTTTTGTTTTTATGTCTGACAAACATTGCTACTTATTTTGATGTTCCATTGTCACCAAATTTTTTTCTCTTTACTAAAATGTTAATTTGTGTTCATGTGCCCTGCAAGGTGCACAGTTTTTGCGTACACAACTTGAAGAGGTTGTCTTGGAATTTTCCGTAACCCCCAATCACGGACTATTCCAATTACGTACAGTTCAGTTACATACTCTCTGATCGACTAACTTAAGAAGCGAGGGGGTATCAATTGGTTTCTTCACACGGCTTTACTTTTACGACGTACAGTATTATCCGTTTTTCCGTGTACACCTGGTATGTTTGGTACAATTGTTAGCTGTTTATTTTGTTATTGCAAGTGTAGATGTCAATGCCATGCTCACGTATACCAGTAAATTGTCCCAGTTTATTTACAAGGTTTTCACACTTTGACCCTTGTTGACCTCAAATGACCCTTGACCACCATTAATAACATAGCGTTCTTGTACTCTATAAGATACACCTACATACTTCATGTGACATCTGTCCAAGTTTCCCTTCTTGAGATATTGTGCTTACAAGGTTTTCACAACCTGACCCCTGTTGACCTCAAATGACCTTTGACCTCCACCAGAATCAATACGGATGTTGTACTCAATGTAGTACACCAATGCACTAAATACAGTATGGCATTTGTCCAAGCTTCCCTTCTTGAAATATTGTGTGTACAAGGTTTTCACAATTTGACCCCTGTTGACCCAAATGACCTTTGACCTCCACCAAAAACAATAGGGTTCTTCTACTCAATGTGGTGCACCTACGTGCCAAGTATGAGATTTGTCCAAGCTTTGCTTCTTGAGATATCGTGTTTACAAGGTTTTCACAATTTGGCCCCTGTTGACCCCAAATGACCTTTGACCTCCACCAAAAACAATAGGGTTCGTCTTCTCAATATGGTACACCTACATACCAAATATGAGATCTGTACAAGCTTCCCTTCTTGAGATATTGTGTTTACAATGTAGGGCATCACGGACATACATACACACACACACACACATACACACACGCATATGCATGATTACAAAGGTTACGATTATCATCGAAACCAAAAATGCACTAATGCATAGGTGTATAACAACAAAAGGAAAGTAATTTAAGAAAAATTTAGTAACTGAAATGGACCAAACATCAAGTTAACACAGAATTAAAAGACACTAAAACGATAAATTATAACAGTAGCCAACTTATGGGTTACAATACCAGACTTTTCCTGGGATGCATGTAAGCCTTACCTGACACACTGTAGATTTATACCAGGTTACCACTGGATTTATACCGGGTTGGAAGATTAGAGTACCAAAGTTGTGCTTAGGTATGTGACAGTCAATTTGAAGTCTCTCTACTGTATCTAGAAAACAAAGATCAGTTACCATAAATCTGTTAGTTTCTGTGACTTACATGCCGAAGTCCATGACCGCACTGAGATCATCAAAGGGCACCAGACTGCATGGAAATATGGGCTTACTGGAGACATAAGCCAAGGCCAGTTCATCCTTGCAATATCGTGATGCAAGTGAGGTAGGACTCAAAATAGTAAGAAACAACTAGAGGACCACAGGAGAGAAGAGAATAGCTTACAGTTTACATATTGTTCTCATTTTCTTTTGGAATATATTCAATGTTTACTTTGGATTTTCAAGCTGTTCTGTCACATCCCCCCCAAAAAAAAAAAAATACAAAATTCATTCACTGTAAATGTTATGATTTCAACATGGTCAATAGTTTGATATTAATCTGCTAATAACCTGGCTCAATGTAATCCTCTCTGACAAACATCTACTGTTCGTCATTTACAGCCAAATATGGACCATTTTGTAGAAAACAAGGAAGTAAAATCTTTAATGATTACTGTACTTTGCCAAGATGTCTTAGATGTATGTGCTTAATTTTCTTGTTGAGGACCAAATCTGGCCAGTGATGAAAAAAACTTATGAAATCTGACTGATGATGCTACATTATTAAGGTTTGAATGTCATTGAACAGTTATGTAGTTAAGAAAACATACCTGTATCTATGGGTTTATAATCTATCTTTTTGTTGAACTTTGACCTGTAAATGCAGTATGTAGTATGCAGTACAGTCACTGTATGACCTTCATGAAAAATAGATGTGACCATTTACTCACAAATGGCTGATGGGAACTGAGTATCCAGGAATAAATTTATCTAGTTTTGTATCTCATCATGCTACATGAAATGGTCATGTTGCAACACAAAGAGAATATTGTGTAGCAGTTTTTGTACATGCCTCATCAGGGCTTTCACAGATATTGCGACAAAATACCGCCCAAAAACTGAAAGCTGGGATGCAGGTTTTGAAAACTAAATTATTCCTTGTTGTCAGGTGAATATATTCTTGAAACGTGCATGAAAGTTTTCGAACCACGACCTACAGTAGTTGCCATTTGCGAACATTTAGTAACCACTGGACACCTTGCACACTCTTCAATACCGTACTGTACATGTACTTGTTTAGTGATTTTGTAATTTACAGACGGTCCACTGCTACGGTATTTGCTGGTCAAAAAAAGCAAATTACATACTGTAATGCAGCAAATACATGTACTGGATGCCAAAATCATTTTCACCACAGGATGCTGCAAGTACTTCATCTTAGTTTAAGGTCCTTGATAGATCTTCTCTTTCACAAAAATTATATCTTTGTTACATACCTTTGTCTATATGATTACAAAACTTCTCAAAAATGCTTATACCTGTACTGTGCTATTAATTGTGCTACAAAGGTAAGGAAAATTTTAGTGCTTTCACATGTATTAACCCAGGTGCCAATTGCTAGACAATTTATTGTCTAGTTCCTTCTTAAAGTGAAGAACACTTCTTCAAGGTCATGGAACGTTATCTGCCACATCTCATAAACACGTTCAAAGCAATCTAATGAGAAGGCAAGCATATGTACTACACCAGAGAGACCCCTCCACACCATCTATGAGGTGAGGTGCATTCAAAATGCCAATGAAAATGATTGAGACCTCTCACACATTTAATCACGTACAGCACCCCGGTACACGACTGGTACAGTATGAGTCACCATTGTCCGATTCTTATTCGAGGAATCTATAATTCATATAATCTGGAAAATTTAGACCACACATGAGTGTGCCAGAATTAAATAAGGTAACCAACTTTTCTGAGGAACTGGTACAGCACTGTACTGTACATCATAACAGCTAATCATAATGCAGTTGAAAGATTAACTTGGTCATTTCTTCATCTATTGAATGGTTATCAACTTGGTAACTTTTGTTCAACAAACATTTATTTCGGTCATGTAATATGAACAGTTACAAATATACACAAACATAGGTACATAGATTGAAGACCGGAGGCTGCAGTATCCACAAGAAGCTTAGCAAAGCTTATAAGCGTGGATAATTGTCAATATGTATTGCCAAATAATCTAAATGCATTGTGATGAAGTATTCTGCTCAAAAAAATTTGTTTTTGTTTTTATTACAGTAATTGTATGCTTTTGTTGCACTAACTTCGTACTTTAATAGGATGACTGCTGCTCATCTTCCTTCAGATCTAAGGTTGGACTGCAAACGTCCTACATACATTGTGACTCACCTTTGCATCAATGATGGCTTGTCCGATCCTGCTCAGGAATTCTGCCCCAGCAGCGAGTTCCGACTCATCGACCCAGACAGACACACCAGCATCCTCCAAAGCAGCTGGATTTCATGGACAAAAGAGGGAAAAAAAAATACCATGTACTGATACCTTATTTCTCGCAGTACTATCAAGGAAACATACAGTACTGTATGTATAGCAATCAATTTGTATCATTACCAACACTTAAGTGAGTCAATATCTTAAGTGAGTCAACAAAGCTGTTCAATAAGTCAACAAGGGACTCTCTAATATCTGACTTACCATCTTTTATAGAGGCATTTCAAGAGCGTTAATTGGTTTATGACCGACAATGTTAACAAAGTACAGTACACTACCATAGGATTTGGCGACTCTGATGTTTTGGAGTCAGGTACTCACAGCCAGTTTTGAGTCTGAAGCTATACTCAGTTCTACTTTGTATCAATAGCTTTCAATCTTATCGCAACTTCCAACTACTGTAAATGAACAGGAACTGCAGTATACCATGTGGACAATTTAAGGACACAACCAGTGTTGGTGGGTTAGAATAGGGCTTCTCGCTAAAAAGTTTTCAGACATACTGTACTGTGCTAATGCAGACTAGGCTTTACTGGGAAACAAGAATACCAACCAGAATGCACAAAGGACAAACTCATGCAGGCTAGGCAATTACTGAGTGGGAAACAAAGAAATACTGAAAAGTCGTACTAGAATTTAATGTAACTACATGTAAAAATTTTCACACTTTCAACATAACGTGAATTAAAACTATTTAGCACACAGAAAATGATTCTTCATGTTTTCTTTTCTATAGTTTAAACATCCACTGGAGTCCAGAAACCTGTTAAAGCCAGCTATTGTACTAAACACCTGACAGAAATTCACTGTGTAACAGAGTACACTAACAACTTTTTCTTAGAATTCTCACTAAAATGCTACACTGCTTCATTTTCATACTTCTTCTAACAGCTCATCTGCTCTCCTGATCTCTTCCAGATGTAATAAATACTAACTCTTCTTTTTACTGTTTTTTCAATATACTTGTAAATTTGCTTCAAAAGTCTTTTGTTATTTTGTTTTTATTTGCACAGTAGTAATAATTTTCAACTTTGATGTATCCAGTACTGGTACAGTAGATATAGTATTTCATATTGTTTTAGGGCATTTACTGTACAGTAATACAGTACGGTAGCTCTATTAAAGAAGATGCATCTTACCCTCATAACAAAATGCAATTATGTGAATGTACTGTACAGTATGGAGTACTGGAGATTATTCTTGTCACAGCACCTGATCATTTCATCAATGATCATCAATTTTCCACACACAGGTAGAACTGCATGTTTAATTAATGAGCTGTAAAACCAAAAATTGCTGTCATTGCTGTCAATAATTCAACTTAATTGGTGAAAATGATCTTTGCATAATAGCCTTTAAATGAACACTCAGTACTGTACTCAGCACGGTACAGTACATGTACGGTATGGCAAATTTGCTTTGTCATGCTATAAAGTACAGTACAGAATGTACAGTGCATGCTTCATGGACTCCATTCATGCACTGGCTCAAAGCTGTTTGAGGTTCTTTCTGTAAGAAATCAAACTTCTCTCACAGATGGTTCTTTTCATTTAGATTTGCAGTGTGCCAAGCTTCTAGGCTCTGATCCTTTCTTGTGCATGTTCCTTATTTCTTACTTAAAATTGCCTTTTTTTCAATTTTTTTCCTTTCTTCCTGTACTTGTCAAAGGCCATGTGCACTTTGGTGGATTTGGTGTCATAGATACAGTTACACTGTGCAGCACAGACAGTACAGTAAGTGTAGGCAATGACAAGTTCGACACATTCCTTGATACACTTTCAGCACGTTATTCTTGTGGGATGGTTGCATGTCGACGTACAGTACCTTCCAAGTGACTTGCATTTCACAGGTTTTACCTGCATTTGAACACCCAAACCCGCTGGCCCGCCACGCCCTTTGAAAAACCTGCATTTGACATCTCCGTAGTAGGCAAAGACGAAAAAAGGAAAAAGATCAGTAGGCCTACAGAACAGATTTTTTTTTGGCTACCATTTTGCATGTAGACACTCCTAAACTTCCCGAAATTTCGAGGGGGACACCTGCGCCCCTTAAACCCCTCCCCAGGGCCAGTGATTCACTATTGGACAGATTAGGGGTGGACCCGCATATATCCTCTCTGAACTTGGGAGCTACGTGTTGATGATATTGTGGCCTGATACAGTACAGTGTGTGCATCTGCATGTACAGTAGTGTTAACTATACAGCATGTATACTTGCAATGACTGTATCATGATGTACTGTAGTTTACTTCAATGTATACAGTAACTGCCATTCCTTGACTGCTTGAAATATAGCCTTCTGTACTTTAAGACATACTTTTCTTGGCTAAAACTTCAACACTCATGTGATTTTCTTTCCTGAGTTATATGGTCTTTTACTATAAATGAATCAATTTTATTTGGCAAGAAGATTTTTGTTCCTACAGTATGCAGCACTCAGCAGTAATTTACAAATCACCTCAGATGTAAGGCCTACTGTAACTGTGCAGTACAGTACGTGCAGCAGTGCATTCCCCTAAACCACACAATTTCCCATGAATCATTTTCCATCAGCTACAGTGTGTAATTGTCAATAAATGAATGATGGTATATAAATTTATAAGGTCACCCATGTGGTCATGTCTACTTGCAGAAATCACAAGACTGAGATGTACAGTAAAGTGAGGAAATTAATCACCAGCACAGAAGAAGGGCGACCATCAGCACTAAGTACTGTGCACTGCACATGTATGCATAGATGAACACAGTGATTGTTCAATCGTGCTTTCAATGGTCAGTTGAATTTGCTGGTGGGATTGTTTTTAATTTCACATGCCAGGGCTATGTGTGATGTGGGTTTTCATTCATGTACAGGCCACCACAACAGGCCTTGAGTTTTAGATTTCCCAAGTGTGCTACAAATCACACTTCTCAGAAAATTGAGGAGTGTGGTACTTTTAGGTGTGCTGTTTTATAAAACTTTTATTGATAGCATGTTCCCATTTTTCTTCTAGGTGTGCTAAAAATTACACTTCTTACAGTGATTTGAGCCAGGTGATGGTGTGCACTCACACTCTCATGCCTCAGAATTCATGCTTCCAAAATAATTTTCAAATGTCCTAGAAATAAAGGTTACACAAAGGAGCAACATACAACATACTGTACCATGTGAGTCAATCTCTTGACATCACAAATTTGCATACTGCACTTACAGTAGCCAATGTTTATTCATGTCACAGCTGTGAGGCACTAATTTTCCTGTAAATTGGTCAATCTTTGATGAATTTCGACGGGATTTGTTGCTAATATTTTCAATGCTTAATGCACCCAATACATTAAAATGTTGTTTTCATGACACAGGGACCTTTAACCAGTTATGCACCTGTGTGAGTCAAAATGTCTGGTGCCATATAGTGCCTTAAAGGAACTGTGAACATTTTACACTACAAACTATGATACGATACCACAAAAACTACTGTACTGTTGGTGGAGTTTGTAATGGTTGAGCACTAATGCGTACTTAGTTCACAGTCAGTTGTTCGATTTCTAGGATCTGCCTGCATCATTGTTATCTCATTGCCCTAGTACAGGGGCTAAGATGAGATATTGTTGTCAAATGGCTAGTGGTGCTATATACTATTGTACTGTGCACCCATGGGAGAAGAAGTGATGAGCAGTGACTGCCCAGGGGTATGAGCAAATGTGTTTAAACCGGTAAGGCTTGTTCATGATGCCAAAATGTCCAAGATGTATAAGTTGTGTGGTAAACTGAGTCAAATATGCTGAATTTGAGGGGGAAAAATGCCAATATTGCCTCAAAATTGGTATTTCCAGCATATCTTGAGAATTTTTTTAACCATGTACAGTACTGCAAAATTTTGTCAGGACGTACCTGAGAATGTAATATTTAAGGTACAGTATCACTTTTATGGTAAAGTGAGTGAAATTTACTCATTTTTAAAAAAAAAAACAATTTTTGCCCCAAAATTTGGATTCCAGCATACTGTATCTTGAAAGCTATAGTATTAGACCAATTTCTGTAACTTAAAGCTTTGTAAGGACTTACATGAAAAACACATTGTTCAATATTAGTGTACTAAAGGGATTAATCCAGTGAAATGCAATGATATGTGAGGGGAAAAAAAGCCAAGTTTGCCCCAAAATTTGGATTTCCACTGGCACATCTTGAGAACTATTGGACCAATTCAATTAAAACTTTGTAAGGACTTACATGAGGGTATATTGTTCAACATTTATTACTGTATTGTTATAGTAAAATAGTAAATCTAGTGAGTTTTGCTGAGTTTTGGGAAGAAAAGCTTATTTGCCCCAAAATTTGGACTTCCACCATATTTTGAGAGTTTGAGCATTACGCACAATACTTTGCTACTGTAAGCCCTACTGTACCTCAGACCTGCCAACCTGTCTCACTGAAAAATAGGGAGATCTACATTTTCCAGAGCCAAAAAAATGGGAGATCAGAGAAAAAATAGGGAGAGTGGTAAATTTTAAGAAAAAAAACCAAGAAAACACTGCCACCAAGAAAATCATCACACATTTGCACAGCGCTAGTTGCCCTTGTAGGCTTATTGTCATGTACATTGAAGCTACAGTACATGTGTACACCCTTTTGTATGCCCTTGTGGGCAATGAATTTGAACATTCCTGAAAATTCTGAGTTCTAACATTATTTTTAAGTCAAAACAATAACTTCAGCATGCAAAACCAGGTCCTGAACAGGTCAATTGAGAACTAATGTGCAAATAACCCACAGACTATGGGAGCATCCGGCCTGCCCCTAACTTTACTACAGTACTTAGCCTAACCTATGGAATAACCAAACGTTATAATTATGTTATGTATGTGTACACGCAGATACTTTTAGGCATTTACTTGACCCTTCTGTAAGCATACTGGCACCAGGCTCGGCTTCAGCTTGCTACTGTATCTTAGATATCAATATAACCATTTACTGTAATATTCTGTTACCACCGTTTTATGTTTGAAGAATATGTTACCTCTCTAGGTCTCTGTGACATGTGGTTGCAGTAAACTATCACAAATCCCCAAGCACAAATCATGCAGGCCCTGTATTTAAGACTCTATTGAAATTAATGCATGAAGGCGATGAGACACTGTATGCAACTCGGTGGATTGCCCTCTTGTTATGTTAATCGATCCCTACTGTACAAAGAATGTGCTAGGTATTATTATGTAAATTGTAAAGAGTTTGTCACGTTTCTTTGGAATTACTGCAGCTTTTGATCAGTTCTTCTGTAAACTGCCATTTCAAGTGGACACTGTTCTGCAATAATCTGCAGTGGCTTTCCCTCAGTAAATTTCCACAGACTACAGTACTATTGTACTTGTTTCCAACAATTCAGGAAGTGGTTTTCACTGGAAAACCATTTAACTCTGGATACAGTTTTACATTGTTTACTTTTATTGGTGTTAATAATTACTTTGTGCTGTACTTCACAATGTGTGTATAGCTTGTCAAGTACAATTTTGGTTCTGCAAATAAACAATCAAATAGAATTAGATAAATATTTACAAGCAGTATTCACATAGTGTAAACACCTGTGGAGATAACTAAAAACCTGAATGGGCTAAACTGTAAATGCAGAAGAATGTACAGAAATACAGAAACAGGATTCTTTGACAAAACACAATTTAGAAATGACCGTACAGGAAGGTACAAATGTGAGTGAATGCCATTTTGTACCTCTAACGAGATCTGTCGCTATTTTTCTCTAATTCACTTTATTGTTCATCTAAACAGGTCTGTCACTGTATCCTCTGACCCCCTCGTTCTAGAATTTGGTGTCAAATTTTCACACCGAGAGCTTACTGCATGCACCTGCAAGCAGGATTTGCGAGAAATAAGCAGCGTAATCGTGGATTTACGCACTGATCCCTATACTGTATTCTCGCAAAATAAAATTAATTCTGCCTTGGGAAATTCCAGCATTGCGTACTCAGTAAAAATGGAAATTTTTCCCCAAATTCCTGGGATTAATCGAAATCCCCCCCTCTGATTTACATAATCCTGGTGCAAACACTACTGTACTTGCAAGTCTCACCAGATCTACAGTACAGTATGTTTCATATTTGCCTTCAAAACTTACAGTATCCTTTACATAGATGACTGTTTGTACTGTATGTTCAGTGCCCCTCCCACTCTTCCGCCACACCAAAATCCCACCAAAACAAGTGCAGCTTCCTCGTATAGTTCACTTTATATCATTTCGCAAATTTCCCTTTAAAAATTATCCTGTTCATTGATGTCTTTCTACAAGTTCAGTGCCCCTTCAAAACACACAAAGGGTATAAAACTCTCGGAATATGCAACACGAAATTTCCAACACCTTATTCCCTGTCAATTGCTCTAATCCAAACTAGACTAATTTAATTGAAATATTATTTAAAAGTAAAAAGCAAATAAGAATAAATTATGGAACAATTCACTGTTAAATAAGATACAAACAAAAGACAAGGAAGAACAAATACTGGGATCCAATCACAATGAGGAGTCCTGTACACAGTACATGTCATACAGAACATGTACTACACAGTATCAATCTGACTGAATGGCTGACTGGTCAGGCTGGCTCAACGGGGTGCTGGTTGGCTGAGCCAATATGTCAGCAAAGTTTTCAGACCCTCAGAGTGTAATCTAGGTAGCCTACTGTACAGTACAGGGCATTTTCCCCTCCAATGGTTTCTTGATAAAAAATTACTAAACCTTATACAAATGAGACATTTGTATAATCTGTCATACCAAATTGCTAACACAAATTGCTAAACTTTAACAAAAAATTTTACTGTGCACTAACAGTGCACTGCATGTACAAACTACGAAATGCTCCAGCAGACAAAAAATTAAAACAAAAAGCTGTAACTGAAAACAGTATTACAGTATATCCATCATCTCAGCAAGTGCTGTAACTGTACCATCAACTTAAACTGGGTGACTGGCATTTTATTTTTAGTTACCAGCACAGTACTGCATTGTGTCACGTAATTATACTTTCAGAGGATCTAGGGAAAGAATAGGGCAAGTCAAAAGAAACACTGCACAGTACATGTATGTTCTGATGAAGGTGATAATCCTTTTGTTGCTAAACTGAGCATACTGTAGAAGTTGAATGATGCCCATTGGACAAAAGAATTGCTCAGAAGTACTCGGGTGTATTAGCAAGTATGTGGCATACGGTACTCCTGATTTGAAAGGCTTTGTAATGAACAGGTCTACAGTATGATGAACATCAATGTGACGCATTTGTGCAGCCATTGATTGCTCTATTGTAACATACATGTACAGACTTATGCATTCTTTTCAGTGTTTTTATTTTTTGTGAGCTTTAATGTTTTTTGGTTTGCCTTTTCTTTTTATTCCCTCTCTAATTTAATTAGTGTTTTCTTTTGGTTTTTTTTTTTTGCCTTACCTTGTTTTTACTAATTTGTAAACCTGTCTTTATATATGTTTGCACGTGCAAACATTGCAGTTTCTTCACATCATGTGTTTAAATATACTGCAGCTTAATTTGTAGACACAGTACCATCCACCGCACAGCAATGGAAACAAGCACTTCTGTACTGTATGTTAACATTCCGCAATACTGGAGGCTGAGCTTTGATTTTCCGCATGAATTCTTTATCCTAGTGGCTTTACATGCACTGTATTGTATGGAAATTTACAGGTACATATTTCATTCATTTACTACCACACTGAGCAATAGCAGTATGGTATGCTAACAAAGTTTTGCATAATACTGTAGGCATGTCTTTGATTTTTTGCATGGCTTCTTCATCCTGGTGGCTAGATTCTGAGGCAAAAGACTGAATACAAGTTGGCAGCACAAGTACTGTATAAATGTTACATGCTTGTCATATCTTGATCATCACCAGCCACACTATCCACAAGCACTAAGTACATGTTAACATTCCACCATATGGGGGAGGGGGGCTTGGGGGACTCACCTTTGATTTTCCGCATGAATTCTTTATCCTGATGGCTGTAGGATATCATCACATCTTTGGGCTCCACGCTGTTGTTCCTATTCGTGTCCGTCATGATCAATCCGTGAGTAGTTTGCGGCGGAACTGATTCAGATCCTCCACTTGGTCCTCTGCCTGATGGGGAATTGGACCGGCTGCCCCTCGGTGTCAGTTGTCCACTTGCTCTTGAAGATCTTCCTGTCGGCTGCTGCTTCGCATTTAATGATTTCAGTTTCTCATCAGATACCTTTCTCCCTGTATCCTCTGGAGGATGTCTAGAAGACTGATCAGGGGATTGCTCTGGGGTGTGGTGTGGTAATTCCTGCTTCTTGGAATGTTTAGGGCTATGCTTTGGTGACGGGTCATGTGAATGTGGCTTGGATGACGAATGAGAATGTTTGCTCTTCTTTTGTTTACTACTACCATTACCCATAACCAGTTAAAATATCTCTGTTCTCTTTGTACTATAAGAGAATCTAAAATTTTCAAAGCTCAATGTCTGACTTCAAAATAAGTGATGAGTGCAATAGTTCTGATCAACTACAGGGGTAGGACAACTACAGTACTGTGCAATGATACCTGATGTGTACTGTCAGGTGTGTGCTTGATCAATGCCAACTTCTTTCAGTCGATCCTGAAAAGAGAGCAAATTTCGGTTATTTTACATTCTCTTTAAATTAATAACAGGAAAACAAACTAAGAGTTGGCACTTGATTACCCACAAACAAAGCCATATTTCATTTGACGTAAATTAATTGATTTAAATACAACTTTGCAATTTCTGAGTAATTACATGATAAGATTCATACTGTACCATAAGCCAGCTCCAATGAAAACCAATACCTTACTGGCATTAGAGTTAATGCGACACATGCTGTACAGAAGTGTTGTCAAATTTCTGCCAACTTGAAGGGAAAGTATATATCATGTACAGTACATGTACATTTAACCTACTGCACAATTTCTGAGCTTGATAATCATGAGTTCACATTCACAACAAATTAGTATCCTAACTGAAGTTACAGTATATTGTCAGATACCCGCAGGTTCCCAACTGTAGACTGTGGGTACTGGGTCTGAATTTGGACTTGTTGCAAATATTGCGCAACCTACGTCGCACTTTGTTGAACATTGTGAATGTGAAGTCATGATACAACATTTTGCTTTGCATGTTAATATCATGTTGCATACCAGCATGACAAAGATGTACTGTAGTTTGGCATACATGCTGAATTCTGTTACAAGTCACCATTTGTGTACAGAACTGCAAGTCATTAATGAAACTTTGGATCTGAGTAGAAATTTCATAACGGCCGCAGGTCATGACATCATTGATCCGTGCACTCACGTACTGTATTTATTTTATGCACAAACTTTTCAAGTCTGTTATAGATCTATTCCTATACAGGGTTTCCCCTGGGCTTTTTAGAGTGTGAGGCGGTCAGGACGAATTACTTGACGCCGCCATCAATTTGTTTTCAAATCCGTACTTAGTAGGTTGAAGAAGAATGGGTGATTCTAGGATTTTGACCATGATATAAACAGGGCTAAAAAAAAGTGTAAATTTCCCGGGAGACTAATTACAATATAGTCGGACTTCCCGCCTAACATAACATAACGCTGTAGGCGTCATTTGATAGCGAAGCGATTGTCATACCAGCTTGGGGTCAATGGGCCCGCCATAGGGCCCCTTGTGGGGTCCATGAATGATCCCGGTAGGGGTCCAGGGTGCATAACACCCAGAAACTCAGCGATTTTAGCATTTTTAGACGTGTCCCGCCGAGTCATTTGAAATCAAGTTGAACGATGTTACGAATCAAGTTGAAAAATGTTACTGTATCGCGTGAAACCACGATAGTTTGATCAGAAAAAAGTCATTGATATTGCTTCAAAATCAAAACGTTCTATGAAATGTTGAACATGTCATGTAGAGTAAACTTTATTATATACATTTTTTAAGTTGAAATGTCCCTAAAAGTTTCATGAAAAGAATCATGTAAGATCGTGTGAAGCCTTCCGAAAATTTTAAGTAATGATATCCTAACGCATTGGGTGTATATCGAATAGCCTAACAACCTTGGCAATTCATATTTCCATATAACAGGGAACAACCGTCATTTTGTAAGTTGCAGGTTTCAGAGTTTTTCAAGTAACATTGAAAATTTTTTATTGTTTTGTTCATTGATCCTAGTCACTTTCAAATGTTTTGAGGAAGCAGACTAATGGTTTCGTGAAGGGTTTTGGACATAGAAATATGCAATCATTTTTGTATTTCTGTGGGTTGCGATATGTCCGCTAGCTGTCATTCTACAGATAATTTGCGTATGCAGGCAGGCCTAAGCCAGGCCTAAGCTTATGCTTTTTAATTGACATTGAATGTAGTGAAGGGGGTATACCTAGAATCTTCTGATTTGCCAACGTTGTTTTTTTCACATAACTTGAAAAATATTGATCATGAGTAAAAAATAAGGGCATTCTACTACAGGAATAGTAATTTACTTCAATTTTTGTTGAAGATTGAACATGGATGGGGCATTTAGGACACACATTTGAATGGATTTATTTACCAGTCATTTTTGGACGTAACTAGTAGGAAACTACTGTACATGTGTGATCTCTACTATGCTGTGTTCGAAAGTTTGAAACAAGCATGGTATGTACAAGATAAACATGGCCAGAAGTACAGAAGCGGATTTCCCGCGAGACGCAAAATTTCCCAGGAAGAAGTCTCCGTTTCTCGACTTTTTCCAGCCCTGGATATAAACATGTGAGGCGGTAATTACGGCATTTTTTTGGCGAGGCGGTCCTAAAAAGTTGCGAGGTGGCCGCCTCCGAAATTACGTACCAGGGGAAACCCTGCTATAATTACAAATCTCCAATTCTGTGTACACATAGTTCATGGAAATTTACAGTAAGATTGAAACGGAACAGAATCAAATGTCCTAACTGGCCTGATGATGAGTCAGAAATTCTGTTAGATCTGTGTTTACCTGTACAGTATTGTATATTGATTTCACTACAGTAAATCATATCAAGATGATTTCACAGCATTCTTAACTGTACACTTGGAGAATTCCATCAGCTGGAGAAAAAGTGGAGATGCAATACTACTATACATAGTACATACTGTATCAGTGCCTGGGCTGACTTCAATATAATCTAGGTATTACTTGTCCAGTAACTGTACAGGCTATACTAAGTTACATGCAGTTCGGCCTACACTGTAGTAAGCTGACCTAGTGCCTAACCTTGTAATGGTGATACCAGTATTAATAACCCTACCAAGTACCAGAGACGCTTTCCTCGAGGTCATTTTACACATGTATTAATTTAGCTTACCTAATTATATTCGTGCAAGTTGACCAAGATGACTCCCTTAGAAGCCTCAAAATGGGGTTGCAACCGGCGGCTTACCAGGGGTACTACCGTCCACCACCTGCAACATTCTAACGTTTCTATACACGGTCATGTAAGCGTGACGCTATGTAATAATATACCGTACCAGCAGGCGACAGACCTTGCACACAAAATGCCACGGCCCTTGTCATCACTGTGCACAGCTCGTAACGAGATGTAGAGTGAATAATACCAGCTGTGCAACTTGGTTGTAGCAACCACTGACTGGTACAGTTGTGTAAACGTTTCTTGAACTAGGTCATGGTTACTACGTGACCTCAGTGGGCAGCCCAATGTCTTCGGGAAACTGAAAAATAAAATTACAAAACTGCCCATGATAGTTATTTTCGTCAAGTGCGACACAGGAAGACCAAGGAAAA
Organism: Stichopus chloronotus; assembly: GCA_021234535.1. NCBI lineage: Eukaryota > Metazoa > Echinodermata > Holothuroidea > Aspidochirotida > Stichopodidae > Stichopus > Stichopus chloronotus. The sequence goes on from CM037847.1 coordinate 16,802,672, forward strand.
CAACAATTAATGAATAAGTCGTTGTCGTACAGTAAATGTAGAAATTTCCTGGTGAGGATCGGACACATTTCGGAGCGACGGGATAAAAAGGTACTGGAGGACAGGTATAGGTGCCGCAGGCTAAGTGGACCGCCACGATTCATAAGAAAATTGGTGCGCAAGCCACCCAGTGGCCGGAAACGGTACTTCCCGAGTAATCTTAGCACCAGTTACTCATCCATGAAATAGCCATCTCACTTATGCAATTGAATTGTGCATTATTTTTTTAAAGGGGAAGAGGGCGTTTTGTAGCAGCCTATGTATTATTTATGATCATGATATCATATCATGATGCATCATATGATTAATAACTGAACTGAAGATGCATCGTTTGAAAGCTGAAAAGTTTGGGTGAACAAATTATTTTTGAGCAACAAATAACTAATTTCTATCTGTGAGAAACTGATTGAAAGAAGGCTACTGTCCTTCCTTATTTTGAATAATCTATCATTCTGTGTCCACAAGTATTGGTTTTGAACTTGAAAATATGGTCAAGCAAACGTATTATTTCCCTTTAATTTTTCCTCGGAGCAATTGGCAAATGAAATATTCAACCGGGGGGGGGGGGGGGGGGGGCTTCACATACCTCGATCAGCACCTCCAATTTTCATGGAAGAGGATGTTTCCAACCTCAACCCGACCGTCACCCCCCACCTCCTTGAAAGCCACTGATTAAGATATGTGGATATTTTCTTGGTCTTACTACTACCATGCACGTGGCCGGCATTTAAGTGTTTGTCCCTCACCTCACATACGAAAGTCCATTGATGAAACGTTTTTCCTAGCTGATTATTACTCTGTTATTAAAGAATTAAATAATTCGTTTTTACAGATAATATATCTGCAAATTACAACTCACTACCTTGTGGCAGATAACACCAACCTGTTATTCAGAACATAAGATGGACGTGACTACCAGTTCAAGTTGAGAGACTATATGACAGGCGTTGTGCGCATTAATAATGAGAAAAGTTTGGTTCATCACCCGAGAATACAGGACTGTTATTCGATAATCAAGGCCGTTTCCTCGACCGATGATCCATATGTTTACAATTAGCAACCGACAAACTGCAGGTTCGTACGGTCTAATGTCGGCACGGTCTGTCGACAGATTCTTCAGCAGGAATTAACGGAGGGCGTATTTTGCCTCTGGGACCTAAGAGTATTTATAAATACTCTTAGTCTGGGACGAATGGACGAATGGAACCTGTAGTATCCAAGCGATATATAGTATTGGAGTTATCCATCATTTGTCTGACCCCACCCTTGACTAGGCTTAGGCCTGGCTGTTTTGCTACCATCATGGTTTCTCCCAACGAACATTGGTCCAAACTTCTCAGAGATGCCACTGATACCTCAGGGGAGAACGTGGTCTACCAAAGGGAGGTATGGGTCCTCATAGCACAAGCAGTCCCAGCTGCACAGGCCGGCAGGTCTCGCTATCCTGTGTGCCTCCCTACCTTTCTTTTTCAGGCATCATTCTTTTCATTTCATTCTTCTTTTGCTCTCTCTTCCTTTCTCTTTCTCTTTCCTTCGGTCAGTTTGTCCTTTTCCGACTCAACATCCGGCCCAATTAAGACAACCATGAAGAGACCGGCCCATGCAACTATCACCAAATATCCACATCGGTCAAGTCGCATTCATTGTCCATCCAGGGGGGTGCAATTTAGATTGCACCTCCCTGGATCTAAATTGCACCTAAATTGCACCGAGGGTCGAAATTGCACCTACCTGGTCCAAGCATGCAAGCTAGTCTGAACAGAAAGAAATTGGGAATGCATATGGTCTCAGTCCACAAATTCCTTTCAGGGTTGTACTGATCCTCATACAGTGACATGTGTTCTTCCTTCAATAATAACAGTCTAGGATATAAAAAAAAATGCCCAGCTGTCCCATTCTTAACTCCGGCTCTATTCCTCATATATTAAAAATTAAATAAAAAAAAAACTAATGATTGTTTCCCTTAAGGATTATGTGTTTACTTTCACTTGCTTTTTGAGAAATATTTTCAAGATTATGGAATTCAGATAAAATCAATAATTCGGAGAGTTTGAGAGATTGTTGCAAGTTAACTGTTTAATGTTTTAATTCTTGTTTTAGGATATTACATTTTGAAAATTCTTTCTTTTCCGGAACTGCTCTTTTCGTCATCCAAAATGGAACTTTTTACCAGTTTTTGTAGCTGCTAGTAAAACTCTTTAACAGCTTTTTTCTGTATTTTTTTCACTTCTTGTGTTTTGATTTTCACAATATCTGATGATGTTTGAAAAATTAACAAGTGTATGAATAGAGTTTACAAACTACACCCCAAGGTATCATGAACTCTAGGACTAACACTAGATCAGATCAGATTTTTGAAATACGTTCATCTCGCCCTTACTACGATATAGGAGTCACTGTCCACGGCAATTCAATGATAAAACAGTTCAAAGTGGAGCAATACAAGGAAAGGGCCGTATACACCGGCCTGATTAACGCTACCAAAAGAAAATATGGGCATTCAAGGGAATATGTCAAGAAGAGGGAAAAATTCAGTAGGCCTTAAGTGATTGCGTGTGTAATCAAAAAGTAAAAACATTGAAATTTCATCTCCAAAAGTTTGGAACCGTTTTTAATTGCCCCATTCAGACAATCAGGGAATATAAATAGGTTTAAGGTGGTTAATTATGCCATATGATTTCAAAGTCTTCTAACACAACGACAAAAAGTGTAGAAAACGATAGCGGTTGACAGTTTTCATTCAAATCAACGGTATGCTTCTTTGAACAAGCCGGTGGGAAGCACATGAATTCAGTTAGTCAAAACAACTCAGGATCACTGACGCAGCAATGTTGTGATCAGTTTGTAGGTTATTTGTAAATACAGTGCTTCCCGGCCAAATTTTACAATTCCCGATACCTACCAAGGAGCGATGACTTGAGTAGTATGTTTTTGGTACACCAATGAAACCTTTTCTGTTACATATTCATTGTGTAGGCGCTTGTAGTAAGAACCGTTAATTTTCAAATATGATTTCTCTTTTTTACTGTTTTAATGCCAATTCCGTTGCCTTTCAAAGTAGTTACTGCCATTTTCCTTCCGTGAAAAATGAAGTCCATCCATGTACAACATGACGTGAAGGCCTACATTAAAAAATAAAGAAAAAGTTAAGGTCAAACATAATCTTATCCTTCTGGTCTTTCAGTACACACGTAAGCAGAGTTTATGGATTGCAAGAGACGTATCGACAAAAAAAAGCAGAAAGCCTGCACCTTAAAGGCTGTAATGCATCACCCCAGACAGTTACAATTCTCCCAACCACCTACCTCTAGTCCCTCCCTCAGCCTGTCTTACATTCCTCCACATGTGTAATCAAAACAATGGATCCCTGTGCACGCTGTGTAATACGAGCTGCTCTGCATCTTTCGAATTTGCTGGCAATCTAAGAGTACTGTAACTTAGAACCAGTTGAGAATTTTCCTTTCAGGTAGGTAAAAATATAGCTTAGGGTGATGCAATACAGCCTTTAAGGCTCATTTATACAACAACTCGAACGTCTAGAATTGCTTGAACACAATATGTCCTATATCAGGTTTCTCCATGTCGTCGCGTTCTAGGCCGAAGTCTTATAGGCCTATCTTTTCATATCACACTCACGCCCGGGCGGTCGATGACCATAAGTTAACATTGTCTGTATGGAAACCTCTGTAATTAGCTCACAAAAGCCCGCGGTTTGAGAACCTGATCTTATACCCTCAACATCAGATCACAAGGTACTTTTTTTTTTTTCAAGTTTACCAGGTTTAGCACCAGCATACTTGCATTAGATTTGGTGTTGGCCCAACCTTTGGACTTATAGTGTGCATTATATGTGGGCTATATATACATTTTTGTGCAATGATCTGGTTGTGGGTGTGTCACGTCAGTGAGTATGGGTAATCTACATTAGCTTACAACTGAACTCATGAAAAACAACACAAATAAAATTCTTTAAAAAAAAGTAATGACAATAATAGAGTATTACAACAGATTAGAATAGAATGCTCAAAGCTAAATGGGAACATTTTTAGAGCAAGGCTGGCTTGGCTGACTTACAGATTGGTATAGTCTTTAGGCCTACTTCATGCATTGAGCTGCCACGGAAATAAAGGCTGCACGTGATCGCAATTGGAAGCGAAAAGTGTCATATAGGCTACATGTGGCCCCTGAATCTGCTATTTGCTCAAAGGAATATTTCACTGACAAGTGAAGGGTTCTAAATGTAACAGGGAATAATTTTTCATTAATGTAGGTCTATTTCAAACACCATGTCGACATATGTGGTTCGTAACTAAATGCATTGCTGTTTCACAAAACTAGTTCTCCTTGTAAAGAAGGATTCCCATTCGCCTTGAGGTTGCTTCAGTCACCTCAAATGCAATATCATAAGAATGGCAAATTACTTAGTGAAAATTCTTTCATTTTCTTTGAAATTCATCATTGAAATCTGACACCTGTGGAAATATTGATTAGTTACCTTACAAATTTGCCTTAAAATATTGTGGAAATTAATATGTATCGTAATATTTCCTTTTAGAATGTCAAGTTTATAAAGACTTCACCGTGACATCACAAATTTCGGGCCCATGTCAAACGTACCATTTTGAATTTATGTATTTCTTTAAATAACTTTCAAACAGGACATGTGAGACATGGTTTATACCAATTGATTGAGAAATAGGCCTATATTCTTATTTTATGAAACTTGTCAATTTTCTTCAGCCATGGTGGCCATCCCATTTACGGAACCATGCAGGAAACTGTTCACATATTGTTTAAGCGTCGGTAAAAAATTCTATTATACTATTCCTATATGTAAGCCATCTTATACAGTACTACTCTGTATACGCATAGTGGAAATTAGAGGGCGCTTCATGATTGCGAAAATACCTCGCATCGTTAGTTTAATAGAACAAAGTTTCAGGAGGAACAAATTAAGTCCCCGTCAAGGACCCTGAAAAAAAAGAAAAAAAAACACCCAAACAGAAAAAAGGTACAAAAATCAAACCCTGTCACAAAGCTTAAAGTACTTGTCGAGTGCACAAACCCTTTAACAAAGTCTTGCCATAACTACAGGATCCTCAGGCAATTAGCCATTCCCCTCAGCTCATTCACCACCCTCTGAGAAAAGAAGAAACGACGAACAGAGTCCCTACTTTGAATCTTCTGGAGTTTTAAGACAGTGACCCCTTGTAATTTTACTATTTGCAAACTTGAAAAAAAATCAGAAAATGATAAATTATCAAAACCAGGAACAATCTTGTTGACTTGTATCAAATCTCCACATAATCTTCTCAGCTTAGGAGAAGTGAGATGTAAGAGACGTAACCTAACTGTCGATTATAGGGTCCACCCTTTAAGGAGTAGCGCTGCGTTGGACTTTCTCAAGTATAAGTCCTTCATCTTTAGAAAAATATGGTTCCAAGCTTGAACTACATACCCTAAATGAGGCCAGTAACCAACTGCTTATAGAGTCTATCAACGTCTTGCTTAAGGAAACTAAAATTTCTCTTAATCATACCTAAAAGCCTATTCGCTCTTTTACTAGCTGCTTCAACACACTGCTTAGCTGACTGTAAAGAAGAATCTATAAGAACACCTAACTCCCTTTCAACAGAAACCTCTTGCAGTACGTGACTGTCCATCCAAAGTGTATGAATACCTACTATTATTACTGCCAATGTGCATTACCTTGCATGTATCAATATTGAACAGCATTTGCCACTCCTGAGACCAAGCGAAAACTCTGTCTAAATACTTCTGAAAACTTTTTGAATTACCTTTAGAGGAGACCTCGGAATACAGTTTAGTGTCATCAACAAACTTTTGGCTCTACACACAATATCAGCATCAATGTCATTAGTGAAAGCAATAAACAGGAGAGGGCCTAACACAGACCCCTGGGGGACCCCACTAGTAACCACCTGCCAATAAGAAGCACAACCGTTTAAAACCACCCTCTTGTTATATAGCTAATTCTGTTTCCAGGTTAGTAAATTACCCCAGATGTCCATACTCTTTAATTTAAGCAAAAACTGTCTGAAAATCCAGAAAAACAACATCAACATACTTCTGCCTATCCAATGAATTAGTAACATCCTCCACGCACTCCAAAATATTTGAGGAGGACCTTCTCTGACAAAAGCCATGCTGAGAAATTCTGATTAAGCGGGGTAAATCTAGAGGACCAAAGATTTATCAGTGATCGATCCTGAAATCGACTGTAGATTCTAACAATTTCGTTTTCAAATATGTATTAGTCCGTCAAGTGGGTACGGTGGACATGGGGTCACAAAATTGTTATCGTGTACGAACAACTTGTTCTGTCGACAAAATAATGCAAATTCTGGAGTAAACGACGTACGCTAACTCGACATCTCGGAAATTTTAAAACTTGTCCCCATATCGAGTTACAAATAACTTGATACCTCGGCAAAACTTGGCAAATTTTCGAGTTGTTGAGTAATAGTAAGTCGGTAACTTAACTATCATTCAAAATTTTGTCGAGGTAACCTGTTGTTTGTAACTCATTATCTCGATAATTTGCAAAACTTTGTCGAGATAACAAGTCATTTGTCCACGATAACGTTATATCACGCATGTCATGTAGCATGTTCGTCTACTGCAGTTTACCATGCTGCAGTAGCCTCACGACGCTGCCAATGTTCGGCAGCTGGTGAGGCTGTACAGTTTATATTATCCATCAGATTTGCATTCTGAATATGACATATTCAGCTAAGCTCACTAGCGTACACAGGGCCATTGGGCCATGGCCTCCCCCCCCCCTCACATTCCCCATTTTTTTTAAATACTGCATATCTTGCTGAAAATATCAGAAATAAACGGGAATTGACATGATTAGTATCAATATAGGCCTACTATATGTATAAAGGTAAACTTGAGGGAATACAGGCCCGTAGCCAGGGGGGTCGGAGCGTTCGAACGACCCATCCCAAGTTGAGGGAGGTCCATTTTTTCCAGCCATGTGTTTGAAGGGTCAGCTATGAAATATTTTTTTATCTTGACATATCGTTCACTTTTAGCAGGAAGATAAAACCTCTCCACTTATGTCATAAAATGTATACAGGCCCAAACTGACCACTATATATCTTCACTAGATACATAAACTATGTGGGGTCATGAGATAATAAGCTAAAAAACGCGCATTCATGGTTATGTCATTGTGGCTGTGGATACCATTGAACTAGATACAATCAGGGAGCAACTCCGATACAATACAAAGCCCGGGACACACTGCCACGTCAAGCTGCGACACGACGGCGACCACCCACCGCGTCTGCTGCAATCGTGGCGGTGTGATCGGTTCCACGACTAGAGTTCAGTTGTGTCGTAAGCCGTCGCAGGGCCAGATTAAATATGTTCAATTGTGCAGTCGGTGCATTTTAACCCTGTTCAAACCGCCACGACTACCAGGCCACGTCTACTCAGGCGCGTAGCCAAGGAGGGGCGATGGAGGCGATCGCTCCCCCCCCCCCCCCGGCCATATTGTGGTATTTTTTTTTAGGACTTCGCCAGAAATACCCAGGAGCATAGGCATAGCCAGGGAAAGTAGGGCGAACAGGGCGACCCTGCTTGATCTCATTTTCGCTTTTTTCCCCCGCGATATCGCTAAATAGTAATTCCGTCAATTTATGCGGCAGGCATACCAAGGCAGGGGTGGAATGCAGGGTTGGGAGCATGTATGTCTGCATGTTAAACACCCAGGAAGGGCAGTTTTCATCTATCTGAGTGGTTTGTAGAGACAAACGTTTCTTTGAATGCTCATCTCGGCATTGCTTCATTTTTCACAGACTAATTATTTTCTCAGTAATTGAGAAATTGTAGACATGAGATCTATATTTGAAGGCTGGGTTCATGCAGCTGACAAAATTTGGGAAGGGCTATTTCCGGCCATCTGGGGGGTTTGTAAAACCCAAAATTTTCTTGTACGATCCGCGCCAACCGATGGTGGCGCTCCGCTTAGATAGTCTTCACGAGTTTGCACCCCCTCCCCTTGGAAGGTCTTTTAAGGTCTTCTTAAATGCTCCAGATTGCAGATCTGCAGATTTCACAATTTTCCCGGGAAAGCATCCCCCCCCCCCCGGAAAAAACCTAGCAAAAACTTTCTTGTGCGCTCCGCGCCAACCGATCGTGGGGCTAGGCTCGGATCTTTCAATTGCAATAATTCCGCCAGAGGCTACGGCCCCCCCCCCCCCCTCCACAAATTCCTGGGTACGCCACTGGCTAAGCTTATTACACTCAGATAGTGCATAGGGATTACCTCAGTACGGTAGAATTAGGGGAAGGAGAAGCTATCATGGGTTTTATATCCAGAAAATCAATACGGTCCATCTGTTAATCAACTTGCAGCTAATGTACAGCAGCTGGTCGAACAAGATGCTGACTAATGACTGAGAAGTATTTTTTCTTTCTTTCAACTAGTAGGCTTTAAACTTAAACCATCTTTGTCTGTTCGTCCGTTCGCACACTAGTTGGGGATGTGCATTATTGCCATACAGTCTTTACCTATGAGTTCAGTTATCCACACAAGAATTCAAGTACTAGTCCCCCTCCCCCGCAAGACCCCTTCGACCACATGCTCTGCCTTGATCTTTCCTGTTAATTTTGTTTGTGATAGTCTATGGCCGCACTTAAAGATTGATGCTGCCATTTGATCGGGGGTGGGGTCCAAAAGTGGGTGAGGTCGTGACCTCTCAATCCCTTGTCAACTTTTATCCCTTTTGGATTTTTAATTTATTGTATAAAAAAAGTGTTAGATGAAAACCATCATGTTGAAAACAAGGAATTTTGAAAAAAAAATCATTTCTTTTCAGAACTTATCTAATATTTTTGAGACAGGAGGATCCATATGCACCTGTCAGACAGCATGTGCCTCTGGTCATGACACAACTCAGGTCACATGTCTGGTTTAGAGCTCATAAGAGTCCCCACAAACCTTGTACGTATCAAAAGAATTTCAACCTCAGCTGTAACTTATTGTGTCATAACATTGCTTTTCTTTCAGTCACTGGCAGACATCGGGATACACTTTGTCATGAGAAGAAAAATGCGAGCAATGTGATTGAATGTAGTTCCTCATTCTGCCCTCTACAGTAGTATCGAAAGAACAGATCAAGTTCAACTGACAGGGAACTCTCAAAATACACTCGTTACAATGGTGGACACTTTCATGTCAGGAGGAAATAAACTGGGGTGAACTGACCACCAAGAGGTTGTTTCATTCAGTTCATCGGTAGTCATGGTGATGGCTGTCTAAACTGCATGTCAAGTCAAGTATGCTGATCCCGGCACAGTCACCCTTTATAAATTGTTATAACTGACTATGTATAGTTGCAATGATTAAAAGTCTTCAAACATGACAAAGAGATTCATCTTGTTTCATGTTTCTTTTTAACCGCTTTAGAATGACTCTGCAAACTTTGGGATTGTATCCACTGTATAAACTATAATAACAAAATAGTATAAAGAATAATTGTAATCTGTCAGCTTGGCTGAAAGGGTACACCGCATCGATGACACAACAACTTCTACGAAGGGTCGACGAGAGAAAAGGAAAGAAAAGGGGAAGTAACCTCGAACAAATCACCGCAGGGTTTAGAAATGAGTTACAGGAAAATAGATCCACAAATGTAGGGATTTTGCATGGACTCCTGGAACGACTTGCTACCCCTTGTATCTATGATACACAAGTACAATGCACTGCCAAACCTCAGCGATGAAGGTACGGTGATAGTTGTATTGAATACAAAATTTTAAATTCTTCTTTCTGGAATAAATATATACAATATATGTAGAATATATATACAATGCTGTAGAGAAGTTGAAGATTAATATCAAGCTGTTTGAATTTACCTATCAATCAAACTACTGTTAGTCCGCCTGTTTACCTCTGCACTTCAACAATAGAAATCACATGCATTTATAATGTGTGAATATTGTCTATGTTGAAACAATGGGACAATGGGTATACCAGCATGATAAAAGCAGCTTTGGCACTTAATTTAGGGTGTCCAGGCCTTCGTGAGCATTACAACAATAGACCTAAATGTTAGCAAATGCTTTCAGCGATGATATCAAATGACATATTGTGAAAAGTCCAAAAATGTTAGTTACAGTATAAGGTGAACTTGAGGTTTTGAACACAACTGAAATCAAAGAATATCTTAATCAGACCTTTGGTTACATTTCTTTCAACAGAGCTCTACAAGATTGGTCAAAATAGTAAGAAATTTGATGCCAAACCACATGAGTGTGATTAAACACCCTTGCCATCATACAGCACACTCTACCATTTAATAAAAGTGTGGAAACAGATTGACAGATATGCAGTATACAGTGACAAGCTTTCAGTTTACCAGATCCAGATTATTGATAAAAAAATAACACAAATGATCTACACAAATGACTTTCCTCAAATTGAAAAAAAAAAAAAAAACACTTTAATCTTGTAATAACGTCTTTGTATATCACTGGAGAAAAAAAAAAATTCTGAAAAAATTGTCCGCTGCTTCAGTTTAACTGGTATATACAGTAGTAATAAACATCCTCTCATAAGAGTGTAATTCTATCTAATTTAATGAAAATAATAAACACATGATTGTCATTTTATGAAGAAAGAAACTAAATGGCATGCATCTAAGCACTTAGTCTTACACTACCTGTAGCAAACACTGCTAGCTCATGATAATTTAACAGAATGTGCAATACATTATTGTCATCTTATATACTCTCCAATACATATTGACATGCCTTCTATTAAACACAATTTGAGAAACGCACTATTTGAATTATTTGATAGTGATTACAATTGAAACAACCTTTCTGTGCCCAGGTGACTGACTTAAAACATTTTCTATTTAATTTCCTTTCACAAATGTCTTCTCTTTTGTCATTAAAGGGGCCAATAATTGGTACTGTAGACTGTTATTTTTTTTTGTATTAATGATAAGCAGTTATATGTTATAGAAAAGGTTTTTTTTTTTTTTAAAGCACAGTGTGCACAGTACTGTACACCAGGGCTGTCACAGTGACCATAAAGTAGAACTGTCATAGAACTACATTTTATCAATGTAAAGGGTACAGTATGCCAATACTAGCTCATTGATTCAGTTAAAAATATCCCTTCATCATTTTCCTCCTTACCATCTACGAGGTTTCCAGGGCAACCCTTGTTACTGCTGTCGCTGTTTAAAGTCTCGCACCCGCTGTCCTGGACTTTCTCATTACAATCCCATGCATATTTTGCATTTCTGTGCTTGTCTTCACCTATGCTTGATGAGGATACCAAACGCTGAGCTGACAAAGGTCGGCTCTTCTCCATCTTTCTGCCATCTTTGGAGCGCGCCCGTGATGGGCTCCTGGATGACACTGGTCTCTCCCCATTGCCCCCCAGAGTTTTCAACCACCCGTCCCCTCCTTCACCTGGCAGTTTGAAAGGATTTTCACGTTTTTGATCTGATTCGGGAAGATCAGACTGTTCTGGTTCTTCCCCGAGTTTATCAGCATCACTCGCCAATCGCTTCCCACGAATTCGAGTAGCTCTCTCTATCCTCTGCTTACCTAGTGATGGAATAATGCTTTCCAAGTCAGGATCACTGCTTAACTTCTTCTCTCGCTTCAGTTTTAATCTTTTTTCATCAGCCCTTTTTTGCGTCAGCCATTCATCATAAGTGACCCTTTTCTGCAAATTTATCCTATGGGCACTCTCCCCCTCTTGTTCTGAATTTCCCGGATGGACCTTAGACTTTCTAGTTTTCTTCCTTGTAACTCTTTTCCTACCAGTTTGGGGAGTCTTAATATCTTTGGTTATATCATCATCATTCCTAGCATCTTCCTGAAAGTCATTTTCATTTGTCCTGATAAATTCTTCTTCACGTTTTTTCATCGCTTTTCTGACTTTCCTCTCCACTTTTAATTTTTCTTTAACTTCTCTCTTTTTATTCTCTTTCCATTCTGCAACAGCCTCTTCTGATATCACCTGCCTCTTAATCCTTTCTTGCATTTGCTTTTGCTCTGCAAGCTTTCCTTCTTCTCTTTCTGCCTCTCGGCTCTCTTTTCCTGTCTCATTAGTTTGTTCTTTCGTCTCAGCCAGAGTTTAATGGCAGGGTTTTCTGTATCCTCCAACTTGCAATCAGACTTCCTTGGACTGTCTTTAGATTTAGCAAATGAGGCTTTTGAATCAGGACTACTCCTAGAATTGGTAAATTCCTCATCTTCCTTTCTCGATTTTCTTCTGAGCTTCCTCTTTTTCCCTTTACTTTTGGACTGTTTTGTTTCTTTTTCAAAGTTGTTGTTCTGATACAGTCCTGGTCGAGGACTCTGCAATAATTCATTCAAGATTTCATTCTCAACTATAATGCTTAAGGAGTCGTCCTTATGATTTTTAAAATCATTTTTATATTTCTGTGCCTGTTTGTCATTAGTCCTGTCTGCTGTAGTGTCATCTTCCTCTGAATCTTCACAGAAGGACACCATCTTCTTTGATTTTGTACCAGTAGCTGTGGGTGACTTTTGAGTTACATCACAAATATCATTTCTTTTACCATTTTCAGGTTTTCCTGCTGTTTCATGGTCCAAAGCCTCACTGACATCTACTATTCTAGCTCCCTCTGTCGTGGTTGGTCTTTCATAAGTCACAGTTTCAGTGACTTCAACTTCCCCTTCGATTACAAACAAAGGCCGACTGTTCTCCCTCTCAAAGACATAATCGCCTGAAGAAGAATTATATTCTTCAAATTGAACTTCTTCATCCCCGGTGCTATACCTGGAGGAGGAATTGTGAAATCCATCAGAAGGAAGATCATAATACTCATCGTTGTCAAATGAACTGGAAGAGATGTGATGATACTGCCTGCTATCATCTCTCCGGGAAGACTTTGATGACCTTTTGCCACTTTTTGAGGTCTTAGTTCGTGCAGACTTTGGTCTCCCTTTTGATGATCTAGGCGAGCCCTCTCTTGCTTCTTCCACCAAATCATCTTCAGCTATAACTTGAGGAACCCTAACAAACACAAATCCAGGTACTTCATCATGGTTAAGTTGTCTTCCACTCGTGGATGATTTTCTTCTTGCATCCTGGGGAGATTTATTAGTTCCTCTGGGATTTCCCCTCTTGGGCCTCCTCCTGGACCATGATGACTTTGATGTCAACTGTACCTCAGACTTTCCAATGGATGACAGAACGTTCTTCTCGAGGTGCTGGAGGGCCAGAAGACGTCCAAGTTCTTCATACTTCTTGTTCAGAGTATCTGTGTAGCAGTCGGCATTTGAACTTCCTCTTTGTGGTTTCTCACATTTGCTCGAGGATGGAGAGGCTTCTGGAGGTGAAACTGTTAGTTTTTTCAACAGTCTCCTTGCATCAAGTTGAGCCCGAAATCCAGCCATCTATGGCAGCTCGCCCATCACTGCATTGGTTTTGGTAGTACTGTGCTTGTTTAGCTCCTGATGCAAAAAAAAAGACAACAATGGGAAGAAATAACAGTCCATTTGGCTTTTTGGTGGGAGCAAAATTGTATTGAACTTGGAACCTTGTACTGTAACAGTAGATCTCTCATGTCAAGACAATACTAAGAATAAATCAACTTGTCTTTCAAGACACAGTACATGCAAATTTCAGTTACATTTGCACATATTCATAATTCCACATCAACATTTGAAGATACCAAGAGTGTATTTAACTTCAGTGGATGCAAACAAATGTCAACAAACTCGATACTCAATACATGTACTGGAGTACTGCAGGTCTGCAGCTGTACTGTGGTCTGTCACTGTAGGTACAGTACACAATGATCCTGTAAAATATGGATTAACTTCACAATACAACACCCCACTTACAGTAGAGTCACTCTCCCAAAAATCATGGACTTGCAGTTGAAGTGGTTGCACTTCAAGTACATGAAGGCTGAAGCTACAGTTACTTTGAGAAAGTACAATTCAGGATGGGCTTGCTTGATGAAATACATTGTTATGTCTTCATGGTCATGTCTGCTAGAGAGTGGAGGTGCATGACATTGTAAGGCTGTGATTGTATTCTGCAGCCGCACCACAAAACTAAAACTTTGCCAAATGCAAATGCAGAAATTCATTTAGGCAAATACCACTTTGTTCTGAATTTCAACCATAAAAAGTTCACGAAGCATGTCCATCCCAGCTGTACTGAACTTCTGCGATACAGTAAGTGCAGAATTGCCAATAGATGTTTGTGACACGTACTGTATGATACTGTAATTCAGGGATTGATGCTGATGGGCAGTTATTTTCTGACACTATTGTAAGTGACCACATTATTGTACATGTGGAAGGAATGTCTTATTTATACACTACACCTTCATATCGGGTGACTTAACAATTTTTTATCAAATCTGGTATCTTTTCACAATAGCAACCCATATGGAAAACCTTAGATTACTCTCTGCTTACTGTACTGTACCATGACCAGGGATCGAACACTGAACCGCGAACACTGAACCTCCCTGTTGCAAAGTTTACAGTATTTGCTTCAAGTACAGTACTGGCCACCTTGATCCACTTGCAGGCCACAGCACCTGTTGGAACACTCGTGATCCATCTCAAAGGCACATGGGATGGTACAGTATTTTCCTTTTAGAATAAATTTGGACTGAACGCATGGCAGTTACAGTATGATGGCATACAACCACAGTGTTTGCCCTCAAACAGGGCATGTGTGTTAATTCTGTTACACTCTTCTTTGCTTTTGTCCCTCTGACATTACTTTTTCCCTCATTAAGCTAACTGGCAGAGAATACATTATTGAGCCAGTATGATTTACAGTTTAACAAAAAGAATGACAAAAGCTCTAAGGCCTGTGTAATGTTCACCAAGAATTAACCAAAGCAACTAACTGTACAAATAACAGCCATTCGAACCATGTACTGCATAAGAGAAATATATATGTAGCTATTCCAGTTACTGTCTTGACAGCTAGGTGGTGACCATTTCCAATGCATGGTGGTGGAAGTCTTCTGATCAGTTGCTAAGAGAATTAGACAATGTGTCTTACCTCCCAAAAACTTAGTTCCACATCTTCCTAATGCAAACCTACCATAATATTATGAAGACATCTACAGCATGGAGGCAAATTCCCAAGGGTTTTTCAACTTTCTTCAGGGGTTAATTTTTGAATAAGAGTTGGTTGCATTCTATAGCAAAGCATTAATTTCCAGCAGGTGTGTAGAGATGTACATTACAGGACAGTATGTATGATGCGGTACAAAATCTTTTGGATTTCCTCAGTCAGTCCAGTATTTTTCAACAAAGTTATCCCTGTGTGACGTTTGACCTAGAGCTGGCTGCAGATTCACAACTTTGTTGAGGATTGAAAAAATTGCTCATTGATATATTGAATCACTATATTGCCTTGAAAATTACCAGTGAAAAGTAGGTCATTCTTTGATGAAACTTTGCAAAATTCTTTTGCTGATAGTGATACATAAATAAACTGCCAGTGATTATCTGTGTGAAGTTTGATGACAAAATTTTGCTACTGTATAAACTACAGCAACAGACTTGAGAGATGACGGGCCTTCTGTTGGAAGGTCGGTTAACAAGGGGAAATTAATGTTAGGGGTACATGAGCTGTGAAGTGGGATGTAATGAGTTGGACATGTACTGTGCTAATAGAACACACAGCCCTGTTACTGTAGATGGCTAACATAATTTACTTTACTTTCACACAACTGTGCCCAGTTCATTCAGCTACAGGTTATTACACAAACAGTAAAGGTAATTTTGATCATGCTACCAGAGCCGTACACAATTTATGTAATGGTATGTTTGAAACGATGTCCAGAAAGGCTAGTTTGTTGGCCCTTGCGACCAGTACCGCTGCAATACAGATATTCTGTTAAGTGTTACCTGGCCCTAAGTCATACTGTAGGCTAGTGGACAATGAAATTTCTGCTATGTTAGAGATACTACAGGGTTAGAAACTTGAGAAACTGCGCAGTGCTCAAGACTTACTAAGTAGTATTTTCTTATTGTTTCAGTTTTAAAATGCCTAGGCTGTTCAGGTATGATTGATTATAGTATAACTTACTTCATAAGGCCTTTGACTGCACTTACTAAACAACTGTAATACTAGTAATGAGGCAGTCCTGAGCTAGGAGCAGGAATAACAAATTGAAGACCTTTACCTTAGCCTACAGGCAGACAGTACGGGTACGTTGAAGTCCGGCAGTGGCCTTACAAGTTACAACTTACATACGATGGCTGCTAATCAGTACTTACTTCAGATTCTAAAGAGGAAATAAGTGACTGACTTTTCGCTGTACATATCCGAGGACTTTGATCATCTGTGTCGCAATTGGCAAATATCGTAGGCTTCGTGGCAAATGCATGAGCTCATCTAGAGCTAGTGTTGCACATCTTTGCACTAGAGTGCAGACGTTTCAGCACACGAAGTCACGAAGTAGGCAGTGCGGTACTACTACTACTAGACTACTGGCACTGCATGCTGTGCATGCCACCTGTACCACATCGATTCACCTGTACTGTAATTTGTAACTTAGATGGTTCCCAAAATACACACGAGATCGTATATCATCATCGCATTGCTAGGCAACAAGTTTCCAAAGGGTAGGGTACTGCTAACCATGTGATAGTCTTTGATCCATATGTGTCGTCGGTTTTCATACATGTAAATACCGTGAGCTGTATCTAATTATGTAAAAGCTGATTAAAAAATAGTTTAGCTCCCAGTCTATATTTTAAATGGATTTTAAATCATCAGAGTAAAACCCTTCTTTTTAATTTATTTTTCAGCATCCCTCCAAAGGGGTGGTCGAATCGAAAGTTAGACTTGCCTAAAGCATGACTCAGTAGGTACGTCGCTTGCCCCCCTTTCCCCGGCCCTTATCTGTATGTGCCATACACAATGGTTGTGTAAATATGTGGAAATGAACCAGCTGTGTCCAGATATCGAAGAGTCACCTAATGTCCGTTAAATTTCATCCAACCAATTGTAAGTATTATCACGTTTTCATCCGGATAAATATTTTGAAAGTACACCTTACTGTACTTATTCAAGTGTAGTGGTTAGGCGATGAAAAGTGAAGACTTTATAATACCGTATACGCTGCAGCAACAGCGATAGTAAAGTAACTTGCCCACACCAAACTTCGTGCACTGCAAAAGTAAAGCTAAAGTCATCGCCCCTGCCCGATAAGTCAACTTCACCGTTAACGTGCATTGCCCATTATTTATGAAGTTACAAATTTCCAAATGATGATTTTGACCATTTACTGGACTTCTTTAGAACAATTTTTGTTGCTAGCTTGTTTACATGTAATTGCTGTAGGCTTACTGGACTGTATGCACAGGATTTGGTTAAAAGTACACTCTTCATGTAATGATTGTCATGCAAACATTAGTACGGTGCATGAAGGTTGGCAGGTTTACAGTGTACAGTATGGTTAAAACTCTAGTCAACACTGGTTAAAATAATATATTTTCAGGTAAAACTTCTACCAGATTGAGTCAAATTATAGAAAATGAAACTTCAGACTTTCTTAAGCAAGATATTGGATTAAGAGGGATTTTTAATTTTCAGCAGCTAGAAATTTGAAGGTTTTGCCATTAGATGCGTGAAGTTTTGTACTACTTAACTTCTACTAGTAACTTTGGTTATGTGTACTAACAGTAACAGTGATAAGAAAATCATTCATGAAGACTTCTTGACAGTGTGCACATCCTTAAGGCTGGAACATTAACACTTCTTCCTCGAAACTAGTTTCTTGAAACGTCTGGCATCTGCAACAAGCTTGCTGTGAATGGTAAATTAACTGTACAATGCAGCGGTGGACTCATGAATGATACTGTGGGTAGCATGTGCTTTACATTTGTTTGTGCAAGCAAAGTGATGGTCAGATCATCAACTTTATTGCATCATTCAAATGCATTCCTTTGGATTATGCCTCACATTATAGTGTTATTACTTGCTTTAGTATTTTCTCATGAATGTTTACTCCCCAACAGATCAATCTACTGTATGTGAATCATGGCGTTGTCTGTACCCTTCCGTCGGAGCTACTACGACAGTGACCATGCACCTCTTACAGCACACGAAAGGGACTATGTAGATGGCACCAAGCAACTGTATAAAACAGCCTTTCGACCAAGGCCACAAAAAAGTAGAGCTGCCAGAAAGCTTCCTCATTCTTCGTCTGATATAGACATAAACCATCGAATGAGAACATTTGTTCCAGAATCTGTCAAACCCCAACCTTCTGCTCCATTTAGAATGTGGATCGAGCTGGGCAGAAGGGCCCCTCCATTTCCCCCAAAGTGGGACGAAGGATATAACAGTAATGTGTGGAGGAACTTCAGCCACGGTGAAGGCTACAGAATAACTTCACCTGGACGAAGGATGAATGAAACTATCGCCATTAGCTATCCTTTGAGCATTCCTCCACCATCAGAAATGACTCAGAACACCCTCAGTAAATATCTCTCAGAATCAAAAAAGGTCATCAAGGACAGGAAGAGAAAGGATGTCGCTGTGGCAAACTCAAAGAGAGAACTTAAAGAATTTAAGCTCTTGAAGATTCGAAGCCAGATGAGGGTGCCTCCCATGGACAGTGATGGAAACATTCTACCTCCAGAAAACATGAAACACTATGATCACCCCTGAGGTGAAGGTACCAGAGACCCAGATGCTATCATATAGGTTAAAACAAGAACACGAGAGGGATATTGATAGGCACATGCTTGGAACACATCGCACCAGTCCTGCCAGATTGTGGAAACTCTCCTTTAAAGACAATAATCCTGATTTCATCAAAGTTCAAGCAGACCAAATGGAAAGATCATCTGTGAAGAGTAGTCAAAGTTTTAGACCAGTTGAAATATTCTTTAAATGAACCTTGTACAGTACATTTATTGCTTAATTTGGATGTAGGTAGGGCCTACTGCCCTGTATGCATGATCCTATATGGTGGTATAATGCCACCATTTGATCTAAAATTGTTGAGTTGTCAACTAACATGAAGTTGTAGTATGGCACAGGCTTCCACTTTTGTGGTTGCCAAATGTTGTATAATCACTGCCCTCGTAGGCCTTAGTTACAGTGCATACACATCTTGAAGTCCGTTCCTGTGATTGGAGAGTGAACTGTGAGCATGCTGAAATGGAAAACATGCTGAAATAATCATTGACAAAATATACAGCACTGCATCTGCAGGAACTGGTGATTCAGTCAGGGTTCTTTACTGCCAATGACTTCAAGACCACCAGTCCTGCAGTTCCTCTGATAAATTAGTATTTTCTCCTATAGTATGATGCCTAGTGTTCAGACATTGCTCAATGCCCATTACAGGACCTTATCTCCTGATATGGATTTACTTTAGAATACCTGAACATACAGTGCAGTATGGTTCAGTGAAATGGAGAATTGTGAATCATTTGTGAAAGTTGTCCATGGATGCATCTTTACAGTAGCAACATATTAATGTCATTGCACTTTTCCGTATTTTTATACTGCACTTTTTAAGCTGACACGTACCCCTACATTATAGTGTATGCACTTTTTCAAGTACCTGTGGAGCTTATCAATCAGGAAACCTATGGAATGGAAAGATTTCACCATGTAATGCAATGAGATTTCCAGTTTGGTATTGCATTTAGAAAGACTTGAACAAATTGAACCAGTTGTCAGACAAATACCTACAGTAGCTTCTGTGGGGAATCCCCTGTGGAAATCTTGTCAAATGATATAACAAGCCAGTGAAAAGAGATCGACCATGACGAAATCTTGCAATTGTCTCTAGAAAATACATTTCCCACTTGTCTTGACCATTGTCATGTAGCCAGCATCATTGGAGCTGTACACAGTGTCACTCTGTACAGTACTATCGTCATTTATGCTGCATTTCCTTTGACAGATGAACAATACTTGGTGGTTACTTTACAATGAATCACTGCTGGTAGATTGACACAATGGGAGTGCTGTGAAGGGGGGGGGGGGGGCTTGAAGTTACAGCATATATTTTTTGTTATTTTACGTCGTAGTTTTTATTAGAAAGTTCACATAATGTACTTTGTACAACATGCTATATTTAATCATTGCATAATTATGTTTTATACTCATAGCTATATCATTTACCACAATTGATGTCTCAGATAGTCATATATCTCTGAAGCATTTGAAACATAGTAAGATCATATAGTTTTTGCAGTCTCAAGGAATTTTGAAGAAGTTTTATTGTAACCATATTTTATTCAAAGAATATACAGTGTATGGCTGTATGCTTTACCAAATTAAACTTTCAAGAAATATTGATACTGTGATCATTGAGTCATCTGTTGACTTGATTTCTTTGCATTTTTCAAATAAATGAAAAAGTTTTTCTAATAAATCTTTCTTCACTTTTTCCCTTCATATTGTTGTGCCTCTGTTTTTGTTGTTAGTTTGCAAATTACTGTAAGCATTCTGCCAAGGGAACTGAAACACCACCTTTTGGAATTCTTCACTATTGGTTCTCACATTTTTTCAAAAGATACATATGTTTTTTAATGTCATCCAATGTTCCCACAGTACTTCCAGGAAACATATCACTATATTCAGAATATGACACATTTGAAGTACTGTACCATGTAAGCTAAGTGATTGTAATCAAATGGGGCTGTATTGGCAAATTTGGTTTGTTCCCTCATTATTTATGAAGTGTGCAGTGAGCACAGTTCTGATCTCTTTATATTTACTAAAAAAACCTAACTTTTACCATGGAACTGCATAAACCCAACCTTTAAAGCATTGTTGTTATAGTGATCCACTTGTTTGAGGATTACCTGACTTAAATGATTTTGCCCTGTGAATGATTTTGAACTGGAATTGCAAAACACAAAAAATACCTCTGAGCCAACCTTTGAATTCTGAAATACTAGATGATTCTAAGATGTATCCTTGGATCTCAGCTCAGTTGCTACTACTGTATGTTGCATGACAACTATGTCTACTGGCCATTTTCACATATTTTTTTTTTTAACAAACTGATCCTCACTGCTTTCAGGGTGCTTGAGCTTCATGTGCTTGCTCTTTTTAAAGGCCCTGGGAGAGTATTCTATCATTGACTCAGCTGCTCACAGATAACATGCATAGTGGTTAGAATGATGTTGTGCATTGGCTGGAGCACTTTGTATTGGATTGATCTTTGTGAAAAAATACATTTACAGTATATATTGCACACTTTTGGTCTATCCTGCAAAAATTGAAACCTATTTTTGAGTGTTATGTTGCAAAATTTGCAAGTTAAATTGATTTGTTTACATTATACCTGTGCTGTAGATGGATGATACTGCAAGGCACTCATGAAGTGTTTAAGTAGAAGGAAAGTAAAATATCTGAGACCATGGTATCATCAACAGACTCTTTTTTGTTAATATCATTAAAAAGACATTTTATATTAGTGAAAATCAAGCATACAAATATCATTGTCCTCTATTCTTTGTGAGTCTGGTCTTGATGGTAGTTCTTCAAATGTTGGTGACTCTAAAAACTCATAAAACTAAATTTTAATTTCTTTAATTTATTTCAAAATATTCCATAGATGCAATGTAATGCAGAAAATGACAGGAAAGTCCAAAGCTTAAATACAGTTGCACTGTGTGCTCAACTATAACATTTTACGCAATGGACTGCAAATTATATACCATCACAATGTCTGAATCAGCACAACAGATTTACAGCTAATTCAATAGTTGGTCTCTCAGACAAACACACTGTTCTATGAACAACCCATGTACAATTCATGCGGAAGTACTGTAAGATTCACCTCATGGAAACAAATATGTAATACTCCTGTTTACTCATGAGTACAAAACATTATGTAATTAGTACTGCTAGAGGGAATATTGGAAGAACCTTACAAACTTCAAGACACATATCCAAATGTTATGCACTGCCATGCAGTTTGCTGCTATCTGTGCTGGACCAAGTCAGTAGCCATGTGGGTACCTGAAATCTACTTTCCTTAGCTTACAAGCTCATTGTGACTCATGACATACATTTGCTTTCCACATTTATATAACAGCAAGTACCATATCTTATATCATATAGTAACATATGAGCATGACAATGAAGTGTTTGTTTAGTTGGACATGCATGCTGAATTTCGTCACACATACAATGCAATTCCAGAAACTTTGAATCCACCGAGCCATTCCAGAATTGGGTCATGACATCTTCAGCCAGGTACCCAGTGAAAGCACTGCTTCTCCTATTATTAAAAGGGGATGGACAAACATGTATAAGGCAAGAATAGCAAAAAAATATTAAAATGTCATTGGATGTGTGTGACACTTCTGAAAGCAGCATACCAAACTTAAACCAACATGAAACTTGCAAGCGGATCTAAAATTGTTGAGCACCTGGACCCCAAGGTCATCAGAAAATTGAGTGACATTAAAAACGCAGCAGTTCATAATCATAATTGCGTCCTTTTACGTTCATGAAAATAACGTTGGCAAGAAAGTTGGTAAAAAAGGCACCGATGGACCACAAAGCAACAACCCACTGAGATAGTTGGATCTTACCTTTCATTAGGGGTTATAAATTTACAAAGCCTAGTGGCGCCTTACATACTACACACAAGTAGGTATGGACCTTAAATTATGACTTCCATCTGGACAAACTTGACGTGACGAAAGGAAGCTGATCAGAAATAAAGCCAAAACAGACAACACAGGTGTCCTTAGTACAAAGACCAATATGCAGCTTATCTTGAACAGAAAATTATTGAATAAAGATGAGGTCGAAGACAATGTGAATGAGAAACTTACTTTTTGAGAGAACTAAGCACAAGGAAATGCATCTCGTATCATCAGAGTTAGGGTTAGTAAATGCATCTCCATCAGCTACGTAACCTGATATAGACATGTATCACTTTTGTAGCTATTACGCTGCAAAGCTTTGTTATGAATTGGCTGTCCAAGAGATGATGTATGAGGACAAATGAACAACTTGTGAACCACGTAGGATAATTATCAGGAATTGCCACATATTGGCCTCTGTCAGATTAGAGATGTCAACGCTTTAGACACTACAGCGCTTTAAATTAGCAGTAAGCAATTTGTTATCCATGACAATGGCGAAACCAACAGCCACAAACAAAATCTGAACTGCTAAAAAGATTAGCCAAGGTCAAAATAGCATGTCCATAACAAAACGTTTAAACATTAACAAAAAAAACTACCATCTTGTAGAGAACCTCTAACTTTTGGAAAACTTATATTTTGCAACTATTTCAGAAACACGAGATAAAAATGGACATTTAGCTGTAATTCTCTTAATTTTGCTGTCACTTTTTTCAAAACAGAAAACACTCTGGCAGTTTGAAATAATCGAATGAAGGTCAAAGGTGATGACTAGAGTCTCATAAGTTTGAAAGGCTACAACAGATTCTGTAGTTCATCACAGTCTTTCACAAAATAGCCAACAATTGATGAGAATTACACGAATGACGTAAACACTGTGATAAATGTACAGATGTTGGAAGGGGAATAATACCGAATTTCATTTACGGTGGGAATATCCAAAAAGAGGCCAGCTAAAACATTTCCTGGAATGTGTGGGCTGAAAATGAAGAGATGAATTATTAATATTACATGCTTCAAGTGAGAACTAGCCGTAAGTTATTGGCTGTGACAGACAGTAACGACACCGGTGATGTACGTAATCATGTCAAGAGAGACAATCAACTGGAGGAGGAAAACAAAGCGATGTAATCTGAGAATCTGAATTGAGTTTTAACTTTCTTTGTAAGATATTCAACCTTCATTCTTCCCAGGTCTACTGTATATTAAATTTGTTCTTCAGCAAATTCTCGGCTTGAAGAAGACGACGACCTACTTAACCTCAAGTCAAAGGTATATTGACCTAAAAAGGAATAAAAAAGAAAGATACTGTATTTGTATACCATTGCAACAAGTTCTAACCTCCATCACTTGTTTTCCATTAAAAAATCACGTGCATGATCCAAAGAAACAAGCACTTCTTTAACATCTTACAGAAAGGAACAAGGAACGTTCAAGAAAGTTTAGAGACCCAAATACACCTCTATGAAGTCTCCCTCACTTACTTTTGTGAATTAAAAGAAGTATGGTGTTTTTAATATTCTGAGGTAAAATATAGCTGTTTAATCCTGATTAAACTGGAGTTGAAGTCTTCATAGCGACACTGCCACTTCTCCATCTGGTACCTCTGTTGGATCCAGCCCAAACTGCTTCATCTTAATCGCCATATCAAACAAGTAATCATAGCTCTCGCACCTGCAAGTCAGACATGACACCATTAATTTGAGACACATACTGTACACCTAACAGTCATACAAAACATTAAGAACACAAAATCAAACAGGCCACTGAATTACATTTTGCAATAATATAGTATTGCTTTTCTCTTTGCATCACCCCGTAGGTGACATCTTTCAAACTTTTTATGATGTAATGTCTGTTCACTAATGACTCATCTTAATTGTGGGATGGTATGTTACATCACTCATCATTATACGATATTCCTCACTGTGTTAATCAATGGAGCCACCAAAACCACATCCAATACCTGCATGGTATTCTCCATGTACATTGTTACTTGTGCTTTCTGCCATGGGCATTAAAAGGTGCTACTTCAATTGTTTTGTAGCATTCATGAACTTTTTGTCACACTTGTTGTGTAGTACTCACATATGTTGATGGTAAATGATCAAACTAAGGGAATTCCGAACATCTGGACACACAACTGAAGCAACAATGATAACGTAATTAATGATAAAATGTCACCTTTGCTTGCCAGTCTGTGACAGCAGCAAATTGCAGGAATTGATGCATGCGTAATGAAGCTAATTAGAAGTATTGGCATGGAACAGTTTCTTTTAAACACATCACAAAATTAGCAACATCGACTCAATGAGCTCCATTTAAGTACACAAGCAACATTAGTCTTTATGGAAAATGATCAATTTTGATAGCTCATGTATCACTTCCTTTGTTGCCAGTCCTGATCATCCCATATGCATGGACCATTGTCCCTGCTAGAAATTATTTTCATTTCATATGAGAACAAAAGTTCTCTCCTCACTACCTGTCTACTCAAGTCATGGATACCACCTCAGTCTACATTTGAATTAGTTTCAGTTGGAAAATCAGCTCAAATAACATTTACCAGAGGCATGCACCCTTTAATGGATAGCACCTCTTTTACAAATTTCATGTTTAATCATATGAAGTAAATATTTCACACTATTATTCTTGGCAGGCAGATCTTTTGATTGTAAAATTGTTTCAAGTTTCAAGGTTTAACAACTAAAATATCTTTGTGTCCTGCCAGAGGTACCCCGTCGTACATATCTCTTCTTACACATGAACATATCAAATAATGTTGCCCACATAGAGCTCTTTGTGTTCTGTCAGAGGAATTCTGTCCAGTAATGGCATGGGTGCATCCTTCACTGGAGAGGGGGGTAGGGGGTCAAGGCTCAATTGACATCCATCACCACTTAGATAATTGGTTTGACTGTGGGAAGATTACCTAGGAAGAGCACCACCATTAGTTGGTGTGGAGCACACAAGATCATATTTGGATAAATAATACTCACTACATTGACGAAATTCACCTTACCAGTTTCCATGGGCACACTGTCACTCCTGAAATGTCCCCAAAAACCACTGCTGGGGATCATGGCCCCAGTCCCTCGCCTTCCCCTTTTATGACACAACAGATCTTATCAAAGATTACACCCCTTAAGCATGTGTTCATAAAGTCGCAAAGCTCCCATTAAATTTGTGTTCTGTAAGGGAATCCCATGTGGTGAACCACCTCTGTCAAGATGTGAATTAATTCCAACTTGAATGGCTCAAAACATACAAGACCTTCTCCCACATGCTCACCATGTCCAACAAATTGCTGAACAGTTGCACAGCTTTACACTACAGAAAATGCATACTGCACAACAAAATACACATGATGGCAACTCCTTAGCATGTGACTATAATTATCAAGTATAAAAACTCACCTTAATTTTGTCTTCTGCCAGGAGTCAGCCCACACATAGATACCGTGTCTTCTAACGATGACTGCATTCGTGTCAGGGTAGTCATCCAGCACCTGCTCCATTCTAGCCTGAAAGTATTGTAAGAAAGCAAAGAAATGTAATACTTGAAGATGATAGCGGGTATAGGAGTCAAAGTAGGATAGCATTAGAAAAGAGTAAGAAAGAAAGAAACTTGGAAGAGTGCAGAGGATACAGGGAAGGTCAATACTGGTGTTCAGCTTGCCAAGGTTAGGACTTCCAATTAAGTTTGCACAATTAGGTGTACATATGTGGGGTTTTAACATATATGTACAGATGTCTTTAAATAGCAAAATCCTCTAGTTAAGCACTCAGGGCACTTTTCAAAATATCTTCAGTGTGAGTGCTAGTTAGATCTATATTTAGTAGTAACAGGTACATTATCATGTGCATGTTTAATCCCTACAGTGGACTACATGAATTAGTCGGACTACTGCTAGTGTTAAACATACTGTGGGTCCAATGTTAATACAGTGACACAGCTGCTGTTCACAATTGCAACTTTTAGGTTAGATTAAGACAACAGCAATTGCTCAAAAAGTTTTTCTTCACAAGATTCTTTGGTAATTATCATAGGATGGAACCACCAGGGACATAGTTTTCTTTGGTGGAATGCAAGGAATACTGCATTGCTATGGATATTTTCAACGAAGTAAACACAAAAATCGCAAACCAGGTAGATATTTCTGACATTTTCTTTTAGTTCTGACCACTTTTGTGTTGTGATGCATCTGTGAAAAAAAGGTTGCACAGTCTCTTATGTTTGCATGGTGTAACTCCTCACAGAAGGAATACCACAGGTACTTACTATCAATTTAGTTTCATCATGTGAATTCTGTATGATGGGAACAACAAGCTCACTGTCATACCTGCGAGAGACGAGTAAGTTTTAACATTTAGCTGTTTTAAATTAACATAATGAACTTCAGGGAAATCTCACCATATGTACAAATTATTGTAAACTACTACTGGATCAGAAGTATAAAGTATCTGCAGTTATCACTTGTAACTCCAATTTCCAATGCACTTTTGATTCTGTGCCAATGGTAACAGGAGTCTATGTGGTGGTGTGTGTGTTTGTGTGTGTGTCACAGCCATCTTGTGAATACTATCAGGTGGAAAGCTTGAATAATCTTCTAACTTGGTGTGGTGGTCGCTCATAGCATGGTGGGTGAAGCAATGGCTATAATGTTTGTTTTGTGAGTTGTTTTGTGAACATCAATAGATTTTCCTACACCTGTCAAGTTTCCTTCAAATACTAATGACAAATGGTCAAACTAAGAGTCCCCATGTCTAACACAATTAAAGATTCAATTTGGGTTTTCAAAATTCATGAACAGACACTTTTCACATTACTACTTTTAGGTCAATCATTCATCTTACACTTTCCAGTTCCAAACTGCTGCTAAGATTTTCCTACTTGTATTTATTCCTAAAATGTAGATTAGCGAGTGATTATTGCATTCATTAGGTTTTAAAATTTTGTAAATCCAAAGAACACTTTCATTTTCCTTAATACTACATAAATACACACATCCCCTAGAAAATACTGTAGACATTTGAAGATTTCTCTGTTTAGGAGATCACTTTCTTAAAACCACTACAAAAAAAAAAATGCTATTTAGAGCACTCTTATTGTTAAGGAGCTAAAAATTCTAGAATAAACAGAAAAGAATGAAAACTGATTTAATACGAATTAGCAATGTTTGATATTTAATCAAAACAGCAGTGTAGTTGATGCTTGGAACTATTTTCTGTTCATAATTTGTATGAAAGATTAACGTTGGTGTAATTTACCTGCCACCAACCCCTTTGATCATCTGTTGATGGGTGATACGGAACTCCTTGCCTGGGTATAAGATGCTGATGAAGGTAGCAGATGGAGAATGTGTATGGAAGACAGCACCGGGATCTTAAATGTGAAAGGATAAAAGTAAATAAATGCACTTGATGTTACAAATTGTTTTAAGACCTTTTTTTTACAAAAGCATTATCACATTTTAAACCAGTGGTGGCAGCAATGGGAAAGGGGGGATGGCAGTTTTCTGGGGCATGGCAAGGGTGAGAGGGCACTTATGGAGCCTATGAATGCAATTTCCAGGTATCTAGGTGGAATTTTAAGTCACAAATTTTCTTGCACATTCCACATCAACAGACGGTAGCACTCTGCTTAGTCTTACCACAATTTTAGCCATCTCATACGTGAAATCATGTAAGGGATAATATGCACTGCTTGAGTCTTGCCCCACACCCTTTCCTGGAAGGATGCATTGGACACCACCACTGCATTAAATTGCATGGCAAGAGTAGCTAACAGTAATCACTGGAAGGAAAGCAACCACTTCTGCAATCTACGAAAACGGCAGCAGGTAAAACTGGGCGAAATGTACACATATGAACAGAAAACATGGATGATAAAATGCTCAAACCACTCTTCATGCTAGAACAGGAATATGTAGGCTGCAAAATTGCCAGTACAAGAGTGTGCAGCTCATCCTTAGTAGAGACAATGGATTTGCTATTACAGCATTGATACATTATGGCAACAACTGTACCAATTTAAAAAGGCAATATAGAGGGAATGCTGTTTGATGTCAGTAACTGTTGTAAGTACTACACAAATGAGTATACCTGTGTGTGTGTTTTCCCCCAGTAACAAAAGGTACACCACAAATTCTGAGGTTTCAGGATTTTCTAAGATATTTTCATAAGAAAGGTATGCTGTTGTTCCCACCTTTAAAGATTATGGTGTCAATTCTTAGTACAAGCTACCAATGGAAGTAGGAGCAAAGGTATGCATAGGTATTGATTCCAGCAATAAAGCTTATCCTCTTAAAGTCACCATGATGGATACACACTTGCCTTGATATTCCAGTGCTGTGTCCAAGTGAATAGGTGAATGGTGGCATTTAAAGCAATTAAGAATGTGAACTGGAAGGTTCAGGGTTCGATGGCTGGCAGGATCACATGATGACGAGTTCAATTTATTCAAGAGCATTCTTAGGATTTCTCACATCTGAGTTGACCTTGCAAATGACCTTGTGAATGCCGCATGCCAAATTTGATCTAAAACTGATCAGTTCATAGTCATCTGTTGTGAAATATGCCACAGATTCCCTCCATACTTGTGTGGATGTTCATCATTATCAGATACTGGCCCTTCAATGCACGACTTACAAACACCCTCTATAAAACAAGTATTAACTGCAAAGATGTACAGTAAATCGAGTGCACTCTAGAATGAAACTGATGCAGAACTACCATCAGTATAATGAATGATATCAAATGATATCTTAAAATAATGAAAGGAGGGATTCTTCATCTCCCAGTGCAAACTGAGCATCATCGTAAATATGGAGAAAATAGTGTGAATGCTGGCCCCAAATGCCCAGAAATCAGGAAAGCCTGCCATCCAAGGAAGATGCCACCAGCTTCACTCACTTCTTTTTTGGTATGCTGTCATCATTAGGGTGGCACACTGGCTCCTCTTCAGTTTCTTGGCTTTGGGTGGCCCATCTAAATCGTCACCGTTCAAATTTGTCACGAATAATTCATCAGGCTGTAAGACAACCAATGTAGTATTCCTTGTAGTCAATGCTACTAAAAAGAATATAAGAATTAAGATGCAAGATCAAGACCAAATCCTCCTCTAAGAAGCTTCTCTGATGTACAAACATGTACTGATATGAAAATAGATGGTTGGAGTCGAGATGTCATGTGCCGGTATTGTTATTACTGACATTCCAGTAACTTGTCCAGTACAGCAGTTTACTCTACTAATTTAACTTCAGCAACATTGGTATCGTACATTTACACAGCATCAGTCTTTATTACGGTTCATCTCATTGATGTACACTTGCCAACATCACCATACTGTAACTATTGGCAACATGTATGGTCCATATTTATTATATGGTCCAAAATCCTTTGGTTTGGGTGAGGGGTGGGGCACAATACAGCAATCTCTTGCAAACAGCAATGGGCAGTTTTCCACCTATCTTTTAGGAAAAACTTCATCTTCCTGGAATCAACTACTACAGGTACATCAACTTATGTGAGGTGTCAAGGGCCATATTCACTTTAGGCCTTCTTTCCCATTTTCTATGCAGATCTATATCAGTCATGCAGTAATCACACATCAGGAAACTAGACTACACATGTACCCCCTCTCCTGAGGCTCTTAAATAGCCTACAAAGGTTCTTCACCAAACAGTGTGCTGCACGCTTCTCTCCATTTTGACGACCAGGTGTCCATTATTCAGAAATTGATGTGTCACAGCATGCATTGTTAACACCCCTCTGCTCATGGTTAGTGACTCCCTGTATGATGAATTTAAATATAATAACATCACATGAAAAGCCTTCTATAACCCCATTTTGATTAAGATCTTTCTCAGCATCTTCTGTTTTGTGAAAGCTTTTAAACAAACATAAAGAGAAATACATCCTAGAAGTTTGAAGGAGTTGACTCATTTTACAGAAATGTGTCCACATGCTCCCATTTTGTAGAGCACATGATGGTGTTGTTGTTGATAGATACAGCTCGTAGACCTACAGTACATCACATTAATGCATTCTGTACACCATACATCAAAATCTCTACTGGTCTGTACTGCACAAAGCAGAGGAAGCTACACTATGGTACAGTGAAAGTTTTCATTATTCTCATGATTATCCATGAAATTAGTGAAACTTGTCAAGACTAACAAGTGTTGCAGTAAAAGAAAGGCATCTTTGAAAAGATGAGATTTAAACAATAACAGCAACAAATACTGGTACTGTAGCTTCGTTATGAACCAATTTATAGTCTGTCTGTGCTCTTACATGTGCCCAAAATTAGAAAAGGCCTTTTCACAATATCAATTTGTGCAACTTGGCAAAAGGAATTGTGATACATGGAAGGCGAACAAATCATACTCATGATACATACTGTACATAGCACAAAAATACAAACACTTTTAGACAAATTGTAACACAGCGTTTCAGACAAAAATGGCGGTTTACGTGCTGTGCAAGACACAAAACTACAGGTGCAAACCCTTTGGGCATGATCTTTTCAAGTGCTCTGAAAAATATGAGCTCAGTTCTTTGGCACACGTTGTACAGTAGGTTGTAGAGTGTACAGTATTTGTTTTCTTTCCAATTTTGAAGATGAGCACATACGCAGTCGAGAATGTTGGCGAGAAGGTTTATTAAACACAATGCGGTGAATAAAAACAAAGTCATCAGTGAATACTAACCTGCACTCTTTCTTTCTGAACTCCTGAAGGTGTGACATAGATTTCATCTCTGAAAAATAGAAAAGAAATATTAGACAATACAGTTACTGTATACGGTTACGCACTAGGTTGATATCCTTCACTCTCACCACATGAACACAGAATGTGGTGGCATTGAATTATTTTACGTTTTGTCAACTGAAGGTCAATGTCTAATGCAAATACTGTACAATGGTGCTGAGTCATAATCACAGGCCTTAAAGTAGACCCACACAAAAAAGAGGGATAAAGGTAGGATGAAAGTTCTCAATAAAATAGGATAAAATTAGGACTATGAAGACTATTATCAGAGCCAATAAACATTGAGGAGTTAAACATTCCATTTCAAATAGAGTAAGAGATTATCTCTATCAAGGGGCACCATTTTGGATCATCTGCAGAAGCATAGACCTCAGATATCAAATATCTATGGAGGTGAGGTTGAACCTCAAATTATCCCCCCTGTGAGAAGTACTGTACAGTACATGCATGATCCCCCTCCCCCCCCCAACTCTCTGGATAATCTGTGGAGAGCACAGCCAAAGTCAAGTTTGGAAAGGAGTAAATTAGACCAAGTACACTTCCACCAGCAATTCAGTGCTAAAATAAAATTGCAGAGAGAAAAGAAGGACTGGGAAGAAAAATGTACAATACCAAGTGAGCCCTAGAGAGAGCATACCTGTACCAGCAGAAAGTCCCAGTAACATGTACAGCACAACGTAAGTACCCAATGAACTACTTTACCAAAGTCATAACAGACTTTTACAAGCTGGAATTTTGATAGGTACATTTTTCTGGCGTAATGTGGGGACACGTTTTGTGATTCATTCAGATCCTACTATTAAATACATGATATTTTAACTGATGTACTGTAGTTTATTTTTATCCTGTTGAATGTGCAATAAAAACACACACATTAAGACTCTGCAATTACAGTATTAAATGGAAAACGTAAGGCAGTACTAGGTCACTGAAAGTGTTATAGTCATAAGACAAAATACAAATAGATAGAAAAAAGAAAGGGGGAAAGAACCATTTAGAGCTCAGCCTCATTTTAGTCATATGCCCATGGCAGTTAACAATGACGACTATCAAATGAACTCACCCATCCTTTATAGAGAGAGCACCACCAGAACCTGTCATCCAACCCAGATTGTAAAATAAACGGCACAACTCCGGTATCAAGTGTCGCGGATGCTCCTTGGGAGAATCATTTGGGACAAATTTAGTGATGACAAAAATTCATGGAATGCTTCAATATTTTGGTACGTAAAAAACCAGCAACAAAAATCGCATTGGGGTAAATTTCTTTCATACACTGAAATGCTTTAACAACAGTCCAGTATCTTACAACCAATGGACGGGGTAATGGAGGAGAAATGGAGGCAGGGGGGTCTAAACTCAAACACCATATAGTTTACTAAAAGTACAGTGTGGGATAGCAGTTCCTACAATAATTGAGTGGTCTGTATCTAGCCAATGTCTTTCTTCAAAGAAAATTACAGGTTCATTACACACTTGCTGGGCAAGCATGGTTTTGACTTACAGTACTTAGAACAATTTGCCAAGGTTTCATTTTTACTTCAATTTCAAAGAAATAACCAATGGTATGCATATTGCAAGTTTTCTATGTACACATACACACAACATCAGCAATATTGTTAGTTACACTGCATCCTAGAAACCAGGTTTGTACCAACAGTATGACAGGAGGGTTAGAGGACTGCCTCCTAGGGTATCCTTTTTACATAAAGGGAGGAAAAAAAGGTGTCCCCAGGACCCCTTCCAAACCCCCTTCTGGGAGATGCCCTTGTTTGAGTGTTGTTGACCTTTTAATACATACTGTACTTGACTTTTCATAATTAAATCAGTTTTTTGTAAACCAGTTAACATGTACCTTGTCGTATATGTTAGGGGTGTTCATGTTGATTTCAGATGAGCAGAGTACTGGACTTGGGCACAGTAACTAGATTGACTACTGTATGTCCTTCTTACATTTGGATAATGGAGAGCCAAATAAATGACTGAAATGAGAAGGCAGAGACAAAAAATATCCAATTGCAAGAGTAATTATGACATTGAAAGAAATTGCATTTTTCATATTGTTACTGACTACTGTCATGCAAAAACTGGAGTTAATATAGAAATTAGTTCCTCACATGCATCTGTAACATCAGTGAGGTGCTGCATAATATGGTATATAACATATAAAGAAGGTGCAGTATGTACAGTAATTCAAAGGTTTCATACAGTATATGAATCTCACACAGCAATTAAATCACTTCAGGAAAATTTTGTTAGCACTTTTAGTGAGCCCTGTTTTCCTGTCTACTGTACTGTATGTCCATGCATTTTGTAATCAATTTCAAGTTGTTCAACAACAGTGCAGATTATCTGTAGACTATTATAATCAAGAACCCAAACATTATTATTCCACACACTGATGATGACTTATAAACTGTAGATACTGTTTCTATCCATGATACCATGAGGTACAGTTAACCCATCAGAAAGGGCAGTTAGTCCTAGGCTCCAGGTAGACTGGAATGCTTGCAAATTGCACTGAGGATATTTTTTAACAGACCGTCAACAGTGTGCTTATACAGTAAATGTTTCCCCATTCCACAAACTTGCATGCGCAGAATGTTTTCAGTCAGGTTGGATATCTCTCGTCAGTAGAACGTCTACACATAGGCCTGCATAAAGTTCTTCAATAGCAGTAGTGCTAGGCTAGCCCTTGAATAGGGCTGTGCATTGTGTCACATGGCCTAAGCTTATTACACTCCCCATCAGAGCGCTTGTGCCACTACTGTAATACAATCTTTTAATCCATTAGCCAACCCTCGCAAGGGTAGTTACCTCTCACATTCCCGAATACTGTAGTTATGTGTCCTTACAAAATTTACACAAACGATCTCAGACACCACATCTAAATCTCTGCATAAGTTTTTCACCAGAACATAATGAGGAAATGGATGCATGAATTTTGACTCAAGAAACTGAACGTAACACTGATGTTAGACCTACAGTAAGTCAATATGCGGCTACAGGTACAGTACTGTATGCCATATTTGCAAGCCTTCAAGTAAGTGACTGATGCTGAATTTTGCTGTTTTATGCTTCAAATGGTCACTGCAAACAGTCTAATGGGCAATCTTACAGTTAAGATGTCCTTGTGTATTATTTACTTGCATTGGAAAGTAGGTTATTACTAGTGTCATAGTATATACTGTAAATCCTTTTGGCCGATTTTGTGGACATTTTGTAGCAAAGCTTAATTTAAAGTGATTGCGTGTGAACTGAAAAACCAAAAAGACAAGATTATGTTTGATCTTAACTTTTTCTTTATTTTTAAATGTACACATGAGGTTGTACATGAACGGACTATCTCTTTCAATGAAGGAAAATGACAGTAACGACTTCGAAAAGCAACGGGATTGGCATAAAAACAGTAAAAAACAGAAATCATATTTGAAAATTAACGATTCTTACTATATACGCCTAAATAATGAATATACAACAGTACAGGTTTCACTAGTGTATCAAAAACATACTACTCAAACATACTAATTGGTATAGGTATTCGAAATTGTAGTATTTGGTGAAAGGGAACACTGTATTTACAAATAACCTTCGAACTGAACGCGACCTTGCCCTCGGCGACAGGGATTCTGAGTTGGTAACTGAATATTCAATACTAGTTTATTTCCCATTGGCTTGCTCAAAGAAGCACACCGTTGATTTGACTGAAAACTCTACTACATTATCGTATTCTACACTTTTTGTCATTATGTTAGAAGAATTTGAAATCATATGGCAAAATTAACCAACTGAAACCTATTTATTTTTCCAGATTGTCTGAATGGTGTAATTAAAAGCCTTACCAAAATTTTGGAGATGAAATTTCAA
The DNA here is from genome assembly GCA_021234535.1 of Stichopus chloronotus. Classification (NCBI taxonomy): domain Eukaryota; kingdom Metazoa; phylum Echinodermata; class Holothuroidea; order Aspidochirotida; family Stichopodidae; genus Stichopus; species Stichopus chloronotus. The sequence continues at coordinate 16,837,995 of CM037847.1, forward strand.
TGTTTTTACCTTTTGCCTACACACGTAATCACTTTAATTAGGTTAAAAATTTGTGTTAGTGGTGCAAGTGCTGTGATGTGGAGTGCAATGTAATGTACAGGCCTGTTCAAGGGCTAGTGCTTCTGTAGGCTTAGTACTACTGATGTAAAATGCTGAACGCATTGTTAGACATTTGCTGGGATGGTCATCAATTTCTTACAGTAATTTGTGCAGATACTGTGGTTAATATACTTTCTTATTTCTGTGCATATAGAAATAGCAGTTTACAGTCTGGACTGTCCAGAAAACCACTGTAGGCATAGGCTAGGCCTACACACTAGGAGATTCTAGTATGCTGTACTGTATCATCTGACCTAGCTTTGCAGCTACAGGATCCAGCTGTTTGCAACATTTGACGAAAGTGAATGTGAGGTCTAATGCTAATGTTGTCTGCAGTCTACTGTACATTGCCAGTGCTGGGCTCAAGTGTGATTTAAGTTAAAGCCGGATGTGCTGCTTGAATGTGAAAATAGCCTTTGTCGTTAATCTTCTATTATTCTCTTCCATTTGATGCCAGGCTGGAGAACGGCATTTATGCCATGTTTCTTTCAGGAGGAATTTCATTCACCAGAGTATTAATTACTGCAGTAAGAAGAGTGATTTAGATTATTTGATTTATTTCAGCTAAACAATTAATGGAACCGGGACTGTGTGATGGATGAGCGGCTCTGAAAATAACCTATCATACGAGGAAACTTCTCATTATGCGAAGGACTTTCTTTTGGAAAGAAGGCTACTGTATTTTGGACAAACAAACCTTGATATGGTAATTTCTAGGTACTAATTGAGAATCCGCACCAATCGGACAAGGTATCAGACAACTAAAACAGTGAGTATAGCATCTATGCCTTATCTTTTGTATTTTCTTTTCTGGCTTTTTTTTCTCATTTAAGACTGTCAAAGTTACAGACTGTCTGCGTGATGAATGACATGTAGTGAAACCTGCGGAAGAAGTGCTAGATTATTCCTGAAAGAGAATTAGGTCAGATCAGAGGATTCGAACCCAGGATATCACAATAACAGTCCTGATACATCATAAGTCCTACGCATAACCCACTACGCTACGAGAGCGGATGTGCTGGTTGGGTGTTCAAAAATGCATACAATACACAAAAGCGTAATTCAACCTAGGCCTAGTCATATAACAGTATTTATAATATTCATATACTATAAATAACTATATCCCCTAACCCTATTCCCTAACCCTGAATCATGACACCAAACACAATCCCCTAACCCTGTTTACCAACGCTACTTTGACAAACCATTCGCTATTCAAAGATGGCGGTGGACCAAATTGAACAATCAAATCAAAGCTAGCAAGTACGTTCATATGGTACACATTCTAAAGTTGCGCCAATTTCTATAGGTTTTTACAATTGTTAGTGTTAGAAGCATAGCCAGTATTTTGGTGTGCTTTTGAAAACTCAAGAGTGACAGCACATCCTGCTTTAAAGTTTAAGTTAGGCTACACGGGATACTGTAGTAACGTAGGCTGTGTCACTAGTACTACTGGCCACTACTAGTAAGTGTCACTGTCAGGGTTACTGTACTTTGTTCTCCTTTCCATGGTTCTCACTCAGTCGCGGGAGAGGGTAAATTAATTGCGGTATGACAGTGTTGACACTTACCTAAGGTTGTTACGAATAAGCTACAGACGTGGAATTGACAAAATATAGGCGTAATTCTGTTTCAAAAACATACCTGAATCTTGATCGCTGATCACTTACTTGAGAAATTGTAGGATACAGTACGCGTATACAGTTCTCCGTACAATTGCTATGTGACTTAGGCCGCAGCTGTGTAACTTCACTAACTGTAACTCTCCTAGTCTCCATATCGACATGCATACAAAACCATACAAACTTGTGACTTCTCGTGGAAAAGGTGCGGATAACAATTTGGGTGTACACAAATAAATTGACAGTCACACATTGTGAGGCTGATTGAGTAGTTTCGTGTCTCCTCAACATACTAATGACAAATGGTAAGACTAAGAGAATCCATATGTTTCACATACAAAGGAACATTAATGATTGAGTAATTAATGATTCAATTTCTTTCATGACCAGATACTTCATATTAGTACTTAGGCCTATTCACATGCACACAGCAAGTACAAATTGAGGGTAAAAAAAAATTAAAAAGGTTTGCGACCGTCACTTATAGACAGTGCTATATGCTGACCACCCATTGATTTCAAGGCCATAACAACAACGCTTCAATAATGATGAAAACAAAAGAATGTTCATCAATGTGTGGAGATGATGTCACCCTTGCTTGCTTCAATTTCCCATTTGGTGGTAAATGGGGTTACTTCAATTGAGAATATCTTGCGAACCACACATGGAAACTGAATGAAAGTTTCACCAGAATGGTCAGATTGGCTTACTCTTAAACATAAATCTATAAAATTGCTAATACATATCTGATGGATCGAGTTAATACGACAATCATAATTCATGCATGCTCTTTCATTTATTCTTGGAACATATATCCAAGGAAATGGTAAATATTTGGTGGGGATGAACAGGTGCCACACTTTTCATTGGGCAGTGGAGTGCCAGTGATTGTTTGCAGGGGCTCAAGACGTTCCAAGTGTGCCGCCATATGTAGCTAGATTTGTTTTCTTACTTGGCTTGTGCCGACATGGAGGAGGGGACATCAACGAGTGTGATGCAACCTGTGATACATCAACACAGTCACCCTGTTGCATATTTAGTCCATCCATAATTTTTTATTAGGGGTGAACGGAGAAGTTGTTTGAAGACTATCTAACAGGAATGCCAGCATTCTTTGAAAAGCAGCATAACAGACGAAAAAAATGCATAAAAATCCACTAGCTTGTCGGAAATCGTCCTTACCTGGCTCAGCAAATAAGTTCCAGGAAATGGTATTGCTAGTAATTTTTTAGATAAAAATGCAGCCTCAGTTTAGGGATTTTTTTTTTTTTTTGCAAGAAAAGTCTGAAAAAATTGCTCATTACATGATGAATGCAGTACTTGCTGGAATTTGAAAGCATGAAAACGGCAACACCATCACCCCCTTGATGCGAGGAGCCGTGAGATACTCAAACTTGCATTTTCCTTACCTTCTCTGTGATTTTTGCTTCTCATTGTTATCTCTTTCTATCTTTTTGATTTATTCATCTTTTTTTTTGGGGGGGGGGGGGTTGGAGGGGAGAGGTAAAGCTGAAAAGGGCGGCGATAATTCATATGAGTTTAACCTGACGATACAGTAGCCAACCGGCTGATGTCCCCACGATGTCCGGCCGCCATACATCTGGCACATTGTCCGGGGGTTTGGTCAACATCGACTTAAATTAATCGGTCTATGTATAGCTGATGGGTCTTGCTCCTTGCTTGTGACGGCTGGGCTCTGTGCGACTATAAGCTGACTAATTTGAGACGGGTCATGAATAGCAACATATAGTGCTATCTTGTAATTAAAAAAGTTAACACTAAAACTGTGTTTCATTGTGAAGGAGAAGAAGGGGGATGAGAGAGAAAAATGCATATATGACCGAGATCTTTGTTATGTCCAGGAAGATGTGATTGAAGCTTCGATATCCACATTAGTTCCGCGCGATTGCGGTATGGCTTTCCGTGTTTAATGTTTTCCTGGACAATGAAATCATGTCGTTAGTGGTCGATTCGGACAGAACAGTAGGATAGAGAGAGAGAGAAGTATACTACAAAACAACAAAGAGGAAACATGTTTAAACAATTTGTTTCAAAATATCACCACACAAGTAAAATTACGGATATGGAATATGAACATGTATAAACAAGTATCGTGGCAAGAAATTTAGAAACTGAACTTCTGTTACTCCAGGATTTTATTAAAAAACAAACAAAATAAAGTGTGAAAACCCCAAATTAAGAAATACCTTGGTTTGTTATGTACGACAGCAAATTGCGAGGCTTAGCTTGTTTTACAGAATGATAATAACACACAAGAGCAACGGCCATATCATTTCTCGTCGTGAAATATTAAGGAGACCGTTACATACAGTGTAGGAAAATTAAGTCAGCGTCACAAGGGTAAGCGTCCCGAAGAACACAATCTTTCTATTGATTTTACTTTATGCAATCCAGTGATACGAAACCCACAAGTACTTATTTTCATGTGAATAGGCCTATAGTGAGCATGTGACCGGTGACGTGGCAATGAATAAAAATATTTACATCAACATTTTACCTTAGCACTCACATGTATGGCGTCACTGAACAATACAAAAATATTTACAAACTTTTAAAGTAAATTACTGTACTCAAGATGAACATCGAATGATTAAGTCGCTCACGTCCATTTACTTGCTACAGATCTTTTCTTTTCCGAAGACTTTGGTTTTACTTTCATCTCTGTGAAAGAGAGAGAGTACCCAAACCCCTTCCACTGCTTCCAGTCTAAACCTTTAAAGGATCCTTCCGTTCTATTTGAGTAACGACCAGTTGGCATGTAACGACCATTCAAGTTGGCTTCATGACATCCATTGTACCACCAGGCCCCTTCGTTTTGAACAGCACAGTTACCACCAGTTTTGTCGTTGTCACTATCCTTAGTGCTAAATTGTTGTCCGTTGCACATATCCATCGCATCTCCTGTAAAGAAAAAAATGTTTGAATCTCAAAAGATTCTGCCTTTGGGACTATTTCTTCCAAACTCTGAAAGTAGCAGTTTAGATTAATTTCTCTGCAAGCACGGTTGCTGCTATAGACTCAAATTGTTGCGTTTGTTTGTTACAAACACTACAATCACGAAACGATTAAAAGTCATTCTTTTTTTATAGCAAAATTCCCTTACTGGTTTCTGTTTAGCATCAGAAGTGAAGAACAATATGAGTCAATGTTATTTCTTTGTTGGCATCTTCTATAAAAAAAACTCATCAATCGAGTGCAACGAATCAAGTGACATCTCTTAACATGGTCATCAAGTAGAAAGAGCAAGTAACTATACAGGCATACTTTACGGTAGATGTTGAAAAGGTTGCTGGTCCTACTCTTCAACATTAAAGATTCAACCAGTGAACAACAATGCACATGGTCATCCTCAAGGTCTATAGGTCAAGTATCGAGCCTGAAATTAAGACATCACATGGGTTATGTACATGAACAGTAGGTTCGTATAGGTATATGAAATTTTATTATTGAAACAACATATTAGGGGGGCATACATTTATCAAGCTCATTATTACATTTTTTATCAGTGCAATTACATTCCTATAAAAGGTGACTATCGTAGGGTGAAATTTCCGGCAACAGTTAAACAATTAACTACTAAGTCGATTTCTGTGAACATATAATGTTTTTTATGCGTCTTTCAATACTTTTTCAGAGATTAATTTTCTAAGATTCTGAGCTTACTCTAACCTAAGGTTAACCTTATCTCAATTCTTCGAACAAAACAGATTGAAATGTCTAACAATACCTCGCATAATAAGTGTAAGCTTTCCTTTAATCGTTAAAAATAATTTTGTTTATTTTTTGTCTCTCTCTCTCTCGTGCCCTTTAAATATTCACAAAATTGATTCTATAGTCAGTGATCTCATGTTCTTGCTAATTTGTGAAGTATTTACAGAATCTGTTGTAGTCGTCGATTGAGTATAAAGAGCCGTTTTTGTTTTTGTTTTGTGTGTGTGTGTGTGTGTTTGTGTTCTAAGTATCATAAATCGATCGTTCCTGTAATAAAAGTATACAACGCAGATCCATGAATATCCATATAGTTCATTCTTGGTTGTGTTTGAAGAAACAAAATAATCCATTGTAAATGCTGATCTTACCAGCCTGTCCGTGATATTCACCGATTTCAAGCTTGTATTTTTCTTTAGCATTGACCACGAATTTGTTGTACAGAGAGTAATTCGAAGAATTCTCAAAATCTTTCATGTCCACTCGAAGACTGCAATTCTTCTGTTCGGTAAGTTTAGCTATATTTGCATTTCCCAACCAATGCTCTCCATCAACAGATCCAAACCCATTTTCGTAGTCAGTCCAGTTGAGATAGAAGTCAACAGTACCATCTCTCCGTCGTTGAAAAACCTTGGAAATTAAAAGCAGTATTTGATTGTTTTAATGTTAAGAGACAAGGTACTAGAAATGCATAATAACACAAAGTTCCTTTCAGATGAGTTATATATCATGTTACCTCTGTCACACCAAACGAAATGTCGAATATACCTTGATCCAATAGTGTGAACTGAATGGTGTAGTAACGTACCTTTAGAATAACACTTTTTCTGCTTTAAGGTGAAGATTCACTCTTAATTGTTAGAAGCTATCCCTAATACGGTTCTTTGGGACTTAGATGGACGTGAGTAAAGAAATCCCTCTCCTCTTCCAATTTTTTCTTTTCTCTTCACCACCCCCAACCTTACTTCACTCAATTCCCTGTTTCAGTTCGTTCTTCGTATCCCTCTTTTTCTTTTCTTTTTTTCTCTCTCTGACGTTTGTTCTAAAGGACATTGCCTCCTGCTAGTGTGTGTAGGAAATTGCTTCATGTATACATTTACTTGTTTGTTGTATAGGCCTATAGCAGATTCTGTCAGTTTGACATCGCGTAAGATCTTACTAGACCCTAAACGTCAAGAAGAATTAATATTTTGTTCACACGGCGATAGGATAATCCTCAATCACACTGAGGTTCCGACGCTTTATTTCTTTATAATTCCTTCTCAACCGTGGTGCTCTGAACTCGGAACACTAATTAAAGGTAAATTAAACTCTAAAGTTACTACAGGTATAAACTGGGATACACAATACTAAAAGAAGATTTTGATCTTATTGATTTCAAAACAGGGAACTGCCTCTGAGTCCTAATGGATAGAGTAATCTGTTCTTTGTCATAGTATCAACACATCAAATTCGCTCCGAATAAACCAACACGCTGCTATCATACTAACGCTTGACGTCTAAAAGTAGCTTTGAAGCGGTACTTCGTTGTCCAATAATAACACGTCTTTTTTTTCTTTTACTTTGACTCAAATTTGGTTCAGATAACTTGTAGTTGCAAACATACCGTCCAGCCACCGCCATCAGTATCCATGTCACAGTAAACACTGTATGGATGTGATCCATTTGGTTGGATAGTGTACACACCACTGACAGAACCAGTAGGTAACTCTGAACAGTCTTTTGGTCGTATAGCTGGGAATAAAGCACATACGTCTAGCAATATTTTAGTAAGTTGGTCAATTATCATTTATGGACTTGCGCTAAAGCCCTCCTTTCCCTCCTCCCTGTTCTCCACTCACGTTAACCGTTAACTTCCTTCAATCACAATTGTTTTCTCCCTTCCTCCCATCCGCCATTAAACTGAACGAAACTTTTCAATGTATTACAATTTAGGTTTTAATATTCTACGGTCTTATTGATGTTCTACACTGCCTGTCTCTCCACCGTTACACTTGTCATATCTTCATAGCTATATTGATACATTTTACACTTTCACGTTCATGTGGTGCTCTCATTTTTTATGTTTAGATGTTATTATTCATTAGTTACATACATATGTTCAATAGGTTTTCTCATACACTGAGTATACTTTTTTTTATTGAATTTTTACATATGGACAATTTAAATATATACTGACTTCTATCATCTGAGACTCTTTTTTTTCTCAATTTTACAGCTATGACTTTGTCCAAATTCGGTTTGACAAAATAGCCTTACTGACTCTTGCCAACAATTGCCCTAGGATGCACCTTTATGTAAGCCTATCGCAAGCTAACATAGATGTCATCAGTAACTTGTATCATGATCCCACGCCATCTGTACTACGTAAGATGTGTGTTCTTCAACCATATTCAACTTTGCCACTAACTGACCGTAGACAGCAGGAACGCTTTATACAACTCTAGCAAGTTCTCTAGACAAGTAATTACCCTTCTGAAAAGGGGATAAACTGTTCCCCTTCACGATTATGTTGATGAACGTTTTGATTGATCGATCATAAAATGTATGTTGCAGACCTCTGGTAAAATTGTATTCACATTCTTTTTGCAATCACGTGTCAGGAAGCTTCATACTCTGTATAGTCATGTAGAAACTTTAAAATTTTCTACATTTGTTTTTGAAACTTTCAGAGTTTGTGGGGCAGACTGATGTTAACCACAGTTTACAAGGCCTGCCAGTCTTGAATATGAAATGATTTCATTTAAATAAATCTGATGCCTTCCTTTCAGACATGCCTGCTCCCAGATAACTCTAAGTTTAAAAGTAACTAGTTGTAATAACGACTTGATCAAGTGACCCTGATAAATTGAACAACAATTGCAACAATTAATTCGTACTTGCTGAACAATCAATAATACATAATGGAGTACAATCTCATAGACATATCAACACATGCAAGACAGGCTTGTTATCAATACAAAAAAAAGCGGTATTAAAAATGATTCCAAACAGATTAATTCAAATGAACATTTGTTAGTGTCAATTAACATGTAAGGTGAAGTACGGTTACTTAACACATTGCCAAGGTAATCGCACTTTACGGTATAAAAAGAATCTATTGTCTCAAAGTTTGCACTGGCAGTTAAAAATCGTGATATGGAATAATTTATGATGGCGCCCTATTGTCGCTGTCTTCAGTTTATCATTTGATTATTGAAATGATATTTTGAACAAAGAAAGGTTGATATCATGTTGTAGCTTCACAATGAGCGCTTGGCGTTCAAAGTGGATGTACGTATATGGATACAGAGATCACACTATACAGTATTAACGATACAAGATTTAATTATATACCAGATAATCAATAAAGCCATGAGATATTTAAAGAACATAAGCTTCATCATTTCTACAATGGGATATAAAATCTAAAATATCAAGCTGTAATACAACTCATTTGGTTGACTTGTAATGATACTTTAACATTACAGGTTTGGCTATGAGTAATTTTTGCGTTTTCGTAATCGATTTTCTAGGAAAATAATTTAGAGTACTAAATGAAGTGATTATTTTATAGTGTAATATAGTAATTAGAAGAAATTCTACATGTAATGTCAAGGAAACAACTTACCAACATTATTTAACGGTCCTTCTCTGCACTTGAAATGAATCGGTTCTAAAGCACATATCACATTAGTAAAAATAAAATTAATTAAAATGTGTTACACGTAATTCACAAATGCATTTAGGTAATTGTCATTAATGATTTAAATGTAATGGTTAATCATTATGAATTGCAATTTATGTGAGATAAAGATTACTTCGATATTACCTCCGGGCACTGTTTCAGTTATATCAGTCACATATTTGAGAAATTCGTTCACAGAAAGGTGAGTAGAGGTCTATACTTGTATCCCCTCATACATTCACAACGTTGTTAAAGTCTTTCACAATGGTTTATTCATGCTCCCTTCTTTGCCCTTCAAAGATGACACAAATTACCTAATTTCAGATTAATCTATTCAGATTAATTTATTTTATTATCATTGTTGAAAAAGTCTCTTCATTATAGTTACCCACTTAGCTCAAGGTATAAAATGACTATATTGTAGAGTAAAGTAGCTACCTTATATTGAAAGATTAGAATTGTGATACCTGTACAAATATTGACGAGAAACAACGCGAACAGCATCACTGACAGTCCACTGATTGCCATAGTGATTTTCACGAGCTCAATTCTTCCGGATAAAGACTGGAGTGTTCAGATACAAAGTGTCGTATATCTAGTACTGCTAACATTAAATCTACCCGAAAAAATAAGACAAATGAAAATGTACACAGATAGACATGCACTTTTTATAAAGAAAAAAGAAACTATCCGAAAAAATGGCATCATAGATTCAGGCCTATACATTTTGCATTTAAAATTACAGCCTGTCACGATTACATTTAAGTTTAACTACGGTCTAATGTTGCACGTTGTTTGTAAGCATACATCCCAGTAACTCTGAAAATTCATACTCAATTGATTGAGGTCATGTCTTGAGACGTTACATTAAAAGGCAAACCAGAGAGTAGTCAATAACAGTGTTAGAAAATTCGAATAAATATTATTAAGAAGTAAATAATACAAGTTTGAATATACCTGCTGGCTCGATAGATGCAGTAACATATGAGCACGGTGACTCTTCTCAGGCTTATAATAACTGCGATATTTCCTCAACATTCAAGCAAATAAAAAAGGATGGCGCCCACTCTTTTCATGTTAATCGTCTATTTCACATTTGAATATAATTTTACTGAATATTAAGCTGAATGTGGAGTCTTGGCATATTCCTGATAGGCTGAATCGACTATAAGTAAGCATGAAGCTTCTACTACGTACCGTAGATGTTGAATGTAAAGTCAAACTTGAGTCATCATATGTACATTTTTGGTGGATAAATGACGCTCTCACAGTAACTTAGATTACTCTTCGTTAAAATTTGACTCCAAAAGTATAATTATTACGAGTATAGATTATTGCTTTCTTTGCTTAAACCCCAAAATTATTATTTCCCCCATCCTCCAGGACTGTTCTCTTTCCAACGTCTTTACAAGGTATTTTGCGTCAAACAAACCTGCATGATGAGTATGTTGTCAATAGTGCCTGCGACGGTTCCTGAAATAAAAGACATCGGCGTGAATGCTATGATCATCTCTACAATACGAGGGGGCTGGGTGTGTTTCCTAACAGTCCATGAGCGAAAACGATTTTGGGCTGTTACTTAGAACTTATGTCTAACAAAAGTTTTCCTCACAACGCCATTCTGTAACCCTTCCCAAAATGACATTCTAAAAGTTCGAACAAATCCGAGTTGCTGAATATTTGCCTTGTTTACGTAAATTGAAAAATTCCATTTTTATCAACTTTGTCCATTTATCCGATATGAGACTTGTAGAAATGTACGTTTGGGGTCAATATCAATGTTTTGAAGGCTTTGAAACATAATTATAGCAGTAACATTAGGATCATATCATTGATTCAAACCCATCTTGCATCATAAATTCAAATGGCTACAATTTTTGTTTTTAATTTCTTTGCAATATGTGACGGGTAGAAATTCAGTTTAAAATTTGCAATCTTTGCACGTCGCGATGATTCGGGGTTCGAAGAAAACCATTTCTTTGGATGTTCAAGGAAAAGCTGGCTGCATTTGGATAAACTGAAACCGATAATGACATCACGGGTGAAGCAACAGGAGGAATATACAACTGACAGGTGGTTCATCCCTGAAATGATATCAGCAGACGTCATTTCAGAACTGACACCCAACACTTACACTCATTGCTAGATATAACACCAAATCATTGAAATAAGTAACTTTAAGACAAAGTTTCAATCATGGAAGATCACTCATCCTTGCAGATGGGAATAGCGATGAAAAGTTAACTTCTTCACAGCTTTGTACCATGGTTGCAGATTGGAGATGTTTAACCGTATTCGTTTGGTAGGTAACTTTAGATCATCAAATTATCGCAGTCGTTTGTTTAGATGAAATGGTAATGCCAAAATTAAAAACGAAATAGTGTCTGCTTCCATAATCTTCCTAACCTGTATACATATATAGGATATAAACAGAGAAATATCTGTATCCTTGAGATATTTAGACCTCTTGCTGCTGTTACTGGTCCTTTGTCTTTTCGAAACTTTATAGCAGAAGGACTACCCAGGCGGGTTGAGTTGTTTGGTATGTATATTGATTTTGTCACATTGCAATTACTTTTTCTTGCCACTATTCTTATGTAAACTTGCCATAGAATGCTGATGTATCACCTAAAAAGTGTTGTTTTTATGGCAAAAAAAAAAAAAAAAAAACTGGCAGGCAGGCACTTACATTGTTTTAAATGTTAAATATATAAAAAAGTATAACAGTGATACACATTATTGATAAAGGTTACTAGTACTTTGAAATTACAATAAAAAATGAATGCTAACGAGTTAAACATGTCACATCTTAAATTAATAATGAATTTATAATTTATATCTAGTAAATTCTCTCAATTACTCTCAACGAAATTCAATATTCAATTTAAGACGTAACTAAGAAAGGGAAGATTTGAGTATTCTTGGGGCACATATGGTTTCGAAGATTCGACCGCATTCTTGGGCAATTATGGATATTGGTTTCATACCGTTCTCTAATAACACAAACTTGCCTTTCAGCAGAATCTATATAAAAACGGTTGGATTAAAATTAACACATCATTGTGTTAATAGTAATACTAAAACGTTTAAACCTTTTATTAATATGAATAGGCCATCATACGAACAAGTGGCATGGCGTATGTTCTCAAAGTTAACTCATTTATCGGGGTTACATACATACTCCATCTGATCGACATGCAACAAATAATATAGTTTTGTCTTTTTCTATTTCAATAAAAAATCAAATTAAGGAGGACTAAACACATGTTACGAATTTGTTGATGGAGCCATCAAACACTGCAATTTTGAGGAGACAATAATCAGCAAATTAGCTATTATATATTTTTACCAAATGTATCCACCAGTTACAAAGCCCGCTCACAAAGGTATAATCTAATTTTTTAAGGGCAAGACCTGGCCACTTACTTAACATTATCAGTATAGACTACAGAACGAAATCCTAGTCGGAAATTCTAAGACGAGACCTCGCTACTTTCCAGTTCATTCCACAGGTAAGGTAAGTAGGAAACAGGCTGAAACACTATTGTTACTTTGAAGTGCACATTAAAGCTTCATGATGAAAACAAATTCAAAAATATGGTTTGCTTTTAAAGCGAAAAAATAACAGTTTTCGCTTTCTCATCGTAAAATGTAAAATACATTTTGTGAATTCGAAGTTAAGCAATTATATATACCGCAGAGCATGCACGTGTGAGCAGTGCCTGTTCCACATGTGATCACACATGTGTACATTTCCCAGTATCTATAGGTGCTCTATAAAATCCTTCAAGTAGTAGTTTCAAGTCTTTTTAACATTTATCTCTGTTAGCTACTGTTAAGACGTCGAATCCTAAAACAGCACGACTGAACAAACAATAACTATATTAGCTGCAATCTACTGCAAACGGTAGCGGAGCGCAAACAATTACAAGGCTGTAACATGTCATACTAACATGACATCAATGAAAAAATATTTTTCATAATTCACAAAGAAAGTTACAATTTGTTGAGAAGGTCCAGTAACCTTTTTAATAAAGGGCATTGTGTAACTATTCAGAAATACAAGATAAAAACAGCCATTTAGCATTAACCCTTTTAAGTTTGCTGCCGTCATTTTTGAGACAAAAGTTACTCTTGCAGCTTAAAATAATCCGGCACAATTCTAGCTCAAATGAATGGAAAAAGGTGAGGACTGGAACACACATAAAATATTCAACTTTAAAGCGCTTCAGGTTTACTATATAGTTAAAGGGTCTCTGGCATGTTGATACATGTCCTCTACATGCAGATAATTTGCTTTTCAACCAATTTTCTGCTTAAAGAAGAAAATGTTCAACCTTGTTTACCTCAAGTCAAAGGTATATTGACCTCAAAAGGAAAAAAAGAAGAAGAAAAGACTTAGGTATACTGTATTTGTATCGCATTACACAAAGTTCAAAATTTCACCAATTGGCCTGACCTAAGAAGTCATGTATAGCATTCATAGAGACACGCACCTCATTAGCAACTTATAGAAAAGAGGAAAGGAAAGTTTCACGACGAAATAAACCTAGAGTTTGTTGTCTCCCTTATTTACTTTTGTGAATTAAGAAAACTAAAATGCTTTTAATTCTGTGAGATGGGTTCAGATCCAGAAATCAAACACGAAAGTAAATATAGGTGTCATATCCTGATTAAATTGGAGATGAAGGTAGTCTTCATAGCGACACAGCCGCTTCCCCATCTGGTACCTTTCCTGGATCCAGCCCAAACTGCTTCATCTTAATCGCCATATCAAACAAGTAATCGTAACTCTCGCACCTACAAATCAGAAGAGAGAAATCAGACAATCAGAGAATCAGAATTAAATCAGAGATTAATTTGAGCTGTAAACTCTACCTTGGGTATTAAATGGCCCCATTGGAGTTGGTTTATACAATTTATGAAGTTTGTTACACCTGATGATCCATGCTCATATGTTGATGGTAATTTATCAAATTTAGTTTTTTGAACATGCATCTGACACACATCTGAGGCAAAAATGAAAAGGTACCATAAGGTATTTACAAAAAGTAACCGCCGTTTATAAGAAACTACAATTTCTCCGTATTTTAAGTAACTGCGGGATAAACACATCACTAATGAGGTTAATTAGAAGTATTCACATGCAACACTTTCTTCCAAAGTCATAACGAAAAAAGCGGTATTAACCCAAATGAGCTGTATTAAAGCACACAGGCAAAATGTTTCCCTATAGAGAATGTTCAAATTTGATAGCCCATGTTCATTCCTTTGTTACCATTCCTGATCATCTAATGTGCATGTACCATAGTCAATACCAGTAGTTATTATGGTTTAACATGACGACAAGAAGTCTCTCCTCATGTCCACCTAAGTCAGGGACCTGACCTGGTCCACATTTGAATCAGTTTTGGTTTCAAAATCTAATCAGATTTCATTTTCATTTGCCCATTTTTCATTTTCATACATATCTCTTCTTACACATGTATATATCAAATAACGTTGCCCACATTTAGCCTTTGTGCTCAGAGGAATTCGGTGGAAAAGGAATTCTCTCCAGATGTGTCATGGGTACATCCTTCCTAAGGGGAAGGGGAGGGGGGGGTTCGGTGAGGTCGAGACTGAAGTGACATCCATCACCACTTACATAACCACTGTAACTGAGGAAAGACTACCTGAGAGAAGCACCACCATCAGTTGGTGTGGAGCGCAAGAGAAAATTTTTGGATAAAAATCTTCACTAGACCGGCAGAAATCGCCTTCCCAGTCTTATTGGGTGCCCTGTCACTCTAGCAGCTCTCCTCAACTGCTGCTCGGGTTCAAGGTACCATTCCCATCCCCGACCATGACACCACTGATCCTATAAAAGATTACACCTCTTAAGCATGTGAACATATATGGTACACAGTTGACATTAAATTTGTATTAGGGAATCCCATTCGATGAACGACCTCTGTTTAGATGTAAATTAGTTCAACCTTGAATAGCTCACAACACTGAGACCTTCTGCCACATGCTCACAATAACTGCATTTGTCCAGCAAATTGCTGGACACATACTGTCTACTACTTAAGATCTCATTCGACGATATGCATGTCAAAATACACAATAGCACCTCCTTAGATTGTGACCGTATCACCTTAATTTTGCCTTCTGCCAAGAATCAGCCCACACGTAAATGCCGTGTCGTCTAACGATGACTGCATTAGTGTCAGGGTAATCATCCATCACCTGCGTCACCTTACCCTGGAATTATTGTATGAAAGCAAAGAAATTTAATAATTGAAAATGATAGCAGACATGGAAGTCTGAATAAGCAGTATTAGAAAGGAGTGCCATTGGAAAAAAAAGACAGGAACAATGAGGATAAAAGAGGATAAAAGAGAGGTTAATGACGGTGTTCCCGTTCCCGAGTTGATGACTTCCAATTAAGTTTGTACAAGTAGGTGTAAGTTCGGATGTCTTTAAATACCGTATTCCTTCAATTAAATGCCCTGGGCACTTTTCATAGTATCTCAAATGTGGGCGCTAGTTAGAAATCTACATTTAGTATTAACAGGTACAGTAACGTGTGCACTATTAATCCGTACAGTAGACTGCACGAATTATTCTGAGTACTGCTAGTAATGAACATATACTGAGAGTGCAATGTTAATACAAAGAAAAAGCAGCGGTATCGCAATTTGGTAGTTTTTAATTAGATTTAGAAAAATATGAATGCTCAAAAAGGTTTTTCTTCACAAGATTCTTTTGTAATAATTGGATATGGAAACACCAGCGACATAGTTTTCTGAAAATGCACGGAATACTGCATTGCAGCCGATAATTTTAACACCAAACTCATAAGGTAGCATACCCTATATAGAAGTTGGAGATCCCTCCGCATTTTGTTCGCCGTCGGTGAAAGTCCCTATTAGGGACATTTGGGCAACTTTTTTGGTATTTTATCCTTTAAGATGGGTCCTTTTGTGGATTGAATATTGAAGTAGGCGAGTTAAAGTATACATGTTGTGAAAATGGAGGAAATTGAAACAATTATAGAAAAGTTATGGAATCTTAGGTGGCGGAGCATCATCGTTGGAGGCGATGTGTGATTTGGTCCCAGTGACAAGGTGTGCTAACGTCGACGGCCTCCAGCAGAAAATCTAACCAGCTAAGGTACGGAAAATTGGAAAAACCATGAATGGTCAATGTGTCAGCTTTGTAACGAGTGGTAGCTTATATTTGTTGAAAACTTCTACAAGGCTTTAGAGACCACGTTATTTTTGCGATTTAGTGTGTAAGTCAATGGGAAAATTAATAGGGGTATGCTACCTTAAGGGTCAAAAAGTGAAATTTGGGAATTTATGAGCTTCAAGTCCAAAAATGGGTTTATATCACTTGTGGTGATGGACTAACATTAATTACGTCAAAAAAATTTAAAATTTCACGCTTGACCGGTTTTTACGCATATAATTAGTTTCTATGTGGAAATGTACACAAATTTGCTAGTTTTGGGAATGTAACACTCTAATTTGGCTGTTTTAAGCAAAAATGATGATTCCTTTCATTGTTTTGGAATAATGTGACCATGGCATAGATCAGTAAAGGCTACCATAGCATAATCTAGCCTCTAATTCCTCTAGAACAGTGCGAAAATGGTCACAACATAGCTTGGGCTAGTATCGAGGGAACTTTAGAATCCTGGTACGGGATGTTGATATTTTCACCTGAAATGAAGATTATATAAGCCGTTTTGAATCGCACAGGTATGCTTTTTGCACTCAAATTACATGCCCCTGCATTGTATGATTGATCACTGGCAAGAAAAGTCAGGAAACTTCAGCGACTTGGGTCTGCTTTGAAAGCGTTGTTCAGGGGTGTAACGTAGCCTAATATGAAGCCTGCAGTATGTGTGCCGTAAGTGTGGCAAAATTTGCACTACTTCCAGACTTCTCTGTTACAGAGAAAATCAAGGTATAGGTCCTTGTCCATTCCTTGGCATATTGTACACATCCTAGCATTCTTAGGTCTAAGTTATGAAGTAGATTGCATGCCTTGTTTGAAACTTATTTCTACCATTGGACACATAAGTGTCATGTGTTTCACTTTCTTTTTTGTTGTGTTCATCAGAGCTACTTGCACTTTGAGTGTTTGGCTGCATAATTGACAAAAGCTGCAATCTGTGATCTGACATACATCCAATAGGTAAAAACTGTCAGAAGAGGTGTCCATACTACTGACAAGTTCATCTGAGTAGAAACTGAGATGTAGAGTGTCTGGAGAAGTTTGTGAATGCCAGTAACTGTGCAGCCAGAAACAGCACAACTATGGTAAGATATGTTCACTGTAACTTATGCTTGTAAGATCAGACAGTGAGAATGCAGGTTTGAAAGGTTGGCCCCATAAACCCCTTTCTACTCTCTTTTTCATGCACAGTTGCAATGGAGAGGCATACTATGTCTTTTAGGCAGAGTAATTATCTACTGTGTACACTTTCTCAACTGTCTTTGTGCAGTCTATCTGCCATTTTGTAAAGCTTCTCCTCACGTTCTCTGAATATTGCTCAAAGACATTTGTGGTTTCACTAAGCGGGGTTGCACAAAGAACACTGCCGTAGTCAATTCTTTAGATAAAAAACACTCAGTTGTCAAATATCTGTTCTGGAAGATTATGGGAAAGCCATAGATAGACTCTGAATTCTTCAGAATGCTTGAATATTTTTCACATTTGCCAGTAACAAATGCAAACCCTCCATGACTCGAGTAAAGCCTTGTTTGGTCACTTTTCAGAGCCAGTCAGAAAGGGTTGGTTACCTGAAACTAACTAGAACTTTTTGCCGATGAGAGTCACCAGATCTTGCAAACTGTGTTCACAGACAATCTTGGCAGCTGAAATCATCATAAGTCTCCAGAATGAACCCCTAACCAGAGGATAGGAGACGTTAATAGCGCCCATGAAGTACCACCTTGCTCAGATGCCACTCAAGTAATGGACTTTTTGGCCATGTGCAGTGGACAATGCATAGTTTGGATGTGGAAATATTCATTGTAGCAAACTTTTAATGGTAATTTAATAGTATATTGGCATTTACATTTACGTGAAGATCACAAAAAGTGACATTTGAATGTTTTGGAAAAATTTCACTTCTCCCTTAAGGTAGCATACCCTATATAGAAGTTGGAGATCCCTCCGCATTTTGTTCGCCGTCGGTGAAAGTCCCTATTAGGGACATTTGGGCAACTTTTTTGGTATTTTATCCTTTAAGATGGGTCCTTTTGTGGATTGAATATTGAAGTAGGCGAGTTAAAGTATACATGTTGTGAAAATGGAGGAAATTGAAACAATTATAGAAAAGTTATGGAATCTTAGGTGGCGGAGCATCATCGTTGGAGGCGATGTGTGATTTGGTCCCAGTGACAAGGTGTGCTAACGTCGACGGCCTCTAGCAGAAAATCTAACCAGCTAAGGTACGGAAAATTGGAAAAACCATGAATGGTCAATGTGTCAGCTTTGTAACGAGTGGTAGCTTATATCTGTTGAAAACTTCTACAAGGCTTTAGAGACCACGTTACTTTTGCGATTTAGTGTGTAAGTCAATGGGAAAATTAATAGGGGTATGCTACCATAAGCCAGGTACATATAATTCTGACATTTTCTTTACTTTTGATCACTGTTATATTTTGATGCAACAGTGGGAAAATGTTGCATATGCTCTAAATGGGGGATGGGCGCGTAATGTATTTGCATGGCTGCTTAAAGAAGGAATACCGTAGGTACTCACTATTAATTGTGTTTCATCATGTGAATTTTGTATGATGGGAACGACAAGCTCACTGTCATACCTGCAAGAGAGAAGAAAGTTTTTAACATTTAACTGTTTTAAATCTATATAATAAACTTTAGTCAAATCTTACCATGTGGTACACATTCTGTTAAGTTTCGTTGAGTCAGAACTAAGTAACAACCTACTTGCCATTCCAATGAACTTTTGATTTTTTGCCAATGATGACAGGAATCACTGTGATGGCTGATGTTTGTGTGATGGTCACACGTAAATTTATGAATGAAATATTATAAGATCTTCTAACTTAGCATGTTTGAAGTCCATAGCACGGTGAAAGAAGCAATGACTATAATCACCCTCAATGTCCTCAGATGTCACCATGCTAACACTGACATGTCTAAAGGTATGATTCACGAACTTGACTTTTAGGTGAATCATTTTTTCTTAAAGAAGCACATTGAGCTGTTTCATGAAATTCACTAAGGTGTCCCACACCTGCAAAGTTTCCCTCAAATACTCATGACCAGTGATCAAAATAAGATTCTTGTAACATGAGGCCATATGTGTAACATATACAAAGGATTAATAGTGAGTGAGTAATTGAAGATTCAATTTGGTTTTTCAAAAATCATGACAAGACCCTTTTCTCATTTGAACTGATTCATATGCACACAGCCAGTATATGTCAGGATAAAAAAAATAATTTAACAACGACACTTGTCATAACTGTTAGATGTGAAAATTTTTCTAACTATGTTGATTGTGAGCATTTTCATCTGTTTGTACCCTTCAAAATACTCACAAAGTTATGGATATCAACTCAACGAGACAGTGTAATATTTGACACTCTTAATATCAGTTTACAACTGCTGATACGTTCATACTTGTATTTATTCCTAAAATAATTGTTGATTGACCAAGGAATGACAAGTTATCGGTTTTTTATATCGATAAACTTATCCCCTTGAAGAATTGACCAAGAAGACCTTGAGAATTTCTCTGGTATAAGAATTCACTTTACTTAACCACTACGAAAAAATTACTATTAATACTCTTATTGTTAAGAATCTCAGGATTTCAGCATGGCACTATTGTCTTCACATAATTTATAAACAATATGAGAGATTGTTTTGAAGTATGTACCTGCCACCAACCCCTTTGATCATCTGCTGATGAGTGATACGGAACTCCTTGCCGGGGTATACGATGCTGATGAAGGTAGCAGATGGAGAATGTGTATGAAAGACAGCACCGGCATCTTATATGTAAAAGATAAAAGCAAATAAATGCATTTCACATTGTAATTATTTAAGAACTTTGACGCTATAACGTTTTAAGCCAGTACTGGGGGACAACGGTTTTGGGCGCAGTACAAGAGGGAAATGGCAAATGCAGAGCCCAGAAAGGCACTTTCCGCAATCTGGAGTGCATTTTTTCTCAAACATTTTCTGGTACACTCTGCATCAACCGATGGTGATGGCCAGCGTAGGTAATCTTCCCATAATTTCTGCTATCAAGTAAGCAAGAAGAGGTAGTACTAATTGTTGGAAAGAAAGCTATCATTTCTGTAATCTATGAAAATATAGCATTGGTAAATTTGCCCAAAAAGTACACATACGAACAGCAAGTGGCATGGTAAAATCCTTACACCACTCTTTATTCTAGAACAGGAAGGTAGTGTTGTATTAGGGGGTTTTACAGTCGTGGTTCGACTGCACCAGCGAGCGATGTTTCAGTTGTTAACAACACATGTGAGTTCCAGGTACTACTTACAGGAGAGAGAGAGAGAGAGTGACGTCAGTACAGAATAATCCAGAGAGAGGTACTTGACTTTTGTCGATTACTGTTCCATTTATATGATACCTGATTCGACTGGCACACACAAGTTAGATAAATTAAGGAAAATCGATGATTGGAAGAATGAATACAGTAGCATGACGTTGACAAGAAAAGCGAAGAACGGAGGATATAAACGGTGACACAGGCCTACATAATTACAGCAAGAACGACATTGACAGTTAGACGATTGTTTTACCAGTGTGAGCTTCGTGGCTGACGCTTGGCCTCGTGGCTTCCGGGGTAGATGGTCACGAGGTCTAGGTGACAACAGTGACCAATCATAGAGCAAACGATTGTTTATGCCATCATATGTAGATGGTCGCTACCCGTGATCTACCAATCAACTAAGTATTACCAAAATCTTTCTACGAACAGTGTGTGGGTTTTCTATTTTTAATGTTTTACTTTGTCTAATCTGACTCTCTGAGGGAATGAAGAAAAGGTTAATAAACTCTGGTAATCACCCGGAAGATTGAACTTTGTGTGACCCTTTTGAGTACGGTGGCGTAGAATGATCATCTCTATACAATAGCACACCACAAAATTAGCATTTTTAGAGTGTGCTGAATATCATTAGCAGAAACAATGGATTTGCTATTACAGTTATCAATGGCAAAACCTAAACCACTTTAAAATTGCAGTCAAAGGGGAATGCTGCGAATGTAAGTAACTACTGTAGGCACTATGTGTGGGTGTTCTGTCAAAGTAATAAAGAGTACGCCACAAATTCTAGGGTAGAGGATTTTCTAGAATGCATTTATAAGAATACATTCTGTTAAATCTTAAGTAAAAAGTGAATGGTGTTAAGGCAATTAAGAATGTAAACTGGAAGGCTCAGCGTTCGATCGCCTGCAGGATCATAGTACTATGAGTTCAATTTCATTCAAGAACAATCTAAGGTTTTCCCATCTGAGTTGTGACTGACCTGGCAAATGCCACATTTGATCTAAAACTATTCAGCTAATAGTCACCTTATGTGAAGTTGTGATATATATGCCACAGATTTTCTCCACACTTGTGTGGCTGCTAAGCGTTATCAAGCAACGACCCTTCAAGTTCTTTATCATAAATAAACACCCTCTATGAAACAAAAAACCGCACGGGTGAACAGCAAGTCAAGTTTACTCTTGACTCTAGTATTAAATGGACGCAGTGAGTAACTACCATCAGTGTAATAAAGGATATAATCTTAAATTAATGACAGGATAGGTTATTCATCCCAGTGCAACTGAATGCCCTAGTAATACAGTTTAAGGTACAGAAAATAGTGCGAATGGTGGCTACTATAATGCCAGCAATCAGGAAAAGTTGCCATCCAGGAAAGATGATATATAGAAGCTTCACTCACTTCTTTTTTGGTATGCTGCCATCATTAGGGTGGCACATCGGCTCTTCTTCAATTTCTTGGTTTCGAGTGGCCCGTCTAACTCGACACCGTTCACGTTTGTTACAAATAGTTCATCAGGCTGCAAGTCAAACGAAACTGTACGTATAAGAGTTGTCAATGCTACTAAAAATGATGAGAATTAAGACACAAAGACAGTACCAAATCCTCCTCTTAACAGTTCCTCTGATGTGCAAACGTGTAGGAATACTATGGTAATGGTTGATGTTGAGATTGGCAGATAGTTTTATTAATAAAGGCACTTTATAACGTCCAGTACAGTAGTTTACCCTACAAATTTCAACTTCACCAACATACGTTATTACGGTTTCTTTCTCAATTACGGACAACTGCTTGAGCACTGCCAACATCATCTTTGTAACTATTTGCAACGTGTATAATTGTCGTCCATAATTGTATGGTCAAAATCCTTCATGTTGCAGGGGGGGGGGGGGCAATATAATCTCATGAAGACAGACACAGGCAAAGTGTTTCACCTATGCTTTAGTACACATCTCTCCGTTCTGACAGTCAGGCATCAATCATATACAACAATTGTTACTAAGGAAGTATGTGCATGTACCAATACACATTCTGCGCATGTTCAGAGACGCCCAGTATGACAAATTGAAGAGCAAAGTCTTCACTTACAAATCGCTTCAAGAACATTTTGATTAATCCCTTCCTCAGCATTGCCTGTTTGTGTAAAGCTCAAATCAACACAAATAGAAATAAGTCCTAAAACACTCACAACTCACTTTAGAGAAACGTGTCCACATGTCTGTTTTGTACAGTATATGATCATGATCTTGCTTTCCAATTTTGAAGATAGGCACATACCGACTCAGTCATGAAAGTTGCGAGAAAACGTATGAAACACAATGCAGTGAATGAAAACAAATCCATCAATGAATACTAACCTGCACTCTTTCTTTCTGAACTCCGGAAGGAGTGATATATATTTCATCTCTGAAAAGTAGAAAAGAAATCGTAATGGCAAATATTAGACAACTGTATGTAATTGGTTGCAATAGATTAATACACATGTTCACCTGATTGATATCGGTTGTTGTGTTGCATGAACGGAATGTCGTGGCATTGAATTACTTTAAGTTTTGTCAACTACAGGTCAATATCTAATGCTTATAAAGTAGTGTTGAGTTAATCACAGGACTTAAAGTGAACCCACTTCAAATAAATCATACAGTAGGGTGGCAATTCTCAAGAATAGAGGAGAAAATTATGATGATTCAGATCAAAGTAGGACAAAAGTTTGTCTTATTTAGGCCTACAAAGGTTTTTATCAGTACCTATGATCATTGTAATTACACCAGTACTTAGTGTTGAATTATAGCTTACGTGCATTTCGTGTTTCGACAGCCTCACCCATCTTTACTCATGTACTTAAGCTATGCAAAATGTTTATGAAATGATTACGTAATTGATATATTTGATCAGAGAAAAAAGACAAGTAAATACTGCACTTAAAAAATATCTGGTGGGAGGGTGAAACGGTTGAAGTGGGAGCCAAACTTTAACAACTCAATCAAAGTGGAGTGCCACCATCAGTTGTGGGATAGTATACATGTAAAAATATTTTGATAAAAAAATGCCTCTCAGAACAGACGCAGACGGACGAAGAAAAATAGCGCCAGCAGGACCACTGTATCTAAGAGGAACGTTAACTACAAGTAACTATTTGGCTTTACAAGTCTTCGCCACAGATGAACAGAAATGACATTTCAGAAGTATTCTAAGCTGTATGTAAACAGCCTTAAAATTAAGATTTCATGCTTACGTCTGCAAATTTCTCAATTAAGGAGAAAGAGTCATTTTGTAAAATATGGTAATGTACATCAGACAGAGGGAGATCATACGAGATGTAATGAATGATATGAATTCTATGTCATTTATTGAGGGGCTATACACTCCATTTCAAAGAGCGTGAGAAGTCATCTCTATGTAGTGGCGGTAGACAAATGTATGAAGCGGTAGTGGCTTCTGTAGATGTTCCAAACCCCACGGTTTGGAACATCTACAGAAGCACAGATCTCAAATATGAAAAAGACTTCTGGAAGTGAGATCGAACCACCCCCCCCCCTCAAAACCCTCCTAATGAGCAATTCACGCGTGGTCGTCCCCTTCCTTGAAAATCTGTGTAGAACACTGCAAAACTAAAGGTTGGAAAGCAGTGAAGGAAACTAAATACCCTTTCACCAGCTATATATCCAATGCAAAACAATATTTCAGAGATAAAATCAGAACTGGGAAGAAAAATTGCAGTGATCTCTAGAGTGAGCATGCCAGAGGGGAGTCCCAGCAAAAGGTAGCCTACATTTTGCCAAAGTTAAGTACACAATGAACTACATTGCCAAATTCATCACAGACTTTAAGAGCAATTTTAATACTGCAACAGCTTTATAAACGTACAGAGTGTGGGAACATTTTGTGATTCATTCAGATCAATTGCTAATACATTTGATTTTAGTTTGGGTATTTTATTTCAATACTGTGGAATATGCAAGATAATTTGAAAAGAGTTAAATAGAAGAAAAATGTAGAGAACCATTACAGGGTTAATTTTAGTCGAGAAAGAATGCAAACTAACATTTTTAGCATATTGTTGTATAGAGATGGTCATTCTACCCCACCGTACTCAAAAGGGGTCATACAAAGGTCAGTCTTCCGGTATTTACTAGAGGTTCTTCACCTTTTTCTTTATTCCCCTCAGACAGTGAGATTAGACATGGCAATACTTTCAAAATAGAAAACGTAGACCCTGTTCTCAGAAAGGTTTCGCAATACTTTGCTGATTGGTAGATCACGGGTAGCGACCATAAACATGTGTCGTCATAGACAATCGCTGTCCTGTGATTGGTCAACGTTCTCACGTAGATCACGTGAGTATCTAACCCCGGGAAGCTACGAAGCTAAGCTTCAGCAACAGGGCCCCACTGGCTCTCTGGATATCGAACTGTTAACATCGTTCTCGTGTACTATATGTAGGGGTGTACGTGTCACCGTTGTAATGTAAATTCTCTCTCCATCCTTTCGTTTCTCTCCTCCAATCTTCATCATCAACTAATTTAAATTAATTTACGTGCCAGTCGAATCATCAAATCACTAAATCTTACTCTTTAATATTTCTGGATTTTTTCTGTTCTGACGTCTCTCTCTGCTCTCTGTTGTCAACAACGTTAACATCCGTCGCTGGGGCAGTCATTCCAAGATCCCCTGTGAACCCCTAAAACCCCAACCTAATCCGACAATATGAATATCTCTAGTAACTGAACTCACCCATCCCTTATAGACACTGAACCACCAGAACCTGTCATCCAACCCAGATTGTAAAATAAACGGCACAATTCCGGTATCAGATGTCGCGGATGCTCCTGGCGAAAAACCCATTTGGAAACATTTATTGATGACAAAAGTTCATAGCAAGTTTCAATATTTCGATATGGTACACAATATTAAAATATACAAAACAAGCAACATAAATCACAGTGGGGTATTTTTTTTTTACATTTTATGCTCTGACAACAGTATACTGTAGTATCTTGCAACAGATGGAGGGAGGTGCGGGAGGAGAAATGTCAAACTACAAAATGTGACCTCTGCATAGTGGAATATCAGTGCCTACAGTAACTAGGTGGTATACATAATTCTTTAAAGCTATTACAGTACATATTTGCTGGACAAACTTCAGTTTGATTTACTAAAGAAGAATTTGCCGCTTTATAGCGTCTTGCTTTATTTTGTAAGAAACGGCAAAATGTAGGCCTACATATTGCATGTTGTCTATGTACAAATAACAGCTGCAATATTGTTCATCAGAGTTACACTGCATCATTGAAACATGCTGGATTCTACGAAGAGGATGAAAATTAAGAGGGTTAGAGAACTCCCTGCAAGGTAACATGTCCTTATGATATAAGGAGAGCAAAATCTCCACCCCCCCCCCCTTCTAATACTTTCATCAGTAAGTCACCTTCTTGCAAACCAGTAAAGTATACCTTGTCACATATGTTAGGATCACTCATGTTGATTTCAGAGAAGTAGAGTACTGGACTTGGGTAAGAAGATACTGAAAATAACCCCCTTGCATGTGAACAATGGAGAGCCAAAGAAAACGACTGAAATGAAAAGACAGCGACAAAAACCTAACTGTGAGGAATTTCTATGCATTGAATGAAATTACATTTTTTGTTATTGGCAGTGACCAATGTCATAAAAAAGGAACTAATATACAAATCGTCTATAAGTTTTCACATGGCTTTGTACCAGGAGGGAAATGTCACCCAATATGCAACATAGAGGTAAGCCAAAAGTGTTATATAAATTACACGCAGTAATTTATTGACTTTGAGGAATTTTGTCAACACTGTTAACGAGTCTACCATGCATGGAGATTTAGATAATATGTTGAATGTTTCATATATCATATTTTTCTCTTCCAGATGAGATATTTCATTGATTCTTACTCACGGCCTACCCATGGGTACAAAATAAAGCACGACATTTTTTCAATGATGTGTGATTTTTTGTGTGTTACATTGGCGTATGCCTGGCAGAAATTGGGCATAAGTGTCATACAAACGTTGTTCTGCAAATATTAAATTTTGTAAACACCCCCATATAAAAGAGGAGGTATTTCTAGGAATGCTCTTCTAACAATGTCTACAAAAGATGAGATGCAAATGAAAATTGTGTGATCACATAAGCTATTAAAAGACATGATATAAGAAACATGATAAATATATAATAACTGGCGAGTGATAAAGATGGATATCACACAAAGTTTAGAACTTACCGAAGTGGTGCGTATCAAAAATCGTAAACTGCAGATGGATAAGAACTGTGGTTGAACGTTTAGAACTTTTAAAAGTCTGTAGTCTGTGGCCTGAAGGAAGGTAACTAACATAACCTGTTGCTGAATGGGAATTATCATTACAAATATCGTCTACACGCTTCAACGATCGTTCTTGATATAGTGAATGAACGGATGGCAGGTCTGTACCAATGATACGATCAGCGTTTCGAATAACGGAATTAATTTGTATAGATACCGCTGACAAACGAGACGAAAATATTTGTAACTGAAAGACTATACCATAGGATATAAAATTCGTTACAAAGTATAATTTATAAATTTTCTCAGTATCTCTGACGTTATATACAGTCCAACGTGAATCGTCTTTAATAAACGTGCCTAACAATTTGAAAGAGTTAAGCTTTTCCACTGTTGAACCCCTTTGTTAAAAGATTGTCCTTTACACTTTTGTTACATCTGAACTCCGTATTAATTTCTTGGTTATTCTACGTCTACAGTCAGGCTTATTTTGCACAAATTACACCAATTCAACAGGAGGCTCACCTACCAGCTTATCTAATTTCATCTTCTTTCGTGATTAAATCAGTCACTGAGGTGTCATGTGTAGATTTGATGATCCAAGAGTGTTGGTGGAAGACTCCAAATCGTGGGTAAACAGGAAGTACAGCAGTTCTGATAGTACCCATCCCTGAATTATGCCGGTGTTGAGAACAACATTGATTGAATAACCCTTACCCACTCCAACCGTCTGTTTATGATATGATCCAGGAAAAAATCCCGGATGTAATTGCAGATGGAAGGGGAAATTTCCCAACAGTTTGTGATGTAACTGTGAGGGAATGATGGTGCTGAAGACAGAGCTGTAATCGATAAAAAGTGCACGGTCATAGAGGATTTCTTTCTAGATAAGAAAAAAAGAACGTAGGAGTGTTACTAGGGAATACAGCATGATCTATCCTAAAGTTTGATACACGGATGCATGATGACTACTAGGGTGGAGGGCTACAGAGCGGTGGTTAGAGTGACTGTCGTGCAATCATCGGATCAATTCCTAGCGATACCTATTGGAACTTTTCTGAGGACTCAATTTTGACTTGTTTACAGTAAAGCTGAATAAGTTGTTTGGATTCCTGTTGTCCAATTTGTGTCTACTGCTCTTGGGAAGTGGCTAAAGACTGGGAGAATACACTCTCATCTGTCCGATGGGAACTTCAAACAATCCAGTCTGAATGTACAGCAACCACTGCATCACACACACACACACACACCCACACACCCGCACGCACACACACACAGCTTTGTTTTCCATTGCCCTTTCTTTTGTTTTTTCTTCCTCAACCCTAACCTTAACAATAGACTGTCTATTGTTAATCTTGAGCGGACCGGAGAAATCTATTGAATTTTCTACAGAGGACCTGAAATCTACTGTTTCGGTCCTCGATCCCACCCAAAAACAGGGGCACACACACACACACACACACGCGCGCGCACACACCAATAGGTCACAATAGGTACACTACCTACACGTTTAGCTGATGGAGGTGACCTTTCTAAGTTGCCTGTCCTACAAAAGGTTGTTGGCTCATTGTTACAGTTGTATATGCAGTCTCTACATACGCATTGAAGCAAACAATATGACAATATATTGTAAAGTATACGTAACTTGTTTACTGTACAATGACAAACAATCTAAATGTTCTCAGTTTATATGACTTAAACCGTTACTATGTAGCTATATTCATTTTCCACTGGTTAAATAATACATCTCTGTCCATCTTCAGGAATTACTTTCAGTTTCATAGCAGCATGCATTCCTAACCTAGCCGTTATTTGAACAACTTGCATACACCCTATTTCCGACTTAAGACTTCACAGCTTACCACTCGTTTCGTGGGGACCAAAGTTTGGAACACCTTGCCCACCCATGTTAAAGATTGTAAAACACTGTATACATTCAAAAAGTACCTAAAAGATTATCTCATTATGAACTATCACTGATTAGTTTCTTTTTTTGTACTTACACTTTGCCTCTTTTGTTTCTTTTGTTTATTGTTTTTCTTTGTTTGTGTTTTTTCCTATCTGTTTTTCCTTGTGTTTTTTCTGTCATATATATATGTGTATAGGGTGGCAATGTAAACAAGCTCTCGCGAGCTTCTTGTTGTCACTCCACGATCTCTTTTTATTTATGTATTATGATAATTATATTAATTATTCATTTGTACCCTCAAAAGAGATTGAAATAAAGTCCGTTGAATCACAAACTAAGAGACAATTATATATGCTTTGATGAAGATACGGATCTAGGATTTTCTGTATTGCACAGTGATACTGAAACAGTTGTTGTGGTACTTGTTAAATCCTCCACAAAATTACACAGTACTATGTACCACGTAGGCTACCTCTGCAGGCATTTGACACTCATATATATCAATTTTGGAGTAAGTTTTGGTTCATTAATACCAGGAAGAACACCATATGTCTCTACTCTAACCAGCATTTTCTAATTCCGTTAATACTTACTTCATTAACAAACGCATACCAAATAATGCGTTTTTGAAAACTCTTCACTTACTGTGACTATTAGAAAAGTATTCACAGACGTTGTGACCTTTGGTATGATTTAAAATGTCTTAAGAACAAATAGTACTTCTTACTTTTAACGATAATTTTTCCCTTAACCCCTTTCACAGAGAGGTTGATAATCGTACATTTTAACGTCATAAAGTAAAGTGCCTACATTCCTTGATCAATCACTTACGTGTAATGAAAAAGTTATATTAACGACATAGACGATATTGAATATACATATGTGTAATTTTACAAAGTCTAATACAAACGCAAAATTACTTGAAACTTTATCCGTTCAACTTTCTTCATTTTTTAACACCAAAAACGAAAACAGTAAAAAAAAAATAGCAAACAATAAATTGACGAAAAAGCAAAGAAAAAATGTAGTAGAGATTTAATTCTTCAGTTAGTGTATTGCTCAATAGAGACAATGATATAAGATCAACATTTCTGTGTCATTATCAGACCTGTCTATAAACAATATTTCAAATGTATGTAATCTTGCATGAAAATCTTGTAATTTTAATTACTTGAAAACAGTTTGAAAGGCATGTTTAGGTGGAACATGCGAGATAATTATACGCTATGTTGATTTCTAGTAGTGGTAGCACGACCCCACGAAACGTCGTCTTTTTAACTTCAGGACGACAACGCAGCATTTCTGGAAGTACTTTCTTCCTTCGCAAATGATTAGCAGGAACGAAATGAAGCTTCCTTAGGGTTCTGAACTAATAGATTGTATAAATCTTCAAACACTACATACCCTCAGAAGTAGACTCAGGTAAATGAGCCTTTTCTAAGCACAAAGCGTCAAATTGTCTTTGCAGGTATTTAATTGCTTTTTTTTTTAAATGACCACGGCACCAGTCTGTTTTGCTTTCGTTTCTGTCTTATATATCAAGAGTTTATTACATGCGTTAAACTGTGAGGGGACAACATATCCCATAAAGCGAACAATCAATAGCCTAATCTTATCAATCAATTAGAAATGCTTTTTAAATCTACATTTCAATTAATTCAGTCGTCGTTAACTATGTTACAATGTTTCAGACAACGGCTATTGTCTACGGAATGTAAGACTGAGAGACTGGAGTAATAAGAAGATGCAACATATCAATATGCAAATTAAACTTTACTGTAATACCTTATATTTATTTCTACGACAAACAATAGAATAGGTGTTATTAGTTCATATTGTCAAAACGTGTGTCTAAATTAGGAAATAGTAGGAACATAATCAAATCTGAATCGTCATATTGGATATCGATAGACAGAACACATTTTTTAAAGTTCACTGACGCATACCGGGGTAACCACATTTTACATATAAGTCGAAACGAGAACAACGTACACAGATTAACTTCAGTAAACCCAATTATCAGTGTGTACAATTTCTCCCTCTTGCTTTTTTATTTGCTTCTGTTGTAATTGCTTCTGTTATAAATTAAAAGTAATAAAGTAAACAGCGAGTATATTCACCTTGAGTCACGTCAGTCGAGTGACTTGTGTGTACTTTCCTATAGACAAAATGATCCGCTTCAGTATGATCTGTCTTGAAAATGAGAGAGTTAAAACAAAACAAAACGTCATTGCATGGTTTGGCTGAGGAGCATTCGTATTTTGCTTTAAACTAATGTTTAGGTTTAAAGTAACATGCAGTGTTGATTATGGTCAGTATTCAAAGAGACCCACTGATAAAATCCATGAAGATTAGGAAGGTAAACTTAAAAACACCACCATGTGTAATACTGACATTTTTAAAAGTTCAATGTGTTCATTTTCAATGTTCAATGCCCTTTAGTACTATTTTTAGTATCGCTCAGCTATGATATGTAGTGAATATTTTCCTTGGCGTTATACCTTCTACAGCATCTGGTCAAGTTATTGGAAATTTTAACTTATGTAGACAACAAACTAATGTGAAACATAGAAAACAAAAATTATGTTCGAATACGTAATATTACCAGTTGTAAACTGAGTGTTAATTTAATTCTGTGCTGAGTCAGCTCCATTAATCACTGTCACCATCATAAGCTTTAGGAACATAGAAATGTTAATGAGGGAACTTTATTAGCGATGAATTTTTTTATGTATGTAAATATATTTAGTTGTATGAAATTTCCTGTATAATTGCTTGATACTTTGTTGAATACTCAGTTACATACGATTGCCTCAGAGTGACAAACAAATATTGAATATCATCTTCACAGCTAATGTCTACGAATGAATTCAGTGGTATAGTCATCAGCAAGAGCCTCTTGTAGCATTCATTGAATGCCATATACTTTTACAAAGCGCAATACGTTTGTATCATGGGTCTCAACTTTCCAACATAATCATCCAAATAAAAATCTTCCTTAAAATTAATAGCATCTACTTTACAGGAGAAAAACAGCTTTGCAGACAGTTGGCATGACCACATGAAAAACTTTTGGCAGTCGATCCAACCTATTGATGTACCTTTTATGATTATATGAAGACTTTGGTTCACGTTATGAATTCATCTTAGGCTGAAGCGCATAAGGGAAGAGTAAAATTGTATGAAGTGTATTTATAAAATCGTTAATCAATCGTTACTTAACGAGAGCTACTGAATAACATCTCAAAATTACAAGATACTGTGACTAAATTGAAAGTTTTATAAGGCTTCTCATCGTCATTACCAGCAACTACTACCATTGTTTACTCAATTTAAATAACTTATTGTTTTCTCCTATTGAGAAAAAGAGACGAGTAACAGATCTATAAATTTACCTTCATAGCTTGGGTCTCGTGTCTTAAAAGCATATTGCGCATTCGATTTGTAGACTTAATACGATAAGAAGGATTGTTTCAATGATTAATTTTGTAACCGTTACTAGATTTCAGTGACTTAAAAAAGATTTAACTCTAGGATAGACGTTTGCAGCCATCAGTGCTGCTTCATTTCCTGTCACATATTTTTAAGATTGATTGCAGAACTGATTTCACTGATTTCTTGAGACTTTTACAAGAACCATTACTCAAATATATATCCCCAATCGTTCCATTGCTTATGTGATATATCATATGGGTGTAAAATTGTGCAAACATTGTAGAGAGGCTGTAGATGAATCTTTTCCCTCTACAGCAATATGCATATGTGATACACGAACGATTACTTTTATCATCTGAGATGTCAACAGCACCAAAGTCAAACTTGATAATAGAAGTTTTATTTCAACTTTGTAATATTTTACAGGTTTTCAAGGTACTTATGATGGCTTTCCAGACAACAGTTTTCTCACTATGGAGAAATTTGTCTATTTTACGGAACGACGACAACAGCAGATCTATATTAAATTGATGATTGTGCCTTCAAATGGCATTTTTTGAAAGCAAAAGCAATAATTTATATGTATATGTTGATAATATTGCATGGATGTGGCAGAGTCACACCTTTTCCTGGTCACAGCTCTTCGTAGTCACAAGGGGGCAAGTGGGGGAACTCCCTGAAAAGAATGGAAAAGTTGGGAAATAATATGTCCTTTTCCCATTTCTCAAGAATTTTCTTACACTAGAAATTGTGAGACATTTCTATGCATAATTCGTATTTTCATGTAACATGTTTAACATGTTCACTCAGATTTCATGTGTCACTGCCGCATGAAGCATGCTGGACTCGCGTTTCACCGAATTGCTCAGTCGCTCCGGCAAGCTGAATGTGTACCGAGAGTCTTGCTACGATCAGTGCACTATAGTGGAGATACATGCAACCATGACACAAGCCGGGAGGAGTTGTTATTTAGATGGAGATAAAACGGTTTGAAGAAAGGTTCACTCTGCCAAGGTCACGATTCAATCGTGTCCTTCTTGTCATTGTTGACAATTCTATGTCTTATAAGGGATTAGAGTAAACAATATGGCATTTGTCGTCTACTACACACACAATGAAACGACAAAGTTCTCTGCACTGCCAAAGTGTTGCCAGTTGTCAAGAGAAAAATAATTCTTCTGTCTAAGAGCCTAATTATTGCCTGTGTGTGTGTCAGTGTTGCACTTCAGTCTGTAGATCAAGCATGAGGATATATCAATATCTGGCTATTTCAGGAAACCTCCGGAAATTTCTCATCTAGTTGTCAAAAGATTAGACGCCTGTCTCTTCTGATTATGTGCATGCAATCTCTCCTTTAAGTAGAGGTTAAATTTTTTACATTATTTCAATTAAGCAGTCTTTGCTAGCTTAATGCCACCTTCTCTTAATGTGTTGGCGATGCATGCGCAAAACTATACATCAAAGTATTGTTCTGCTAATGAAGGATAAGTTGACTCACAATGATAATCATTGACAAACGTCAATCACGTTGGTTTGAAACCTCCGAATAAAAAGAA
Organism: Stichopus chloronotus; assembly: GCA_021234535.1. NCBI lineage: Eukaryota > Metazoa > Echinodermata > Holothuroidea > Aspidochirotida > Stichopodidae > Stichopus > Stichopus chloronotus. The sequence goes on from CM037847.1 coordinate 16,871,853, forward strand.
GAGATATCTTTGAGCCATCTAAACGTCTTACATTTACTGATTTAGTGTTTCTTTAAAGCATGGGCATGAATTAAAATTTCCATTTTGCTACCTCAAGTTAAGTACCAGGTCCCTGTGTATGCTTGAGCCAGGCATGTCCTCCTAAAGACCACGGATCAGGATCTTTTCGACATTGCATTTTCTTGTGCAGAGAGGATAGAATTGGTTGAAAACATATCTTTCAGATGCGGATATCTTCGGATATCTTTAGAAATATGCACCGTTTTATCCCATTGTCATTCCACATAACATGCCTACCCTCATAACGTCTAAACATGAATACTTCAACAAGAAACATGAAAGAAAAAAAGAAACCCATTATTAAAAAAACTAGCAAAGTTCTAGAGATATACTCATTTCAAATCAAGTACCAAATGTAATATCATTTTGCATATAGTTCAACATACACACGCCAAAAATTTTCCAAACGAGAGGGGAAAACCCCTTCGTTAAACCTCTCCCGCAGGACGAGGTTTCAGTCAGCTGCAGTCACATCATATCATAGGGTACATTCCTATACAGGCTAAGAACCAGTTTGCACCACATTTCATTCATTGTCAACATTTCCTTCCATGACTAAAAACATTCTGATGTATCTGGTGTACGGTGGTTTCGTAACAAATTATCATTTTGAACTGACTGTTAAATCTTTCGTCTATCAATCTAGCCAGTATTTGTTGTGTTTAATAGATCATGAAATAATGTCTTAAACGGTCTATTGGGAGTACCATCGAGAGAAAGAGAAAGAGAGAGGCACAAACAACAATATGATACAACATGAACACACCACTGTATTGCAGAAGAATACAATTATACCAATTGTACGAGCTTACATACATATAATTCAAACAGTAACCAAGTTGCATGCTATCTGACGAAAACTGCAAAACTGGAAACTTTTTAAATACGGTTTCATGTCACAAGCGTAGTTTGTTTAAGAGCGTGACTTAAGCAATCAAACCCATATTGCCCACACTCCATTCTTCGCTCACTGTTAATTTAAAAATAAAATCAGCGGCAGATACGTACAATGAAAAGTTAGATCGACAGTGGTTTTACCTTCTATTTTGAGTTTGTTCTCAAGGAAAAGGTAATTATTTAGCAACCCGCATGTTCTTTCGTTTTCGTCTTATTCATGAAAATATTGCATTGTATGAATGAACAATACTGATCTACCTGAATATGCTTTTTACATAGATTCAGTCGGGCTGAGCGTGCTTGCTGCTGAGCATGCCTTATACATGACTTGCATTAAAGTCGATCGTGCAATAACCTTCAAGTCCATGCACCGTCCAGCGTTGATTAACCTTTCTTTACATTTTTGCGATATATTACTGTAGATGCAGTTAGAAAGTTAATGGATTTTAAACTCTAGACTGTCGAATTTAGTTTATTCCGACAATCTTCTAAGTCTTAATCACTAAAAATGTTTACACTAGATTAGAAATTTTAATCTAAAAATTTTAAAAATTAGAGAATAGATGTCCATGCAATATGATTAGCAGGTACATTTTGAGAGTCGAAACATGTTTACATTGCAGAATCCTACACTTAAGGTTAAATAAAGACAAAATATTCAGTTCATGATTGTGACAGTTGAACCATGACTGAGTGTAAGGTTTAGCATCTTGTACTATTAGATATGTCAGATATGAGACAAAGTTCTGTTAGATATATATTTAAACAAATGTTTTGCGTATTCTCAACGTCACTTAGTTGAAAAGGGAATGATTGAACAAATTGAATCCTAGCCAAATATTAGGGCCGTTTGCGCTTTACTAAGTTCACTGTTTTTAATAGTGTTCTACATAGATAACACTGATACACACCATATCAACTTCAAAACCTTCTCATTAATGTGGTCCTCTTTTCACGGGGAGAATAGAAGTTAAATGAAACATTAATTATTGATAATGTTCACTGTTTCTTTTCTTTATTTTCCAAAATTCAGCCAATGCAAAAAAATAATAATAATAATTTATTCAAGCCAGTCTCTAAGAACTGTAAATAGCTGTACGCATTTGATCGAGAATAATGATTGAGAAAACGTCAAGTGTTTAAATTAGCGTCTACAACTTTAAATGTAAAGTTAAGTTTTTCACTTGCTACTTTCGGATCTTGGTTTTCCTAAGACTTTGGTCTTAGTTTCATCTCAGTGAATGAGAGAGAGTACCCATGTCCCTTCCACGGCTTCCAGTCAATACCTTCAAATGATCCATGCTGACGATCTGTATAACGACCATCTGGTTTGTAACAACCATTCAAATTGGCCTCGTGACATGCTTTGTACCACCACGCCCCTTTGTTCTTAATAGCACAGTTCAAATTATACATATCGTTGTCTCTATCTTGCGTACTAAATCGTTGTCCGTTGCAAATACCCATCGCATCACCTGAAAAGGAGCAACGTGATTGGATCTCGTTAGAGTCTATTAATGTGTATGTTACACAACATACTGATTTTATTAGACTGGTGTAATTGAACTGCAAGCACAGCTACTATTACAGACTCAACAATGTTGCTTGGCTGTCTGTTGCAAATAGTAACAAGCATTTATTTAGGACAACAAAAATCCAAGTTTCAATTACAAGACAATAGTTTTATCAGTTTCCACAGAGCATTAGTACTGAGTTGTATTGCATAATAGTCTTTTTTGGAGTTAATAAACTGTTGCACTAGTGGAATTTAAGCCTAAATTTTACAATCTTACAGGAATGCTTCAAAGACGATGAGTATTTGTAACATGCATCTTACAATCCTTTTCGCACTCCCTTCTCCCAAATTGGGTATAAGCATACATTCGTTGTAGAAATTGATCTGCCCATGGCAAATTCCGTCAGAAAATATCAAAGTAGAAAGACAGAAGCCGTTCTTTTTTTTCTTTAATTTTTAGGATGTTGATGTCTCCCATATAATATTAACTAATGTGGATCGTCATTCCCTAGCTTGAACATGGAATGTTGTATGATCAAAGATCATGGATGATTACATGCATAGTTAAATAAAATGAGTTCATCGTTAACCAACATTACCTGTTTTCTTCTCGTCTGGATTACCCTCCTGTACTAATTTTGATGAGCTAATCATTGTGTTACCGGCTTATAAACAGTGACTTGACGTTCAAATCAGATCCAACTCTAATTCGTTTCACAATTTTAAGTTCAATATAAATCTTGCATTCGAGCAGATCATGTGTCTATACTAATTATTGCATGGTCTGAGTAAAATTTTCACATCCTAGCTACAACAAATTGCAAAGAATTATATTTATTATCATGATTTCAAAGTTATTATCAACCTTTAACACCTACATAAAACCTTATATAATCAGAATCGATATTTTAAATTGTATGTGAACATTGGGACTCCCTGCCCGGTCAAAAACGGTTTGAAACTTCATCAGTAGTATTATATTCCCGGTGTTCCAATCAAAACTTACAAAATATCACATAGGATCTGGCACACACTTTATTAAACAGCAGCAACGTATAATACATTAATATTTAATTAATAATTTCTCAAATAGTAGATCCTGAAGCGTCTCACAATTTTTTACACAATATATGGAATTTTCCTTCGTTTTTCTCGTAGTTTGTTTTAAACTTTTTTTCAGTCGTACCTTCTTAGCATTCACAGAATCGATCGAAGTATACCTTCAATCCATTGTGATAAGGTAATTTTACCTGCTTGTTTTTGGTATCCTTCTATTTGAAGTTTGTAGTCTTCATCAGCGATTACTCTGAATGTTTCGTACAGAGCGTAATTTGAGGAGTTTTCAAAATCTTCCATGTCCACTCGAAGACTGTAGTCCTTCTGTTCGGTAAGTTCAGCTATCTTGGCATTTCCCAACCAATGCTCTCCACTGACCGACCCAAACCCATTCTCGTAGTCAGTCCAGTTGAGATAGAAGTCAACAGTACCATCTCGACGTCGTTGAAATACCTTTAAATAAAAAAATATACGTAATTAAAAATTGATCGTTTCAGTATTAAGAGAAAATGAGCAATAAGAAATTATTTTTTAGTCTTTTTCGGTGTTGCGTTGACCAAATAAGTAATGTAATAAATAATGTTATAAATAAGCATCCAACTACTGTGCTATAAAATTTAGACAGGAAACTCTGTTTGTGTAATATAATGACAAGATAAACAAAATATCCGTAGTATAACGACATATGGTGATAATCAGTCAAGTGCGAGGAGCAATTGCAGTAAAAAGATCATAAGTGTGCCATTAGTAACCGTGACGAAATTTATCTGTAAACGCCTTTAATAGTACGAATTAGAGAAATTGGGATGGACGTAGCCATAAGGAAACAACTTGCATAGGGGTAGGAATAACTCCGATACGATTACGAGACCTATGATCATACAATGGTCGGTAAGTATAACGATGATAAATGTGAGACAAATTGTTTGGAACAGCATAAAACGTTAAAAAAAAAAAAAAAAAAACGTTACAAACCGTCAAAAGACACTAACACTCTCTGTCCAGTGAACTCCCATTTGGAAAGGGATGAAAAGCTTTGAGAATGAAAACCTTTTGTATGCAGATGGAGACCGCCATTTTTACACAGTAATCTGTTTTTAATCGTCCTTAACAATTTAATAAGGGTTGTATTTAACGTAAAAATAATCTACTATTTGTCGTCTGTTACAGGTTGCAGAAAAAATAGGCGGTGTCCTAACAAGGGAGTTCTGACTCCCTGTGTTAAAAAAACACTCCCTGTGTTAACTGACAAAGTGTTATCAGCCGTCTGGATACCAAATAATTTATTTTCGTCCTTAGCTATCGCGTATGACATTATAACATTTAAATGTATGTCAACACATACAAAAGAATTTGCATATGGCTATTTTAGGACATTTGATGAAACGTCTCCTTTAATTTAGTTGTCAAAAATTAGACTTCTGCCTATTCAGCGTCTGTCATATATCTATCCAATATCTGTCTGCTCTTCTGATACACTTATCTGCCTTGAGTACGAAAGGGCAATCAGTAGTTTTGGTTTATGAGCCACTGGTTTTGATTTAAACGTCGGCTATCTCCTCGTTATCTTATCGTTTTACGTAATCCTTTGCATGGGGTATAAGGAGGTGCAAATAAAGGTTACCAGGATACAATTAAAACCGGATACACCGGAAATATTGCATGAAGATAAAATAAACTTTCAGTTGCCTCTCATTCCAAATGATATATCCCTGATTATACAATAAAGAGCATAGTATTGTCTTCCTCACACTGTTTTCAAACTCCAGTATTAGTTGACATTTTCCACGTTTACACCACACGCGTTAACGTTTATGCCCGTTAAGAACCTTTATAACATTTTACTTCAAGGACTCAAAATCCAGGAAGGGAGTGACTGAAGGAAGACCTTTATCATCTTCCCATATACCCCTCGCAATTTTCTTTTAAGTCTCAGCAAAGTTCCTTTTTTATCCCCTTTCTGAACTCCTTTCATCTCCTATGTCGTTGAACACTGCATCTTCTTAAGTTGTTGTTCTATATTACTATTTATACGTCTACCTGCAGTCATTTGATTCTGAAGAAGACCTAGAATGCACAGCTTACGTGTATACTCATGCACCAGCTCTGATTCCATTTGATATACCAACCAAATTGTAAGCTAAGAAATTTGAAGTATGCTAACGTAATCAATTACGCCCACTAACACTCAATACTTATTTTCCTTATTATATAAATATTCATGTTTGTTAGCAAATCACCACGCGTGAAGAAAGAATCATAAACATAGTGACCTCGATTCTTACATGAGACACATCTGTAATTGCTCGCAGGTGTTTCGGTATGTACGCTAAAAAAATCGTCCGTATACATAGCAACAGCTGCTGGCAATGTTAGAGAAGACCAGGCCATCTTATCTTAACTGTCAACATTTTTTATCTAGATTGCTTTTATTCTCTTTAGAGATAATCATTTTCCCTTCAAAATCATACTAAAGTACTGATATCTTTAATTCATCCTTTAGAAGCACGTGATGCTTTGAGTATGACTTACTTAGTGAAGATAAAATAAACGTTACATTTATTATTTTTGAAAGTTGGATGTTAAAAGTTGGATGATCCTACTAATTAAGAATGTGTGACACCAAAAAGAGATTTTTTTCTCTTATGGGTACGACAATAAGTGTCCTGACACTCATGTAGATAAAGCCAACCGTTTTAACACCTGGCACCATTAAACAGCACATCCAACTTGCACTATAAATATGTAACAAAACAAATTGCATTCGATGACTTACGTTAACGCCTATACTTAAAATCTTTTTAAATGTCGTTCTGGAAATCTGAAGACAAGTTGCTGATATAGTAAACCTTGCATGTGAAATAATGAATGAGGTGGCGCTTTGTTGTCTGATAATGTTATTGCTTTTTACTTCTACTCAAATTGTGCTCACTTAAGTTGTGTTTACAAACGTACCGTCCAGCCACCTCCATCAGTATCCATGTCACAGTAAACACTGTCTGGATGTGATCCATTTGGTTGGATAGTGTACACACCACTGATAGAACCAGTAGGTAACTCGGAACAGTCCTTGGGTGGAGTAGCTGTAGGCAATTTTAGAAAATAAGGCACAAGTACTTTTCTTCAACTGAATGTGTAAACAGGAGAAAAACCGTATGTTATTATTTTTCTTGCTACCACATCGCAGACCCAGTGCTTATAGCGGAAACCAACGTTTTCTCCGCTGATCCTTGCCAGCTATCATCCAACTGTGTAATAACTTATGGTTTCCTCTCGGTACAGTTGTTGGGTTTTTCACTGTCTTACAGTGTTCTTAAACTGCTTTCCATCTTTTACACATATCATGTTTATAGTTATCTCCATTTATCTTCATCTCTTTACACAGTTTCTCACTTGTACGAAACTTGTGGAGCGTTTTGATTTTCGATGATTATTTTTTTTTACTATCCATTGGCAAAGTAAATGTTCAAAAAGTTAGTCAATTTTATGTCAAGTAAGGTAGACATTCTGATTGTGTTTCTAAGCATAACCACATTGGAGATACTTACAATGAGTTACCTGAGTTTCCCGTCTTATTTACCTAGAATCCGCATTAACTTGTATTGTAACACAGTAGATAAGCGTATGCGATCAACACATTATAAGTCTTCATTTACACAGTTTGTGTTTACAAACTTATTCCATTTTTTTTTTCACAGTTTGACTGGCAGCTGTTAAGCCTGTACTCAACTGTAGCTAGTTATTTCTGTCAATGATGCCGATAATGAATGAGATGAATTTTCAATTTTACGCTCAAATTCATTAACATTGTGATTAAATTTAGGATCGACCATGAAGTAAATTTTGCGTTTGTCCTTTTACACTTTTATCCAAATTTTCTCCGTACCCGTGAGACATGGAGCTTCATATTTAGAACACATGTATAATGTTTAAGAAAATCAGACATCTTTCTACAAATGCAAAGTTACTTTATGAGATTTTTATATACCAAATTTGACAAAGCTGCCAGTCTCATTCATCCATAGTCCTGTAGCACATGGCTGTTTCCCTTTTTTGTAAACCGAAATCACTTTATCATTGAAAATGCAAAGGTAACGTGTTGCTATTATCCCAAAATATTATAAAGACTGAAATAGATCGATTTTTGCCCCTGCAGTGGTTGGTAAAAAGTTTAAAAAAGAGACCCCGCAATCTTCGCCACAAGCCTGAATAACAACGGAACACTTGTACTTGCTGAACACCTGTACATAAATACAATATAAAAATCTTATGGAAACGCATCTACAGAAAGCAAGTTTAATATTAATAAAGATACTGGATATTGCAAAGGATGACAAATGACATTTTTTTTTTTCATGTTGCCAAGGTAAGTCTGTACCCTATAACCCTTTGTAGAATGGCTGATTTCTAAAGCTAAACTGGCAGTTGAAAATCGTTCCTTTTAAAGCCATTGTTTACCATCGATTGGACTAAATAAAGACAACGACAGAGATTATTATTCCTTCCGCCGCCTTTAGATGGGAACTATGGTGTAGAATTAGTTTGCCTCTATATCTTCAGTTTGTCATTTTCATTACTGAAAAGAAATTTATTATGAGCAACGAAAAGTTTGTAACCAGACAGAGATTTGCAATGAACGCTTTGTTCAAATTTCTGTCTACTGCATTTTCACTTCTTGATGTACATATATGGATGCAGAGAGATCCAACTATGCTGTAGAAAGCTATCTCAGAATATCAGATATCTGAATATTAGATAAATGTATCATATGATGTAGGATGACAGTAATTTGCCTCTCTGCTACATTGCAATATGATTACCCAAAAAATGTCAAGATGTAATACAATTCATTTAGATGTAATGAACTCCAATATTACTAGGTTTGATAAGAGTAACTTGCATTTCGTAGTCTTCCATTTTCTAAGAAAATAATGTGGATAACAAAACTCAGGAAATATTTTATAAAATTAGTCTTAAAAGATATTTATCTCCTTTAAAAATCAAGAACTTACCAACTTTTTCTATAGGTTCTCCACTGCACTTAAACAGCTTCGACCCAGTGTCACCTATAACGGTAGAGAGCAGTCCTTGGCAGTCAAATATATTAATTACATGTGTTGTAAGTATTCACAAATGAACTAAGATAGCTGTCATCAATGAGTTGGATTAAATTGTTGGTCACTGACCACTACCACGTACGGTATGTTAATATTTGGTATGTATACCATAGATAACTAATTCAACAACTACATGTATCATAGACTTGTGTAATGTCTTCCTCTATTTATATCAATCATTCAGCAACTACTAATGCCATCGATAACTAAGAGAATTTCATGGTCATGGAAGAGTTTCATTATTTTATTCATCTAATTAGTTTAAACTAAAGTATCATATTTAAATGCAGTAAAAGTAACGCTCTCACAGATAGGCACTGTATAATTACCCGCACAACTCTTGCCAGGAAGCAGTGTGAGTAGTAGCAAAAACATTACATTCGTCGCCATAGTGATTTCCTTAAAGACAATTTCTTCAGTAAAATTCGGAAGTTTAAGACACAGAGTATCACACCTTTAACACCTCCAATATTGTCTTCCACCTGAAATAGGATAAATTTTCTTCTATCATTTCACATTAACTACATAACCGTGGTCCAGTTTCTTAAAAAGGTTAATAAAAATAAAATCGACACAGTGATTTAACATACTTTGCACTACAAATCACAGTCTGTGACAAATTGCTGCAGGTTCAACTATGACGTAACGTCGCAAGGTCCTTCCAGATATACACTGCAACTGATGGATTTACATAAGTATTGAAAAGTCTGTAGAATTTAAAGGGAAATAGGGCGTTTGTTTTACAGAAAACATCCATATTTTTAAAACCAATGTTTGTCAATGCAGAATGATAGATTATTCAAAATAAGGAAGGACAGTAGTCTTTTTTTCAAGAAATAAGTTTCTCACAGATAGAAACTCAGTTATTTGTTGCTCAACACTAATTTGTTCACCCAAACTTTTCAAAATTCAAATGATGTATCTTCCGTTACTCTTCACATGCATAATGTTTTGGGGAGATAAAGCTTTTGCAGACGTTTATTGATGAGACTGAATGGTTTAATAATGACTAAAGCTACTTCTTTAGAACGTCATGTTGGTGTACTCCAAACGCCCTATTTCCCTTTAAAGAAAATGTAGGAAATTCAGAAATATTTGCACCCTAAATTACGTTCAAAGACACGACAAAAAATCGAGACAAAGAAACTAGTAATGAATTCAAACAAATATCACAAAAAGAAAAAATAATAAAAATAAAAGAGACTGTACCTGGTGACTGCAATAATTACAAAACCATATGAACAACTTGACTTTCTTGAGGTTAATAATGACAATGCAACGTCATCCTCAAAGCAAATCGTATGTCACTATAATGATGAAGATGGCGCTCATTCTGTTCGTCTCATTGATTTGCTTTACGGAGAACCTTACACAATTAGAGGCGTTTATAACGCTGCCGCCAATAACCATGTTACCTCAAACAATAGAAAGCGGCCAATAGGAATAATTTCGGTCGCACTAGGGTTGTACACAGAAAGTGAGAATCCACCCAAGAAGTTAAAATGTAATGTATCACTTTAAAACTAACGGATTTTCACTCAGTAGTAATCACGTTCCCATTGAAAAGTTAAGTGATTGCTCGATAAAAATTTGTGCGATAGTGGGCTTTCCGAATGTAATGACCCTTAGCAAAAAAATACTTGTTAGCCTTAATTCTCTTTCGTAATTAATAGTACAAGTTTTCACTGAGAGCTGTATCAAATTCAAGGCGAAAGAACCATTTAAAATAATGCATGATCACATAAGTAAGTGCTTTACTACCTTTCAACGGATGACTGTGCGGTATACGTGAGTTGATTAGACAACCTAAAATATATGATCGTTTTAAGAGAAGATTCTGTCATGTGCCATATAAGGTTAAATTCTTCCCTGTCAACGATAACAGTGAAGGAACAGTTCACAGTGAAATCAGGGAGTTGCTAGAGAAGGAGATACATCGGGGACGGTTAAGTTATGCAAATTCCTGTTAGATTTTCTCCGGCGTGATAACTTTCAATTCAAAAAGGGATGAGAACAGCTTAGAGTGCCGTTTTTCTTTTGTGTGATCTATCTTACTTCTAGGGACATCCAAGTAATTTTCATTCACAACTGCTTGTAAACTTTGAAAAGGATTGCGTGGCAAAAAGCTTTGATGCGAGGTTCGTTGCCAACAATTAACTCAAAACCACTGTCTCAAAATTCGAAACGACTGGCTATCTCTTTGGAATCAAGACAGACTGGCATATAGGAATAAGATATAGACCTTTGCCATATGCAAGTGACGAAAACGATCATAAGACTATATTTTACAGTAGCATTTTATCGATTTTCACTGATTTTTGCAAGTTTGCAGAGCGTGCATCCATGTTCAATAAGTTACACAACATCATTTTTTTTCCACTGCGATAGGCGTCGAACCGCGTCGGAAGTTGAAAACTGATTTTCAAGAATAACGACTGACAATGCTATAGCTATAGACAAAATTTGTCGATAGGTAATTTACAACGGAGTAGACAACATAGGCCTTTTACGTTAAGTTCCTAATACCCTTTAATCCCATGGAATCTTCACGAGGTGAACAAAAGAGTCGATTACGGCCGAAACTCGGTTACGTCAAAAGAAGAAACTTCTGTTGTATCTCCTTCTCTAGCACCTCCCTGGTGAAATAGCGAGGCAACCTGATAAAGATAGATTTAACTTTTCAAAATAGAGCAAATTAACAAGAAAAATGTTAACGAAATTCATGGTTTATTATAAACGTTTTCAAAGATTTCTTGTCTGCTTACTTATGTAAGTGATAAAATATATAAAATAATTATAAATAATATAGATATAAACCTTTGTAACTGATTTAAAAGACAAAACGTGCATGCTCAAATACAGGACAAGTTTTAAAAGAAGCTGGGTATGTAAGATGATCCTGTTGATATAATTGTCTGTTTGAAACAGGGTTGAGGTTTTGGATATATAAGGCTTTTTTTATTTTTAGCTCAGACATTGAATTTCCCTTATCTATGATGTTGAAGTTATTGATTTTAGCTGTTCTGAGGTCTGTTCATTAAAGATTCGACGTTAAGGTATATTACTTGAATTTTGAAGAGGCATTGCTATAGATGATTAAGAAAAGAGATATATTTTACAATGTGTTGTTTTGACAAAAAAGTATAATACAACAGAAATGTCTGCACTGCCGTATTATTAGCTCCACTACGTCACGATATCGCCTCCTGGGCACGTTTATAACCCATAAATGTGATATCAAATATAAATGTAATAGTCACCTTAAACGTCATGATTATTAATCAGATTCACCCTATATGAAATTATTTTAACCATAAATGTAATGACTGATTTCATTACGAATGAAATCATTTGTAACTATTAATGAAATAATCTAACATTACCATATATGCAACAATTTTTACCCATAAATGTTATAAAGTCTACGAAAATTGACGTAGTGTAGGTGGGGTGATCCACATTTCAGCGGGTTACCCTTTTTTCATTATGTCTGCTGCATTAAAACGGACTTTCTGCCATGTATAGTCGTATGCATCGTTAGGTAGGTGTTTACATATGTTAAGCATGGAATCGATTGAATACATTCGTGATCGGCTAAACTACTTCTGCAGACGTAAGCACATACACAATGTGTAATTTTGTGAGTGTTTTAAAGTTTCCCAAAGCATTTTGCCAATTAGAGATTTGACCTGTGACCTTTGATCTTAACTTTTGACGGTAGACACCACTTTAGACGATGGGTCACATATTCACCAACTTTGACCCTCATTAGCTTTGGGGTCTAGGAGGAGGTGTCGACGCAAACTTTTCGGTGTCAAATTTAACCTTTCACCCCTGAACTTGACCTTTGACAACACATACAAACATGATTTTTCGATTTGCCCCAACCCTAATGGGGGTCTCAGATCACCTTAAGTACCATACCAGGTTAGACCCCCATGTTTCATATACTAACCGTACATAACTTTACCATGGCAACTGTTGCCACTGAGAGAGAGAGACGTAACGACCAATACCGTGGTAATGTGTTACACACAAAGTAACATACAGTGCTGACTAAACATATTGAGAGAAATTCTTTTTTTCAGGTAATATGAAATGTTATAAATTGCTCAGAATTATACCCTACAAATGTAGCGTAATCAGTATTATATCAGTTTTATGTTGAAACTTGGTCTAAATATGTATTAAAGACTTATGGAATATGCATTGGTTCATTTATATGAAACAGATTTACGTCTAAACAACATTCTCTAATTCCGTTGATGCATATTTGAAATCTATTTATTTAATGTGACTGTTCCAAAACATGTGATCTTTTCTTTGGTAAAAACCAAAAGTTTCTCACGTTTTAATGAAAGGTTAAGAAATGCTGGACCGTCCGTAAATGACAATCGTCAACGTCTTCTGACTGCACTTTCGTGCATAGCTGTCATTTGTCTCGATTGTGCGTTACTTAAAAGTTAACGGTCTAGTTTTGATCAGCCCCTTTCGTTCACACATTGGGAGATTTTAATGAAAAAGACGGATAGTAAAGATAAAAAATAATTGGGTCGGTATATGATCTCATTATCTTTCAAAACGAACCCCGAGAAAAGGCAAGTACGATTCGCAACATGTCATCGACGTTTGACAAAATGCCACTTCATTGCTTTGTGTAAGATTGCAGACGACAAACACTTTCGATTGATCTTTTGATTGCATCGCATTCAGTGATTTTACCCTAAAATTGACAGTGTGTTCTCTTTATGATCTTGAGCAGTCACCTGACTATAATAGGGCACTATGGATTAGGATTCCGGACAAGTATGAATGAACAATAATTGTCTCTTACCCTTTATGACACAGAGGTTAACAATTCAGACTTCAATGTCACAAAATACTGTACTTGCCTGAATCTAAGGCTTACATACCATGGAAACGCTATATTAAAGGGAAATAGGGCGTTTGTTCTTCAGAAAACATCCATATTTTTTAAACCAATGTTTGTCAATGCAGAATGATAGATTATTCAAACTAAGGAAGGACAGTAGTCTTTTTTTTTCCAAGAAATAAGTTTCTCACAGATAGAAACTCAGTTATTTGTTGCTCAACACTAATTTGTTCACCCAAAATATTTCAAAATTCAGTTGATGCAGCTTCCGTTTCTCATCACATGCATAATGTTTTGAGGAGATGAAGCTTTGCAGACGTTTATTGATGAGACTGAATGGTTTAATACTGACTAAAGCTATTTCTTTAGTAAGTCATGTTGGTGTATTCTGAACGCCCTATTTCCCTTTAAAGCCATCGAGGAAGTTGAACATACGTTGACAATCATTGTTTAGCTTACATATTATTTAACAAAATGTAATGTAAAATACAAAATTACTTGCACTTTTTTACATTCATCATCCTCATTCTTTAACATACATAACAAAAACCAAGTACAAAAGGAAACAAACAGTATAGACTTGCAGAGAATTATGCAATAGCTTATGTTTTACGGTACTCTTCTAAGAAACATATATTTGAATATGAGAAGTGTCTCGACATTTTTGTTGGCCCTACAAAATTCAGACTCTTCAAGAGAGCATAGCAATTCCATCACCTTTACTTGAAATTCAAACAGACCAACAGGAATGGATATGAATATTCATGTATGAAAAAGCTAGGCTTAAACGATGTCTTTTTATGAGCTATGACATATTTCACAAAATTTGACTTGGACAAATATTCTAGCTTAAAAGAGGTAGATGAGGGATGGCTCTAAAATTAAGAGTGAGTATCCACTCTTACGGAGTGAGAATTATCACCCTTTTCGGTAACTTTCACTGATTCGGAACCATCCCTAATCTCTCTCTTTGGGATTTAGAGAGTAGGTGGAACATACGAATTTATTATAGATGCATGTGGATTAGAAAAAAAGTCAAGGACAAATATGTAGCAGTAAGAACGGGACGTTGGTGTTATATTTAATCTTAGTGTGACTTAAGAAAAACTCTCATACAAAATTTATTCTTCTGATGAATATGTGACTCTTGTTGCCTTAAGATCAATTTGGTCTTAGCTTCATCTCGGTAAAAGCCAAAGAGTATTCCTGACCCTTCCAGTGGAACCACTCGATGCCGTTAAGTCCCTCTTCGCTCTGATTATAGGCACCTCCTGGTTTGTAACGTCCGTTTAAGTTAGCTTTGCCACACTTATTGTACCACCATCCCCCTCCTCTAGTTATGGCACATATTGCGGCGTTCCTGTGGTCATTATCTCTGTCTTTGGTACTAAATTCTATTCCGTTGGAGGACCGCATTGAGTCACCTGCGACGGAATAAAAAAAAAAACTCGCACAGATTAAATGACGTCATTAACTGTGTTATGTACGCTTTTCTTGTTACCCGACGGTTTTCCTGGTCATAAACACTTACCTCCTTCAGTAAGTAGAGTAAACGTCCTTAGCACATTGAAATATGTCTGGAAATTTTACTTTTTTACTTAGGTCATTACGGTATTACTTATACACCCCTTTTTTATCATGGAAACACTTAGCAGTATACTATTTACTGTTATTGCATGAATTCAATTTGTATCATTACAACATTTGATTATATAATTCAGGCCTAAAGTGGAGACATTTTAAGACCCTCTCGTGACTAATATATTACACTTGACGTCGGGAAACCACCAACTTTTTTTAAATCAAATCTGCTGTATTTCTGCGTTAGGTCAAGATTGGTAAACCCTATAGTACTCTTGGATGAAAACCCATGCTACTGTGACCCGGTCAGAGATCAAACCTTTAACCTCCCGGTTGCTCGGGATCATTCTTTGAAATGCCTCTGACTCTTCCCTTTCTGTCAGAGCGCTGTATAACACCGTATGTACTGCCCCGTGCTATTTACTGTAATTCAATCAATTATGGGCACTTATAAATCTAGGATTATCAAGGTTGTACGGTGGGATTGCCGGAGTTTGGGGTGCGAATGCTCAATATATGAAAAATACCCAGGAAGATGTGAAATAATAAAATATTAAAAACATTACTTGGAAATAATGGACGCATAATTCGTTCAGACCTATACAATTGCACCATTTTACAATTTTGGTACATCCCCAACACAAGGTAAATTTTCGTTAAAATTCAGAAAAAGGCCTTAAAGTTGATATTGAGTAAAAGAAAAAAGATGAAGAACATTACTTAAAAAACTACCAAATCCTGGAAAGTCAGTTCAGCTTATCTCATTAAATACCTCCATTTTTTTTTACTTTGCTTATTTTTTATGACAAGAGAAGGAAATAAAGTAATACATGAATTAGTTCTCAAGCCAAGTTACATGTAAATGAATGGCGTGCACACACACAGATTTATCGGAGATACTCAAACAAGCAAAACGTAAAATGAACAAGTTAAATTAAAATTGTCACATCAAAGCATACCCATTAATGTCTTGATATTATTTTCAAGAGAGCCATCTTTGGCAGCATTCAATATACAAACACCAAATGTTTTGAGTGCGCTTTTGTCAGGTCGTTGTGGTAACTCGTCTTTTTTCTTTTTTTTTAATAAGTGCAATGAAGCGCAAACCGTCGAAACGTTCAAAAGAAAGTGCATTTTATATATACAGATAAGAAATCATTTAAGCAGTTTATCCTATCTGTCCTACATGTTAAATTATATCTCTTAAACAGAATATGGTGTATCTGTAGCATAAACGATGTGTGTGAGGCGTTCTTACCAGCTTGTCCCTGGTAGTTTCGAAGTATTAGTAGTGTATTTTTCTTCAGATAATATTTTGAATGCATCGTACACAGTATAATTTGACGACCCTTCAAAATCTTTCATGTCCACCCTGAGACTGCAGTTCTTCTGTTCGGTAAGTTCGGATATCTTGGCACTTCCAAGCCAATGTTCGCCACTGACCGAACCAAAGCCATTCTCGTAATCGGTCCAGTTGCGATAAAAGTCGACACTGCCATCTTGACGACGTTGAAATACCTGAAGAAAATAATGACACATCAAAAAAGATTCATGACTTGTTGAAGGTGTCGGAGACGCTACTGGGAATCCAGTTTTCATAGAGTTTTGATAATTATCCGAAACTGCATTAAAACTATAGATGTTTGTAAGTGAGTGAGGACCCCGACCAAAATACCACAAAACTTGGGTACGCTACGTGTTCTTCCACGTCAAAACAAAATATTTTTGGTCCTAAAGGACTCTTATATTTTGTGAACTTCTTGCGCTATGTGGCTCCCAGAATTTAGAAAAAACGGCTTCCCAGAGAGGAATACATTTTTTTGCCCTTTGCGTTGCGCAATACATGCATAATTTTACCGCATAAGCAGCGTGGAGTGTGGAGACATCAAATTTTTGACGTTCGATCACACTTGTCCCCTCGTTCCCGCATGTCTGTAACTTTTTTTTCCTCACCCATCCCCCCATTTCCTTTGCCTGGTGCCGCTCCTGGACTGTGGCACGAGCTCACATCATCATTGTAATTCATTAGCACTCCACATCGATATTCACCCAATAGACCAACGATTTTGTGTTATCTCAGTCGTCCCCACATATTGACATACACGTAGAGACAAATCGACAGAGGAACAAATACATTTTCAACAATTCGTTTTTATATTCATCTATTTATTTCTTGTGGAGATGCGTGACGACAAACCAAAGAAACCATAGTTTTAAAGATAATCGTTAAGATAATATTGGATGAATGTAAAATGTTTATTACTTATACATACTTAAACGATAGGGAACCATACATTAACCTCGAAAGTGTTCGAGAGTGAAATAAATGAAACGGCGAACGACAAAGTTTAGCTGCAACATTACTGCAGATAACCAGTAAAACAAAAGTAAAATATAATCAAAGATTTAAAGGGAAATGGGGCGTTTGTTCCCCAAAAAGCGTCCATACTTTTAAAAGCAAAGTTTGTGGATGCAGAATGATAGATTATTCAAAATATGGAAGGACAGTAGTCTTTTTCCCTAGAAATAAGTTTCTCACAGATAGAAATTCAGTTATTTGTTGCTCAACACTATTTTGTTCACCCAAACTTTTCAAAATTCAAATGATGCATCTTCTGTTACTCATCATATGCATAACGTTTTGAGGAGATAAAGCTTTGGTAGACGTTTATTGATGAAACTGAATGGTTTAATAATGACTAACGCTATTTCTTTAGAATGTCATGTTGGTGTATTCTAAACGCACTATTTCCCTTTAACATTTATACACCATAACGTCTGTGCATACCGTCCAGCCACCTCCATCAGTATCCATGTCACAGTAAACACTGTATGGATGTGATCCATTTGGTTGGATAATGTAAACGCCACTCATAGAACCAGCAGATAACTCGGAACAGTCCATAGGTGGAGTAGCTGTGAACATAAAGTGAATGACTTGATCATAAATTCTTCCATGTTTAAAAACAGAAAGTATTGTTTTGAACACTGCATTCACATTTTCCCAAACGAGAAATGTTTATGTTCTCTTTTCATTCATAGTCTGAAAAAGATTTGTTGATCTAAAGCATACAGAAGAAACATTCAGAAGAACACATGGTGTCAATGTGTATTTCCATATTATTTTTCAATTTTAATTGGTCCTATAGCATACAAAACATTTTCGTACTCCACAACGTATCTGAATATTACAGTGAATACATACAGTAGGTCAATAATGCTGAAAAATTGTCGTCTTTAATTTGAAAAAAAAAAAAACTTCGTTTTCATTATAACTTGTATTAAACTTGTTTAATGCAACTCATGTTATCATTTATTATCATGCTTCTCGATAGCACGACCCAACATCAAATTTCCTTTTCGACTTCTTGCAAACAATGCTGTTTTTCTGGAAGTATATTCTTATCAACTTTCTTCATCTGCAATGATTATCTGGGAAGATTGTATCCATCTCTGAACATTAAATACAATCAAAATTAGGGTTTTCCTGGCATAAAGTGTAAAAATGTATTTCCAGGTGTGTAAAATGGCCAAGAGTCTTTCCTGTTTTGGACAAGTTTATGTCTTTGCCTATCAAGAGTTTATTTAAACGTGTTTAGCCTTGAGGAGACAAGGTATCCCACAGAGCTAAGAATCATTATTCTAATCTCAGAAGTCAAGGAATCTGTCAATATGTCTTATCAGTCAATATTTAATTCCGTCAATATATTACGCAATGTTTCATACACTGGCTGTGGTTTATGTGACTTTAAAACTTCAATTGAGTGATACAGAATTTATAAGATACAAACATGCAGATTAAGCAAAACCTGTATCACAACTTATATTTCATAATAATAAACAATAGAATAGCTGTTATTAGTTAAGATTCAGTCTACATTTGGACATACTAGAGGCATGAATCAAAAGATCACTACATTTAGAGAACTCATTTAGCAGTATGTACAACTGTCTCTATCTATTTTATTTGTCCTTTAAACTGTCATGAAGGATACGATTATGTTCACCTTGAGTTACACCAGTCCGGGAGTTGGTGTATACATTCCTGCAAACGAAATGATCTGGTTCAACAAGACCTGTCATGAAAATGAGGACGTTAGAACAAAACAAAAAAGTCATTCTTTCGTTTGGTACGACAGCGGAGCATGAAGATTTAGGAAAATGAGAAACACTCTTATTTTACAGAAAAGGTAAGTTTTCTTCCCCAAATTATCATCATATTATCTTTGAATCAGATGTTTAGTTTTAAAGTAACATGCAGTGTTGATAACTGTATTCACAGAACAAAAGCCTCACTAGTTAGATTAGCCCAATCTGACGGCACTTCTCGTGGGAACTTCTCAAGGGTAGGAAATATTGACATTTGAAATGTTCAATGTTATGCCCTATAATATTATTTAGTATAGCTCATGAATATTCAAACCCACCTATGATATTCCGTGGATATATAGTATTTGCGGTATACCTTCTGTAATATTTGTTCGGATGCAAATGAATTGTTACTTTAAAAAATATTCTGAAACGTAGGAAACCAAAACTATATTCAAATGCGTATTGTTACAAGCTGTAAACTGAATGATTAATTCTCTGCTGAGTTTACTCCAGAAATCACTGTTACCATCATAAGCGTTAATAACATGGGAACAAAGATAAGGAGAAAAATACAAGAAGCCTTTTCTACAGGTAATGTAATTATATGAACTTTCGTTTATGATTGCTTGATAATTTGATACAATTTTATTTACGTGTGATAGCAGTAAAGTTAAAAAACAGAAGTGAATGTTACCTTCACAGCCATTGACTACGAACGAAGTCAGTGCTACAGTTATCAGTAATTTCCTCTTGTAACATTCAGTGAATACCATACTGTGACAAACGCGTGACGCTTGTATCATAGACCTCAACTTTCCAATATGATCGTACAAACAAAAGTGTTTTCTTCAAATTACCTCGCATCTTCTTTACAAAAACAGGGCTCTACAGACGGTTGGCATGACTGTATTCAAGGCTGCTAGCAGTCGATCCAACCTATTGATCTTCTTTTTATGATTATTCGAGGACTTTGATTCATCTTATAAATTCAATTTACGTTGAAGGAAGGACGTCCCTAGAAATTGTTAATCAACTCGCTACTTTATCAGAACTACTGAATAAAACTTCAGAATTATAACAAAAGACTGTGATTGAATTGAAAGTTTCATTTTACTTTTAATTTTTGCTTCGTCATATCGAACTACTTCTATTGTTTACTCAACCATAATAGTAACTTATTGCTTTTTCCTCACAATAAAAAGGAAAACCAGTAACTGATCTAGAATTTGCCCTTTATCGCTTCGGTTTGGTGTCTTAATTTGCAGATTCGCTGATTTGGAACGAAAACAAGACGGCGGGGGTAAATGATTGATTTTGCAACCTTAACTAGATTCTAGTGACTTTGAGACAATTTTATTCTCCGATAGAAATTTGCAGCCATCAGCACTGAGTTAAATCCTGGCACAGTTTTTTTTTTAGTGTTGCTTGTTAATCTTTTTTAACTCATTTCTTGAGACTAGTACAAGAACATTTGGCAAAGGAATATTTCGCCAATTGTTTTTTGCTTGCGTAATATATGTGTATTCAATATATTATATAGTTGTAAACAAGAGCAAACATTATACAGAATCTGTAGATGACGTTTGTTCTCTACAGCAATACGCAACGAATGCTATCTTTTATCATCTGAGGTATCAATTGCAACAAAGTCAAATGTGATACAAATCTGCTTTTCTAAGGGTTCCTAAGTAACCATATGATTGCTTTTCCGATAAAGGTTGAGAATCTCAATGAGGAGAAATTTCAAATCGTTATCGATTTTACCTGAACAAAGTCTACCGCAGAATACTGAATTAAAAATTATACCTTCAATAGTCATTTTCGTTTTCTTCAGTTCATCTCTTTGTAAGCGAAAGCGAAAAGTTATGAGAATATGTTGATAATATTATGTGGATGTACCAGAGTCAGAACTTTTGTGGTCAAACCTCGATAAAACGTAGCATGACTATCAGTGGCTACCTGATAGATGTGGAGACTGAAAAGGTTGGAAAAATTGTCGAATTCCAAAAAAAAATATTTTCCTTTTTTCATTTCTCAAAATTTTTCTGCGAATAAGAAATTTTGAGAAATTCCGATCCACAATTCGGATTTTGATGCAACATATTTCCTTAGATTTCGTGTGTCACAGAGGCATGGGGCAGTTACACAGGAATGGAGAAGTTTTCTAGTGCCACACTGTTGCCAGTGGTCCACAGGAAAACAATTATCCTCCGTAAGTATCGCTCGGAGCGCGTGTGACAGTATCACACTTCACTTTGTACTTCAAAACATGAAAAAGAATCTATATCTGACTATCGCAGGAATCCTCGGGGAAACTTCTCACATTGTCTTCAAAACAAAGACTAATGCCTTTTCAGCTCATTTGCATGCTATTTATTGTTAGCGAAGAGGCTAATGTATTCGTTACTTCAATTAGAAAGTTATTTCTAGTTTAATGCCAACTGCCTTTGGTATGTTGGTCTGAGAGAAAGACTTAAGCATTAGCCCAGTTGCCTTAATAACGTTGCTTCGTTAATCATAATGGTCTGGAACCCTGGAATAAAGTAAAAACATAACTTTGAGCCAAATGCACGGGCCCGGTTATATTTGCTGATTTGGTGGGTCTTTAATTTTCCGTTCTCTATCCATCGATGTAACAGCTCCCTGGGTATACGGGATACAACTGGATACTTCGGTATATTTATTCCAGGAACGCCTTGCTAAGCACTATGCATCAGGACATTGATTATTTTTTCGACATTGATTTTGAGAGACAATACAATTAGGATATATCCTTCCAATATCCTTAACCCTCAGAACCGTTCTTACGTAATTTCTCAAGATTTATTCCTTTTAAATTCTGCATCAAATGAAGCATCTTGTCAACCATACTTAAACAAAGCTTTCATAAAGAGACAGAGTAGCTTATGTGGGGTATATAAGGTATGGAGACACAGAAGAACAGTTTGTTAGTAATCACACAATCCAACTGTTATTTGTTTACTGTCGCTTGTAAAAAGAAGCTTGCTGAGGTTCCTGGTGGGTCTAATTCGTTGGTTTCGTTCCCAACGTATCGTCATGCGTGCTTCCATGTCTTTACAGTGCAAGACTGAGAAAAGTCTTAAAAGAAAACATCAAAATCCCCTTATTGGTCTTTCTAATTAACACCTAGAAAAAGAGTAGCCTGTGGTCAAAACACAAACACAATTAACATTTTCGGCAACATTTAGGTGAGAAAGTGGAATTGTTGGTTTCGTTTTATTCACCTGCGCCCCTCCCCGCAGGCTCTCACTACACCTGAAACACTGTTGGCACCAAAATTCGGCATGTGCAAAACCCGTACATCATTTTCATTACCCCCTTCCATCGTCCCCTTTAGGCGGAAAAAAATGTTTACTGATTTACACTAAATTTCAGTCATCTGGCATTTAGTGGAATAGCGGCAGATTCTTTCATTGCACCCCTCCCAAAATTTCTTCTCATCTTGATTGTTGTGCACAGACATTAGACTTGTGTATTAAATAGTACATGAACCTGGTTCAATAAAGCAAATGCGTTGTTTACTTTAAAAATAATCTATGTAAATTAATACAGTTTGATATGGAAAATTGTCCGCCATTTTGTTTAGTAATACCTTAATGTGCACATTGTGAGCGTGGGAAGGTTTACTTCCTGAAAAGTTACATTAATCTAAACAAATCTAGCACAGTTTTTGTAGTCCTTTTTCCTGTAACGAAAATCAGTTTCTAAAGCACCACTACGCCCTAATTTTTAAATATATATTATCTTTGAATTGACCCAGTTTACTTCTCATCTATTAATTAGACCAGTATTTATGATGCTCCGAGACAATGAATTCCTTGAATAGTCGATTGGGATTGAAGAGTACAATCCAGAGAGAGAGAGAGAGAGAGAGAGAGAGAGAGAGAGAGAGAGAGAGAGAGAGAGAGAGAGAGAGATACAAAACCAACAACCAACAAGAGCCAACATTTACAAACAAATATATTTTAAAATACTACGTCAATTATACAGAATGACAGTTATGATATCAAAACAACAAACGAGTTACATGTGACTATTTGGTCCTTAGGAAAACCTTTGAACGTACGCATAGCTAAGTCTTCTTTTCACTGCATGATCTTAACAAAGAATTCAATGTAGCCCACAAACAACTATTTCTCGTCGTGCAATACTAAGGAGACCTTGGCTCACAATGCTTCTTTTTTCAACAATCATTTATAAAAATACAAGAATCACAAAAAACACACATGTAATTGCAGAAATTATAGCAAGCAAGACTTGACAGAGGCTGAACTTATTAAGTCAGATCATCTTTAAAAAGGAATATAAAGGAACACAGAATACACATTAAACTTAAGCTAATGAGAGAACTAAATATAACGCAAAAATAAGAAGACAAAGTGGAATATGCCGGATATAAGGAAAGGAAGAAATAAAAGAATAAACTAAGAGACTCATATTCAGAAGTAATTTCTAATCTTGCGCTTAGTAAGTACAAATAATTTATAATTTAATGACGACTTTGAAGAGGCAACTATAGGGTGGAATAAATCCTATAATCCGGGATCAGTAAACCTCACGAGTATCTAAAGCTGTATTACAGATAATCATAAAGTAGGTCTTAATTACGAACTTAAGGTGTTACATTCTTGTTTACAGTACTTCTGCATAACCCATTTCTTGTGGCTACCAATCGAGTGGAACGAGTCCAACGCATGCGTGGGTCGAAGGAAGAAGCTCAGTATTAGAAAAGGAGTACTACGTTTACATTAATTATATCAATTAAACGCTGTGTTACTGATACATAATGAAAAACGGCACACATGAGTGTAAGCTAGACAAGTTATCTATAACTACAAATCACTTGGTGTGTTATGAAAGCTGTAATTGTGTTATTTATGTAGGCGATATACAATTACTTGTATATTTACAAGCCACCTAAAATTTCCAAGGTAAGTTTTAGTCACAGTTTTGAACTGCATGTAACACGAGTATACATAGAGCTACAGTAAACTCCTCCCCCCCCCCCAAAAAAAAAAAACATGTTAAAAGATCATCATGTTCCTTTGGAAAACTAGAAAATGCCATTGTTAAAAATGCGATAAAGAAACAACATAAAAGTGTGTTGTTTACAATCCTTAAATGCTTGTTTTGTTTTAGGAGTTCTCCGAATATTCATTCAGATCACCATTGTAGTTATTTCCTATTTCCTATTTGTGTCGACAGTCACAACACTACTTCTTACTACAGATGTGAATTAGATTAAAAGGTTAAAACAGTAATAAGAAAAGAAACTAGTTAACTTTTGATTGCTATTCAGACTGTGAATACATTCTCATTGCAGGCCAGTGGCAAACTTAATGGAGAGCGGAAGAAATTCCCCTCCTTCCTCCTTAAGTGGGAAGAAAATGGCCTGTATTGGAGATTCGCGTGATCCTAGGGGAACGTTTTCAAACGTATAATTTGTGAAAATAGTGCACACTCTACCACACTGCACAATCAAAATGTATTCAAAAATTGGAACAATTTTGCCCCTCAGTTTGATTCAATTCAAGATATATTTCCTCAGATTCGTCCCCGATGTGACTTTAAGTTCGGGGAAATTGAATCTCCACACAATCTGAAACCATCATTCCATCTACGAAACCAAATGCCCTCACAGTAAAGTTTAAAAGTTTAACACAAAATTCAACATTCGTGACTAAAACGCTGTTAGTTGAGCTGTGAAAGTGTAAAAGGTTAGCGTCTTCAGCTTAGCTGATGTAAGAGAAAGTTGTATGACAGTGGTGCATCCGGTGGGTGACGCCGTGTGTGTACGTGCACCCTACCTGCCCAATCCCCTCCCCCAGAAAAAAAAAAAACTGAGCAATTGTGTCATACCTGTCACGGTTTTTTTTTTTCATAGAAACTTCATGGAGAACATATTAAGAACATTATACTTATGCAAATTACTCATATAGAGGACACTCTTCCACCACGCTTGAATATATGTGCCACCCCCCAACAGAAAGCATGGATGCGCCCCTGCATGGTATACATTTAGGTATATGCTTTTGATGCAGGTCAATGCTTCATCAGTTAGATGGAGGAAAAGGTCAATGTAATGGATTGTATTTTTTTTTATTGAAAATTATGCCACTTTGCCCTTGAAAAAAAGGAAAAATACGTCACGCCTGATGGGCTGTTATTACGAGTGTTTACAACAAATATTAAGAAACCGTGTACGTGTATTCGGTGTACATGTTAAAAACCGTAAAAAGAATAACTGAAGGTGTGCATCGAGCGATCGCGTTTTTACATTTTATTTGATTTCTACAATTATTTGTTTTTTCTAAGGCATTGTTGGTCTTAATTTCATCTCGGTGAAGAGGAGCGAGTACCCATATCCCTTCCATGGCTTCCAGTCTATGCCTGTAAAGGATCCATGCTCTTTGTCCGTATAACGACCACCTGGTATGTAACGACCATTTAAGTTGGCTTTATGGCATGCGTTGTACCACCAGGCCCCTTCACTGTCAACGGCACAATTAACAGCACTCAGATCGTTGTCTCTATCTTGGGTACTAAATAGTTGTCCATTGCAAATACCCATCGCATCTCCTGTAAATACAAAACAGGTTAGAAATTCCCAAGAGTTTAAATACATCAGCTTCGTCAAAAGTAAAAGAAATGCATAGTTACTGCTATATACGCAAAATTGGTTCATCATTATCCACTTAAGTACTATTTACATCGTTTGTGTTTAAAACGATGAAAAATTATTTGATATGGCACGATTATCTCATATTTTCCATCGAATATCAGGGGTGAAGGCTATTGTTTCTTCATTTTTAGCCCCGCCAAGATCCTTTTTTCTTTCTCCTTTGAGAAGATTAGTTGTTATTGCAGTGGAATGTGCAATGTTTAATTTATTCTTAAAAAGAAGTTTAAGGAGGATGGGATCATGTCAATTATCTGTAATCTTTTCTTCTCACCAAGAATTACGTATTTATAACAGTCATATTGTTGTAAACCTTTAGTGAAATGTGAAATGTAACATATGCTAACCAGTTTTAGAGGTCAGATCAAACAAGCATATACTTAATCTAGTTCATTATATTTTGGTATATTTTTACCTGCTGTTTGGCACTATAAAGTATATCTAGCTTAATATCATTATAAATTTTCTTATGTTCATCACATATTTAGTGAAAACGATAGTCTTACCAGCCTGCCCATGATAACCGCCAAGTATCAGTTGGTATCCACCTTTTGGCAATACTTTGAATACATCATACAGAGAATAATTGTACGATCCTTCAAACTCTTTCATGTCCACTCGAAGATTATAATTTTTCTGTTCGGTAAGTTCAGCTATTTTAGCATTTCCCAACCAATGTTCACCACTAACCGACCCAAACCCAATCTCGTAGTCGGTCCAGCTAAGATAAAAATCAACACTACCATCTTGACGTCGTTGAAATACCTTGAAATTAAATTAAACAAAGGTACTTGAATGTTACAACATTGAGAAACAAGAGACTGTTAGAAAGTAATTACATAGTGCTTACAGGTTGGAGTAGTTTGGAGCTACTAGTCTGCAATAGCTCCATGGTGTTTACCAGAGTCCTAAATCCATCAACCAGAAAAGGAAAATAATGTTACAAATTGATCTAAAATGTAAATATAGTAAACCATTGAGTGCACCCTTTTATGCTACATAAACCGTTTTCAGGCACCTTAAATTTCCTGATTTAAATATTTATATTGTGACATTCAATTGAATGCCTCTGTTTATTTGAATAGAAACCTGTGATACGAGCTGCAACCGACTCACTCCTTTTTTTTTCTTTTTTCAATGCTCACTTTTTTCCATACGTTTGTTGTATATTTCAAGCCGGTTATGGCCTACAATAGCTTGCAGAAACTGTTGGAAGCTTCGACAAGAACGTTGATTTACATTAGTTTGATGAACATTTTACAAGTTATTAGCAGTAAAATAACATGTCTTTTTGCAGTCACTATACTTTAAAAAACAATCTTATTGAGAGGTGGATAGCAGTGAATTGCATAATTATTAAGTAATAAGCAATAACCTCGGACAATAGTACGAATTAGCGGTAAACATGAGACGGATATTGAGATACTGATAATGAAATTAGACAAACACTGAATTTTTATATAAAGTTCATATCATATAGATATGATCATAAGACGTATATCACGGAGACCTAGTTACACGGATTATAATACATGAGTATCCCGGAGTATGCAAGAGTATCCTTCACTGATACCATTCTTGTACTGGTCCCCAAAATTGTTATAAAAATTTGAATAATAAGGAAAGAACAACATCAAAGGTACTTTTCCTTGACTTTTCTAGTGCCTTCAATACAAGATTACCGAATCAATTACTAACAGATCTATCAACATTTATTGATGAACCATGGTTACTTCATTACTGGTTACAACAATTTTTACAGGGATGGGAAAGGAAGGTAAAACTTGATATAGGTTTTCAGAAGCTTCTGAGATTAAGGTTAATGTACCACAAGGAGGTATTTATCTCCTACTCTCTTTACTATTGATACAAATGAAATCAAGTCTAATCTATTTGCATCAATATAAGCTGATGATACTGTATTGGCTTGTAACATTTCAAGAAAGACTGTGACCAGGGATCACTCTTACTCCCACATTTAATTTATGCAGTGACAGTTTGGTATACTTTTATCTTGCGAAAGGACAAGGACAGAATTGCAAGGATCTCTGTCATCTTCACGGATCCTCTGTGATCTAAAGCAATCTCTGTACCCCTACGAGAGATCTGTATGACTATCTGTGCATCGATTTTACTTCTCTATTTTAACAAATTCTGTTGTAGTTAGAGACAGTATCCTTGCAGACCCCGAAATGTCTAGTAGACTTGTTTTGATCTAGACGTTTTTAATCACAATAGAGGATATTCATTTACCACGCAAAATCGCACTGTAACCTTACCTATTATGGATTGATCAGACCATCATCACACATATTAACAGTGATTGGAGAAGAGACGACACCATTCTATATTCTTGATATTAAAAATAAGCCAGCCTTTTAAGAACATGATATCATTTAATGACTCATCTTAAAATAAATCAATTTTAACTACCTAAATTCTAAAATGAAAATTCAAAATAATTCCTAAACAACTACCTAAAAACACCTTTACCTATGAGCCTTTTAAATGTTACGTTTCGCTCACCTGCAGAGAAGTGCTGCTATCATATGTAAATCTCACGTTACAATGACCAGTGGAATAAGTTTACGCTGAAGAGATGCTTTGTTGTTAGATAATGCCACTGTCCTTTACTGTAGCCTCGTCTCAAATTTGGTTCAGATAAGTTATCGTTATAAACATACCGTCCAGCCACCGCCATCAGTATCCATGTCACAGTAAACACTGTATGGATGTGATCCATTCGGTGCTATAGCTGTACACACCACTGATAGAACCAGTAGGTAACTCTGAACAATCGTTTGGTCGGAAAGCTGGTAATAAAGCACATACGTCTAGCAATATAAGGAAATAAGTCAAGTATCTTTGATTGATTTCAATCAGTATATTTTTGTTTTAACTGAAGTCTTTCCCATCACTTTGCAGATATCTTACATTTTTAGGCAACAAACCTTTTATCCCCAGCTTGTTCACGGCCTTTCATCTTTCTGTTCAACGTTCAGTATTCTCTTCTAGGTTCTCTTCTTTTGGTTCTCAGCTTTCTAATGTTTTACTTCTCTCTTAAGTTTATATTCGACTGTAGTTCTCGGAACCTCTTTGCATTTTCAGCGACTTGTGATGTTAAAAATGCATTAGCCGAAACACTTAACTCAATGAATTTTATTTTAGATGAGATACACATTCTGACTGAATATCTTGGCGTAAACACTTTAAATGTTAGCTAAATGACATAAGTGTTTAATTTCCTAAAATAATGATTTACCATATTTGAATTAAATTGGTTGAGAAAGTATTTTCACTGACACTTGCGAGAATTATAAGCGAAAACAATAATGAGAATTTGATAGTAAAATCACCTCCATCAAATTGAAAATTACACTGAGTTTTTCAACCACATGCAACTTTGCGATAAAGCACGTATAGGCTAAAGTAACTACCGTTAAGTTTAGGCCAGTGTACTACAGTTGCTGCCAGATTACGCCTTAAATCGGTAGCATGGATATGGAATGTAAGAACAGCAAAGGTCAGGTTCTCTATCCGACAAGCTAAAAGAAGGGTATCTTCTTTACGGGGTTAGCGTAGTAAAATGCTGACCCTTGGATATTCCCCAACAAGCAATAATCCTATTGTGGCAATCGTCTATGTACTCTATTTCCGCTAATCTTGATGTAGCCATTCATTGTTTTGTTACTCCGCTGGCCTATTCTTCTACCTCTCCTGCGCAAGAGAGAGAGACACTAGTACCTACAAGCATTTCTTACATTCCAGGATTTGTACACAAAACATTGGTTTCTGTGGTACAACGTTAACTACAGTGGTTATTGTGGTCTCTGTCAATCTGGTAAAGATGCCTAAAGCTCTAAATCTCTAGCTTCAATACTATAGTACGTATACCCTTACGAAATGGAGTAAAATTATCTGAATTATTTATGTTAAGTTATTTAATGTTTTGAGGAAGTTATGATGAAACATGAAATGCATGTTGTGTACTTCCCTTGAACTTTCCTTCAAATCCTCTTTTAACCATAACTCATCTAGCTTCACATTTGGTAGACAGATCAAAACTTTAAAAAAAAAATAGACATCTTTCTACATGTCGGCTTGGTAGATTCTTGTGTAAACACGCATATCAAAACACAGTTTCAACTAAACATGTATCTACACCACACAAGTTTGTGACTAATGGCAAATAAGGGATATTGCTTAGGATTCCAAATTGTTTAATTTCTCCACGTTGCAAAGGTAAGCGAGTTTTACCACATATAGCAGGGATTGTTTGTAAAGCTATAATCGGCAGTTGGAAATCGTTCCTTAGAAAAGCAATCTTTGCTTTGGATTGCATTAACTATATGTGAACTGCAGGCTACTGAACAGATTCTTATTCCGTTCACGACGCTAAATTTGAGTAAGAATAGTTTATACAATAATCGATGAGATCTCCTAATTCTCTCTTTTTCAGTTTGTCATTTTTGCTCCTTAAAATGCAATATATTATGGAAAACGACAATTTTTTTACTACAGACTTTTCACGAACGTTTAAAATAAGGTACTGTGCAATTGAAAAGAAATTTGCTCCATCTGTTTCATTTGAAATGGACTCCGAAATATGAAGCAATAATGCAAATTATTTACATGTAATGAACTGTAACACTTCATGCATTGCTATGAGTTTTTATGCTCTTTAGTAGTCGATTTACACACAAGGTCATCTAGAATTTTAAAACTAGTAACTGTTACATACAGAATTATATGTTATTCAGTGCGCTAAAAAAACTCAAGTTAATAACTTACCCACTTCCTCTACAGGTTTTGAGCTGCACTTAAACTGAAAAGGCTTGATGTCACCTGTAATGATAAACAGCTTTCATTAGCACTCAAGTCCATTCACTGAATGAGTTCAAATAGTCACAAATGAACTTACTCTCTAAATCCACTATGGTCAAAATTGACCATAGATTGGTCAACTAGGCATGGACCCAAAATATGGTCAAATTGTTACACGTAATTTACTTTGACCAAGTTGACCATATTTTGGGTCGGTGCCTAGTTGACCAATCTATGGTTAGTTTTGACCATAGTGGATTTAGAGTGTACTGAAATGTCATCAATGATTCAAATCTAATCGCGCATCATTGTGAGTTTCGTTTTGAAAGAGATAATGACTGTCGTCCTCCATGTGGTTCGAAGCTGCTTTTTCAATGATATCATGTACATATGTGAGAAATGTTACACAACGCCATGAATCATAATTATTCTTTAGTGTTAATTGTTCTTTAATGTCATGATATTGTCAAATTCCTTACACACTTGTTCATTTATGATCACCGTTTTGCACTTTAAAAATATTACGTGGGTTAATATGCTTTATTTATACCATGATTACTAATTTAACAATTATTCATACTATCCATGTATCTAATCCACTTCTCTTTTTACTATATATACCACTGATAATAGGAGAATTTCACGATCATGTGAAAGTTTCACCATTATAATTATCAATATAGTTGAAGTAAGTTCATGCAAAGTTACTGTCTGATAGATTGCATTACATTACCTGTGCAAATATTGCCGGGAAGTAGTGATAATAATAACAGAAGCACCTCACTCGTTGTCATGGCTGTTTTCATAAAAGCAAACTCTTCGAATAAATACGGAGGCGGCGGATTCGGTGTATCCTATATTTAACAATCCCCACATTGCATCCACCTGAAATAAGGCACTTTTGTTTCCGCCATTTCATATAAACTACATAAACTGTGATCCGGTTTCCATAAAAATGTTAATAAAAATATACGTGCACATTTTCTACCCAATTTTACAGTCTGTTACTATTTGCTGCAAATTAAACTATGGCGTAACGTTGCACGTTCTTCTTATGGATATATTACAACTGATGACTCTACACAACTATGGAATACCCGAGACAACACTGAGATTATAGCAATACAGAGAAAAGAATTGGAATAAACAATTATCAAGAAAGATAATAAAAGCAAAAAGTGACTGTACCCCGTGGCTTCGATAGCTGCAGAGCCTTATCAACACGTTGAGTGTTTTGATGTACATAATAACGATGAGACCTTACCCGTCAAACAACGTTCACTATGCGGAAGATGGCGCTCATTCTTTTTATTTCAATGGTCTGCTTAACATTTTGAGAATATAACACCACAATGTGAACATGACATATAAGATGAATTCTATCAGAACAATGTTTAACTGTTAAATTCACCATAGCACTGAATCATTGTAGATATTTTCTGTGAATAAATAGGAAAAAAGAACACATTCATATTAACTCATTTTCACACATTTGACTAGAGAAATATGATTACTACACGTAAAAAAATTTGAAGTCTATAGGAAACCTAGACTACTTTCACATGTATCCTCTCCATACCCTTCAGGACTGCGGAAATGGAAAGAGGTCTTCAACATTAAGACAAGACTTCATGGTGAGTTTGTTTATTCCTGAAATAAATGTCATATCTATATAGAGGATAGGGTGTTTTTTATTCTTCATTTGTGTGCAATTTAGTTGTGTGGTTCCAACATGTTCCAAAGTCTAAAGCTTCTACGTCTCTTATCACTAAGACATCAACTAATAATTCTCGCAACTTAAACAAATCGTTATGCGTTGTTTTCAGATGGTAACATGCATGTGTAACATGCACGTGTATAGAAACATTTCAACTGTTGACAAATAATCACAAGGTTCTTATGGCTAACACACGCCTTTTACTATATTAGCTCAACTTTCTGGTAAATTTGACAAGTTATACCTGTGCTTTTCATGTCACAAGTATTTTGAACAGGCAATACGTTAATCGGCTAGGCTTTTTAGAGGTAAATAGGAAGGTTTAACATATTTATATCTCTACATAAATTGTTCAGTTTGCTTATATTTTATCACCACTAAAGTTGAATTTGCTGACAAGATTTTTTTTTTTGGCGAATTTCCAACCCTGCCCCATAGCAGGTGCTATTTCACACAGTAGTGAAAGAACTGAGGGTGTTTGGGGGTTTTTTGTCAGGGGGTACAATGTGAAGATAATTCCAACAATACAACAATAAATTGCGATCTTATTTTGCAAACATCTTTTTCAGCAATAAGGTATAGGTAGTATCCTCTTTTATGTAAATGAGACTAATTTAAAAAGAGAATGCGAACATAGTGCACTTAATACCGATTTTTATTCTTAGCCTTCTTAACCTTTACGATTGGCCAATTTGGGCCCCGTGGGATAAATGGGCCCTCCAACCCCTGCTTGAACAGAAATGATAATTAGAATAAGTTAATAAAGGAACGAAAAGGGGAAAGTACTGAATATATTATTTTAATCCACATTAAAGCCTGTGATAGTTAATGTTTTTTGGGAGGGCTAAGGAAAATTTATACCTAAAACGTTAGCGGTGCAGATGAGAAGCTTATGTTCACCAGGGAGTTTTGGCTGAAAGAAAAACAACTGCTATGGATAAATCCCCCCCCCCCCCCTTTGTTTGATTCTTCATCAGCAAGTAACATGACAAATTGATATTCGTAGCTGTTCTAGGTCTCAAGGTATAAGGTTTTAGAGAGGAGAAACATGCGAAATGGCACATTCTAGTAAAACAAAGGGAAATAAGGGACAACAACGATACTGAATCTTATAAGTGGACATTGAAGATAAGTTATACAGAAGACACTTTAAAGTATTTTTCTTACTATATTTTTTTGTCAGAAACTGCTAGATATATGCATGCAAGTAAACATATGTTTGATGATCTTCAGAATGAATTGCTTATTGCAGTACAGATAAGAAACAAATCAACAAACTAGAACTTAACAACAGAAATGATGTGTCACATCGAAAATGTCATATGCTCACTTAGTAATTACACATTCACACACGAAAAGTCAATTGATTGCAAGTCACAAGTTACTCTATGGTTTCTCTCAACAAACAAGAATACTTGTGAGGCTTAATTATGTTCTGTGATTTGCTCAAAGTACAAGTTGTCACTGAGAGCGTTATTCAATTCGAAACATTAATGAATGGCATTTAGCAATGCAAGCAGGATATATGTAAATCCTATGCTACATTTAAATAAATTGTACTTTCAAATGTCGTCGGGATCATTTCACTAAATGTTGTATATTTGATTGTGTCTGGATGGGATTTGTTATAATGTCCGAGGAGGGGGGGGGGAGGAATGTCCGAGGATGGGGGAGGGAGTTTGTCCTTGCCAATGTTCACAGGCAAAAAAAAAGGTTTCAAAGAGATAGACGTCTGAACTATATCGAGTTAATTTTTCAAATAATCGGATTTCCATTCATTAGTAGACGTTTTGAATTGCAGATGAATTACTTTCACTTAACGTGACGTTATGTGTTGTGTATGACGACTTAAGAACATCGTTTCATGAGGAACTGTTTTAAAATGATCTATACAGATGTTCATCAGCCTACACTGTTGAAGTATTAACTTCTTCTATGTGCCCATTCAGTTTCCCGTGCGCTTATATAAGCCATAAATGTGATAACAATAGATGGTATAATATCCTGGGTAAACATCATAATTTTTCACCATAACTGACTACTCACCATAAATGTAATAAGTTTTAACTATGAATGTAATAAATTAAAGAAAAATGTAGAAGGAGAGGTCGGTGGCCTCTGACCCACATTTCACAAACTTTTATGAGTCTGAGGATTTTTTCCGCTATGCATTTATTTATTTTGCACGTCTGGTGCATCAAAAGGAATATTCTATCGTGTATAACCATATGCTTTGTAAGATATATGTGTGGCCATATAGCTTGCATGACAGCAACTGACTGCATTCGTGATCGGCTCAACTGCTTGTGCAGATGATGTAAGCAATAATGTTTTACTTCTGATTGTTTTATGTTGGAGTAGATACAGTGGTACTCAAAAATCTTCTGCCCATCCAGAAATGAAACACCGTATTCTCAAACTGACAAAAATGTGGCTTTATAGTATGTTACCATGCAGTTTAAATTTCCGACTGTGTTTATTTGCGGGGACCTATTCGTTCACAAAGTATCAGTTACATCAGAAGTATGAATGCGTTCGAATCAGGAATACACCGCCCTCTTTCCTAAGAGGAGCGTGGGCACAAACTGATGAGGGACTGTCGACGTTAACAAACCGCAAGTCTACATTGCTTCTAGTTATGTTTTTTTCATGAAGTGCATCATTTAACTCTTGCCTGTCTATAGACAAGTAACTGTAAGTGAAACTTTAAACTCTTTACAGTTTAAGATGCTTTGGCCCCAGCAACACTTTTATCATTATCACATTACCGTTCAACGTTATTACTTTTATGATGACTCAGGTATTACATTGATGATTGAAAATTATTACATTCATGGTAGGTACCGCATTACATTAACAGTTAAAAATTACTTCACGGTGGGTATTACATTAATGATAACTATTAAATTTGAGAGTTATGTAGGACCTTTTTATTTGTCTTTTTCTTTGTAAGGAAATTACTTACTGAAAACAGATCATATTGACACACACAAAAGAAAATAGTCCGTTATCAAATAGTCTATTGAAAGTATCCGAATATTTGGAATGTACTTAACTATAATTGTTGACCAAATTTTCCACACAAAGATGTGAATGAGTCTCATAACAGTTGACAATCTGCATACAAGTAATGACTTATGAAATCTGAACAGTAACTTAATGGTAACTGAAACAGTGAAAAACTAAATTCAAAAGATATAGGTGTCATAAATGACTAGATTATGCAGCCACCCAGCTGAGATCACATTGAAAGAGTAAGTATTTGAAATGAGAGGGCTATGGTCAACACAGAATTACTTTTATGATAACTCATCGAATGGAGGGGTTTTGTTTCTTTTTCTTCAGGACCACCAATAACCTTACCAATAACAACACAGATCAGGAAGAGGAATGTTTACCCCATTATGATAACTATAGTGATATAAAAATGTTCTTAATACGTTGATAAATCACTCGGTAAATACATGAAACGTTCGTAAAGACACAAATGCAAAGGGAATACTTATGTTTTAAGGCTTTTGTAGATAGAGTCAGGGTTAAGTAATATGAGAGTCAATAATCATAATATGGTGATGAGATGTTACACACAGCATAACTTATACTGCTGACTAAGAACATTGCGTGAGATTCAGTTGTCTTACTACTTAGGTCTTATTTTCATCTCGGTGAACATCAGGGAATATCCATGTTTCTTCCAGCCATTAACTTCCGGGGCCCAGTCTATACCGGGAAATGATCCGCCTGCGCTGCTGCTCTTGTAATCACCTTTTTTGTCATATAGACCATTCAAATTTGCATAGTGACATCTGTTGTACCACCAGGCCCCTGAGTTCTCTACTGCGCAGTTTGCGTTATCCTTCACATCGTTGTCTCTGTCCTTAGTACTGAATTTTTTTCCATCACAATAACTCATCGCATCACCTTGCGGAATGAAACGTTGAGATGTTTACGTTAGTGACGGTCTTCAAATTTATCGTCACAACTTCCTTTTTCATTGTGCTCATCATCTTTTCTCTTACCCAACATTCAATGTGAATGGAAGTCTGTAATTTTAAGGTAGCCCACGTATGAACAATCAATCAAATTACACAAGGTAGTACGTACTTGTGATCAATGCTTAATTCTGTTATTAACACCACCTCAAAATACATTTTACTTTTGTCAGTTTTTAACTTCTTTGTTTCAATCAATTTCTGTTTTTCATTTGTTTAAAGTATCTAGGCCATTACCTACAATCGTTGCATTAACTTACCAGCCTTCTCTTGATAGCCTTCTATCTCGATCTTGTAATTTTCGTTAGCAATTACTCTGAATGTTTGGTACAGAGAATAATTTGAAGAGTTTTGGAAATCTTTCATGTCCACTCGAAGACTGTAGTCCTTCTGTTCGGTAAGTTCAGCTATCTTGGCATTTCCCAACCAATGCTCGCCACTGACC
The DNA here is from genome assembly GCA_021234535.1 of Stichopus chloronotus. Classification (NCBI taxonomy): domain Eukaryota; kingdom Metazoa; phylum Echinodermata; class Holothuroidea; order Aspidochirotida; family Stichopodidae; genus Stichopus; species Stichopus chloronotus. Next base: position 16,908,723 of record CM037847.1, read on the forward strand.
GACCCAAACCCATTCTCGTAGTCAGTCCAGTTGAGATAGAAGTCAACAGTACCATCTCGACGTCGTTGGAATACCTTTAAAGTGACCGCAAAATTGTAATATGTTAGTAAACATCGATAGAATAAACTAACAACGTAGTTGACACCACAGTAGACTTGGAAGAGGCCTAAACCTTGCAATAGATATAATTCACTATGTATCTTCTTGCGTCAGTCGTGTAGTTTAAAATCATTTACAAGAAGAAAAAAACGTAAGCCAACTTGACAGCTGAAATGGCAGCTGGAAAGTATTAAAAATCTAGACGACACAATATACAACATTCAGATGGTATATCTTTCATCTTGATCAATGATCTGTAGATTGGAGGACAATTGTTTTATTTGTCTCCATGAGTCAACTCTGGGATATACAGAGAAATACCAGGGTAGAACGATGAACCGCATGGCAAAGACGAAGTTAAAGTTCCAGAGGGAGACAAGAGTCGGATCTGTTCTTAAATTATATTAATTTAGCACACAGGTACTGCTGTGATATTCAGACTCATTTAGTTAGTACTAAATAACACAACAACAGTTTAAAATAACAAAAAAATCAACTATCATTTCATGAAAATCATATGCAAGTAGTTTTTCTGGATTTTTACGTGCCAAATGTTAACTGTTAATTCTAGCCCCAATTATCATGTCGCTACCATGGTTCTGCGGAAACCTGTGGCATATGAGGATGTCATGACAACTTGATTTAATCGTAGTTCGTTACCAACATTAAGGAGGACTATTATCAGGTTTCACTCAAACATTATCGAAAAATGTTCAGATTCTTTAATTTTACAAAACGTACCGTCCAGCCACCGCCATCAGTATCCATGTCACAGTAAACACTGTATGGATGTGATCCATTTGGTTGGATGGTGTAAACACCACTCACAGAACCAGCTGGTAACTCGGAACAATCTTTAGGTTGGATACCTGTGAATTAAACTCATTATCTGTAGCAATTCAGGAAGAAGGATGAGTATCTTCCATAAAAAAGACAGTAGGAATATATGTATTTCTTCATTTATTGTGTCCAAACACCATACCCCCCAGTTGTTGGTATCATTCCTTGTCATCACCTTGCAGACAACGTTTTTAGAGGACGGAAAGGGTTTCGTTTCGTCCCAGCTGCCATCAAATTGTGCAATGAATGTAGCCTCCTCTTTAAATTCGGTTCTTAGATTTCTACCGTCTTACTACTTTCTTAAATTGTCCGTCTTTCCATCCTTGTTCATATCATATTTCTATTCATCTGCATCTATTTTTAGTTGTCTTTTTACACTGCCTTCCTTTTTATCGATTTTGGCGTTTACTTTTTGTTACTCATTGACTGTAAGTAAATGTTGAATCAGTTTTAACCTATCATAGATGAGGTAGACCTTCTTATTTACTTTGTAACCATAGCTGGTTAAAATATTACACTAACTTGTCTAAACTCCGTAATTGTGTACCCGACTAACTTATTTATCATTTGTGAAAATTGTTCCTCAGTTTACTTGTTTCATAACACATTATAAGCAACATAGCAGGATAAGCATGCCTCATCTCCAAAACATAAGAGCTTAATAAAATTAAAGTTACAGAATTCGTTCTCCTTCAGCATATTCCACTTTGCGACAGACTGCCAAATGCAAATGCTTCATTAAAAATTCCAGCCCAGTCCTTACAAGAGGGACAGAACTTTCAAATTCACTCTAAAATTAGTAAACGTTTTGATGGGTAAAAATATTCTTTTGAAAATGTACGACAACTCATAATTGGGTTTCAACGTTTAGCACGATTCTCTCTCAAACCTTCAGAAAGGAACTTTCAATGTTGGCAGACGTAGAGATATTTTTCCTATTAAACTTTCCAGACATTTTTCTGACAGATGCAATGTTTGTAAGGTAGATTCTTGTGTACCACAATTTGCAAGACTGCCATCTTCCATTGTGGAACGACTCCATGTAAATATATCCTATATAGTCCCTTAGGTGCATTACTAAAACGCATTGCATAATGCCACGTTTTCCGCTGTCCTCCTCCTCAAAAAACCTTGAAGTTGAGGGTAACACGCTGTTATCAGTTGACAAAGACTAAGATGAATCGATTTTACAATCTGCGTGGAACGTACCGGTAGGTAAAACTTTTCAACATACTCGTATAAACCGATACAATATCCTTTAGTAACAACTCTAACCTCTAATGAAAAATTAGGAAATACAGATCAACTAACGCAATACAGTGGAGCGCAATCTCATAGAAACACGTATACAGGACAGAAGTTATTGATTTACAGAAAACAATGAGATTTAAAAAAAGAGTAATCATTTGAAATGAACAGCTTACAATATCGGTTTTAGCTTTAAAGGCATTACTGTCTGCGCAGGGGAAAACACGCTTACCTTTAAACAATGCCAAGGTAAGAGTACTCTACGCCATACAAAATACTGTTTTCACAGCTACCTGAAATTTAGAGACTGCTCGTTATTATTTCTTAAACTCTTTGAATCAAGGTAATAAAAAGAATTTATGTCACACTTGTTCGATCTATGTTTACTTTAGTTTTAGTTTTTTTTTTTAGTTTACAAAAGCAAACACTAGTTCAGCACAGACACGCTGACAATATGTTATAGATTCACGGTGGACAGTTAATGTTTAATCTAAGAGAGATTGAAGTTGTAATTACTTGTAAATGCACAAGTAGATACAGAGATCTAGCTACGGTCTACTGCAGATTATGAACAAAACAGGTCTAATATAGAGTTGGAAAGATGTTTGATTTAAATTTGCTATGTGATTTAACTACCAAAGTGTAATACAATTCATTTAGATGCAATGAAGTCTAACATTATGCGTTCCCCAATTAAGTGAATTTTGTTGTCTGGTCATCTGATAGATGGAAAAAATAAAGAATTATAGCACTTCAGCCATTGTTTCTGTTATAGACTTATAGTTATTGAAGGAAGAAAGTTAAATATCAACTTACCTATAGGTCCTTTTCTGCACTTAAAATGAGCCTGTTCCATGTTACCTATGACAGAACACATTCATAAGTCATTTGTTGCAAGTGCTCACCAATGGAAGTTGCTAATTGTACTCGATAACATAAAATAATGGGTTACCAATAGTGATTTCGGTTCATTAAATCCTGATTTTGTTTCAGCTGTATCAGTTTCATATTTCTGAGATAATACACGGCCTACATTGCATAACCGTGTGAAAACTCTTCATACCTTTGCATTCATCCCCACCGCATTTCCATTGAAAATGGTGACGTAAATTTGACATCCGCTACTTATACCATCAACAAGTAAGATAAATATAATAGAAAAAAATATCGAAAACACTAACAGATTAGCTTTGTATTACCTGCACAAATACTGCCGAGAAACAATATAACTAGGAACATAAGTATTCCCTTGGTTGCCATGGTGACTCTCATCAGGCAAAATCTTCGATGACAATTAGTTTTCAGTTACAGAGTACTATGTATCTAATACTGGTGGCATATGCATCTACCTGAAATGAGACAATTTGTTTCTGTGACTTCACATAAACTACAAAACACATCAGCACAGTTTACAAGAAAGCGACGTGATGTCGCAACACATTTTACACCCAAAAGTATAATCTGTTACAATTGTTTCAATTACATTCCACCTTAAAATGGCGTAATCATCTTATCCATATTCATATACGAATACATATTGACACAATTGAACAGAAAAAAAAAATGCTTAAATTTAAATCAGATGCTCTGAAACATTAAAATTGAGTTCCAGAACAGGGAGAGGGGGAGAGATGAGGCTAAACAACGAAAGACGGTAAAGATTTCGAACAGGCATCTACAAGAAAATAGTCATAAAAAAAGGCCATCCTACCTGATAAACTTTTGTCTTCATCTGTCATGTAAATCAATGTTTACAAATAGGATGGAGGTTATCATTTCATGCCAATGTTATATCTCACACTTTGAAAATTACTGTATTTGAAGTTGAACTTTTAACGTTGGCATTTTGTTCCCATATTCTTGCTGTCTAGACGTCACTTGCTTTTACCTGTGTCTAATAATTTAACGTTAAATACACAAATTAACCTCAGCATTTAATTATCAGCTATACTCAGCTATATGCACATTCACAGTAACCTACGTTTTAAATATTTGACCTCAGACACGTGATTGCTGGTGAAAGCTATTGTAAGCTATTGTATTCTATACTCACAACATAACAAAATCAAATATTATTTTCCTCACACCCTAACGATTGTCTTCTTTCAAACATCTTCATAAGGGTTTCAAGTAAAAGAAACCTGCATGATAAGTTGTTGTAGTTGATGAAGATGATGATGATGATGATGGATGGTGGATAACAAAATTATGGATGCAAGTTATTCACATACTGATGAGTTCATATACTGTATCAACATTAACAATAGTTTCACTCTCTTAAACGCTGATCAAAGAGCAACAATACAACAAGACCTTTTATACAGTCTTTGGTATGACTCTACAAAGAATCAAACCAAGGACCTCTTTGTTGAAAAAGGATATCCGTGAAGCTTCTTGAAATACAATGCATCAGTCAGGGAACACCATGATCACCTTCTCAGTACTAAGAAGGGAATGGGTTTGTTTTGAGGCAGTGAAGCATGATACAAAATTCCTATTAGAAAGACATCACTCAAGACATCACAAAAGACATCACTATTAAGTGTTTCTGACGTAACCTGTATTTCCACCTGTACATACGCATCCATCACCACCCAATGTAAGTTACTGCCTTATGAATTCCGTCTAGTCGAGAATAATTGAACATATCAACATTATATTCTGTATGAATGCAGCTTTGCTTGCAAAGTCATAAAACTGGTAACTAAGGCTCACTACTTTATTCAAATGTTTTTCTTACAGAAAACTAATAAAAATCTTACTTAACCAGGGAAACTAACCACAAAATGTAACTTGGTTAATGTTTCATTGTAAGGCATTCAATGGAGGTATAAATTTACGGTTGCTTAGGTAACCGCTTTGTACTTTATTGTATACGATTTTTTTCTCCTTTTCTTAGCTTTGAAATGTGCCAGCTCCGATATTAGGCTACTTCATTTTATCGACTTGAATAAGGATTCGTTGATTCTTTTGTCTGTGAGATTTCTTGTCTTATCTACCTAGTTTTGTATTTTTTGAAACTGATAGGATTTAAAAGTATATGAAACTGAATACCCGCAACGATGAGCCATTTATTCGTTACACATGTAAACATCGCACAACTGGACTAGAATCACTGCATTTTTTTTTAATTGTTCCTTTTTCTGATCGTGCAAAAAATCGTTTACAGTTAGATGGACTGATACCGAGCAATATTCAAATATAATCTTCCATTGACATGGATTATGCTCATATTTTAATCAATTATTTTGGAACTTATTTTATCAATATAGTGGTGATTTTCAAACGAATCATTAACATGTTTTGTATGGTCATGATCATAGTTCTCCTTCCCCTTCAAAATAGGACTCATTCCAGAGAATGGGTCAGTATTGTTTTCTCCCTTTCTATTTGCTTAAAGAAAAGTGTTTCTACGCATTACTTAAAAAGTTTAATTTAAAAGCTTATGTAAATAAAGCAAAATGGTGACACCCATTTAATTTTTCTCTCATTAACTGTTTCTCACAAAATGGTATTTACAGCCTACAGCACCACAAGAGATACTAAGAGTAATCGAATTCCCCTAGGAATAACTTTCATAACCTCAGGTTTGCATTATCGATTTTTCTTAATCCATTTTGACAGCAGAATACAATGACGGTTACTTTAACATAAAAATATGAAAAAGTTGGTTACTTTAAAAAGGCAGTAAACTCATCACCCTGAACTATAGTTTTCCCTTCCGGAAAGCAAAATCATCCACTGGTTCTAAGTTACGGCACTCTTTGAATGACAGCAAATTCAAAAGGTGCAGAGTAGTTCACATTACACAGGGTACACAGTGATCCGGATCCATTGTTTTAATTACACACGGGAAGGAATTTTAGACAGGCTGTGAGAAGGACTACACGTAAGTGGTTGGGAGAATTGAAACTGGGGTAATGATTTTTTGTCTTTAAAGTGAATGCTCACTCTCTAAATTCTAAAGATAGATTATAGATGTCTCTTAGATTAAGAGTAAATATTCTCTCTAAAGGAGCAAGTAGGATCACTCGATTAGGTTATTCTTACTTATTTAGATTCTTACTTATTTAGATTCTTACTTATTTAGATTCTTACTTATTTAGATTCTTTAGATCGCTCTCAATGTTGGTGTCACCCCTAATCTCTCTCTCTCTCTCTGTGATTTAGAGACTATTTCATACTGAGCGCACTATAAAAAATATAACAAAACTATGTTATAATGATACCTTCAATAAAAGTTTGTTTTTAAGTAGAGTGGACTAGATGCAAAATGGCGTCACATTTGATAAATTTTATAGAACTAACCGTATTTCAGGGAATTCATCTTTTAATGGACATGACTTCAATGCATTTTGCTAGGTGCCGTATCTCAGTTGGCTTAATTCAAAATGACAATGTGATCAAACGGTACACAGTTGTGAAGATATTGGTAGGCTATTTTCCCAATTGTGTCAGCTATGTCACCGCAAAAGCAATATCGAAAGATCATCTTGATCCGATGGTGTTTATTTGGGCTTGCCACGCACTAGTATTGGCATATGCTGATGAGCGGTCCAAACCCAAGAAACCCAGAAACATACAGGCTGGTAGTATACCTCCGTGTAGTTTACTTAGGGGTAATGAATTACGTTCCCTCCATAGGGTGTCACTCTTTTATCCTGTTGACAATTGCGATGGAAAACATCTCCATGACTTACATGTATGTTTTTTTTTTGGTTAATTCGCATTCGAGTTTCAGGTTACACAAAATGTCTGCCAGTGTTAGTTGTATAATAGCTCCATGATTATATGATCCCATTACACTGCACTGGCCATAATAGTAACGCTTGAGTACACATTCAATCTGCAGCAAGTAAGGACGCATATCTGTGGAACGCGAGTTAAGCATGCTTCATGCCTCAGTCATACACGAAATCTTTCAAAAGTTTGTAGTATGAAAATACAAATCATGCATCTTAAGAAAGAAAAACTGAAAAATGGAAAAAGGACATATTACATCATTAAGAGAATATTTTATAAGCTTCAGGGCAGTACGTCGTAAAAAAAAACTTGGACAAGAAGAGCGACACAAAAGACCATCTGTAACAACTGATGTAAACCTCTTGGTCTCTTAATGCGAACATACAGTTTTCGATTACAACATTGTTTATTTTTTCTCATGTTCTTGAAAGAATATCGCTCATTACGAACATATCATAAATTTCTGCAAATCCATAAACACACACGTATGTGAAAAAAGTCACTGATAAAATATTCACTTTTGCTATATAGCAGCAATTGAGCTCGTACCTTAAATTTTTCCTCAAAAGGCGTTAACGAGTTCACAAAAGCGGCATATAGATAACGATTTATCAAATCATAGTAACTTAAAGGTAGTACAAATATTAATTCACAAGATTTACATTAATTCACAAGTACAGGATATGACTGGACTGTACACTCACCAAGCTGACCTCACGTTTCAGATGTGAATTGTTTAAATGCGTTTCTTGTAATCAAGAGAGAATTTTTCTAATGACTGGTCATCACGTGCAGTGCTTTTCCGTTGTCTCTTCGTTTCACGAATCTTACAGAAAAGTACATAATCTTCTCAATAATAGCAAAGATGATTAATGAGACACGAGATTATATGTGCATATAGGGAAATATATGTCGCGATCATGATGAATGCAGTGATCGTGATAGATTTATGGCTTAATACATTGATAGATATCCAGTCACTCGTTAAACACAGATGCATTTAATGAATACACAATTAAACAAGGGAACATTGAGATGTGCAGATAAAGTCACGAGGTGAAAGTATATGAGCCTCGATGACAGTTACACATAATATATATCGATAACACTGTGGATACACAACTTTACAATGAAACATATGCCATGCAGTGAGATTCAAACCCTCAGTAATTAGGTCTTACTTTCATCTCGGTGAACATAAAAGAGTATCCATGGAACTTCCCATCGGTGTCCACCCAATTGGGATCGGCCCAGTCTATACCGGGAAATGCTCCGCCTGCTTGGCGGTCCTTGTATATAATATACCCCACTGGCATGTACCGACCGTTCAAATTTGCCCAGTGATAACCTTTCTACCAACCTTTGTACCTTTGCAACAGCTCATTGCATCACCTGTAACATAATGATTGCAAATGTCATTTACCGTAACTGCATATCAGACAGATGTATACCTACAACATTATACGTAATGTCCATCGTTTGAGTTTTATTCAATATTTTATTTTTCCATCGGAAAACGTAGTGTGAGTGAAAGTCTTAGGTTCATAGGTCTTAGGTCCCTTAGGGTCATTCAAGTAACTATAAACTTCCTGTCATGGGAAAGGCAAATGCTGCTTGACCAAAATCTTGTCAAAAGATACAATTTAGCTGAAAGCGTAAATGTATTGTGAATGTTTCTCTCTTTTTGGCAGATATCTAAGCTTACTATATTCTCAGCTTCTTTGTCAGGTTTAACCCCTTTCAGCTAGTCTCGTTTATGAGTTTTAAATATCAATGGAAAGTATTGCAGTCACTGATCTTACTAGCCTGTCCGTGATATCCGTCTTTTTCGATCTTGTAATCTTCTTTAGCAATTATTTTGAATGTGTCGTACAGAGCATAATTTGAAGAGTTCTCAAAATCTTTCATGTCCATTCGCAGACTGTATTCTTCTGTTGCTAAGTTTAGCTATCTTCGCATTTCCCAACCAACGCTTTCCACTAATCGATCCAAATCCATCCTCATAGTCAATCCAACTGAGATAAAGTCAACAGTACCATCCCTTCGTCCTTGAAACACCTTAAAATGTGATCACATGTATATTTGTAATATTTGATGGTAACAGTTTTCAATGAAAAAAAATAACCATTACAAATTAAAAGAGAGTTATTGCTGAAGAACACCAATTAACCATTTTCAAGAGAATGCTAACTGTTAGGGACAAAATTGCCTATAGAGCTTGTTGTGAGGATACATTTAAGTTTAACAGCTGATCTTTCACAGTATGGAGACACATACACTTGACGTGAAGACAAAACGTTATAGGACATGGAGACGTGAATTATGACGGCTATTAAATTAAAGAGCTCATAGATAAAAGAAATTTGACAAATGTAAATAAAGTGACGTGTCGAACTTCATAATGTATCCCCTTAAGTCTGAACATTTTTTTCTGGGTTTTAAATCCTTTACGAACTGAAGACGTTTGATGGTCCAGTATAGAAACAACACTTTAGAAATATGTACTATACACCACAATATATATCAAAAAAATAAATCAAAATAATTGAAAGCTGAAAGGGCAAGTATTCTATTTTCGCCTTACGAGACTTCTCGACTATACCTAGCCGTTTGTAGTGAAAGTTACACAAAGATTAGTGAGATACATAAACATGAAACAATTCAGAAGACATTTTGAGGAGGAGAGAATAGTCTTTTGATTGCCTCATTACTTTTATCGATGCAAGAAAATATCTTTTTGATGTTACCATCGTAATGAAAACTTGCATGTTAGTTTTCAATTGGATTACGCAATGATTTGACAGAAAGTAATCGAGGATCATTCCATAAACTTCGTACGTACCAAAACCTTCTAGATTTTTATTTTTTGTCATCCGAGAATGCATCTTGCTACTTGACGTGAAGACAAAACGTTACAGACATGGAGACGTAAATTATGACGGATATTAAATTAAAGAGCTCATATATGACACTAAATCTACTATGGTCAAACTTGACCATAGATTGGTCAACTATGCACCGACCTAAAATATGGTCAACTAGGTCAACGTAAATTACGTGTAACAATTTGACCATATTTTGGGTCGGTGCATAGTTGACCAATCTATGGTCAATTTTGACCATAGTGGATTTGGAGTGTAGATAAAAGAAATTTGATAGTAAGTCTTTACCAATTTGTCATGATGAGTACCATTTTTTCTCACTCAAGCCTGGTCAAACTATGATCAGATACTTTAGTTTTATGAAACATACCAGCCATCTCCAGCCACCTCCGTCAGTATCCATGTCACAGTAAGCACTGTCTGGATGTGATCCATTTGGTTGGATGGTGTACAAACCACTCATAGAACCAGTAGGTAACTCGGAACAGTCTTTTGGCGGGACATCTGTCAAATTAAATACTATAATAAATAAGATGAGTATGGCATTTAATTAACGTACCTTTTCCAACTTGCACTATAAATATGTAACAAAACAAATTTCATTCGATGACTTACGTTAACGTCTATACTTAAAATCTTTTTAAATGTCGTTCTGGAAATCTGAAGACAAGTTGCTGATATAGTAAACCTTGCATGTGAAATAATGAATGAGGTGGCGCTTTGTTGTCTAATAATGTTATTGCTTTTTACTTCTACTCAAATTGTGCTCACGTAAGTTATGTTTACAAACGTACCGTCCAGCCACCTCCATCAGTATCCATGTCACAGTAAACACTGTCTGGATGTGATCCATTTGGTTGGATAGTGTACACACCACTCATAGAACCAGTGGGTAACTCTGAACAGTCCTCAGGTGGAGTAGCTGTAAATTAAAAAGTTTGCAATCTTGTGTGGCGATTCATTTGTATAGTTCAGAATTTTCATATATAAATTTTTAAGCAAAGTGTAAACACGAAAGATCTTTAACAGGATAGTTTAAAGCACCAGTGTGCCCTAGCACCTGGTGTGACGTTGCAGTAATTATTAAGTGAGTCCTCTTGACCCCAATCCCTGTTGGGAATGATCGTATCAGTAAGTTAAACATCGAAACAGTGTGAGTAAAATCTGCATAAGACAGTTTGTAGATGTTAAATTTTAACGTAAAATTGAGCCCTACCGAAATTTTGTTTGACAGAAACAGTAGATACACAAAATGAGTAAATTTTCAACATGTTTTAAAAAGCACAGGGAGACGCTGGCTTAGACAGGGACACGGGGCGGGCATGACCTCTCTTGTTCATCCCTTAAAAAAATAAAGAAAGATACAGAGAAAAAGAGAAAAAAAAAAACAGAATGCAGTGCCCACTGCTTTGTGAGTGGTGTAAATTGGACCTGCACAGCAACAGTTCATGCAATGTGGCGAATTGTTTTTGTTAAATATTTTCTCGTGCACTACGTGCCGAATGAAGGTGGCGCTCCGCTTAGATAGTGAGAAAACTATTGGCTTAAGTATTTTGGCCACCCCCTGTGAAATCCTCTTGAACGAACTGTCTTTCTCACATCCCCGGACTCTTGGTTCCCTTCGATCTGTTTGCTCCTTCGAATAGTCGACCAGTTAGGACCGAACTGTTGAAAAATCCTGGCTACGCTAGTGCAGTTAAAGTTATGCAAAGTGAGTGACGTAACATTAACTGTATTTACATTTCAGTTGATCTGGTTCTGTAAATAGTTTTACACAATGATTTTAATACCATGACTCAGGTACATTTATCTTCGGGTTTAATTAATCAGATTTTCTAAGCATTTGAACCAACCTGGTGAGAAAGTAAATGCTAAGTAAACCTATTTAAAACTGTATAACACAATGAAATGTATGATAGTGTTAACAAACTTGTTCATAGACGTGACATCGTTTGGTCCACTCACAATTATGCATGACTAACTACTAATTAGATAATACCATGCTATTATGAAAATGACAAGCTAAACTTCTATGTTGTCTAGGAAATTTTGAATCGATTGTGTCCAATTAAATGTTATCCTTTCTCTCAAAGAAAGATTGTCTGTATTGATTTGCATTAATAGAAACAATACAACCTTCTTTATAGAGAACATCTTCATTCTCTTTAAACTAACACTGATGAAAAAAGTTAATTTATTCATCCAAGACAATTCAGACCGAGACGACTGTAAGCGTCAATCGCTTTTTGCTACATTACATTTTCCATTTTCCATTTATTGTTAAAAGACAGCATATAGTATTTATATGAGATAAACAAAATGTTGTAACAAAAACTAACAATATGCATTCCTAGAGGTACGAGATATCCCCTTTCCAATGCTTATCAGTTTCCCTTCTTTTACTAGCTAAAACAATGCTGAGTGCAAAGATATAGTTCTTTCCACACTACATAGTATTGCATACCCTATACGTAAAAGCTTTACCGACAGGTTTGGACATTTACCCTGAATGTGTTTCTTGCATGTAAACTTGGACAGTTCGGTGTTGCCTATGAAAGAAAAAGAGGTCACAATTAAGAAAAAAATTGTTACAATATAAAAAAATGAGTCTCACTGAAAACTTCAGGAACGTAACCATCCAAAGCATTCCTCGTGATTATGCCAAGTTATTAAAATAAGTTTCAATGATATTTGATGTATCCTAATTAAATTTTGATCTATTTTTGTCACATACATGGAGCGATGAACTTAACAGCAAGCATGTGTCTGGCAAGCATTTTACTGTGTTACAGTTTCTCTGACATGTAAAGTGAAAGTTGTCTATTAATAATAATGAGAAGTATTATGCCTATTAATAAATAGCAAAGGTATAAAAAAGGCAACGTTAAGCTGGTTCGTTGTATTTATTACATAAATCTCATATCAAGCTTTTACCTTTACTAATACCACCGACCAACACTGCAAGTGCAAAAGGTAGACGTTCATCGGTTGCCATGATGACAAGATCAAGTTGAGTCCCTGATGAGGTTGTATATTTGCCAAAAGTCAGTACAATAGCTCTAATCAATTTAACACTGTCCTGAAATCAACTTGAAATATAAGGGAGACAGAGGTTCACATCAATTTCGCAGAATTTTTGAAAACCATAGGTGCATATAGAAATAGTATTAAAATGGATCGATGTAATTATCATTGTTCATAGTACATCCAAAAAGGAAAAAGTGTATTACAAAACAGATTAGATGAATAGTAACATTAGATGAATAATAACGTGCAAGATTTCCAAAGTATTCAATGTGGACTTAGCAATTTATTTTCCAAGATTCTGAGTTTCGTTCGGTTCTTTCATAAATGTCACATACTTAGCCAGTCTTTACTACAACAGTATCCTTCTTAAATATTTACAATTACTTGAGTAAAATACAATACATAGAAAACATTTGGCTTAAAGTAGAAAAAGTAAACCGACTGTATTTGCCAGCTTCAGTACATACACACGACTGTGATTTAGAAAGCCCTTTGACGTAACTGATAGCTCCTTGGCACTTTGTAATACACGTTAATAAAGATGCAGAGTTCATCAGGAGAAGGTGGCTCCCTTTCCCTTCTTCTTTTCCGTTGTCAAGGCCATATGATTCTTCTTTTTCATAATTTGAAGGTACAACTGTACGCATTTGTAGCTTGGCTTTGATATTTAGGTCTTATCTTGACTCCAGTCGAGAACCAAACTTTTGAAGGTTTTTTTTTCTCTAAATTTGAATATCTGTTGGTTTTTAGCAAAACGACCCACGCTGGTATCATTCTTTCTACATAAATGAGTTTCGTTTCTAAATTTTATCATGTACGTGCTTTCCAAATTATGTTATATGATTGATAATTTTGTACTTGTCTATCAGACTATCGTCTTTGAAATCCCTGGATGATAGTTAATAAGACGCTTTATTGTGAATAGTTGAGATTTTATTAAGCATGATGATCACACACAGTCATTGGTGGTACACTGGGTGAATTTAACAAGTAAAATATGCAATTTAGGATATACTGTAGTTCAGCAGAAATGGTACGTGGTGGTGTTGAGAGTTACGATTTTGGTCTGATAATATATAGATAAATTTCATGTGATAAAGCTTCATTTCATATTGACAACATATGTTGTATATTCCTGCATTTTTTGCCACTTATATATTTACACATGTCAAGTGATATGGACCATGTCAGAGAACTTTCGACAAGTGAATTGGTCGCTTTTCTATAAATAAAAATGAGTAGAGACAATTGTGCGGGTACATTAATTTTCAAAACTTAAAACTTATAATAATCTATATTAATTCTACGTCAAATAAGCAAGCACATTTGCCAGTGTTGTTTATAGGTATTTTCCACTTGCAATGGGGAAAAAATGGGAAAAAGTGACAAAAAACATAACAGTTTTTCTCCTGAATATAGAAGTTGTCATAAACATCTCATTCATAATCAATAAAATGATGGAGAAATGACATGGACTAAACTAGGTCAGGGAAAGTTGAGTAGGTCGATATTGTGATAGGCATAATACTGTAGAAGTTTTTACCTTACTGATATTACGTTGAGATGACATATGTATTATTTACCAGCTCTCTATGATGGAATGTACATAAAATGCCAAGCCTCTTTCTGATGCATATTGAAGACCAATTTATCAAACTTGTAACACAAGTACAAGTTGATAATACCCGATGATGTTATATACATAGGAGGAAACACTTGTCTAATATTTAGGAAAATGAAACAGAAGTATTTGATAAACATCGTCCCAAAATTTCATAAAGGGATTCATACGATTTCCTCTCTAAGTTACACATTAGTGAAATACAGAGAAGGGTGCTGCCATTTTTGCCTAAGCTGAATTTAAACCAAACTTGAGTAAGTAGAAAAATGATGTCAACATAACCACTGATAGCAGGTATTTTAATGTATTTCTTTACCTATGATTCTATAAATCCGCACGTACTTGTGCACATTTTGTGTCGAATTACTGAGGTGTATCATGCAATAATCAAATCATGAATACTCTGATTGCAATCTAGGACTATTAAAAACAAATAAGTATTTAATTCAAGACATAAAGCATATGGAACCTAATAAACATGCAGGTATAAACTAATGTTACAGTTTTTAACTAAAATATTTCTGAACTGCAGTTCTCATGAATCAAATTACAAAAAAAAAAAAAAACGAATTAAAAAAAACTGTGAATATTGTCAAGAATGAGTTGTGAATGGTTACAGCACATTAACCCCATTCCCTTCAAAGAGCGTCGACTACCCTAGCCACTGATCAATCTATATTTTTGCCATTTTTCAGTGGAAAAGGGAAAAGTTACGAAAACAACTTGTCAACTTCATCAGAATGTTGTTCGTTGCATTCAAAATGAAGCCAGTCCAGTGTCACCTTTTACGAGAAGATGTAGTAGTCTGTTTCATGTTACAGTAATTGACTCAGTAATATACAACTTCTATGAAGCAACGTAAAAAAATCATTATTTTAAGATCTTGTTCAAATTATTCAAGCGTTCCTTCTGCTGTAGTCTTTACAAAACATTTTTGGTCGACAGATATATTTCATAATATGCGTAGAGTGTAACATTTCATATATCTTTTTGTTACTCTCGAACATATTTTTTTTAAACATATTCAACTTTCTGTTTTTCAGATTCGAAACAAGGTAAGTACTTAACCTAGCGATGTGCTAATTGTAATTCAAGTACACAAACGTTTCCACCATTTTTTTCTTTGTGTTACGTTTACTTCGCTACAGTCATGACTATTATTTCTAAAAGACTAATCAGTTCTTACTTTTGCAGAGACAAACAACTAAGTGATAAAAGTCGAAGTCTATTGGTTGTCATGGTGATTCGTGACATTAAAGTTCTCCATTATCCAAGTTTTCCAATATCCACTGTATAAACGTCTGGATTCATTCAATACGTTTCCTAAATTACCTCCATCCGAAAATAAAAGACAGGGTTAGTGCCATTTGTTAGAAGTTCCCCAACGAAAGGGTACATGGTGTATGCACACATCTTGTATGCACATAAATTTAGGGTTACATTTAGGGTTACATTTTAGGGTTATTATGATATTATAGTAATTACCTGCAATATTATTCCAATACAAAAGATAAGACTTCTCTTTACTATTTATCCACATTTAAAGAATGAATTTACACTGGGTTACACAACTTTCCATTTCATTTTTATTCCTCTTAACATTAACAACCTAATGTCATATGAATCAAAGTGAGTGTCATGAAAGAAACCCATGGCAATAGAACAATATAGTGGCGATCTTACCTGCTATTCAACTGGCACACGGCCCAATGGAAAAGATATACTGCTGAAGGAAATTCTTGCGTTTCATGTTCCTCATTCCTACCAATCAAGGCTTACTACGTTCGCGTATTAAAGATGGCGCCGTTTCATTTATTTAATAACACATATCTTCGTGAATTGTGAATAATGATATTGCTGCATGACTTACGTGCGAACTTATACTTGTTTTTGCTTACGGCCGAAATTTCACCTTGAAGAATTGTTTGTTTAATTGGTATATTATGCCATCTAACAGCCACATAAAAGACCGATGATATTCCTCGAATCATGAAAGGATGTGTGATTACTTTATGGGTTTTCCGTCCAAATATCAAACACTGACACATTCGATTTTACCAATGATATTTTAGTAACAAAAGACTTCAAACATCGTTGCAAATTCACTACACCTATATATTTAATAAGGCACACCTTTTACATGTTGCTCACCTTACTTTCACGGTTTTTATGACTAAAGAGATACTTTAACAACTTTTGGGAAGACAAAAACAAGCTTCTACATCCGCAAGCTTGACAAAGGCTGTATCCATAGTTTTGTTCAAGTTATCAGTTAGCGTTGGTTACTTAAACTGTTTTCAAATGACTGAAACTGCCGTCACACGTTTCTTAACTAGAATCAATATTTGCGCAATAGGTAACTTGATGAAATACATTTACTGTCTCTATTAAGTAAAGTAGAAAAATATGAAATTACCCTCAAAGAAGCACATAGACGAAAACTGTTGTTATACTGTCCTAGCATGCGGGTATCGCCGGAATAATTCGGCCATACTGACAATAAAGAACAGAGCATTTTACTCCTTTAGGTGTTTCCTTTTTTCTTTTTGTGTGCTTGTCGTTAAGACCGAATTCAGACGAATTCGTAAACATTACCGTGACACGTTCAGTTTTTGAGAACAGATTAAACTGGTTTTGCGCCCTCAGCTCTTTACATCATTGATTATGTGTGCAGCGGAGATAGTCTTGATGCGAAAGTCACCTATGTTATTATACTAAGACTAGTATGAGCGATACATAATTGTCTGGATTGCATGGGTCATCTAGAATAAGGTCAATAAAAAAGAAAATCTACAAGAACTTCAACAAATATGCATATAGTAAAATAGTCATACAATAATATTGCAATAATTCATGTTATTATTAATTATTGATAAGTTGATTGTAATTACTATTAGATCATTACATACAAACTATATGTCAATTTGTACAGAAATATTGAATATTTGTCTTTTCATTCGTATAGTGGTTTGATAGTTTGTCTCTTGAATTGCCGCTCATTAGACATATCTCATGGAAAGAATCGAAATGTTTGCGGAAGGACCAGAAAACCTAGATCCAACTTTAAGAACGAAATACCCATTTCAAGGCAGAGTGTGTAGTAGTGATGGAATCCTCCTCCATTTTTTTTTTAAATAATCACTGTGTAAACTGCTTTTGCTTGTGTCACGGTATCGGTGATTTTTGCCATTCCAAGAAGATTGATGTTTAAGAAAGGAGGATTCAAAATCGCTTCCTTCGGTGAATTAATCAAGTGCTGTTCAAAATGTTAACTTTATAAACACATATGGTGAAAATATAACTGTCTAACTTATTTCTACGAGACTTACGTCTCCGAGACTTATGTTTTTATTAAGACATTTCCTATCAAATAATGATAACATGAAATATAGAAACGGTTTCATCGTGTAACGGGAATGCTAGCCGAAAAGGCCACCTTTAATGTGACTGGGCTGCTGCTGTTGTAAGAGACATAAAAGGTCAACTCAATTCAGCTATATCGTGACTTGTGGTGATTGCAAGTCCTACCAGTAGTGAAAACTTAAATGTGGATTTACAAATAACTTCCTTTAGAGATATGTGTGTTTGATTATGTTAGAAACTTTAGAACAAGTAATGGGTTGGGTGGTTGAGGTACTCGACCTGTACAACACACCTTACTTATTGAAAGCTAACAAGTATAATTCTAACGTCTTTCCTGTAGTGACTGTGCACAATGGTCATTGAACCTTTGAGCTACAGGGACTTTTCATAAAGCCTATGGTAGATGTCTTTTCTCTTTTACTTCATTCAACACCTAGAATTATGCCTCAGATACATAAAGTTTACTGTTTAATAGTAGATGAATTCGGTCTCAATAAAAACAGAAGCCTCGGAGACTTACGTCTCCGAGGCTTCTGTTTTTATTGAGACCTGTCCTATCAAATACTGATTACATGAAATATAGAAACAAATAGTAAATAAGGGAACAAAATATTGACCTCTTGCAACTAAATTGAAGACTTCATGGTCAGGGTATGGTAAATTGGAAGTGACATAACAGGACAACAGGACAACTCAACTCAGCTATATCGTGACTTGTGGTGATTGCAAGTCCTACCAGTAGTGAAAACTGAAATGTGGATTTAGAAATAACTTCCTTTAGAGATATGCGTGTTTGATTATGTTAGAAACTTTAGAACATGTAATGGGTTGGGTGGTTGAGATACTCGACCTGTACAACACACCTTACTTATTGAAAGCTAACAAGTATAACTCTAACGTCTTTCCTGTAGTGACTGTGCACGATGGTCATTGAACCCTTAAACTACAGGGACTTTTCATAAAGCCTATGGTAGATGTCTTTTCTCTTTTACTTCATTCAACACCTACGATTATGCCTCAGATACATAAAGTTTACAGAACAGTATTTGGAGATTTCTGTATGTTTGAGTTTCTTGTTAGCCTAAAAGGCCACCTTCACTGTGTGCTGCTTTTGTTCGCAACCATCTATCCATTCTGCCATCCTTTAACAATCAGTTCACCATGAAACGAGGACAATAGTCACATATTGTTCGTGCTCTGTAACCCCTCCCCCCTTAAACGATTTTCTTGATATGGTCAACTCCAAACAAAAACTTTTTAAGAAAAAAAAAACAACTGATGAATATTCATTACAAACTGCTTCTCCTCTCAAATCAAATGTTTCTTTCTAAAGGTAGATGAATTCGGTCTCAATAAAAGCAGAAGCCTCGGAGACTTACGTCTCCGAGGCTTCTGTTTTTATTGAGACCTTTCCTATCAAATACTGATTACATGAAATATAGAAAAGGTTTGATCATATAATGGGAAACTATTTATTTAGAAAACACAAATTGGAGCCATGAAAAATTTCCTTGTTTAAGGGGGTGGGGTTTAGTCTTCTTCATCATGTAAACTAAGAAAACGATAATGAAAACGTGTAAAGTTGCGATGTTCACATTTTAAAATATTTCCTGTTAGCACTTGCCTGCAGTAACATCTTGTGGTCTGATTTGGGAATTCACAGAAGGGCATGATTACAGAAACAAATAGTAAATAAGGAAACAAAATATTGACCTCTTGCAACTTAATTGAAGACTTCATGGTCATGCTATGGTAACTTGTAAGTGACATAACAGGTCAACTCAATTCAGCTATTTCGTGAGTTGTGGTGATTGCAAGTCCTATCAGTAGTGAAAACTGAAATGTGGATTTAGAAATAACTTCCTTTAGAGATATGTGTGTCTGATTATGTTAGAAACTTTAGAACAAAAGGCCACCTTCACTGTGTGCTGCTTTTGTTCGCAACCGTCTATTCATTCTGCCATCCTTTAACAATCAGTTCACCATGAAACGAGGACAATAGTCACATATTGTTCGTGCTCTGTAACCCCTCCCCCCTTAAACGATTTTCTTGATATGGTCAACTCCAAACAAAAACTTTTTAAGAAAAAAAAAACAACTGATGAATATTCATTACAAACTGCTTCTCCTCTCAAATCAAATGTTTCTTTCTAAAGGTAGATGAATTCGGTCTCAATAAAAACAGAAGCCTCGGAGACTTACGTTGTTAGCCTAAAAGGCCACCTTTACTGTTGGCCTAATAACCCCTCTCCCCCTCCCTTAAAGCTTTTCTTTATGTCTTTTTTATATCTTTTCTTTATGTCTCTTAGGCGTCCGTCTGTTTTGATTGAAATTGTTTGTATTTAATAATGATCTCACGAAATATGCAAACGGTTTGATGGTATAAAGGGAAACTATTCATTTAATGTACACAAATTTGAGGCACAAAATTTCATTCATATAAAGGGATGTGGTTACGTCGTCTTGATCATGTAAACTATATAAAATGTATGAAGTTGCTATATGCATGTTTTAAAATATTTTGCTCTCGCCTGTAATAACGTCTTGTGATCTGACTTCAGAATCTATAAAATACATAACCAAGAAAGAAGGGAACAAAAAAAATTTACCTCTGGCAACCAAATTTAATACTTCATGATCGAGGTATCTTACCTTGGAAGTGACATAAATAGTTAACTCAATCGTCAGCTATATCGCAAGTTGTAGTGATTACAAATCGTACCAGTGGTGAAGCTGCTGTGCGTTTGAAGTACGTGACCTATACAACACACCATACTTAATGGAAAGCTAGCAAGTATAACGTTAGCATCTTAATATCTTGATTATTGAAAGGGAAAAAAACTTTTTAAAGTTTTTGTTTTGTAAAGTTGGCTACTCAGTGACAATTTTCTCTTCTATTTAAGAAGAGTTAAAAAAGAAAATAAAGAATTAAATTATTATTATGTAAAATAGACGGTATATCTAAGAAAACCAAGTTTGCACCAAGCAACTTAAGTCCTCTCACCACAAAAAACTAAATTGATTTCATTTACGCTTATTGCGCGCAGGGTACCAAACCTTTTCTTCAGTACCTAAAAAGTCACTGCTCCATAAAACAAAACCTGTGGGTAAACTCATAGCAAATAATGATAAACTCGGACGCCTCATTCACAGAATGTAAATGGTCTCTTGTAATCCCTCCATCCAAACAACTAGTAGGCAATCCACAAAGTAGTCGAAATCCTCATCAATATAAGTTTTCTTATCAATATCGTTTTTTCGCAGCTCAAACTAAAGGAAAGCCTTCATATTAAGTGGAATCTGCCTAATACGAACAAACAACCGGAATCCCCATTATTTTCTGTATTCAACTAAGTGTTACTTCTCCTAAATATTTTTTCCACCACTCACCAATTGGTAGTCATTCACGTCGTCTTATTAAATCGTATTAATAACCTGACGATGGAAGTTGACCTTGGGAGACCCTTACTAATTTCATTATAATCTTTGTGTTTCTTCCAAATATACCGATGTTTGCCATCAAATCAGTGACGTCATGTTGTTATTTTGACTTGTCGGTGGAAGAACATTCCCAATATCATTTCCCATTATTATTGGATACCCATCATGCTTTACTTTCTCCCAAACCGCGTTAACGTATATATATATATATATGATCCACATTTAGAAGAGCATGATGAATATTCAAACTTATTGAATGGTCTGATATGCGCCTCACATTCAACACATATTCTTGCAAGTGTGGCTTAAAATCGTATACAGTGCGCGTCATAGGTATCCCCAGAAAAAAGAAACCAACAGATCGGCACTCGCCGTCACTGTTGGCGTTTTGTAACAGCCCCTGAAAAGTGCGTCTAACGTTATTCAGTTTGTTCCCCACAAATATGTAAACGTTTCAACTCCTCCCATGTTTAAAAGGGAGGAGTTACCAGACGTGTGTGACATTCATGGAAATTAAAAGATGTAAAAAGTCTTGTTGACATCTTTCACTAACAGTAACTGTGACACACTGTATTATCTGTTTTAATAATGGTGATAATGGTGACCCTTGGCCTTGACCTATGACATCATATCCTACCCCTCGGACATCTACCTATCAAGTTCATCCGACTTACCGTCTGTAGGTGATGGTATAATTAGGTACCTACCGTGCACTCACACAAACACAAGCACACGCACACGCACACACACACGTCTGGATACCCCTTCCCGCCACATCACCACAATCGGGAATCCTGATCCATGTGACTTGTGCATCCTAAGGAAACCTTTTAACGTCATTTGGTTTTAGCTGAATACCATTTAAGTGTGAATTCACTAAAGCATCTCAATGGAGTACTGGATCTCCTCGCTATTATAATACGTATAGGGATGCGATAACCACCTTGAAAATAAAAAAAATGAAAAAAAAAAAAACTCGAACCGGCGACATTATGAGCATCCAAAATAATTGCTCATGAACTATTAACGTCGACAAATCTCAAAACATTTTGGAGGAAGTTGAAAGCCAACAGAAACCTTATCCATAACCGACACAGTGACAAGTTACAGATCAATGCATCAAAGATGAAACCCTTTTGTTTCCATTTTTGAGATTTAATTGAAAATATGTTACTATATTTAAACCATTTGACATCTTTAAATTTAAGACCTCCTCATCCCCTGGGCATAATACTATATATCAAATTTCTGACATTTACCCCCGTCTTCCCATGTTCTTACTTTTTAATGAACATCATTATAGCTTATTTCCAAACCGCCCTTTAGGAATTCGGCCAAAATGGTTTTAATTCGTACTAAACAATCCAACTTCTAACAGTCTACCCCAACCTCTAGCAAAAATCGAAAGAATAATCGACAATCACACCACGACCCACTTTGAACAAAACATCTTTTTTCGCTAAGGTAAATCCAACATAAATCAGACTTTTTGGCTCTCCGGACGTCTCATTGGGTATGAAATATCCTTCTACTACTGGTTCATTCCTACAGGTCGAAAAAGGTTTTAATAAAGCGTTGCACACCGGTATCAGATACAAAATGCCCAGATTCAACCTCCGATTTAACTTGACTCTTCTCTTCCTTTCTCCCGAAACGGGAAGTCCAACTTCACTTCAAATCCGATCCGAGCGATACCCTTAACGCAGGCATCCCTTTACGTAACCTGAATATTCTCCAGGCTACAAACTACAAATCCAGTCAAAATGCCGATAATAATGATATATAACACACCAAAAAAAAAAAAACTTTAGCCAAAATTTACATAAAAAGCAACTTCTTACCTTTAAAGCTGGTGATTTTTCTTAATATACTCTCTCTGTATATATAAGATAGCCTTTCTTTACATACTCTTTCTTGTGATTTCAAAAAGAAAATGCATTTATCTTCAAAATATCTATATTGCTTTTATTAGAGCCTCTCTCAGTGTCGCTTTATTTGGTGTCACGTTTGGAAAGAAACTTTAACTTCAAATGTCAATGAACTAAATCTGCCATTTCGTTGCTGGAAGGGCACGACTGCAATATCTCCATTGCCTATTTGATAACTCCGATGTTCCGTTCGACATTCTCGCCAAGATTGACAAAAAATCCGTCCCGTCCTTCACTATAGGAGAATTTCTCTTACCACTATAGGTGACGCCAATGAGCAGATTCTGAGCAGAATTCATACAAGTTGCAACCCATATTGGCTCGCCCTTAGAATCCCTAGTTACATTGGAAGGTCTCACACCCACATCCTTGACAACGCAATAGACGCTTTCTTCATTTCCTCAGATACTTTAACATTTGAAACCTGACAAGGATAACAACTCGGTTGCAGGTACTAGATCTGAACGCCAGCTGCTAAAATACCAAGCCGCTACAATGCATTTCCTAAAACATCGTAATTATGCAGGAACTTCTCTCCCCGTAATCCGCATTCCTTTCTCGTATCACTTCCATTATCTTACAGGTGTATTGTTACAGCTTCTTTCAAGAATGCAGTGTGATTGCAGACAATCCGCATTTGAAGGGCTAATCCATTGTTGGCAACCGATAGTTTTGCCTTAAAAAGAAAAGAAGGAAAAATATGTCACGCGTAGCCCATCCACACTCCCTTGCAGGACATCTCGTAAGGGTGATCAGGGGTGAATTTTTATCATTATACATATGTATCTAGCTATATGTCCCCTGTTTTTAAAGTCCATCTGATAAGCTTTATTCAAAATTTGCAGAGTGGAACTCAGAACAAAAATCAGTTGAAAACCGTTGATATATGTTACCGTTTTTTACATACCCTTTTTCAAAGTTTGAAGAAAAAGTATGATGATAGCGTGTTGCAGTTTTTAGAGTCAGTATTTCTTTATACTGAACATTGTCATATTTTACAACGGTGTCGTATTTTGAATGTGATGCAAAGACGAAAATACACTCTACCATGACAAAACAAAACAAAAAACACATAAAGAATATCCTTGAAATGAGGGATAACATAAGATATATAATGCGAGCCCCTCTCTCGGAATCAATGCTACCAGAAATTCATTAATTAGCACATCTCATAAGAATGGCTTGAGGAATTTCTCATTTCCCAAAAGTCTTACGAGAATGTCATGAAAATTAATTGCAGAGAATCTCGCTAGGATTTCTTATAAGGGTAATATTTTCACTAGACCCGTACAAACGATCGTGCCAAGGGGGCTAGATTTGTTTGGAGAAGCGGATAAAAATCTATAAAGTGCACGACACTAATTAAACCGAGCGCCACCATCAGATCGCGCGTGGCGTGCGTTAATGATTTTTGTTAAAATACAGTTAAGAACGTCGGAAAACACATGTATCACACATTGAGGTTAAAGTTTGGGGCATCCTAATTTCGAGATGTTTTCTGTCACAATTTTAGTTTTCGACGAAGTGATTCTTTCATATATATTTTCGTAATGTAACTTTTTATCAATAAACAGATACCCTCCTGCGATGATTATTAATGTAGGACACTCTGAATGTATGTTTAAAAAATGGAAAGTTCCAAGGCTAGTCGGTGAATGGGGAGAAATTACTCAGATATATCAGGTAACCAGGATTAGTTGCAATCTGGTGCAGTGTTTTGTATCTTTTGAAGTTGCGTGTTCTCCCCAGAAATCCTATTTTCCCTTAATCTGACAATAATATTTTACTTCGCACTGAGCACTTTTTAACCTCTTCTACAATTTTTAATGTTACCATAACAAAGCGGAGTTTCCACTGCACCTATAACTATTGTAAGTGACTACGCATATGTAGGAAGTATTATTTTAACAGAAGATAACGTGAAATGGACGAATCTGGCCTATAGAGGAGAGGTCTGTGGAACGGGGTAGCAGCGCTCGACCGGAGGAATTTGTAACTATCAGGTAACCTTAGATAGAATTGCATCGTCTGAAATCAGAAAATGAGCAAGACTGACGTCTGAGAGACAATAAATTATAATCTCTGAGAAACTCAATGACAAATTTACTAAAGAACCATCCAGGCTGAACCCTTCAAAACTGATCTATGTCAGCGATATCAGCAGTAAATGCCTGTGTTTACTACAGCATACAATGGTGAAGCTTACTATTGGGCTCATTACTGGCTATGAGTTTACTCATAGTCAGTATTGTTATAGGTAGCTGTCAAATACATGCTGAAAGTGACGTTATCGATATCTTTGTCGCGCAAACTGGAACCCCCTTTGTAAATTTCAGTGCCAGTTTTAAGTTCATTGCTCGCTAAAAATTATGAAGACGAAAACGAGATTTGATCTAGACATTTGGAAGTAACACGCCCGAGAAATTTTAGATTTAGTTTTGCTTCCCTTTGTAAGTTATTGTTCACAGCTACCAAACCTTCAACGCTCACGCATGCCATACCAGTGCTAGCCTACGAAGCAGCTCTATATGTTCTGTAGTTCTACCAGGATGCAATCATGTGTCTTGTATAGCGTGTCTACAGATGCGATATCAGGGTCACGGCAAACTTTCACGGACAATTTTGTACACGAAATCTTTCAAAACCTCACCATTACTCTTTTCAAATGCAGCTCAGATACACTGAATAAACACTCAAAACCATATATCATGCACAATATGTCTATTTGAAGGTCTCTCTCTCCAAAATCGTAGTTTTTGGGAGTGACTGTTCCCTACGTTGTCGTTGCAATAAAAATACTGGGCAAAATGCCATACAGCGTGCCCATTTTCAGGGGATTTCAAGTATATAAATCCTGACCTGCGCGGCAGGAGGAAGGGGGGGGGGGGTAACCTTTAGAACACTACAGTAGGGGTAACCTTAAGAATAATAAGTGGTTTCCATACACAAATGTGGTAGAAAAGCAATACCGGTAGGCCTATATCCTAACAATGTAGATGTTAATAGCCTTCTTAGCAGTACTTATGAGTAGGCCTACATATCGCTTACTTTTGCGAGATTTTGAAAGGCTTTAAACGTAAGTAACTCTTCCATAATCATTTTTTTTTTTTTTCAAATTAGACGTTTTCGTTCACACGAATTGAGAATATTTGGATTCATTACCGTACGTTTCAAATTATATCAAACTTAAAGAATTTTATCAGCCAGTTAGTCCAGAAAATAGTGATTAATTATAGTCTAGTTTCAGAGGTTTTACAAAATTATACGTCTGTACACGTCTGTTCACCGGTTTACATGATTTTTGTTTTGTTTGCTTGATTATTTTAAGCCTCATTTCATAGTGCTATATTTGAATAGGAATTATAAATCTACCTTTGTCGTGTGGACTAGATACCTACCTTGGACATCTCAATGTAAGAAGATTAATAGTATTATTAATTCTTCCATGCATATTTATCTTTATCGAACTCTATCAAAAGTCGAACAACTCTTGCAGACAAGAGGCCCTTAGTCTAGTAATGTTAGACTCCCCGACCCTTTCTCGCAGGACGACTACAAACTCATAGCCAGGTGGTTGCGGTTTGCAACCACATTTCTAGTTTCACTTGGGCATAATAAACACACATTAAAAGTGAAATAAGTCAAAAGCAGTATCAAACGAAAGATATGCTGAACACAACAGCACAGGAACGTTCCATTAACAGGCCAAGTCCACCTTAAAGCCTGCCAGAGATACAGTAGCCACATTCAGGTCTGGCTAATAACATGATTTCATGCAGCGCGAGACGATTAGGGAGAGATGGGATGGGTCCTCTCCTGAGCAAAAATGGCTTACTATCAAAGGTTCCAAAGTCCAGGGGTTTTTGCAGGATCGATGCAATATTTTGGTTAAGAATATGTAAATGGCAATGCACATATTGTTTCCATTTGACAATCATGTTTTAATGCTAAAATACTTCATGAAAAATAACAGATCAATACTATCTGTATCGCTAATAATGTTTTATGTTTAGTCTTGACTTGTTTTTTGTTATTCTATGTAGTAAAACGGCTCACCGTCTCATACAAAGAAATGTCATGTAGCCGATGCATCGCTTTAGCCGTTCCCCATTTTTTTGTGGAGAAGGAGAGCGGTGAACAACATTTAAGCATTTAAGCTTAGGGCAAGAGCCAGACAATTGTCAAAAAATGGCAAAGTCTGTATGTCCCGTAACAGCATTACGCTCTCCCATTGAATTACATACTAAAAAACCGACCCTCGAGGGTCGCTAGTGCATGTAAGGGAATTTATCAGAATTTCCCTACCGTTCATGTGATTGCTAATAGCCTAAGCTGTCATGGCACTATAAAATCTTCCTATGCCGACGATTCAGATTTTAAACGACAAGGGATGAAAGTTTTGGATGATGCTCAAGGCCCCTTGATATGAATGCTGTAATAGCCAAAATATCACAACAAAAAGCTTCGATTTTCTGAAACAATCTAAATCGCTTTAGGTCTTTCTAAAATTCGCATTACCTCTACTTTTACTGACGCTCTTCAGCGTCCCAGTAAATAATAGTAAATGATAATTAAAATCATGAAGAAAAAGAGATCGGGAATGTGCATAATCTAATGCTGGTACATGATTTTAGAAGACTACGCACAGGGTCACCATAGTCTGATATTATCAGAAATTAAAAATGACAAATCCGTAACATTGCCTGCAGTACCACGTTTTGGTACCAGAATTTTGCAAGTGAAGTAAAACCATGTTCGAAAAACGTGAAAAGAGGACACAAATAATACTCCTAGATACAGAAAACTCTTTCAAGTCTTGATATTTCTACAACTGTTCTGAACTATCTTACATGATTTAATTAATCCCTCAAAATCCTTAAGATTCCTGCCAAATCTAAATTAAAAAAAAATGAAAACCAAAAGTATCTTAAGTTGCTCATGAAAATCGGGATGCATTATTCTCCTGCAACACAGAGGTTTTGAACCGCATATCTAACACTGAGGCATATAATGTCGCAGTAAACCGACTTGAGGTAGAGGTGGAACAAACATGATTGTATAATGTGCCCTTTTATCTTCATCCCCTTAACCAGTTGTTCACATCGTTACGGTCGAATGTTTCCATCTGGGTCATTGGACCATAACCCATTCAACAATTGGGACACTTACTCATGTGTGGTTACACCACCATCGGCGTTTCAAAAAAAAAATATTACCGGTGTTTCAGAGAATTAGTCCTCTCTTCGATAGATGTTCAGATATACAGCCTCGCGTGCGCTTATCAGGAATTAGTCAACCAGAGACTGATTGTGGTTGACTTTGTTTTCATACGGCTGCGCAATATTCTTGCACAACACTTGTGCGCAATACTCGTGCTGTGAGTGATGTATCTGTGCAACTGCGAGATTCTTTATAGACCTTTCGTAACTAAACCATTTATCATGAGACCGTTTACAGTTAAACAAACAAAATACAGATAAATAAGATACAAATTCATCATATTTTATCAAAAATACCTTCGTTTTAGGTTCAATTAAGGGATATTTAAATCAGTTTGATTAGTTTCTTTAAGATGTTCTGAACCACTCGTAAAGTTCAAGTTGCTCTCTAATGACAATGAAGAGGTTGATTAGGCAAATTAGGTGCAAAAAGGCCAATTGGTAAGTGCTACAGGAGCCGCACAGAAATAAATCGTGCGTCGCATTTGTCAGAGGACAACAAATTCACATCTCTGCCTGAAGTAAAGTCCTTGACTGCGTACAAATATTGTAGACATAACGCTTAACCTTAAAGCATACAAAAGTAACACGAGAACAATTAAAGGACAAATCTGTGGGACTGAATACTCTATTGGTTTATCAATATGAGATTTCAAAGAAAATATAGTCTGAGTCTACTCTTCTAGATTTTAAGGATATCGGGTTTTCTTCTACAGACAAATGAAGAATATGGACTATTTCCCTGGTTACATTTTTTGATATTTCAGGGTAAAACGGGCACCTATCACTGAGCTGGGACTTACAAATTTTTTGAATTTTTTTCCCCGTGAAAGTCCACGGTGGTAAAATTAGCAAACCTATTATGTCTTTCCGGCAGGTGAACCCCGACGGATTTGAATTCCCAAAATTTGTGTGGACATTTTTGTATTTACCCTCTTAAAGACTTAATGAAGAAAAGAGGCTCCCCCTGGTTACATTTTGTGATATGTGAGGGGAAAGCGGGCACCTCTCAGGGAGCTGGGATATATATAAACCGGCAACTTGTGTTACATACACAGATCTATCCAGCTAAATATATACGTCAGACATAGGATCATTTTAAAATACGGCCTTAAATTAGTTGAAAGGTAATAATACAAAAAACGGAGTACTTCGAACACATCTATAGTGCAATTGTATTTACATGTTGACATACACAAATGAGACTAATATTGGCTAGACATAAATGTGTTGCCATTCACTCAACTGTAAAATGAACGATTAGTCTCTAACTTCATAAAGAGTAGCATCTACACATTTGCTCAAATTGTGGAGAGTTCAATACTTCGGCCTTAGCTTCATTTCAGTAAATTTCAATGAGTATCTACGACCCTTCCATGGTCTCCATTCTAAGCCACATGTTCGACATCCAATGGTTCCCATATAATATCCTTGCAGCTGGTAGACACCATTCAAATTGGCGTCGAAACATTTTTCATACCACCAAGCTCCTTTGTTGTTCACAGCACAACTTCCGTTGTTCCACTTAACATCATTGTCTCTGTCTTTCGTGCTAAACATCTGGCCGTCGCACACTGACATTCCATCACCTGCAACAAAACAAACATAGTGACCAGTGAGGCTGCTTACAGCCCTCTATTCAGAGAACCCATATGTTCCGACTCTCTAACTCCTATTACGTCAGACACCATTTTGTGGCTCGGCTCTGATGCTCGGCATACTTATGATGCATTGATCATAATAATGCAAGTCTTGCTTTAAAGTTTCATGAACAGAACAGAGGTTTGTGAGCAGTTAAGTGCTGTGATACAACAGTATGAGAAATACGTGGGCTGACATATGCAAAAATATACTGACAAGTATTGCCGTTATCTCATAGTAGCATATGTATCAAGCAAAGTACCACTTCAATTTGTACCTGTTAGTTTGACACAAATATATCTAGCTTAATTCAGTAAATTACCACTAAATACCAATAAAGACGATTTAGTCTCACCAGCTTGTCCCTCGTAACCTTCTATTTTGAGTCTATATTTGTCATTTGGTGATATTTTGAATGTATCGTACACAGAATAATTGTGCGACCCTTCAAAATCTCCCATGTCCACCCGGAGACTGTAATGCCTCTGTTCGGTAAGTTCAGCTATCTTGGCATTTCCCAACCAATGCTCTCCACTGACAGATCCAAACCCATTCTCGTAGTCAGTCCAGTTGAGATAGAAGTCAACAGTACCATCTCTTCGTCGTTGAAAAACCTTGACAAATGATGATAAGAAATACAAATATTCATAAACGGCCTGTTATATAGATACAGCTCTTGGTTTTCTTTAACTTTATCTGACTACTGCTGGGTACTCCAACAAGAGTAGCCTTCTGACTACTGCAGGGTACTCCAACAGGAAATCTATCTCTGCTACAGTTAGACTAAATAGCATAGCAATGAATCACTGCGTTGAGTTGAATGAGTTCTACACTAAGGAGGAGGAACTGTAGCTAAACTTAATCTACGTTGTTGTGAGTCGAGGTACATATCTATGAGACATTTTGGAAACATTGCTGTCCACATGTGAAGAGTATTATTCATGTTGTGTCTGCTGGATGTGCCTGAAAATCCCAAAACCTATTCTACGCATCGTGATAACATTTTTGGTGCATATGTTACAATCCATCGTAACATTGGATGAAACCTTCAGAGCGCCAAAGAGTGAAACAAATACAAGTCTGTGCATTTACTGAAAGTGATTTATTCCCGGTAAACTAATGCCACTCCCAAAATGTACATTGTGGTACTT
Organism: Stichopus chloronotus; assembly: GCA_021234535.1. Classification (NCBI taxonomy): domain Eukaryota; kingdom Metazoa; phylum Echinodermata; class Holothuroidea; order Aspidochirotida; family Stichopodidae; genus Stichopus; species Stichopus chloronotus. The sequence continues at coordinate 16,939,926 of CM037847.1, forward strand.
AGGAATATAATACTCTTTTGAAATACAAAAAATTCAAATAGCATGAAATAGCCTGTGGCGGCAATAACGGAATTTAATAAAGTAGAGTATATCTGTAGAGACTATAGACTAACAAATAACAACAGATGTACACCAGTTACGAGAAGTATTAATTTTAAACATTCAGGTTAAGTTCTTACAAATAAACCTGATATAATGTTTATAAGTTAGAAAGTTGATTTGAGTTGATTTTGACAAGTAACTTTTTTGTATGCTGTTGAATTTCTTGTGTAGTAGGCTAATCACTGGAGGAAGCAACTTTACTATAGTGTTGTCTCCATGTATATGGCAATGTTGTCGCAACCATTTCAAGGGAAAGTAAAACGATGTTATGAACAGTCAATCGAAAAGTACATAGCTACATGAGGCTTAAATGATATAAATATAACGACTTTTAACGTCTTATGAATATGAGAGTCATACCATATACGTTAATACTATTACACTCTGCAATTGTTTTGTACAAAATAAGAGAACAAGTCTGTCTCAAGATTTATCAACTTCATCAATATTACATGCAACGACTTCAGTCGTGACAGTTATTTAAATATTGGCTATCCACAGCTTTGAATAACATTGCCGTCCTCAGATTTAGCAACACGATTAGAACTAAATCACGGGGTACATTAGTAAGCATTGCGGTAATGATACTGTAAAATATTCAATTATCTGTTCTTCTTTGAAATGTACTACTAAGAAGATGATTAAATGAATACTTAATGGTTAATAGACAAAGCGCCGCCACTGTTTTGGGTAAGTTAGCAGGCGGCAAAAGAATGTCGTCGGTGACTTTACTCTAGAAATGACAGTGACTTACCTAGAAGATAATTCCAGCCCACCTGATTGTAATGGGCGAATATGAGTTGAGGATGAATGAACTTATATTTCACTACAAGATGGAAACCAGACTCTGTTCCATCTATTGGCTTTCTGAATACATGTGTATTTACATGTCTTCCTACCTCTTATCATTTTTGCAAATTTCGCGAATAAAGAATACCACAATATATTGTGTTTCACCCTTAAGAAACATTTTAAGTGATTAAACATACCGTCCAACCACCTCCATCAGTATCCATGTCACAGTAAACACTGTATGGATGTGATCCAGTTGGTGTGATGGTGTACACACCACTCACAGAGCCAGCAGGTAGCTCAGAACAGTCCTTGGGCGGGACATCTGTCAAATTAAAAACTGTAATAAATCTTTTAGGTGTGATCGTATTGTTCCATTTCTTGAGTGATTGAATTTGTTGACCTTGATATTATAATGATCCGTATCTCGTGTAATTCAAGAGACTTCGATCAACTTACAATTCTGATCTATTGTGGAGCAATAAATGGAATAAAATACTTGCTGTGCTACGGATGTGTTGTTGCCTATACAAATGAGATAGTTATATCGACTGGCTGACTGATTGACTGAATGAGTTCCATAAATAATTTTCCTGCATTCTTGTCATTTGATAACTGCGGTATTTCATGCTCCCGCAAAAAGGGAAAAGCCAAAGGTGACGCAGCACTATGCAACATATAAACTATTTATTTGCATCATTCTTGATGATTTGTTACATTCCACTAGATGGACCGACAGTTACAACAACAATTACCCACTATCATCCCAGCGTTACTCATCAATATCGTACTCAAATAGTCATACTCAAATAGTCATAATCAATATCGACGTACATTGGCCATTGGACTTAATCATATTTTAGCATGATATCCAGCATTACAGCATAGCCGAATTACTACGAAGTACGAAACTCCAGCCGAGGTTTAGAGCTGGTCACCTGTTTCCAGGTACCACCCTCTTAGTTAAGTCTAGTTGTTAAGCTGTGATTAATTGAACACCATTGTCATACTATCCTCATGAAACCTGTACATTGTACTATGAATCTGTCTGAACCTTAAGTCTGAACGAGTACTTTTATTCTAAGTGAAAATTAAAGCAACACTCTCGTTCCATCTGTGATCTGCTTAGGAACATAATTATATCCATTTTTTCTGTCGCACTTGAGTAATAATTCTTAAAGTAGTTTCTTTAATGATTCCTTGTCCTCTACTTTCATGCAACTTAAAGTACAACTGGTCAAGAGATCAAGTTCTGATCTATTGAAGGCATTCCACGTCGGAATTTAAGTAGAACCAAGTTATGAAACCGCAAAGTAAAACTATTATCAAAGTTTTGGATATGAAGAGATTTGAAGAAATTTTCCAAAATTGTAGACGACTCTAATCAATGGCAGTTTTCCTAGACTAATTTTTACATTAAAACAAAGGCTTAGCTTACCGAATGTATCTCGAAGCTCTTCTGTGCATTTAAATGCAATTAACTCAACGTTGCCTATTAGAGAAGTAATATATTCGATATTACATTATGTGTTATAACAATCTGATGAAACATCTGTAATGTGTACAACTGTTTAGATTGACCATTTTGATTGCTTGTTCAGATCATACTATATATATATATACATATATATATATATTATATATATTAAAAACAGGTTATTTGTTTAAGAAAAAATGGATCATTTTGACTTACTGAGATTGCCGGCAAACAAGGTAACAAGAAGCAATAATGATCTGTTGATTTTGGCCATATTAATCACATGAAGATGACTTCATCAATCGCTTGAACTTCGCGGATATGGACTAGTTGAGCTCTTCACCCCTGAACATGCATCAATCTAAAAGAAGACATGTTTTACTGCTATCCGTCACAAATAACAGTATACGTGAACGAAAGATATTAGGAAAATCGATACTACTTCGACGTCATATCTCACAACACACAATTGAAATATGTCACGTACTAAGAAAGGTACATTCACTTAAGAGTACCTGACGATGAAGTAGTTCAAACACACAATTCATAAACACAGATAAACTGACGAAAAGTGAGCCAACCTGCACTAATAGCATTTGTTTTGTTCATTTGTGAACTACAAAATGCAAAATATTAACTACTGTACTTGAAAGCTTCAAATCATACAAAGATTTCAATCAACGTTATAATTATTTCACCAAAATGGTAGCGTTGTTGTACTAGTCATGCAAACACCTCAGTCACAATTCACAGTATTGTTCAATAGAATATGGCGCGGACTTTCCTTTTTATTATTCCAAGGACAGAAGTGAGATTGATATTCGATCTTCTCTTTTTTTTTCAAATAATTTCAACACAAACCTTTATTGCCAAGATTTGAAAAGTCTTTTTAACAATGGATCCCTTCTCTGTCTTCCATTCATGTATTTTAATACACGAGTCGTTCGCCAACAGAAAGCACTCTCTGTTCGAATTTGACTTACAAGACACGTATCCACGTGATCACGAAGTAAATAAGTAGCGGCTTAACTGTTGGCGTTTAAGTCCTTATCAATCTTCCCTTTGCATTGTGGTTTCCAGATCGTAAGCAAATATTTTTACTGTCAATGAATTGTGACGCCATATATGGAGGTGATGCATCGCGAAGGGAGTAGCTATTCAAGGGATCAAACATACAAAATCCTCGATTATCAGAAATAGTTGACATGTTCGTAACCAAAGTTCAAATTTAGAATTAACTGCAAACAACGTGAGATTGTCCTATGTATATAATGTTATTATAATCACCAAGATACGGTGTATTAGTTTTTGGAATTCAGTGAAAAATATCCAGCACCTCTTTCAACTAGCACTATCATGAACCGTCAGCACAGTGTGAATATGAAATTACATTCATGACCAATTTTTGTCGATGGTGATTTGGGGGATTGACTTTAAACTGAAAACATTTCTGCACAATGCTGAAGTAGTATGACAACAACAGATATGTTGAAATCATACGTAAATGTAATTGATAACGAACTGTTCACATGCTGATCATCATTGGCTCCATGCTCCCACCCATGGTGTCACAAATGAATATTATGTTTATACCTGTAATGGTGGGTACCTTTACTTCAAACAAAATGCGCTACTTCTTGATCTTTAAACGTTGCAGTAAAAGATTTACTACGGACATTTTGATTCAATTCAGCCCTCTAAGCGTATTTATCTCTGTAGGATAACCAGAGAGCAGGATCTTCCGCGAACTTGGGAAGTATATGTCTGCGTGACTGGGACAAGGAAAGTTGGTGATAAAAGAGAGAATTCGATATACAGCATACTTATTCCATGATATTTGATCAAAGGTCATCAAACCCTATCCTCAAACTATCCTTACAGACACCTGCTAGGAATGCATTTGAATTGCATTTAAAGTAGAAATGGATCCAAGGCTAAATATTCATCTTTGTTTTTGTTTTTTTTTTTTTTGTATTCCCCATACGTCAGTGATCCCCTATGATCATCAAATTCAGATAATGAGAACTTATGTAGTAAGGTAGTATGTAACATAATTAGCACGTTTAGACGCCATCGAGAATCAAGGAGCAAAACTATTATCGTTGCGAATCTACCTAAATCTTCTCCTGAAAGTGTCTTCCGCAATAATATCTTCACCAGCACTTTTTCTTCAATCAGTGTACAAAATAATCATTCCATATAAAATCATTTACTTCTTGAAGGGGTTTCAAACGAATTTTAAGTCTCTTTAAAGAAACTACGAGTAACTAAGATTGGTTTGATAAGTTTTTTTTTTTTTTTATTCACTGTACAATAATTAAGTAGCAAGAAGAGGACATATTACAAATGTAGTATCGAAGAACTTATGAAATACGGAGGCCTCGAAATTCAATGTAATTACTGTAATAAAGTTGTTCAAAAGGGGAAAACGTAAACAAAATCTTATACTCAGTGAGCTACCGAGCACGTACTTCATATCAGTCAACTTATCTTATGACTGTATGAATGATTTGTTGGAGTAGGTTGAGACGATCGAATTTCATATTTTGATAATAACTAAAGAGACTCAACTCAAAATTGACTGTTCTTTTTCAGAGCTACTGGTAAAATTTATTTTAAAACGTAATTAATTAAACATATGTTTTTATATTGTGATAGATTATCCAAAATTGTAGCATTGCTTTTAGCATATGAGTCTTGTTTCTTTATACCTAATGGCATTATTGGTTGTTATTGAAGGAAAATGGTTACTCCTGATAGTCTTGATGTAATAGCAGACTACGGTACCATTTACTTAATCTAATTACTTAGTAGTTGTTTGTCAAGTTTGACATTTCTGTTCGTTCATTCGTATTGTATTTGCATTTTCTCCAACTTTGCATCAGTAATTATCCACGTAATAGTTAGGGTCTTACATTCCTTTGTTGTGCTGGCATTGTAGGACTAAAAGGTACGTTGATGGTCGCACCTTCAAATGCATACTTCTTCCTAGGTTTTTTTGAGTTGACGGTCTCTTGACAGCCTTTGAAAGTAATTCAAATTAAACCTATTTGTAATGATTTTCACTTTCATCCTATAGTGTGGTACCGATCAGGTCAGTGAATGATTGGTTATGCTGTGATTTCCAAGAAAGACGACATACCACCCACTCCCAAACGAGGGCTTCTCCCAGATGTGTAACTGCTGTTACGTTTTTTCACGAAGCACTACGTTTGTTTCACAATCTCACATATATTTCACGACAGTTTTTCTTTACCAGGACAGCTCAGGTTTAGCATAAATTTACCTAGCAACTGATGGAGGACTTTTGCAACGTAAATATGACAGAGGTAACTTAGATTTAACAATAGCAGTTCACATTCCTTTTCATACGTAATTAGTTGTTTGCATAGGCATGCTGTAAAATGTGGAGCATAGAGAAATTATTTCAAAAACATGCTGTGGATGATTTAGGACACGCTTTCATAAAGAACTATTTCGAGGTAAATTAAGCTGTGTAATCACATGAACAGATGTGCATCTATTATTATATTAGAAACATGTGCATACATTTCCTGGGCGATAGCATTGTCCTTCATCGAGTTTTGTAAGAATATCATTTGTTAGGGACAGACTATGTACATAGCGGCACCTGTGAGTGAGTGATAAAATTATTAAATTATTTTCAAATGTACCTTTTACAATCCTCCCATCTCCGATTCCTTATCACAAAGATGTGAGGGACAGAACAACTTCATACAAGTAAACAATCTATCACATCTTAACAGAAACTTGAAAGTGCGAATGTATTATTTACATGACAGGGGTTATGCGATATGACTAAACTATACATTCATCAAGCGCAGACCCAACTCATATCAATGCTATAGAGGTGTATGTTATATTCATGACGGACTTATTTCATTGTCGCTGTTTGGCTGACACATATTTTGAGACCACTGTGAATTTTGCTTGTTTTCGTGTGCAAATTCCTCAATCTTCCTTGACTCATTTGACGAAGGCAGTAGCCTGTTTTATGACACACTTCTGGATTCTTCTTCATCCACAACAGATTGTTCCAGTAGAATATTCCTGAAGCAATTTCCTTCAAATGCTACTAAATTCGACTTTACATCGCGGAGCTGGCCTTGTCAGACTATTCATGTTAATATTTAAAGATACCAGGGAGCTGTCCAGCTGACTAGCAACTCTCTGAAGATACTACTCCATGGTAATCGACTGATATCTAGATCTGGCAGGTCATTTGGGGGCATTGGAATAACATCGAACAGTAACGTATATACTAATATGTACACATTAATGCCATCCTCACAGCCTAGTTCGTCGTCGGTACTCGTATGGTCATTGTACGTCCTAAGTGGACATTCTGAATTTCCCCTTGTGTATGCAATACATCTACTATAAGCTATTGCAAATACTGCTCTGGGTATTTGTCTCTACTTAGTACTCTGGCCTATACGTGTAACCTACTTCGACCTAGGACTTTCCGCATCACAGCTCAGGGTTGCTTCGTCTACTGCAAAATTTCCAATTCTATCCGAGATTGGTTCCCTTTGACTACTGCCAAGGTCCATCTAAGCAGTTCAGGGTAAACGGTCTTCCAGCTTCTTTAAAAAGTGCCACACTTTGTCATTAAGTTTCATTGTTCAGCCAATGAATGTGGTTATCATATTCTAATTATAACGCAATTATCCCATTCCATTAGTCTACGTGGGTACACAAGTCTTCACAAGTCAAGAATTTTTTTCCTCCGCCGCCATTCTGTGATAAAATGGTAATGCAGTGCAATGCCCCCTTCCCGTTTAAGAACTACACAGGATCGGAAGTAACCTGCTTATGAGAATAGTCAAGATGTAGTTGACAAAAATTCTGTCAATGTGTGAATACAAATAAAAGCGATAGAGAAATGATAAATAATGGGAGCATATTTACATTTTTGGAGATGTAAATCAAGAGGCGAAAGAACTTAAGCCCCGACATGGCAATGACGGAAAAATCGAAATTAAAATGGAAATGATGTACACAAAAATAGCACGATACTGATACACAACAATTTGACAAGTGAACACATTCTGTGTGATCCAGTCTCTTAATATATAGGCCTAAGTTTCATCTCGGTGAACATCAGGGAATATCCACGTCCCTTCCAGCCATCACGTGGGGCCCATTCTACACCAATAAATGACACTGAGTCACTGCCCGTGTAATGACCCTCTGGTATGTAACGACCATTCAGATTTGCCCGGTGACATTTCTTGTACCACCAAGCTCCTTCGTTTTCTACGGCACAGCTTCCATCCTTCCTATCGTTGTCTCTGTCCTTTGTACTGAACCGTGCCCCGTTGCAGTAAGTCATCGCATCACCTGCAGTACGATCGAATCAGATAGTGTTAACGGTAAAATTCCTAGTAGGGATATGTGTTATATTATTTAATCTGATGTAGGTGAGAGTCTGTAATTTTCAAGTTTCCTCCACTAGACAGTGACGTCGGGGAATTCTGCCCCTGTCCCCCTCTCCACAAAAATTATGGGGAAGCGATGAATGATGTTGATAAATTGAGGAGAGCAAAAAAAAAAACAAACAAACAAACAAAATGAAGAGGGGGGAGTGATGATCAGTTGAAGTAGTTGGGGAGAACCGGTAGGCCTAAGCCGGGGGGACTGGGAAATTGACATGCTTTACAAGTGTAAGCTTTTTTGACATTGAAAACTAACAGACAGACTAACAACACAATTTAAACAAGGTGTTTATAAGGTGTGAAATTGTTGATTTGCGTTTTCGATTGGCCATACATGAGCCTGTTGCTTATAAACAGTATACGTATAAGGGGCTAGAGGATGGTATTCGCCGAATGTTCGGCGTATTTATTTCACGCAGGAAGCATTGGCAATACATCTCCCCGAGCTGTCAATCAAAAACTGGGATATTGATGATGTCATGGATCCTATAGAAACAATGTTCCTCTTCTTTTTTCCAACACTAACGCTGAGAAAATTAATAAATCCCCACAAAGTATTGGATGTCAATGCCAACTAAATCTGTTGCCAATACGAACCAATATTCTGTCATTCTACTATTTAAAAGTACGTCAATTCTACTACTTAACGTATGACAGTTTTTACTACTTAAAAGTACGTCACTTTCACTTTTCTTTAGTTTGGAAATGTTTCACCACAGGTGCATGAAACAAGCTCATGATTTGGGCTCTTCGTTGCACTACATAATGTTCAACCGCCTATCCCAACTTTTATTTTTATTTTCAAGCTAAAAGTGGGTCATTACCAACTAACAAAAAAGTGAGGCATAAGGTTATGTTCAGCCCCTTCGTCCCCCACTATTTCCTAACTATTCCAAGAATAAATGAAACAGGATGATTCATTTATTATAATTCTTGTATCGTCTCAACCCATTTGATATATTACCATGTTTCATAATTGATTATTTTCTCCTTTCTCCTAATTGAGAAATTGCAGATATGAGACCCTTATTTCAAGGCTTTGTACATGCAGCTTGGAAAACTCGGGAAAGGTCGTTTCCGGCCATCTGGAGGGTTTGAAAAGCCAAATATTTTCTTGCGTTCTCCGCACCAACTGATCGTGGCGCTTCGCTTAGATAGTCCTGATTACACTCAGCCATCTCCTTTTGAACCTTTACGATGTCTTCATGGGTGCAGGTGTCAAACATAGTGATTTTTTTGCACCATCACTAGGCAAGTTAAAAGAAGGGCAAACATGGCTTTTTAGGCAAAGGGCAAGGGGCGCCCCATCCCCTTGGACCTCTTCTCATTCTCCAAAGGCCTATCTGCGAACCGACTGATTTGGGGAAAGGTGTTGCACCTTTCCCCTAATACCCCTTCACCAGGACCGTAACAAGGATCCAAAATGGGGACGAGGAGTCAATTTTGCACTTTATTTAATGTACGTGCTGCATTACTAACATAATTAAGCAAACAATTTGTAAATGTTACAATTTAGTTAAGCATTTATAAGCGATGCGTAGTGTGTTACTTGGGAGTAGAATCCAGAAATTACCTCAGAATGTTACATTTGCTCTTTCTTTCTTAAGTTTTGTTGCATATGGTACGTGCCTTTGCGTGTGTACCGAAGAACCAGAAGGATAAGATTACGTTTGATCTTACGTTTTTTTTTTTTTTTTTCTGTCTTATTTCTTTCTTAGCGTAGAAGCAAGGTTGCTCATTGTCGGAAAACGTAATACAATTAAAAAAATGACAATAGGCTTTATAAGCACAAAAAACGGCATCAAAGTAGTAAAATAGAGAAAAAATATGTGAAAACTAATGACTTTTACTGTAAACTCAACATAATAAATAGGAAGCAATATTGGTCTCACTTGTGAATCAAAAATATACTACTCACGTCGTCTTTCCTTGATCGATATCGGGAATTGTAGTACTTGTGAAAAGAAGCATTCTGTTTGTAAATAATATACAAACTGATCGCATCATGGCGATGTCAGTGATCAGTTGTTTTTGACTAACTGAATATTCATTTCTAGTATACTTCACAGTGCTTTGTTCAAATAAGCGTGCATTTAAGTTTAATTAAAACTTGTCAACTACTACATTATCGTATTCTACACTTTTTTTCATTAGAAGAATTTGACATCATATGACAATATTTACCACCCGAAAGCTATTGACTTGCTAAGACATACTAAACTTTTGGACATGAAATGTGAATATTTTTCTTTTTTCGCACGCATGAAATCACTTTAAGTATCAACAGAATACAGTTACTGATCTTACCAGCCTCTCCTTGATATCCTTGTATTTCAAGTTCGTATTCTTCATTAGCAATGACTCTGAATGTATCATACAGAGCATACTTAGAAATATTCTCAAAGTCTTCCATGTCTACTCGGAGGCTATAATTCTTCTGTTCGGTAAGGTACGCTATCTTGGCATTTCCCAGCCAATGTTCTCCACTGACAGACCCAAACCCCTCCTCGTATGTGGTCCAGTTGAGATAAAAGTTAACAGATCCATCTGTTCGTCGTTGAAATACCTTGAGAGCTAATGTAATGTTTGATTCCAAAAATGTCAGGTTTGGTTAAGAAAATGTAATATTTGGCTACAGCTGATGAAAATAGAAAATAGATTATTTGCCACTGTAAATGATCACATGCAGTAACTGCTGGTGTGCTATATGCATCATGGATTGCTATTACGCATTAAGGAACTAAAAGATGCAACTTCTTAAACATATAAATAACCATGATGTGTTGAAGTGATCCAAACATCGCAAAAAGACATTACGAGCGTTATGCCACAATTAACATCTTAGCTTAGGAAATGCAATCACTTTCAGGTAGAAGTAAAGCATTGTGACATGCAATGATTAGACCTAAGTACCGTGAGTCCTAAGAAGTAAACCAGTTTAAACCCTCAGACACTCGACCCCGGCCTTTACAATTCTGTGCGTAGAGATTTGAGCCATAGTTTATATGCCTCATAACACTTTATCGTATAGAAGTGAATTTCAATTATTTACAATACAAAGAATGTATTCCTCTGTTTATATTCAGTTACAATATACAAATGACAAATGTCATTTAACTTTCAATAGCTGACGTTCTGTAAAAAAAAAAACCTTAGAAAGGAAAATAATAAGTGGTTTAATTTTCATGAATTAAAAGACGTTGATCCTTTAATATTTATGGCACGTCATACTTGTAGGGTTATTTTACATCTTTGTTTTTCAGTAGGACAAGGGTATTGTTAAAATCAGAGGCAACCGCAACAGTGTTTCCTGAATGCAACAACCTGCCACCAACTTCTCAGAGAAAATTTCAACATTCTCAGGAGTTAATGACAATTAAACTATAGGTCATGACAGATAAAGAGGGTAATTAAAGTAATGTGTATATTATTATTTGGGAGTTACCACCTTACAATTATTATACAGTCTATACGTAATAGTATACCTTTTCATCCTAATTCTGTACACCGTAAATTGAGCTAATGTTACTTTATACCGTATCTTGTCATCTTAAATTATTTGTTAAATACCTCAAACGTATCATCTTACTTTAAACCATATCTTAGTGTTGCATCTCTTCCTTAGACCGTGTCTTGTTTCGTAAATGGTACAGAGCTTTGCCATACATCCTATGCATGATTACTACATCGAACTGAGAGACACATACTTTCGTAATCCACTTGCGTAGTAACTTTCTCAGTTCCCACGAGTTATCTATTCTAACAGGATTAAAACAGAGATAAGACTAAACAGAACACAGGAGACAATGGTCTAATAACGAATATCATCGTTAACATGTGGACTTTATGAAATATGCTAACGTAATATAAATGATGAACCATACCGTCCAACCACCTCCATCAGTATCCATGTCACAGTAAACACTGTATGGATGTGACCCATTTGGTTGGATAGTGTACACACCACTCATGGAACCAGCAGATAACTCGGAACAGTCTTTTGGCCAGACATCTGTCACATTAAATACTATAATAAATCAGATAAGTATGGCATTTAATTAACGTACCATTTCTTGGAAATGCATTCAATTTTAAAATTGTGGTAGGAAGGGGCTGCCATCGTGATTGAGACTGCTAACATTACTAACAGTACGGTATTTGGTAGATAAATTACCTATAATAATTCAATGAGTAAATTAAAATTGACGTCATTTAGGTCGGGAACATGTTCTGGTATCAACGCTTAAAATTTGCATGAAAAAAAATACGGAGACATGCTTCATGAGATTTGTGGACATGTTAACAAGTGGATATGACTGTTGCATGTTAATTACATCGTTTTTTTTTTGTTTCAAAATATTTATTGTACCCTTTGAATATATGCCGTGTTGTTTCCTTTTATGACAGTGGTCACTAGCTATTACATGATAGGACAAGTAATCGTGTAACTCTATACGAATGGCCAAAGAAATTAACGGATGCATTAGTGAATGAAGGTATGAATAAATGAAAACATAAATTAATGAATAAATAAACTAATTAATAAAAGAATGATTGACAGACTGCTACTTGCACAAGGTGCTCTGAAAACGACACTTAACAGGCAGCAACAAATATGACAGTAAATGCATTAAATAAGCTACGAAGACATAAGATGCAATGCAAAAGACGTTAGCTATTTTTGTGCTAATTTACATGAGCATGTGAATTCGAGGGAATGCACTGATTCCAATGTTTCTTGAAAGTCTGGCTACGAGCCGAATTATTCTGAGATCAACGGAGGAAATTCCACAATTTCGGAAAACATTTGGTGGATGTCCTATCACCATTCGATGACATATATGGTTGGGAGTTCTTTTTTAATGGGAACGATGAGATCACATAAATTGGTAGCATAACGATAGAGGCATATAAAAACCTTCGATTTGACTTTGACAAAAAAGTCGTTTACAAATTGGTGAATGAGTAGAGAACTATAGATAGTTGAAAAACGATAGTGATGTTCAAAATGACGAAGCGTAATTGTTTCCACCTTTTCAGCCCACCGCATCGTTTTACAACATTCCCTTAAACAGCATATGGTCTACTATTACACTTTTTGGTGCACTATTTACCTTTTTTCTGTTGCTTTTACAAATGAAGTTAACAGAAAAACAAGAAATATGTGAATATAATAATGAGTGTGTTGCATTCAAATGACTTTTGGATGTTAATCACTTGGTCTTTCAAGAGAAGAACTAGTTTAACCGGTTATTCTTTCATATTCATTATAAGATCTAAAATCAAGAAACAACTTACCAAATTTATCACTAGGTTCTTCAATGCATGTAAAATGAACCGATTGAGAGTTATCTATCGCAGAGAGCAAAATGACAGGATACATTTAAATTTATTATACGAATGGTGATTGGTGAATTTTTTATTCTTGAAAGTCTTTAAGACTTAACGTAAAAATCCCAAGTTTCATAATTTTAAATCCTTGTTCATATCATCTAAGTACTATATCGATTGTGGTCCATACTCCTTCTTTTTCTTTCATAGACATATTTGAAGTCTTATGATATTTTGCATATTTACCTTTCGTGTCACAATCCTGAATAGATTCTAACATAAAGTTTGTTTCACATTCTGAATCTCAGGGGTTTATGATTACAAAAAGTTTAAAAGTTGACTTTTTATACCAGTAATTACAAGCAACAACGTTAGTTAACAAAATTGTATAGTTATGTAACATTTACTGCGTTGAGGTCAGGTCAGTCATCTTGAGGAGAAATTCAGTAATTTATTACCTTTACAGAGACAGCCAGAAAACAAGGAAAGTACTACAAACAGACACTTATTGACTGTCATAGTGATCGCATCAAGCTGTCACTGAACTCTTTGGTAACGTTTAGAGTTCTCTTAAATCCAGTATAAAGACTCTTGATACAAGTACTTCAGTTATCAGTCAATCTGAAAAAAAGGAAAACAAAATTCTGCTCTCAGACTTAGTGACGGTGATTAAGAAACGTAAAATAAATGATGAATATCTGCAGTGACATTTAAGTGTAAAAGGTAAAGTATCTAATCGCTATCATTCGCATTCATGTCTAAATGATCAGTGGATTACAAACTTTCTCAAGTCATTTTTTTTTGTTTCTTGCGCTATTAGCTTCACCTATTATCAAACGGGTAGAACTGAGTGTAAACAACCACACAGGCCAACTTCTAGGACAATTAGTTATTGCTAACATTACCACTACGTTTATGTTTTCACTTTCTACATTTGCTCCTTCCTTAAATCATTTAAGGAACATGAGAAATCATCTAACTATTCTCCGCAGCCTGATTCCTGCTTTTAACAAGAATTCTAAAGTTTATGGAAAATTAAAACAATTACTGTTTGCGTTGCACCGATATAGTGCTAGAGAGTGCTTGAAGTTTTAATGCAACGATGCCTTATGTAATACTTTAGTTCATAGCATGAAACACAGTGTAAATGTTTAATTTTAGTATTAAATATTTTGCTCTTAAATCAAATTTTAACAGATATTAATATACTTACTGTTCGTTTACAATCTATCAAATAGTGTCCGGGATGGCAGAGAGAATCAATATCTAAATCACAATTACATTGAAAGTCTATTTGGAAGTCTCTATTACTATCAGTAAAAAGGAAAGAGATATATTATTCCTCTCAAACAGCTGAGTTTAAAAATACTAAAATGATAATTTCGTGATGCAGTCTCAGACTCAAAAGAGTTGCCCCAAAGAAAAAAAAAACTGATTCTGACGTTCCTGAATAATACTCAGCTTTCAATGCTTCTGCTGAAAGTAAACCACATGGACTTGTACAAATCAATAACCAAACAGAAGTCCAATGACTTTAAAACCAAAAATTCAATTCGCCTATTACAAGACCTTTGTCCACTGTGTTCTATCAGTTCTGTTATAGTCCCATAAAGTTACAAAAACGAATAATAGTAATGATAATTCACATGTTGATTTCCGATTTATAGCGATTTAGTTTCCATGGAACTATCTGTTGTATTGAATATCGCATAAGTAGACAGAGTTAATATTAAACTTAATGGCTATCATCCACATTAAGATAACAAGAATGACAAGAACTGTTATCACTACATATATATATATATATATATATAAAGAGAGAGAGGTACATATATAGAGAGAGAGAGAGAGAGAGAGAGAGAGGAGAGAGAGAGAGAGAGAGAGAGAGAGGTGGAAAGAGAGGTGGGTAGAGAGAGAGAGGTGTATAGGTGAGAGAGAGGTGGAGAGAGATGGGGAATTAATCTTTCTCAAAATTGTCGTCTTTTTTTTTTATTCTCAGTTACAAAGTTAGGATATATTCTAGTTTTTTGGTGATTTCATTCTTGTAGTAAGACAAGTAAAACCACTGATATTGCTTATATATAACTTCGCTTGCACATACTTAAAGACACTGCTGAAAAGAAAAACCCTGTATATTACTCTAAATGTAACAAATCTAGATTGGTTATTCCTGCATGGGAAGAAATCAATATAAAATTTAGTCTGAAAAGATTGAAAATGAGTATCAAGATCTACCATATTACAGCAGTACAAGAAAAGAATAATACAGCGATGATTGTATAGCAATATAAGTTGGCCTTGCTTATAGCAAACAGTTGCTATAGCTTATATCGGGGTTTCCTTGGTAATAACATTCACCTTTGTTATAACTCCACGCAAGAAATACTATGCAGTCTATAGCTTTACGGGAATAATAGTAACGGGGGAAAAGGAACAGGTAACTAGATAGTACTGAACAATATTCTTTCATATGGATTGTAATATTGCTGAAAAAACGTCAAAAAGTTAAATCAAGATGTTAAGTCAAGAAGTTAAAATTAGACGTTAAATCGAAACTGGGGAGAGGGGTTTAAATTTCTAGAGGGCATCTAAACACATACACAAATAAATAATACTAAACGTTATTACGGGTTGCGGGTAAACCGTACTTTATCCGTCACTTTTGTTTACCTAGAAATAAAATAGTAACTTGTCAAAGCTTCCCCTTCCGATGCCCCTTGAGAGCAGAAAGATGTTACTTCAGGGCATGAGGGTGAAATTTCCCTCCATGCTGAGAGTATGCACTTACCACGGAGTCAGCTCCCTGCTTTTTCCAATAGATTGAGTACCCCTGATCCAAAGTTATCGAAGCCTATGCAAACTTATCACAATAAGTCTAAGGAATTATTTGATCTTTTTTTTTTTTGGAGCTAACTTTTCAACCTGTAATCATTTATATAGTTAGCTGACTGACTTGGATAGATAATAGATCAATGGACCAATGTGTAGGTTCTGATAATGTTTTACCTTCAACCTATATACGAATAGTGGAAATCAAGCAGTAACTATAAAGTGAACGAGCCATGAACTTCCATACAATTTTTCCCTGATAAACTGTTGAAGCTTAAATATGAGTTGCACTGACAATCGCCTGGTTATCTACCTTTGTTAATCGTCGGTGTTTCAGGGAAGAGAAAATAGGTCGAAAGATCACCTGTCACAAAATCTGAAAGAGATTGAACTATGCACTTATCTTTCAGATATCTGAATAGGAAAATTGTCTCAACATTTTTTTCAGTTTTAGCCTTATAAAATTCCAACTCTACAGGAAAGCATAGCAGTCAATAATCTTTACTTGAAATCATACCGACCTATGGGAATGAATATGAATATCCATGTATGCAAAAATGATGCTTAACAATGTTTCTGTAATGTTTCTGACATATTAAGCGGAATTTGACTTTCATTCACAAATTTTCAACTCTTATTCCAGCCTTAAAAGAGTTTCCGGTTCAATGTTTAATCTGGTTATCGTTCATCATCACAAAAATCTTACATTTGTGCCTAAACGTTACATCGTCCTAATCCATCTTCAGTGAATCTGTAGGAAGTGTTTACTTAACAAAATTTGAGGAACATTCTCTCACATGTCTCTAAATGATAATATAAGAGTAATTTAAAGGAGGGTGTTGGCATGGAATAACTTAATATCCAAAACTTGAATTGGATGGAATTTTAAAGGCTATTGATTAGGTTATTGTTCGTCGTACGTTGGCGGTACAGTTACTTCGTAAACAAAGGAAAAAAGGAAAGAAAAAGCAAAGTTTTCGTTCACTAATCTATTTGTGGTCAAAAAGGAAAAATCTTCCACATTGTTGAAATTACTCATTTCACTTTTCACATGCTGATGTTTTATTCAGACGTACAAATCGTCCCTTATTTCGATACACATTTTTTCCGGAGAGGAATGCTGAGCATCCATAGGCTTGGATGAATAAATTCACCTACATGAGAGACTAGCATAACTCCAGGCAATCTTTGATGAAATTTGATGGAGTGTATATTCCTGAAAATTCCTTGAAACTCTCCCTGAAGGTACAACCCTTATTGAATTTTCCGTATTGCTTGGTTGGTCGAAAGGCACCTTAAGTTGTTTTGGGAAATTAATTAAATATTTTCATACTTGTCCAGCTTTTTGAATGCACATACTAGTGACGAAGCATCAAACCAGGAAGACCCTACCGTTTAACATTACCTTTGAGAGAGAGTAATTAAGGATTCAGTTTGGTTTGTGAAAATTATTAATAATTATTAACAAACACTAAAACATTATTAATAATTTATATGCACACAAACGGTACAGGCCAGGTGCACCAGTTCAGAGGCTTGACATTTCCTGTAACTAACTGTTGGATATGAAACGCATATGCCTAATTATGCCAACTACAAACACTGTCACGTGATGTTGCACCTTTGTAAATCTTCACAAATGTATTGACATCAGCTCAATGCTCAACTTTAATAAGATATAACCTGCCAGATCCAATAACAGCACCTGTACTATTCTTTTCTGGCTTTACTTTTGTCACTGGAGACAATTCCACCAAAGAATGATAACTAAAACACCCCCTGTGGCAAAGTATCTATTCCCAATCCGTAATTCACTCATTCGTTTTTTGTTTTTTTTGTTTGTTTTGTTTTTGTAGTATCATAATGCGACTCTCGATTGAAATTTCTCAAAAAAATGGTACAGAACAATATACAATACACTCAATATATCTCCATTGTGGTGTAGTAATGTGTACATCACGTACATTCAAGGCATAGGCTGTTATCCAACAGGTCGATATAACAACTCTCACAACTGGGTCGGCACTGTACAGTTTATTAATTTCCCCTTTATTCTCATCTGCCACCTTCTCCAGTTCAGGACAAACGAGAGATAACAATACTAATAATGTCGTCCATGTTGTTTCGATCTCATGAATTATTTAGTAACATTAATAAATCATTCATGTAGGATATCATGTTGTGGTTTTTCAATAATCGCATGAGCTAACGTCATAATGTAGCTCGTGACCTCAGGCCCTAACCTTTTTCGCGGGGAACCTCATGAAGGCAGAAGGGATTACGTGTGTACTTCTAAAAAGGGCGTCCCTTCTCTTTTTCTTGTTTCCTGAAAAAATCGTTCGTAAGTACTTCCATCTTTGCCTGATCCATCAGCTCTCTTGAAGTGTAATTAATTTTTTGATGAATCAAATAATTACTTATAAAGCAAAACTGATTAAACAAATCGATCTCTGTTCCGTCTCCTCCCCCCCCCCCCCCCCTTTTCTCTCTCTCTCTCTCTGCCTTGCGTGTAATTTTTTATCCGTCATCTGTTTTCTTTACTACTTGCTTCGGCTACACACTTTAATACCGTTTGCTGCGTATAAGAATCTCAACTGAAAGATTCTAACAAACGTGTCTCGCAAACAACCCTGACATTTTACACTGTAGTATACCACAATGCTAAGCTATCCTCTTAATGATTCTATTATTTTTCAACAGTGCTTAAAATGTTGACTTTTGTGAAGTTGATGACTTAGACCACGTCAAACTATATAAACTTCTTTTTTATTCTGCACTGAATACTTAAAATACACAGTACTAAAGTCACAAGCTGCAGACTTTTCTCATAAGTCAGTCCATATGAATCAACAATATACACTAAATTTAAACTAAAGAAATTCTCAGTCTTTCGCTTTTGGGTCTTATATTTCGTAGGAAACACATTACGATTATGATACCAGTAATTCCATTGCTGCACTAGATTATTTTCATTTTTATCAAAGGGTGTACATCGACGAATTCCATCGTTCCACTTTCCTTCCCTAAGACACCGACATTTCGATAACTCGAAATATCGATATGTCGACAGCTCTTTATTGAGATTTATTATTTTTAATTAAAGTCTTGAATCAGTGTTGGGCGTTAACTGGACAATAAAATAGTACTCGCCGATGAAAAATAGATGATTAAAATTATTTTGGAGAAAACTTCAACCACTTAAGTTAATCATTTCTTCTTAGTTTCATCTCGGTGAACGCTAAAGAATATCCACGTCCCTTCCAAGGTTCCCATTCTATCCCGAACGATGAACCATCCGTCGTATCGTAAACACCGCCCGGTATGTATCGGCCATTCAAGTTGGCTTTATGACATCCCGTGTACCACCAGGCTCCCTCGTGATCGACTGCACAGTTCAAAGCCTTGTTATCGTTGTCTCTGTCACGAGTGCTAAATCGTTGCCCGTTACAAATGTCCATAGCGCTGCCTGTAATTTAAGAGACGGATCTGCATTTGTAATCTGTCTCAAAATGATACCTCAGGATTTCTGAATTTAATCAGTTGATAATCTAACTAATCCGACGGATCAAATTACAAATTTGAAGAATTAAATCACATGAAAATCACATGGGTCTAATTAGAATGTTACGTTATAATATTTTATTAAACCGAGAAAACACGTTCATACTTTTTACTTTAGAATAGGCTGGTGTGGACGTTTGAATGAGACGCTCCTTTACTCTCATAAGCTCTATAAAACTAAACAAGCACTTCTTGCCAAAATAGTAACTGATCTGACAATATGGTTGTTTACACTCTTAGCAGTAATGTCACTTTAAATTTAGGTGGACTTTTTTTACACAAACTATACTTTTTTGGTTTATGCGAGATGCCCCTTTTATGATTTTTAAGTAGAGGATAGCTTCATGGTAACATAGATTAATACATCGTAATGATAAACTCCAGATATATTTAATAAGTCAATTTAGTGTTTAAAGGAGATTGCTATCTAGCTGGATTTACATAACTTGTTTAGTTTTCTAGCAGTCTCTTTCAGATCTCTCCCACATTAATGCATAATGGGTAATCGATCATCATCGATCACCGTCGACCATCATGGGTTATCGATAATTGATTATCATCATCGATCTTACCGGAGTTTCCGTGATATCCTCCTATGAAAAGTGTGTAATCTTCATTAGCTATGACTCTGAATACATCGTAAAGTGCGTACTTTGTAGAGTTCTCAAAATCTCCCATGTCCACTCGAAGACTGTAATTCTTCTGTGCGGTAAGTTCGGCTATCTTGGCATTTCCCAACCAGTGCTCGCCGCTAACCGAACCAAATCCATTCTCATAGTCAGTCCAGTTGAGGTAAAAGTTAACAGAACCATCCTGACGTCTTTGAAATACCTTCAGAAGTGGTAGAAAAGTGTGAAGTTTACTTTGATAGATGTGATAACAACACCATTGTAGGAAAGATGACATTATGTTATACGTAGTGAGGCTCAGAATCAGGCATTTTAGTTAAATGTCGCGAGCTAAACCTAACCGGAATGCGTCACGTTATGTTCAATCACGTGACAGAAGTTGTCACAATCAACAGTGTTCCATAAAACAGTCAACTGCTACTTAGGATGAAAGTATATGTCATCAGAATATATAACAAACAAACAAGTGTTAGAGTATTCCTGTCTCATCCATAACATATGTAGTATGTAGTTGGGCATACTGTCACATGGACATTGTAGTGGGTACCTCATCGATTGGTAGTCACTGATGATAAAACACATTGTGCCAAAATTATTCTCAGTTGTTTTATAATAACACGCAACGATAGGAGACACAAAAACTGTATGATTTAATAAGTGCAGCGTTCTGCATACAATTGTGATTACTGTTTTACTGTAAGTGACGGAAAATTCGGTCAGAGAGACAAGCTTGCGTGTAAGATCATGATCTCTCCGAGTTACTGGAAAAATACTCCAGGAAATAAATGACCGAACAATATCACCGTGAATCGTATGCGCTGTAATCCAGTTAATTTCTCAGACAGACCGGACGCCATACCACCTCACATCCTAAACATGGCTTAATGTGGCTTAATACTCGGGTTAATAAAGTATGAAAGCTTCAATCACATTCCGTGTCCAGTCTATATAACTATGTATACTTTATGCGATATATCTATATGTGATATTATATCCACATATTTAACACATATCCATTGCTCTTCTAAAATTTAAATGCATAGCTTGAACTTTACAATCAAACACATGGAAACGTTACTACTTTTGAAGGTATTATGTTAATTTTTGAATGTTGATTCAAACATTAATGTAATACCGTCCAAAGTAGTAACATTTCCATTTGTTTGATTGTAAAGTTAAACAACTGTCGAGTTTGTATTACATATGAAATTCCCCGAACTCAACATCATGCAACGTAAAGTCAGTGCTAAGAACACTCGGCCTTGCTCTCTTATAAGAGCAGTCATTCACATCATTGCTTAGCAGTGATATAATCAATTGTTAACATGACAAATTCAAATGTATTCAATTGATGTTGTAACTTTCTGTCCGACATTTGTAATTTACACATCTTGCTTATCCATACAGTACTTAGGCCCTATGTATGTTTAAACATTGAGACAATTTTCTCAAAAGATAGTAACTTTAGACATATTTCTTTCAGGACGAGTGCATCGAGCTAATTTTAAAAGTACCGATCTTTCCTCAGTTGGTTCAACTGGGATGGACACTCAGTTTTCAGGCCCAATGTCACTACAATTGTTGCAATTAAATTTCAAGATATAACTGAGGCCGCCGTGGTCTCACACGTTTACTGGGGGGGGGGGGTGTACTTTGACACTCTACATGGTGTACATAATGTTGAAAGGAAGAATTCGTCATGCGCGACCCACACTGTTGATCGCTACCTAACAGAAAGCACTTGACGACCCTCATTTGGGTTGCGACCCATTTTCTGAGAACCACCGATTTCGGGTCTCGCCATCTAACTATACAATAGTCCCTTCTGTCTTCAACGGTAAAGACCCAGTGAAAGTACATTGCTGAAAGTACCAAAATGATCATGTCTTTATGAGATGATGAACGCCTCGGAAGCTTGTAACTCCAATGATGAACGTTATCACGTTTTTACTCTTCTTGTATAAACATACCGTCCAACCACCTCCACCAGTATCCATGTCGCAGTAAACACTGTATGGATGTGAACCACTTGGTTGGATATTGTACACACCACTCACAGAACCAGCGGGTAACTCTGAGCAGTCCCTTGGTGGTATATCTGTAAATTACGAAACGAAATATTGCATTAGATTTCTTATTCTCTGGCTTCGGTTTAGAATATGTTTTGCAGTTTGATTGGATTTATATCTAGATGTGCGAATATATTCCTCTCTGACAGCAACGACTGTCTTCAGTACGACCAACGTTAGATTTTGAGTAAACATACAGCAGTATTGACTCAGAAATAAAAAAAATAAAAAAAAAGTGGATTGCCACGCTAGGTGCTTGTTTTACTCTTTGAGGTTGACAATCGTACTAGAACCCTAATTGTGGAAATTCTAAGCTCTGAGCAAAATCACCAAACTAGGACTTTGCTTTTCTGAAGTAACGTATTTCCCCATAGCTGGAGTCAATGTCGGTGTCATTATAACGACCAAAGTCTTACATAAAGTGGTTATAACCGTCGCCACACCCTCTATAGATTTACCAAAGTTTTCAGAATAATGGTACACATGTCAAGAAAGTGTAAGTAAAGAAAGACTTTCGTGAAAAAGACATATAGCGGAGACTTACATACAAGACACAAATAAGGAAACACAGGGTTAGTTTATCGCAGGACAGTACACGAGAACATGGTAGTCAGGTTAATTACTACTATACTACCTTTTTCTGAAATATTGAAAATAAGATGCTGTTACTTTTACAAACTTTTCAACCATATAACGAAAATACGAATGTTTCTTTGGGTTGCTGCAGTAATCATTTACACAGTGACGTTTACTTTTTTTCCAAATAGATTAAAACTTTTCTTATACTTGTATTTTATTCTCTATTTTTTTTTTCGTCGCACTTTCCTAAATCTCCAGAGTTTGGCAATGTGAGACACTTACCAGATCTCGCAAAGGCAGACAATGATATTTGAAGATTAATTTTACCGAGATTTAAAAGGATGCTTTGATGATAACAGACCCATGGCAGTTTTCCCTCTGCATTGTAAATAATTAATCTTTCGTAGGTGGTATGCATTCACTGATGACATTATCTAGAAGCTTTTTAAGAAGTCCAATAACAAGGATTTATTTGATCAAGGAAGCAGTGCCCTTGCAAACAACAAGTGGGTGATACATTGCAAAGGAAATTAATTAAATGATACTCCAATTTATGGGTTTGAGATCAGTCCTAGAAATGAAATCAATGACAGTGGAAAGGACTTGTAACAGTTCTTTAATTTCTTCATTGTAAGATAATGAAGTCAGCGCAAGGAGTCATAAAAATATAGAAACTAGCAATATTACTGGAAAAATGTTTTTTGTGCAATAGAGAGTGAGAGACAGATCGTACTGTATATATTACGGGATGGTACTTCGACACAAGTACCACAGCTAGGAAGGTACAGCGGTATAGACTGAGGAATACCACATGCGATTAATTAGCACTTTCAGAGATGTATGCGCTCGAGGAATGAAAATATTTATCCCGATCATATTTACTGATATATCTGTATATTTCAGGTTTATCATCCCTATTCTCTTCACGATTTATCAAATATCAGTACTTAAGTAAACATTTTTTTACATTGATGTTGCAAGGAAATGTCAGGTAACGCTAAATTTAATAAACAAAACAACATCGAATAATATCTTTTTAAGTTTTGCTGTTAATAAAACATTTTCATGATGCCTCACGGATTCCGCTCAGGTTTGGATGCATTCCTCTTCTTTCAAAGAGGTAAACTTCCCCAAGGACGAAAGACCAATGAATTTAAAGTTCTAGCCATTTTGAGTGGTTGCCTTGAAGTTTGTGTCAATAATATATATTTCGAGGTTTTACAAGACTATCTTTTAACAGAATATTGGTTCCATTGTAATGATAATTTGTTTACTTACATTTTGTATTTATAAATTTGATACCCAAAGCTATATCTCCTCTCTAAAAAATATACAATTAAAATTTACTCACTTTCAGGCAGAGGTAGGCAAGTAAATGTACCTTTCACGGAGAGATCTGTTTGAGGAAGCAATTGACAGAAAACATCATTTTGAAAATCACCCCTATACACCCTGTTAATCAGGTATACATACCGTACTACAATATAGTAGCAAATGGAGAGGACACATTTGATTGTTCGTGCAAGTCGTACTTTAGTGAAACGAATGCGTGGTGTCATGTCTTTAAGGGAGAGATTTAGTTCTTCTTCATCTGTGAAGAAACCTTTTTGTCAGTGAAGGATCATCGCCCAGGCCAAAGACGTTGGCCATTGCTGTTGACAAAGTGAATTTGAAAATGGATAGTCTTATCAGTGGCCATTGCTACTGCCATCATATAGTCAACGCAAATGCAATTTACAGTATTTGTTTATTTATCTGTTTGTTTTTCTTGTCTGTTTGTCACCAAGTCGTCCACAGTACGTGGCTTCAGATCTCAATATGGAAATCCTATATGAGAGCAAGATATTTTTTGTCTAACCAGGGACATTGTATGGCAATTTCTAGTACCAAGGTCCATGGGAGGTATTGGTATATGCATCATCTAGTACTTTCTCTAATTTGTGTCAAATAATGTTAGATAATAATAGGCGTCTACAAAATGATCGAATTACTCATTTACCTTTGCAGTACGTGAGGGCAAACACACTCAGTAGCACAACCAGTGGTTCTGCAGTTCCCATGGTGATGTTAAGAAGCTGTACTCTAGTACTTTCTCTAATTTGTGTCAAATAATGCTAGATAATAATAGGCGTCTGCAAAATAATCGAATTACTCATTTACCTTTGCAGTACGTGAGGGCAAACACACTCAGTAGCACAACTAGTGGTTCTGCAGTTCCCATGGTGATCTTAAGAAGCTGTAAGAGAGATCTTGTAATGCAGAGAATTTTAAATTATAACAAAAGTAAGCATATGAGATGCAGAAACCCGTGCCGAACATACTTACACCTTCTGCATGCTTGTGCTGGATAGCACAATAGGCATATAAATGCTGTGTTATAACACACCAACACAGATTACGCTGTCGTCGCTTTCCTTTTGTGTTAAAACGTAGCTCACACCGATATTTGTTCGTTGAACGTATTTTAACACAGGTAGCTTTGGAGTTACACATGACACACAAACATATTAAATCTCATTACAGGGTATGCAAAGATGCATATATATCCTACGTAAGTGTTCGGAGTGGTGTAGGTAGGTTTACTAATTAGTGGCTCAGGTAATTGACACTGTACCACACATTCACTATCCCAAAGATTCTTTTCATGTGGCGCGTGCGTGTGAATGCGAGTGTATGTAATAGTCTATGGATAGATGAGTTGGTGACAATGTTTGTTTTTGTAGCTGCATACCTTCTGTCCTCAAAGGGGAGCCTTCCGGTTCAGATCTGTTCCGTGATAGTGAAACACTCACTCAGATTAAGCTAAGAAGCTACAGAATAGGGCAAAAACTAATGTTGTTCTGAGTAGAAATCTGAGAGTTGTTTTATGTGCTTCTTGGGATTCTTCTTACACCATAACATTATTTACACATCAATCAGAGGCAAATTCCAATCAAAAAATTTAATAGAGAGTCTAAGGAAGGTGTTTCATCGTAACACTATCGCTACATACACTATTTCCTTTGTAAGAAAAGGCAACCGAATTATGTTAACTTTGTTTTGAACTGAATGTGATTTTCTTCAAATGTTTAAGTGTTACATATTACAGGGACATAACAATTAATGACTAGAGTGAATGTTACACGCTCTCCATGGTGTCACTCAAAACACACATTTTTTACTTTAAAAATAAGGGCGCTCGACCACTGACCAATAACTCGACATTCACGTCCGAATACACACAGTGACGCCGATTCGACTGTGCATTGTGTTGTAGGAAGACTAAAATGAATTGATTGGTTGGACTGCACAGGGTATTTGATATTGTTCCATCATATGTTCCCATAAATTAGATAAATTAGTTCCCAATACATATTAGTTATTCCTCATTACATTTGGTATCTGAAAAGCATCGTAAAAATATAACGATGTGTGTAAATATTTTTCTATATTAAGAAATACTAGTTTTATTTCAAAATTCTGTCTGCTATATTTACTGTAGTGCTCGACCGCGCGTATATAAGAGCCATTTCTTTGAGCTAGTTGGATCCCCGATGGAACTTAAAGTGGCTGTTGGTTGGGGAAGCAATTGCCCTACTCAGAAGTGTTTAAGGAAGTGGCTGCAGGAATGGAGTCCATAGTTAAGTAGATAGCATTCCAGCAAATTTAAGCAGCTTGTCGGCGATGATGGGCACCAGTTCAGCCCCCCCCCCCCCCACAGGAAAGACCCACCCACATCGTTACAGAAAGGTTGTGACCACTCACTGTGCAACAGAAGACAAACGATTGAGCGGATTCAATCAGCTATGTCTCTGAAGTAAGTAGTACGTGCTACCTGCAGGAATTCAGGTTGCATATGAATCCCTTTTGCCTGTTTGCACTGTACTAAAAATGGAGACGTTCCTGTGACGTAACAGTTTGTAAAGGATTATGTTGGTTAATTATGGTAATCCTATTGAGACTTGTCGTCGGACGCTTTGTTAACTGATTGGTCAATTCCACCTTAAGCAGTTCAGGTAACGTTTGTGGCAATTTTAACCAATTTGCATAAGACACAGTTGAAAATGTCATTATATGTATCCAGCATATGCAGTGTGAAAACCGGCTAGGCTGAGTTAGGATAGTTAATGAACGTGTGCAAAGTGTCCTGCGAAAGTTAGATCTTGTGGATGTCAGGGATATACATGTTTGACCTGCCGGCTGTTACAATTTACCAATTAAGTATTCTACCGACATTTTGGCATTAAGGAAAGAGCTAAGCGCTGTAAAGTAGGCTTAATTGAGAGGACAAAACAATTAAAGTTGTTTTGTAAGCATACGTTGATTAAGTTACTGATGATTTGTGTGCGTGCGAATCTTGCATGAAAGTCCACTTAATTGTAAATAATAAAATATGACAATTTGGAAGCCTTCCAAGCAGGTTATCCTACGAAGCGTACTAACAAGGTACACACGTTCGACTAAATTTAGTAGTGCATATTAAATAAACACATAGGGTGACGACTATTCATGAATGTATATCATCATGAGAACATTTGGTTTTATACAATTGGATTAAAATGATATCCTGACCAACCTAGGTACATACAACTGCTAGTAACATTTAAGAGGAACGCTTCTGGTGTGACTTACACTGCATATGACACATGTGCAGTATAAGGTTGCCTTTCAAACTAGAAAATTCCACACTACTGATAGAAACAACCGAAATGGTTTATAAATTGTCGAGAAGAAAATTTCTGCTTAAAATAGATCACTCGAAGAAAATGTTCGTGCATGCATGAACAGATTTGTCAACTTCTCTCTTGCAAAGTGAAATATACCCCAATGAAATCACTTGAGTTAATTCTGAAATTATTTAAAATGTTTTAAAAATGGACCATAAGAATTCACTTACCAAAGGATATTTTTCCCTCACATGAGAATTAAAGTGTATAGTTGCTGTTCCTTCGAAAGTAGAATGCTGTCCGTAGTGTCTATTTGCATGAGATAGTATGTTTACCTGTTCAAATAAATCCTGTTAAGCTAACTTTATAATTGCGTACACTTCACACCAAATGACCTTAGACTGCTATAGAAAGAAACACAAAATTCGATTCTTCACAAGGCAATTAAATTTGAAATTTCTGCACAAGTACCGTTACCTATAAATACGTGACATTTTGCTCTGTTAATTACAAGTCCCGCTAATAATATCAGAGGCACTCCAGCAAACAAAGATTGTAATTAATCACTATAATTTAGTCAGAGAGGAGGCACAACATGAATGAAGAGCAAATAGACTTGGTGAATGGTGAGTTCAGTTTCATATCATAATTTGTCTTGCCTTCAGTCAATTATTTCAGCAAACCTACAAGAGAGATAAGAAGCTGGAAAGAGATGGCAGCTTGATCGGACGAATTAGTCAAAATAAGACAGATCTACAACTCAGTGAGAAACTGAATTAAAAATAGGAAAAATGACGAATCAATTGTGTAAAGGTACAGAGAGAAATCTCTTATCAAAATAATAATGAAAATCATAAGCGTACTTAAGCGTACTTTGTAGCAAACTGCAACCAGTTGCAACCAGATCACCTGCAGTAAATTCACAAAGAGCAATGATGAAATTAAATTCCGTCACAAGCACCATCACGTTTGTATTTGCTATACTAAAACAAGTAGAGGACTCGAAGTTGTTGTTAATTATAGAAACCCATTTGTGAGTTTGTTCTACAAATTTTAAAATGAAAGTGAATGAAAAAGCTAATTTGAGACTGCTAGAAGAAAACGTTAAGCGTTAACCTCCTCGACTAAAATCTAAACAATAACTAGATACAGCTCACTTTAATAGGCACTTTTTTAAGACAGAGATTCCAAAAAGAACATATGTCACCCCAGAATATAAATTCAAATGGTCCAAATTCCACCTTAACAGGACATTTCTAAGCCGAGATATACAATTTTGAAATTCATTCACCCAAATCAAAAGGTACATTGCCCAATGATGTGAGATTCATTCTGGCAAAACTCAAGTTACTTTCCTGTTTATTTTTATTTTTTTCGAAAATCATTGCAGATTCTTACAAAATATAATCACTGTCTTACTGTTGTTATGAAGTGATTTTACTATACAAGCCAGCTCCATACAATACGCTTTGCCAGAAAAACATACACTTGTCAAGATCAAATGAACGTTTTAATTTTTAAAATCAAATAAAGTAGGTACCGTGAGTTGTACACGAAGGACATTACAAAGTATTGTGCTGTTGGCTACGTCAAATTAGGTAAATGTCTTTCTTCAGTTTACATCTCAGTAATGAAACTAGATTTGAAGATTGGAGTTGGATGAACAGGATTCATTTTTTTAACCCTAAAATATATTTTCTTGTTATTCTAGAATTTATGTACACTTTAAATTTTTTAAAAAGGATGACGCCATCAAAAGCTTGCAAAGAAGGTAAGTGTCTGCAGTGACAGAAACTAAAACATGCAAAAATGATGAAACATATAAAATGAACGAACAGGAACTCAATAGTAAAACATGGAATTATCAAGATAGCTTAAATAAGTGTTACTTAAGTGCAATTTGAATAAATGATATATGTTAGTTTGTAAAAAGAGTAGTAACAAATAAAGAACACACAATCTCGTGGGCAAGATCATCTCTTGATATATGAACTTTTACGAGGACTCATGTACCAAATTTAAAATCATACAACTTTCAACGTCATGGCCAATAATGATATAATGAAACAAACAAATTTTAGATATAGACTTGTGGTGTATTTATTATTGTTATTATTAATTATGTTCAAAAAGTGGAACTAAAATAGAATGATTTTTGACACCTGCATAAACAGGAATGAACATTTGCTATATTTCCTGTTCGACCTATATATATATATATATACATATATATATGTGTGTGTGTTCGTTGTTCGCAATTCCTAAATTTCCATTTTTTCCTTTTGAAAAAAATTAAACTGGGTCATTTTTAATGTCTCTGTTTTTACTACTATTACACGTCTTTTAAAATGACTACCCTAGCGTTTGGAAGATTATTTAAACGTAATTGTATAATACTCTTTGAGAATCAGGTCTAAGTTGCAGATACAGTGTAAAGAATACAATGATAGACATTAAAACGCCAATATCAAAAAGTGTGCCATTGGAAACAGACATTTTGAATGAATGGCTGCGCTAAAACATAATATCGATCAACATCAACATCAATTTAGGTGTCTATGACAGTAAACGACAGTAACCTGTAAAACGTAAAATTGTATTAAACTCCTCTTCTTTCCGATCGATGGCGTTATTGGAGACTACACATATTAGAGTCATGATACTGCACACTGCTTGCCTCCAAGGTACATAAAGGAGTTCATCTTCACCCGATAACCATGAAAATTAATGAACGACTACTTTAAGTGCTTGCTTTCTTTGCTACCATTTTTTTGAAAGGTAAGGAAATAACTGCTGATTTGTTTTTATCGGGCAAATATGTTTTAAAATGATGGCATTTACATGGATATTTAAGCTTACGCTAGTTATTATTTTTACACCCTTTTGTGAATAGAGAATGTCGGTGTTAACGTTAGACTAATGTGTGCGTTGTCATTCAATCGCCAAGCAGTGATATTTACTCCACAATGCTCAAAGATGTTAACCCATTAACATATTGGAGAGATTTCATAAATGACTGTGTTAAATATTGTATTGTTCTTATAAAGAATATAAAATAATTAAAAATTTTAATCATGATAAAACAAGTAAACAAATGTGCCATTACATTTATTTGTGCTCATTTGGCATCAACGACAACTCATGGTAATGAATCTTAGCATTGCATTAGTATATCCTTTTAATTGACCCCCCTTATACCAGTAATTAATTGTAACGCATCTTCACCTGACCTAAGCTTCGTGTTGATTTCCCTAATAGGTAGCGCCGAACCGATTTATTTCAAATGCAAGGAAGAACCTTTGGATAAATTTGGTAAGCTGTTTTTCTAGATTTTTTCTAATTTAATCAATTTCATATGAATAGAACGTAACAGAGTAGTTAATAACGAACGTATGAAGGAAGCATATTAAATTATCAATAATTATTGTCATACTTTGGGTATCGATGGCAAAGGATTCAATCTGAAAAGGGGAAAAAGCGAAATTTGTGGTATTTCAGATCATATCATGATGTTTTGTTATGTTTCACCTTGTGGAGCATATCTTTCACAGTGATATTGCAAGTAAAAGGATAGTTATGTTAGAAACTAAGTCACTAGGTTAACATATTTTAACTTCCTTTAAAACGCCTACAGGGGCCTAAAACGGAATCACTCCACCAAAATTTTCATTATCTCTTATATCAGAAAGGAGGAGCCCACCATAACGATCATAAAGTTGGTTCTTCCATGTAATTTTATCAACGTGTGGTTTGGATTGATGACTTTTCCTTCTTTAAAAGATGAAGAAAAGATGTTGAGAACTGACATTACAAATCATTAATCATTATTAAGTGTAAAATGTCTGCAGAAAATATTTTTAAACGAGTATTCACGTAATGTATGGTATCTCCTTCTTTCAACTGAAAAAGAAAAATCAACACTCCAGACTTGTTCAGCGAATATCCGTTTCTATATGGGG
Source organism: Stichopus chloronotus (assembly GCA_021234535.1). Classification (NCBI taxonomy): domain Eukaryota; kingdom Metazoa; phylum Echinodermata; class Holothuroidea; order Aspidochirotida; family Stichopodidae; genus Stichopus; species Stichopus chloronotus. The sequence continues at coordinate 16,971,359 of CM037847.1, forward strand.
CGTTCGGGAGTGTTACCCTTGGTAACATTTACAAAACTAAATATAAAGAATTAATGTCAAAGAGTGCGTTTAGTATCTTTGTTTCTTTATAACTATATTTTCTCTCTTCGATGGAATATTTTAAATCCATGTCTATCCGATTGTCTGTCGTTCGGTAAGAACTACATTCAATATGCTTCAAGGTAGTACCCAGGGTATCTGTCATTCACTGTAGCTTACTTTTACTACTCAGATTTATTTTCTTTGGTCTTCGATGACCATAGAGTAAGGAATAGCATCTTTTATCTACTTCAACTAGTGGGTATATTGACTGTGGAAATACAAATAAAAAAATATATAGATCTTTTATTTGCTTATTTTTTATGAGAAGAAGGATGCAAGAATCGAGGGTTCTGATGATAATCACTGTGATCGTTTCGGCATACGGGAATGAGGGATGTACTCCATTCATTTTAGGTCATGGTTGAAAGGTTTATCAACACTGGTACACGTATGAACGGGGGTTAATGCAAGGGATGAACGAGGGCGCAGACCGAGTTCATCTACCGATCTTACTTGCCTCAGAAATTACAACCTTCAGTTAATGCACAGGTTCAAAGTAGATTAACCTTCTTCATAGTTCATACACACAAAACGAAATTTTGTTTTTAAAAAAAAAAGAGAAAAACGAAAGAAAATTTGCGTTCTTACCGCTTTTTTTTTTTTTTCATAGACAATAATCCCCGTAAAAAGATTAACAAGATTCACAACATGTAAACAATGTTCCTGCTTGATTCATTCCTGACATTCATCTGGTGTTGACTTTAATCTTAACTTGATCTCGTTTTATCAGTAAGTCATCTAACTGAAATGGCTAATAGGAGTTGAGGATTCTTCCAAAGTATGTATGAATGGTTACTAGTCACTGGTTAAACAGTGGTGTACAAACTAAATGATCTTTAATCACCCACCTAAGGCAACTGTTTCCAAGAAACACCTCTGTTTGAAATATTTGAAACTTTCTAAAAACAGATTCAACGAATTAAATAAAAAATCTAAGTGCAAGTTGTAAACCTTACTTTGTGATATATTTATCCAAACTCACTGACAGGATTGAAAATACATTGAAATAAAGATTTTTGGTCAAAAGCATATCTTAAAAGATTTGGCAGGCAATATCCAAATTTTCTCCTTGAGTCCATAATAATAAGAAACTACATAGCAACAACTTTCCATTGCTCGGAGAGTTCGCCAAAACCGCCAAAATTTCTTAATAGGCCGACGGAGCTTATGACGTTTAAGTCGAAGAGAAACAAGGAACAATAAAACTATTGTGCGACTTTTACATCATCATAATATAAAAATATATTCATGAGATGTCTCGAGCATTATTTATCGTAAAATACGTTACTATTTCACTATAGTTGTGGATCGAGTGGTTGTTACTCTTATGGGACAATGGCTTGTATGGTCATTATCAAATATTCTCCGTTTGTGACATGTACTTTCGGATGTCCTGGAATATTCTTTTATCCTCGTTGGACCTATAGTTATCAGACCCTACTTGCCACGCGGTGCTAGAAATAATGCTACAGGCGGGGTGAACTTGCAGGTTTGAAATGGGCACAGTAGGGATAACCATAAATGTGGTAACGAAACATGGACTCTATAAGCATATCTATCTGCTTTATCGAGTCACAATACAAAAAAAGGTATATATCGGTCCTAGATAACCAGAATTTAATTCAACTTATTTCATGATGTGAAATGTATTTTTGTCGAGTAAAATATTATCATCGTCTTTTTACGTCCTCTCAGAGGCAAGATAAATCGTTGTATACATGTTCTCATTTTTCAGGTAACCACCCTACCGACTGTTCAGAGTTACCTACTGGTTCTGTGAGTGGTGTGTATACTGTAGAATCAAACAAGTCACATACATACAAAGTATTCTGTGACATGGATACCGATGGAGGCGGATGGACGGTACGTTCTGCAAACAGAATAAATACTCGATCATAAGCCGATATAGTCAAAGTATGGTCCAATTGTACACGTCATACAATAAAATTACTAGAATTCATGGACTAGGTTCAATCGCGATTTCCTCAGCAGATCAGAGAGCTAGGAATTTATTTTGCTGGTACTTACCGTGTTTTGTTAGTAACAGTGTATAGGTATTACATTACTGTGGTATTTGTAAGACACATTCTCCTACAGTATGTTGCCGTGATTAAAATCTTGATCTACTGCAATGTTTCTTCCTATTGGAAATCTTTCTAACAACACTAAAACTTCAGCTGAAATGTTTCTGATTTTCGAGTCATTTATCGGCAACAGCAATGTCACGGTTGCCTGGTAGATAATCTCAGTGACACAGTGCATATATAAGTACTATTTTTTATTTTTTTGCCCTTTTAATAAATTTAGTAAACGAGCGTTGAGTAGGTAATTTAAAAGCTCAAAGTTTACGAAACTACTGCAAAAATATTAAATTTGCGTTAATTTTCAAGGTATTTCAAAGACGTCAAGATGGGACTGTTGACTTTTATCTCAACTGGACTGACTATGAGACTGGATTTGGTTCGGTGAGTGGCGAACATTGGTTGGGAAATGCGAAGATAGCTGAACTTACCAAGAAGAAGAATTACAGTCTTCGAGTGGACATGCAAGATTTTGAAAACTCCTCAAATTATGCCTTGTACGAAACATTCAGAGTAATCGCTGAGGAAGATTACAAACTTGAAATTGGAGGATACCGAAAAGAAGCAGGTAAGATGAATAACTATATGATGGATTTTGTGGTGCCTTGAAAAGCGAGAAATAGGTATAGACTACTGACTTCAGTGGGTTTTGTGGATACGTGAAAGGAAATATTGCATTAAAAATGCATCAATATAGTATGCAAAGAAAAAAAACATCGTTAAACCATTCAGTCTCACCACTAAATATCAGTAATTGGTTCATCTCTTTAAGGAATCATGCAACAGATGAGGGACGGAAGCTGCATCGGTTGAATGCCTACAAGTCAGGTGGAACGAATTATTTTTGCCAGAGAGCAGCAAAAAAAAAAAAGGATTGGTGCTCTGCCTTATCTTGAATAATATCATTCTGTGTCCACATGTATTGGTTTTGAAAACAAAACTTCCCCTTAAAGCGCGTCAAGGGGGTTAGGGCACCGATTGCGATGTCAAAGAAGAGCATGGATATCATGTACCTTAAACTGGCAAAAGTATCAAACATTTTCTGTTACTACTTGTCAGTATATATTTAAAAGTAAACGTCACTCTTATAAGTGTTAGTAATATTTTTTCCAGTGCATCGAAGTATTTTAAACCACTACTCTGCAGTTTCTTGCAATGTTATTTTAGGATATTTTTCAGTCTTTTTCCTTACGAATGTGACATCAAAACGTTAAGTTTTCAGTCAAGCGAGGGTATTATGTATGGGTTTTGTACGATACCCTCTAAATCGCAAAGAGTAATATTAGGGATGGCTCGAAATTTAAGAGTGAATATTCACTTTGAAGGAGTACAAGTGAGTCCAATGCTCCTATATAGTGGACATTCACTCTTAGTTTAGGAGCCATCCATAATCGGGCTCCTTTTGCGATTTAGAGAGTAATGTGATGTAGTGTATTGTTTCACTGTACGTAGAGTATCATTTTATTGGAACTGGCTCAACCTAAGGCGTGCAACAGTTAAAAAGTGCTAATTGTATTAATGGTGCAAAGTTACAAAACGCAGGCCCGTAGCCAGGGGGGTCGGAGGTGTTCGAACGACCCAGGCCAACTTGAGGGAAGTCCATTTTTCCAGCCCTGTGTTTGAAGGGTCAGCTATGAAATGTTGGGAAAAAGACCCCCCTCCATATGAGCTGGCTACGGGGTAGAAACATTACCAGTCTCTTAATTGGCAAAGCTGATAAGATCAACAAATACTTTAAATTTACATTTTATCCAAACTTTTGTGGGGAAACAGGATTTTGTCAGGGGAACACGCGTACGGTTCATTTTGTTTGTGATAGAGTTGTAGGTGTACAAGTACAAGTGTTCAAGTATTGGACATTCTGCGAGAAGTGGTGCTGATGAAACATTCGGACTGTGATATTGGCATTCGTTTTCTTTGGGCTAGCACAGGCATTTAGATTGAAACAAAACCTATGGAAGTTTGTGTCATTAATGATCTACTTTCTTTTCTTTCTTTTTTTGCACATACATAAAGGACATACGCCAGTGAAGTTGCTAAGCTTTGGCTAAGGGAATACGTGGATGTATCACTCATTGCAGATTGTCCTTCGCATTTCGCCTTTGCGTGTTCATTACAGCGAAAGGATATGAGTTATAAAATTACAGTTTTGCAGTGTTATGACGCAAATGTTTCACACAACGGAGGGTAGGCATAGTATCCACTCTTTGAGTTTATGCTATTGCTTCGGCTGGATGACGCATCCTACACGATCCAGAAGACGCCGTAGACTGCTTTCGTAGATTACGTACTCAATGGACCAGACAAACTCATAACTGCTATAATTACAGAGCAAATTTTCAGATTAGCTGAAAATGGGATTCAAAGAGGATTGGAGGATAGAATTCTAGTCAATAAACTAATCTTGAATATGGACATTCTTGTGAAGAATTTACCTCGTTTACTTTGATGGTTTGGAGTTTGTAATATCAGGTCTTTTTTGTGCAGTCGTCTGACTCCTTTAAAAAAGAAACGAATCCTGGGATGAAAAAACGACATTATTTAGATTGTAATAAAATCCTAAAATATTGCTTCATTGCAGGTGATGCGATGTGGATGTGTAACGATCAACGATTTAGTACTCAAGACAGGGACAACGATGTGTTACTTTCAAACTGCGCTCTCCAGAACGAAGGGGCCTGGTGGTACAATTACTGTCACAGGGCCAACTTAAATGGTCGATACATAACAGGGGGCCATTACCAGGGGAAAAGTGATGGATCATTTCCGGGTATAGTCTGGAGTCCGTGGAAGGGATTTGGATACTCATTGGCCTTCACCGAAATGAAACTAAGACCAGAGGATTATGAAGAGAAAAAACGTTAAGGGGAAAGGATGTTATTATCAAAAGGTGATGCTTTTGAAATACGGTGAATGTTAGCATTCATTTAAACAACTAAATAGGATCTTAAGGTAATTAAATAGAAAGACAGAAATCACTTAACTGAGATTACAACATTGATAAAGTGTTAGTACCGTTACATTTTAGCAGTGGGTTCACCAGAATTTCCATTTTTGGATTGCAGTGGAGACCAAGGCGATTGCGCGGATTGGCACTATCAGTTACTACTAATGGAACAACACACATCCTCCAGCAAGAAGATCGAGTCCCATAAAGCGTGGCTTCTAGGTGCCAGCTTTGGACCTCTGGTGGATTCTAGGTGACAAAACTATCAGACAGCTCCTTCAAATCTCAGAAAAAAGTTCCGACGGTCTCTGGAGTCTTAGTGCATTTTGTTTCTGTTTGACTGCAATAATTACTAACGAAATAAAAAAAAATGGCACAAAAAATGTCTTGAGCTTTAAAGAATAATATTTTAATTTTTTCATGTTTTTAATACACAAACCCCTACTTTTACCATAAAGCAATTGGAATAATTTCCATGCATATATAATAAGGAAAGAAAGCCTTTTATGATAGCCTGTCCATTATACTGACAAGAAGGAAGCCTGTAGAATGCACGTTTGACAAAAGACAGGCCAGGTTATGTATTTGAGGATGACGCATGGTCAGCCTCTGATATCCTATGTTTCGTACGACGGTGCGATTTGGCCATGAAAAGAAAACACAAACTGCTGTCTTGTCCTAAGAAGAATCAAATCATATCGGAATATCGGTTCCCAGTTAATGCATAGGTACAAAACAAAATCGGCGACAAAGCACATTGTATGACTACTAAATCAAAGAGTATGGTAGGCAGTCAGATTGCAGCTTGATACAAGTACGAGTTTGGGTCTGAGAAAGTAATAAGTAACATGATTACTTTGCAAAGGATAAAATCTGTATTTTACATTCTGATCTCCTCGCATTTGTAAAAGAATTAATATATTCTACTCTTTCCACCTTATTCATCAAAATATAAACACATCCAATTTTATGTAATAATATATAATAGTAATTTAAATAATTTCAAATTAAAGCGCAGTCCTACATTTTTTTACAATGGTTTAAAGTTACTTCATGGTGACTAAAATGGTCCTTGTGAAACGATTAATAAAATACAATAAAATGCCATATAAATACTGTTAGGTAAAAAAACAGGAATTTTTAAATTATAGCTTTCACATTTAGCATTCTGAACGTGTTGCATCTGTAAAAAAATAATATATATTACTCCTTCATTCCACATTAAAGTGCAATCCTGCCTTTTCTCTAAAGAAAACATCTATTTCAGGTATCACGTAAATGGGTCAAAGTAACTTGAAGCCGCGAAAAAATTTTCGCAAACAATGAAAATGTGTGTAACAGCATTTCAAAAACGTGACAGTGGCAAAAATAAACGTGCTACGTAAGTGAATGTGTTTGACGTGAAAACAGGAACGCCAAAGTTACTCCACAGAGCCGCAAAATACCGTAGTAGCACTAAAACCTCGTGTTAACCTAACTTATCACTAATTTCGTAAAACAAGATAGACGAAACTAGAGGACATTTGGCCAAGGGCCTATTCTACAAAATGAACGATGGTAGTTCTACGCTAGTGCTACGTGATTGAGAATATTTTTCTAACACATTGCTATCACTTGATGTTAGATATTCGCAAAAACGGTCAAAGAAATTTCAAAGATATTCAAAGCTGCTGGCGATCCTTTCACTATAAATGTGATTTTAGGGAACAGTTTTGCTACTGTTTTACTGATAATTGGCAAATTTGCGAAATTCAGTACGCAAGTGAATTTTTTCTTCGTGAGATACCTGAACTCTGTTCATGAAGTGGACCAGCAGCAACGGTTCGCATTTTTAGTCTTCACTTTCCGGATTCTATCTACGCTATCATACACCTTGTCTTCCATTCCTCTCTTTGTGGTCGTCTACCGCTTGGGCAAAGGAAAATACAGCAACTAAGGGCAAGACCACCTTGAGGGATGAACCGCTACCGAAGCAGAGGGTAACGAATCTCTCCAAACCGGGAAAAAGTTGCAAAATTATTTTCTCATTTAAAAGAAAGAAAATGTACTTTTATTAATCATAGACAGCCTATAAAGGCATTTCTAAAATAAGTTACACTTTGAAAAATCGTATACATTTTTTTCAGCTAGGACGAAAAAATAAGCACAAAAGGTCCTGTATCATATCGTTGTGTCCGTTTATACCAAATCCGAAACAGAATGTGAGAATAAATAAAAAAGAGGAGATATATTTTAATAAATGCGATCGGCTTTGACCATTTCAATTATTTTAGGATGGTCTATGGAGAAGCTGAATGACGTTATTGGTTATAGTTAAGTAACAGTAAAGTTAGATCGTGCAACACAGAAGAGAAAAATATGGTCCTTTTTCGACGGAAGATAGACAATATTGTATTGATTGAGACGTTTCTGTGCATTCATTACTAAATTTGCATAGAGATTTACAATGTACGGCCACTTTGAAATATATACAGAACTTGGAACTTTACGGTCAGTTCTCTTTAAGTATGAGTAAACACACAAAACAGCAAACAAAAAACGAAATCGGAAGCTTACTAAAATAGTTCAAGCCAAAGGTGATTGACAAGCAAATACTGCAATATTTTGTGTATTAGTCTGATAAAAATTCATGAGCATTTATATAATTTACACTGAACTGTCATGTTCTTCAAAAGCAAATGAGAGTTGCATACTCCTATTTTTTCTGTACAATATGTAGTTAGTCTATTTAGAAATTAATTCTAAGATAAATTTGCTGTATTGTTTCAAACATTTTTCTTTTAATTACCATGTTTTGTTTAACAAGAAGTTTCAGTTTATCGCATTCTATGAGACAGTTTACGTTAACTGTTCTACAATTGTGACTTGTAGGGGTATCTTTTAGGTAAGTATTACATAAGTTACGTATTAAGAGTGTAAAAAAAAGTGAAAAGAAACGTCCAGTCGATATTAATCCACGACTTCCAGATGACGTCGAGCGTATTCGATATCAGTGGAAGATTAGATCCATCTATAATACTGTAAATAGATTTGTCACATTGCTAGAATCTTACTTTACTGGTAAGAAAGTGTCATTTTACTGCCAGGTTAATATTAATGCTCCTTAGATATTGCTATGTGATACTACAAGAAACAGTAAACTGTGTAATTGACGTATTTCAGACACACAAGCTGGAGTGTGAAAAAGTTTTGTGAAAAGTTGAATACACACAAAAAAGTTTGAAAATATGCTGTTTTAAAACCTTTTCCAGAAAACTTTTGATGTCTCATTGAGGATGTGAACGAAATGCTTGGGTGAAGAGGTGGAAATAACTTTCGTGGGAAACCAAATCATCAACTGAAATTAAAATGAGCGTAGTTGCCTTGAAATGTCGTACGTAGTTCAATTAGTTCGAATCTGTTCTAATATCGAAATTACTGTAAATTTAATAAACCGTTGTACCACTACTGAGTAACTACATTTTTGTATTATAAATCGATATCAGATGGGCATGTACATGTGCAATATTAAAAGCAATATAACAGTATTGACAAAATCTTCATTTCTTTAGAAAAGACACTTCCTAACCTAGTTTCTGTATCGTATTATAAATTTGTTTGTATTCCAGGTAAGAATTTACTTTATACATTAACAAACGTATTACGTGTAGATTAATAAGACTAGAGAATCTTTCCCAGACAATTTAGACAGTGGTAACATTTTATCACTCTTGAAATGAATTAGTAGACGATCCTTAATTACTTCTATGGGACATCATTTGGCTAATCGCTAATGAAAAATGGTGTCTCTTAGAAGTAGTTAAGCCTGTTTTGACTAATTTATGTTAAGAGTATATATTATGATATGCTGGTTTATATTATTGGTAAATGATACTGAGACTATTTTTGAAGTTAGTTCTACATTTGTCATAAATTAAACTGTATGCAACATTAATAGTTACCTAGAAGAATGTTAGACGTTTCCAGTAAAAAAAGCAATAAGTTAATGTTTTTGATAACAGATTCAGCGTCGTAGATTTTACCAACATGTCGGTATGTCGGTTTAAGCATTTTTTTAAAGTTTGTTAATCATCGTAATAGAATATACTACCTTCTTCATTATTCGTCTTTAACAGAATTAAGAAGAAAAATAAACGATTTCCTCACTATGTGGGATTTGTAAGACTCCATTACCAGAGAGGCATTTAAGAGTATAACTTGAAGTCGTAAAAATGGTTTGTTGTTATGCAAAGGTATATTAAACTTTGTTTTTAAGAAATTGATATAGTAATTGAAACATAGTTTAATAGTGTCATACGAATATACGTACAGCGCTGTGATTAAAAATCTTATTTGTCAACGCTTCTATTGGAGAAAAAATTGGAAGATCTTCACCGTCACTAGAACACTAGCAACCGAGGAAACTGCCACACGTAAAGTCGTTGATACGTTACATTCATCAGAGCGGCAGCAGTGCTTCGTTCCATATTCCCCCTTTACGCTGGAGTCACATTCCGAGGTCGGGGAACCATCTAGACACCCTCTGTTTACAGCTGTTGAAGGATGAAATATGGATGAATAAAAAACTTGCTGAATCGCATTGAGCACGAAAATAACAAAGTCAGTTTAACCCTGTACAGAAATCCACATAATTAAAATATTGTTGTTATTTCTAAGAGCTTTCTTTTCAAAACCAACCTTAGGAGGGGGACGGATCAGAATTCTGTTTACTGTTTCTATATACTGATTGGAGAACTATCTGCTAAGACGCTGAATCGTGTAGACAAGACGATCAAAAGTCTTATTAAAGTATCATTGTTCCAAAAGTCATAGCGCGTCAGTACCGGTGAGCTGGGAGTACAAATTTTCCCCCAATATGTACACGTTTTTTAATATTTTTGCTGTTTGACTTTTGGCTACATTCTTTTTTAAAGTTTACGTTACATTGTGTACAACTATCAGATATTATTTCAAGTGAGCAAAAAATAAAAAAGCAGAAAACAACATTTTAACAAATGTTGACAAGAAACTGGCAGTAGGGAAGATTTTAAAATCTGGTCTTTTTGTTAATGTACAATACGAAAAGAGAAAAAAATGTGTAATGCATGTAATCAGTAACTAGATCTTTATTTAATTATTTTCACAATACTATTATTATATAGACTATTGTTTGAATTTTGGTTTCACCTAAATGTAGGAGGTTACATTCGCACTGTCTCGTTATTAGCAACATACCTTATCACAACAAAGAATAACCCAAATACAGATTGCAAAAATAAAAATGAAAAGTGCATTGATAAACTTCTGAAATAAGAAAAAATCAACATTTCTGACTCTGTGAGAAAGTTATAGAATCGTTCAGTTTTTTTTACATAACTGCAGCAAAATGAAATTTTAATCAAACTAAGCATGCCGTTTTCTGACAACTTAGTTTACCAGTACTTTGAACTTATATGAGATGCTATGTGGTCAAATTATCGAACTGATGGTCCAGTTGTTGCAAGAATCACTACATGACGGAATAGCAAACTCACCCAACCCCTCACCCATGCCCTCACTCAGACCCTTCCACCCTTCACACCACCCCCCTCACCCCACATTTCCACATCTCCTAAGTTGCTTGTAAGGCCTTCCATTGTCATTGTCATTGTGCACGACAAACTAATAAAAATGCATTTGATTTGGACTAGCATTATTTTATTAACTCTACTCTGACATTTTTTTTTTTTTTTGTGAACAACATTTTTTAATCAAGATCGGAGAGTTTATTCATGTGAACTTACTTCCATTGATAAACTCTTCTATAAAGCATTTCGTCTCACATTTCACCGACTGGATGTTCTCTACTGTGTTGCAATCTTTACATACGAAGCATTGAACGCAGCCTGGAAATGAGATAAAAAATCCATACTTGTGATAAGTGTATTTACACTTTATATCTTACTTGTCCATATAATTACTTAAAACAGTGCACTTTGAAGCTATTTTGGCTACTAAATGAATGACAAGTAAAACACTTCTCCCATATGTAATTTAATTATGATTATGCGGGATTTTAATTACGACTTTTCCTGTGCAGGAATTATCTTCAAACGAAGATGGCGATGAAATAATGCTATTTTTTTAATTGATATGAGGTAGTCATGCAGTACCTTATAAACTGCCAGGTAAGTGTGTGCAACATAATAAGTTAGTACATGTTTAACTTAGAATTAAGTGTTTCGTTTTAACATCCTTTGATATACGATACATGTCATTTGCTGCAAATGAACTCCGGAATGAAACAGTCCATGTGTAGGGCTATGTCTTCTCTTTAAACTTCCTCGGATACAAAGTATAGCGCCGAAAAGTTATGTCACTTCTTCAATTTGTTGTAGGGTTTGCGGTGTGAGTCTTATCATGTATGAGACCCCAACTAGTCCACACAGAATTTCCATAATGTGCTAAAATCAAGTCTCGAGAAAACCATTTTCTGCATGATGGAACATGGGGCGATATCGATTCATACCATCATGGTAAGGATTTGTTCCTTCGATGAAGCCTTATCATGTATGATATCATGTCAGTATTGGCTGACGAGTCCTACAATTATGGAGTAAAAGATCGTTTCAATTTGCTACTCTATCCCCTAATATGACTATAACGATCGATAATGGGTTTCTGTGGTCTCTAGTTTCTATTGTATATGTATCACGGTTCATTATATTTAATATCGTAATCTTCATTATTGCAGTGCGCCGCACTACCATCTTGTCGTTACTAGTCGACCAGCAATTTCTTTTGTTGAGCCTTGTATGGCTCATAACGCCTCACCTGCGCGTGATGTAACTTAGTTCATACAAATATGCATGTGCGACCTTTTAGTAATAGCAGTAAGTGCGAGCTATGGCCGTCTTCAAACCAAACTCTACTAAGGAAAGCAAATGCCACGACTACAAGAACGATTTAAGGAGTTAAAGTGATGAGAGAGTCCAGCGGATAAATTTCCAGAAAACGTGATGAAATGTGGTTCGGCCTTTTCCCAATGAGGTGATAAACGTGGAGTGTCAATGTTGTTTCCAAATTGGTGTTCAATACAGCGCCATTGTGTTTAAATATGATGTCACAGAATCGTGTGCTGCTTCACAGCTTTTAAGTGATTACAACATGACGTCCTTCTACAGAATCATGTACTGCTCTGATGTTCTATTTCAGTGGTGAAACAGAAAGACAGTTTTGACATATATACAGTTAGTACTAGAGTACTAGAAAACTCAGAACAGTACAGGCATTTACGACATACGGTATACAGTAACGATAAGCGTCGGCAACTTTACAACATTATGAGAGAGATCCAATGGAATTCTTGTTTCGCCCAGCGTGATATAAAAAAAAGAATGGATTGGGAAAGGGGTCGACAGGAAACGGCACTGCTTTCCCCCACAATAATGCTAATTCCTATGAGGAGTGGATCCACAGAGACTACCTTAATTACTCCCAACAACAAGGACTAAGCCTACTACGCACTACAATTCTGCGTATTTGTAGGCAAATGCAGTTCTAGTTTATAATTGTTTTACAGCCCTAAGGTAATCTGACGCAGAACTTGACACTCGCTTAGTTTGTACTTTGAAATATTACCCCTCAAGGTATGTCAGCACATCATTATTGCATACATCAAGCATAGCATATATATGTGTGAGTAAATAGTTGTATTCCACAAAGTTGGTCGTTGGTGCTTTATCATAAATCAAACATGGCACATGTAAGTGGCTATTCCGGAAATTGAGTATAGCTTAAATACTTACTACGTGTACATATTTTATTATCGTGTTCCCTATTTATATTGTAAGATGAACATACTGAAGTTATTACGTACATTGAACATGGCTTAAATACTTATTAAGCACGCTAAAAATAGCTTCAAAAACTACTACGAATACTGTCCATAGCTTAAATATTTCACGTATAGGATCCTACCATGCACTGTCATTCAGAGCAAGTACTTACTACATGATCTGCGACCGTAACTTCTAGGACTCCTCCGACAATCAACTGTAAAAATTAAATGATTTGAAAGAAATGGCAAGGTTACAAACTTACTGATCTCAGACAAACTTGGATACTTCAGTTTCAGTCTTATTTGATAGTAATTAGCTACATTTTATAATTCAGGTGCACTCTCATTTACACATTCAAAATTCCATCTTTCATCAGCCTCCAGATTGCATTGGAGACTTTGGTCATTTCAGATGTATCGCAAAAAGATTGTATAATAAGCCTATGAAGGAAAGTTAGATGTACTGAATGTCGGAAACTGATTTGAGCTACACTCTCAGGAACTCGAATGAGCGACTGTTATGTAGACCTACTAAATGAACTCCGTCCACACTGTTTGAAATGGTTACATGCGGTATACAATTATCGTGATCCCTATTTATATTGTAAATGTTATGAAAATGTTTCACGATTAAACACACACTCATGTACATATGCTACGGGTAACTAGATCTTTTACTGCATGAAAGAATAAGTCTCATGGCTGGCAACAAATATTAATATGTGACTCACCTTCAACACAAACCGTCATCAACGAAAATAATATGACCGAAATGCTAAAATTCATGACAACAGCCTAAAGACCAAGTGAGACGTAAATCCTTTCTTCAAACATGAATTTCGTTCCATGAACCGAAGATTCCTGCCTTCTATTTGGTCTGTCAAGAACGACCTAAATATTTCTACAGCCTATACACAGCGATAATGGATTGTTTTACCGCAGACGGTTCCCACATGTACTTACTTGTGTTAACGGACCTGGAAAAAGCCCCGGCCGATGGAAGCAGAATGTTAATTATCCGCTGCCACTCTGGTCACATGACACATTATTCTCATCTCAGTTAAAGTCTGGATGCGTGTGTACGCTCACGTCGACCCGCGTCTCATCAACTTATGCACATACATATTGCTTCGCGCGATCACGGGGAACTGAGGTCGCCTTCTCCAAAACACATATCACAGAATACCGATCCCATCGCCTTGGTGTGGGCTCGCTAGACGGTATGTCGATGATCATATTTTACAAAGGTTCGGCTCTCAAATTAACAAAGAGCCACAGACTGTCAGTGATATCGAAGGGCACTCAGATTTATAGATTTTACTGTCTCCTCTTCAGGGAGTAACGCAGAAATCCTCGTTTATATAGCCTCGTAGGTTAGACACATATCTACTTATTAGCTGCTATCACTCTAAGGAAAAGGAGATATCATCTAGTCCCTTGCGTTGCTAATATGATTACAGATATTCTCCTTGGACTTATCTGCAAACGATAGAGAGTAATCTCAGAATTTGTCAAGTCACAGAGGAAGCCCGGTAGTGAACCAAGAGGAATGAAATAACTGCAGCGAATCTTATGAAACAAACGACGTGGAAAATGATTTAATAATAGTTACTGTAACGAATTCATCAGACATTGCTTCAATTCATCATGTTTAGATGGTTCGCGGATTGTCACAGTATGCTGATGAGAACTTGGCGAATACTTTAAGCTGTTTTAAAATGGGTCAGTCTATGACATGTCAAGGCCTTGCAAGACGTCCTTCACCACGAGCGACAGCAGGGAAAATGGCCGGGGAGGGACACAAATTTCACTGCGATCAGATGAGAGGGGGATTTTGGTCCCGAAGAGCTTTCGGATGCAGTAACGTAACAAGTTTTTTTTTTGGGGGGGGGGAGGGGGGTGGAATCTGAAGCGGCAAAAAGTTGATGTGAGAGGCAAGAAGTGATGACACTATCTGCGAAGGGCGCGGGCACCAAGTAGGTAGTGTACAGAAAAAAATATTTGGATAAAATTTAATCGCAGGAAATCTCCCAGTCTCTCCGGGCTTGTGAATTTTTGCTAAATATTTCCTGACTTTTAAAAAACATTTGGAAATTGACACTTCCACTACGAAAAGTTTATGTTACTTCAAAATGGTCTCTTTTTTTTTTTTTGTCAAATTACTTTTTTTTTACAATATTGCTGTAACTTTATAGAACACGTCATTCCAAACTTCCAGGCAATGTGTAAGTTCAAAAGCCACGACAAGTGCAGTAAGGTGCAGTAAAATCCTGTGATCTTGTTACTTGAGTACATTGTTGGCAATATTAAGCTTTCTAAAAATATGTATTGTCAAGTTAAATCCACTTTCCCATGGAAACATTTTAATTTCGACAGGACGCCCTCATCACTGAGTATGTACCGCTGCGTATATATGGAAGTAGGGAGAAATTGAATGGTGAGGGGAAGACACAAACCAAGTGACAATTAATACGTTGACTGTTCAAAGAATGGTACAGTGTCAATTAAGGCCGAGTTCGGAATTAACAGCGGATAAACTTTGCAACCTGTATATTGGATTGCAAGTTATCTTATACATATAGTTCTCTTAAGTCTTTGTAATAATATTGTGATCATACTTTAAAACTTATGAAACATGAGACTGAAAATTGTTTGGTTGGAATTGAGGTACACAGTGTCCTACATGATAGAAACTAGCAGTAGAACTATGGACCCTCGATTGCTCAATCACATTTCTCTTTGCTTTAAGTTTAGACGGTCTGATGTGAACGCACATTAGCACGTTCTAAGCTTCTTAGCAATTTACGGTCCCTTTCAGGCGTTATATTCCGTTTTGAGCCTATTTTTTTTTTTTTTCTGATAAGTGTCAAATCTTTAGATATATTCATTTTCTTTCCTGCTCTATGATGTTTTCACACAGTTGGCTAATCAGTATCTGTTTCTTGATTTTGCTTATATCAGGAAGAGGCTGTTAAATTAAAGTTCCCTGCCTATACATGAGCGACCATTTGGTAACACTGCAGACAGTCTTTTTCCGGCTGCAAATTAAACGCGAGGACACATTTCAGGATTCTCATTACTTGACTCATAAATCCTCTTGTGAAATGATGGCAAATCCTCTTTACTGCATGGTAACACTACAGTAAATACGGTGGCTCCAATAGGTACATGCAAAGACAAAAAATGCTCCCTGAAAAGTCAATAGTTTGACTTTCACAGTCAAAATTTTGACTTTCAATCTAAAAATTTTGATGTTTAAAGTCGAAACTTTGTGAAAAAAAGTGACAATTTGGAACAGTGAAATATTCACTTCAGTTTGACTACTTCATGAGGAGAAATTGGGTTTGGGAGTCTTTTCTTAAAAGAATTGTCTTTGTAAGATGTTTAGTAAATTCAAATGCGGGTTTCACGATACAAGTAGGAGGGTACTATTACATATACTTTAAGCGTTTTTTACAAGTGCTCCTAAAATTTACCTTGTTCTTCACAGCTCCTTTTTTGTTAATGGAAACAATAAAAAATGGAAACAGAGACTTCACAATGACCTCTACAGCAGGATATATTGGTAGCCACTGGCCGCATACCAAGATACAAAAAATTACACACTGCTTCTATGATGACTAAAAATATTACACAGTAATATATTGCAAGCCTAGGATAAAGTGTTGACACACAAAATTACAATCACCAATGAAAATGTTAAAAAAAAAATTCTTTTTTTTTTGGTTCTGTTTTGCGAAGGTTTTCATAACTACTAGTCATACTATTAATAAAACACTGCAGTAAACTAAACGAAGAAGGCTTTCATAATTTAATTTTAATTTATGGCTTAAATGAATTAAATAGAGATAAAGATAAATTGGAATTTAAAAAAAAATCTAAAAATGGATGGCCAAGAGTAAAGGAGATACTAGAAGCATAGCTAGAAATATGAAATAGTAATGATTCAGATGAATTGTAGAAATGTGAGAAAAAAAAAAAAAAAACAATATAGCAAGGCCAAAGATGTACCGTACGTACACACTCTGTCACGATATTATTACGTGTTAGCAAATGCAATGTATCAATCACAAAAAAAAAACTTCAGAAAACAAAACAGAACTCAGAATATAAAAACAAAAGAATACTAAAACACATTTACAACTATTATTCAAATCATAAAAGAACAACTTTTTGATGAAACCCTCACAGGTACATATTACACGCTTCATTACTGTTTCGTAATGTTAGCATTTGTAACACAGATCACGTCCGTACGTAACGGAGGGGTCCTAGGATGGTTGCTAACCTGTTGTTATGGTGCACTCAGTGATATGTTGATGGTTATGTCATGGCGGTTTAGTGGTTATACACTTACATTAACTCATCAGTTAGTTATTAATCAGTGGTTTCAAATAACATCTCAATCCCTTATTCAGTGACTTTGTCAATAGCTGTTCCATGAAAAAATTGATGGGGATTTAACCAATGGTATTGGCATAATCAAATTCCTTGTGTGTGTTTTCAACTTTACACTTCATAATTACGTTCATTTCTGTTGATGAGTATTCAACATTAATGTACTTTGTATCCATCTTGGAAGTATTGATCTGTTGACATGACAACTCATCTTTGAGTTTGCCTCTTATCAATCACCTCTGCAGATGAAGCGACTACATAACTCAGTTACAAGTCCAGAATATCCATATCCACGTTCACTGACATTTACACGACTAGAACTTGAAGTGGCAATTATAGACCCTTGCATGGTTGCATAATTACATAATGCTGAATGCATAATACTGACGTAACACCACTATCACCACATCTGAACATAAAGGCAAATAGTGTGTTTGTTCTACAAGAAAGCTATTTTCTTTCAGTGATGATTAAAACTATTTCTCTTTAAGAAGAATGACGTAAAAACATGAATTCATACATTAGCAGAAGAGACTGCTTCCAACTGACTTAAAATGATACAATATGTCCAGATACCCAGGAAGCATTGATAGCTTCTGGTATTACATTCTAAAATACATGAAGACCGAATGTAACCGACGAATGACCACAGACAATACTCGACGAGGCGTGACCAGCAACGCAAGCTCTAGTAACACGCTTGCTAAAACAGATGCACGTAAAACGACATGAAACCACAGACAACAGCCGAGGCTGTCCAAAGAACGTAGATATTAACATGAATTTTACATAAGTACACTTTCGAGTTTACACACTGTCAAGGCACACTAAAATTCCTACTTCAGACCAGGAAATGATTGAGTTTGCGGAGAACAGATATCTTAGAAGAGCCGGCAAATTATTCACAGGGTGCTCTCCTTACGCAGTATCGAGATAGACCTTAAGACTCTCTCTAAGGAGATGAGCAAAACCAAATCAACAAGTCTAGAGTCAGTAATATTAAGGAAAATTCATGGAAGTAACTTCTAAGGATTCACTTCTTTCTCAAGATGTGGTACTGCCTTGGAAGAAATAAAATCTTTGTAAACAGATACTTCAGTTCAAGTTCGCTTTGATTTTCTTTTAGTGCCTTCAAATAAAAACAAGCTAAATGAACATGCTGCATGTCATCAACATGAAACCACAGACAAAACTCCGGGAGGCTTGTCCAAATTGTACACTTTTTTGTGAGGAGATCAAAATTAAGAAATAAAAGAAAACAGGTGATACATGGAAACAAATATGAACCTTGCTGGACAATATAAGAAATGCAAAACAATTTGATAAAATTTGAACATCTGATTCCAATGACTTTTTGTTTGGTGGGAGGTATTTAATATGAGTGGGAGGGCCTTTCAGATATGTGGAGGTACTTCGAGAGAGGTGGGAGGTACTTGAGGATGTCAAGGCGGTACTTGAACAAGGGAGGGAGGAGCTTAAACATTACTGACAGTTTCTCAAACATTAGTGGGAGGGGTACCTCAATAGTGATGACACCCTGTTGATTGCTCTAAGATCTGGTAAAATCTGACGAAGACAACTTTTCATGAATGTTGAAACTGAAAGATGGAACGGTAAACCATCGGGACACCTGAAAAGATACAAAAAAGTAGACTGAATAGTGTGTAAACAAAGGAAAAAAGGATCTCATATGAAAATAATTGAAATTAATTGATGAAAATAAAGGAATTAAGGAAAGAAGGTTACGATACAAGCAACTGAACATACAATACAACAAGAGACGGCAAGATAAACAACTACACAAAAGAAGAAATAATACGAGCACCACTTTGATATGTGTCATGAGACAAAAATATAAATATGAGACGATGTATGGGAAAATTTGTACAACACATTAACTATGTACCACAGAAAAAAAATAAACTAGAATGATGTTAGGACAACTATAGTCACACACTGAACAAATGAATGATAGGTGCAGTCCTTGCTCTGTAGGGCAAAACAGCTCTACCTTCATCAATAGCCACATTCAGTATAATGCACATACAGCCCCAGAATTTGTCTGTTCGATATCTGATTACATCTTCTAAGAAAATGAAAGTTTATGTGACCATATGATTGTTTGAGATAACCTGATAATATTCAGGGAAAACTGTGCTCCAACAATTAGCTGTTAGCAAGTTATACTACCCTAAATTTTCCTTTGTGTTGTACTGACTGTTGACGAGAAGGTACAGTAAGATGTTCATCTCTCTGGTTAACATACCACCGCATTAAAGAAGGAATATGAGTTGTACTGGCAATCGCCTGGTCATCTACCTTTGTTCTTTGTCAGTGTTTCAGGGAAGAGGAAGCAGCGGAAATAATCACCTGCCACAAAATCTGGAAGACAGTGATGCACTCATCTCCCAGATATTTGAATGTGAAAATTGTCTCGGCATTTTTGTTGGCCCTGCAATATTTACACTCTCCAAGAAAGCGTAGAAGTCAATCACCATTACTTTATATCAAGCAGAACAATGGGGATGGATATGAATATTCATGTAGGCAAAAAATGGGACTTTAACATTTTTTTTTTTTTTTGTAGTGGCTACGAAATTTTCCACAGAATTTGACCCTTACTGACAAGTATTCAATTGATCTTCCAGCTTTAACTATCTGCAGATTAAATCATTGCACAAAGTGTTATTGAATCCTCAAGTAAAAAAAAAATAAAACTTGTCCCTGCAAAGCAAACCATATCAAGATTTACCGCTGCAAGAACAGCTCCAAGTTAGCACAGAATCTAACTTTTACAATACATCTTTAGCTGAATTAATATAGTGCACTTTAGCAGAAATATCTTGCAGACAATCATACTATCTTTAATTTGGATATTTTATTCTTACAAACTTGATCGAGTCACAGAGCGAAGCTCTTATTACACGACACCATCCTTCTTTTACATATCTTTATTAATTACGTTTACAGGTACGTAAGTCATTCTCTACTGTTACATATTTCATTGGCTACATCCTCTTGTTACAAATATTACCATGATATTGAACTAATAAATACTTGATTGGCTACATTCTACTGTTACACATGTCATTAGTTATATCCAACAGTTATATACTTGATACGTTATATCCTAGTATCACATATTTTATTCCTTACATCATATTTTTGCCTATTTGATTACATGTAGTTCTCCTTTCAGGTATTACATTACTCACATTTTTCTGTAACATATATTACTATTGCTACTTTAATGTTACCTATTTGACTGGTTACCTTCTAATTTCACAGACGTCATTCGTAATACCCTACAGTTATATTCCATACAAAGTCCTTCTGTTACTCATATCATTACTTACATCATCTTTTAAGAATTGGATTAGTTATACTCTACTCTTCCCCTTTTTCATTATTTTATCCTACATATACATACTTTATTACTTATGTTTTTCTGTTACATTTTTCTGCGATTAAATGGTAATTTAAAACAGCAAATGGGGTGCACTGATTTTGGTCTACATAAGTGAACAGCTTGCAAAGCATCAAGGTGATTTTCAATGTGAAATCTGGCCTTTTCAACGTAAGACGATGTCTGACTCCGTGGGACTCACTGTGAAACGGTGAGAGGAGGCAAATCGGAATACTTTAATAACTGACATTACCTCCATCAGTTTTCAGCTGTATGCTCCGCTTTCTTTAAGTCTGACCGGAAATCTTTCTTTTCCTGCAAAAAAAAAATACAGCAAAGTTACATAGGTTGGGATTACATAGATACAGGTGATAAAAAAATTTTTTTTAAAGCAACAAGAATGACAGTGAAGCATTCGTGTGTAATGTTAGACAGAGTCTGAAAAGCAATTATACCACAGGAAGTGATCCTACTGTTGAGGCAAACAGAAAGATCGATGCATATGCGTGACATTAAAATGTGTTTTCAAAAATTTGGTGACCAGACATTTTTCACATTAGCAATTAAAATGAACAGAGACAGTGCAAGCTAGGGGAATAACATTCCAAAAGTTTGATAGTTTCATGACTATTGCATGAGAAACTTGACTAATTATGCTAATAACAGGCATTGGTGTGCTGTTGTACTCTTCAAAATCTTTGTTAACTTATTGATACCATCTCAAAGTGCCACTTTAAGTGAGCGAGTACCTCAAACCACACTAGTTTATAGGAATACAACAAAAGCATTGTTTTCTACTTACTGTTACTTTTGTCTTTGCAGAACCTGTTTTTGAGACAGCCTTTAAAGTAGGCATGGCACTGTAAAAACATATAAAAAAAAAAAAAAAGAGTTAATGACAAGTATAACATGGCAACAGCATCTTTATATGAAGATGTGCAATACTGACATAAACTATACCATTCATCAATTGTGTTTCGAGCATCCCTCAAACATTTGGCACATCTTTTAAGAATTCCCCACTCTAATGATGCAAGTAGAAACTCTACCCCTTACTAGTGTTTGATTCATGATTAATCAGGATCATTTTGGTAATATAAGTGTCTCTTTTGCAGTGGACACACATTATCAAAACCTGCTTCATCTCAATCTTAAAATTAGTTCTTACTCAATGAATACACATGTGTAAAACTTTTTGTTCTTTCTTATCCACAATAGGTTCTCAATCACATAGCATGCAAGAATAAAATAGTAACAAACCACTAGAAATATAGTAAAAATACTAAAATAATAAAGACAAAGACTTCTGCAAATGAAAGACGATAGCAAATGGACTTGATATTAAACACCATTGATATCATTTGCAAAAAAAAAACAAATGAAAATAAAAGGTTACTTACAATCTGCCTCTCGTTTCATTGGCTTTAACTTTCAAATTGGAAATCTGAAAAATAAGAGAGGGACAACAAGTTAGAGTAGCACATAAGAAGTACTTTCAGAGTAAAAAAAACATCATTATCTCAAGATAAAGACAAACCCTGTCTTTATCTTGAGATTGTTTTCTTGAGATTGTACACTGTTCTGAGGGTACAAAGTCAAGCACTTTTCAAAACAGAATCCTGTTTTTCTTCATCAAAATTCATTTCCACCACATTTTCTGGTCCAAACATTTGTTGCAAATCATCACGTACAAATGTACAGTCGTACCTATCATCAGTAATACCTATCATCAGTAATACCCATCATCAGTAATACCTATCAATCTATCGCAAAATTTCCAGCAGTTGTCAGGGACTTTGACACAAAAGAACAACATTCAGGCACTGTCAAGGCCTTGAAAATGACAGATTTAAACTCAAGTAAAGTACTGTCAAGGTCTCCACAGCCCTGTATGAACACTGGTAAGATGTGCAGTAAGTGATTGTACTTCTACTGTACGTAATTTTCACACAAACTGCCTATTTGAGAGGTGACATAATTCATTACCTCAAGGCAACTCGGTAGAAACATTCACATGTGGTAGACTTCACAGTTCCTGACCTTGCTCAAGGTTACATTACCTTTAGTATTTATTCAAGAAAGTTTGATGCAGGGATCAGTGACCTCAGACTTAACTTCTAACTACATTAGAACTGTTTTTCGGAAATAGAATGTGCTAAGATGGCAAATTCTGCAATGCTTTTTTTTGCTTTTTTCAAGGTAAATTTGTGTCAGGAACAGGGTCCTACCTTGTTGTCTGAATATGATTTTTGGCAAGTATGCTTTTTGATAAAGGAAATTTCTTTAAGGGAAATAGTGTGTTCATTTTACAGAAGATAACTATACTTTCAAAATCAATACTTGAGGGCACAGAATGAAAGATTATTTAAGGTGAGGGAGGACAAGCGTCTTTAAGAAATAAGTTTCTTACTGATAGAAATTTTGTTATTTGTTGCTTTAGACTAATTTGTTCACTCACACTCTCAAACGTTCAAATGATGCATCTGCCATAACTCGTCTCATGCACAAAGTTTTGAAAAGATGAAGCTTTTGCGGATGTCTACATCAGACAGAGAAGAAATTCTTTTTGGCAGAAAATTACATTCAAATCTGACTTTTTCTTTGGTTCTTATTTCCTGCTGAATCATCCTTACAATTGTTTCTCTTTAATGTGAAAACTTTATTTCATGTTGTAAACTTAACTAATCCTGACGATTTGACTTTTTTTCACAAACTTAAATTGGTATTAGCACACGATAACCATATTTGTTCTAAGTACAGCTGTTCTCTATGAAGAATAAACAGATAAAATGAAGTTGTAAATGCTCTTTCTTTTTGCCTTATTTCCTCTAAGCTTCTCTTGCTTGTCTTCTTGTTTTCTTTTGTTTTCCTCTTTTCCTATCCATCCTTTGCAGACATGATAACTTTTGAGTGCTTATTGATTACGATCTACTATCGATTATGTAATGCTTTTCTGACAGATATCTGATCTGTATTTCTAACCATTAATCTTCTTAGATATTCCTAAGTAACTCATTGGAAAACAAAGGTGATGAGAACTTGAGGATGGTTTGGACAAGCCTTTTAAGTGACTGCCCGATTCTCTGTGGAGACTGACTAGCTAGGACCAATATCCACCAATCTCACCTGAAGATCCCTCCGTTTAACTTTTATCTCCAAGTCGAACTTCTCTCCTTCTGCCACTTGCAGCTGTTTATGTAACTCTTCACAGAGTTGCAATAGTTGATTCTTATTGAGGGACTCGACGTTGGAGTCCTTGACGTTCTCTTCGATGTACTTTTTCCTCTCCAGCGCTGCCTCTTGTTCCTCCAGCTGAAGGTCGCCTCTTGCCTTCTTCAGCATCATGGCCTGAGGATGACCAACAAAATCAGATCAGAGCATCATTTTCTAAAATTCTCAAATTTAATCATGACACCACGGCCTGAAAAGATCAACGTACTATTAGCTACGTAGGAAAAGGATCAGACTATAGGCATTATGGTCTACGGATCAATATGAGATTACAGCGACAATTAAAAGGTTATCAGAAAATATCCAATCATAGCATCACAGGCTAAGATTATCAGATAAGCTAACATGACAGCGGCTCGAGCCAAAGTGACCGAGGTGATGACGAAAATCATACTAAAAGTTGAAGACATTCACCGAGATACACACACTTCAGGGTTCCTCTTTTCTTCACATGATGGAAAGAAAGGCATGCAAACTCTTGAAAAAAAATACATTTTAAATACCCATTCACTTGCACTCCAGTTGAAATTTTCCATTTAAGTCTGTTTTTACATTATCATAGGTACAAAAGAGTTTCTGAATCTGTTTTCTTTAGCATTTCGTTAACTGTGTATCTTGCGATGATTTGAAAGTCAAGGAAACCAAGTGCAATTCTCTTTAACCATGTCACAAACTACCCTCAAGATGGCTGCGTTCCTTCATCTGAGCTCACCAAGCTTTATGTTCACAATAACATATCATCAGCAGAAAAGGACTGGGTAATGACTTCAATTACTAAGAATGAACTTTCAAACCCTCAAACACGTATCAACTTTAGTAACTGGTACAGGTAGTAAGCCGATCAGAATATAGCCAATCACCTTTACAGCAGATCTAGAGTTCAGTTAAATAGTCTCGAGCCACCCATGCTTTGTGGCCTTAGCCATATTCATTGAAAGTTTTATGTGAGTTATTTGTCAAAAATTTGTTTGAGATACACACCACACTTCTAGTTAAGTTATATGTACTTACCAAAATTTCCTTCTTTCTTCCTTTGCTGACTTTACCTAACAGATTAAGCTTCTTTTTGGGCTTTTCAGCAGGAGGGGCATCGTTAGGCTGAGTATGAAAAATGTGAAAGGAATAAGCAACAGTCCAACATGAAAAATAAAAATATCCTGTCATCCACATCCTAAAATATTATTTCCCCAAATAAGGTAAAGAAATGATCAAAAAGACCAATGTACCATTTCATTAAACACACTTTTATCCAGTAATCAAACAAAATTTCTTCAGTAGTTACCAGAGAATACTCTTGAAATTTCTGTCTCAAAATTAATGATTATTTTCAATTTGTGTGGTGAATTTGTTTTTTCCTCTGCTGGTTCTGTGTTAAGCACTCAGAAAATATGTGACAGGTGCAGTGTAAATGTGATTCATTTTCATTTTGACGACTTCTGAGTAATCTGCACAACAATAAAACACAGAATTATCAACCTAAACGGATCAAAGACTAAGACTTCAAGATTTTAAGTCATGGTGAGAGGAGAGGCAGGACTGAAGAGGTCACTGGCAAATCAAATAGGACTGGTGCCCTCACTTCATATGACGGGGTACATTGTAAATGAGAGCTGATGAAACAAGGGCATCCTACAGTATGAATTTAAGTCTCACTTATTGAACAAACGTTTACCTGTTTATACCAAGTCTGCATCAACCTGTACTCCAATACTATCTGCGATCAAAACAACTTCCCTCCCCAACAATTCCCACCCAGAAAATTTCCCTCAGACACTTCCCCCTCATGCAACCCTCCACCTCAACGACAAGTCTCACCAGATCAATTCCCAACCTGGAGAATTTCCGACTTTGACAACTCCCTATGACAGTTCCTTCCTGTAAAGGCTTACGATTAAGTTAAGGGATGGTGAGAATTGTCCGAGCGGAAACTGTCGTAACTGGGAATTGTCCAAGAGGAAGTTGTCCCGAGGGCAATTGTCCCGGGGGGAAGTTGTCCGGGAACCACTCCCTGCCCTGGTGTGACACTGCCACTACGTGGTGAAAATGTTTCCCTAGCCTACAGGACATTACTTCTAACAGTGAGTCAGTATCAAACTAATAAAAAGAAAAGTTGAATGCTCCTCTCTGGATTAACACATACATTTCAATGTCACATCCTTTCTAACCTTCTAAAGGTAGGATCTAATTTAGACGGTGCACACTTTTCCTATCTACCATAAGCCTGATGGGTCTTCACGTTTGGTGCAATCTTTTCTACACTACGTGCCTGTCCATCTAATCGTAACATCCCGAAGGGTACGCAATGAGCTGATAACATCATCACCAGCTGTGACTCAGTCTTCAACAAAGCCAGTGCTTAGGATCCGTCCTCTGAAAATATGTTACTGTTTGTAGTAACCAAAGCTATCAAGTCTCCAAGTCAAACATCTAAATCATCCATGGCATGTTGATAACACTTAGTGTGGATTTCTGCTGATAGCGAAACTTTTCCACCTTTGAGAATTGCTCCCTAGTGTGGCAGTAAAAAGGAACTAGCCGTGTCCTTCATCAATCTACTGACCTACACGTAGAAATCAGTGTATGTATCAGGATTCCTGTAGCAGTGAATCTAGCCTGGAGCAACCAGTACGGTCAGACTTGACAGCAGATTATGCCCACAGCAACCTCTTCAGCAGCGCTGTTTTCTTTCCACTACATTATTACCAGTCACCGTTTACATCAAAACAGTTTCCGTTCCACATCCCTGTCATCTAGTCAAATGTTGCACTGCCTCATTTATTGACCCATTCACCCTCCCGTTTGTTTGTTGTTTTTTTTTCCTGTTTTTATATTTTTCTTTCTTTAAATCACCTCAGCATTTTGTTTGGCATCTTCCTCTTTTTTCAAGTCCTCCTGCCTCTGCCTCTCAATCTCAGCATTTCTCTTTCTCTCCTTCTCTTCTGCAGCAGCTTTTTTCCGTCTCTCTTCTTCCCTCTGCTTCTCTGCCTCTCTTTCCTCCTCCTACCAAAATAAAAAAAAAATATTTATTCCACAGCCAAGAGCGTCCACTCAGTCCAAACTGCTCGTTTCAATCTTAAACATGATTTTTCACTCATCTCTTAAATATGAACATTCATTCATCCCATAAATCTCCTCAAGTCATAATGCACTGGATGAGTTTTCTATGTCTAAAGGTTTGGGTGAGCAAATTATTTTTGAGCGACAAATAACTGAATTTCTATCCATGAGACACATTTCTTGAAAAAAGGGGCTGTCCTGTGCATCCAGCCTTGTTTTGAATAATCTGTAATTCTGTGTCCATAAATACTGGTTGCAAAAATATGGATTTTTTCTTTATAGCAAATGCAATATTAACTTTGAGTAGTCACAGTAACATAACCAAATGATCTTTTTGCACATTTTTTACTATTTTTCAAAGCATTTCTTCAATGACTAATTAGTCCATCAATCACTAGTTCTCAGTAATACCATCAACAATAACTATATCACTTTGATCTTATCAATTCAGGCGCGGTTATGCTTACAATCCTTTGCGTGGAATCTCTTTTACAGGGGCTCACTGAGTAGATACTGATCAGTTTGTTATGATTTTGAAGGGTTGAGACACATGGCAAAGCTTACAATTAGCATAATTTGCTAAGTTTCACATACAATAGTTACGAAAGCTGGCAAAATTTTGTAATGTGCGACCCTGATTTGTACTGGCTGTATGCATATGAACTTAGGAGGAATTGTTCAGGAGAATTAAGCGAATTTCACGATGCAGCTCAATGAGCCTCTTTAATAAATATAATGTACCGTTCAGGATACTAGAATTTAAAGACTGAAAAGGGGAAAAATGATTATATTAGATTTGTCATGGCAACTGGGATGTATTAAGAGATATCTCATATACCTCTTGTCTCCTCCTGGCTGCCTCTTCTTCTGCTCTCCGCCTCTTTGTCTCTTCCTCCTGTCTTAACCTCTCAGCATCATCATCCTCCTAAAAGAACAATTGAAGCTACAACATCTTTACAATGTTCACTAAATGGCTGTCTTGTAAAGCAGACAATTTTGAGTAAACATGGCCTCCCTGGAGTTCTCTTCGCATGTCACATCTCGGACATACCTCTTTACATGAGAAGCACCCCCCACTACTTTGTCCCCCCCCCCCATTACATTCTCTGTGCACAGTCATAAACAAAATGTGGAGCAAACGTTAACACTTGACACCATACTTTAAGACCTGTCATTAATGTCACTTGAAATTTTATAGACTCTTAAGCTACAAATTCACTCCTTAAAATACTCATCTATGCTTGACAGACTTTTATTGCAAACTGTTGACAGACATTTCTTTTTTGCGTCACCCACGAGGTAGACCTGGAGATGAGGGTCATGGACCAGTCTACTGACATTAAAAGGTTAGAACAACAATTAGGAGTATCACCACATTTGTACACACATTCAACTTTGACTACACTAATTACATACGAACAACGCCCAATGCACTTACTAACAACTTATCTTTTATAATTTGATCTGACCGTTTCTTTTCACTTTTGTCAGTGACAGCTATGAACTCAGTCAGAAGTGCCATAAGGGAACCTCGATGTGAAGGCGCCTCATTAGATACTGAAATAGTCTCATATTAGATACTGAAATAGTCTCACATAGTAGACTGACAATCTCTATTTCTGTGGATTTTATTACTTCTACGTAACAGACTGTCAGTTCATTGTTAACTCTCCCTATCTCATTGACTGGGGTCCTTAAATGTTCGCTGCCACTAAGGAATGTCCATTTTAACGTCCTTTACCGCTGAGAATAGCACAATGTATGAGCTTGTCAAATTCTGGTCAACATCCGACTGAATTAATTCAATGAGTCGACAGCTCTTGATGATCTCTAGCTTTGCTAGAATGCAGATCAATCAGGATGAATGTTATGAAAGTGACGAATCGCTGTAACTCGCCACCGACTAAAATAACGCAATGTTAAACAAAAGACTGTAATTACCGAGGGAGCCGACCTCTCGTCTTGTGTGGTAAATAGGTTTAGTGTCGAGTTATTTATATTCAAACATATTTTATTAATTAGGCCTACCTGAGAACGAAGGCATTAGAGGGTATGATGTTCGTTTATTTATTTAAACATCCATAGAAGTTGCGCGCTAATAAAGATAAAAGTTCAACACATGATCTTATCAGTGAAATGCGGACAAGACTAACAATTTCACGCGCTAACACTTATGAGCTCATGCACAGATTCCACGTCAAGAAGTTGTTCAAAGTGCATCGAATCTATTTACATGATAATAAATATAAAAATCATTTGACTCATGAATAACCACTCACGAATATTAGTTGTATGTTTAGACTCCATATTTTTCAGGTCTAAGTTGCAACAAACATGAAGGACGCGAAAAGATTCAATGGCACTACTCAAAACGTTGTTGGCATCAACACTATCCATTAACTGAACTAATCACTTTATTTTTTTCTCAGTGTAAGCAGGGATAACAACACCTCGAGTCCACTTTGGTGTGACCATGTCCGTAACTACATATACAATGAGGACTACATTTTGAAATCTAAATCTCTTATCTCTATTCTCCTACAGCATTTGCTTTTATGTCTGAAAGCTCCTTTTACACCTCACTGGTACTGTACATGCAGAAGTCTGAATAAATTCAATAGACGCATGACAGTACATTCCTTTGTTTAATATTTACGCTCATAGATTTGGAAATTCAATGAAATCAGACAATATCATGACATACCTGACATGGTGTCAGGGCAGATTTCCTTTTTTTTTCGTTTAATTCTCTCAATTTACAGTCGAAATTTCAAAACTTACGACCCGTGTTATGCATCCGTTAAGTTACGCCAGGTTGCAAATAACATACTAACCAACTACCAACTAATAAATGTCGCGAGTACAGCACTTCTACTGTATACAGATATGGCAGATTTATACAACCTGAATGTTCTATGTTAAATTACTTGACCCAGAATATTACGAGGAATGGTTGCGAAGTTTCATTCAAGTCCAGTAAGTTCATTGCTTTGACCTTGTTTTCACTTACATTGCTATGACAGTGTTTCCATACCTCCAACTGTGTCATGGTAATTGGCGTTACTGATCTGGGCTTCAGAATCAGACCAAGAATGTTTCTGCGATCAATCAAACTTTCCGAACAGCTGATCATCAAAGCGACAGGAATCCATCTGAACTAATGGCTCAGACTATTAAAGATACAAAACATTGTAGCTTATTTCCTGAGAGAACACCCCTTTCTTAATGCAAGTTACTGTATGTGGCCTGCATACATGTGCAGTGATAAATGTACACAACAGCAGCCCTTCTACATGATACTAATGAACAGATCTTGGCATTGCAGTACAGTAGCTTGCACTGATCACATGACTCTATGAAAGACAATAGGTAGTCTACAACAACTACTCGTGACATAGTTTGCAGAATAGCTGACACTGAGAAAGATATAGTCTGCAGCAGGAAAAAAGATGAAAAATGCAGGCTCAATCAGTCGATTAGTGACATAAGGCAATCTACATCAGCTGGATAGACTGATAAAAGGTAGTCTGCAATATATCACACTAATCATAAGAAATCTGAAGCAGCTGCTACGTATTCATAAAATGTAGTCCTAAAATTCTTCATAGCAGCTATAATACAAACACCATACATCTGCACAGCTAAGCTGATACAGACAACATATGGTTGATAGGCCCACTGATACAGGTAAAATCTAGTCTGCAAAGCAACTGATACACACAAACTGTAGTCTGCAGAGTAGCTGATACAGGCAAAACGTAGTCTGCAGAGTAACTGATACAGACAAAATGTAGTCTGCAGAGTAGCTGATAAAATGTAGTCTGCATAGTAGCTGATATAGAAAAAGTATACGTAGTATGTATAACAGCTGTACACAAACAAAAGTCAGCATAGCATCTGATACAGACAAAGTGTACGATTTGTATATGTACTGTAGCTGCAGAAGGCACAATGTAGTCTGGATATATGATATAAAATGATAAGGCAACAGCAAGCTAGCTTATTGTGAAGGCATAAGAGTGTGCTATACATGAAATATTCCAATTAAGTACAATGCCTTTACTGAAGTAGGAACTTACGGGGAAGCAGTTGATACAAAGTATGATCAATCTACCAGGAGTAACATAAGACAGTTCAAGCATATTCTGTACTAATTCATAGTTACATGCCGACAAAACATTACACAAAATGAATGTGGTCTATGGGAAGTTGTCTGATCATTGCAGACATACATTATGTCAACATAATTCACTGAGGTCTCAAGATACTGCATATCACTCATGGAAAGGGCATTGATTTGAGCCTGTACATAAATATCATGAAACCTTGAGATTGTGTTATGACCGAATTGCCAAATATTACCACAGATCTGTATGAACACTGTCCAAAGCAAACTGAATAAGCTAGTAGACTTTCAGACTGTTAGGACTAAATCAATTTTCAAAATGTGATAACACAACTCTTTAAAACTTCACATTGAATGCAGTGATGGCAAGAGGATTCATCTGGCAAAAAGATTAGCAGTGTAATTAGACTATGTCAGCAGACACAATTTAAACTGTCCGCGTTAACGCAGTGCCGAGACATCACTGAGCAGGACAAGAATTTTAAACAGCTGATTTTATGAAACCAGACCACGGGGATCTCATCACCAAAATACCAATGCATGCATGCAGTCTGACGGCTTTACAAATCAGTAAAGGTTATGCCGTTGCGAACTTAGCCAAAGGTACAGTATGTTACACAGATGGTACATTAATGATCAGACTATCAAATACTGTACAAGAGAGACCACACTGAGCGCCACGGACATGTTATGCACCACATTAGTTAAGCACCACGTAAGTTCTACACCATGCTGAGCACCACACAGAACTTCTTGCACCTTAAAAGATACAAAATGAGTAGCTCACAGACAAATACTATGTTACAATTGTTGATTAGCTTTCACCTGTCTGCATTCAGTGTTTGTATATTCTCTTGCGTCGAATATAATTCATTCGAAGTGTTCTTGTGTTACCCTGTAGATAAAATTCATGAATTCTGTGAAATTTCGTGTCAAGTTTTATCATTTCAGACAGACATATAATGTATTTCAACACATCCATGTGGTGTAGCAGCAACTATATCAGTGTTGTTGCGATACGAGATCTCCAAGAACGATATCAGGAACACTTTTCCCTCAATTGCCAAATGATGTAACAATATCCAAGGGATAAGTTAGAACCAAAGCATACCTGAATAATGTGTTAAACTATGTTGCATACAAAAGTCACATGGTACAGCATAAGTCTAACATTAACTATGACATCACACTGAATTTTCATGTAAATCAATTTAGTTCTTTAAAGTTTTATACATTTTAAAGGTCTCATTTCTTGGTTTCCTAACATTACTTACTGTAATATGTGGTAGAAATCTGTTCTATTACATATCCTTTTTTTCTTTCCTCAGACGAAATCGTTTGTGTCACTTAACAAACTATATCAGGAGCAAAGTCTCATAATGATATTCTTTCTCAATATCACAATATCACGACACTAAACTATATGTACTGAGAACTTGGATGGGAAGGTAGACACCACAGGATAGATAATTAATACAAAGGTTGAAAAAGATTTTACTGTGTCACATCCAATTTTAATCATCAGAAAATACACACCGGTGCATACCCATCACCGCCATTACCACTTTCATCATTACCATCATCACTATATCAACATCATCCCTGTTACCACTTGTCATTACAATCACCACTATTATCATCACTATTACCACCAAACATTGTCACCAATATCATCTCCATAAATCAGAATCATCATCACTGACTACATACATCAATCATTATCATTACCATTATCACCACTAGTATCATTATCATCAAGTATCATCACCATTGTCATCACCATAAACCATTATTACTATCACTATCATTATCATCACTACTATCACCACAATTGCCATCATCATCATCACCATCACAATTATATATCACCATTACCATCACTATTGTCAGCATCACCATCACCATCATCACAATTACCATCACCAATGTCATCATCATCAGTATCCTCACCACCACAGGGAACCAAAATTTCAGAGTAACTTTATTATGATGCTACCCACTCTACCATGCTCTACAGTTACTCAAGTTTCTGAACCTTCATTCTCCACAATATTGTATGAATTTGGACCAGAAATAAAGCTGTAATGTAAGTGGACTTTTCTTTCCATCTTGTTTTTCCTTTCTTTTTTTTTCTAGATGGAAGCTTTTCTTCCATGACCACTATCTTGATGAAAGGGGGTTTTATCACATTGGACCAACTGCTACTGTATGTTGTATGACAATTCAGCTTCCAGCTCTGAAGTTAGTACATGCATACCGGTGGCTTATCAAAATGTTAGAAAGAAATACACCAACTTCCAACTGACCAAGGAACTGACCCGACAGACTAAGAAAGGAGGCCAGTAAACAAATACATGCAGACAAAATGTTATGATAGAAACATGATAAAATGATAAACTTTCAGTGTGCACTGCAGTTCTTTATAGCTTGAAAGCCGAATGGTCAACCTCGATCTACAAAGACCAAATGATGAATAATCGCTTCCTCTAATTATTGGCTATAAATAAGTGGCACACTAATGAAAGATTGACCACAACTTGGCTGATGGTTCTATATCTAGACCAACTTGTTTTAATATCCTAAGAACACTTCAAGTTCACTTTACATGAGGTAGAGCTATGCCCAACCTTGCCCTAGAGGGAAACACGACATCCTGCCATCCCATGTAAATCTAGCAGGAATTTCAACCCAGGGTTCAGATGCCTGACGGCAAATGGTACTAATTAATGCATCTCTCGGTCATACCACAAGGGTAAAATATGGAAGGTGTACTTAGGTTTAGTTTGTAGGCCGAATGGATGATAATTAGCCAAGTTTGGCTCACTCATAGATGTCTACGTTAAATTACTGGAAGTTGATTGTGTTTTGTAAAATAAATATCTCACCCTTCCTACAATGCTTTTTTATTTGATGAAAGAACAATTAAAATATCACCATAACTACCACTGATTACCAGCTGACAAATGATGTCATTAACAAATTACAAACATTATGAAACCATCAGGACAATCAAATCACTTAATCAAAACAGTATGCTGCTCTCTTCTGACTACCAGTAACCTACCGATGATCATGTAAAGCTTATCAAAGTCACCTTGACTTTTAATGTCATCATGCGAACTACCCCCTGAACATCATTGGATCCTCACCTCGTCCAATGAGCACTGTCACGCACGCAACCTGACAAACACATCGTCTGATATAATCACCCTAAGGCATTATGACATAATAATTGGTTAAGTCATGTGACCAAATAGTTCACCTGAGTGCCTCATAATTCACAACATCTGCCATATCACCTTGAGCACACAACACACAAGCCATTTCACCTTGACATCATGAACCCATCTGGACACAGACGTTATCAATGACAGGATCATTATCAAACCAACCTGATTGAGCTAGAGGAGCATACTTCATTTGGCTATCACAACATCTCACAGAATTTGACCAATATGTCATCCAAGTGCAAGATTCTCTGATCAGCTCGAGTCTGACCCACAGAAGCTGTACACACCATTTGACATCACACCTGTCTCTTTACCACATAACATGTCAAATATGCCATATGAACATCAGAGACTATTTGACAACACAACAACAGACCAACAAATCAATAAACAGACAGACTGATCTGACCACCCAGACTGATATGACCACCATGTAATTCTAAATCGAGATCACAAGCAACCAATAAAAACAATCATCTCATAAACATGACACAAATATCCTCTTTAACGGACAAATCGTCTGATCGGCGATACGCAAAACAATCACTTTAACGAAGACATCATCAGACCACCGCCATGCAAAATAACCCTTTGAACAAACACATAGTTAGATCACCATCTTGTAACCCCTTTAAACTATGCACAAAATAATCCCCTTAAATGAACACATAATCAGATTAGCACCAAGTGAATTGCACCTTTAACTTTGATGATCACCTTTGATCCTGCTGCGCATGTAACTCATGTATCTAACTAGTGCATTGGACAAATACATCTTTCACATCCATTGACATTTCTATTCCACAGGAAGGACCAACTGTAACAGTTGACCCATCTACCTTATACATCAGCTGACCACTAACTCGAGAGATGTCATGTTCAAAACATCATCTGAAAACAATACGTTCTACTATATCCCCATCCCCACCCCGATCAAAGCCTCCCAATCAATGCATCAACTGATCACATCAACTGATCATCACATCAGCTGATCACCACACCAATTAACAACATACTGACCGATCACCACATCAACTAAACACAACATTAAGTGATCACCACATCAATTAACACCACATTAACCGATCACCACATCAACTAAACACTACATTGGCTGATCACCACATCAACTAAACACAACATTAAGTGATCACAACATCAATTAACACCACATTAACAGATCACCACATCAATTAACACCACATCAACTGATCACCAGATAACTGATTACCAATTCACTACAGATCACCACATGAACTGATCACCACATCAGCTGATCACCACATAAGCTGATCACCCCAACACCATATCACCTGAACTACCTTTCAGTTTAACCAAATGATTGTCATGCATTATATTACAGGGTAGTCTCAAGTAAACTAAACAAAATAATCCAAATATCTTGTTACTAACACACTGAGCTTAACTGTCTCAGCACAGGCTTTAGCTCTACTTTCATGATTAGTGAAATAAAACTGCCTTAAAACCACAGTGAAGTATAAGCTCTATCAGCTTACCATGTTACACATGGGAAAAGGAAGGAGAGTCTCAAAACGACACTGGCCATTTCATCGATAATCGAGATATTTCTGTAGTTGTCTACACATAACAGGCTAAGACTTGGACCATCATTGTACAAGCTCCATGGTTACCATACAAACTACTGTAGTTTAAGACAAAACTCTCAAGGGGAATGCACATTCACATACTAGTACCGTATGTACAGTTGTATTGAGGGATATCCAATATGATCTTGTGAGTACCCTATTAAGGGATATAGAGCCTAGATCTTGAGGGTATCCTCTAAAGGGATATAGGGTCATTGAGGCTAAGTCAATAAAGAAACCCTACAGCATACAGTTCAATTACCCGCTAGTAGTACTGAACAACACACCAAGCAGATATGGGACTTATGGTTGCCCAGGAAGATAAAACTAATCTGTTCACAGAGGGAGTTGCAAAGGGGCATACTGCCAATAAAAATGCAACGGCAAATGAAGGTCAAAGGTCATACATTTAATTGTTCTCCTTAAAGGCTTGCAAAGACTGGACATGAACCATTTCACTAAATCCAATTTCAGTGATATCAAGTTTATCAGAGTGAACCCTACAGAGGCGATTGGCGTAGATGAAGACTTCACGTATGAGCCTTACACAGATGGTGAACCATTTCTGCAGAAAGATGTACTATTGGATTAAAAGCATAACTGGTAATTCAAAAAAACGAAACAGCACAGACTTAAACATGATATGTGAACAGAGGAGGTATTAATGGAGCACAGCTGGCTGGCCGGACAGCTGCTAGCCCTAGCTAGAAACAGACAGTTATTAGTTTATTGCTTTAAGCTATTTGACATTTCAGCCAAAGGTGCAAGTGGGTCATTCAGAGAAGCTACCGCAGAGAATTGTAGATGACACTAACATTTAATTAGACTTTAAACAGCAAACCAAATGACCTGGAAATTCCTGATGTTTTTCAAACACAGCCATTAATTCTCTGGACTGATATAATACAGGGAATGCCAACAGAGTCATAAAGGATCCAATGGCTTGCAATAGACGTGAACAATATTCACTGAAAGGTCAAACTAACTAATCAATGTTTGGTGGGACCAGATCTGAACCTCTAAAAGTGCTACGTAGGCTAAGCTACCAATGCATGGAAATTACTAAAGCATCTTTTACATATATGTGTTCTCTGCTAAAAGAAAAAAAAATATGGTATTAACAAAAAAAAAATTAATATGAGAGAATTGATCAAGTTAGTCTCTGTGATTTTCAGCACCTGACAAAGCATTGTTGGGTCTACTTTTTTTTAATGCAGTGTCTTACTGCATCTACACTGTTTGGGAAATGAGAATTTAAACTTGGGTTTCTGTTACTGCACACTGTACAGAGCAGTGTTCGCGCTACGGCACGAGATTACATGAATCTTGCACCTGTCTCCCGTATCCCGCACAAAGACAAATCTTAAGCGGGAACTTCTTGCACCATTTGCCACAGCTGAGGTCGTAGCTACAACAATAAATAAACACAATAAACTGCAACAGAATCTTTACCAAGTGACAACTCACTCCTTGATTATAAAAATCCCTTCCAACATCTTTTTTTAGAGAGGCATTTGCCTCCCAGATTCAATTCCTTCCTGCAAACACTGGCACAGTGTAACAAACTATGCAAGGCAGGTGAGTAGAAATGATGTGTCAAGAGTTGCCGATTTTACTCTAAAGAGAGGCAATATACTTTCTGAAGGATAAAATGACTTACAGAATGAAGCTTCTCTGAAGAGAATTACAATATAGCTAGCTACTTTTTATTTTTGTCTTTACAGCTCCTGGTATCAAAGTAGAAACATTGAGCTTGGAGGTGACACTATGTACAAGAAACGTCACAGTAATGCCACTAGTGAGTACTGCGTATAACAAAGTTGGTACTGTTGTTTGTAATTAGAGAGTTCCAATCACCATACTGAGGGTAATGACTAATGACTCAAAGTAATGGCTTACTAATAATACACTGACAAATGCAGGGCATATGAATTCATGCTCTGGGATATTACCATAGATGGGAAATCAAAAATAATGATTTTTTTTTATTGATGGTAGCTCAGTATTTCCTTTCTACATTTTCTTCTGCTTTCTTCCATATTTTTTTCCATTTCTCCATTTTAGTATTTTCCCATTTTGATGTGCATTTATTTTAGGGTGTCAGTCTTCTAGCTGCCTTGTTTTACTTGTAGTTTACAATTTTCAATTGCCCATTCATCCTGGTACTTCAATATTTTCACTCCCTCAATCTCCACCAAGGAGTCTCTGTTAAGATGACACTGTTTTTCAGGTAACACTGTCTTACTTTCACATCAGAAGTTGCACAAAATAAAAACTGCTAGAATGTAAGCTCTTAGACTTTCATTCACAACACCTAGTCACAATGTAATAGGAGCCAGGTTTGGAGGAGGTCATACCTAACAGTGTGACAACTATACTGCCTACTACATACAGTAGGTGTGAGCACACATACGAAGAAGAGTTTTATGATATTAAACTTATTGAATTACTGTATGAGAACTCTACAAATGTTATGGAACTTGGTTAAGTACAGTTCAATGGTGTACATAAGAGCACAGCCTTCTTTAGTTCTGGTAACTGGGTTCTACGACTTGCCTCTTAAGCGAAGTCATCCTGTGCTAGCTAGACACTGTGGATGTACAGTATGTAAAGAATGGTAATAGATGCAGGTAACCATGTTAATTTATGTCGTCATTCATATACAAGGCAGTTTATGTCTTCCAAGTATCAATAATTGTTTTACTTTGTAACACCTGTAGTCGATTATCTACTTAAGCCAATGCACTTCATAATTGTGTTAGCTTTTGTATGAATATTCATGCAAACCTTTGATATATCAGGAGATGCTATCACATTCTCAGTATCCAATGAAGTTCTGCTTAGAGATGCTGGTTCAGGCTGAAAACAAATAACACGTCAAAACGCAAGGCATTATCATTAATATCAAACAGTGAATACACATGCCACATCATGCATAAACATATCATGCACATGTATTACAACAACATATTCAATTATTCATAAGCAGTACATGCATCCAATCATAAAATTGTACCACATTAATGCATTTAACATATCATGCATATGCATGATACTATCATTTGTTAAAAGTGAACAGCAACGTTTTAATGGATTCAACAGGCATGCCTCTTCCTTCAACCAACTTTGATGTATCATTATTTTGGATTGAAGGCTACCCTATGGGGATTTTCAGCTGCTGCTTCATGTTGACCTTAATGGTGTTTTACTGCTTCATTACTTTTGGACACTGTAGAATGCACTATTTAATGTACTTTATATCCATATTCCGCTACCATCAGTAACTTGAAATCTTTTTATGCTTGTTTAAATTAGACCAAACTTTATGTCACTAATAAGTCACTAGCCACTGTACTGTATGTTGAACTTGAAATTGACTTCACGCACTCATTTGGAGCAATGTACAACAATATTCCACAATCACACACTAAAATTATAAAGGCTTCTTCATGAGCCCCATTTTGTGATGCTGACTATACTTTTGAGGAAACTTAGTAACAAAACTTTATACTGCAATCTATTTTTAAACCACATAAAAACACATGTACAGTACTTGGGATCAAAAAGTTATTTTAGTAACTTAGGAAACTGGTAGACACAACGGTACTTGGACAAACCTTGGTTTCTTCTTTCAACTGATCAGGATGAGTAGAATCAACAACAGCCTGATATAGGGAAATACAACAAACATCATGCATATTCAAATTCAGTCAAACTCATGTATATTCAAACTCATATAGAATGAGACTTGTGCCAAAATGTGTACAAACTGGTCACATAAATATCTTCAAGGTGATATATTTGAGTTAAATGGCATATCAAATTCAGTAAAGTCTCCAAGATAAAACTCTGCAGCATAAGTGGCCTACTACTGTATGTACATGCAGATATTAAAGCTTCGTAAATGAAATTGTATTCTGATTTTGAAAATTATTGGTAAACATGAAGCATTTGACTCTGGTATGCATTTAATAAACAGCAAACAGTAGATATGTACATCCCCCTTTGCCAATTGACTCTACTTCTGTCTACAAATATCTTTTAGTCAATTGAAAACAACATCTGACACTAAAACAAACCTTCTTTTCTTCTTCTGGTGGAAGAGAAGGAGTGGCAGCAATCACAGGCTGGGTAGAGAATCACAAACATCATGCATATTCATCATGCATATTCATCATGCATTTTCAAAGTGATCAGGCAGCGCATGTGCTTGAAGCAAACTATACAAGTATGCACGACAAAATAGCACTGACATGTTTGTAAAGGCAAATGTTACCTTGTAGGTACCGGCAAACTCTTAACTATGCAGGTTTAACACAGCACCAATGGATATGGAACATCCATTTTATATCATACACTCACACAGCTAGGACAAATTGTGACTAAAATCACATGACATCATCTATGGACAGTATGTTACAGTAATAGCAAAATGTCTTACACTGTATGTAAAAGACAAACTCTGTTTAAAACTATTCACAATTAAGCTTTGTACTGCATCATATTGCTACACATTGAGTCTGAAGAGCAAGAACTTGTGCCTTCAAAATAATGTTATATGTTACTTGCTTTGTTTTCAACAAGTGAATGTAACTTTAATCCTGATAAAACTGCAAGAATTTAGTTCTCTATTTGTCTATCTGTCCATCTGTCTGTCTGTTTAATTACTTTTCACTATAGTGGTACTGTACCATCACAGCCTAACAAACCTTATTTTCTTCCTCTGAAGTCACTGGTTTTGTGGTAGCAATCACAGGCTAAAGGGACAGAGAGACACAACAAACCTCATGCATATTCAAAACTGATTAAGCAAAGAAAACATGTAGGCTGTGCATATATCTATCAAAAAATTACCGAAAACACTGGCAGACACATAACTGACACTAATTGCACAGTGACGAGGATATTAGTACATAGAAATTCACACAAAGCACTGATGAATATTCAAACTGCAACCTACAGTAAGTGTGACAGCCCAAAACACACCACCCTTACACCATGATATCATACATATTTTTGCCTTCTCAAGAGATCACACCCTAACCCTGACAGTATGTCTGGTATAACATCGATCATATTTTATCATGCAGGAAAAGTCTTATTGAGAAATGACATTAATACAAAATAAAACACACTGTTAGTATAAGGGGCAAAGACATAAGTACTTTAGTAATGAATATTTTAACTGTTTGGATAGCAGGCACTAAAAAACATTGTACAGATTTAATTACGCATGCATATGATAAGTGTTCATACCAAAAACCAATAAAATATATGCTCTTCGAGTAATATTCACATTTAGAGGTAATGACATAAACAACTGAGGTAATGACGTAAACAACTGAGCTTTAACAAAATCTGTTCATGCCTAAACACCTGATATTACTGTAAATACATTCATGTTTACCTAAAGTCTAGAACTACAAGAAAATATAGGCCTACTTTAAAGGTTGGAACAAATCCTGCTCATTCAACTCTCTAGACCTTTATATATCTATTTACTGATACTAAAACATATTTAAGCAAGTTAACATATTTTGTAGATACTGTATAAAAATCTGGATAGTTAGTTGTATTAACATGCTGCCTTTAAACAACATTTTATCAGACAACTGTATTTTACGCACGGTGTGTTACCGTACATCTGCACACACGTAACCCACAGTATGCTATATGTACAGTATATCAAAAGTTGAGGATTTACATAGAGTCTAACTGCAGACAACACGCAATCAATCCTAGCCTCTTGAATTTATAACTCGATCCGGCCCGGATGACTCGCGTCTGATGCGGTTATATATATATGTCAACCATGTGCCATGTTCCCGCCATGTACTGTTAGCATATAAATAAACTCCACACCATGTGCGTCCCAAATTACAAGACAAGGGAAGAGGTGTTTAACGGGTTGCAACCTACGGGATAGGACAGCCCAAGATAGCACAAAATAATTGATCACATATTTCGAGCTGTTTGTCCAAACACTGAGCTCTTTAACACACAGGGGGCGTGTACAAAGAGTATGCTAAATGGCATTCTTCATGTATCAATTTTTTTTTGGAAATGTCAGATAAGTATTGTTAATGGTTAAAGAGGTGTATGTGTAGCCTTTGTCACTGCATGAGTTCTTCTTAATGTAAAATATGTGTACTCATCTAATACAGACAGTGGCACTGTTTTACTGCACATAGCACATTAGTCAGTGGTTCTTGCCCATTACACTTTTTACCACAGGCATGTCAAGTTGTAAGTGCTAATGTGGAATAGAACGTAATGCCATATCCACGCACATTTGCCAACAAACGACTAACTTTGCAGATTTATAATGAACCTTACATGTCCAGACAAAAAAAAGCCCTGCCTGGACCCATGCCTCAAGACATTCTGAGTGTTTCAAGGTTTATAAACACCAAACTGAATCTTGGTTCACTTGTAGGGGTCAACCAAATCTTAATCCCTTTATCCATATATTCCAATTCCCTAATCGATATTTCACAGTCCTATCATACAGGAAATATAAAAAAAATCCTAACCACACCACAAAATACATTTTAATTCAAAAGTTATACATCTGTTTGCAACTTATTTGCACTTCTTTTGTCCAAAACAAATGATAAGTCCTCTAGAGTAGCTTCATGTTATACAAGGACATTCTATACAGAAAGGTTAAAAGTCAATTACCTCTGTTTGATTGGAAAGTTCTGCTCTTTCTCTTGCCCTCCTCTCTCTTCTCTCCCGCCTCTCCTGTTCCTCTGCTGTTTCCTCAGATGGACCATTAGTTTCAGCTGCATCACTGATCCAAAAGAGGGAGAAACGGTTAAAAATGATCAAATTGATAAAGGAGCAACAATTTAGCTTAAAGTGTAGGATATTTCTGGGCAAAGCTAACTCCTGAGTATACTGTTTTAAAACTTAAAGGCAGTCACTCACCACCCCAAGGCAAATTCAAAAGATGCAAGGTAGCTCATATTACACAGCGTACACAGGGCAGAGAGTTTGGAATTTCATGTGGTCCTTGTTGGTTCACCAGGATATATGGTGCACACTAAAAGG
Organism: Stichopus chloronotus; assembly: GCA_021234535.1. NCBI lineage: Eukaryota > Metazoa > Echinodermata > Holothuroidea > Aspidochirotida > Stichopodidae > Stichopus > Stichopus chloronotus. The sequence goes on from CM037847.1 coordinate 17,014,395, forward strand.
ATTGTGTAACTTGCACACAAAGGAGTTTTAGACCGGCTGTGGGAAGGGCAACTTGTATAGATATACTGTAAGTGGTTGGGAGAATTGAAACCGTCTGGCAATGAGCCACTGCCTTTAAGTAATGTTCAATGTACAATAATACCATGACAGAAATTAAGGCAGGTAAGTACAGAATGTGAACTTGTATCGACTGAAAAAAAAGAAAGACAGCAGTTTAAAGCAATTGGCTTTACATGAAATGGGCACTGATTTGACTGTACAAAGGAATGAAGTACCAAAAATAATGGTATTTACACTGCCAATTGACTCAATGAAATAATCTTTAACATTCAATATCAACATATAACATCCTTTAAATCTGCTCTCTTAACTAATAAGTTACAGTAAGTATACTGATCATATTCAAGTACCATACATCCTGATGCAGATATGTTCAGGTGGACAGGACAAAAGCTTTCAAATCTTTACTACCATACAATGCCAGAGAAAGAAATACTGTCCATTATAGAAATGACAAGTTTCCATCCGTTCTTCCCGGCCTGCCATCAATAAATCTACCAGTTTGTCTCGCTGATTTACTGAATAAATTGAGCCCCTCACTGTCAAGCGTTAGAGGAGATAATTGGTAAACGTGCACTAAAGCACTTCACTTCATTCTGATATATGTTACCGCACTACAGTTTACTGTACTTGAACTTTTTAACTCTTTGATTGCGTATCTACAAACAAGTAAGTTGACATCTGGACAACATTCAGAACTATAGCCCACACATGTGGACATAAAACAATGTATACGTGCCTCTGGGGATAGAATGTAGAGAATTGTATGCTTTTATTAACTGTTTAGAAAGTTAACCAGAGAGGAGGAGAGGAAGAAAGATAACACTTTCCTGCTTCCTCATCCTTGTCCATCGACATCATCCCCCCATCCTTTCCAGCTAATTTAATTAACGTTTCTGGGTTTGAAGTGCTGGCTACGATGATACTTTCTCTGAAAAGATGTCTAGCATTCCTCATAAGTTACTGCACTTCCATACCCACCATCACCTTGACAATGTACTGTACATACGACTAAGAAAACATTCCATCCAGAAGATCATTCAGTCTAATTCATCCTCCGGAGCTCTATTGATGCTCCTCGGGCTATGAGACTGGATGCAATTAACAGACTAATTAATCCATATTATTATCCATACAAACCCACCACTGCTTATCCACAGTTACTTGATGCATGCATGCTCATCCCTGCAGCCATACAGCTAGCCGGTCTTGCAATCGGAGAATATATGTAGTGACCTTTGCATGTTGACATACCTGTCTAGCATTCCATTCCCTGTTATAGGCATTAGTATGCTAGTATGCTCTGCCTACACTCTGGGTACAGCACCTACTGTACAGTCTACACTGCTGTACAGTATACCTACATGATGAGGACGCATGATAGGTGTTCTCGTAGGGGTAATGTTTCGATCACAATATGTAATCTATGGAAGACGGTCGGCAGAGGGAAACTAGCATGGCTATTTAGTTCTGTAATATACTAAATGTTAGCAACAAGTCAGGGTTACTAGGGAACCAAAGCTCCACTCAATTCAAATAATATATCCATAGTAACGATGACAGAATCGTGCTGCATCCTGAACACGAGTCTACAGAAGGTTGTGGGTGCCATCTCAGGCTGATAAGTTGACTGTATCTACCCTGGGACTGTCTAAACAAGATGATAACCATCACAGTAATACAACACAGAGATTTCCTATCAAATGTTTCACCGACACAAATCAAGTGTACATAAGAATGAGCAAAGTTTGATCGTTCATGTGGAATATGATGAAGTGACTTTATTTTTTTATTAAACAACTCCCATGAGATACATCTGACTTGTAAAAGAATGTAGCTAGAAGAATACGGTACTTCAGTGGATTGATGGCAATCAACAAACCAAACATTTGATAAATGCTAGATTTCTTCTTTGTACCTCTTTTTTTTTTTCTCTCATCTTTGATTTCCTTGAAGGAGAGGATGAGTTAAATGGAGGTGAAATGGACGGATGTAAATTTGATTGGGAAAGCACTGTACATACTGTAGTGACAATCACTACTGTACATACTGCTTAAAGTCGTTTTATTTACCGCCATCACATTTCATGCACAGAACAATATTTTTGGGGGAAGAGTTTGAATAACGAGTAAATTAAATTTGGATAAACCCAATTCTGAACTTATGGATAAACCCAATTCTGAACTTACCTCCAGACAGATTCACCCATGCAATCATTAAAGGCAGGACATCTGTGACAGGCTGGACAATATTTGTTTAAATATATCTACAAATCTAAATGTTAAAGAGCTTGTTTTCTTTGTAAGTTGAGGTGACTCACATAGTTGTACCATGCATTTTTCATTTATCTTGTCTCTGTGCACTGAAAAAAGGTTATGTTTTTGTAACCCTTTGCCCGGCCGCAAAGTACTTTTATGATACTTGTTATGTTATCTTATCTTATGTTATGTTACATTATGTTATGTTATTTCTTTTTCAGGGAAGTGCAAAATTTGGGGCTAATTGGTTAGGGTACATACATGGGTTCTTTAGAACATCTCTATGTAGTTGCACAGAGTATACAGTATCACAAACCTACAAAATTGTCACAGGTTGGTCATCTGTGACAGGTGGGACAAAATTTTGTGTAAATATATCTACAAATCTAAAAAATACAGAGCTTGTTTCTTTCTTTGTAAGTTGAGGTGACTCACAGAGGAAAGAGTTATAACATCTACCTGAAACAGTATAAAAGGAATTTATCTGTGCACTACAGTACTTTCTGTGCACTAACTAAACATTTGATGGTTTTCTGTGCAAGGCGGGACAAATTTTCCTTACCCCTCTGTGATACAATGCTGTACTTTTTCTTTTTTTCAAGAGCAACATTTTCCGGCAGAAGTAATTATTTTCTTCCCACCAGTCTACCACCATTGTACTAAATTCCTGTGTCACATGATATCAAGATGAATGAATGAGATTTTCACAAAAACTTGTTGGAAAATGTCATTCTGGCAAAAGTAAGATTTTAGGTATATTAGAGCCTGGTACCCAGAAGCACAAAATGAAATTCTACTTTCACCAATTTCAACAACTTTTTTTTTTCAACCATGTGAGACAATTAGTTTGGAAATGACCAAATCTATCTTTTATTTTTGTTTTTGTTTAGCATAATTTGCATTTCTAGAGTAACAATTCATCACGAAATAAAACACATTATTATTCAAATGTCTTTGTTTTTTCTTTATTTTTTCCAAAGTCAGCAATCTCGAAAGAATCTGTATTCTTTGGAGTAACTATAAACAGCTATTAGGTACCATAAAAGCATTTGCAAAGGCTTCTTCACATTGTCAGGTACTGATATCCTGCTGTAAAGTACCAGCAAACCATTACATAAACATTGTTTTTGGTCCTAAGTTAAACATCTGAGGCTATCAAGAAGAAACCAGAATGCAAAGCATTCACACTCACAATGTATGGTGGGAATTGCAGATTTAGTAGGGACTGTGGCACCACTCAAGTAATGCAATGTGGTTTGCTGCTTATGATAAGCACTGTAGCACTAGTAGTCTAGGGTGACAAAGGGAGCACCAATATCCCAATATTTTAAGATTGAAAGGAGTAAGGTTATAATCACATTTCAGTACGACAACCAGTCCGTACGCTAACTCAGACTTGACTCAAGTTAGCTTAGCCTAGCAGACTTGACCACTTTGCTACAGTTGGCTTTACTTTAGCTCTAGTGCTACTCTATCATGATACGATTCATGCATTTGAAAAGAGAGTGGGAGCTAATTACCGTACATTATCTCTAGACCTACAGAATCAACAATAATTTTGAAAAAGACAGCACTGTTTTGGTCAGCTGGATCTTTGCAGCACCCTACCTGAACTGACAGCGCACACATACACTACAGTACGATCACATCCTTTGATGCTGCATGCATGCAACACGGCACACGCAAACAAAACAAATTATGGTGATAAGTATCCAAAGCTATAGCCATTTACACAACAATGGAAAGGACGCTATTCATGTTCTACAGTCATTTTCTCTTGCAACCCTTAAAGACATGTTTGCTTTTCCAAGTCAAGTCTGTAAACTGTTCTAAAAACATACAATTGTTCTTATACCCATTTAAAGGTTCTGAAGCAACTTTCTCTAGGTTAAATTGAAAGCAATTTTCAGTCAAACAATGTAAAGACTGTCAAGAGGGGGAAACACGACTGCTATACTTCGCTGCTCACTCGCAAAAAGAAAAAAAAAAGCATAAACCACTTCTCCACAGAAAGTGTGAAATAATGATATTGTTGTAAAAACAAAATCACTTTCACTACAATATGAGCAATCCCTACAGTCAAGATGTCAACCTGATATCAGTAATGACTCATAATGTTAGTATTAACAGCAAACCCACATCGTTGTCGTTGCCGTCGGTGTCGTCCCTGCTTGCCGAAGTCTCCTCCTCTCTTCCCGCCTCTTCCTGATCTCTTCCAGGTCTTTCTCAAGATCTTCATTTTGGGCAGCTCTGTGAGATGACACACAGCAGAGAGGCACAGCATGCAATGTCACTTCAAAATATTCATGCAAGTGAAAGGGACAGGCCAAGATGTTTAACACACACTTAAATATTGTGCTACATAGTAACCTAGCTTCTGGACATCTGATACTGCAAACCCCTGTCTAACTCTAAGCTCTGTCGAACATGATTGTGTGGACATTCCAGTAAACTCCAAATCACAATCTTTACACTATGTACAAAATGTGCTGTACGTATGTTAATTTCATGTACATTAGTCTAACGTCTAACTTGAACTGTAAATTCAGAGGTGTCAGCTAATAAGTTGATGCAGAGAGTACAGTACTGTATACTGTATGACCAGTCAATTTTAAACTTGTCATACACATCCATTCGATGAGTCAGATGTGCTGTGCGGAGTGGAGCTTTGTTCTGAATGAATGAGACACTTTAAATGTGGGCCATGTTTCATCTACTGCACACATATGCAATCAAAATTTCAGTCAATGTACAGTAACAAGCGAAATTTACAGTAATACACGCACTGCATTCATGTACAGTATTTCACAATTACTGCAGAGGACACAATACCATTTTTATATCATGATTGCAAATGTACACAGTAATATGCATTCAGCTTGTACCACGGACCTTCAAAATCACATCCACAGGCATATACTGTACAGTATCTTCATATTTTGAGGGTTTACAGAATCTTACATTTGACAGTTTACACTACCTTCATATTTTGACAGTTTACAGTATATTTTGTCAGTTTACACAATCTTCATATTTTGAAAGTTGACACTATCTTTATATTTTCAAAGTTGACATAGCACGACAATTTGTGTGATGCAAGTTTGACAGCTGGTGTGATTCGTTTGTGATCATAACCCAGGATTTGCACACTCCCCCAAAAGTTATTTCCAACATGATGTAAGTGCATATGGTACCTGCAGATTGTCCTACTGTATACAGTAACTACTTTTGCAAATCAATTACAAGTTTGCAACATGGATTTATTTCTAATAGATTCATTTAAATTTGAAATCAGAATTTTCAATAAAAACTTTCACAAATTTTTGTTAAATTTCCAAAGTGATTTGTGCACGAGAGGTATGTCACTTAATGTGACACGTACTGTATGTTGCTTTCAACCTTTTTGTGTGTAGTACCCATGACAACCCAATTAAGTATCAGTGCTGGAAAAATTGTGCAATTCTTGGGAAGAGTACTCTAAATTTTCTGCAAGTTTTTCTAGAAAAGGAAAATTCCCACAAGTGCCAAAACTTCCCTTCAGGTACACACATACTTCAATCTCAATACACAAATTTCCACTTTTTCCACCCACGCCAAGTACAGACCATACTGCAAAGACTGGTTTTAAGCCTAGAGTATTCCTGTGACTGTTTGTGAAAGTTTTAAAATGCTAAATTACATTAAGTGCATCATAAGCACTGATAATACTAATAAATCACATCAATTATGCACAGCACACAGTCTACAAGTACATTCACTCTTGCCCACTTCAATCTTGTACACATCATGTAGAGTTGAGCTGAATGACTACTATACAGTAACTATCAACGCAGATGATGGCGGTACAGTACATACCTCTCCTCTTCCCTCTTTCTTCTCCTCTCCTCCCTGCGTCGAGCTCTCTCATCTGGGTCCATGGCTCACCTTAGAGTGTGACCACAGGCACAGCTGCTGACTGGTGAAAACCAAAGAGAACTAATTAAGTCATGTGCTGTACAGTGGTTAATTTCCATTCAATTGTGGCAAAAATCAGATTGAGTCCACTAAAGGTGTACCTTTGGACTAAATAGGAGAGATAGTGACCAGTAGTATGCTCCTGGGATAACTACCTACAAGCCAGTTTCAAGGTTGTGTGCAAACTCAGGGTTTCCTGCGAGTTTTTCGGAGTGTGAGGCGGTGAGCCTGGGCAAATTACTTGATGCTGCCATGAATTTTGGGTTCAAATCCGTACTTAGGTTCTTCAAAAATGGGTGATTGACTGTGATTATAGGATTTCGACCATGAAATAAACATGTGAGGCCGTAATTACAGCATTTTTTGGTGAGGCGGTCTTAAAAAGTTGCGAGGCGGCCGCCTCCGCAATTTAGTACCAGGGGAAACCCTGAAACTGTTAATTATTCTCTGCATATTTTCTGTCCCCCCCCCCCTTGTTCCCCCTGTAGAAATCCACTTTCTTGCTAGCTACAGACTGTACATATTTCATACAGTACACAGCACTTAGTTGTACACTGGGCCACCCGTATGGTCAATGTCTGGAAAAAGTTTAAGAGGGCAATGCCTCTAGGACATACAGTACAGTATACAGTATCTGGTACAATTCAGAACATTAGCTAATTTAGTTTCCCTATATGGTTCTGAGGACAATTAAAAGCGACAGCTGTATTCAGTGTGTACCTTTAATGCCCTGACAAGAACTGACAAGAACTGAAAAGACCTCATGAACTGAAAGTGACAGAGCCATGATAGCAGTCTCTTATCAAGCAAACTTGAACAGAGGAATGTAAGTCACAACTTATAACCACGAAATAGTACCGCTATAAATTCTGGGGAACATGTGGTGAACATCATCACAAAATTCATCAGAATATCTTTGCAGAGTTTTCAAGAATAAATTTGAAAGTTTATAAAAAGTCAATCAGGAAGCTGCCATTCTGAGATTGTCATCTTGTACAGTAAAAGATGGTAGCATTCATAAAAGGGTGCAAATAGCCTAATGTATGATAATCCTGTGGTTCAAATCATCTTGTGACTGCAACATCACTTCTTTACATACTACGATGGTCACATTGATTTAGAAGCACAGCAACTTGTGCAGGTTAGTCCCTGCATTTAGGCATTCTCTGTGTACAGTAGGTTAGGATCAGTTGTCTCTTAAGGGAAAAAAAAAAACAACAACATACAATTTAAGCTGAATTTTAGAGCATCACTCAACCACAGATTATGGTTTTTGATGTACAAACAGGCAATAACTTAACTTGACAAATGTTGTAAATTACAAAATAAAGTGTACAGTATCTTTCCTTCAATGCAGAAGAGTAGCCACAGTTTGATGCTGACAGTAAGTCTCACCGTTCCCCATGCAAAAATTGCACACTGAATGATCAACGTGCTGAATGACCTACAGTACAAACCTCCTATTAAAGGTTGTGTGACATGCTTCAAGAAAAGACCACCCTTCATGAAAAAGTTGCAAAGTGAAATCCTGAGTGGAAATCCATTGGAATTTTGCTTACATCTATATTATCGTTCTTGATACATGATAAGTTTGAAAAATTGCAAAACAGATGACGTGGAGTGTTGCAATGGGCCATTTTTTTTTTGATAACCCTATATATTTTGCCGCTTAATTAAATTGAGTTTCACATTGGGGGGTGATATTGATATTTTTTAAGGAAAAAATACAGGCATCCAAAACAAAACCCTCTGGGCATATAGAGGTATCAAATGTCATTGAAATAAAAGTTAAAAATTAACATAAGACAAATCATTGCAGTTCATCTCTTGACATAACAAATTTGCATACTTAGGAAATGTTTATTCATGCCACAGCTGTAAGACACTAATTTGTCTGTGAATTTGTCAATCTTTGACAGATTTGGATGGAATTTGTGGCTATTTTCAACATTTTCGATGCTTAATGCACCCAATACTCCAGAGTGTCATTTTCATGTCACACGACCTTTTTTCCATTTTCACCCATCAAAATAATTCTCTGTTGCCAGAAGAACAATGATGAGGACGGTTGCTGTAAACATCGATGGTTAATCATCAAAAATACCACAAGAATGTGATGAATGGATACCAGCAAAATATGTCATATTTGAGGTTTGTTCATCCAATTAGAAGGATCCCCTAGAGCACCAAAGATGGTTATATCCCTGCAGTAAGTATATTGATTAACATTCTTTTAATTGATAACAATACAGTAGATAAGGATCAAATTTTTTGGCAGTATACAAATCCCTAGCAGACAGTAATATTCTAGATGATTTTCAGGTATTGTTAGAGATGGAAAGTGTTTACCAACTCAACAAGCAAGGGCAGTTACACCATTCCTGTTTTGTATATATCAGACTTACCAACTGTCAACATCACCGTGATGGTTTCGGAGATCGTCCAATCACCGTGGTGAAAATACAGTACCAGATCTCATGGTGAAAATCACTTTGTGCAATGCAAGATGTTTCCTTATTTTAGACCAAAATTAAACTGCAATCCATAACCATTTTAAGTTATTGCTGAATTGAATACATGTACTGTTGTAAGAAAAGTGACTAATTTAGCCAAATATCTAGGTTTACATGATGAAGAGTGTGAAGAAGAAAAAAGATAAACCTTCCAGAAGTACTGTATATACTGTAGTTTTTAAGCTTTTCTAAAAATCTCTAGACAACTGGAACATGATTTCCAAGTTTTCCTGCCAGAACATGAAGTTTGCCATTTTTGGGGGTTGGCAGGGCTACTGTCCAACTTGTACAATAAGTCTAAATGAACATGTATGTCTTCCCAGCAATTGAATCTTCTTTTGGGTCTGTATTAGTCATCTCACACACTTACCTTTCACAGTACAGTAATTGAAGGGTATCAAGTGTTTCTTCAGAGTACAAACATGCCACTCCTGAACAGCTCAGGCTCTAGTGAATCTGGGCAGAACTAACCTCTGTAGGGCCCACAGTAGGAATCACTAGTATACTGATCAATTCCTACTGTACATGCATCAGTGATTGCTTAAACAGCTCAGCAACCTGGAATGAATTTCATTACATCAACAGTAGGCTTCAAAGGATGCTTCCAGTGTCTATTTCATGGCTTTTCTTCACTCAAGGTTAATACTTCTAAGGAGACTGGTCTCAATTTCTTCCAAAGTGCTGTGCAGTGGGAGTCAAGCTTAGTTGTTATTTCATGGGGTATTTAAAGGCTGTAATGCATCACCCCAGACAGTTTCAATTCTCCCAACCACCTACCTCTAGTCCCTCCCTCAGCCTGTCTTACATTCCTCCACATGTGTAATCAAAACAATGGATCCCTGTGCACGCTGTGTAATACGAGCTGCTCTGCATCTTTCGAAGTTGCTGGCAATCTAAGAGTACTGTAACTTAGAACCAGTTGAGAATTTTCCTTTCAGGAAGGTAAAAATATAGCTTAGGGTGATGCAATACAGCCTTTAAAAGACTTTCTTACAGGAGGCACACGCAATGAGATTTAAAGTGAACACTGAGTTCAGCAGTGACTGACTAATGGTGTACCCAAGTGGTAAAATAACTTTAATAGCAAATCTACCTTTCCTGGAACTTACACCAATTTTAAATGATTTTCTTTACACGCTGTGTAGTAGCCCTGCAACAGCGCCACTGTCCACTTTACACTACGGGGGTGCGTCAAAAGTGATGACACAGTTTCAGCATAATTATCTTCTTCATCATGTTTGTGTGCAAATGTATGTACACTCTAGATAAGTGATTTCAGTACTACTGGTTCATCTGGCAGAATTAATTCAACATACATAAGCTAAGGGGAAACTTCAGTAAGGAGTGTTGTAGGTTTGTGTACATGTTTTCTTATTTTCATAAATGCAGCCTGAAGGAGTAAACTTTGTACAGTATACTGCTAACTGTCACACCGTACAGCCAACACTGAAAGAGGAAGTTGGGGGCTTGGGTGAGCATCCAAATGAGTTTTGTCCAAGACTGTAACTCAGGGAATCTAAAATGAACAGTTCTAGGCAACTACAGTATGACTCTTGAAAAACTCTGAGAATCTTACATGACAAGAGGCAGGTGACCTCCATCTCTGACATTTAAAGCAGAGACACTAGTTAACTCTCATCATTATCCTTGCTATCAGCACCTTACAAATACACCTTTGATGTTCATCTTTCAGGTAAAAATCACAAATTTACACTGAATTGAACATGAGCGGATGGGTCATTCATCCTCACTCTTTGAGAAAAAAAAAAGAAAATGCTTTTAGAAGCAACTACAGTAGCAGTGACTATTATTTTCACAGATCCACTTTATGTATAGATAAACTAAAAGCAACATTTGGTGTGCTCCAGTTGTTATGTGAGATGCCTGTGACGCAGCCAGTTGATGCTCATGAAAAATTTATCATGAGCAGGTACCTTTAACGATTTGAAAATTGAGGATCAGAAGGTCTGAACACTCATCAAGGATCCTATACCATTGTCGATTGTGGATGAATGCTGCGAGATTCACCTGCTCTTTTCTACCAGTGTCCAAAGGGTAACAAGGCAGGAAAGAACAAATAATCTGAAGCAAACCCAAACCTGCTCAATGGACAGTCGTTTATCATCCCAATCCAACAGACAAGAGTGTATCCCAACCCCCCCATCTTTAACCACTTTCCCAAAGGGTAGGAGGGGTGGAGGACCTGAACAGCTCAGCAGTCCACTGACTAGCAGTACCAAGCAACCTGAATTGGGTTAGTCCTGAATCAAACAACAGAAACCCAAATTGAAATCACCAACTACCTGTACTGTCACCCCCTCAGCACCACTGTTAAATGAAGATCTCCAACCAAAGTATACATGTATCTGTACATATACCTGACTTTATAGTTGATGTAAACTTCCGCTTCCCTGTTTCTAAGTATTACTCTCTCATGGCAGAGGCATTTGACACCCTGTCCCTAACATCCCATACCGATGCTGACAGACACACAGACAGACTGCAGACAAGAACTCTAGACATACACACTTACACTGTTTTCACAGCTTGCACAATCTGTACAGGAAATGCATGCAAGAAAAACCCTTTACTCACAACAATTAGACCAAAGAAAACTTTGGGAACAAAATGAGGACAAACAAATCTTAAAAGCAATAAACAAACAAAGGCTACAATAATTCCACCTAGACCACAAACAGACTTTTCGAAGATTACAGACAAGTGCCACAAGGAAATGATGCATTTAATAGCTCTTAAAGGTGTAGGAACAACAGAATCTTGTTTGGGGATTACTTTAATTATAAAAGGCACTGATAACTCTGTGGTTTGTCAATAAGTGACACCACAGACTATTAACATACTTGGTGCTGGTCTAACTGTAACTCAAATGACTCAACTGTAGTGCGCACTACAGGTACAGTACAGTATAAGGCAACCATGTGCTGTAATTGTGAATGGCCAATCTGAGGATGAACAATTTTGAAAGATGACCTCTTCCTGTTGCTGGACATGCATCCATAATGTTGTTTCTCTAGCCGCACAATACACACTCCCATCTCCGGAGACAATCAAAGATTGAGAGCGTAACAAACAAAATAATTTCTACATCTTGACTGTCCTAAGGGAAACATTATGACAGCTGTTCAAGAGATGTGAACTTAATTTATACTTCATTTTATGGTAAATCTACAACAATAGACCCAACTCCAACTTCTTCACTGGTGTGGAATTTTATTGTGCACTTCAATTTCAAAGAAAAATGAAGACTCATTGCAGAAATTTTGCCAGTATTACATGGTGGCATTTTGCAGCCTAGAGGCAACTGAAGTCTTTCCTGGAAAGAACAGTTCAGTTTATATTCAAGCAGTGCTTAAAATATCTTGAGCTATGAACAAGATATCGGGGATGGGTTTTGAAGTAGGCCTACCGGCAGTGAACCAGTATTCCCTTTCCTTTCAGAACCTTGTCATCACTTGACAGTAGAGAGATAAATAATTACCCACTTGACAACTAGAGGACATGATAAACCTAGACAGCTGTGAACATGATCTCTCTAACTGTCTCAAAATGTTCAAACACAAAATTTTTAGCAGAAAACTGACAAGTTGTTCCACTGTACTTGTAAAGAGAAATCAGGAAGATTTTGATAATTACGGTAGACTACGGAGAGGCTGAGCCAAATTGTGACTGCATGAGACTGAGGCATATACTGTATGCTACACTGTAAGGGTATAGCATGGGTACAGTATATTGTTTAATGTTGAATGTTGCCATTGTTTCAAGCACCATTTGTACGATGATCGACCCAGTTTTGCGGAAAAGAAGCTTGGGACTCTACATAAGCCAGAGATGGCTGTCTACCCCACTTCTTACGACCCCATTGCCAATGGCAGTGACTGAGCTCTGGTAAATTGGTAAGTTCACTCTCTGTACACACTTGTTCTCCCTAAATTTGCTTGATATTGCTTACCATTTTAATGTCATGTAGATCACACTTCATGGATGTCATGAAATTTAAATAAAATTACCTCTTTCTGTTCAGTAATCATAAAAAAGACATTTCCTTGATTCCATGACTAGCTGCATTCCTTTTACAATGTAAACTTGGAACACTACAGTCACTAATGAGAGAATTACTTGCAGATCTACACAGACATAAACAGACAATTGTAATTGTGGGTTTTATTTAATTTGTTCTGTTTCTCTGTCACTTCAACCATACAGGCTCACAGTACTTAATGGTATGTTGCCTATTCAACATAGCACACATAAAACTATAAAAGGGCCTAAATAGAGGAGTAAAGAGAAGTGCAATGGATTTGAAGAGCAAAAAGCTATAAGAGAACAATACATGCAAAAGGGCCAGCACAAAAAAAAACAAAAGGATGTTTCAGCATACAAATGGAAAAAGGAAAAAGTCTGGTTCAAGTTGTATATCAGAAGGATACATCATACGGAGGGTTATATTTGCAGATTGTGAACCACAGTCCATCAATGTCATGCATACCTGTACAGTTGGCTGTCATGCAAATTTTTAAATCAACCAAAAATGAAAAGAACTTGAAAAGAAACATACTGAAATGGAAAAGAAAAGAAAACTGCAATCCATTGTTTATTGGAGAATGTTTGGATATTGTATTAAATATCACCAGTATTTGCATACCAGCTAGTTGGCAACAAGGTAAACAAATTTTTAAGCACGCAGATTAGCAGAGATGCAGACACAAACCACCCAGTGCAGTGCTAAGTGAGGCCTAACATGATAAGAAATCACTGTAGGCGTACAGTAATACCGTTGGTCTGAAGTTGGTATATTACAGTTAACATGCATGGTCACTGGATGTACTGTAGATGGCGTATATGTGGCCTAAAACATCAGCAGTACTATAGGGGCCTAGGCCTGCTGTATTATATACCAGTACCTAACCTGCGACTTAGTTACAACCTACAGGAACGCAAACTAACTGTATGTATGCAAAGTCCTGTCATAACTATACCTTTCACGTTTGACCACAACATTGCTAAATTCTACTGCGAGCTAAAAATGCATACACGGGTGACCCAATCTGCGTCTAGCTCTGTCTCTTGTGGTCACTGCATTCACCAAGCAAGAGACATCAAAACAGTGTTTACTAGATACCATATTGTCCTTGGATACTTTTACCAACTCCTCCATGTGCTTTCTCTAATATCGCTTACATAGTTCACATACCGATGCATATTACTATTACGGCTAAACGGGATAACATTCCTAATGGTAGTACTAACACTCCTTGATAAGTTGTACATAAACTTGACTTCGGAACTTAGTCAAATTAAACAAGGTTTTCATCCACCGAGTTTAGGTTACAAATGTTACAAGAAGCTCATTTCTCCACACTCTTTACAAGGACCACTAACCTGTCAAAATTCTCCCACGGCAGGAGAAAGGCCCAAGATGAAGTCAAGAGGAGGGTAGAGTCCGCAGTGTTTTCCTTGAAAAGTGGATGTAAAGTCAACGCGAGATGTTGGTTGCGATGTGTACGTTGATATGGTCCGTGAAGACTCCAACACGGCATGCGCTCATTACATACAACACACGTTACCGACAGTACAGTTCAGTTCGGGGTGACAACACATACCGTTTGAGGAGGACGACAGAGCAACGGAGCCGCCCTCGGAGACGAGAAGATAGCTTATGAATAAACATATATTAATCATTTATACAGAATCCTGCTGTGCGATTGGCAGAAAAAGTTTACAATTACTTCCGGTCAACAGATTGAGCAATCTGGATCTCATACACTAAATTGATCTTAGGATACAATCTTACCAACTTAAAACAGGAAGTATTCCCTGACTAAAATCTTCATTCAGAGAGAGACGTGAGACGGATTAACTTCTTATCGTAAGTTCTGACACGTTTGCCAACACCTGGACCATTCAGGAAGCTAATGTACTTTAATCAATGGAAGCGATCAAAGTGCTTGTGATTTCGGTTTAGAACAGCCACCAAACGGTGCACGACATTTGGTCACATTATCACTTCAAACGTGGTGCTAGCGAAGGTCCAGTCAAGTGAATTCATTGCTGATCATCAAAAGTTTTTTAAACTTTTTTAACAAATGTTGATGAACCTGAAAAACAATATTACGAATATATATAAAAGTTATTGCGTGTGTACGGAAATGTCAATAGGATAAGACGGGTTTGAGTTTACGTTTAAAAAAAGAAAATACGCGAAAGGTTGTTCATGAACGGCATATCATTCAGTGAACGAAAATGACAGTAACTTCTTTTAAAAGCAACGGTATCGTCATAAGAAATCACAAGAAAAAACAGAAATCATATCTGAAAGCAGCGGTTCTTATTATAAGCGCATACGTAGTGATTATGCAACAGGACAGGTCTCACCGTGGTGTATCAAAAACATATGCTACTCAAGTCGTCGCTCCTTTATCGGTTTTGGGAATTGTAGTTTGTAGAGAAAGGAAACGAAGCACTGTCTTTACATATAAAATACAAAATGATCACCTCATGACAGCGTCAGCGATCAGTAGCAACAAATCCATTTTTGTTTTCTTAAGTTTCACATTCGTGTCTCCAGACATGCCTGATATACCCACAAGATTAGGTTAAAGAAATAAGGAAATGTTAGGGGATATAAGTGTTAAGACTTGTCAAAATAAGACTTAAAATAAATCTTAAGACTTGTCGAATAACTGAATATTCACTTCTAATATGCCTGAAGTTCTGTACCAGTAACGGAGTTCCTTACGTCCACACTCATTTATAGAAACAACGTATACATTACAAAACAACACAATAAAACTTCCCATTTGGCTTTTTTTTTCCTGACAGAAACTCGCGGATCAATTGAATGAAAACTATCAACCGCTATATTATCGCATTTTGCACATTTTATCTTCAGTTTATGTTAAACGAATTTGAAATCATATGGAAAAAAAAAATTTTTTTCTCAAATTACCTGATGCAATGAAATAACATACTTAACTTTTGGACACAAAAATTGCAAAGGCCCCCAGCCACTTTACTCTTTGGGGAAAATCATTACACCACAAATGTCTCAATACTCCCACTTTTTCCCACCCAGATTCAACCACCTTTCAGGCAGTGATGTCTTCTGGCTAACCTCAGAGAAAATCGGAACTAATTGTAGTGTTTCCGAGCCTGATAGGGTTCATCCACATTGGATGTCTCATCGCTGGCAGGGGACGTATCAGTTGCTACACAATCGAATTCGTCACCCATGTAACAAGACACTACAAAAGAGTACTCTGAGTTCAAGTAATCTTTGTTTCGCTTTTTTATCCCTCCCTGGACGGAAAAGGCAAATTATTCGGCTCTCAAAATAATATATACAATTAACAATGACACTACACAATAAGTTTGAACACAATCTCTTTAAGTATTTACTAATAAAAACAATAACATTTACATGAGTCCCATGCACACATGTCCAATTTAACTGATTGCTTTGTACCCAACGTCTTTAATTAAGCAATAAAAACGTTTAACTCAAGATTTTGAAGTTCTTTCAGCAGCTTTCCCTAAGGAGGGTTGTAAAGGCCATTTACTTTACATAATGTTGATTGAAGAACAGACTAGAGAAAAGAATACTCAACCGATAACCAGGCCTTATGGAAAGCTCTGTGAGTCGACCGAAAAACTTTGATTTTAGATTGTTTTTTTTTTCTTTTTTTCATCGGTTCATTAGCTGTTTTTTCAGCGTTTATCGAGTGACATCTTGAAAGATAAATTCTGGTGTTTGAAATATGGAAAAGACACTTGACACAACTAAATAAAATACATAGCTTTTCAGCCTTACAGAGAACTAATGCGGTAACAAGAGTCTTTAGCTGATCAGAATTTAAATGCGGTTTGAGCTTACAAAGTTTCTGAAGGGTAGAAAAGCAGAGAGAAGCGGTAGCGGAGACTTGTTTGCCAAACGCAAGCCAAGTATCGAAGCAAACATCAAGAATTATGCGAACCTTACACAATCAGTGGCATTAATAAAGGGGCTACCAATATTGACGTCACCCAAAACACTAGCTGTCACCGCTTACTTGAATAATTTCGGTTTTACTAGGGTCTAAAACACAGAAAGTGCTTGGAAGGCAGGAGAGGATTTATGCACTTGATGGTCATCAGCATACAGTTCAACACCTGTAAATTTACGGAGAAACAAAAAAAAAAAAAAAAAAGAAATACAGACATTTTCTGTATTATTTTTATATTTCTTACTTTATTTTATTTTCTGTAAATTTGCATACTGACAATCTTTACAGTGCAGATCTAGTTGTTGGATATGATGGTTCAGTTTTGCGAGAAAAAGAAAACAAAAAAGGAACAGTAATACGTTAGGTTAAAAGTCCTGGTAATACCATTAGAATATTTCCTAAAATAAAACCTTCTACGTTTGCAATCCGTCCTTCCACCCCCCCCCCCCCCCCATCCCCTTTCCTTCGAGTGGTGAATCATGAGCTCCAGATTAGAAACAGGCGATTTTCATATACGTCACGTGCACGTCTCGTTTTCACTGTTACCAGACACACACAAACTTTGCATACTGTGCATATCGTTGGAAGTAAGCAGTCAATAGACATATTCAATTCCTCCTCAGTACAAGTGAACGGACAATTTCACCTCGTCTTATCAACTGCACGTCAGCATTGGTCAACAGATTCATTCCGCTTGTCTAATAATAACGCACTAAGCCTGTCCAGGCTGTACTATGCCAGTGCATGCTTGAGTATTTCTAGTATATTCTTGTTACGGCCCGGTGACTCGCCGGAATTCACACTAATGGAAGTGGAGATAAATGAGAGGGGAAAAGAAGTTCGAAGGATAAACTCTCATGCAACGGGGAATTCCCATGATACTGCAAATGGCAGTAAAATTTGAATATTTCAATAGCTGGCATACATCTTCATCTAACACTGTATCATGAAGTCCTCACATCTTGCCGCGTTATTTTATTTTTCTTTTTCATCAATCACTCCAGCGTGTATATACGGTATAACCTTAAAGGGATTTGTCACTGAAAGAAAAAAATCATAACAACATACGAATATTTTTCTCAGGCTGTCCGTGGTAAAAACCATATCTCAATAGTATGTTCCGTCCGGAAGTTGAAGAAATATCTATTTCAAAATACATTGCACTACCAGAAATTTGTGATCATGTAACCCGCGCACAACTACTTGGATATCCTCTGTTCTTGTTTACAATTCTGACTGTTTAAAGAGGGGACATTAGAATAGTTTGAGATGTGACCGCAATTTCCACAATATTTTAACGTAACTTTGTACAAATAACCAATCTGATTATTTTTCACTAGTCAATTTTCAAGGTTCATGACGGCGGACTTGAATTAAAAAAAAACTTCTTGCAATAATTTGCCACTGTTACGTGGTATCTTTGTAACCTTGATGCAACTAGAAATCTTTCTTGACCAGACAAGTCTCAATATCTCAGTTAGGAACAAGACATTTGCATGCGGTTAGAAATGCCTGCAGTGAAAAAAAAAAATTCATATCAACCTTTGAATAGTTTCACTTGGAACCAGAAACTTGCAGAAATTACATAATGGAATATCACAGGTACTGCACAAAAGAAAATATTCACTAGATTATCTAAGAACATGCGCACCAGTAGGCTATATCCCAATCACGTGAAGATGTGCGGTTCTGATAAGTATCCCTCTACACAGAGAAAGGAAGTCAAAGAGGACGCCCTTATTATTCCAAGTAACTGCCTCATTGTCCATTGTCCGTGTGAATTGACACTTTCTTATAACAATGATTAAAGTTTATAAAGTCTAGAATTACAAACATAAATTGGAGATTGGAGATCCCATTCACCCAATTCCCATTTTCATAACTTGTTCCGGCGTTGCTGTGCTATAAAACGTTTAAAGGTATTCACTTTATTTGAAATATGTAGCAAATTTAATCCCCCAACAATTTGTGATGTCCTTCGAAGGTACAAATCACATTATCTGCTTTTGTTTCCTTTTGAACTTCATTTACTTACATTTCGAACACTATAAACTTGCGTCGAGATTTCTCTGGATTTAGGCTAAAAAATTGCAACATTGTGTTGTGGGGTTTTCATCACCTTTCACTTGCGGCCAGACTCCATGAAGTCATCAAAAAGATAAATGCCTGGAATGGCTGGCTAGTCTGAATAGCTTGCTACTCCTCTCACCATACCGAAACATTGATCCATGTACCACCCACCTTTAGCAATAGGTATGATTACAACCAGAGACTTGTGCATGATTGTGACCTTGAACATGTTTTCTTTACTTCCAACATAAACATCTTAACGGTGGGTTTTGACTCATCTGTGACTCATCACATATTGATCACAAATCTCTACGACTTGTTACATTTACAAAAAGAAAAGAACATTCAAGCGATCACTTTTTGTTGGAATGATTTATTACATTATAAACATTTTACATTTCAAAACCATGAACTAGTACAAAACAATTGTAACATCCACACAGAACATACATCATAAAGGTGTCAGTTAACAGTAGATGAAAGTAACTATGACTGTTGTGCAGTAATGTATTCCAAACCAGTCTCTGGAGCGAAAATGCCTGTAAAGCATCTGCAAACAAATGGCCTGAAGAAGTGCCTATGAAAGGACAAATCCTAATAAACTCCAGCTGGTAGCTTTTGAACATTTTTAAAGGCAGTGACTCATCACCCCAGACAGTTTCAATTCTCCCCACCACTTAACTTCTAGTCCCTCTCACGGCCTGTCAAACACTACTCCTTGTGCAAACACAATCCTTTAGTTTTTAAGTGCTGCATATTTTGGAGTATACTGGTGAACATCCAAGGATAACATATGTCATCAAAACACTCTGCCTGTGTATGCTGTGTAATATGAGCTACTGTTAAATGTTATGTCAATAACAGAGCAGAATCAATTGAGAATTTTGCTTACCCCTAGTCAAAACGTAGCAATGGCTGATCAAACGAGTACTTTCGTTGAGACACCTAGTAAACTCCAGCTTCTACAATTTAGTGGTACCATTTACATTATGAAAATGGATTAGACAGAATACCACCATCAGTTGATCAGTTAAGGCAAAACACAGACTTCATGGAAATTACATGGCAAATGGGTCATGTGACAACAAACTTTCGAAGTAGATTATTTTTGTTAAGATACTTAACATCAATTATTACTAATCACAGGACTGAGAAACAGTGGTAGAGAGTTCATGTATTGATTTCAATACACTGGAATTCTGTTGATCATATGCAGCATAACTATAACTTTAATTGGCTTCTATTCCCTCCAAAGATTCAGTTCTTCTTTCTCGGAATATTTTCATGAGTCTTTGATGATGATTACAACAATACTGAGCAATTTAGTAATAATCTAGCCAAAAAATATCTGCAGCTCAGCGATTTAGTCTAGTATGCACTTGCTGATGTGTAGTAGGGTCTGTGAATAATACACCATTCATTGGTAATAATGTCAAAATAATGATGAGCCTCAATGAATAAATCTAAGGATAATGATGAGACTCAATGAAAAAATCTAAGGGTAACAAACAGTAAGTGCTGACAGTAAACCATCTGTTCTGTAGTCAATTACTCATGCAGTTCTTTTTGGGAGTTACTGTAAGTAACCTACCACAATGGTGACAGAATTTATTACTATTCACTAATAGACTATCATTCCCTCATTGGCAAAATGCTTCTTGGAAAAATTGCATGGTAGATTTTGCAGAGGAATGGTGAGTAATGGTGAAAGTAACTTTGAAAAAGAGAATACATAGGCCAAGCATCAGTGTAACACAGCTGCATGGTTGAGAGTAAAAATCTGTCGCTGCATAAGATTGATTGATATATAGCAGATACGTAACCACGAATCGACAGGAAAACTATTACTTGCAATGCTTTGGCCAATAAACTACATCAGTTCGAACTTCAGCTTTGTGCCACTGATACCATTCACTTGCTAGTGGACACCAATCTTTTGTTGGTTTTTACACTGCTGATACCATACACTTGCTGGCTGACACCAAGCATTTATTTTGTCTACATACCACTGACAACATTCACTTGCTAGTTAACACCAATCATTTGGTATACATACCCCTGATGCCTTTCACTTGCTGGCTGACATTAATCTTTTTCTTTTTTTTTGGTCTACATACCACTGGCACCATTCACTTTCTGGCTGACACTGATCCATCTTTTTGGCCAACATACCGCTGACACCACTCACTAGCTGACACCAATCGTTTGTTTGGTCTACATACCGCTGACACCATTCAATGACTGACACCATTCTTTTTTTTTTTTGTGCTGCACTTCTGGCACAGTTGCTTGGAAGTCAAGAGCTATCTTTCATTGAGTTACATGACACTGGCACCTTCCCTTCAATTTTACCAATCCTTCTTTCATGACTACATGTTGACTCTTTCCACTCACTTTAACCTTGATTCTTTTCTCATAATTAACTCCTCAAGAGTTCAGAATGCTGGTTTACATGCCGATGGTGACTCCACTTTCCTGCTCCTTGAAGCTAGTTACTGCTGAAAACATCCACTTCAAAACTTCTTATGTACATTATACAAGGCACATTACACTCAGCACGACCATCATGCTACCTCCATCTTGTCACTTTCACCAGCTGAAAAGAAAAATAAACAATGGTTGCCATAACAAAAGAACTTAACTCGAGGGTATTTTAAATATGCTTAATTGTCTCGAAAAGGATTTCTGAGGAAACTGGTCTGTTAATAGATGAACTTCACCAGCCTGACACACTAGATGGTATGTTCATACAACCAGTTCTAATATTGCTGTCTACCATTACTTTGTTTGCCAAATTTATTTCTTCACGCTGGGTTGAAGGATGTTACGTACAAGTGTATTAACATCGACTGTCATGGAATCTAGGATCTGTGTTACACTGTTTGACTCAAAAGATGGTATTTACACGGAGTTTACATAAGTTTTCACCTTTGTAACTTCATCCTAACCAATTATTTTTACTTTTTAGAGCAGATGTGAATAAAGTACAGAGAGGTATCACGCACTGATATCATAGTATCCATGGATCACCTTATATAAAGGTGAAACAGCTATTCATAAGAGACCCATCCCTCTGTCATGTACAAACAAACCTACCAAGATGTAGTTTTTAGAGAATATGAAATAAACATTTGTCAGTGAAAATCCAATTCAGCGGAATATGTCATAGCCACTGAAAAAAAAAAAAAAAACACATTGTTTAAGCGCCATTTTTGCACACATGAATATTCATAGTGATTCCCATAGGTCTGTTTGATTTCAAGTAATGGCAATTGACTGCAATGCTTTCTTAGAGAGTTTGAATTTTGTAGGGTCAACAAAAATATCGAGACAATTTTCATATTCAGATAACTAGAAGATGAGTGCAAAGTTCTCTCTCTTTTTCAATTCTTGTGACAAGTGATCTTTTCCCCTAATTTTCTTCCCAGAAACACTGACAAAGAACAAAGGTAGATGACAGGGCAATTGCCAGTGCAACTCATATTCCAGTTTCTAGCAAATTCCACAACTTCTTGGTAATTCCTATCAGTGAATCATGGACAGTGAGTGATGTTATGACATTAGAAACCAGCAGAGCTGTTATAAGATAAACATGGCACAACACAACTACAAGTGACAACAGAAGTTACATACTGCCGGTAGATTACGGTAACAGTAACGGTATTACAGTTCATATGTTACCATCTTACGGTCACGTAAATCACGTACAGGGCCAACGGTTATTCCCTGGTACATGGAACATTCTTTGACTGCCTTTTAGGTGCAATTACAGATTAGCATCTGCACAACTGTGACAAGCCACTTTATGCCCAGAGGACTCCGATTCACTATCCGCCAATCTCTGACATATCCTTGACTTGTCATACAAGGTTTTCTTACCTCCTCTCTCACTGAACATGAATTCTTGTTGATACTCCATCAGAAACTGCGTCGATCTAGATTCGTCGAGGAACAAAGAATAGACTCTCTTTATGTCGTCAACTTCCACCTCTTGGCCCTGAGAGGGAGAAAAATATTACACTCTTATATCAATCTCAGAAGCAACTAATACCACATTCCTCTTTATTTCCTATTCAATACCATCTTCTACACAATAGTTGCCATACAATCATTGAACATCCCAACCATACTATGCACTCAGAGATTAAGTTTAGTCGTAGCATCCTCATCTGAGATGGCTACAATTTCGAAAGGGCAACCAAATTTTGTCGTGTACAAAGTTGTCCTCCAGACAACTCAACTCATGAGTTCTTTAAAATAAGCCAGATTCTGTGTAGAATATCTGAAACAATGTGATGATATCTGAGAACACAGTAACACTGTGAAGAGCACAAATGTATGTGGGTTTGTGTTAAGAGTAAACTTGAAAATCTACATCTCTAATTAAAACTGCTGACATAGCTTTAATTGAGACAACCTAAGTTTGAAAAGATGATCACTCTCCGCATGTCAGTCGATTGGACAACCAAAAAGAAATAACTTCACTATTAATACAATAACTACACTTAACAGTTCACAGCACAGGATTAATAATAGCAGCCTGTTGACGGCTTTGTAGTTCCCATGGCAACAATATTTATTGCTTCAGACTGATGACTTAACAGTTCCCCTATAAAGGATTTATAAATCCTTGCGGACTGATAACTATACCAACGTGTTTATATCCTTGATACACCATACAGGGCGATTCACAATCCCTACTGATACCTATGGTAGCATAGTTCACATCTATAGTGCATCATACAGGAACATTCTCGATCCTTAGTACCCTCTTACCTTCCTTTTCTTTGAAACAAGGTTAGCAGTGGTGATCAGTTGGATGGCGTATCTCAGCGACGTCTCCATGCCGACTCTGGTCAGCAACGTCAAGGCGTCGTCTGACATCTCAACATCCTCTTCCTCACACCTACCAAAAACCAAAAATAAATAAAATAATAAAAAGTCTTTATTCAACACTAATTGCACTACATTCACAGTATTCTGATGAAAAGCAAGACAGAATACAATTAATAGTTTTGCATGTTTGTAGATAGTGGTAACACAACGCTCGGACGTTTGACTTGTTCTTCCACTACTTTCTGCTTATTTGAAGCGGTAAAGAAGTCTCCCTCACTACAACAGAACATATAGGAGTAATTCTGTACCACAGATGTGTGAGGAATACCGATTTTCACCATTGTATGTACCTTTCTGAGAAATTTTGGAGTAAGTTTTCTAGTTGCTTTACTTGCATGGCAGCAACTGCATCCTAGCAGTACACTGTGTACATCGACTGAAAGCCTATCCATCCCTAAAATGGTCACCACTACTGTATACTGTCCTGGTTATTTTACCTGCCTATTGTTACTGCTCAGAAACAGAGTCAGTCTTGTTGCACAGTGCTACTCATGAAATATGCACATCCCTCACTTGTGAGTTACTGCAAAGCAAAAATGCCGGGCAAACAAAAGTTAGACAAACCAGCGATGGAAGAGATTGCATCTATGGTTGCACCTGAGTTGCTGTCACACGATACATTACTCCGTAAACTAGATCACTATCGAATCCGTGGCATACCTCTTGACTGGATGAATAGTTACCGGAGTAGGAGGAAACAGTCATGTACAATTTAACAATTTCAGTTCTGGCTGCCAAGAAGTCTGCTGTGGAGTACCTCAGGGATCCATCCTTATACCTGAGTTATTTATTCTTTACATTAATGATATTTGCAATGTATCATCTTCATCAAACTTTGTTCTTTTTGCTGATGATACTAACATCTTTTGTTCTCATGATAATATTCCTACACTCTGCAAACTTATGAATGATGAGCTAGAAAATGGTTTGGTGGGTGGTTTGAATGAGCATGTTGCAAGTTTATCGATAAACTCTCCAAGAGTATCGCAATAATGTGTAAGGCAGGCCATGTTTACATACTGAGGCACTCTATATCCTAGATCTTGTGCGATCTTCCTCCTGTATCTTAACTATTGTATTGAAGTATGGTGAAGCACATATAACTCTATTACAGCTCCAATATTCTTGTTACAAAAGAAGGTAATATGTATAGTTTGTAATTACTTAATTACAAATTACTTAACCCACACCGTTTAACTTTTCAATGGTCTGAAAATTCTTAACCTACAACAACTTATCAATTTTGGGACAGGTATTTTTATGTTTAAGGCATATCATAATTTATTAGCAGCGTACCTTCAAAATAATTTCGCTCTAGCAGTTCATGACAGACATAACACTAAACGAAAAAATAACCTCAAACAAAATTATGTGAGAACTAGGAAAAAAAAACAACTTTGAATATTAACTGCAGGAGCCAAACTTTGAAACTCACTTGATGACAAACTGAAAAAGTGCAAGACTTTATGAATAGTTTCAAAAGTATGTTCAAGCAACAATTATTGCCTATTTAAAATACTGTTTAATTATTACATTAACAGAACAAAGTTTGATGGATAAGGCCTACTTTTGAGTATCCCCATGACTATAACTATTATAATGCAATTGCCTCCATGTGTAAACTTGTAAAGCAATTGTTATTATTGCTTCATTTCTTTTATTTTTTTTTAATTTTTCTGTGTTATGGGGGGAAACAATTTTATAAGTATGGAATTTCTGTTTTCTCCTTCTCTGGTATTTCCTTCTTGCCTGTGTGATCTTCACTGTTTACATGCAATACTTTGCTGGAAATAAACCGTTTCATTCATTCATTCATTCATTCATCCATCCATCCATCCATCCATCCATCCATCCATCCATCCATCCATCCATCCATCCATCATCTACAAAAAACATTTTTCCTGTTGATCTTTGTTCTCTCACCTGATTTTTAGAATCTGTTTCATCTCTTTATCTGTATACTCAGAGGTGGATATGATGAGGAGTCTGTCCAGGAGATCGAGAGGTATTCCGTGAGGACTCTCGTAATTTGTGCCTCGAATTCTGAGGAGAGACGAAAGAGGACGTGGCGTAACAGTTCACTGACTAATTTATGACTTAAGTTTTGATCAGCAGTACTATCTATCATAACACAGATTTGAATTGTTAAACAATACCAAATCAACATAATTGTGCAGGCAAACAATTACAACGATATGAAAATCTGTGCTTTAGTCTCGGTGTTGTTACTCATTACAACGTGACAGTGTGTCACGGTTTCTTCTCGGAAAAGAAGAACTTATCCGAGAGGGTACGGTAAGCAGGGCCTCTGTCAGCAATGACAGACACAATTCACCAATTTACTTTTTAAATGTACAGGCAAACCTCACAGCACCTCTTCTCTTGAATATAGGGGTATTTTTACAAGGTTCTACAAATGAATAAACAGGTTTTTAAAGGTTTTCAAGGACCAAAATACAGGTTTTTATGAGTTTCCAGCACGATTATGGGAAATGATATCAACTGCTTGTCCAACTCTCTATCTTATACTAATAATACAGCATTCATACCACTTCAAAGGACTCAACTTTGTATACCTTTTCAGGTGATACTGTTATTGCCTACAGTCATTAAACTAAAAATTAATTTTTTACATTATTTTTTTTTAAATAGGTAGGCTCCCAAGATGGAAAGTAGGTTTTTATACGTTTATAGGTTTTAAAGATTTCGCCATGAGGTCTGTGTGCTTTTATGAAAGGCTACTTCTTTGGAAAGGCTGACTTGTTTGTTTTTTTTTTTTTGGAAGCACAGTCAGTCAATAACGCAGGTTAAGTAATAGTCCAGGCACTGAATACTCATTTATGCAACAAATGGGGCTCACTCACTTTGCTCTTGCAGTGGCTATGCCATATTCCATGGAATTTGACTTTCACTGGCAACTTTTCAACTAATATTCCAGCTTTAAATTAGTGTATTTGAAACAATATCATGAAATCTGTAGATCACTTTACATTGCTACCAAACAGAACAATACAAGTGTGTTCAAGGTACAGCAACCTAGCAAAGTAAGTTGGTTAAAGGGAAATAGGGCGTTTAGAATATACCAACATGGCATACAAAGAAAACAGCTTGAAACATTGTTAAACCATTCAGTCTCATCGATAAACATCTACAAAAGCTTCTTTTCCTCAAAAAAATATAAACGCGATGAGTAACGGAAGATGCATCATTTGAATTTTGAAAAGTTTGGATGAACAAGTTCTTGTTGAGCAACAAATAACTGAATTTCAATCTCTGGGAAACTTATTTTTCGAAAAGAAGGCTACTGTCCTTCCTTATTTTGAATACTCTATCGTTCTTTGTCCACAAACATTGGTTTGAAAAATATGGTTGTTATCTGTGAAACAAACACCTTATTTCCCTTTAAGTTATAAGAAGAAAGACATTTTAGACAAGACAAAATTTTGAAAAGAACAACCATGCTTTGGGGAAGTTGTCCTTGGACAAAAACTTCTGAAATTCCAATAATGTCAGCTTCTTTAAAGAAGAGGACTCAACATAAAACTAGCAATGATAAAATGCAATGCAGATGTAATTATTTCATATTTTCAAATGATGCCTGAAGATCTTGTAAGACATAATTTCATTCAAATGCACTTGGGCTGCTGGATAACATGCATTACCGCATGTAAGTTAACATTGATTCATGTTGTTACATACTTTGTGATCCCTCTGTTGGTCGCCATTATGAGGATGGGAGCCATGTCACTCTCCAGAGCTCGATTGAGGAATGAAAAGCACTCAATGTCAAGCATGTGAACTTCATCCACGAATAGAACCTGATTATTATGAAAGAACAATACAACAAAATTAATTTATGTTTATTCAAAGAAACATGCAATAAGTCCATGCTTACCTTGGGCATTTTTTTATAAATCTCATTGGGTTCTTCACTGTGTCATTACATTCGAGCATGTCTGACTCCTTTCAGTAAAGTATGTTTATTGCATTGAACATGAAACCTGACTATTCACATAGAATGACATGCTAAACATTATGTTTAACATACCCCAGGTACAATGTCAGCTTTGCCTTCTTCCCTCCATTCAGCTACTTTAGCGTTGATCTGTTCTCTAACTTCCGTCTTGATTTCCCCAGTGTCCCCTGAAAAAGGGAACAGTATGCTCAAATTACTTTGAAACTGTCAAAATAGCATCATAAAGCGTCTATGTCAATTGACGGCAAAGGATAGAAAGCACTGTCGTCTGTGACTAACAGCATTAATGTGAAATTTGGTATGTGATACGCTTGTAACAGCACTAATGTAATATGAGAAAAAACTACTATGCTGTCCTTCAGTGTTATGAGCTACAGCATGTAACCTCAACATACTACATTATAAAAATATCAATGTCGCCTGAGAAAAAAAACCTTATAACATCTACGTTATGTTATAAATAGCATTCATGTTACTTGAGAATAAATAAAGAACAAAAGAAATGCATGCGATGATCTCAGGAATGAAAAAGGAAATGCCTGTGTTTGTACTATGATCACCATTATTTGAATAGAAAGCTGTGTAAGCTACTAATGCCTCATGTGTTTTGCTGGTAGAATCAATCATGTTAACAAACAGGCTACAAATAATTCCCTTCTATAATTGAAAGCATACTTTATTTTTCCCTTTTAAGATGAGAGCCTCCATGTTTCTATTACAGATAACATCAGCTTTTACCTGAAAATAAAGCTAAGAATCCCTGCGTTCTGCTGTTGATGACGTCGATCTCGTGTAGCGTCACGGTGTGTACCACCTCCTTCCTCTTCTGTAGCTCTCCTTCTGGGCACTGAACAAACTTAGTCTTGAGAGGAACAAAAAACAAAAAATAGTAATTAAACCTTTCCTAGAAATAGCCTGTGGTAATAACTAACATACTCTGCTCAATCAAGTCCACCCTGTAGTAAGGACAGTTCCATAGAAAGCCTCAGTTGTGACACTAATTTTGTTCTTTATTTTGTTCTCCTTGGAAGTTACACTTTAAAAAATGCTGAAAAAATTTGCCTCAACTTGTGCAATTGTCCTCCATATTGCTACCCTCAAAATCAACAAAGGAAACCATTTTTGGGTTTTTTTTTTTGGGGGGGGGATATGCACAAACCCTACATTTTACTTGTCTCCCTATTTTATGTGTTACACTGATTTGCACATGTATGTCTATATTTCACGGCTGGTTTTGTACATAATTGCAACCTTAATCATCCATTGTCATTTCTGAAAACGTATACCAAAATAGTTTGCAGCTAAATTTAAATCAAGATTGCAGCTACATTTTTTGGTCTTGATTAAACCAATTTAAGTGTTTTTCCGTAGATCTACCTTTGGCTATGAGTTGATTTTTAGCAAAAAGTGGGTATTTACAATAAAAAGCTGAATTCTCTGAAGAGAGAGAGAGAGATTGGTAAACTGACCAAATTCAACAAACTTATTACCTGTGGACCCATGGCATCATAATCTCTGGCCCTGGTGAATGATCGGCCCAGCTTGGTCACCTTGCCTGTGGCTTTGTCTATTGTGATGATGTCACTTTAAGAAGAGATAATCGATGAAATTAAGATATTCAGGAGAATGTTTATCCCACTCAAGATGCAGCATCAATTCAGAGAAACAGTCACACCATGCTAATACCCAATTAATAAGGAACCTTGTTTCCCTAAGAAATTAAGCATAAATAAAAGAAGGTATGAAGGAATTAACAACTACCGTAGCATGCACAATACAGTGCACTCTCAACATTGCATCACCATAAAATAGCAAATTTTCCCTACGGACCCCTTGGGTCAAAATTCAAAACTGACTTTGATGAAGATACTGCTGTTCCCCCCCTAATTCTCCTCCAATCCCACTGCAGTCTACTTCCTCTTTAGAAGAAATTAATCTTCTTATCCCAAACTCTCCAGTATTGTCTACAATAACTTCCTCATTAACTGCCCGCCCTTGCATTCTCACACTAGACACTGGTCCCTTACGAAGGATATTGTGATTCTAACTGAAGCCAGACGTAATCTCAGAAGACAATTTACGGCCACGAAAAACGACCTCTCGAAATCTCAAATCAACAGACTTAAAAAAGAGAAAGAACCCCTTTCAAAAACATCTTCTCTATATCCTTAATGAACCCCTCTTTGATGACCTCTATAAAAGGAAGTTGACAACTTTGTTAAAATCAACCATCGTCTTTTCTCCACTTGTCATGGTGGGTTTTATATCCTAGTGACCCGGTCACTTCTTCCATTTTCCTTTAGGACTGGTTTAGGGCTCTACGAACTTCTAACAATTGTTCCTCTCCCAAGCAAGGATCAGGTGTCGTACATTCTCCTCAAGAATTGCCAAAAAAATTCATTGATACACTTGCCTTCTTTTCTTTAATCATACTACGAAGTACCGGTTACTTCCCTTCCCCTTGGAAACTTGTTCTCACTTTCCTCCTAACAAAATCCAGTAAGAGCTCATGCAGACCTGAAAACTACCTTCCAATTAGCCTCCTTTCTGCCCTTGGTAAAATATTTGAAAGAACTAATGACCATAGACTTAGGACTCACCTGGTTTCCCTGAATTTATTCTTCCCTAACCGATCCCGTTTTTGTGCCAACAGATCTACCATCAATCCTATTTTCTGTCATACTGAATCCACCAAAATAGGTTTTAAGAACAAAATACACACTGCTGCCCTCTTCCTTGATGTCAAAAAGGATCTTGATAAAACTTGCCACAATGGCCTAAGATACAAACTCACTAAATTACTTCTCCCTGTAAAAATCACTGGACTTTTATCTTCCTTTCTCACTGACCGGCAAATGCAAATCTCTTTTAATTCCCTTCAGTCTGTTCCTTTCAAGATTACTGTCCCCTTTCAAGATTACTGCTGGTATCCCTCAAGTTTCTGTTCTCAGTCCCGTTCTGTACTCTCTTCATGTTAACGACCTCCCCTGAAGTGATCCCCCACAATACCAGTCTCAGTCAATTTGCAATAACATAGCTATCTGGTCTACCTCCAGTTCACACATTAACAACATCCTCTATATTCAAAGATACATTTACGATATTAAAAAGTGATGTGCAAATTGGAGGATTTAAGTTAACTCTCACCCCCCCCCCCCCCCTTCAAGAGTAAACTTTGTCTTCTATTACCCCTTCTATAATAAAAGAAAACACCCTGATCACATTACTCTTTTCAAAAACACTATCAGAAACTCCAAAACTGCCACCTTCCTCAGGGTAACCTTGGATGAAAACTTCTCTTTCAACCCACATATCAAACACTCTCTTAGGGAGAGCTTGGGAACACATTAAAAGTCTTCGGATAGCGAGCAACTCTCATTGCTTTTCCGAACATATCCTCATCGAAATTTATGGTTTTAAAATTAGGTCCATTTTGATGTACTCTAGTATTGACGTCATCGGTGCCCCTCAGTCTGCCCTCGCCAAACTGAATACCATCCACTCCACTGCTTACTGTATTTCTTTCAAGCTGCCTTCTTACACTTCTAACAATTCCCTCTTTGCCCAAGGAAATACTGCCCCCCCCCCCTTCACTATTCTTCTTAACTTGAATTTCAAACTCCTTAAAAGCAATCTTCTCAAAGATCCTCTAACCTCCAAACTTGTTACTCATTTTCTTTTCACCACTCTCTGTTTGAACAAGGCTAAAATGAATTCCTCCCTTGAGGCTCTTGACTTCATAACTTGGGAGGCGGCCTCAGCTCTAGCATGGGAGGTAGGGTGTTTCCTGGGTTGGGAGACCGGTGATTTTAGCGCTCGAGAGTGGCTTGCCACATCTTTTCTCGCTTCTTTTCCTACTTAGTCACTTAGTCTCTTGTCTCCTCTCCATTTTCCCCTTCTCTCTGGCTCATGTCTAGAAATGGATCCTTTTCTGTCCCATGTCCCCCCCCCCTTTCACCCCATCCAGGTACCTCCAATTTATATTTTTTTCCAAATCGCTGCAGGAGCTAATCAGCTTTGTCTCCCCCACCCCCCAACCCTGCAGAACAATATATGTTTGTGGCTGGTGCCAATGGACAATAACAGCTATTAGCAGCTTTCCTTTAAATTTTTAGCATATGTTGAATTCTGCACAACCCTTGCAGCAGTTCCATTAGGGACTAAACTTCAAAGCTATCAACGTCTTTGAATTTCAAATTTCATTCTTACCCAGCTTGTACTTTCTCTTTCGTGAGACTTTCGATCATCTTACTTCCAAGATCATAAATTGTCTCCATTTCGGTTGTTTTTAAGGTGAGTTTTCCAACCTTGGTACCCTATATAATTAAAAGAAAGTGTTAAAATTTGTGGAGAAAGCTTTGTTGGTGACATTTACGAAAGTTCCATGGATTTGATGGAGCACCAAATTATTCTGTGGTGTCAAATTTCTGCCTCACTTACACATTTAGAACATCACTTACTGCCAGTGTAGTGTTCCACTTCAAACAACCATTGCAAATATTGGAGAGAAGTGCGTGGGCTTATTGCAAACATAGAAAAAGGTCAGACCGATGAATTTTAGGAGTCCAATATTCTTGTCACTTATAGCTGTTTTCTGTAATGGTGTAAGGTTTACAGGGGTAAGACCAATTTTTATGTTCTAAGTGAGAAAGATCTACTTTGGAAGATTTTCCAATAAGTACAGACCTGAAATCAAAATGCAGCTCAAAGACAAGACAGAGTAGAACAAACCCAAATGTCAAATAAGGGATTCGATGAACAACACATTGACAAGAAATAAGAAACTGCTGCTGGGGTTTTAACACTACATACTATGAAGTCACATTGCAGTGTAAGACCATACATAGGCCTATATTACTTATTTTTCATTAATTTCACAAATTATGCATTGCACTTCTTTCCCACCACAATTGGCAGTAACAGTTATTGCCATGACTAAGTAACTTTTCCCACTTCAAATGACCATAAAGGTCCTAAATTGTTCCTCTTTCATTTTGTGACACCATAAATAAAGCTACATGTATCTGACTTGTCTTCAAATGGAGGATCATTTGTGTCATCTGCATGTCGACATGTCACCAAAATGTGGGCAGGTCATCTGTAGGTGAACACTTTATCTGCAGGTGGACAGGTCATTTGCATGTGGACAGGTCATCTGTATGAGGACAGGTGATTTGCATGTGGACAGGTGATCTGCATGTGGACAGGTCAGCTGCATGTGGACAGGTCATCTGCATGTGGACAGCTTATTTGATCCATTACAACAAGAATATGAGGAACATGACAGTTTCATCTCCTCTCCAAAACTCGATCAATTCAACTTCCTGTTTGTATTAGGGTCCCTTGAAGGGATCTAAGGCATTTATTTTACAGAAAACACCAAACAGCATTTTTAAGACCAATGTTTGTGGACATAGAATGATAGACTATTCAAATCAGGAAGGACGGTAGGCATCTTTTCACTAAAAGTTTCTCGCAGATAGAAATTTTCGTAGCTCAACAATAATATGTTCACCCAAAGTTTTCAAAATTCAAATGATGCACCTTCCGTTACTCATAACATGCATAAAGTTTTGAGGAGATGAAATTTTTGTGGATGTTTATTGATGACACTGAATGGTTTAACAATGATTAATGGCATTTTCTTTGTATGCCATTTTGGTATATATTCTAAAAGCCGTATTTCCCTCTAAGCAGCACAAAGAGCAGGACATAAAATGTATTATTAATTACTACCTTCCAAAGCGGCATTTTATACAATTATTATTTTAACTTAAACTCTATAATAAGGACACATTAGTAACATTAATTGCTTCACAAAGAATAAAGATTTCAGATATTCCCTAGCAACAGACATGAACTGAATATTCAAACCAGGTCACCACGCAAAGGCCATCACGCATGCACACCTATGAGAAACAGAACTACCACTCACCGTTCCAGAGGCGGGTCGATCAACTTGGATTTCCACGACCTCTCCTTCGATTATCTCGGTTTCTTCCCTAAAGTGCGCAAAATGTTGAAAGTGGTTAAGAACCCTAAACATTTTACCATAAATTTCAATCGGAGAGTAGTAACATCTCTGTAAACATTTACAAGAAAGCATAGATCAAGCCTAATTTTGTGCAGTGTTTGGTGCATGGAGGTAAAAACAAATTGCTTGTGTACAGTTCTGACATTCAGAGTTCCTGTGTGCTAGTCGTTACATCTGCCTATTACCTACCCGAATCCAAATTTTCACTAACATACACCTAAACTGTTACTTTTGTTATACTAGAGTTGTTTTCTTCTTTTTTCCCTTTTTTTTTCTTTTGGAGATGCTGTTACACTATATAGATTGTCTAGAAACTCTTTTGCTGCTTACTTTGTTTAGTAATATCAACTCAGACTGGAAACTAATACTTATATACAAGCAACAATTATAAAGCCCAATCATTGCATCTTCTTTGAACAAAATTCAAACAAGCATGCCCAACTAAGAAAACTTCAGTTGTTACATCTGTACATAAGAGCTACATGATGTTACAGGAACATGCAAGGCAAACTTTTGTAATATGATTTCACAACAAACTCATGGTCAAATGAAAGATACATTTTTGGGTACCCAGCTACCTGACCAACTATGCAAGGTGGGTACCCAGGTGTGAATTTCGAAGCCAGTGAAACTTACTTTATCCTGATGCCGATCGACCGACGAAAAGCTTGCGTCAACGCTTCTGTTTTACTCATTTCAAGGGAGAATATTTCACTGCCAGCAATGGCTGTAAAAGGAGTGTCCTGGCCGAGTGCCTGAGCCATACCTAGAAAACCCAAATCCATGAGAGATGCATCATTAATTCCTCCAATTTCAAATTGTTGGCAAACACAGGAGCACATTAAATGGCATCAATTGAAAATGGTGTGAGAGTAGCTAAAATCCATTCATCAATTGTTGTAAGCATGAGGAAACAACAACCACACATCTACCACGTCGCAATGAGGAGGGGCAACAAATATGTAAAATGGGGTACCAGGAAGTGACACCAATGCAGCACCATGATGTAATATACAGCAGGTGTACAAAGATGAGTTTGTAACACCAAATAACTTTCAATATAGAGATTTGCCACCATGAAGTATCAGTACATGCCCCACAACTGTAGAATCATTTGGTACAGATCAATAACATTATTGTTACATGATCAGACATAAAGCAATGTGCAAAGGCAGAGCATTCACTACAGTACAGTATGTATTAGGCTACCAATTGACATGTAACTTTAACACCAACCAAAAGTGAGTAGTGCAACAGGACACGTAACAAGGAATAAAGCCCCAATCATTAAGTAATATTTCTAACAGCAATACTATCCTAGTCTATGCATTTAATTAAGACTTGGAGTAAATTAAGTTTTATTGCAGGCTATAGACTTTCTACAAGTGCAGCAAATCCAGCTGGATTTGAGAAGAAAATTTGGAAAAGTCCTAAAATCTGGTGCAGCCCTAGTACCAAGCAACAAATATGTGGGACCATCACAAAGAAATCAACAAAAACAACACAACTGTTAATTGTGTAAAACCACACAACAAAACCAAACAACAGACAAAATACTGAGCGCCTGCAGTAATATGCAAATCACCAGAAGACAGCACAATGGAACCATGCTCAGTGTCAAATAGTAACACCACATCACTTCTCTCTGAGACTACAAATGCAAGCAACATTATACGGTACCCATTGCGATTGCGGTCTTCCCTGTGCCTGGTTGCCCAGCGATCAGTACTGCCCTTCCAGCAATCTTTCCCTCCTGTTGGTAAAGTTAAGTTGAATGCAGTAAGTATAAATGACAATTTACTAAGAATCATCACAGTCTACTATCAAGTCTCGCAACATTGCAGGCTACTTTACTTCCATTCCAACAGAGTAGCCACTAGACGTCTTTGACTCACATTCAAGACCTCAAGTTGGTGAAGGAGCATTGACAGACTGAACTACAGTGGACATAAGGTGACATTCAGTTATCGTGTTAGAATAATTTGTTATCTCGACAAAATTGTTGACTTAGCTTAAGGCAGTAACTTAACAATTTGCAAAAAGTTGATGAGATAACGAGTTATTATTTGTAACTTGGTATCTCATCACTTTGCAAAATTTTGTCGAGATAACAAGTTATTCATTACTGGGTATGTTGACGATTTGCAAAATTTTTTCAAGATGACCAGTAAGCCTAAGTCGGTAACTCTATGATTTGCAAATTTTGTTGAGAAAACATGTTAATTGTAACTCGGTGCTGCAACACTTTCCAAATTTTTTCCCAGATCACAAGGTTAGCCTAAGTCAGTCCCCTTATGTCCGCAGTACTGAAACCAAGAAAAGAAAAAAAGAGACTACAGCTTTAGCTCAGATGGCTGTGACATCAAGATGAATGATGTGCTGCAAACATATATGCTGCATCATTTGGTGAAGGAATTTTGGTATTGACCAAAAAGAAAGAAAATTCCTTGACATAGATGCAATTTGGTTTATGATCCTCCATTATCACAGTCACGTGATACATCAACACTGTCCCTAGAAACAGCAGTAATAATTGCAACAGATTGCCAACATAGCCAGCTATTCAATAAGAGTTGCCCACAAACCTTTATCATTTCAAGGATAATACCAGCAGCTCTCCGGGCAGAACCCTGGCCGACCATTCCTTGGGAAGTTTGTCTGGCTTCTAAGGCATCGTCTAAGCCAAGCCCTCTTATGTGCGAATGAGCTCCAATACGCTCTATTCTTGTTACTTGTCGAACTTCTTGAACTTTCTGAGCTGTATCCTGTTAACAAGAGAAAATATGCAGAAGAATGTAAAATGATACCTGTTCCTAGAAAACTGTGTGATGAACAAATTTAGACAGACCCTTACCTACTGTAGGGACAGACTGATTAACTTGCTATTTGTTTGTCTTGGTAACATTGTCACACATGTAACGATTAACACTAGCTCAAAAGTTTTCAGTCAATTCACATGAAGCAAACATCAAGTATTATTGACTGATAATGATTTGTGAAGTTGGTCCCATGTGATCTAAGTCTTCTTTAAAATTTCAGAAATTCAGATGTATATTATTATGACAACACATCAGAACCAGTCTTGGGGAACCGTCCACGGAAACCGTACAGTATTACAGGCATGTCAAGTTCGTCATGTCCCTGGACTTACAGTTAAGGTATGCAAGTGTTAATAACCATATCAAAGTCAGTGCAACATGAATGATTACTGCATTGTGGTTTCTTCATATTTATTCATCGATTATATAGAGGATGTATAAATTTGCTGAAAGTGCTTTGGCTCATTTGAATAATAATGATGAAAAGCTATGCTACACTGCATTGCCCACAATGGGTAAGTCCACAAAGGACTCTAAACGGGACATTTCTCATTACTTCCTGAACTACCTGATTTTTCACGCCATTTCTTGGGTCTCAACAAAACTTTGTTACAAATAATAAACCTTAACAGTTCATTAACATAGGAATCGCCGATCAAACGCTGATTTATTCCAACCAGCATTACTCAAACGATTTTACAAGAGGCCCTACTAACACTGAAAATACATTCAACATACAGATACAGAGGAAGACTTGAACATTTTTCAACTTTATAAAATGGAATTTAGCATGGATTTGAAGTTGTCCCAACAAGTCCCAAAATGGAAAAAATTGCTAGGCTTCATCCCACGTGCCCACTGGGGCTTTGCCGCTGGACACCACAAGAGGCCCTAAGGCAGGTCTTAAATCAAGGAAGCTTTTTGAGGGCACACCAAGATATTCAGGGGACAAAGTCCACATTTTTACTTTGGCGCTTATTAATATTAGGCCATTCAGACCCCCACAGTAAACAATGCTGTATTTTTCACAACGAAGCCTTTCCTCTGATAAAGAACATGATTTTTGTGAGTTTGAATAAGAAATCTACTCAAAAAAAAAAAATTGAAAGGAATTCTGAATGGATCAACCCCCTGTACAAATTGGTTCATAGTTACAGTACAGAAAATGGCTCTTAATTAGCCTCTAGGGATGACACTTTCTAAAACGATGTTTGTCAACTTGTCTAGGATGCGTACAGTACAAGCAAACATCATGAACTGAGCCACGCGACTCCTTAGACTGAAAGCAGGATAAATATCCACCACACATTTTGCAAGCTTTTAATCTGGCATAGGCCACCATTTACTTCATTCCAGCCGATGCAACTAAAAACCAAGGGAAAACATGACAAATAAAGTTGATATAGGCCTAACCGTAAGGTTCAACTACCGATATGACAAAGTACACACACTGAGTGACTGACACAGTACTCAAGCCTTGGATGCGCACATGTACGCTTAGGCCTCAGGTACATCACACTAGCTAGTTTCATACATGTGCAAACAATGCAGCACGCACAACTTTCACAAGGGAGTAACATTACTTGGCCTAGGCCCAAGCCACAGGGTAAAATCAAGCTACAGGACTAGACTAGGCCTAACGTTAGGACTGGAGTACAGTATGTCTTGCGTCAAACTTAAGCCTTAAGTTAAGGGGCCAGTCCTACATGATAGCATTGATACAGCACAATGATTCATACTATAAACATTGGCCTTCTCCTGTAGTCTACTTAGCTTTAGGCTTGACCTAGGTTACATAAAGTTATCAGTACTAAGTTATTACAAGTATTGTCACTGTCAAAGTGTCAACTGTCATGATACTCAATTATAGACTAGCTTAGGCTAACGACTGCATGCACGCAAGCTTAACGATAGGCTACAACGAGCCTAGAATGGTTACATGTGCTTACTCCACGATACATGATTGATGATAGCAAGTTATGACAACTTGTTCAGGTACACATACTTCTTAAGTCTCCCACTTATGTAAGGTATGCTAAACATGATAGAAATTTCAATTAAATTTATGGCCGAATTATTATCTAAAAAGGAAACTTAAATTATGAGAACCTACCGTCGCCATGGTTTTATTGGTACTAAAACGCTGGTTTCAAATTCTGTTCGCGTTCGTCGTGACATGTATAGGTTAATATTAGTGGCGCTATACATAAATTACACTCAGAGCCATAGCGATACATCTATGGCAAGCCTAATGTGCAATAAATAATGGCAGCATACCCCTATTAATTTTCGTTACACCCCTGAACAACGCTTTCAAAGCAGACCCAAGTCGCTGAAGTTTCCTGACTTTTCTTGCCAGTGATCAATCATACAATGCAGGGGCATGTAATCTGAGTGCAAAAATCGTACCTGTGAGATTCAAAACGGCTTAAATAATCTTCATTTCAGGTGAAAATATCAACATCCCGTACGAGGATTCTAAAGTTCCCTCGATACTAGCCCAAGCTATGTTGTGACCATTTTCGCTCTGTTCTAGAGGAATTAGAGGCTAGATTATGCTATGGTAGCCTTTACTGATCTATGCCATGGTCACATTATTCCAAAACAATGAAAGGAATCATCATTTTTGCTTAAAACAGCCAAATTAGAGTGTTACATTCCCAAAACTAGCAAATTTG
Source organism: Stichopus chloronotus (assembly GCA_021234535.1). NCBI lineage: Eukaryota > Metazoa > Echinodermata > Holothuroidea > Aspidochirotida > Stichopodidae > Stichopus > Stichopus chloronotus. The sequence continues at coordinate 17,053,653 of CM037847.1, forward strand.
TGTACATTTCCACATAGAAACTAATTATATGCGTAAAAACCGGTCAAGCGTGAAATTTTTAATTTTTTTGACGTAATTAATGTTAGTCCATCACCACAAGTGATATAAACCCATTTTTGGACTTGAAGCTCATAAATTCCCAAATTTCACTTTTTGACCCTTAAGGTAGCATACCCCTATTAATTTTCCCATTGACTTACACACTAAATCGCAAAAGTAACGTGGTCTCTAAAGCCTTGTAGAAGTTTTCAACAGGTATAAGCTACCACTCGTTACAAAGCTGACACATTGACCATTCATGGTTTTTCCAATTTTCCGTACCTTAGCTGGTTAGATTTTCTGCTAAAGGCCGTCGACGTTAGCACACCTTGTCACTGGGACCAAATCACACATCGCCTCCAACGACTCGGATGATGCTCCGCCACCTAAGATTCCATAACTTTTCTATAATTGTTTCAATTTCCTCCATTTTCACAACATGTATACTTTAACTCGCCTACTTCAATATTCAATCCACAAAAGGACCCATCTTAAAGGATGAAATACCAAAAAAGTTGCCCAAATGTCCCTAATAGGGACTTTCACCGACGGCGAACAAAATGCGGAGGGATCTCCAACTTCTATATAGGGTATGCTACCTAGAAAATCCCGGTTAATCATTCGATAATCTAGGCTTATCAATAATCCAGGAACGTGGATGAGCGGCCTTTAGCAGGGTTGGTGTAGTCCGAATAGGATTACGTATGTTGGAGTTGAAGAACAGAGGACTCCACCTGGACAGAAGAACTACACACTTAAAGGGAAATAGGGCGTTTAGAATACACCAACATGACATACAAAAGAATATAGCGGTAATCATTGTTAAACCATTCAGTCTCATCAATAAACATCTACCAAGGCTTCATCTCCTCGAAACATTATGCAGGTGATGAGTAATGGAAGATGCATCATTTGAATTTTGAAAAGTTTGGGTGAACAAATTAGTTTTGAGCAACAAGTAACTGAATTTCTATCTGTGAGAAGCTTGTTTCCTGAAAAGAAAGCTACTGTCCTTCCTTATTTTGAACAATCTATCATTCTACGTCCACAAACATTGGTTTCGAAAATATGGATGTTTTCTCTAAAACAAACGCCCTATTTCCCTTTAAAACTCCAGGAGGAGATACGGTGATATGGGCTCTGACAATTTATTATACTTTCAACAATACAACTTCAAGGCACTGACAAGAAAATCTTACTCATTTTAAAAAGAATTTGAAAACTAATTTTTGTAATTGTTTAAATTCATAACTGCTCTTGCATTTTATGCTTTTAAGAGTTTACTGCTTCTATATTATGAACATCGTTATTCTTTTTATAATTTTATTTGTACAGCGCTTTGAGTTCCCTTGGAAGTCGCTTTATAAATATCATTATTATTATTATTATCATTGTTATTATTGTTAAGTACACTACTACAAATGAAACACACCACTACAAATGAAACACAAATAATCTAACTGGAATAATAAAGGGAAATAGTATTCCAAGCTTTTTTTTCAGCCGAAAACAGAAGATACACTCGAAAAACCGCCGATAAAAACTGATAATCGATCAGATCGATTGATTTATCTGCTAATTGTCTATCAGAAAAGTGATAATCTTGGATTTTCAGTCAGAAACCTGGATTATCGAAACACCTTTCGAGAATCCAGGAACATTGTTCGATAAACCTGGTAAACCTGGATTATCAGACCTGGATTTGATAAACTGGAGTGATAGACCCTGGATTATTAACTAATAAGCCTGGATTTTGGAGCTAGTCATATCCTCCATCGTGATCGTTGCTTAATATGACAGTGCGGGTAGGTTGGAGGGAGCATTTGACTGAGGTTTTGTATCTGACTAATATCTTGGAGGTTACTATAACGCCCCCGGCTTGACGGTCTGTATTGGGTCCTCTATATATTATCATGTTACTTCGATTATTGACATTCATGCTGATATTGTGTGTATAGAACAACTTTCCTGATGACACAAAACAAACATTCTTGATTCAGAGAGGGATAAGTCGAGGTCTTTTCATGGCCGGTCTCATGTGTGGTAAAAATATGTTGTTCAATATTAATTAGTACAAGCTGATGCATATTGGTATAGTAATCATTATATGTACTCTAACACTTTGATATGGACAAGTAATGCAACAGGTTTCTGTTGAAAGAGAAAGGGGTGTCTATAGATTCTTTATTACAGCCTTCTAATCAGTGTTTGAAGCAAGCAGAAGAGGAAATAGAGTTTTAAGTGGTATGTAATGAAGTGAAATTTTAGTTCTCTTAAACACTGAGATTGTTGTTAGGCTTGATAAGCAGTTGGTAAGACCTCATTTAAAGTATACTATTCAAACTTGGAACTCATAGTTTTCTAAAGATAAGGATTTGTGCACATATAGTGCCCATAATTCGTGTTAATTACGATAATATGTTAAATCTCTTACTTGACAATTCATTTGAGCAGTGAGAAGAGGAGATTTGTTTCAAGCCTTAATTAAGACTGTTCTTGGTTTTAATAATTTATCCTTTCCTGCCTTTTTTTTTTTCACATTTGCAAATAGTAAATTTACAAGAGGTCATCGTCTTAAACTAATTGGTTTAAAGTAGGATCAATATCTCATTTTCTCTTAGGGTAGTGAATGGATGGAATGTTTAAGAAAATCAATATCTTTCAGTAAGTTTATCCAATTGATCGGACCATAACTTCCCTTTTGAAATTAATTAAACCAAGTACTATTAACAATACTGAAATTCATTTTGCAGATCGAGTTCCATTGTCAATATTCTTTGGAGCAGTGTCGCCGGTAACGGGGTGGGGAAGGGAGGGTGCTGTGTGTGATCTCCCTATCATATTTTGACCAAAAATTATCTTTACTTGAAAACGTACTTAAGCTACATATATTTGTAGGGGTGGAGTGAGACGCAAAATTGTAGCATAAAATGGGCTCTGTAATGCGGCACTTCCTGTAACTCTCAGACTAATTTTTTTCTTTCAAAAATTTTTCTGAGACGCCCCGCGGTAACTTATGCATAGTGGCCCTCGGCAGCGAGTATATGGAGGTAATTTTTTAGCCCTTCTGTTTACAATGAGCCAACATGGATTCGAAGAAAATACTTCAACCATAGTTAAGCCATTTAGTCGTAGTCAATATCCTTAAAGAATTATGCATAAGAAGAGTCACAGAAGAGGTGTCGTTTGAATCTTTGAGAGCAAGGTGGGTGAACAAATTAGTCGGGAGCAAAAAATGACTGATTTTTTTCTGTGGGAAACTTATTTCAGGAAAAGAATTAAGGCTCCCGTCCTTCCCATTTTTAAATAATCTATCATTCCGTGTCCACAAACATTGGTGTTAAAAATATTTTTTTCAGTAAAACAAACACCTATTTCTCTTTAATTAAACGCTTTTAAGGTTGAAGCCTGTCACAACCGGCAAATCCGGGAGAATTATTCCGTTGTTCGCTTGAACCTAACCCCTTATAAAGTACCGTAACCCAAATAACGATCACCAATTGGCTAAAATCCCGTTCACGCCAATACTTCGATTTATTCACAGAAAGTTGCTAGTGCGAATAGCAACATTCTTGTTTCCCCTAAGGGTAACGCCCCTACCGGCATCTGATCCTAAGCTACTGATTTTTTATGCAACAGCAATCACAATCACTGGCAAATATCTTTGAGTCAAACCAGCTTTTAAAGTACTGTAAAAACAAAGATGTTTGTTTTTCAGGTTAGTGAGATTCCTCATAACTAACATCGTTTTTGTGTCTTGCGTATTTTTTGTACAATTTTCTCAATAGTCTCTGCATGAGTCACTAATTAATTACTGGCACTGATATAAAAAGCCATAATTGAGTCACTGGCCATTGTACAAGATCATAATTGAGTAACTCACCCCTTCAATTGTAATTGTTATATGTACTCTCGAACTGCTGAGGCCAGGTACTAGTAGAATTTATGTTTGCATTGCATGTCATTCTCCTTAACAACGTAAAAAAAAAAAGACTATACTGTGACAAACAAAGGACAACATAAGTAACATCAATGGGATTTGATTTTAGGATAGAGGACACACTTAGATTTACCACACCAGATGTAAGGCCGAGAAGAGTTATAATAGAGCTAATATTGTAAATACCAAGAGGAAACTGATAAAAAAGGAAAGGTTAAGAGTATAGTTTTCAGTAAGGTTCACTTCAAATCAAAAAAGTGAATTGGACTAAGTGGCCCGTAATTATCTGCTGAACTATTGTCTTGCCTACTGTCAGACTGAAGTGACGTTGTAGTATTGTACATTCACAAACTATTATATTTTTACACATAGAGAACTGCTATTTGATAATCATTGGAACTTCGTATCTGGTTGGCAATGTTCGCAAGTAAGCAGTTGCAGAGTAAAACTGAAAGTGTTTTCATACGAGTTTAAGGAAAGCTTCGTTCCATGAATCAAGATCGTGTGCAGGTAAAATGTTAACTACTGAAGCCTTGTAAAATGTCAACAATATGTTTTCATGGATCATCAAACGTCTTTCTTTTTGTTTCTGGCAACATTCGTGTGTCGGTATTATCATTATTCAGTGATTTCACTGGTTGAACTTGTGACTATTCGCCCAAACAACATTTGCTTTACCCTGGAATAACCTAGGCTATTTCTACGACCAGAACTCCCCCAACCCTAGACGTTGCTCTAATAACAATAGCTAATTGGCTAATATCTAGTGCGTGAGTGACAATAAGTCTTTTTATTGAATTTGGCGAATAGCCACGATCAACTATTATTATTGTTACTTAATTTTTATTATTTTTATTAAAGTCGTTGTGGTTTTTATTTTTATTTGTTGTTATTGTTTTGCTAACTTTGGCTCAAAGGCTTATAAAATAAATAACAAGAACATCAATGTAAAGTCAATGAATGTGTGAAAATTATGTCTTCAATTAATCGATGGTCAAAACTGTTAACTATTGAACACTTTTTTTTCTGATGAGTATTTTAATGACTATTTGACCAATGCGTTTCGAAGAAGATCAGCATGATTTAAGGCCACTACTTCACAGTGGTCTGCGAGCCAGGCTTATACTGATAACACACTTCAAAGAATTTGCATTTTGGACATTTTTCGATGTAGCTATACCACAAAACTACTTCCCATATAGTTTCTAGAACAAGTTGTAAAAAACTGCAGTCATTGTGGTTTATTATAGTTCGTCACAAATGATAAGGCATTTTTTGTTACCCATCTTTGCTTTGTTTGCAAATTTTCTTTCAAGCTAATTTCACTTTATCTTCTATAATGGTTTCCTGCACTGACTACAGGCAGGCCTCTTTATTATTGTGTTACTTGTGAACTTTCCCATCGTTTGTATTCTATTTATTTACGTTTGTAACGAAAATGGAGTCATGTGCATGTACATTAACCTTGCGAATTATGAATCACCAATATAAGAAGATTTTGGAACAGAATTTTCCTAAAATACATATGTAGTAGCCAAATTGTCCATACTTGGGAAGGTTCTAGGGGATAATTGAATTTTGGGGGGAACAACCAAAGTAGTCTGGGAACCCAGATGGGTATAACTGGGCTGACATATGGGACCCAGATCGGCAACCCACAAGAAGCCCAGGTGGGATAACCGGAACCGGGATTATCCATGTATCACCCGGCTATCGTTTGCAACGTGGGCTCCATCTGGGCAGTTCGGGTTAGGCCTTTATGGGTTATACATGGGCAATCTGTGCAGCACTGTCATTCTCAATACCCCATTCCTATATACCCACATATTTATAACTTGGTGTATGTGTGGTATCATTAGTACGTTTATCTTTTATGGAGGCTAAGACAAGTGAACCAAAGATTGCTCTGCGCATAAGCAACCTATTGAGAACTTACTTGTTCAGTTTTTCGTAGATGTTTGAAAAGGTAAGTGAGTAAGCTGGGATCAATAGGTGTATATACAAAACTATTGCAATAAAATTAAAATAGATCACAACCCATTTAATTATTTGCCAACTTCAACGACGATATCATTGAATATGAAACCTACGTACACATGGCAGGTTCATAAAAGTCCCACTATATGTACAATTAACTAAACCGTAGACTTTGAATTACCCTGTAATTACGGAAGTTAATTACATTTAACCCTATAAATCTGGACGAAGTGACTAATGCGAATATCACTGGTAATGAATATTCATGATATAGCTTCATGCACTGCTTTCACATGGTGTAACGAGTGTAACCTTACTCAATAGTTTGAGCCCAGTGCAGAATTTGTATCAGTGTATATGCCATGCATGGACGGGACAAAAATTAAGAAACTCAAGAGTAGGACTGGAATTAAGTTGCTCTAATTTTGCCCATCTCGGTCCCATGTGGATAAAATGGTGCGAACGTAGCCCATATAGCCCACATCATCCCATATGGGACACATGTGTAACATATGGGCACCTTCTCTCCCACTTGAACCCCAGATGGGTCCCAGATAATGATCTGCTTGCTGGGAGTTACGTAATGCAAGCCTCAGCCTGATGGTAACTTGGTAGTGGCTAGGTGGTAATGGATCATCAGTGTTGAAATCTTTCATTCTGCCTGATTAAACTGATCAGTATAACGAGATTAATAAGGCCTACTGATAAAAATCGATCCAGAAAAAGAAAAAAAGAAACAAACCAACAAGCTAAGGATATAAATTTACTTGATTTTGACGTAATCTCTGGCTTAGGAATTTCCCCGATCTTGTCCATTTCTATAAGCCTGTAGTAGAAATAGATTCTAGTAAAACAGGATAGATCGACCTACTGTACATATTCTCCATTATTGCTAATTCTATGATGGAACGGGCAGTGCTAGTTTTTTTTTTTTTTTAGGTGTTTCACTACAATTCCAACGTACGTTAGATCTCAAGTTGAGTTCTTGGGGTGATAAAACTTCGCATGTCACGAAAATGATTGTACCAAAACAATAACATTACTCACAAATGTTTTTATTTATTTTATTTTTGTTTTGTTTTTGAAAACTTGAACAGTTGACCAACAGATTGTAAACTTAAACCTGCGGCCTACTTTCATATGACGACGTCAAAGCTATCTCTGTATTGTATTACTGTATTGTATTGAAAGCGAAACGGAAGTTTTTTCATGCCCCCCCCCCCTACCTTCTTAATTTGGGGAAAAGATATGCTATGTTTCCTCTACAGAGAGATTTAACCTTCTCTTCATGATATTTATTTCCCTTTTTTTACTTCCGTCCGCTTATAGGGAGTTACCGCATTTCCATGATTGCGCAGTAATCACAGATCTGTATTCTGGGGAAAAGTGAGTTACACCGATCATGTAAATGATGATTCATAACCACGGATGGGCATACAGGCATCCCAACCAAGACCAGTTGAGCAGTCTCGCTGTAAACTGTTCTATGTGTGTGTGTGTGTTGTGAACAGATGAATGCAATACTAGATACTGTACCTTAGTCGGGTAAGTACTGCACACATATAGCACACGCATATACTATAGTGCACAACATGATACGCTGTTCAATATACATGTTAGGCAACACGAAGAGAAGCTGAGGGAGAGAGACGTTCAGTGATCTTAATTTTACTGAGTGTTGTTGGCGTTTATTTTTATTCAATGTTACTGAAATATCAAGTCCCAAGAGCGACGCAAAGAGAAGTTTGCGTTTTCAGAGAAGTCGTAAGTTGCAAAAGTGGGGAATTTTAGTTGTATATCAGAATGACAGAAATCTTAGTTAACTTATAAGTCACAAATGACACTGTACGATGCAAGTACTGTGATGTGATATCGAACAATTGAATTGGTTATGTAGGGGGCTAGGCCTAGATCATAGTATGTTCTGTGTTAAGATTTGGGTCGCCAAGACCAGGCTAAACTACTTCTGAAGTATACAGTAACACTTCATAAGTGCGAGGATAAGGTGTTCTAAATTAATTTTGTTAATACCATATGAACCTGGATTCGCCCAAGTCACGCCTGATAAATATGATATTTCTCATTTTCTGACTCTGCTGAGTAAACTGTTCAGTCTACAGTAACTCTGAGTTCACAAGTGGTAATGTTACTAGTAGTACTAGTGTAGGTTATGCTGCCTTCTGTTGAGCTCGTGAAAATGGTAATCACGACTTAAGACGTGTTTTATTGGACTCGTAAGTCATGATCACATATCGTGAAGTGGGATCTGAAAACTGCTTCACGACTCGACTTAAAATGGTGAACACAAGGCCCATTTCACAGTAACTTTGAACGACTTTCTTTGAGAAGTAGCCGTAAGCAGCTCAAAGCAATTACAAGTTTAATGTTAAAATGTGAACAACAAGAACACATCAAACATTTTCACGAACGTTTCGAAAACGTTTGGTAGCTGAGGCCATTTTAGGGGACTTTTTAATGTTGTCCGCAATACAGGTGAGCAGTTTACTACACTTATACACGCGACCTGTACAGCAGTTACTTGCTGTAAGAAGGTCAAGCATAGAAATTTTGTGCTCTTCAAAATCAACACAGAAAATGATATCCAAGGCACTGCTGACTATATGAAAGGTTGAAAAAGCTAATATTGCTAAGAGTTGCCTGGCAGGTAAACATTTTATATGACGACTGCATTCTCGGGGGGGGGGGGGGGGGGTAAGTAGCGCATACATGTCTGGGACGCTTCCATGATACCGACCACGACATCAAGCACCTTATTCACGAGCCTGATGGAAATCAGCATTAGACCAGACTGGTGTAACTTGTTAGCAAGACAAGGCCTACAGGACAGTAAGCATTATACCTAAATGTCACCTGTACAGTGTTCAGTGGTATGAATACATCGCACAAGTGCTCTTGAACTGCCAGAAAATATCCCTAGAGCTAGCACAGTTTGCGTAACGTTCCAAAATGGGTACTACTACTGCAGAACTGCCGTTTGTGCTTGTTGACTCAACCATAGTCGTTATCACAGATAACCAAACTGTGCATTGTGCAAAATATTGTGGGATTGAAAAGGGATCAGCCTGTACACTGACTTCTTGTAACTGATCCCTTTTCAACATCATCTTGCATTGTACATGGACTCAATGCTGTCTGCCTTAAGTTCCAGGTAGTGTGTTAAAAATGTCAGCATTCATCCAGATTGACATGAAATAGTGAGGTTTTTCTTCTTTCTCAGCATAATGATCAGTGCTCTCATTATTTCATTGTGAAAGGAAAAGAAAATCATTTTGGATCGTCACATAAGTCACACTACTCTTTGTGACTTACATAGAGTCACACAAGTCACACTTTTCAAACTACAGTATTACAATTATGGCATTACTTGTTACATATTAAATATTTTAAAGTGTGGATAGGTTGCTACAGCTGCCACACTTACTGTACCTTTGCATTTGCTTATCACTCTTTTCCATGTCATCCAGCATTCCACTGGAAAAACTTGCTCAATACTTTTGACCCATACTGTAAGTCACATTTTGAATAATATACCCAAAAATGTCACATTTGAAGATTATTAAAAGAGAATGAGAAAATTGCCGTGAGAATCCTTAAACAGACAGTCTCCACAGCTGTATGGCCAGAAAGTATGCATAATTTATCCCATTCCTACATCTTCTTCTATCTCTCATATTGTTTGGCTGTAATTCATCATTTTGTTTGTTTCATAATCAATGCAAATACATGCAGTCATATTGCATTGAAAAGATTTCAATTCCATGACCACAAAACAGCAAACAGAAATGCTAGCTTCCGGAAACAAAATTGGAAGACTTCAGTATTGTTCAAATTTTACCATGCCAGGACCACTTGTCATGATGGAATGACCCTGTCACTGTACAGTAAAAATATATTGTGAAGGACAGTCCTATACTTTAGCCAACCATTTACTGTGCACCTTCGGAAGTTTCAGCAAAGATTTCATTTCTCTCCCAATTTAAGAGGATGTACTAAGGAAATGGGGCTAAACAGTTACTGTATATTCAGTAGGCCAACATAATACTGGATATTGGTTAACGGAGGATAGTTACAGTAGTGTAGCATGTACCTGTACTGTAGGTGTGATCACGTCCTTACATTTTTCTTTTTATACGTTCCTCTTCCAAATTGTAAGGATATCATATAAACCCATAAGAGATTTATGGGAAAAGTGATAGTATAAAGGGTTGAGACTGAACTCAAATTCACTGGATTTCAACAGGGCAATATAGTGAGTCACTGGGGCCTTCATTCATTCAGTGTCTTACCAGTAAATGTTGGTGCACATTGTTAAAAGTGCCGTAGTAGCAATGCATACTGTTCGTAGAATACTGTACGTGTACATGGTTCATCAAACAAGACACTCTAAAAGATCACAAGACAAGGACAATGCATGATGTAAGTAGTTCATTGGAATCCAGCAGTGTCTTTGAGGAGTTCTCTTAGTGTTTGTCAGTCAGCCTTTTTTCATTCAGAGTAGATGAACTTCTTTGTGGCTTTGTCATGTAACAACTGAATTGTATCTTTTTTTTTTTTCATTGTCAAAGTTTAAGAATTGAGAGACTGTACAGTTATCTAGAGCAGGACATTGCTCTAGATATAAGTTAATTTGTCCTCCAATAAAAGGTCATGTTTCACAGTAAACAGCAAAGTGTGTGAATGAAAAATAACCAGAACAAAAAATAAAAAATGTGAGTAGTCTTCAAGGTTGTGTGGCATGATAATCAAATTTGGGAACATTGGCTGTATTGAAAATGGTGAAAATATCCTCAAATTCTATCAAAAAATTGATTAATTGAACTGACAATTTTACAGGCAAATTTACTTCATTTACTGTACCTGCATCATGAACAAACATTGGCTTAGTATGCAAATTTCTGATGTCAAGAGAGGCACTCATATGACACAGTATGTCTTACACTATTCTTTGAAAACCTTTATAAATAAGGACAATGGAGAATTTGATATGAACCTAGTCTGGGTTTTGTTTTGGAAGCATGTATTTTCTTCTTTACAAATAAGTATCACTTACCAATGTGAAACCCAGTCATTCAGAGATAGGCTGAGAAAAAAGAACAATCGGGACTCTGTGCAACACTTTGTGTCATCATTTGCATTCTCATCAAACTTTGAAAGCCTGTATCACAAAATTATTGATAGATCAGTAGAACCACAATTCCAACAGATTTTCATTCCGGATTTCACTCTTTGACTTTAGAGTAAAGCCAGCTTAGGATATGTGTCACATGACCATCAAATGTCAGGCTGCAAACTGCAGAGCAAGAATTTGCTGAATCTCCAAAACAACCAGTTGCAGAACAGTTGAATTCCTTGAAATTTTAGGAGCCCAAGTCCATTATTCGATTTTGTTTTAGTTTTAGTTTGGGTGTAGTTTTGGTGTAGTTTGATATGTAAATAATTTTTCACTCTCAGTCATTAGGGGTAGTATTGCAAAGTACAGTTTGTACAGAATGCATAAATTATTTAGTGAATATTCCAAGCCAATGATGTAGTTTTTCCTAGTGTGTACACTTAGAAACAATATCTAGAGCATCCTGTACTTACCAAACATTAATGTGCTGTCTGTATGTGTCATATGAGGCTTAACTGGATGTTCTTCAGTAGAAGTATGTAAGTAACAGCTTGCTGTATCTTCAAAATGTTAGAACTAATTTTAATTCTGGCATTGGTGAATGATACACAGTACCTTTACAACTACAGTATGAGGAACAGCTAAATGTTAACATACTATGAAAAACTAGTCTGGTCAAATGTAAGCTGTCGATGGTCAATGTCAGATGACCCATAAATCATAATAATTATCCTTTGGGAACTGGTCCCTGAAGTGGTTGCTCTATAAACTTCTAGGGTATGTTCAAATATTTCTGTTTGAAGAGATTGACCATAGAAGAAAAGTAAATATTCCATTAAAAAAAAAAAAAAAACTGAGAAGGGTTTTCTCTCTTTATTGGTGAAAACCACACATCTCAGTGGCATGATCCAATTGGAGGTGTGGATTTCTTTCAAAGTGTCTGGTGCATTACGGTGCTGTAAATCTGCAATGTCACAGTCACACAGGCAGAACTATTGCACTGTACTTAAATATATATTAATCTTGACTGTCCCAAGAGAAAGACGTACAGTATGGTAGTTTAAGAGATGTGACCTTAATTTTCACAACATTTCAAGGTATATAGACAGGTGCAATTTTCCCAATGTAACTTTTCAATCAGGTGTCAGATTTCAAGGTTTTAATAAGTGCTTCAATTTCTAGACAACAATAAAGGCTTTTTGCAATTATTTGCCATCAAATTGCCCAACAATGTTGAATCCTCACCAAGATAATTGCAAAGGCTTTAAATCCCCCCTGTGATATTAAAGTCATTCTTTTTCATTTAACAACTCCTTCATTTGTCAATGAAAAATTCCTGTAGCATTCATCTGGTGTGTGTGTTTAAAGTTTTGTAGGCTGTGCTGAGTGTATCATTATGGCTTGTGGTACCAGTACATGCCACTCTGCTTAACCATTAAATTATGACACCCATGCATTAAATTTCATCTTTTGCTGCACACAAACCAAACCAAAACAAAAACAATTCCAGTAACTCCATATAAAATGTACCCTGGCTGGCATTAAACTTGCATTTATAGCCAGATCGAAAAAAAGAAAAAAGAAAGAAAAGTGTGCTACTTGCCTGGGTATTATGGCAACAAATGTCCATTCTTCCAGGACAAAATCTTGACTACTGTACAATACTGTAACGGAAAAGTGTAGAATTACAATGTATCAAAGCAGTTTTCACTGTATTATTCTAAGTACTTACGTGTCATACATCCAACTGAAAGTTAACAAACACTGAAGTAAGTACATTTAATGCTTGACCTAGTGACCTGTGATGGAATCAAATTTAAGAGCTTCTATAAAAATTTGTTATTTATGGGCTTCTCCTGTACTCATAGCCCCAAATATTGCTTTCCCCACCCATAGCTAGCTCTGCATGATTTGTTCAAGTCTCCTGTAACTTTAAAAATAGTGTCGATCTGAACATATAGATATAATTAATGCTATTCTGAAGGTTGAGTCACAGTTCTCCTGTACAGGTATCAGTTTCTCAAGATTGTTCTTTTAACACTAGGCCTGTGAACTACATTCAATTCGCATCATAGACATATACTTTCCCCTTGCTCACCCTATGGCATAGTTAGACTAGCTAGCTCAAGCACTCCCCTGATACTAATCTTGCACCGTGCCCTCTTTGCCCTAGCTCTGCCTTGTTAGACTTTTGCTTGGCAAGCTCAAACATGTTTCTTCTGGTTGTGATATTTCCCGTGGAGTGGGAATTGAAAACCTCCAACATTAAACTTTGAGTATTTTTGTATTTTCTTTTGTCGTTTATTCTGGGTAAGTATAGTCACTCATGAATACCCACACCCGTGGGGGGGGGGAGTTTTTCAGATATCGCAACCAATTTTGCTACATAAAGAGGTCATATTTGCTATATGCAAATGGATAGTATGTATACAGCATTAGAGCTTTTACCAGTTTTTTGACAAACTAACCAAGAAATTTCCAGAAACCTAAATTATTCCCTGAATTTTCTTTTTGTAATCTACAGTGGTTGGCTTACATTTGCCTCGGCGTGAGTAATTGTTGGCAAAGGGAAATACAGTGTTGTAACATTTGGCCTTGGTGTTCAGTATAGTATTAGGCAGTTATTCCCACTTTCTCATGTGTGGTTTACAGATAACATATTGCAGCCCGGGAATGCTAGCATTTCCCAGTAACAGCAGAAGTGCAGCATCATATAGTATAATTAATAGTGTTAATTGTAATATCTCCACAGCTCTGTTAATACAGTCTGTGGCCTGAACAATTTAAATGTATTTGTGGCCAATTACAGAGCTGGTTGGGATATTTACATGAGGAGATATGATGGTATTACAGGGGATAATTTTAACCAGGTTTACAGTATAACATCATGATCATACTGGTAGGCTCATAATATGATGTATATGCTGAATGGACTGTGACACTGTATCTGCAGCTCCGCATTGTGTTGTATCGAAGGGAATAAAGGTTAAAGGCACCGTGAGTGTATGTACAGTAACTAGTGCTGTAGAGCGTCAATGGCTCAAACTTCCACTAGAGATGGCCTACTTGCCAGTAAGTTTTGGAATGAGGCAATGGAGCAAGTTTTGTTTTGACTGAGCTGGACTTGCCCCAAGTCCCATCATCTCAGTCTCTAGAAATAACTGTCATTTACTCTCATGAATTCATTAGGTTGCACTGATCCCTTCAGAACTTAACCTGTTGCATCTATGTACTGGCCTCTAGAACTATACAGTAGCTCAACCAAAGCCTGTGCAGTGTAAAACTAGCTGTGTAGAAAGCAGGGAGTGTAAAACATACTGCAACCTTGATTTTGGACACAAACAGGTTAATTTCAATTTCATTTTGCATTTTTGCCACAGTTTTGCAATCAATTCTTACCAAATTCACAGAAAACAACAGGTGAAAATGAGATTTTCATGAGAAATTATTCAAATATTCAGTTTCAGGAGAAGTTAACCTAATTTGGAAAGACCCTTGTTGGACACCAATCAGTCCAGAAAAATGCAATTTTACCAAATTTTGCTATTATGAGCAAAGGACCCTTCTAAAGGTAATTAGCCTCGTGGATATACTACATGAACTGGTAGATTGTGTACACGTTAATGCAGAACTGGCTAGAATACCGTTCATGTACCATACAAATTGTAAATAATGCAAGGAACAACTTAAACCAGGTCAAAGGCGTCTTGAGCTATTTGCGAACTGGTAGTGGTAAACGTGTAACCTACAGTACATGTTATTGCAGTCTAACTTTCTGTCATGTTGCACACTGTGTATTATTACTGGATATTATGTGGCATAAATGCAAGCAGGTTTGCGTACTTTGCTAGCAATCAAATGCATGTACAGTATGCTTGGAAAATGTCCAACCTCTTGTGGCTTTTTCTGCAAGTCAACATGTAATATTACCAAACATGTGAAGAAAATTAGCATTCTTTGCAATTTCCTATTAATGAAGTTTCGTAGCTTTTTAGGACTTACAACTGTCAACTTTGTCATTAGTGTCAATGCAGTAAATTATTACTGTATGTTTGGTGCATGCTGAATGTACACATGCTCTAGCAGGGTTGGAAATTAAGAACGTCTCTAACGTCAGGAAGGGGTGGTGTCCACTCTGTTTGGGGAGATGCCCCAGAAAAATGCCCCTCAGTAATGCCTTATGTCGACCGTTTCGTAAAAATTCCTGTCAGACTAGACCATTTCTTTAATGCTGATTGTAGAAGTGGGATAAACAGTAAGTTACACATAGTTACTATCAATCGCTATCATTGGTTCTATAAGGAAGGCAATGACGTCAACTGGTGCTCTTTCAGGATTATTTTTGCAAATGCCCCTTTTCAAGGTATCTGCATTTTGAGCCTGTCACATTTAATCCTTTTAGTTATAGGTAAGTAAGTCAGTAAGTGAGAGTAACTTTAACACACATTTTTCTTGTTGCTTTTGTTTTATCCTTCTCCAAGTGAACCCAAACCTTCCATCTTGTTAAGATTAACAGTACAGAAGTAGAGAAAGAATCAGTTCAACTCATTTTATGGCTCACTTTTTAACAGAAATTATAAAATTTTAAATGTCAGTTTTGGATGTGTTTTGGGGTTATTTGTGAGAAAAAAATTGAGCTGATTTCCTTCTCACATAATAAAATCTACATATATTCTTCCTTCCTAAAGTTAAAGTGTTGCTTGGTTGTCAAGCTTGTTACCATTAAATGTGTGACACTCTCCAGTTTGAGGGATTACCCAACTTACTGTAGAACCATGTTTTCATTATCCATTGTGTCGAAGTCCTATATCTTTTCCTTAGGATATTAGATTCTGACTGGTGTTTTAGTGCAGCACTACATTACAGCTACTGTACATAGTACTGTGTGCTATGGGCTAATGTTACACGGATTGTTTACCAAGACTTAACTGTGAGTGTCACGCCATGTTACTGTACATGCAGTACATGGAAGAGCTCAGATGGCTGTTTCTGGGAACTTAAAATATTGTCTTGATCAGATTTTGTTCATAACTCATCAAATTTGTGTGTCAGTCTCCACAGTGCTGCATTCAGGTTTGACAGGTATTAATAGAAAGTATTCATTAAATTGAAACCTCTTGTGAATCAAATAAAGCTAAGAATACATGGTTTTTTAAATGCCAATGAATTCAGTTTGGAACAAGAACAATTAATGAGCTGTGTGGTGGCACTGTCAAGTAAAATGTGATAGGAAATATGATGCTGGAATTGGCTGAAAGACTGATTAAGGCACCAGCGACAGCACTGGAACAGGAGTAGAAAATATGCCATGATTTCAGTGGTGTGTGTTTGCAGTGTACTGTAATACGGTACTGTACATGTGTATACATAAGGGCACTGTGGCATGGATGCAGCGTGTTATCAAAGTAACGTCACATGGGAATGTTTGCAGATCCTTTTTTATCAGAATGGTCCACATGTCAAATACTGTAGCCATCTGTATTGGAAATTGAGATCAGCGTTTAATTGATTATGAACGACTAAAATAGTAAGAAATTATCAGCTTGGTTCGTTGTAAGTACAGTATATTCCATTTCTCCTCCAAAAAGTCATGAAATACTAGAGTTCTAACAATCAACTTAAAAAAAAAATGCAAGTGTTCTTTGAGACTTAAATTCTGCCGTTGGACCTTTTCTAGCTGCGTTTTACTGTTGCGCACTGTCAGTGTTACGCCTGTATCCTTTGAAGAAAATGATGAGATGCAATTTCTGTATTTGAAATTTTTAGTTCATTCATTGGTGGTTAGTTTTTTTTTGTCACAATCCTAGTCCTTTCAATGTTTACATGTAAACAGGTATTTTGATGTCAAAACACAGGTCTCTTCATTACCAGTAATTAGGCTAAGGCTGACTCTAAGTTGCCATTTAATACACACCGTTTGTTGAAATTTACACAAAGTCAGCTGGTCGCCTGATCAACAAAATTCTTCAAGTCACAGTCACATACTTCTGTTCAACATGTGACCAGTGATCCCTTCAAAAAGATAAATTTGTCAGGACTTTGTCTCGTCATGAAGATTAAAAATACACCCAATTTAAAAGCTAGCCCTACCATCACACTTTGTAATGAAATATTGACAGATTTCTTTGTCATGTTTTTTGACAAATTCTAAATAAAGTATGCGTTCGGTTCAGGCCAAAATTCTTTGGCACAAACTTCATCACCGAATGTGGTCATCTGTGAGAGATTTTTGACGTCTCAGTTGTGTGAAGGCGGCACTGGATCTACATCTGCTCCCAAGTTAAGTGATGCAATATGAAGGTCCAACTATGACCTGTCAGTCAGTGGACCAGTGGAGGGGTATGAGAGTAGGGGATGATACTTTTTGAACTAGAAGTGTCTACTCTTTGTTAGGCATACAGTAGATCAGATATCAAGCATGCTTTGCAGCATAGGCAGCAGTGTGTATTATGAGATATATGGTATTTCAGTGAATTTGTTAAGTTGGGAGGAACATTTAGCTTCTAGTGAATTTTGAGCGGGATTTGAAATGCAGGTTTTTCAGAGAGTTTTGGCAGGTCAGAGGTCTCTGTTTACCGGTTTACCAGAGCCCACTGGCTCTACTTTACCTGTTGTTTGAATGCGGGCCAAACTCATGAAATTATAGTCCTTTGAGCGGTCTGACCTGAGAACTAAATGTAGGCCTATGTGCACAGTAATGCTGTAATGCATCAATGCTGTATACTTCACCAGTGTGAATCATTTTTCTTGCTGTACATCATACATACTTTGACAACACAGACAGGTGGAAGTAGAATTCATGTTTGTTAAATGAGGATGCAGTGCCTAAGTTTACTTTGCTCATCACTAGTTTACCTGTCTCCCCACAGCTTTTGCACATCCCACTGTTGTGCTAGAAACCACTTGTAACCTTTTAAGTCCTCTACAGCACCTTTGAAGACAAAATTGCGTTACAAGCGTATATGTACATTTTAGCCTCTTTATCATCCAAATGCACCATAGAAAATTTGCATTCTGCAAACACTTTTAGCAGAAATGTGCTGAACATCTTCGTCACAAAAAAATGATCTGATACAACATGTATGCACTTCAAATTTTGCTGATGAGTCAGCCTAGTTCTGATTCGGTTTTCACTCAATTCACTGTTTGTGTGTTTGAGCTGTCTGCCTTGCCATCAGTTAACATGTGTTGGATGTTTTGTGATTCAGTTTGATAGACTATACATTCAACGTACAGTACCTAGAGTACATGCACTGTATGCAATCACATCTTCTTACTACCACAAGTAGCAGATTTTTATCGTGGCTGGATTACCCAATGGTGCGTTAAACAACCTCCTAATTACAAACTGCTTCTTCCTCTTTTTTACACATGATCAATGAAGTCCTCATCATCCTCTTACGAGCAACACTATTGTAGTCATGTAGACAATAGATATCAGTGCATTGTTTCCCCCTGCTGTTCCACCATCCTAATACACCACAGGATCAAAATGGAACACAAGCTGTGAGGTAGCTAACCTCAATGTTTATCTGCTTTTTACTCCCTGAACTAGAGACCACGAAACTCCTAAGGTTCATTGCTATGCTTTTCCCTATTTCATCCCTTTGTAAATCTGTGAGTTCTAGAAAAGCTGGTCAAGAGGTTGGTGATAGGCTGGCTTTTAGTTCATTCTGTGGTTTGTCTTTTTTTTTTCCTGTGTTGAAACTCCCTTTGTTCAGTTATAGAAGAGCAGTGCATCGCTCTGTGATGAGACTATTGTACTTGTAGTCTTGTACCATTGATGAAATACTTTAAGTGTGAGTATTGGTCACTGTGTTAAAATCTTGGCCACTGTAAACCTCAACTGATTCAAAGCATGCTTAAAGGTCGTGTGATATGAAAATGACATTTTGGAGTATTTGGTGCATTCAGCATTGGAATATTAAAAATAGCCACAAATTCTATCAAAATCCATCAAAGATTGACCAATTTACAGGAAAATTAGTGTCGTCTGCTGTACATCATAAAGAAACATTGGCTAAGAATGCAAATTTGTGACATCAAGAGATGGACTGCTATGATATGTCTCACATTAGTCCTTTGTTTATGAAGCCTTTATTTCAAGGACATTTCAGAATTTAATATGCTCAGAGGTTTAATTTGGAAGCATGTATTTTCCTTAATATCGGTATCACTTACCAATGTGAAACTCAGTAATTAAGAAGCAAATAGTCTTAACAAAAGAAATACTGACACTGTTCAACACTCCACATCATCTGTTTTGCATTTTTCTCAAATTAGGAAAAGTCATACCTCAAAAATTACAAAATTCCAACGGATTTTCACTCAAGATTTTTCTTTGCAACTTTTGAATTGAGGGTGCTCTTTTCTAGTTGCACGTTACAAAACCTTTATAGACCCATTGTATACTCTGTACCAAAGGGTTGGCATAAAATCATGTACTGTTCTTACCCAACCATACACTATGTTGATGTGACTCGTGTACTGTAGCAGGCCATCCAAGGTAAATCTGCAGACATGTAGTAAAGTAAAGTGCAACATTATTTGACACAATTAGTGGTTTTTACAGTAAGATAGCCCTCCAGCACTTGATAATCTGTAGCCCACAATATTGTTCTACTGTACTATAAATTATACAGGTCTAATACATTGCATTAAATTTAATTACTTTTTCTTTGTTGTGGTGTATACAGTATGTAAAAGCCTGCCAGGTTAAGGTCAACAGCTAGTTGAGTTTGTTAGATATGATACTTGATGCCTGGTGTGGTGTCATCCCCGGCCAAAATGATAAGTGTAAAAACCAAAGTATTAAGAATTATGAAGATGACATTACTCTGGTCCACTACTTAAATCCCTGTGAATCCCTGCACCAGTGGGCCTCATGATGCACAATGTATAAATGAAGTCATCATGGACTTGCCAATGTTAAGAATTCAATTTGTTAGATACTTATTTACCTTCAATATCATGTAACTATAGTTCATTCTAATCTAGCACTTTTGAGTTACATTTGTTTGTATTTTGTCTGCCGTATTTTTACTGGTATGAATGTTTGAACATGTTTAGATAACTTAAAATTTCTGCTGTTTATGGTAGCCATGGATGATATAACTTATAACTTGAATGATCTTACAGTATCTGTGCTTTGCAGCACAGCTTGAATGCTGTACTGTGAAAAAAAAAGAAAAAGAAATGTACTGCATTCATGAAGATTTGGTGTTGGAAAGTTTCTGTCATGTACTTCATGTTCCACCTCATTGTACAAGTATCATAAGTCTAGAAACATCAAGCCTAATTTTCAAAATATTACCAAAAAAAAAAATCAACATTTTTGAATAACTATTTTGCATGCAATAGCATAATTAATACACTGGACATGCAGGACTTGATTGGGTTTATTCTGACCTGTAATATTTCCTTCTTGTGGACATAAATTCTGGCAGCACTTTTTCTTGTCTGAAAGAAAACATCCCTCTTATACAGTCCCTCAATGTACCTGGAAATAGCTCTGAGAGAAACCACAAATCATCTCATTGGTGTTACTTCTTGAATTAAATCCGTTGTTTTCCTGTTTGGCAAACATCACAGCAATTACTTGTATGTGATAACCTAAAGTACATCACTGTGTCATGACAAGACTACATTGCTTTCGTCTGGCAAGGAAACTTCCTGGCTCATGGTTGAAGTACGTGTAGAGGGAAGTTCCCTGTCAGGTATTCGCTAAAGGTCGCTTGAGCTTTAGTAGTTTACAGACTGACATAGAGACCAGATACCGGTCCTTGCACGTTCTGTAGATCAAACATTCCATTAGGCCCATTTAATGCCCGATAGTCTGCACTATGTGTACAGTAGTCCATCCATCCAATATGGATAGAAGTTGGACATGTTATGTTCCTGTATCGTGAAGTTGAATGGTTAAAATTGGCGATGTCAGTGATATCATTGTTAGTGTCCTCTTCCAGGAAAACAGGGTAAAATAATCAACAAAGTTCTTCAAAAAAAAATTCTAAGTCGAACTCAGAAACACTCGCTGCCACCAGTGTAACGTGTTATTATTTCAGCGTGGGTGCATATTTTACGAGAAGAACATAGGTAGAAAATAGGAACAGAGAAAATAGGAGAAAAAGAGGAACAGAGACTGAACAAAATCGAACTCAACTGTATTCTCCCCAATTCAACTCATCGAACACATATCACTGACAAACTTAGAACTTACTATTACGTAACTTAAGTAACATGCAAATAAGCTCGACAATACAACAACAACATAACATGCAGCTGATAAAATGGATGACCTCTAAACTTATCGTACTGCTGAATATTCAAATAATTATTTTCCCTTTATTTTGTATTCTGTTTATCTCTCTTACATTAGTATTAAACGTCTTCTAACGATAACTTTTCATTGTATACTTGAGCTACAGTTGAGCTGCAATTTCATAGATTTGTGGACAAAAATTCTAATCTGTGACATTCTGTGTTTTTTTTTTTTTTTCTGAAAGAAAGTAATTTGCAATGTAAGGAATGAGTTGAATTGAACTGACTGAATTAAAACAAAGCTATTTCATGATAAGCTGCTAATCCTTGATCCTGTGCAGTATTTTAAGGTGTGTCATTTGCCCTTATATTATTTAAGTAACACATTCCCGAGTACTCATAAAGCTGCTGAAGTTTTCAATAAATATATGATCTTGCAAAATACTTAAGGTTACTTTGGGTACAGCCAGTGCACAACTACAGGTGTGTCAACGTCTGGTGTCTCTGGGTGGAAGTACTACTGTATGTGTATTGTAGAGAATTACCTTACCACTCTGACACATGTTGTATGTACAGTGCTAGCACTGTAAGGTGCTAATTTATATGTTTAGTTGCTAGGTGCAGTGCTAGGTTATAAGTTCAATTGTGAAGCAAGAGCATTCCGTTCAACATCTAACTTGCATCATTCATCTTTATGCTACATGACTGATATTGTAAATGACTCACATGAAATCACACAATTATGCGTAACAAATAAGAAATCTGTCATAATGCACTTTACTGTACATCTCATTGCAAATGTACGCAAAACTTTCATAAAAGTAAGATGTTATAATGATCTGCTGACCAGTACAGGCCAACGTTGTTGAATGATTTTAAACATTAATACCGAACATGTATGCCCTCAAGTGAAGTTCACTGTTACTTTCTGATTTGAATACCATACGTACTGTACTGTTAGAACTGCACATGGTTCATAAGTTTCTCATTATTACTCGAAAGTGGAAATTTCCTGGAACGATTAAATGAATGCACCAGGCAATGTTGTATGACAATTATACTGTTGAATTTCAATACTTAAATGCAAGGCTGGCTGATGCACTGTAAGACCAATCCTTAGAACTACAAATAGTACATTGACATGTATATGTCCGTGTCCCATCGTTATGGTCTTTTTTTAATGATGGCCTCCGTATAATATTTTTTTAGAAAGTATAGATAACTTGGATACAAATTAGTCATATTGATGCTAGCAAGCCCAAAGACAAGTTCCACGTCTTTGTTTCCTGAATGAGGCACTAGAGTGGTACGGTGTCTCTCTTCAAATGTTCATTTTTCATCAGGGGTGAGAGTATTCCAGTTCATTTTTGCCGAGTTCTGATTTCATCTCCCTTCACACAGAACAGTTTATTGTTACACACAGTGTAATCTGCAAGACAAAAAAAAAAGTATCAGAAAAACTGAAACCTCACAAACATGTTGACAGGAATCATCCCTAATTTGTCAGGCAGGTAAGTCAGTTACAGTGCCTCCCAAAACTCAGGCTGACCAAGTTTGTAATAATTGTCTACTCACCCCTCACCCCCCTAAAATGTGAATGAAACTTTGTACCATTTTGCATCTGAGCCCCCTGAAAATACAAAAGGGAAAGGGCACACCTTAGAAATACCCCTCTCCCAAGACCATGATATGCATTGTCAACCATAATTTGGCCATGTGGCAATTCATGCGATCAAATTGAATAAGCCTGACCTAAGGAGTACTCCATTTTTGATCAAGGGTGAAATCGGTGGCACATCCATTCGGTTACTGAGTGTCCATGGACAGTGATGCATTGCAGGCCTTTTTCTTTCAAAAACAACCACCACCCCATTCTGTTGAGCTACAACGTCCTGAAGTACAGTATGTTATACAGAAATCAGTGGACACCAAATTATGTCCTATTGAGATGGTCACAGTTACATTGTGATCAGTACAGTACAGTGTGTTCACATACATGTCCAAATTAATGTCCTGTTGACTTGAGGAACTATGCAAACACCAGCATTATGAGCAAAGTTTAGTTGAGCATAATTGTTGAATCTTTGATATTGAAACCGTTCTAGATTCATACTCCTTCCAAAATTAATGGCAAGATAATGGTATGCTGACATTTTTCTGGCTGCCTTCTACCGCTGGTGAAATGCGCTGTCATCTGATTGAAAGTTGTCCCGAAGGAGAAATATTCCATCTACTGTACAAAGATAAAGTTTGGAGATAATTGCCAGATGTACAATATGGTACTGTATCATGTGTTCTATTCGGTATTAAAGTTAGAAAACCTGTACAATTTTGTCAGTGGCCACTTACTGCATAAAATTGTCAAATTTGAAGTAGCATTTGAGCAAAATCAAACAGAAGTGTTGGTATGTAATTGTGTGAAATGATTTTAAATTAAGTAAGTGAGACTTTATTTCTCCACAGACAGAATTTAAAATGTCGCACAGAGTGCCACAGACTACGTTAACAATGCAAAAGGAAACATAAAAAACATTACAAAAAATAATGATAGAGAAATAAATCTAAGAACGATTTAAAAAGACAGATGAAAAACGTATCTAGATGAATATGAACATAAAAGATGGGTAAAATTTTGAAGAAATAAGATCGATGAAAGCAATATACTGTATATACAAATGGCTCAGACTATCATTAAACATTTTGATTGCAGGTGGAATGCAAAAATTTTTTTGCTGGTTAGTTTTTAGAGGAGGAAGTCGAAGTCTGCCAGGGCCTCCACTAATTTTATTGATCTTGTAGGTGACAATGAAAGGGGTGATCATGGTCATTCTAGACTAAAATAGTTAAGACCCGAAGCACATAAAGAAAGTCAATTGTAGGGTTGAGGGATACGAATTATTTTATTTCATGGGACTGCAAAATGGCTGAGTTACCGTAGCATGCTTCCTTTTGCAAAATAGAAGATTTAAAATAGATTTTGCAGACTGATTTAGGAATTTTGTGGTGATCATTGTGTAAAATAATGTTTGTAATACCGTATCACACCGAGATGCACAACCTTTAGTGTTGAAGAAATTTTTTGTGGCATACAGGTATCATTCCAAGTTTAGATCTTGCTTTCTCATTGACAAGCGCTTGAAACTTTTAGGAAAGTTCGATTTGTAATTTCTGACAATGCAGGTCACATCGAGAGCTTGCATGTGCACATTACATCACTGTCAGATTTGACAAAAGAAAAAAAAAGATCAGATTCTCTCCTACCATTTGGCAAATGTATTCTATATAGAGCAAACATACATTGTTACTGTATGCATTCACTGGACTTAAACATACAACAATGGTCTGAATGTAACAGTGTCATGCTTTAATAGTAACTATTACTAGGATGATTGTTTTACAGAATTTATAATCAATTACAGTTCTGTATAAGTTATCCAGTAGCATATATAATCCATGTCTGTTGCTCGTATAATATCACAGGTGTTTGTCAGACTTGTTATTTAGGATGCTAACAGTATATCGAGGGAAATTATTTCAAAGGTCAAAATTGTCCTCAGGTGCATCATGCATGCATACTGTACATCCTTATTCATGTACTATGGACATGTCTGTATTGCACCATACATGATAGAGTACAGTATGTTGTTGGTGTGACCTCTTTACAGTACAGTCTCTGTACAGTTCAGTATTCCAAGTCGCATCCTGCATAGGGGCCAGCTGTACTTTCGTGTCGGTGTCTCCACTTATCATTTACAATTTGCTGATTTTGCATAAATTTAACAGACCTGCATACAGTATTCAGTACTAGTAACCATGTATTGTCTCACTGGTGTACTCATCACTGGCAATGGCTTTCTCTCATTTTTCTGCAAGGGGTTATTTTCTTGCAACATTTCAAGGTAATTATTGTACAGAACCGGAAGTATCATAACTCTTGCTAAATCTCTCAACATTGATCCAGTAATTCTGTCGAACGCGGTCTCGAAGTGCGGTCCAGAGTAATCATTTTGTTATGGCACATCCTGGTAGATCTCTGAAAGTTGTAATTAGCACCGTACTGCACTGCACTGTAACCATATAGTATGCACGTCTACTGTGAGCACATATTTTAGTCATTTAAAAAACTGAAGAAAGCAAGGTCTTGTTTTTGCTGTTGTTTTACCTGTTCTTTGATGTTGTACAGTTGAAGGATCAGTGCTGCAGGTTTTGTTCCTGTCATTTCCCATTTACCTGTCTTCCCACCATTCATGCACCCTAAATCAACCTCATCAAATGCCGTGACTCTGATAACATTCTACTGTGCAACACTGTGTTATTGTGAATACTGTGAAGAACTTTTTAGAACTTTTCATGAATGTACTGGACATTATGAACATAAGTGGTCTGATAATGTCTGATAATTTTGCTGTCTGTATCTTCTCACCATCTGGATTCTCTTTGGATGACCCCCCTACCAACCCTGCATATGCTTGCTGATACTGATCCACTACACCTTAGTGTATCTTGAAGTCCTTCAGTTTCACTGATCTCTGTTCAAAGCGATTTTACCTCAATCATCAAATGGTCAGTAGATCATCACAGCCTTTTTTCTTCAATTTTGTCAGCAATTGTGCTGTTTATCTGTTGGCCATACTTCATGTTACACCTCGAGATTCAGTCACAGTAGCTGCGCATGCCAACTACATTTCTAGAACTGTGTTATGACAGTCTCCTCCCCCCTACTTCTCCCCTTTTCATATCTGCATATCTTTCCTTTTTTATTTTATTTCATACAGATGAATGATACAGTGTGTCTTCCATCCTCTCTTGGCTAGTTATGGTCTTGAACAGTACAACAGATACTGAAAATAAACCATTTATTTTTGAGTTTATACAGTAATTCCATGCACGTTCCACAATAGTGTGTAATCAGGCTGATGCAGTTACTGTACAACATGAACAGTAAGTGCAATGTTTAGCACATGTGCTATATGCCATGTGTTGTCGATGAATGGAGGTGACATTCAATCAAGTGTCATGTGGAGCCAAGCACATACTTACCAGTTATGCTGCACTGTATGCAGGAAAGTCGCTGTCAGTCAAGGAAAAGATCTGTCTTGACTTCTGGGAAAGAAAGCTACAACACAGTGCAGTAAATTTACGTATTAGGTTCCACGTTCCATGTACAGTAGACGGTGCAATGATTTCATTAGTATCTCTTTGAAGTGGAAACTGCACATGGTGAATATTAATGTGCATATTTTTTTTTCTTGTTTTACTTGTGCAAAGATTTCTGGAATTGATCTTTCAATTGTTTTCGCATGTTGTTTATTTGATCACATCATTGTTTGGTGTTGTTCATTTGATCCTTTCCTGAGCACTCTGTGGTGTTGTGGAATTGATTCTTCAATTGTCTTCAAATGTTGTTCATGTGATTTCATCATTGTTTGGTGTTGTTCATTTGATCTTTTCCTGAGCACTCTGTGGTGTTGTGGAATTGATCCTTCAATTGTCTTCAAATGTTGTCTATTTGATCTCGTCATTGTTTGGTGTTGTTCATTTGATCCTTTCCTGAGCACTCTGTGGTGTTGTGGAATTGATCCTTCAATTGTTTTCAAATGTTGTTTATTTGATCTCATCATTGTTTGGTTTTGTTCATTTGATCTTTTCCTGAATACTCTGTGGTGTTGTGGAATTGATCTTTCAGTTGTCTTCAGATGTTGTTTATTTGATCTCATTGTTTGGTGTTGTTCATTTGATCTTTTCCTGAATACTCTTGTGGTGATACTTGTGGAATTGATCTTTCAATTTTCTTCAAATGTTTGTTTGATCCCATCATTTATGGTATTGTTAATGATTTTTTCATGAATTTTTGTGTGGTATTGTAGAATGGTTCTTTCTTTCAGTTGCCCTTGTTGTTGCTCATATGCTCTCATTGTTTGTGGTGTCAGTATATTGATCTCTTTACAAACACTCCTTGATATTCTGGAACAGCTCTGATTTTCTTTGTTGTTAAAGGGAAATAGGGTGTTTGTTTTACACACAAAAAAAAAATCAGATTATTAAAACCAATGTTTTTGGACACAGAGGGATAGATTACTGTAATTTAGATACGTAAGGACGGTGACCTTCTCAAGAAATGAGTTTCTCACATGTTTGTCCAAACAGATTTCCAAAAAGTCAACCGCTGCATCTTCCAAAACTAATGCATGATGTTTTGAGGAGATGAAACCTACGTAGGTGTTTAATGATGAATAGGAATGTCTTAGCCATTATCAAAACTATTTTCCCTTTTCTATCACGTTGGTGCATTTTAAACATCCTATTTCCATCAAAAATGTTCTTATCATTGGTTATGGCATTGTTCAATTGATCATGTGTACAAATATTCTACTGTAGCTGTGGTGTTGTGGAGTGCAAGTTTACTTGTCCTTCGTGTCGTTCAATACTGTACATCTCATCATCATCATCATCTATGTCGTGATGGAATAAATCCTCTCCTCTTCTCCTGTGTCATAGAATTTGACTTTCAGATGTATGCATGGTGTCTTGGATTTGATCTCTTCAATTTTTTTTAGTGTTCTTGAATTGTTTCCGTGCTTCACCTGTTATTTTAATTGTACATGATGGTGCATTGTTGAATTGGTTTGTTCAGAGTCTGCTTTGCTGTTTTGCAATCTCCAATGTACAGAATGGTAAACCCAGAAGTATAAATCGATGCTTTCATGAATCAAGTATGGTTTGCATCTTAATTAATTCATCTGATTTTTTTTTTTCTTTTTATCACAGAGGTGTATAGTGCATGGCTGACCTATATACCCAGTTGCATTTACATCTGGCTGTTTGACTGTGCAGGCAGTCCTCAGCCTGGAGGCTATTTTCTACTGATATACGTACTGTAGTCAATGTATGTTTTTGCCTCATATAGGAAGAAGTGCATGCATATTCAGTGCCTGGAATCCAATCACACTTGAGATTTTTATGGTCTGCACATCATGACATTCAAGATTAATATCGAATGTTGTTAGGGCTCTTCTTTGTCAAATGTACATTGCAGCACTTGATATTAAAGTGAAGATTTTGAAGATGTGATATTACAGTAGGCCATCACAAAGTTTTGGCATGAAGAGAAAATAGGTACAGTACATGGGCAAATCATTTAGTGGAACTTGCAGAAGAGTTCCTGCGTTTTGTTGTCAAGGTACTGTACATCACTGCCAGCTGCTGAAGTTGTAACAACATTCATTTTGCCAAAATTGAAACTAATTCAAAGATGCACAGTATGTTATCATTGGATACTAGATTCAGCGTTACTCAAATGGTTCCTGTTTTAATGTTGGATATTTCTCATGCAAGAATGGATCTTGTTTCCGATTCATTCTGCGTCAACATGTACTGTAAGCCAGTTACATTGCCTTTGTGTTATGTAGTTACGATATACACCTCTAGTAAAATACTGGAATAGACATGAAGGAAATTTTAAGGCAGTGTTGTTAGTGTGCCGTCAGATGTGATGTCAGTTTCCATCAAGTCAGTGACTTTGACAAGAAAAAATCAGATTGCAGTAAATATGCAGTAAATTCAATGTATGCTAATAGGGTTGGGCACCACCAGTAAGAACCGGTACCGGTACTTTTTCCCGTCTCAATACCGGTATTGGTACTACAGTAGTACTGTACCGGTACAGTCCTCCGTACACTTCTTGATACGGAGTAATCTTAACAGCTAAAAATAGCTTAAAACTTGTAGTTGTGCGTAAATAGACTGCCTATTTGTGATTATAAATTAATTTGGTAAAGTTCTGGCACTCTTCATAGGCCCGTCGTAAAGGTGGATCGTAATTAATCTTACCTGTTACTGAAACTACTTAGCTTAGAAACGTAGAAATAAATACACCAGAACGACATTGGGCTGGGAGCAACAAGTGGAGGCACATTGGTTCATACTGTATGCATGGGGTGGAGCAGGACTGTTTTGCCTTTAATAGAGCATAAGGATGTCACCAATTGTGTTCGACTGCATATAAAGTGTGTGAATACTAGCTTTTAGGTTACCTATTTCTATATAACATTGAAGAACAGTAATTTGCGAGGATACTCAGGATACTACTATTTTTGTGAATATATCGAGCACCTTAACAAATTAATTCCAGACTGTTCAGACCAAAAAACCATTTATTGGACACATACCAGCAATCTTTTTGATACATGTAATATTACCAGGAGCAGGTGTTTTGGATTTTAGAAAATCTGAAGTAAATGTTACATCCTGTAGACCGATGTTCTTTACATCGAGTCTTGAAGCTTCATGAACGAAATAGTCTAATGTTAAGAATTTTTAGCTGACGTTATTTGTGTTAGGCTCAGAGAATGGGTGTAGGCTACTGCAAAACAACTAAGTCTTTTAGGATTTTTTGCACTTGTTGGCAGCATCATATTTGTAGAAAATTTTGAGAACTGTTAGAATTAACACCACATTTCAAGGACAATTTTTGTTAACTTTTGGAAAATGGTATCGGTTCCGATAAATTAAGTCGGTACCAGATGGATTTGTAACACTGGTTCCGTTCATACCAGTAACAACTTGAGTACCATAATACCGCCCAACCCTATGTGCTAATAATCACAAACTTTATTTAAATAGGAACAGAATATGTCAGGTTTTGTTATAATTATAAGGTAGACTTTGTCCCTTTTTAACGTCAAATCATACGTCTGTCTGTAGTACGTGGTTCTATCATTGCACCTGCATACATATAATGGATATTCAGCGCAAAGGACTGTAATCTTCAATAAACTGAAACAAAAAGTGACAGAGCTCAGTCTAAATTTGCCTTGAGCTGCAGTGTAATTAATGGGTGTACGTACACACAGCACTACTGCACTGGTACAGTTTAAAATGACATTCTGGTCATTGACACAGGAAAGTACGAGGTAATTCTGCAACATAATCACATCCAGTACTTGCGATGTTTAAACAGTGGTACAGTAGTTATTAAGTTCCATCTTCCAAGATGCCTTAAAATGTATTACATGACGGATGATCTGGATATGTGAAACCATCTCTTTTCCTTCTTTTTACTTTTGTTTCCCCTTCTTTTTACTCAGCACTTCAAACTTTTCAAATCAATGAAACATACGTTACATCGTTTCAGTTTCCCCAGCCCTCCTTATTGCGTCGAAATAATTTTGCAATTTAAAAACAGTGAGGCCACCACATTTCCGTCTGCTTGATAGCCAGCAACCCCTGATCACTTTAGTATTGACCAGTTCCTAACAGTGACGGGTATGTGACGTGATTGTGTACGGTAATATCCAGCCCTTTTCTGAGCTGAAGGAGTACAGTAAGTCATAGAGGGGTTTGAGGGGTATGTAGAGGTTTTATGCTTGCCAAGGTCTCCTCATTTAGAGCAATATAAGGGCCAAAAACAAAACACTGTATGTCAGTGATTAGTATAAATTTCAATGCATTGAAAAAAATGCAAGAATAATTGGGAAAAACCCATCTATGTAGATGCATTGTAATTTCTTTCTTGTGTGATTAAGCCAGAGCTGTACAGTAGGGTAGATAAAATTTAACTGGTAATCATTTTACATAAAGCCCAATCAGGTGATGAAGTCAGTTTGGGCTTTATGCAAATTTATGCAAATTTGAGATATCTCAAACATCAGTAATATTTATATCTGGCCAAGAGTACGTTAATATATTACTGTACTGTAGCTACAGTTGTAGTAAATGCCATAATTTTATTATTAATTATTGAAAATTAAAACCATTTGTCAGTCGTGGATTGGATAATGTTGCTTGAAACGCAGAATTTTTGCTAATTATTTATTCACAAAACAGTGGGCTCTTAACAAACATATTTCCTTCAATTGTACAGTACAGTGAGGGTATTTAATGTACAGTTTTCACCCAACAAATGCAAACTGCTACTATCCTTAAAGGTCAAATCTAGTGGAATGCTTAACTTGAATAAAAAAAAAAAATTGAAAGCAATAGGAGCAGAATGAGAATGGTTTTAGGGTATCAATTGGCATTTCCATTTTCATGCATTTCTGCATTTCCATTTAAATTAAGCATTAATGAAGCAATACCAATCAGTTTGGCAATTGATTCTTTCTTGCCTGAATAAGCATAAACATCTTGATTTGAAATTTGATGTGTTGATGATGTACGGCGTCATCAAACGAAAGTTACGAAGAAAGTTCTGGATAACTCATATCGTGCAGTCTTGATTGATATATATCATTTTGTAAGCTATGTGGTCTCGTTTTAATTGCTAGAATTAATTGTGAATCTGACTGGAATGATGACCCGGGAATGATACTAAAGTTTATTGAGCATGTGCTGTATCTACATTAGGTTTGAATGTGTACTGTAGATCAGACTACCTGTATTCTTTACAGCAGTGTCTGTGAGTGTGGGTATGAGTGCATCTGGTTTTAGTTTACAGTATGGCTTGTGCTGTTGCAGCAGCACATGGTACTGTGCTGGTTACAATGTACTTAGCTTCTGCACATTTAACTGAGCCTCATGTACACGTCTAGACTGTGACTAGCAGTGCTTAACAACAGTACCACAACTTTGCTATTAATAGTGTCTGTACATTATAATCAGTACTGCTGTACTGTACTTTAGATTTCAATGCAGTCGATCCTCAGGCATGCTGACTATCTCATTTGACTTCATTATAATACCGAGTACATACGGTACACACAGCATGGGCCCACACTGACACTCAGCCCGGCCTTCTCTACCCAGCTGTGGGGAGCCCAGGTCGTAGTCTTGCAGTCTATATTGAATTATTTGAGGCTGCACTGCATATCTCAGCCTAGACACAAGCTGTGCTCTAGACTAAGCAATGTGTTATTAATGATGGTATGTAAATAAGACCCCCATATACTGTGCAGTTGCTGAGTTTGCTCTTGTGTATAGTATCAATAATATGTACATAGATGTAGCATTGGAGTACTTCAAATTGCCAGGAAGTCCTGGTGGCATCGTTCACATCTGTGACAAATTAATATGAAGTTGGTTCTAATTCTAAAGGACGATTTGTTAGAACTGTTATTTTGTTGGATGTATCCTATGATCAGTTTATCTGTGTTGAAAACTTTTTTAAGGGTGGTACAAATAAATGTTACATTTACTTCTCCCCTCAATTGCTGTACCTGTCTCAGCACAACAAATGCACTCCCATCTACCATCCAAAGAGTAGCTGGTAGCCTTTAACTCCACCCTCAGTGCCGTCTGGATTGTATGTATCCTTCTCTCCCCCTCCCCTCCCCTCCAGAAATGGTGTTTTTCAAATCTGTATCCGAAAGGTGTTCGGAAAGTATTTAAACTAATTCGTCATCGCAGAAGAATGAGAACTATAATGAAATGAGCATTTAAATTGGAGTCGTCAAATTCTGCTACAACTGTCCTTGAAAAGTCACAAACTTTAGCAACTAAATGCAAGAAGCACCTAAAATAAATGCAACCCAATTGTCCATGTTACTGTACACTCAACATTCCCCAAGGAATAGTGTACCGTACATACGGTGTTGTTTGCAGTCTATGTACCCTGAACCAGTGACAAAACTTCAGCTGGTTGCCCTAAGAGACAACTGATAGGAAAGATGTATGGCTCTCCTTTTCAAAATGAACTTTGCCCTGCCCATAGTTATGTCAAATTCATATACGTCATTAATACAAAGTAAAATTGCGAAAGTAAATGCCTGAGTGGCATATTCTTTCACAACGTAAACTTAAAAAAACTGATGGAATCACCTTTCTTAACTCATTACATTGCAAGCTTTTACCTTTACCCAATGTACCAATCACAATTTCAAATAACTATAAGTGCAGTATGAAAAGTATGTCGTCGTGTTTTTCTATAAACACTTCAATACATGTGTACATCAGACCCGCTTCCTGAAATAACGGAAAAGAAGAGTTGCCCGCTTGCTTCGAGAGGAGCTGGTCATTTTGAATAGTTTTACTGAGTTTGTTGCTGAGCATGTGTCTCTCTATCTTTTGGACTTCAGTTTCCCTCACTTACTTTTTCTCAGCTCTCCTTTTTGGCCCCATTTACAGTAGTGACAGCGGTGGGGTTCAAACCCGTGCCATCGAAATTACTATTAAACAAAGTATATTTTCTAGGTCATGTGCTGTACCAGGAGTCATATTGCCATATTTCATTTCAAGTTTGTCTGATATTCTGAAAAAAAAAAGGTAAGGTTTAATTGCAATTTAAGCATGAACTTATTTCCAAGGCTGTCTGAAGCTGGAAGTTGCTCCACAAAATTTGGTTATCCTTTAGAAATTTTAGGTGTCACAGATTCCAGTTAAATAAATGCCACAGTCGTATCTGTACATGTTTATATGTAGGCTACAGTACTGCACCTAATACTGTATGTAGACCTGTGCTTTCACCCAGTAGTCCAGTGCTGCATGTTCAGGACTCCCTGGGAAAACCCTGGCATGATGCATTTTGTGATTGACATAAACAGAATCATTGAACCTTGAAGCCAAACATCTCTTCCCGCAAATTCGTTCTTGCCGCTGAGCTTGAAACCTGTTTTGATGGTCTCAACATATTCTTTGTTACAATTTCTTTGGTGTGAAGATTTGTTACAAAATGTACAGTACATCCTGTAGTTGTCAAAGTATTGTAGTTTCATCACCAGAACTGCATTGTGTAGGCCCTTCTTGTGTGCGTATTCATACTCCAGCACACTGCTTCATTTGTAAACATCATAATAAAGTATTGCACTTCGGAAAGGATGTATGTAACTGCAGTACTTGTACAAATCATTTACTGGTACTGTAAGACTGTAAAGCGATCTTTATCTTGACATAATTTCATTGGCTTAGTGCAATAAATTGTTCTTTTTTTGGTGGTTACAGTATGCTGTTATGCTACATGATACACTTGCATACAGACTTATTTAGCAGAGGAACTCAAAGACAGATTGACAAGGGTGAACATGCACATATGTACGTGTCGTGCGTGTGTACGTATGTATGTACATACTGTATGTACATACTGTACATATATTTACACACCCACACACACATGAACTGTAAAGGATCAAGATACCAAGGTGTATTGCAATTCCAGTCTTCTCAATGAAAAACATTTTCTGTAAACTTATAAATTACTGAATGCATTCATGTGTTTATCTTTTCATTAATCTGTGAGGCAAATCTCATCCCCGCCCCTCCTGCGGTGATTCCAGCCATTAACAATGTAATGTTTACATAGAAGAGGATGTTTTCTGTACTATTCATCGGTACATATAGTACAGTATGATACAGGTGTGTTCAGTTTACATCTTGTTCTTGCAAGTACTGTATGTCTGTGCACAGTATATATGCAGTATGCCTGCAAAGAAGGTGTGCTCCACATGCATGTTTATCATGCTCGGAGACATTCTAGTTTTGCACTCGGCCATAAGGGTCTTGGTCTGGGTGACATACATGTAGACCATACTGTACACTGTATGCTGTAGTACATGCTCTGCACAGTAGTTGCGTTAGACGTTTGCTCTGGCCAGGCTACGCGTCGCACTATATCTTGGCAAATAATCTGTTGAAAAGCAAATCACATAAAGTGTATCCATTATACAGTCAATCTGGATCGTGGGACTTCATAATGGAGATACCCTTTTTAATTTTCACAAATGAGACTGTTTGGTGCTAGCAGTAAATGAATCAAGTTTTGCCATTTGTTAGGGCCAAATTTCCTGCGATTGTCATGTGTCCTAGTTAGATTTGGCAGCGCAAGTATTTAAGTTGAATTCTAGATTAGACTTGTTGCCCTTCTGTAGTGTGACAGCACATATAGATACACTTAAGTGGTCATGTAATGCAAAGCAGTATGCTGTGCTGTGTAGAATCATATGCATCCACTCACATACCAGACAGCATTGCTAATTGTACGAGTGCAGGTGCACTCACTCACGGCATTTCGTTTGAATTGCCATCAGCTGCATGGATTTTCAGCACATGAGTAACAAGTAGTCTATCAAAACATTGATTCGAAACCCAACATTTCCCTTCGATATACTGTAGTCAAGAGGTATTTCTTCAAGGAAAGCATTGTACAGTATTTCGTTCAGTAAGCTGACATGTTAATTTAGTGTAAGCCTTGCCTGAAGTGAAGTTTTCAAGTTACAATGAAATCAAAGAATTTCTTCTTCTGAAGACATAGCTGGTCTCAGAGTTGCAAGTTGTCTAAGCTGTTTAACAGTCTGTTGTGAAGTTGGTGAACAGGACACCAGCTGACTAGTTAATGCCAGCTGTCTTTACTTTTGGTCATGTTGTATTCATGAGAAAGAACTCTGCTGATTAAGAATGCGCACAGTATCCAAGTAATTGGGAAGATCTCACTTGAAGACTATGTACTCAGTTGTGATAGATGATGGTATGTTTAAAACTCAACAATTGTCTACAGAGCACTCAATTCACAGTGCGTACTCCCTCACCTCATATTACCTTTGCATTACCGTATTGACCATGGTCTAGCATCTGGCAATTTGTGTGTGTGTGTATCTGGCCACCGCCCTTCAGTCTCTATCACAGTAACACCTGTTGTACAGTTAGTTCTACACCGTCATGTTGCAATCACATTGCTGAATGATTCCGTCGTACTTAAGTAGACTTTGTGTTTACTGAAAAAACAAAAGCCAGTAGTGTAAAATGGTAGCCGAGTATAAGTAGGTTGCTTAATTTATTGTGCGTAAATGTTATCATCAAAAGAACTGAAAAAACCATTTGGATGCCTTGTAAATCAACTGCTTGTTAATTTAAGTACTGTGGAATTATCATTGTGGAGGCATCGAAAGTACTGCTGGTAGGGTAACTGTGCATCTCTGTCAAATGACTGGATTTGATCGTTTGCTGTAACATTGCCGTATAAACTCGCTCCTGGTAAAATGCACGGTCTCTTATCTTGTTGTGATGCGCACTTGTCTAGGAATGTCGTACTTCATTTTCCCAATAATGTAAAGCGATTAATTTGTCTGGTAAAGAAACTCATACCCAAAGAAAGTCATGACATTTGCGACAGGATCAAGGAATGAAGTAACCATGTTTGCTTTCATTTTGGGACCCATGAAAATCTAGTCTTGATTCGATTTCATGTCTGCTTCTCAGTATTTGCAAATCGATATATTCTCTGGTTCTAACTTGAAAGTTGAATTCTCTGTGGGATTGTTTGAAGCCAAAGCGACGATCTTACCCATGCAATTGAATAAGTTTACAAGTTTTGAACTTAAATTCACACCTCAGTGTGTGGTGAACATCTGCTGTGGATTGATTGATAGTTATTGATTTGCCAAAACTGTTAATCAATTAATTGATCGCATTACTTAATCCCAAAGTTGAATGTGATGTGTATCAGGATGTATTTGTAATAATCTCATGAGTAGTGTTGAACTCAATTGTTAAACCTGCCTTTCTCGGTACCGCATAGCAGCTGGCACATTGAGGGCAGTACAGTGCCCATCACTTATTACATCGTATCTTGACTTTTGGTCTCTCGTCTGCACTGCAACTGCTTAGTGATCCAAGCCACAGCTGTAAAATGACTTGACTTGTCCTGTGAGTGATTTTTTACTCCAAGTCTTAGATGTGATCAGAGAGTGCTGCAGTTAAATTTTGGATATCCAGCAAGGGAAAGGCAGGCTGTTATGAACTGAGTTCAAACTACAACTTGTAACTGTAATATCAGTATATACCATGTGCTGCCTGCAGAATTCTTGGCAATCATTTGTAAACCTGGAAGGACATTCAAGGAAAACTTCTGTGGATGATGTGAAATTTCAATTTCAGACTTTAACACCCGAACTAGAAAAAGGCTAATATACAGTAGTTAGACCTGTCTTACTGCTTTCATTACTTTCACGTGGTTTTAATGATTCAGCTTTGCCACATCACATGGTATGCTGTATACAGAAAAGACCGATGCTTGAATTTAGATGG
The DNA here is from genome assembly GCA_021234535.1 of Stichopus chloronotus. Lineage (NCBI taxonomy): Eukaryota > Metazoa > Echinodermata > Holothuroidea > Aspidochirotida > Stichopodidae > Stichopus > Stichopus chloronotus. The sequence goes on from CM037847.1 coordinate 17,090,951, forward strand.
GGGTGTCACACTAAATTTCTCTGGGGCTCAGTATCTCACAGGGCAACATTCAAGTCTACAGTAATAATGGCGAGGAATCACTGAGCCTCTTGGCTTCCTGGTTTCAAACTGTAATGTCACTGATAAAGAAGACCACACAGTGTTGTCACATTTCATTTGCACTTTTGATGGTGGTGAATGCATGTAACTTAAAAATAATCACCAATTATTCAAGTTGCAGCAAAATTTGCTTCAAATTAGGTAAAGTTTTCATTAAAATTGTCCACGCTCACTTCCCATGAAAGGGAAAATTGAACATACAGTTATGTTTACCGTACAGTTGTTACATTCTAACAGTATGCTCAGTTCTGAACATGCTATATGTACAGTACAGTTACTCCTACTTCAGTTGCACTTTACCATTGCTGACAGTGCAGCACTGTATGTTAAAAAAATACATTCATGTGGTTATCTCCTGATGACAGTATCCATCGATGATTTCTCTCGGGATTTAAAGGTTGAGCAAACTTACAAAGACGTTTCTAGAGCATAGTGTTGCTGCAGCCGTTGCTTTTCTAAGGACTCAATAGACATCGTCAAGCAGGTCAATGAACACCAATAGATGAAAACTGTGGACGTGCTTGGTCATTAGTCTTGGTTTTTAAGTTTCAATTTCTCATAGAAAGAGAAGTTATGTCACAAGTTAGACACTGTATGTGCTGTAGGGCCAACAGTTCATGCACTATATATTTGAGTGTAGATTGTGATAGTAGCTGCTTAGGTCTCCCTGCATGTGCTCAATGCTGTAGAGTGTGTGCTGATTCCGTTGAATTATTCAGCCATCCCTTGGAAAGAAGAACTGCAAGTAGCAACATAAGATGAACAGATGTTGTTAGCTCTTTAATGATCGACTTGCAGTATGGATTGTCTTCAGTTAGGAGGATATCCTTGAACGACTAGGACACCTCGTTGGATTGTTACCAAAAAACAACAAATACTTTTGACACTGCGTGTGTGGTAGCACTGTGTACTTCAGCTTGGCACGGTATGAGCTGTAACAGTGTTGTCTGTCCGTGGTAGATCAGTCCATCCTGGCAAAGGGGTCCCTTGCAAAGCTTGTCGATGACATTTTTGTTTTTCTTTCGGGAGCCTTGCAATCAATCGCTGAGGATGTCAGTTGAGAACCTTGTGCATTTACCATACAGTACAACACATAAATTATTAAACAATTGATGCAAGACTATTTACGCTAAACCTGTTAATAATTTTGGACGAGATTGTGAGCACTTGCACAGCATGTCCTTGTACCATCACCAAATTCCGAGGAAAGTAGTTTCACTGATTAGAATCTGAAGTGCTTGAAACAAAATGAGCAAAGAATATCAGCAGGGACATGTCCTGCGACATGTGATAACCTTTGTCGTCCATTGAGCTGCAGTATTGCAAGTTGCTTGTTTTAGGTCAGTGCATAACTGGTCTGTGTACAAGTATGTTCACCTCTGACCATAACGTACTGCACATTTACTCAATTACACATGGGGGTCTGTTTAAAGTCTATTGTAGATTAATTTGCATACGTATGGTTGCTGGGTTTATCTAGGCAGAATGGGGTGATGGTGGTATCGACAACTGGTAGTGGTTTAATTGTGGTTGTTGACAAAGAAATAGAGCCCTTTACAGTAATTGCCAGAGAGCCAACATACTGTAGCCTTGGGTCCAGGGCTCTCTGTATACAATGATCACTGTTCCTACAATTTTAGACAACATTCATGCTGCTTCATTAATGTTCTGGTTTTAAGTTGTAACTTTGATTTCATAGTGAAAATTATGGTTTGTGAAAGGTAGTCATAGAATTCAACATTCTCTGCATTGTTGAAATATTTTGTGGATAACAGAGTCTGTCACAATGAGAGCATGGTGAAATTGTTGCTCTATCGAGTTGTGGCAACAGTAGTTGTTGCCATAATGTGCTAGTTGTACAGCCATTATCTCTTTGTAGCAGTTGGCTAATGTGAGTAATGGCTATCACGACCAGTCACTGTAGAGCCTCCAACTCTTCATGTCAGTATTGATTGAGTTATATCATAAAAAAAAAAGATGCACAGTTGTACATCTTCAATTCTTCACAGTCTTTAGATGTGTTCATTGTTTTTAAGTACCTGTTTTATATTTTCCGTGTCACCAGTGGTATGAATTATAAATCAGTGTCATTTATTCGATCACTTACCTGTCTCCACACAAGGAGACAGGTAAATCTTCCAAATCTTACTTCCTAGTTTAAATGGCAGACCTGAATTTCAAAAGATTTTTCAAACGGATAGTGGATAAAATGAAGCAATTAAGTAATGCTGGATTTTGTATCATAACAGTCATCCACCTACATAGCACTTCGGATGGTAGTAATGGGAACGTGAGTGATAGATAAGGGTGAGCCTACTTGTGCTGTTGGTTACCAGTCCTTGTAACTTGAAAATAAAAGAGGTACTCGCATGTACACAGACAAGTTATTTGTTCCCTTTCTAAGGTTTTGGAACTATTGTGAAAACATGGAAACATTTTATATTTTTCTGCAGAAACCATTTAATGTACCTGTATTTAATATGCTGTTCATCATTTGTTCTTTCCAGATATAAAATGACAGGCGAAGGCTGTTCCTGCCTGTTCTCAACCAGCCATAGATTTTTACTCTGCCTGTTAATTTATCGAAGTATCAGCAATGTCCTCAGCCTAGTCCCGGTTCCTCAGGAGTATCCAGTCAACGACACCGTCGAGGTCGGCATTTATCACTCAGAATGTCCCCGTGGCTACTTCCAAGTCAGTAGGCTCAAACAGTTATCACAGAAAGGCAACGGGTACACCAAATCCGACTCCATGCAAGCTCTGTTCACAGTGCAGGAAAGGGGAACTTATTTTAACTGCTTGCTCTTCTAATGAGGACACCGAGTGTGGGTGTCTAGATGGTTTAAAATATTCTCAACAAATTGCACATTGTATACCCCCAGAGGGGGTGGATAAAAACTGGACGTTAGCAGATTACAAACGATGGGAAGAGGAGAAAAATCCCATCGCCAACCAGTCAAGAGACCGACATAAGCGTAACAACTAAGGTATCCCACAATGCCATGATGTCAAAGAGTCAGGTCCAGGAGAACAATAATGGCCAGGTGGAACACGCCGTCAAGCCCGATTGGACGGACTTCTACATTCTGACGGTCTCTTCGACGGCTGTACTCTTCTTCACTCTCAGTCTGGTCCTTCTGTTTCTGATGGCTGTGATGAAGGCTCGTAGTTGGTACTTGTACAGAAGGTTACCAGGAAGTGGTAAGGCACATCTGGCAGTGTGAAATTTAGTATCCTTTGTAGTTTCATACCTCTGTCAGTACCGCCCTAGAGTAGTCAGATATGTCGTCTGTAAGTATCTAGACATCGTCAGTGTCCCTCCAAGAGTATTATGATACATCATTTATAATTATAGAAAGATACCAGTGTCTTTCTGTGAATAGCATCATTATACATCTGTCATTTCCCTCACTTTGTAAGTAACCAAATTATGTTAATTTTTTCTGCAATCGTTCTGTGAGTAGTGAGAAGTGTGAGACTTCAGTGTGTGAGTTACAATAATTCACAGCGCGTACTCCCTCACCTCATATAACCTATGCATTACCGTATTGACCATGGTCTAGCATGGTCTAGCATAATTTGCATTATCATTATCAGTTAAGACCCCCTTTCCTCCCATTGACCCTTGCATCCAAATGATGGTGGCGTATGTTGAGTTGGAGGTAGACTCTGTGGATTTGATCAAGTCATGTGGCACAACTGGCCAAGTTCGTGTCCAATGTTCTTTGTTTGATACATACTGTAGGTACTGTACATTATGCTGCCATGTGGGTGCTGTAGTTCACAATTTATGTTTTCACTGGTACAGTGTTGCCAAGAGCTCAGGAAAGCTTACGGCATTATACTGGTTGTGTCCCTACCAAAGTATTAAGTACTGTGCAATACATACAGTGAAAGTGATGTTTACTTGTGGTCGTCAGAAGGAAAACATCGTTGAGATACAAGAGGATCATGTTCCTTCATTGTTTGTGTAATTTGTGTTTGTTGATCTAAATGCTTATGATGATGTGGTTAACTGTGTTTGTTTATAAATGACAGAGGGATTCTGTCACCCACAGTACTTATCATTAAATGTTATGATGATGTGGTTAACTGTGTTTGTTTATAAATGACAGTGGGATTCTGTCACCTATTAGTATCATTCCTGTTGTTCTAATATTGTTCATTTATGATCTGTTTCAGGAATCACTTTATGTTTTAGAGGTTGGCTCTCCAGAATTCTGAGCAGACACAGCCCCGGCCATTCGGATGGTAGTCATGTGATCAGCGTGGTAACCCACTCGGATCAGGGGACAACCGCAAGAGATGGCGAACGCAAAGAAGATGAGACAGTAGCAGAGCAAATTGTAATGACATCACCGTTGGTAGAGACACATGGCAATTGCCTCCATCAGTCAGAAATCATTGACTGCATCAGTTCGGTGGATGCCGTCATCTGCTGTGCCGACTTCCACTTCACGTTCCCTCAGAAGAAGACGTACGTCAGTTCATGCATCACCTCGGAGGAGGATGTGGCGGACACCCGGACAAAGGGGAGTCCAAATTTTATCCTACAAGCCTGTCACAATTCTGTCAATGTGGTTTTGGGGCAGACAAACCACAAATGCTGTAGGCATAGAAATAAACTAACTCTAACATCGAGTGATCTTTGTCCATTAGGCCAGTTTGACTCCGCAACCATGGAGGTACAGGACTGGGCTTACGGAAAACCTAAGTCACTGTCCTCTCTGGCTAAGGACTCTTCGGAGACCATGTCACTGATGGGAGAGGGGGAATGTCAACACTGAACAGAGAGCTTGCATAAAGCCCGAAGACATTCTGAACTTGTACACAGAGATCGCTACGCCGTTTCAAAAAAGCCCCGACCTGAAGTTTGAAGGTTCATTAAGGCTTTATCTGAAAAATGGATTTAGTGGTCAGCCTTCATTTCAACAGAAGGTGAAATTAAAATATAGAAAGAAAAAGGGTTGCGGGGAGGGAGAAGATGTAAAAGAGGCTTTATTGAAGATAGAGGAGATGAAGAGAAAGAGAGCAGATGGCATCGGGTTCTATTCTAGCTCGCAGGAGTGTCTGGTCCAGCACCGCGGAATGGTGGAGGGTGAACAGTTGGGGTTAAGTCATCAACGCAATGGAGAGTCTTCTCCCTGTTTGTACAGCAGCCCTCTAGATGGTTTTGAGGGAGAGTCTCACTGTGCATGTGATTATGATAATTGTATCAGTTCTCTGGACAGATGTACAGATTCGAGGAGTCTGGAGGGTGGTAGCAGCTTGTCTTGTATTCCAGTAGATGCTAGCGAGGCTGTCAGCGAGAGCTCGGTGGAAGTGGTAGTAGACGTGCACAAGGGTGATGTATCCGCAGACGATGGACATCAGCTCAACTCCTCCCTCGGTTCGGGACTGTTGGTCATAACCAGCGTATAGACCGTAGGCGGCTGATGTTTACGCACTAAATTAACAGTCTTGCAATTAATTCTCCCGAGTCTTTATCGTGACAGTCGAGATGGAGGTAGTGAGAGCAATCTACCAATACAGCTCTAAAATGTAAAACAAAGAAGACATCTACGAAATGATTTCAACCTTGCCACAGGACAACAAAAAATGGAGAGAGTATTTCAATGGATGCTGTAGTTGAGTTTCAGAGCAACTTCCAGGTGTTCTCTGTTGGGCAGCTTGTAGGAATGATATGAGGGCACCAGTAATTAATTCATTCATTAATCATGATCTTCTCTGTCGACAGTATGTATAATTAGATATGTTTTACTTGGCATTCTGATATCCCTTAGTAGACACATTTCTTGTCATGGTTTGACATGTAGTGGTAAATGATAGTCCATTGAAACTGAATTCAAACTTAAGAGTCTAGTTAAATGTCTTTGAAGTTGCGACAAATGTTTGCACGTAGACTTAGATCTTAGACAAATCGATGGATTTGTTGAAAGCACCTTGGTGAAAGAAGTCTCTTCTGTTGTTCTGATATGTACCTGAATATTCATTAAGTCAATTTACATTTTTTGTTTGAATTTTGCCTGTGTATGGGCTGTGGAAGCTTGTCATGCACAGAGTTCACTGGAGACAGCAGTTGTAGACTCAAATGGGGGGAAACATTGCACACGTATCGACTCACAGAGACCTCTAAAAACTGTTGTTCTTGTTCCCTTGAGCAAACAGACGCTGGAAAGGAAAACCAGAATATGAACTGCCTATCTTTTGTTACTGTGTATAGTTTCAGATGACTGCCGTCTATATTGGATGAAAGCAACGTAAGGGAATAGTAGGCTTAGAACTCCTCTGGTACTTGTGGAGGCAAGTACTAACAAGTCTTGAAGCTGAAGCTACTTTTACTTGTTATTAGTTTCAATGATGCCATAACTGCCAACTACTTCTTCACGTAATTGTGTTATATTTTGAGCAGGAATTGTCATATAGACAATTATTGACCCAAACAGTGTTAGTGGATTAGAAATGGGGTTCTTGCTAAGTATTCTAAGTTGTCAGATAAAGGCTAGGCTTAATGAAAAGTGTTAAAAAGCCTTAATACATTTAAGAGTATAATTGATATAACTTGCAAAAAGGCACTGAATTCAAACTGTTAAGCACAAAAAAAAGAATGATCTTCATGAATATCTGTTTTGGTATAATTTTGAAAATTCCACTGGTGTCATGATTTTAAGGACTCTTTGCAAGGTGTCACGACTCTGAAGTACTGTCGGAGGTATCCGCCTGAACCTAGTAAACAGTCTGGTACACCATTCAGCACTGCCACTACACCATACTACAAAATAGTTGTAGTCATGAAGTTGGCTCAGTGAAGTGAATTCTCTGGTATAAAATTAACGATGGCCAGGTAGATGGGGTTCCTTTCATATGTTTCCTCTGAGATATATGGAATGAAATTCCAAACCACGGATTGAGACGGGGGAGGGGGAAATTGGTGGGTTGGGGGATGTAAGTATATTAATACAAGTGATACCTGTACCACACAATACTGCTGTATTTGCAACTTGTTGGATTGAACTTGCTTATGGGGGCTCATTGAGTTAATATCAAAGAGATTGTGAGGATTTTGAAGGACACCACCACATGACAATGGTTATAATTAGCATAATTAGCCAAATTTCACATCCAGTAGTCATGAAAACTGTCAGAAGTGTTCAAGTTTTAACCCTGACTCGTATTGGTTGTGTCCATATGAAAAGTGCTAATGTGGAAAGTGTCCGGTCACAAATTTTCAAAATTTTCAAAATTGAATCCTTAATTACTCACTCAATATAATGTCCCTTTGCATGTGAGACTTGGAGATCCTCTTAGCCTGACAATTGCGATAAATATTCGAAGGAAAGTTGACAGGGTCTTTTTTTTTTTTTGGTAAAATTTAGTGAATTGTGAGAAACAACTCTATTTGCCTCTTAATTTTTCTTTGAATAGAGTTTCTGAACAATGATGGGAAGATTGAATTGACAGTCACAAACGGTAATGATATTGCTTCATATCTGTTGACTGTGTATTAATCAATCATAGGAGACTGTTGAACAGCCATTTGGGATCAGAAATTCTTCGTTCGCATGTCTGCCGCTGCTTCATTTTGATCATGTATTGAAGGAGGTTAGGAGGGTATGTAGTTGGGGAACTTTCTTCTTCCAAATCGGATGTAAGCATATCTCCCCCAATAGATTTGTGAGAATTTTCTTTATATTGGCATGAGTAAGTGTTTTATGCCTCTCTGTAAGCTTTAAACATGGAACATTATCTCTACAAGAAAAAAAAAAATAAAGGGCTTTTCTTCATTTATACCATCCTTGACGGTGTGTGTCAACCAGAAGAGACAATTTCCTATGTTATCAACCACTTGAGATTGTCCACCATTCAGTGCTTCCAAGCACTAAAACTATGAGTAGAAACAGTTCCTTAACCACATCAATTAGAAGCATGCATAACCATGTTATTTGCAATGCTTCTACTGACAATACAAAAGTTTACTAAGTTGAACATGAAAGCACAGTACAGAAGATATTGTCCCAACTGGATGAAGTGTGCCATGGATCATTTAATATTCATGACTACATTCACAGAGGCACCCAATCCATAACATTGTATCATGCATTTTGACAAGTCTCAAGAATTGTATCCGCTAACCTTTCCCAAATATCTGTGACCATAGCTTAACATTGTCAGGTGTATCAGGTATGATGTACATGTCTTGAGAAATGAATGTGACACCTGACAAATCAAAACTATGGATTGGGTGTCAGGGGTATGACACAGGGCCCAGTCTGTCTCTGCTGGAGCCTACAGATATCTTCATGGGGGTGGTTTCTCTGGCAAGTACATATATTCCAGTCAGTGGTCAGAGGGTTGCTTGTAACTTCAACAGAAACTGGAACCCCATTTATCACTTCGGTTTAGTAATTGTCGCTATGGTGATGTCTGATATCCTGGGGACGATATGATTCTGTTGATTTGATGATTATGAATACTTTGTACTCTTACAAAGGTAAATTTTAAGTGACTGTTTGGTGGGTGTAATATTTGGAATTGTAACAGCTCCTGCATCCACTGGTTTATTTTCTTTAAATTAAATAGTGCATGTGACAAGAGTGTGGCATTACCATGTTACTATTCTACCTCATTAATATGCAGATGGTCATGCTTCCTGTTGCTAAGCTTGTAATGGGTGTTGGACAAACAAGGCTTTTGTGGACTGAAAAATGCCCTACAATTTCAGTTTTGGATAAATTGCAAAAGTCATCTCATGTGTGCCATCATTTGCTGTCAGTGTTCAAGTATTTTCAGTGCTGGTAATAAAGCCTTTCTCGGATTTATTTGTTGAATGTTATTTTCACCTACAGGTAAAGTGCACAATGGCATTTGTGCCACTGCTGTGCCTGAAGTCCTTGGAACAACATTACTTTGCATGCAGTTAGCTTAGTGGACAGCTCACATTTGTAGGTTGATGAACTCTTCTATGAAGTGGTAATGAAAAATGACATTTTTGTTAAATTTGAAAATAACGCTGTTAAGCTCCAAGAAGCACGAATGCACCTAAAAAAAAGAAAAAACGGGATCGCGAATTGGTCCATTCCCTAGCCTATGGGTTAAGGTTATTGTTTTCCAGCTCATATCACTATGATAGTGGTCATCTCTGTGGGTTTGGTGTTACAGTAGGGTAGCTTCAGTAGTGCATCACATTAGGGACAATTAGTTTTTTTCTGACCTTTGCTTGTTGAGTACATCACACCTGCAGTAGAAGCATGCATGTTTCATGGTATGGTTGGTAGTCAATGTTATATTTGCTAGCAATTATGGCATTCTGTTGTAAATATGTAATGGTCACATACGTCTTGGGATGATTTTAAAGTGTAATTCTTCGTTTAAATCGTAGCCTGTGAAAGTAGAAATCCCTTGCCCCAATAGGTCGTTTGCCTCTTGTCGTGTACCTTTCTTTCGTTAATATTCTCCTTAGACTCTGAATGTTCGATGTCTGAAATGCTCTTTCAAATCAAAATCATAATGCCATCTACTCCTCTTGCAATCCAAATGTTATCCTCTGTTGTTTTATTTAAAAAAAAAAAAAAAATCATGAAAGGGATATACTTGGATTGACTGTGACTTACTAACACCTGCACTACGATGATCTTAAGCTCTGACTCCATACATTCATGACAAATCTTTTAAGATCCCATCTACATTGTTTACTACCAGTCTCTAAAGGGTTTTATGCTCTTCTCTTATTCCTTGTTTAGGCTAAATGAATCTTTGTAGAGTAGAAGATATTCTGATAAGTTTGCCAGTGCCCGTTAGTTTCATATTGAGTGGTCTTGACATTTTTTTTATTTTTTATTAATTTATTTTTTTTTGGGGGGGGGGAGGGGGTACCTGCTGTGATAGTGTTGGGGAAGATCTTTTACACTAAGCCGTCAGGTGTGTGTCACTGCCAGTTTCGGTCACGTTCCGGAGAAGGACGTCGATGGTGCTTTTATCTCATTTTTATTTTAAAGTGCAGCTTTTTAAATTTGTGGATATTTTGAAGTGGAAGGATTTGAAGGAAGAGGGGAAGAGGCGGGGTAGAGGGTAAAAAGGGGGGTAATGGAGGAAAGGGGGGAAGATGGAAACAAGAAAGGGTAGGAGGGGAGATATAATGTGTGAAACATTTAATACTGAGAATGAAGTGTGACAGACACTAAGTTGAATAATCCACATTCAGGGGACGATTACCACGGTTCTGCTCTGAGTTTTGCCAAATTCTTTTTTTTGTTCCAGTTGAGTGACGTCAAATAATATTTACATTAAACTGGTCTGAAGCCTCAGCTGTCGGTGACATTTCCTGCCAGTGAATTTGAATACTTGAAGTAGAAAAATTGAGAGATACTTGAACTGTTTTTTTTTTATTAAATAAATTATATTTCAGTGAATGTGTAAATGTTTTATGGTGTGGGATCTTCAAAGCAACAACAATCATTGATGATGTTGTTCCTTCACTGTGTCATATCATTTAATGTTATATGTTTACCTATGCAATTAAAAACTCTTTCCTGCAAAAAATAAACCACAAAATTGTCTCTCTTCTTTGGTATTCTTCCTGATATAAATGAAATAATTCTTATCGGAAAGGCAACAACGTTTTACCCGTCTTGCAAATGAAATTAACAGGATTTTCTCTAGAATACCTATCAGTGGCAGTGTGGGTGCATCCTACCAGGGTGGGGGTGGGGGTGGTTCGGGTGGTGTCCATCATCAGTTACATGGGCCTTGATTTGATATTGAAAGTGGAGCGAGGACATCTGCTGGCCCAACATTTGATTCCTTGCCGAAGGCAGGCAAGGAATCTTTAGGAAGGTGATGGCGTGTGCGTATGTGATGCCCTTGCTTGTAAACACGGTATCTCAAGAAGGGAAAGGGAAATTTTTTTTGGCAGAGGTGAAAGGTCATTTGGGGTCATGGGAGGTCAAAATGTGAAAAACTTGAATCTACAATATTTAAAGAACGGTCCTTCTAGTGAATTTTATACTTGTAATGTAGAATCCTCTTGTTGATTTGAGAACTTCTTTTAGGACATACCAACATAGTCTCTTCGATAACCATAAAGAAAAGATGAAGACAACATTAAATTTGGTATCAAAGATTATTATTTTGCAAACCTTATGCCACTATCCTCATAAGGACATGCGAGCATGCATGAATTGTAAATTGGAATTGATTAAATATACCACGGGTTATTAGCTTTATAAAAAGAACTAAATTACTGATCATTTGGATCAAATACCCTTGAGTGTGCAGGAACTGTGATTGCTTCATTGAATGAATCAAATTGTAACTGACCCCCCTCTGTTCAAATTGGTCACTGTTATCTGACATAATTTATCACAGTTGACTGCCAGTAGAAACCACAATGTCCAGAATAAATCATACAGTCTGTTGAGCCAGGTGCTCAATGGACTTAACCATTTACTGTATAAACAGTGTCTCTGTTTAGCCCTTAAAGGGAAATAGGGCGTTTTTTTACAGAAAACAACCATATTTTTAAAACCATTATTTGTGGACATAGAATGATAGATTATTCAAAATAACGAATTACAGTAGCCTTATTTTCAAGGAATAAGATTCTCACAGATCAGAAATATAGCTATTTGTTGCTCAACAATAATTTGTTCACCCAAACTTTTTAAAATTCAAATGATGCATCCGTTACTCATCACATGCATAATGTTTGAGGAGATGAAGCTTTGACAGATATTTATTGATGAGACTGAATGGTTTAACAATGGTTAAGGCGAATTTCTTTGTATGCCATGTTGGTGTATTCTAAACGCCCTATTTCACTTTACAGTAGTTCAGGTAAGCTTTACACAAATGACTACTGTGTATCAAACCAGGGAAACTTGTACTGTGCGTTGTGTCTTTAAGTAGACTAAAGGCAAAATTGCAAGTCATGCTAGATTCTTGTTTAACAGGAATATCAGTTTTTGCTAATTTTCAAGGACCTCATAGCCATTGGGAAGGGCATCATGCCAAAAAATCAAATATGAAAGAGCTGCCACCAATAGCTGTAACTCGACAAAATAAAGTGCTATAATTTTGATTAAATAAACATGTTTACCTTTTTATCAAGTTATTAGACACAACAAAATATAATTTGTTCCCCTGCAGCATCATATCCGTTTGGGAGTTTTCTCATGTTTGTGTAGGTCAAAGGTTATTTGGGGTGACAAAAGGTCAAAACCTTGTATGCATGATATTTTAAGGGTGATAAATAAGAGGGATCTTATACTTAGTTTGTGAATTGTTCATATTTAGCATGTTGATGGCCATATAGGGTAGGTGATCCCTATTGTTTTAAGTGGAGGTGAAAGGTCATTTTGGGTCATGAGATTTCAAAAGGTTTTGACCTTACTAAGATGGTATCTCAAGTAGGATAACTGTGTGGGATCTCATGCTTGTCATGTGGGCGATTCATGTTTGTTACAATATATATCATGAGGCAAGGAATCACTAAGCCTTTTGGCTTTCTAGTTTCTTAAGTGGTGTAGGCCATGACGTAAGTTGTTGGAAGGAAAACGAATATGGGGGAGCGTGAGTACTGGCTCTACTATCTAAATGGAGCACCACCATTGTTTGGCTTGGAGCGTAAAACAAAATTTTGCAAATCCTCCAGATGACCGGAAACGGCACTTCCTGTGTGTTCTAAGATGCATGTAGCCAGCCTTTAAATGGGGATCTTATGTCCGCAAAATTTCTCAATCACGAGGAAATTCCATCTATGAAAAAATACATCAGATAGCTTGAGATAATACGTCATATAAAAGTCATATTATTGAATTATACATCCACTTCAATGTTTTGAGCACTTGGCAAATGTTGCAGCTGTACGTACCCCCCCCCCCCCTCCTCTCCCAGCAGTGTTGGAAAACCTTGCTCAATTTCCCTCGAAACACGATTGAAAATGTTCTGGTTTCCCGTAGATTTGTGTTCCAGCAAGTCTACGTGGTGTCTAGGATCCCCTTTGGAACCAGCTGGGGAAAACCGTGGAATCTTTTACAGGCGCCCAGGGGAGAACCCCCCCCCACGCCCCCAGGAAGATTTGCGGTGCCTTGTTGCATATCAAAATCGTAAAACAGGTACAGCTGTATAGGTACAATAAGACCCACCCTATTGTTTGTCCTTCATTTGCATTCGTTACAAAAATGGAAATTATTTTTTTAAAGTTGTGCATATTAGTTAGCCTATATCCACAGCTCGTAGCCGCAAACCCCCTCACCTGTTTTGCTGATTAGCTACAACTGAGGGTAAGTTTCAGTTTTATAAAAAAGAAAGCAAAATGAATTAGTAAGCTACAGCAGTCAGTAGACCTGTCCTCCCTGTCCCCTCCCACTAATGTACGGATACTTTGAGCAAAATATTTAAATGAAGGGGGGGGGGGGAGTAATAACTCCATTAAGGTTGTATACTTCCTCTGCATAGACTAAGTTGGGTAGCGCACACAACAAAATGATAAAAGTAACTCTCATATTGCAGGAAATGACGCTTCTCAATCTCTCTGGCTTTGTTAATTGTTTATTCCTTACAACATAGGCCTAAGTTAGAAAACTGACATTTCCACTTAGAAAAATATATATTGCTATTATTTCTTTTTAGTTCAGGTTACACAAAGTGGGGAAAGGGGACAAATGTTGAGTAGTCCCTCCCCTCAAAAAAGTGGACGGGACATGTCCCTCCCCCCCCCCCCAAAAAAAAAAATGGACGCCGGTGATCAGTTGCATAATATCTAAAATTGTGGGACGACCCATCTACATTGATTGGGCGTACCAGAAAGGTCTTTTTTTTTTAAATATATATCCCTTACATCGCCGTAAACCACCATCCCAGTCTCCCAGCGACCTTTCAGGCAAATTTTAGGCTACGACCCCCCTTGAAAAACGCTTCGGGTGTGGCCCACCAGTTGCCGCAATCACCCCACTACTTAAGCCCACCCGTGTTGGTAAAGTTCATACATCTTGTGCTTCCATCCCAGCATCGCTGAGTCGGTCGACAATTATCTCTGACTGTGTAATGAAAGATATCATCGGTACTATAACTATGAGCCCATGTAGTTATTGTAGTGCGCCGCACTACCATCTTGTCATTACTGGTCGACCAGCAATTTCTTTTGTTGAGCCTTGTATGGCTCATAACGCCTCACCTACGCGTGATGTAACTTAGTTCACACAGATATACATGTGCGATCTTTTAGTAATAGCAGTAAGTGCGAGCTATGGCCGTCTTCAAATCAAACTCTACTAAGGAAAAGCAAATGCCACGACTAAAAGAACGATTTAAGGAGTTAAAGTGATGAGAGAGCCATGCGGATAAATTTCCAGAAAACGTCATGGAATGTGGTTCGGCCTTTTCCCAATGAGGTGATAAACGTGGAGTGTCAATGTTGCTTCAAAATTGGTATGCAATACACCGCCATTGTGTTTAAATATGATGTCGCAGCATCGTGTGCTGCTTCAATGCTTTTTAGTGGTTACAACATGGCGTCCTTGTACAGAATCATGTAGGCCTACTGCTCTCATGTTCTATTTCAGTGGTGAAACAGAAAGACAGTTTTGACATATATACAGCTAGCTAGTACTAGAGTACTATTAAAACTCAGAGTAGCACAGGCTTGTACAACATACGGTATATAGCAACGATAAGCGTCGGCAACTTTACCACATGATGAGAGAGATCCAATGGAATTTTTGTTTCGTCCTGCGTGATGCAAATAAAAAGAATGGATTGGGAAAGGGTTCGACAGGAAACGGCACTGCCTTACGCAAAAAATGCTTACTCCTATGAGGAGTGGGTCCACAGAGACTGGCTTATTCCCAACAACATGGACTTAGCCTACCACGCACTACAATTCTGCGTATTTGTGGGCAAATGGAGTTCTAGTTCTAAATTATCTTCGGTCTAGTTGTTATCTACTGCCCTCATTTCCTGATCAGCTATTTCAGATACCCGATCACGTCACGTCACATCAAAAAGTTAGCCCGTCTTATACAGGCCTGGTTACAAGGCAAACATATTGAGCCTTCTTTCATTATGATGCGTGTAGTTTTACATTTGTCAATCAACCAGTCTCCAGCCAGTCATGTGTAGTAGTTCCATGAAACAATCCCCGCAAATGGACTTAACTCAGGAGATGGTTTTCTTATTGGGTTTGTCATGACGTTATTGTACTACATGGCTTGGTCGCACGTTTGCTTCACCTCCTACCTTACCCCATCCAGGAGTCACGTGGCCCACATGAATCCATTTGTTGAAGACAAATTGACTCAATCATGGCATGATATAGCTCGCAAATAATTGCCTTATTCTCACAGTTGACCCTAATTAGCCTCCATACTGGAACATTTTGCATATATTTAAGTATTTTGGAGAGCTTTGCCTAGTTGAAAACGTCAGTAAAGTTAGTTTTATTTGTTAGCTTTGGGCAAGTAAAACCGATGTTTTCGAGTGAAGACTATCTTACCCAGACTGGCGGTTTGTGTTTTCATTTCAGGATTCTGGGGAAATTTATGTGTCTATGATTGGTTTGCCGATGTCACGAAGGATGAAAACATGGAAGTATCACACATTAATACTTCCATGGTGTAATGCCGTTTTGAGATCAAATGTCTTCATGGGTCAATAGAGTTCCAATTGAAAAAAAAATATTGTTAAACTGTATATTACGAGGGGATATGGGGGACAGTTAAATGGCCCATCTTCGAATTTGGTATGTTTGGTGTGCCTCAGTTTTGAATTTAAGAAGTTTATTCTGGAAGACGTTCAAACGTCATTGGAACTCAAAGAGTTTGGAGAGATGCGCTTTTTGGTGGCGCTATGCACAAATAGTCTTCAGAGCCATATTTACCTATGTATGGATCTTAAAGGAGAAAGCAAGTCAGGACTTTTGACAATGTTAAATGAGCGACTAACATATGGTGAACACCAGTACCAAATTTCAGTCAAATACGTTGCTTACTTTCCAAGAAATTGCAATTTGAATATACATAGAAAAATTATCAGGAAGCTGCCATTTTGAGACTGTGATGACATCACCAGACCACATGTGATTGAAAAGCTTTTGTATTTCTTTATGTTTTATTGCCAATAACTTTTAACAGCCATGCATAGAATCAAGTCATAATATTAATGATTTGATTATTGCATGATACACCTCAGTAATTCAACAGAAAATGTGTACAAGTGTGTTTCGGATTGATAGAAATAGTAGGTGAAGAATATAAAGAAATGCATTGAAATTTTTGCTATCAGTGCTTATGTGACATCATTATTCGACTTACTCAAGTTGTTTTACATTCAACTTAGGCAAAAATGGAAGCACCCTTATCTGAATTTCAAAAGTGAGTAACTTGGATAGAAAACAATATCTCTGAATGAAACTTTGGGAAGATGTTTGTCAAACACTTCTGCTTCATTTTGATAAATATACTCCCAGGGTTTCCTTCTCCTTTAATAGTCTTCTACGGGCTCTCACCTCACTACGGCCCCTCGCTTTGACTATTTGTACGATCTGGTTTGAAGTAGGAGGAGCAATAAATTCTAGGAGCGAGAGTGGAGGTTAAGGTGAGAGCCAGCAAACCAAGGGGGAAGGGGGGGGGGTGTGGCAGGGGAGCAAGCGAACCAAAATTGGATGAAATACTTGAAAAAATTCCCGAAATTACGTGGTCGTCTCCCAAGACCGTGGGTAAGGGAAGGGTGCTAAATTTGTTACCTTTGCGAGTGAAATATTTTTCGAGAATTTATATTAAAAACTCTGGTTCCCCTCTTGCCGAATGCTTAAAGGGGTACCCATTTTCATGTTGTGGTGATGATCATGATTTACCTACGTCAGCGAGAAACATGATGACAAACCTTTTCTTATACCACAGACCTATATCAAAATGATGTAGCCAGTGTTGAAAAGGGTTTACTCTCAACTTACTTCATATTGACCCTTCAAGGCAGGACAGCTGTAGCGTAAGTTTCGGCAGAGGAGGGGGCGGGGGGGGGGGGGGCTGAGAATAAAGTGAAGATGATCTCAGAAGAGAACAACCACCACCAATTGGAAAGTACCAAAAAAGGTTGATACCTCCCACTTTGATCGCATTAATGGTACATCAAATGATTTTCTGCTTACCGTTATTGGCAAAATGTCAAAATGCGATCACGCCTGTCCCATGCTCTCAGAGCAGCTTGTAACAAATAAAACTGTCAATAATTTTCCGATCGTTAGCTTTTTACGTTGTAGAACCACACGATCCTCCATTTCGTTACTTTCACGTTGCAAACTTAAGTTCAGATAATCTTGAGACCACCCTCTTGGAGTCGACCCCCTTTGGTGTTGTTGGCTTAACGCCTTTGGGGGGGGGGGGGGTCAAGTAGAAAGACAAGGATTAGGCGGGATAACAGTCAATGCTTGTATTTGCCAAACAAACTGACTGGTCTGCAATCCGACTATGCTGAATGACGGTTTACACATTCATCAGATGAAACAGGTCGAATGGTTCCACGTTAAAAGTCGTAGACCAGCTTTTTCTTCCATATTACATTGGATGGATCCAGTACGATTCATAATGCTGAGAAGCAGTGCAATTGTTCTGTCTAGATTCTATGTAATGATGGTAAGGTTTATGGGAATCAACAAAAAGGTCAAATTAAATGTCGCAGTCTACAGAAAGCAGGATGCAGACTTTGAAGGAGCAAAAATAGCCTTCATTGTCTATTCTCCATCATTCTCTTCCATTCGATGCCAATCTGGAAAATACCATCTATGATATGTTTCTTTCAGGAGAAATTTCATTCATTAGATCGTTAATTACGTTAGAAAGAAGAGTGATTCATTTTTTGAGGGTAAAATGTTAGCAGAACCACGCCCTGTAGTGAATGTGCGGCTTTTCCGTGTGAAGGCCCCACAACAAAAACGCATTGCTTCATTAAATTAGGCTTCTTTTGGACAAATAGGCCATGCTACGGTAGTTTGTACAGCTTTTTACAACTATATAAAATATAGCCAGTCTTTTGGTGCACTTTTGACAAGTGCAGGAAAAACAGCATCCTGCTTTAAACGAGCATTATTTGGTTGCTATGGAAGGCTATCCCATGTTCTCAAGCTTCAGACATTCATTCATTACGGCTATAGCTCTTAAGTTGTTTCAAATCGCCCCTCTCCTAACTTTTCTTAGGGAAAAATCTCCCTCTGGAAACTCTAAGCAGGGGGCAGTGGCGGCACTACTGGGGGGGGGGGGCATGAGGGGGAATTTGTCCCTCCAGATTGTTTCCTTGCCCCCCCCCAGTTCCCCCCCCCCCCGTTGCTCTCACCCTTCTTAATCAGATCTTGTACTCATCCAAAATTAATCACAAAACTATGCATTGGATTGGACTGAATAAGAACAGCTTCCGGGGAACCATGATTGATTAATGCCTAATTTATGTTACACAGGCTGCCAGTTTTCATATCAAGCCCGTAGCCACTTCAACAGTAGGCCAGCCCGGTCAGACCAATTTCCTCTGGAATGTTTACCGTCCAGCATAAGGGAAGGGCGGGTAGGTGGTTGTTTTCCTAAATATAGGAATGTCGTCGTTTTCCTAAATGTAGGAATGGAATGGAAGTGTATGAAGCCTATGTGTCTGTGTGTGTGTATGTGTGTGTACTCGGTGGTACCGCGTAAATGTGTAATGGTACTCCCAAAGAAAAAAGTTGGGAACCTTGGAGTACGGTCAACCGAAAAAATAAATAATATAAAAATAAATAATATACCTCTCTTAATTGGGGCTTAATTTTCCACCCAGAGATATACTAAAATCTCAGAGCTTCAGGGGGCTTCGCCCCCTGGACCCCCATAGGGGCTTTGCCCCTGGACTCCACCCGCAAGGTCGCTGCGCGCGAAAATCTTTGCCCCCCAACATTTTCCTCTGCCCTCAGTTTGCCCCCCCCAAGTCTGACATCCTGTCGCCCCCACTGGCAGGGGGGTTGTCCCAACTGTCCCCTACTCCCGCTGTCTGTTTTTCAGAGGAGGTCAAAGGTCGTCTGTGTCAAAATGAAGCAAGTTCGAATAAGTTTGAAATAAGAAAGGTGCATGCAGCAAGAATGGTCATGGGAGTTCCCAGAAGAAATTTCAGGCTCCAAGGAAATAGCTACTCACAGGCAATAACGTGTCAATAATCAATAATGACACTATTTATATAACCGGAATGCTTAGTACATTATCGTTAGTGCATTGGATCGACTGAAATCTTTTGGATAAAATTGCCCCTCGGCTTGCGGAGAATGGCACATCCAAATATCTCTGGCCACGGCAGGTTTCATTTGAGTATTCCACAGAATGCAAGTTTGGAAATTTGCACTCCCACAATTAACTTAGAGACGGGTAGATGGGACAATAAGAAAATTCCATTGGAGTACAATTTAGTAAAGTATGAACACCAGCCTATTGTAATCATTGTATTCGCTGCATACCTCGAGAGACCTGCCATGGTTTCAGAGGCCAGGTTGGTCTTAAAAAATCCACTACTACACCACTAGCCAATACGTCATCCCTGTTCATTACGCAATTTGTCAACCACTCGCTTTCACTGTGCATTGTCGATAGTCTTATTATTGCATAACGGAAACTAGCGTTCGGTGCCCACAATGGCACGCTAATTAAGAAACTGTCAATGTTCACAGTAGTAAGAAAACGGGTCGAGATTTACAATCGAGGAAGGGTTAGATATGTCCATAATGTTGCCCCGTTAATGCATGATTATATGAATAGGCATATTGTACCTACTTTGCCACTTGTATTTTCGATTACAACGAATAACGAACCCACGTATTAACCTTTTGCATCATGAATACGAAACATTTTCTCTGTTCATTTTCTGACATACAAACCTATGAAAAATTAACGTTACTTTTGGCGAAGTGCATGTTCATGCACCCCTATATGACCATTAACCCACATCGGGTGGACCCCCCACTCATGCCGCCAGTTGATCTTTTTTATTCATATCCTGTTCCGAGAGTAGAAATTTACATTGAGTGAACTAGTAAGATGTAACTGTTGATGTTCATTTTTTCTATAGCCTACATTTTTTTTGCAAGTTTATCTATTTCTTTCTTCTTTTTTTTGCAAGCTTATTTATTTCTTTTTTTTGGGGGGGGGGGAGGGGCTGGGTGTTCCCGGGCTCTTTCAAATAAATACATAGAGCTTTGTTACAACTAATCAGGGAGCTGTTATTTAGCAACCCTCTGAAATAACAAAGCCTTATCTAACCCTATACCCTACAATCGGGGCAGCGGTTTGTAGAACACCTCTTAGCTCTTAATCTTACCTAGGTACCGACTGTCAGAAAATACCACGTGATAACTTTTTAATCAGCACAATTCCCAAATAGGCCGTAGCAGCGCACACACTGACCTGACCTGGCTCATGTATACGTGCTGCACGTACAATACTAGCCAGCAGCAACAGGAGAATACAACATTGCAAGTCAACAAGACCTCCCTCCACAGTAGAACTTGCCACCTTCACCAAGTTACGAACTTTGCTGTTGTATTCAGTTTCAGAGAAAATGAGCTTCGACAGTAACGCTGTAATGTAGCTTTTATTTGTTTTTTTACTTTGTATAATAACGAGTACTAAGCATGTGTAGTAATCAGTATGAACAGACTTTAATTATGAGGTAGGGGATTTTAGGCCATGGCTTAACCTTAGGATAGGGCTCGCTAGCCCTACTAATACTACTAGAAGTATAGTGTGTTCCCATATTTTCGTGCGTCCCAATTTTCGGCACTAAAATGCGACCCTCCATCCTAGCAGTAGCCCTAGTCAAATTAGCCTAGCTGGTCGCAAGCCTGCCAGCCTGCCTGCCTGCCTGAAGTCAGACTAGCCTAGGCCAGAACTGAAACTAACGTAGTGCTACTTAGTTAACTACAGACTAGTACTAACTTTGTGTTACTACTAGGGTGGTTAATGCCAGTGGAACTGGAATTTCCCTCAGTCATAACCTTTTCCCCCATTCCTTCCACTC
Source organism: Stichopus chloronotus (assembly GCA_021234535.1). Taxonomy (NCBI): domain Eukaryota; kingdom Metazoa; phylum Echinodermata; class Holothuroidea; order Aspidochirotida; family Stichopodidae; genus Stichopus; species Stichopus chloronotus. The sequence continues at coordinate 17,112,068 of CM037847.1, forward strand.
AATTGAAGTGACTGATAAACATGTATATGTCTTATCCCTGTTTAGGCTATATTGCAAACTAAGTTTGCATGTACCTTTCAGTTTAAATAGGAAGTCCATCGATATGATTTAATTTTTCACCGAGAGATATGCTAAAGAAGTCCCAGACCAGAGCTCCCAGCACTTCTCTCCCTGGATCCCCAACAGGGTTTGCCTCTTGACCCTACCAGGGGTCACAAGTTTTTGTAGTTTGAATTATACCTATCCAGAGACTTAATTTGTCACCCAGAGATATGCTAAAATCTCAAAGCTTCTGGGGGCTTTGCCCTCTGGATGCAGCCCTTACTGGAGCTTTGCTCCTGGACATCATAAGGTGTCCTAATTAGTTTTCATCTTGACAATCTAGAGGAATAGCCAAATTAGTTACAATGGTTTGGAATCTTTGCATTAAATTGATGCACTTTGTACAAAAATAACTCTCCTAAGATTTTATTCTTCACACAGGGATGCTAAAGCCTCAGAGCTTTGCCTCTGAACCCCTGCAGGGGGCCTAGGATAGACTCCTGGACCCTGCTCGCTAAGCTCACTCTTTGTGCTCAATTTCACACTATGCACAAAACTTTTTGCCCCCCTGAAAGTTTCTTTTGCCCTCTTGCCAAATCTAGAATTCCGGCTCCACCACTGGTTAGGGCTAATCAAGACCTAAGCTAGACCTATTTTGCAGTTTTTTAATTTCAAATGGTAGGTCAAAGCAATATTCATTATTTTGTAAATTTGTTTAAATTTCATGAGCAAAATGAACTTTTTTTGTGTAGTAGCTTCTGGATCAAGAAAGGGCACAAGGGAAGGAGAGGTGGGTGCTAATCTGTGACTTTCATTCCCTTTGCCTCACAAGATGATAACACAGGTCAAGTTTTATTTTCTGAAAATGTTTTAAGCAGATTCTGATAAAGTTGTAGTTGGTAAACCATTTGGGAAGGTGTTTTTTTTTCAAAATAATAAATTGTAGTTTGAAATAATGAAAATTTTCAGTGACTTGTTTCAGTGCAAGCAGATTGGTGGACACTTGATAGTTTGACTTTCATTCACTATCATATAGATGAGGTGAATTTTGAAGAATTACAAAAGATCCAGATGTACTGTAAAGCCTGTATTGAATACTGAGATGTAGGCCCAGATTATGAAAGTTATATTGTAGGCCAACTACCTTAAGTTGTAGGCTACTGTAGGCCAATGGAGCCTCATGTTTCATGAAGTCCCATGACTTCATGGATTTCATGGGAGCTTCATGTTTCATGCTATCAGTCTGCATGTAGTGTCCTCAGTACTTTACTGGTGTATGACAGTACAGAGATAAGTCTGATGGGTATTGGAACACTGTGACAGAGAGATAAAGTAACCATGGCAAGAATGAGGATGAATCATTACCTGCTTGCGGAGACTCCTTGAGCAAGTCAAGTACTTTGACAATGGGTACACATCATACTTGAAATGCAGTCTGGGTTTTAAAGCGAATTATGAGAGAGAGTTGTACCAAATGTTTAGATGTTCCATATGTGGAGAGATTTTGTGTGTTGCTGAAACTTGAGCATAATACTCCTGGGAATGTAAGTCAGCCATATCTCATACAGGTAATTGACATGTAAGACATTGTAAATAGGTTCCTTGTAGAGACCGGCATTTATCATGAAGAAACACAAAACTGTACATTCAATTGAAGTTAGATTGGTCATGACAAAAAAAAAAAAAAATGCCTAATGTTAACTTTTGGTTATTTTGTGAGAGTGAGTCATGTGAAAAAGTTGTAAGAATGTCTTGTAAGATTGGTGAGGGTCAAGACACTACTGTAAATGGGACCTTTTCCTTTTGCTTTGCAGTACAAATGGATTTGATTTTAATCACAAGGAAAGTTTTGCTTAGTTTAAAATTTGGTTAAATACAGTAGAACAATGTTGGTTCCAGAAACTTGTTTAGTCCTGATAATAGGGTAGATATACTGTAACTGACAGCTTTTTGAAGGTGTGTACTGTATATTTAGATGACCCAAGACAAGCACATGAATGGAAACTTAATACCTCACCATACATGTGCGAAATAAACAAAGTCAGCAGTGTCCACAAGCTCAACTGTGCCTGGACCCATAATAATGCTAGGTGAGTGTTTTGGATCCTTGCATCAGCAAAGGAACCTATGCAGTCAGGTTGGCATGTGTGTTTGTGTGTGTGTGCGCATGTGTGGGTGTATGTGTTTGTGTGTGTGCATCTGTGACACTTGCTTAGGTACGCTCTAACTCAATAGGGGAAAGTTTGATGAAAGTCAAACTTGGTATGTAGGTTTGCCATATTGAGAAGGTGTGCCCTATTGTTTTTGGTGGAGGTTCAAAGGTCATCTGGGGGAACTAGGGGCAAAAGTTTGTTTTGCTTGGGTACGCTCTAACTCAATAGGGGAAAGTCAGATGAAAGTCAAACGTAGTATGTAGGTTCGCCATATTGAGAAGGTGTGCCCTATTGTTTTTGGTGGAGGTCAAAGGTCATCTGGGTGAACTGGGGACAAAAGTTTGTTTTGCTTGGGTACGCTCTAACTCAACAGGGGAAAGTCCGATGAAAGTCAAACTTAGTATGTAGGTTCGCCATATTGAGAAGGTGTGCCCTATTGTTTTTGGTGGAGGTCAAAGGTCATCTGGGAGAACTAGGGGCAAAAGTCTGAAAACATTGTTATGCTATGGATGCTCATATCAGTCCCCTTCCAGTGCATCATGGAAGTACTGCTTGAGTTACTGTAGCAGTTTCTTGATCAAATGAAAAAGAAGCAGTGTTGTTTGCACTACTGTAGGTGGTCACACTAGACAAGTTTTGGCTGGATCAGTTTACCTCCTCGTGCCTGAGTGCTAATGTGTGCATTCATGTAAATGTCTTTTCAATGAGTGAGGTGGGCAGGTAACAATGACAGAAAATAAGTCAGTTTGTGTTCTTACCAGGTTAAGCTTGACCCCAGTAGTTCCCTCCAGGGCATGCTATCAGTTTATTGGACTTTAAAGGGGCATAGATGGGATAAGCCATATTGCAATTTGCAGAGCCCCTTCTTGAAATGAGAGATGCACAGCTGTTTTTGTTTTGTAAAATGAATGGGATATTGCTGTATATATGCAGAAATCAACATCTTCAATTCATTGCATTAATTGAAATGGCTTCTTTGATATTTATGAACTCAGGCATATCATTTTACAGTATGTATATAGGAATCGTAGTGCCTCTAGGCTGTTGTGAAATCATGCAAAATACTTCCTCTCTTACAGATTGTATGTAACACTGTTGATGGTTGGTCATATTAGTGCTATGGAAGTGGTCCCATGTGGGTGCATGTTTTCATTTTTGGGGTCCAGTGTCTGAAATGGGCCATTTTATAGAATGTTTCATGGTCAGAAATAGACCATATAGGCTATCGTACAAAATAATGCAATACTGTCTGCTCAAAGAAGGGTGCTGCCATTTTTGCCTAAGTTGAATGTAAAACAACTTGAGTAAGTCTAATAATGATGTCACATAACCACTAATAGCAAAAATTTTAATGCATTTCTTTATATTCTTTTCCTATTATTTCTATCAATCCGAAACACTTGTACACATTTTGTGTTGAATTACTGAGGTGGATCATGCAATAATCAAATCATTAATAGAATGACTTGAATCTATGCATGACTGTTAAAATTTATTGACAATGAAATATAAAGAAAAACAAAAGCTTTTCAATCACATGTGGTCTAGTGATGTCATCACAATTTCAAAATGGCAGCTTCCTGATAATTTTCTATGAATATTAAAATCGCAATATCTTGGAAAGTAAGCAACGTATGTAACTGAAATTGGTGATGGTGTTCACCATATGTTAGTCTCTCATTTAACATTGTCAAAAGTCCTGACTTGCCTTCTCCTTTTAGACTACAGTATGCTAATAGAGAATCTTAGTCTTGTTTTATAATTCGAGTGGCGATGGAAGTACTGTATGCTTGTAGCATGGTAAAGTGATTGTTACTCTCAGTGCATGAAAATAGTGGCTCTGTCTATTGGTAGACAAGGTATGTTGTAATTATTAGAGCATAATTATTCTGTCTGCTGTTTGTGGAGTTTGGTTTGGTTTTTATTTAAGGCAACGTTATTTTGATGCAAATTGATGCCCAGTGAGATGTTTTAACAAGATCTAGTCTAAAATTGTTTTCAAAATTTGAAATATAGTTACTAAATTGTTTTCCATGAAATTTTAATATGGCAGGTAATCACTAGAGCTATGATTTAGAAGATGTTTATTTCTTTTCCTACACAATTGAGAATGTGAGCAAACTTAAGCAGATTCAAATTCCTTCATACCCTTACACCAGCCATGTACAGTACAGTATGTCATAATTGACAATGGATAATGGTGTAATGGATTCTGTTGTAGGCTACATAGGGTCTGGTGATGAAGTTACATTGTCATATAAAAAAAAAAAAATGATAAATTTACTCTCTTTTACATTGATCCCCCTAACATTCACAGTTGTTTAGCAAAATTACAAAGTTGTTTTGTCAGCCAGTGTCACTATTTTGAAAGCTGAATCAGAAAGAAAGAATGAGAAGGCTGATCCCATCGTCTTTGGTACCAGATGCCAATTACAACCAAAGAGAATTGACAAAGTTGACCTTACGATGCTGATTATCTTGGTCCCATTGGCCATTGCAGTGACCCTGTACAAATGAAAAATGGAGCAATCATTGAAAAAAAGTCAGCTTAACTTCATTGAGTACTGTATGTACATATCCCTCTTTGAATTAGCCTTTTGTTTCAGGATGCTTTGACCAGTTTCTTAATGAAGGTAACACCGGGGTAACACAGAAGTACACACGTACAGTATGTGAATGTTGGACAGATTTTCATAAAGGGTAAAGAGTTATCAGAGAGTTCAGGGTACAGGGCCCTATTGATGGCATGCATGTTTGTACATTTCTGGCAGAAACAGTCATGGAAGTTGCGACCTTGTGTGGCCTATCACATTTTGATTTTGAAACTTTTGGTATGAGCTATCATGGCAACTCTGGTCAGAGTTTACTGTGTACTGTATATTTGTGTATTTCTGAAGGTGCACTGGGTTTATCCAATTTCCAGCAAAAATTGTGTATTGCAATTGCTGCATTGTTTTTATGTGTTTGCTGATTGAGCTCTGAAGGCAGCATCCCAACAATATTAGACAAGTATTTACCCTTGATGTGAAAATGTTGATGGCAACTCTGTGTTGCATCTTGATGCAGTACATGCTTTGTACTGTAATCCATAGGAGGATAATGAAACAGTGGTACAGTTCCTCTGTTACCTGAGGCTAATACCATTATACCAATAATGTACACACTGTCAGGTTTCAAGGCTTGTACAGTACTGTACACTCAGCCTGTGGTCAGTTTACCCTCCAACTGACCTCAAGTCTGCAGTAGGTGATATGTAAGATGTTGGTGACTTGTTTTGCCAATTTGAAGGTTGTGTGCAGATTTTATTGATAGATATGTGTCCTTCACAAAGAGTTTGAAGTGCAGGTACTGCACAGGTACATCATCATGTCGTGTAAACATCACTGTGCAAAGCGAGCAGTGTGATAGCGATAGGTGTTGATCTGGTGTAGGCACTCAAATTTTAAACATTGCTTGGAGCAGCCTTCGCGCCAAGGCTCCTGGAAACCTCGCAAAGATAAATCTCAGGCAGGAGCCTGCTGGTATCCATGGTCCATACACCAGTGGCCCTTTTACTATACATGATGAAAAGATACCAGAGCCTATGGTATTGCAATGCGTAATAAATTGGAATTTGAAAAACTGTTAGGGATGGATGTATTCCAACAGTTAATTCACTAAATTTAGCATAAAGAAATGAAATAGGTATCTAAATACTCAGAATGTCTGCACGAGCATGACAGTTATTTATCAATGGCCTATTTGATTAAGTGTGTTGATATTTTGAATGCTGAATAACCTTACTTACATTTACTATCTACTTGTGTTGTAGCTGATTGCTAGACATTGCTTTCACCACATTCATAATACATGCAAATGACAAACTGGTGAATGTACACTTTTTTTTGTGGATGAACAGATTGTCAACTTTTCGCATGCTTTCTTCATTTAGTTTCAATTTGTTTGTTGTCTTTGTTTTCTTTTGGTACTTGGCTGGTCTTCTTCTTTGCCCTCATCTACTGCACCCGTTCTAGAAGGTAAGTCTACCACCTTCATCTGTTTTGTGGAGTTATGTTCAGAGTCTTTTTTCACATTATAGTGAGGACAAATAACACCCGCAAGGCATCATAACCACCAAACCAAACAGATTGTCTACTTACTGTATGTAGGACTAAACATGTTATTATCTGAACAAGTTTTTTCAGGATTCACTTTACCTGCAGTACAGTAGACTTGAATATTGAGATGTCCTTTGAGAAACATTTTCCTCTCTGAAATTTCTTGTTTCAATGATACAGTAGTTCAAATTTCCAGATAAGAAGAAAACTAAATTGTCTGATCAGCATTATGTCAACCATTTGAGCCACTGCCATTGAATGGAAGAGCTCTACAAAAGTACATGCCCATGCGACTTGTGGTTTGCTTGCATCTGCTGCCCTCCTTGTTTTAGTGAGTTAAAAACAAAAACTTTTCACAACTGTTGCAACATGTACTTGGCCCTCTTGATGTTCTTTTCTTGCTGATGTCATCCATGTGATGTCATCTCTGTGATGTCATCTGTGATGTCATCTGTGCCTCTAACATACTCTTACGGCATCTCCCAATTGTTTTTCAAATTTCTTCAATTTGAATTCACCTGTACCCACAAAATCAGATATTCCATATAGGGTCAACCTTCACAGCACTTCAAGATGTTCTTCTCTGGCACTGAGTCATATACTTCTTGTTCAAGTTTGTCAGTGAGTGTGCGAGATACTACTTGAGATGGTCAACCATTATGTGAGAGTTTTGTGGCCGAACAGGTCTTAGTTTATCAGTTAACATTTTCAGATCAATAGACTTTGCTGCATACGGCCTGTATCTGTACCTGAAAGTCAGTAATTCCTTAAAGGGGCTCATTGAGTTGATATCAATAAATTTTGTGGTCATTTGAAGGGTATGAACAATGACAATACCTACAATTAGCATAATTTAGTCAAGTTTCACATCCAGTAGTCATGAAGACTGTCAAATGTTTTGAGGTTTTGCCCGTTAATTGTACCCTTTGTGTGCATGTGAATATAGTGCTGATGTGAACAGTGTCTGGTCACAAATTTTCGAAAACCAAATTAAGTTGTTAATTACTGAACTCATTTATGTTCCATTGTATGTGAAACAATGGGATCCTCTTAGTTTAACAATTTGTCATAAGTATGTGAAGGAAACTTGGCAGGTTAAGAAAAAGTTTAGTGAATTTCACGAAACAACTCAATGAGCCGTCTATAAAACTGATATATGGACCATATGGTGTCATCCAGTTAGTTTGTTTTATTAATGGCTGTAGTATTGAGCTTTTTTTCAATCAGTGATACCATCTTAGGTAAAAACATTGAAAGATGAAATCGCAAAGGAGAGTTTTTTTAGCCACAGAGAACTACTGACATATCATTGGAAAAAAAAAGAGAGAGAGAGAGAGAAAAAGAAAAAGGCAAAAAAGAACAATGATACAAAAACAAATGAGAAGAGACAATCAATAGAAGAGGTCATTGAGTAACAATAGATGAAGAAACTTTGCACAATACTAGAAATAATCACAGAACCCCCAATGGTTTCGTCAAGCAAATGAGATTTATGTGTGTGGTGCAGATTGTATACTGTCGTGATAGGCGTGTGAATTTTTAAATCTCAAATCTCTGATATTTTTTAGTTTTTAAAAGGAAATCATCCGCATTTGTGGAGGAAGATTTAAGGAATGCCAGAGGTCACTCAATAATGGATATATACTGACCTTCTGGTTTTTGAATAGTTTTTCTCCGTAATGTTGTGTTGAAAGTAGCGTTGGTTTCTATGTGATGTACTTGTCTTTGTATGCAGCTGGATTGCCACAAGAGAATGTGCATCCCTTCCCAGTGATTTAAACCCAAATTGTAAGAAACTACTCGTTCTGAACTTACAGAGGGTTTCATTCTCATCCAAAATGCGATATATGCGAGTCAATCATCTGATAAAATGCTCTTGTATCACCTGCTGTGTGCTGTGTTGATATTACTATGTCATGAACACAGAGCCAGTGTACATATTACATCACAGTCATTAATTTAAGGTGCTGTGGGGTTGATCTTTATGCTGTTCTGTTTCAAACAATTTGCAGTTTTCTCTTGTTCCTAATTTCTTTCCTGTTTCTATAAATTTCCCTGTTTTTTTTCCTTTTTTTTTTTGGTGTTTCTTGTTTTGGATATTGCAGCGGATGCACAGCCACAACATTTTGCTCCAATGTGTACAGTGGTTGCACTTACCTGGTTGAGTAATCCAAATTGACTTCTGAAATTTGACCTCTTCATTTGAATAAAAGAAAGTTACAGACTTCAAATGACGAGGAATCTTTCAGAATTTCAGTGACAGTCATCACAAATTTTCAATATCACTGGCAGCTTTCAACAATGTTTTGATAGGATAAATTTGAACTGTTGCTTTGTTTACTATGCTGAGCAGTAGTCAGTGCATTTTGTTTTTCCTTTATTTGTGTGTGTGTGTGTGTGAGGGGGGAGGGCATGGCAGTGAGGTTTGAGAGCCCATTTCAGACCAAGGTCTTTGAAAGCAACGTGAATCATACGGTATTTGAAGTGGCTGGTGTACTGCATGTATCCCAATGTTTTGAAACTTGCTCCACAGGCAGACCTGCATTAAAAAATTCTCTGGTTTCAGGAGGAAAGTACTTTTTTATGGATTTTTGTATTTTTCTATTTATGTATTTTTTTTTTCATATTTTCAGTGCATTGTGGCATTCTAGTTGCATAGTATGCAACATTTTAAGGTGATTGGTCATCTTGTAAATAGCCGTTGTGTCGTTAGTCTCTACAAACTCTCTTTAGACGTCAGTAGATTTCTGTCACAGAACATCAGTACTTTGTGCTGCAGTGTAGGTTGGTATTGTAATTATTCCCCGTATGTGACTACATGTGCACAGAGTAACCACAAACTATTGTGCTTTAGTAGCATTTGCCCGAGAAGAGACCGCCCTCATGTGAGATGTATAGCAGGAATATTAGTTGTACTGGCAATCCCCTCGTCATCTACCTACGTTTTCCTTGGGTGTTTCTGGGAAGAGAAAGTAGAGGAAATGTCACATGTGACAAAACCTGAAAGAAAACTATGCACTCATCTTCCAGATGTTCGAATATGAAAATTGTCTTGACATTTTTCTGTTGTTATTAGAAAATTGAGACTCTCCAAGAAAGCGTGGCAGTTGATCACCGTTACCTGAAATTAAACAAATTGGGACTGGATATATTCGTCTATGCAAAAATAGGGCTCAAACAATGTTATTTTGTAGTGGCTATGCCATATTCCACAGAATTTGACTTTCATGACAAATTTTTCAACTCATATTCCAGCTTCAATAAGATGACCAATCACCTTTGCATATTTGGTGGGTTGCCCCTGTTGTGAACAGTTGAGTATCAAGTGTATTGTCTGTGATATTGTGCTGGTAATACATTCACAACAAGAGAATAGAATAGAATCCAGGACTAAGTTTATTTACTACAAAAGGCCAGGGAGTCTTGCGTAGATCATCAAGCCTGGTAGAATTGGTTTCTAAGAAAAGGCTACTGCTCAATGATTGATTTTGTTGTTCCTTCAGGATTATGCACTGGTCAAGCATGAATAATTCAAGGTAAAACCATAAACAGGTGAAGGTACAAGTAAACACATTACAGTATGACCAGGGAGCTCCTGGTATGACCTACCTCAATATATATAGCAATTGAATCCTTGTTGTTCTCGTCAAGGTGATATTTCTTTGTTTGGGTTGAAATGACGGCATTCAAGGATAGGGCAGGCTACCACACTGTAGACAGAGACAGACATCCAAGGCCAGTTGTTGATAACCGTTACACTACTGTAGGCTTAAATTGACCTCACATGCTAGCTTCATGCAGACTGTGTGTAAACATGACTAATTCCCCCCCCCCCCCCCCTTCATGTCTAGGTAGTTGTTGTTCCCAAGATTTTTTTTTTGTCTGAATTATTTACTACCATCCAAATATTGTTTCAATATCAGTTGATTTATTTTCAATCTTGACCCTTTCTTTTTATTTATCATTTGCAAGTCCTGTGTCCTTGTGTCAGGTCAGTTTAGGGCATTTGATTTTAATAGTATCTATTGGGACTTGGTTGGCCTTTGTGTTTGTGCCACCATACATCATAATACAAAGGTAGTGACAAGTTCACTACTTTTTCATTGATGTTCACAATTTAAGTCTTTGACTTGTGTGTACCTATTAATTGCATTGTTTGCATGTTGGACAGAATACCATTGTGTGTTAATAACTCATGTTGTGCATACTGTACATGGTGTTTTGCAGTTTTCTGTATAATGATTTTACATCAACAGGATCATTGGTAATCAAAGCCCTCATGACACCACAATATACTTTATCCATCATTGTATTGAGTCTTAGGATTTACACCATCAGGGGACTGGTTATCACACTCTTGCAACTACAGTATCTATAGATATCAATGTCTACGGTGTGCCATTGAATGTTAAATACATGTTGTTATTAGAGATCCTCAATAGGTGAGTCATGATCAGTCATTTAAAATCAAAACATTGCAACCCATTAGAGATCAAATATCTACACCACTAAAGATTCATCACATGCTACACCAACAGTCTGATCCCACATCTGATCCTACATCTGATCCCAAATCTGTTCCCACATCTACAAGAATCAACATCCATCGCAGCAAGAATCAGCGCCTGCATGACAAAGCACCTATAATGTAATTTAAAGGGGCTTATTGAGTCGATAGTGATAACTTTGTGAGGATTTTGAAGGGTGCAAATACATGACAACGCTTGTAGTTTACAGCATAATTAGTCAAGCTTCACATCCAATAAGTTTAATGTGAAAACTGGCAAAATTTTTTAACGTTTGACCCTGACTTGCATTGGCCATGTGCATATGAATTATTATTCACGTGGAAAGTGTTTGGTCAGGAATTTTCAAAAACTAAATTGAATTGTTAAAGTAATCATTAATTTTCTTCGTTAATGATATTTGGGGATCCTCTAAGTTTGACCATTTGTCTTTACCCTGTGAAGGAAACTTGACAGGTTTAGTACAATTCTGTGAATTTTATGAAACAAGTCAGTGTACCTCTTTAAATCCAACAAATTGATTCATATCAAGATAAATCATGATTTTCAATTAAAACTGCAGACGCTGATTGAAAAAGTTATGGTTTGTGGCTTTTCATGACTTCAATTAATTCAAATTACCCTTTCCAAAATTCAGAGCCCTTCTCATTTGTAAGCAGAGTCGAAACCGTGAAAGATATCAGAGGTCACGAAGGACCAGCACCTGTAGTAGATAAAGTCATTAACCTGCATCCGTTAAGCTTCACATGGTACAAAAGGATTAATGATTTCCACCATTTAGGCTTAACAATGATACCATTGTGGACACTTCATCACTGTGTATTTAACTATCAATGAATGTCAAAGTTTCTGTCAGCCATGTGCGGTTGTTGTAACGCCATCAAAATGAGTATTTAGAGAATTGAACTCATTAAATTCTGGTTTTAACTAGAAAATGCCAAACATTTGCCCAAGGACAACTGAACTGCTGGCAGAACAGTGTTCAGTGATTGCACCTCAAGGACAATGTAGACTACTGTATGTGATTTGGATACATAATGTGGGAAGGAAGGGGCACATGGGGATATATGGGAGGATATATGGCATGGGTGAAGGATAGCTGAGGGTATGGGAGGATAGGGGAAAAAGTGATGCACATGGTCTTGTGATTACCTAAGATAGAAAATCATTGTTTTGGATAACAAGGGATGTGGGAGGGGGGATCTTAGGGGTGGCTGGGTTGATTGGAGGATGTACATAGCTGGATATGTTAGAAGATTGTATTGAGTGGATATATAGGAGGATATACAGCTTTATGTAGTGTATGGTCGGATATGGATAGCTTGGGATATGGGATGGATTGAGATAGCTGGGAGTTTAAGAGGAGAGGGATAAGCTGTCACTAAAGGAGGTTAGCTTGTGAACTTATGGAAAAGAAAGAAATTGTTAATAACTGGGGATATGAAAGGATACCTTGTGAGCTGTGGAAAAATAGGGATAGCTAGGATATGACAGGATAGGGATAGCTTTAGATATATAGGAAGATAGCAGAGATACAGTAGCTGAGACATGGGATGATGGAAGTGGCAGAGTCATTGGTATGACAAAGGTGATGTGGTGAAATTATTTGAGTTACAGAGGAAGAGTGAGAGGAATTTAGGAGGAGGGGGGTATGAAAAGATAACAGTGTGAGGAAGAAATCTAGGAGGATGATGAAAAAGAGAAGAAAAATCAAGGGGAGGAGACAGTAATGAGGCATATGGTCATGTGGTTGCTGTAAAATGTGTACAGTTTTTGGCAATGAAGTAAATGCGATATTCTTCACTGGTCTGGAAAGACTAAGATGCTTTAAAATGCAATAAACTGAACTGAAATTGTCTGTTTGTTAAAGACATGTTCACAGACGCTATATGTGCATTGTGTTTGATCTACCGTACAGTGCAAGGCCACAGCTGTGTTGTAAATCAAACACATGTCATAAATGAAGGTAGTATTACATATGTCGTCTGGTTTATGCCATTTGTTTTGCTCGATTCTTGCCTGCACAACTTACACGATTTGCATGATGATGCTGTACCAAGTGCTATTGTGGAGTGGTCTGCTCATACATGTACATACAGTTGCAATGTAAATGGTTAACAGTGCTGTTATCAATGCATGTATTAGTGTACAGTACATTGCATAATAAAGATTTAATAGACAGTAGTGCAATTGCAACCAGTACAAGAAGTCAGGACTTATTTGTTTATGGGCCTTTGACTAGTTACTCGTTAGCCTACAACTGAAGATGACTACTGCACCAGCTTGAAAAGGGTTGATGTTATTAAAGGGAAATAAGGAGTTTGTTGTACAAAAAAACAACCATATTTTTAAGACCAATGGTTGTAGACGTAGAATGATAAATTATTCAAAATAAGGAAGGACAGTAGCCCTCTTTTCAAGAAATATGTTTCTCTCAGATAGAGATTCAGTTATTTGTTGCTCAACAGTAATTTGTTAACCCAAACTTTTCAAAATTCAAATGATGCATCCTCCATTACTCATCACCTACATGATGTTTTGAGGAGATGAAGCTTTAACAGATGTTTATTGATGGGACTGAAGGGTTAAAACAATGATGAAAGCTTGTTTCTTTGTATACCATGTATGCTATGTCTATTTTAAAGGCCCTAGTATTCCCTTTAAGAGAGATAAAGGCAACTGAAGGAGAGGGTGGTGGGAACTAGTGGAATGAGCAAGTGGTGAGTTTTGGTCTTGGAAGCTAGTCTGTCGTATTTCATATTTATCAATTCATTAAATGTCTACAGAATTTCGGCCTCTTCGTTATCTTTGCAGTTACTCTTGCCAGTTGTGGCCAGCATTGGGGTGGTCGTGGTCACCATCGTCCTGGTCAAGATTCTGGCTAACAAGAAACCGAAAGGACCACCGAAGACCCTCGTGAATCCCGAGGTCAAAGTTCCTCTGCTTTTAGTGGACAAAGAGGTAATGATGGTTTACATCTGCAGAGTACATACTGTAGATATCAGCAAGTGTAGTACTGCTAATAGTGTTGTGGCATTTTTCTCCATATTCAAGGTATGTGTGGAGACATAATTAAATCTGTTAATTCAAGCTACACAGTATGGTGGCAAGACGTGGAAGCCAATCATCAGATCTGCTTGTGGTACCCCTTCCGTCATGTCCTGCTTCGATATTGTGTTCAATATTGCGTTCATTGTGTTCCCCTCCATTTATTAGACCACCTAACAAAAACTGGATGTCCTGCATACATGAATTTATAGGAGGATAGGCACAGTGGTTTCAGAAAGACTTAAACATTTTGTGTACACGCTGAAGCTATCCCTCTTAAAGTCCTGTTATATGTTGGTTGTCTTCTTGAGTTCAATTACCATCTCAGAGAGAAAATAAGCCACACTGCAGCCTTAACATCTAACAAAGTAATTTGAGGAGATTTCTGCTCAATGGGGCATTTGTTAATTCAGTCATTTCTGCATTGTGGGCAGAATGAGTGCCAAAACACTGGAGAGCACAGATCAGGTGACAAGTTTGACATCTGGTCATACCCCACACTGCCTTTGATGTTATGGGGTATTTATGTAGAAATTTTAAGAAGGACAGACACTGCATGTAGTGATCCTCTTGTTGAGATGTGCATGCATCCTGAAAATGTTTTTACATATTTCCACTGACTTGAGAGCAACTGAAATTCCAAACAAAAAGTCCTTTAGTCAAACATGAAACCAAACCACAGCTTCAGTTTAGTTTTCTTTTTCCCTAACAAGTGGGACACAGTCTTAAGAAAAATTTGAATTTAGAAAAGCCACTTTTCTGCCAACTGCTTGCTACGCATGTGGCTGTTTGGAAGTAAATTTCATAAAGTTTTTAATCATTGTAGGGTGCTCGTTGTTAGATCATATTAGGGAGAGATGGCATAGAAAAGTATGAAAGGCAGTGATGAAGTTCGCCCGTAGTCCCAGCATCCGGGACACCTACGGCAATTCCTCCAGGACGATTACCAGATGTCGTATGAAGGCTGTCCTTCAGACAACCCATATCAGTATGATGAGTGGATCAATTCTAAATTTTTAACCAGAGTAGCAGAAACAGCGCAGAAGTTTGGAAATGAAGTTTTAATGGGAGGGGGGGAGGCTGCTGTATTATATGTCTAAAGTAAGGTTTACATGTCTGCCACGTTGAGAAATAAAGACAGCATAAAATATTGCCAGTCTTATGTTTCAACTGTTTCTGAAGTCTTTGTTTGAATTTAGATCAACTGTCACCTGTGAAAGCCCTTGGAAGTATGACGGGTGGATTAACTCACCTGGGAAGTGAGTGCCCCCTAGTGAAAAAAAAAAATGCAATCACCGCACTTCGCATGCAGCAGAAGTTGATACAGTCAGCAATGCTAGCTGGTTATTTTACGCTAGGGAGTCAAAGTGATGGGTCTTGGCTGGAAACATCTAAAATAGGCATCAAAATGCTTCTCTCAAATTGTGTAAGTTGGTAAAGAACTATATGACTCCTGTCAACTTCATTGAGGTTCCGCTAAGCAGGACACTCATCTCAGTTGGTGCTTTCTTCCCAATTGCATTCATAATTAATGTTTACCTTCGTGGGACGTGTTGTTTTGGGTGTTGCGATGCTTTTCATAGCGTCTGTTTTGTACGTTGACTTGGTACACTACTGTTTCCTTTAGTCAAAGTGTACTGTAGGCAATGATGAAATATTTTTCTGTGGTGTGTATGCGCCCAACATGTTGCTAATTGAAATAGGTAATCCTCATAAAAAGTGCAGTACATTGCATGTTCAAGAGTGTTGTTATCGCTCTATTTGCAGTCTAGACCTACACTTTGCCCCTAACACTTATTCATCACAACCTACATTACTGCCTGATAGGCTGTTCATATGATTGCTTGAAGCAGTTTCCAGTTTTAGCCTGTTTACTCAAAATCTGTGTTGCCCATGTGAAATCCTGGATGTTTGTACAAAATGGACTGCGAAAAAGAAAAGGGTAAAGTAAACCAAAAAAAAAGAAATGAATGTAATAAAAGGCTATAATCACAAGAAATTACTTTTGATAAGCACTGAAGTAACAGCAGACACACCAACAACACTTTACTGTGCTTGTGGCAATTCAAATCCATCCTAAACTATAAACACCTTTTCCCTCTTCTGTCCATGGAAGATACACTTTGTACATGTGCTTGAAGGTTATTGTGAGGCAGAGCTTCAGTTTTTTTCTGCTTTTCTTACCAGTCACACTCACATGCATGCCCAGAAATTGATGGCTCTGGCAAAGCAGGTGAAAAGACAGGGATTGGTCGTTTAAAATTTTCTTTTGAGGAGTGTAGATTAATTGTACTGGTTCTAAGTGCTATGTACAGCCACTCCTCAGCTTTTGAGTGCAGTACTTCACTCCAGTTGGAAGTTGGAAAGACCACTCTGTCAGTTGTTCCACATACATACCACCTAGCGTACCATAGTATTATATGAGTTGGTTTGTCTGGTATGCCTACTATTCAGTGCATGTAAAATTCTGGATCAACAGTAAACTTGTGCAACTATCTGCAGTACTTAATAGATGTATGCTGTACTGATGTAAACCTGCAGTATGTTGCCATACTGTGTGCACACAGCATTGCGTATTTGTATGTTTTGTCACCTGTGCACACGTTGATTCATATGAACCATTCACTGTGCATGGCTTTATTATGACTATTAAGTGCAGGCAATACAGATGTTACTGTAAGTTTCATTAAAACTTATTTTTATGCAATGTATTGTAAGTCTAAAAGTTGCTTCTTAAATGTTGTCATTTTGCAATAGTTGCATTTTGTGACCATCTTTTGTCTGGATTCACACGTTTTGTCGGGTTTGTGAAGGTCGACATGTTGATTGTCACATTGGTGTGCAGGACTGCAGGGTCATAGCATATTTTCATCCATAAAATTATGAACCTGTGATTATGAAAATGCAGATCTCAAAGAATCAAAGCTTTTACAGATCTTTTAATTTGTTACTGCACTATGTCATAGACCTTGAAGAAAAAAAGAAAAGAAAAAAAAGACTTGTTGAATGCCAGTAAGTCCTTGCCAAAGATCACTTTTTTTGAGAGAGTTGGGTCAAAGTTGAAGAGTTGCTTAACATAGATGTCGAGAAGCCGGAGAAGGCTGGAGGGTTTCATTTGTTATGTTAGTGTTCCATATCGTGAGGAAGATAACGATATTGGTACTGACCAGATGTGAGTTGGCATCAGTTCAGCTGAAGAAAACTGTGGTGCTGCTTACATGAGCACTTGTGCAGAGAGTTCATTGACAAGTTACTCCCTGGTTCATATTAGTGTTTTCACTGGAGACCCCCAGCATTTCATTACGTGGATCTAAAATTACCACCCGATCCCTTCTTAAAGTGAAAAATGTCGCAACCACTGTGCGAACACTGTGTTACATCGCCAAGTTTCACCCACAATACAGAGGATATTAACTCAAAATGAAATTTTCTTCTTTTTCTCAACAAAATAGGTGGTCGTATTCATTTTTAGGTGTATGCAGTGTACTAGTGAGATTCCTCCACACAAGTGTGATGTAAGGTACTGTGTAAATAACCAATTGCTAGCAATAAAAGCCGTCATTTGGGTCGGGACAACAGATACCTGACGGGTATGAGAAAAACTTGAATCACTTGATTCCAAATTTTAGGAATTGATGAAAACACTGGTGTATCAGGTCCCCTTAGACCCCCCCAGGACGGTGATCGCAAATTACCTGGCTCTCAAAATGGTCTGGTGACAACCCTGTGGTATATGTACACTGCATATCACATTGATGACAAATACTGTAGCTTGCCAGCTAACGGAGGTCAAGGGTCATATTTATGAAGTAAATTGTGTCTCTTGTGAAATTTGATCATGATGTCTCGTTGCTAAAAAAAAAAACATCCTTCACAGGCGTTCATCACCAAACTCCAAACTTACTACAGTACCTGATTCTTGGTCACGATTTGTCATGTGATAACTGTACCATAGACCCTTCATAATTGCATAACTACATGTTCAATAAATGTACAATAGCTGTCTACATTCCAAGCAGACCAGAGCTGGCTGTTTTGTATGTTTTTTGTTTTTTCGTGTTTTTTTGTTTTTGTTTTTAAATGTTGCACATCTGGTATTGCTACAGTATGTTCAGAATGATCAATGAAAGGGTAGATACTTACTTTTGTATAGATCTACAAAATGCTATAAATTTGTCTTGAGATCTGTGGGACCAATAATGTGCCATCTATTTCCTGGTCAAATTACCCCAGGGGATTAGAAAAATGATAGCCATTGAAGAAGTAATGATGTAGGTTAAACCATGGAACTACACATACTTTGGATATGGTTGTTTTGGGCTGCCGTACTTTTTACATGAAAAATGTTGAGTAGCTTAGAATATGTTAGTTGAAAGCAAAGACAGCTGTTATCATTAAATCTTTCTAACAGCTGTTAGGAATGTTTTGTCATTTATGGATACCGTACAGTACATGTACAGTAAAATTTGCTTTTTGTTGAACTTTTGTCTCATTACAGGAAGTCAGCCATGACACTCGTCTGTTTAAGTTCATGCTCCCATCAAAGGAACACATTCTGGGTCTCCCTGTTGGTAAGATTCGTACCAAGTATGCTCGAACCTTAGAAACTTCTTTTAACTTTAAGCTTTTAAAAAAAGGAACGCATTTACGGTTGGGGAGATTTAAAGGGACATGTGCTCACTATGGTCAAATCTAGAATTCTGCTTAGCTTGATGCTGTCATCAGTGATCTGTGGAAATACATTATGAGTCTGCCTGTTACCAAAAATTTGCTTGATATAGATCTGCTAACACTGGTCACATTTCTGATGTCTTAAGCTTGTTGCTACTGTAGTTATCAATGGGTAGCATGTTGTGGGTCTACAAGTTGTTTTAAGTAAAAATTAAAAAAATTAAAAATTTAAATATAGTTAAAATTAACTAAATTTGCTGAAAACTTGTCAAATTACAGGTGTTGACATGTCACATGTCAAGTCAGTGATATCTTTACTTGCAGTGTACTGGACACCGCCTTTGTATTTTGCATGTAATTTAAAAGTTGTGAGAATGAGCAATATTGGCTTGAAAATAGCCACAAATTCAGTCAAAATCCATTGGAAATTGAAGATTTTACAGGCAAATTCCTCTTGCACCCCTGCATCATGAATGAACAATGGCTAAATATGCAAGTTTATGTCGTCAAGAGAGAGACTTCCATGATATGTATTATGTTATCCTTTGTCTACTTTACCTTTATTTCAATGACAATGGAGAAGTTTAT
Source organism: Stichopus chloronotus (assembly GCA_021234535.1). NCBI lineage: Eukaryota > Metazoa > Echinodermata > Holothuroidea > Aspidochirotida > Stichopodidae > Stichopus > Stichopus chloronotus. The sequence continues at coordinate 17,131,193 of CM037847.1, forward strand.
ATGCCCTGATGGTTTTGTTTTGGAAATGTGCATTTTCTTTATTACGAATATTACTATCTATTACCAGTGAGAAACCCAGTAATTAAGAGGTAATATGTAGAATTTTATATGCCTTTATATGCTATAGTATTTACACTATTGCCTTTGTCCGTTATATATATATCAAAAAAAAAAGAAGTGCAGACACTGTGCAGCAGTCCACATCATCATATTTGCATTTTCATCAAACTGTGAAGGGACAGTATCTCAAAATCAGTAATAGATAGAAACAAAATTCAACTAGATTTCATTCGGAGTTTCACCCTGCAACTTATGAATGAAGCTAGGTCTTTTCTAGACGGATGTCACATTACCTTTAAGACATTCATGGCTGTGTGTGAGAAGTTTTACAGATGTAGCGATCTGTAAAAGAATCTATGAATTGTGCAACTTCATCATCTATACTAGGTTATTACAACTTAAAGCTCTAACATGTGGAGAAGAAGTGATAGAGCCTCCCACTCTAAACCATTTCAAGAAGTAACTTCACCTCCTTTTTGAAACCATTCCTTTCACCTGGGAAATTCTCCAAAAAATGTGTAAAATGCGAGTTTCCCTAAATAAAACTACAAAACCAACACTACTTTATGTCCACTGCGATCATATTTCCTTGCTCTATATAATCACATGGTGAGAAATCAGAAGTCAATCCATTTCTACTCAATCCACTTTCCTAGCCTTAGAATTGCCCTCATATATGCTGCCTTATACAGCAGACATGAAACCATCAGCCTGCCATGTAGACTAGGCAAATAGTCCACATTTACTCATGCTTAGCTTTGTAGACAAACCACTTAATTGAAGTACAATTTTTCGTAAGATTACAGTTTCTAATTTCTTTGAGTATTCTTCACATCTTCACAGGCCAGCATATCTACTTGACTACTAAGATTGATGGTAAACTGGTAGTCCGGCCTTATACACCAGTCACCAGTGACGACACCAAGGGTTACATGGACCTTGTCATAAAGGTAACGACCTAAATGTCATCATTCCTCTATGAGAATGAAAAGATGTTTAAATGGCTCACGTATGATACGTACAATTCATTTGTTGACATTAGCTAGTCAAAAATTTTGTGGTAGTGTTCAGAATTCCATTGAATATTTCATGATAATGGCAGGTGGATGTGAGCTATTTTGTCAAACTGTAATGTATCCATAAATTTGTTCCATCATGAGATGGGTAAATGATTCGTTAAACTGGGAGCTTAGGAGTTGTTTTTTTTTTTTTTTGGGTTGCCATGTGAGTCATTGCTCAGCTGTTGTTGCAAATGATACACTGTTCCCTGCCAGTAGAAAGGGTGTAATGTCCTCATTGTAACTAGGAGAATGTCAGATTACCACATATATCCAACTTTGTTTGTTTATTTATTTATTTATTTATTTATTTATTTATTTATTTATTCATTCATTTATTTATTTATGTTGATCTTGTTTTAGGGTTTTCATTCCCTTCCATTGAAGTCATTCATGTGAAACCATCTCACTTTAAGTTATACCATTGTGCTTTTTGAGGTCATTTTGGAGTTCCTTAAAGGGGAAATCAGGGTTTGACTGAGAAAATTCACCTTTAGTTGATTTTTCTTTCTAAATTGATTGTCGACCGAAATACAGAGATGTTGGGGAGGTGTTAGAAGGTAGAGGAAATGGTAATTATTGCGTTAATTACTGTTGAGTGAGAACTCTTAATATTTGTCGGGTACAAAAAATAAACATTCATGTACAAGACAAGACAGCCTCCTCTATATGATGACCAATCACAGCACAAGACTGAGATGATGTTATATGAATAAACATAACCAAATGTTTACCGTTCCCTTGCTGTTCGTGCATCGGGCAATGCTAAGTTAACAAGAGTTTAGTGATAGTTGATGATACATACAGCACACATAGGCTACGTATGAAACTGTTCAGTCATACTTCCTGATACCTTGAAAAGGCAATATTATTGAATATTCATGTTTGATTTGATGAGTATGGATGTTACAGACTTTCGGAGTTCTTCACCAATTTTTTTGCAAATTCGACTCGTTTCTTGAAATTGTCCACACGTTTTGAGATAATCTTGATCGTATTTGTTAGTTATAACTCATTGTACGATACCGGTGGGGAATTGTAGTAAATTAAATTGTGAAAATAAACCCTGATTTCCCCTTTAACTGTTACTATTAACTTGCATGTCACATCCACTTTGAATGAAACTTGCTCGCTTGGACATGATGGTGTTGCTTTGAAGCTTTTAAAGTCCTCACATTTTCAAGAGACTTACTGGAGGTATTGAATATTGGAGTAATGGAGATGAATAAACTGACTGGTAATAATGTGTGAAATGGTGATAGCATTAATACAGGGATTTCCAGTTTGTCTGCAAATCTCTGGACTGAGGTAAAGTATGTATTTTGCAGGTACTAAATGATATTTAAGTATCTTTTGCCCAAAAGACTTGACTTTATAGATATGTGTGAATTATTTAATGATATTTTGATGTTTGTTGATTCTTTGAAGCTCGTTAACTTCCTGCAAAACTGTGATACATCAAGCATAACACAGAAATCTGGTGTCTGTGAAGAACTCAGGAAAAGTCTGTCTTCACTATCCAATTTAAGGTTCACAGTCGCAGAAATGTATCCAGAGCTCAAAATGGCGCTTTCAACGCAGAGCAATTTTTGTACCTCGCTATTGTTAGCGGGAGTTGATTCTGAAGGGTGTCGAAGAGGCCTCAATCGTCAAAATACAATTAAAACCTGATATACAAATATCCTGTCAGGGGAACGAACTGACAGACCTTGTCATTGTCATGCGTCATTTATTTTTGATATTTTTGGGGATGGTTTCATCTCCTTTTTCATGTCTTTCAATCCATCTCTGAATTAGATCCTTGGCAGTATGGACTTAAATTGATATGCAGGGCCCATTTATTTTGTCGGACCTCTCCTAGACATGGTATAATTTTGTGTAAAGCATACAGCTAACCGGTTTTGTTCACTGTTGATGTGTTTGTTTGTTCAGTAAGTAAATAAAAGTAGAGATGGTGATCACACAATGAAAAGCAAACTAACAAATTTATGTAAAACAGAGGAAGCAAAGCTGTGGATAAAAGGAAACCATGGATTTACAAAAGTACACATACAGTAAAGAACAAATAAATAGTGTAATGTTTGTGTTACATTCTCTGTAGACTTCACAGGGAATACAAGGATAGAACTCATTATATCAGGGTGTGCATGTGGCAGCTTGAGTGACAGCAGGATCGTCTGAGCATAACAGGACCATCGTTTGTTGTGGAATGTGTAAGAAAATGTTTGGGCTCTGTGTACAACAGATTGCAGAAAATGACACTCTGAAGGCCTTGTAAAATGAATGCAGATGTTGAGGAATCTACTTGAAACTTTGAATAATAGAAAAAATTCTCTGGCTGGGACAATTATGTGCCGATAATGGCTATTTTGTCTATCTGTTTTTTTTTTCTAATTAAATTAGTGCAGGTTGGAAAAGTTGAACCTCTCTTAAGCAAGGGACAGTCGCAGTTTCTGACCTTGTCGGACTCGGTCGGTGAACACTGCCTTCAGTGACAGATCAACTGAATTATGGTATTCACTATTTTATGTAATGATGTGTGGCTTTTGAACGCTGAACTATAGTACATAGAAACAGAATGGCAGTTTTCTTATAGAAACTAATTTGCATTATATGTCACATGCTTGGAGGGATCCATTAAAATCAAATTAACTTCATTTGCTCTCCTGCCGTGGGTTTGGCATCAACATATTCAGCTTCATCTTGTGGTCAAAAGGTAGGATGTGCAGTTACCTTTTTTTCTGTTCTGCCAAACCAGCAGTATACAATAAACAGGTCTAAATTTGTTGAAGTTCTTTCCTGAGCATATTTGTGGCTGGTGTGGTGGGCCTATAAGCATCATTGTGTTAGCCTACTTGTGTCAGGACCTTAGTGTTTGACTCACTTAGTGGGCAATATTGGAAGTATCCTGTCACCTTGTATGGAAATCTTGACAAAGCATGGTGATATAAAAGATACCTTTTGTATGGTCTGAGGCCTGGTATAAGTATATTATTTACAAAAATGCAACTACTGTTTTCACTGCTGAGGGTATGGTGTATTTGTTTTGGCAGCAACAGGCCTCATGTTTTAGATTTTTCTGGTGTGTTTCAAATCACACTCCTGAGGAAATTAAGCTGGTGGTAGGTGTGGTGTCGTTTTTAAAGTCAATGAGTTCACCGGAGTTTCCATTCTTTATCTTGGTGTAAAACACGTTTTCACTTTTCTCAGAAATGTAGAGGTGGGTGATGCGCAATTCCTCTCTCACCCTTCAAAATTGCGTCAACAGTGCTACTTACGTCTTTCCTCTCCGTTACGTGTAATGTTGACACCGTTGACCGTTATCTGATTTCTCTGTTGGGTGACTATGAGCAAGTTTGTCTCACTGGCTATATCTATCTTTTTTCCCCTTTTTCAGGTCTATTTTAAGAATGTCCATCCCAAGTTTCCTGAGGGTGGTAAGATGTCTCAGTACCTGGAAAGCATGTCTATTGGTGATGCCATCGATGTCAGAGGACCCAGTGGACTCCTGATATATGAAGGACAGGGTGAGTCTAAGAGCACTGGTATGCCTCACGTCTTCAATGCCGCCAACACTGATAAGCTTTTTCCTCTTTTCCGAGACTTTAACGCAAAGTTTTACAAGCATAATCTCGTAAACTATCCAGTTGTAATAGACCTGTTAGTGAAATATGAAATTCAAAGTCACTGCAACCCATTTCACAAGATGTCCAAATCGTTCTGTACTCAAACTCTTCGCTTCTCTTCTTAACAAGGCTCGTTGAGTCGTTTCGGGAAAGTCACCAAATTTTTCTAAACCTGTCGACTTTCTTTCTCATACTATTTGACAAATGGTCAAACTAAGGGGATCCCAATGTTCCACATACAATGGAATGTTTATGAGTGAAAATTTGTGACCAGACACTTTTCATATTAGTACTTATTCACATGCTTATAACCAGTACACAGTGAGGGTAAAAAAAAATTGACAGTATTCGTAACTCTTGGATGTGAAACATGACTAATTATGCTAATCATAAGTATTGTCATGTGCTCACACTGTAAAGCACTAAGTGAAATGTTGAATGCAGTTTTTCCTGAATGCCATCAGATCATGTAAAAAATTCAAACGGTTGCCTTTACTTCTGTTTTCCCCAAAGATGTAGTTATATATCGAACAAACACATTCTCAGGCCATGCGTGAATTACCTGCGGTAAATGCTGACGGCCGACGGCTGTTTTGCCACATAGGCCTTCATTTGCACAGTGTGCAAGTAGTTAGCCCGAGGTCATTCTTGTTTATCTTTTTCTACGTTTACAATTTAAATAAAATTATGGTCTTGTAAGTGATAGCAAATGGGCGAATGGACATTTCCGTTCAGTCACATGAGATCATTTCTACTATTAGTGCTGTTTCTGGGAAAAAGTCGGTGATAAAGTGAAATGGTAGAACAGTAATTGCCTACATTTTCCATAAGTAGGAAAATTTATGATGCAAAAGATCTGTGGAAACTTTATCATCATTTCCAGGAAGAGGAATTTCAAGTTCTGCTTTTTGTGAAAAAAGAAAAGGTTAATTAAAAGGAGTCAAACTTGGATTAATGCTTTAGTACTGGATCGCTTATATGTTTTGTGGAGGTGTAGTAGAAAGGGTGTGATACCCCAAGGTTTTGGACAGGAATAGCAATGTGATCACAAGATCAAAACTGAAAGGTTTAATGGTTAATTGCTACATAAACTGCACTTGTAGGAAAACTTGGTGTGGTAATTTGTGAATGCTAGGTATGTAAATACTTGAGAATCAGTTTGACGTTTTTCGTCACAGGACTGGTGTCATTTCACTTCTCTTCAAAGCATTAAATGTCCTTTTGTATCGGCCAAATAAGTTATGGTTGATAAAATAGATGTATTTTGCATATTAATGAGAGGGTGAAGCTCTATATACTTTGGGTCACTTTGTGACCTTGCAAAGGGCTCTCATGTGACTATGTTGTAGTTAGCAAAATTCTTACGATAGTGAGTGATGATGTTACGAATGCTCTGATTGTGCGATTGGCTCTCTCATCTTCTTTAAGAACATCAAGATTTAAATCTCACAGTGTGAATCATATACCTCGGTACTTCTCTGCCGTCAGGTACTTTCAAGATCCGTGCCGACAAGAAGTCAGAGGCCCAAGGAGAAGGTAGCGAAGAATATCGGTTTGATTGCCGGTGGAACAGGTATGTATATGTGGTCTGATGATGGAAAATGCCATTGCCAGTTAAGTAGGGATGGTATAGTAAAAACTTTTCGACGGCAATTTGATTTGCTGGGTACATCGCAAATTGGTCTGTAGGTCTGTCGGATTTGATATCAGGTTGTTCAAATTGACCTGAAGATAGGAATGATATGTTCTCTCACCTGTAACAATAAGGTAAAGCTGCCCTGTAAACCATTCCTTGATTTACTGCTTCCTTCTGATCTTATCCCAGGCATCACTCCGATGTTGCAGCTGCTCCGTCAAGTTTTCAAGGACCCCGATGACGAGTGTAACTGCTGGCTTCTGTTTGCTAATCAGGTTTGTAAACTCGTCTTTTTGAAGTTTGTGATTCAGTTGGTACATATAGGTATTCCCTAGTGGAACTTATTTATTGTATCGTTTTGTGCATTGCAATTCTCTTGTAGATACCTCACACTCACTCACTGACATGAGTGGAATATGAACATAGGGAAAAATTGGAAAGAAGAGAAGTTTACATTGATCAGTTTCTGCTCCAAATCAAAACACGATTCTTGATGGCTTGTTTGAAGTAAGGCTGTACCAGAAATTATGTCAAGTCTTTCTGTCAACTGCCTATCCTTCTTGTGAAAGGAAAATTCTAGAAAGAGTAAAGTAGCACCGAGTATTGTTAGTGATCTATCATTTTCAAGCATGCATCATGTTTTAATTAGTTCTGAAGCAATTCTGCACAAAGTTTTGTGGTACACACTGCCAGCGTTGTAGCTAGAAATTTTTAGTGCTGGACCATAAGCAAGGCAATCAGCCACTTTTGATGTTGTCCAGGAGCAACACCCCCCCTCTAGGAGCGCTTTGTGTCTTACAAGCACTGTTATGAGAAAGTAATTGCAAAAGTTTTGAATGTTAGCAAAACGGCTGCCTTTCCCACCACATGTACTACATTCTGTGAAGTTGCGTGCCAGGCGGTAAGGTGAAAAATGGTCGCGAATGGTGGGCGGAAATTAGTCCTGTGTGTGGCCGCCCACAACATATGCAATCCTGCACACTGCTGTTATATTACATAGTAGTGGCTCTGCAAGCAATCCAGCTATTGCTTTGATAACCTAGTTTCAACCATAGCACATGGATGGAACTTTTTCATTTCATGTTGTTCTGCAGTCAATAGTGAACGTATACCCCTAGATAACACTTTTCATATTGGTCCAAGCACAAGCTTTCATATCAATATTATAGGCAACAGTATTTCCCCCAAATGATGTGATTGAATATATATGAATGGTAATGCAAACCATCTGTAATTTTGGGTCAGTATTTCAGGTGAAACAATTTTACCCAAACTATATCAATGTATGAATTCAAATACAAATAACACAGTTCAAAAGTTTCCCTTTTCCCTGAACCGTACCCTTGGATGTGGAGAACTTGGCCAAGACAGCTCCTCTGACCTGTTAAATGCCTGTTGACCATTGTGCGCACAAGTCCTCACACATAGTAAAGCCAATGAAATATCTTCCTTAAAGTACTGTTTTGAAGTTGAAAAACTGGTACTGTGTATCGGACACATTCATAACTGCCCAACTGCGAGTAATTCCACAGTTTGTCACGTCTGAGCAAACTTCAACCCAACACATGTTAAAAGTATAGGAATTGACAGTACAAACTAACAGCTCGTCCATCATGACAATTTATGCAAACATTTGCATACATTTTTCTCAACTCGGAATATTTCATTGCAGCTATTTTGATGGATCTGGTAGCACAGTACTTACTTCATTTGCTGCCTAAATATCTTCAGGTCAGTTGCGCTTACCTTGGCAGCAACGGTTATGGCTGACCTTTCTTCCTAAGTTTTCAATTGTTATCAAATACGTAATCATGTGGAAATTTTCAACATTGAATTTGAAAAGTACCCCTTTTAAGTGTCAAGTGTCAAAAAGATACAACTATAGACCATGACAGGCCACAGTAATGTTGTTGCATTACTAATACCATTTTTTTATGTTTTTTTTTCCTAGTGATTGATGAGTTCTAACTCAATTTTGACAAATAGCATCATATTGCAGACAAGTGCGGTACCCCATGAAGAACTTGTAGCAGGCACATACACACTTCACTAATGCACCGTCACACCCCACCGTGGGGTTAGCTCTTGCTTGCTGTTTTGAACGGTAGCAATTTCGGTCCAGTTGTCTCCCGTTGTTGGGTTTGGATGATGAACCAGGAGAACGCAGTCCTTCCTCTGAAATTGTGATTTAAATCATCTGAGGCTGCTGTACGTGCAGCCTTTATAACTTGCCGTATCCCCGACGTGAAGAAACACTTTGAAGTTCGAAAGTGTGGCGAGATTCTTGAAACCGTGTCACAGGTTTACATTTTTACCCACTCTAAATGTAGGAGAGAGATTTTGGCAAAAATGGGATTGCTGGCTGTTGCTTTTACTAACTTTTTGGAAAACCTGGAATGATGTATAAGTGGGAGATGGGGAAGGCGGGAGTTACCAGTGTTGGGAATATGTCTAAAAAAAAATTAGACACAAGTGGCCTCTCCCACTCACCTTGTAGCTGCCATTCTTTTCACTGCAGAGTGTGATCTGAGTCAACTAGCAAACTACTACTGCAGAATAGGGGTACCTCCTACCCTGCATGAATCTATATGGTAACCATGGTGATGTCAAAATCTTCATGAATGTTACCCCGTCCTCGCTGTTTCCTTTTCGCAGACCGAGAAAGATATTCTCCTGAGGGAGGAACTGGAGGAGCTTGCACACGAGAATCCCTCGAGGATGAAGCTTTGGTACACTCTGGACAGACCAGAAGATGGTAAATGATCTATTACTAACAGATAATGTGGTTGGAACTCACAGACAAAAAGAAAAAAAATGAAACAAAGCAAACATGCACACACCATTAGACATGAAAATTGCAAAAGTTTTCAATAATATAATGTGTATGTTGTAATTACCCCATTTGGGATGTTACTCCAGATGGAGGGCATTTTCATCAGCTTCAAAAGCTGTTACCGGCTGATTTGCTGATGGTCAGTGAGGGAAGGAGGGACGGTGTCACTAAAAAATGATCACTTTAAAAACATTTTTCCTCAGCTCTTCAAGGACTTCCATTGATCCATGCCATCCACTGTGTACACCTCTTCCCCCCCCCCAAAAAGTCAAAAAACATATCTTTAAGAATGTGTTTTGAGAATTCCATACTTGGAAGACGGATGGACCGATTACATATTACTGTTTGTAAGTATTTGTATTGATGTGAATTGCATCAAAAAGTACATTACATGAAAAAAAAAAACATGGAGTATCCATGGGATTATTGGCCAACGGTCCATTGGTATCGTGTCGTGTATTCATGTAAGATGGAATGTCCCGAAATCTTGGACGTTACGATACATTCTTCATGGTGTCGTCGTTTCTGCCAGAATTTGCTTAACTGAGGGGGGATCAGATATTTGCATTTGCAGCCATTCTTGAGAAATGCCACTTAAATGCTTTGACCTCTTGAGAGGACCGAGCGGTCCTGAATTTAGGGGTTGAGTGTAGTGAACCAGCTCAACAAAAAGACTGCCAAAAGAGGATTTTGCTGATAAATAATGCTTTAAATGTTAAGTCTGAATGAAACCGTAAAGGTCTTTCCATGGTTCATTTAGTGATTGACCCAATCAAATCTAGACTTGGGGGCAAACATGTGGGGGTTATTAAACAAGGCTATTGCATTGACAGATATGTGTACAGAGCACAGAGTGGCACTATTTTGTTGGCCTGCATTTATGGAGGTACAAGGCCTTTTAGTATGACATTGAAGGGTTTCTTGAGCTGTTAAGGTAATGACTCTGAAAAAGCATGGGATAGTTGCAGTGATAAGTGGATCTCAGAAGAAGGAAGAAATAATGTGTCATTCAGGTTTTGTAATTTAATAATTAAATACCGTCTTGTTGTCCCCTACCCCCAGTGTTACTTTGTGACAATTAGCCTCCACACAAAGGTCAATGACGAATAACGGAAGAAAGATGCAGCTTGGTGATATTGTGAGATTGTCAACTTCTAAATGCTCTCAGGCATGGCGTTTGATTTGTCCATCTGCCTGGGGTTTGCCCAAAGGACCCCATCAGAGCTTGGTGCTCAGACTCCATAAGTGACACAGCATAGACTGGGCCCCACTGACCCGATGACCCTGCTCTCTGAGTTCCAGTTGCTTACCAGTTTGACCAAAATGCTCGCTGATACTTTAGAGGAAGCATAGATATTACTAAATTTCAGAAGAAAATGGAAACGAGTGAGAAATGTGTTTAACACCATGTTTTACTGTGCTACTGTTATTGTTTAAAATGTAGTTGTGTATGACACTTTTACTGTCTAAAGAGTGAAATATTTTAGATTAACAGAAGAAAGAATGTAGTCAAACAAAATACGAAACCAGTCCAACACAAAACAGGCAGTACAACACTAGAAGTGCAAAGCATAACAAAGTTCTATTGTTTGCAAAAATAGTCCCAGTGATGGTTATGCTTAATGATGAGGAGCAGCCTATGATATGCTCCTGCCGCTCATTTGATGAGGTCATGACAAATGTGAAGTTAAAACGGATGTCCACTACTTGCAATCAGCTTTAGATTAGTCAGGCAAGAAAACCATCCTTTGCAAACCAATTATCGCTCACCTCGTGTGAACCACTCGAAAAAGTTCGTGCGTAAAGTGGAAATGATGTCCTGCTTTTTTTGGTCTTCACTGGCAGGTGACCCCGACCCAATAATGTTCCGTTTTTCTGAGTGGTCGATTTCCGAAACTCTTCCAAGAATTTTTATCTTTACGAGATGATTAGACTCTTTTTACACAAACGGTCGATTGAGCTTTGGTCGTACCAGCTGAGTAAGCAGTTGACTATGTCGATAGAAATTACTCTGGTCGAACAGTTTGTTGCAGGTGATTGCAGAACCGACCCAATGATGAAATGTTGTTTACCATTCCTGTGAGTGATTGTCTATCTCAGATGGCCAATTATTAGAGCTAAATTGCAGACATCATAGGATACCACGACTCAAATTTTTTTTGAAGGAGGATAGGGTTGAGAGGAAGGAAATTACAATACTCTGAATGTGCGTTGGTCTTCCACGTAATTGATAAACGTTCTCTACGCCGGGAAGATGGAGTCATGACATTGAGTACGCAAGGTCACCAAGTATTTAGAATCAGACTGTGCAAAAATGTTTGAATAAATTGTCTCTGTCAAAAGTCAGAACTTTTGCCTTAAATCTCCTCAATTTGATTCACTTTGGAAGTGATGTAACCAGTGAATGGATACAGATTTTAAGCATAAAATCAAACAATTTTATTTTTTATTGTTTTAGAGCAGAATCAATTTTTGGTTTGTATTTTATGGCCTTCGCAGCATGAGCGAAATTTTTTTGTAGACCTATTCTTATGCTTTAAATATTGATTACATTGATAGTCTAGGAAGTACTCCGCATTATGTTACATTCAAAACTCTTGTTTACATGACCATATGTATTCTTGCACCACTGGTTTAATTTTGTAAAAAAAAAATTGAATCTTTTGTTTCCTTTTGCTCATTGTTATTATAGGTTGGGAGTACAGTAAGGGCTTTGTCACTGATGAGATGCTGAAGGAGCACATGCCGCCTCCGGGAGAGGATACCCTCATCTTGATGTGCGGTCCACCTCCCATGATACAGTATGCCTGCCATGCCAAATCTGGAGAAGCTCGGTTACACTGAATGACATGATCTTTTCATATTAGGATCGGAACCTGGCCACAGGTTGAGTATGTTTGCTTTAAGGAGAAGTGAAGCTTTGCTTTAAATGGGATGCGGTGGTTAGCTATCGAGGTGATACGTGAATCTTGCCTTGCCTTTGTGTGTAGAAGTGAAACAGTGGCTTCCGACAACAGGCCATGATCTTCTCTGTTACAGGAAAATTAAATGCAGTTCCACAAATATGGTTCCATCAAATTTTGTAGACGAAGTGTTCATCATGTTTCAAAAAATATCAGTAAAAATTTGCTAAATCATCTTGTGGGAGGGGAAAAGGGTTTCAGTAGCATATAGCTGTCAGGTGCCAAGCACTTGTGGCTACATGGGGTGTTAGACATAGGGATTCGGCTTAGCTGTTAGTAGCAAGGTACTGGCAACTGCATGTGGGTGTTGGGGTGGGCAGGTGGGGGAGGAGTTGGGTGTGTCTTGTTGTTGATGTGAGGATAATCATTGGCTATGCTCAGATTTTACTGTAAAACTTCGAACAAAACTTCCAATCATGGATCAACAAACCAACTAAATGTTCTTCCAGTGATATGGTAGTATTTGTAATTTGTTTATGTTATGAGTTAGGGAACCTGTTTTCCAGTAACCTTGTACCAGGTATGCAGAAATTTCAAAGCTTTCAACACCAGTTGCTATTGGTTTTGTCTTACAAAGTGATTGATCCGTATATGCCAGCAACCACTAACTGGTCATATTAAGTTAATGTTATTCATAACTGGTAATTGTTGTTGGTTGTGTATTTGTAGTAAATTTTGTCATCCATGCAGCAAACATTAATATGTGCATGGTGGAGTGACACTCATCACTGGTTATATTTGGTCATGTGTTAATAACGTTGTACATCGATCTGCTAGTGACAAACTGTCAACCACTGCACTATTTTGTTTTGCCCTTTTTGTTGTTCTGTTAGAAAACTTTGAACTCATATTTGCAGAATTTACCAACTGAATCCTATTTATTGTACCAAATTGTCTGAATGGTGCACTTAAAAGACTAAAACTTAAAAATAAACTTTTGGACTTGTAGTTTCAATGTTTTTTTTTCTTTTCTGCTTACACATGCAATTACTTTAAATTCCCTTAGGCAGTTGTAGTTACCTGTACATGTATACAGTGTAATAATTACCACCAAGTGTGTGCTCTTCAGCAGTGAAGCGTCAAGTGCGTACATACGCAATGCGCACGTTCATCGCCTCTGCTACCGTTTGTCGTACATTGTTCATTCTTATAACTTTCTGGGTAGGAAGTTAGCAAAAATACTTCTGACCATGCACACATCGTAATGGTATTGCCTGTGTACTGTATGGTGATACTGTACATCTGGTTGTAGCTGCTCCATTAACAATATATTTACACAATGTTTTTCATCACCAGTCGTTATTTTCTGTGCATTGTTAGCTCTGACACAGTATTATATGTTCACGATTCATCACCAGCTACTGTCCTTCGTGCGTTGCTGTTGACATCATTGGGCAGTGAAATTTCTAATTATAACCACCTAGTGGGTGTATTTTGGAACTTTAATATAACAACACATGGGGCAATATTTGTTTACATATTGGAACAATGCCACCATTTTTGATACTTTGTTCTGCAGACATCTTCCCGGTAATAAACTGCTGATGAACACAATGAATATATTATGACTATCAAATATTGGTTGTGTGTCATATTGGTTGATACAAATCTGGCAGTGCCCATTACTTTTGTATGTACACACTGTTGTATGTACACATTGCTGTGACATTTGTTTCCTTAGGAATGATAAGTATGCTCATCCACATCATTGTGTTTGTTAGCATTTGTGAGCAAAATATTGAGATAGTTTTGGTAGATGATAAGAAGTGGATTTCTTTTAGCAACATGGACTTGTAGTCATTAATATGCACATACATAATTAAGTGTGGAACTCTGCATATCATCAGTTGAAGCACTACTTAAGTTACCGTAGAATCTCTCGTGTGTCAATAGTTTCACTTGTAACAATGATAGATCTGTTTTCTTTAGCCCAACTCCTGCTCTAAACTAGGAGAAAATGATGGGGAAATGCTGTACAAGGCTGTGTTTTGCATGCATTGTATGTAGGATAGTATGTAGGGAGTCCAGTATATAATTTGCTAACATAGTATTTTTTTTTTAATGGTACTAATGCTATTTTCAAGCAAAGGTGGTGGTTACACAATGTTTACTTCATAGTATCATTAAAGGGAGATTACTTTGAAGTTTTTGTTATTGAAGTGTGTTTGCTATAATTCTTTTCTACCATATTTTTTGGCTACTGTAAAGTTGTTTCTCATTTTTTTCTGACTGTTCTCATTGGCTTGTTAATGCTGTGGTAAATGGACAGCATGGCTTGAGACTCTCTGCTATGACTAGCCTATTATGTGAGGCTATGGTTTTGTTTATATCTGACTTATGCTATGATCAAAAAAACATTTAATGCTATTGTTGCCTGATGCAGCGTATTTTACCAGCATGCATTTTTTTTCATATCATCAATTTCAATTTGAGTTTTGTTTGATTTTCTATCAGTTGGTTTCACATTCTGGTTTACTAAAAGTAAACTGTAACTATTCTTAGAACTCAATTTATTTAAAATGATTAAATTTCCAAAGGAATGGTGGATGAATGGAATAAAATTCCTACCTTTAATGTTTTCATGCAATAATGTCTTTTGCCTTACTGTAACAGTAATTGTTGTTTCCTTGAATCCTGGATTTTGTTTTCTATTTTGGTCGAATAATAATTTAGTGCAAAATAGTTCACCAGCTCTTTCGCTAAATTTCAGAGTTTGTCTTTTTTATTTCGTTTATAGATGTTTGCATCTGAATGTCTTAAACAACCTTGTAAGGATTGTGGTTTTATCTCTGCCTGCATCTGTCAAAATGACAAACAATATCTGAATTTGTCCCAGAACCTCCCCAGCAGCGATTTTTCGGGGACGCTGCTGCATGTAAGAGTGAAAGGGCACCTGTGAAGCCTTAAAGTTTTCCGATCTAGACTGCTAGAGGGTTATTTTCGTCCCCAAATTTTCTGGTTCGCCCAGTGCTAGCCGATGGTAGGTGCGCTACATATTCTTCCCACAGTTTTACCTGTCATGTAAGAAATGATCGGAGCCACTCCACCACTAAACAACAATCATTTGTGTGTCAAGTGGTATTTATCCACTTGTGTCAGCAACAGGTAGCTTGTGCATATGATCTCTCAATTGTTTTAAAAAAATATGCGTTCAAATTTTACAGCCCAGATGTGCATGCTGTGATTGGGAATGTATCTTTCTTTGGGCTTTAATAAAAGTTAAAGGAAAACCGTTGTACGGCCACCCTGATAGTCCTGATACTTCAAACATAGTTTTCCAGACAATAAGACACCAATCGGTAGTACAATAAATTCACGTCCAAGAAAATGTGAAGTTTTTATGAATATACATTTTATTCAACAGCAAGTCGCCACGGTGTTGCAAAATTTCCTGACGTCACTCATGCGTTATGTAGTATTGCCGGTGCATGTGATGCGTCATACATTTCCAAAATGGCAAAACGCTGTGCAAGAACGGCGGAAAGTTTGCAGTATTATTTGGAAAGAAGTTATTACGAAAATAAACCAATACTGTCGTGACTGTTAAAAAGATGTGCACTGAGTGTAGGTTGAAATTGAAACACCCACTACGGTTCCTCTTTAATCACAAATGGCGCATCACATTAGCATGTGAACATTAAATATGCAGAAGACCCTTACTGCCTAGGCGTACACGTAATCGTAGAACCTTCGAGAATGAACATCATTAAACCAGCAGAAAATCTAGAAATCATCATTCCTAAACAGATTCTTGCAATCATACCTCGATAGTGTACCCTTCCTTCACTACCTTACTTTTATTAGTATTATTAGTTAAATTAAGGGGAAAATCTGCTAGTGGCGATGTTGCTGAGGGACCCCCCGTGTCTTTTTTTTTTTTTTTGAGGAGGAGGAGGATATCACTGAAGAACTGCAAACCGAATATGATCCTCTCTGCCTCTGAGAGACAGATTTCTGTTCACAAAGTCATTATCACAACTTACCTCCTCGCTCGCATACAGGGGATGTTGAACGCCACCTGAGCTTAGCACTCCCCGCCCCCCTCTCCTCGTCGGAAAGGATACACCCACACCTCTGTTAAGTCCCACCTTTTATTAAACTGCACAGTAAACTCGCACCGAGACCAACTCACATATTGCTACTATTTCTGATATATGTGTACAGTGCTGTAGGAATTAAAATAAGTCATAAATTTCCGCATGAAATGGTTTCATCTTCCTTTTGTTTTTCCCATTCATGCTCTGTTAATAATGATCTGTCGTCCGTCCATGGTTCCATTAACTCAGTATCGATCGATGGATCCCCACGGTTGAGTAACCATCCATATCGCGTATAACATCAATACACACGACCATTATTTCACGTGTCCAGACCTCAAGTTATACTGTCAGGCAAATACCATCCTAGCAGTTTCCCAGGTGGGGTTTGCCTCTGCTTTTGGTGACGTCTGTGTGTTTCATATGAATTGAGAGTATTATTCCTCTTTTTGCCGAGTCGTGTTGTACCAACTTACCAGAAATTTACTAGTAAAAAAAAAGAAAAGAAAGAAAGTCAAAACGAAATTCAGCTGAATCTTCGTGATGTAGCAGTTATAATGTTTGGTCTATAATGCCACACGCCCTCTGTTTGTCAGACACTGATTGGTCCGTATTGGCCATGATTACACGTGTCGTTACACTGTACACATCGTAATGACTGGTATAGACTTGCGATATTGTTGTAGCGGTACGTGATAGTGTGCGTCTCAAGGCACAGGAAGGGTTTGTTTGTTTGTTTTTATAACATTTATTTATTTCAGTCTCTTTGAAAACATTTACAAAATGGTAATTGAAATGGAAGATATATACAGAATATGACAAAAGAAAAAGAGACTGAGGAGTGTCTATAAAAAGCATGAGGGAGCTTGTAGACATAGACACTCCAGAAGAAAGAAATAACACCAACAACTATGAGTATAAATAACATTTAAATACAGAAGAAAGAATTGAAGACAGGAGAATCACTGATAATTGGAAATAATATACATGGGTTGGGCACGGTTGGGGTAGTGATGGATGGTGCGGTCAGCCCGGGCAGGGGAAAGACCATATCAACTTTGTCTCACTTCATACAGGGGGCAAGTCAAAACCGCGTGTCCGTTCAGCTGCCGCAATAGGGAACTTATAACCTTCCTCCAGTCTATCACGTCAGGCAATTATCAAAGAGACTTAACGCTAAAGAGCTACTATCGAGAAGCTCCCTGATTCATTGAAGTCATTTTCCCTTCTAACTAAGCCTTAACAAACATTTATTAATTGGATATACATTTATGGACATCACACTGACGTCATGGTAGAACTTACAGAGTCGAAAGCTGACTTATATCGTAAAGGGAAATAGAGGCGTACTAGAAATAATAGCTTTAGTCATTTGTTTAACCACTCAGGGTCATCAATAAAGCTGCAAAAGTTTCCTCTCTCCAAACATTATCCATAAGGTGAGTTAAAGACGATGCATCATTTAAAAACAACAAGTAACTGCATTTCTCCTTCTGTGAGAAACTTATTTCATGTTAAGAAGGCAACCGTCCTTCCTGAGTTTTGAATAATCTATCATTCTCTGTCAGCAGTTTTTTTGTTTTTGTTTTAAGAATATGACTTAGTTTGCTTGGACTTGATTTGTGGTACAACAGCATATGCCCTGCAAATGACAAACTGTCAGAAAGTGCCTTCAGTGGAGAGAAAGAAAATCTTACTTTCTTTTACTCTTTCTTATGTTGACGTCCTGTAGATTAATATTCATGAACATGAGTTTCATGTCTCTCTCTAGATTGAACATGAAGTTTTGTTTGATCAAGGTCATTGTTTACTTAAACTCTGCCAGGTAAACTTTGAAGAACTTCACCCAACAACACTCCTGTCTGCAAAGTAAGAGAGAGGCATAAAACACATGCTCATGGAAAAAAAAAAATCTGCAATTTTTTTTCCCTCTCTTCATAGGCACTTTCCGACAGAGTTTGTGGTTAGCAGATTTTTTTTACAACAAATTAAATGCTGAATGAAAATGCTAAAATTCATGTAACATGAATGTCGCAGCTTAGCTATCCTCCTTTAAGTGAGGACTTTGTGGCAGACTGAGGTCTTCATTGAACAGATACATTGGACTTTGCGGTATAAACATTCATTGTACCTGAAAGTAAGTGATCCCTGATCTTCGTTTAAAGGAACAGTACAACGTTATATTGTTGAAAAATACATGAAATGAGTCCGACTAGATGCCACAAATTGTGTTATGTTTTTGATTTACTTTCTTTCATGAAAACATCAGGAGTGATGTTTTTAATAAAGTGCAAATATTTTCGTCATAGAAAGCATCTCACGGATCAAGTAAGAAGTTCGAATGTACCAAAATGTTGATTACTAAGAGACTGGGAAAGGCATTGCCTTTAACATTGTATTGTATTATTAAGGTGATTGCGTGTGTACGGAAAATTCAGAAGGGAAAGGTTACGTTTGATCTTAAGTTTTTTCTCATTTTTTTAAATGTACACGCGAGGTTGCTCATGGATGGAAAACGTCATCCAATGATGGTAAATGACAGCGACCATTTGAAAAGCAACCGAAACGGCATAAAAAAATAAACCAGTAAAAAAGCAGAAGTCGTATTTTAAATTTAACCTTTTTATATTACAAACCTTAAAGAAACATTAAAGAATGTGCAACGCTACAGGTCTCACAGGATTGGCTGCTAATCGGGGCATCAAAACCCATATACTATACTCACGTCATCGCTCCTTGGTCGATATCAGGAATGGCAGTATTAATGAAACGAGGCTCTGTATCTGCAAATAACTAACAAACTGATCACCGCATTACATGTAGGGTCAATTATCAACTTTTTGAACCAACTGAGCATTTATTACGGCACTGGTGTAAGCAGGGTAACTTTAACAACGGAGAAGAAAGTAACACTGAAGTTTCGAAACCACCTGTTTAGCGATGATATTTAATCTGAAAGCCCAACATCTTCAACTAACCACGCAGGTGGCACAGATGGTGTTTATGAGCCCATTGCAGTTTCATTGAAGGAATTGGGATTAGTCTATGACTCTGCGTACTTAAAATACCCTCAAAAGGAAACACTTATTGGCGCTCGTTGCAATATCATATCATTCCACAGTCGTTGTTAAGTAGTTTCCTCCATTTTACTTACATTAGTATATAATATATGATAGGCCCGATAAACCACGGCACGTGGGCTGACTGAAGCGTTTGACGACTTGTCCCAAATCTACTGCTGTCTCCAAACTCAGAAAAGATCTTTTTTTTTTTGCAGCTAATTTAGCCATCAGAAATTATTGCTCATGTAGTCAGATAAAACGTGAAATTCGTTGTGTTTTAGGAGCTATTACACATATACCTCTCACTGTGCGGCGTGAAATGCTGACTTCATACTTCTGATCACGTTACCATGGGCAAACTGAACGAGGTTGTGAGCAAGATGAGCTCTCTATATGAACATTGTCATGGTAACCAATGGTCAATTCCTTCTTTATTAATATTATCTGCTTCCCGCTGTATGAGACGTCAATGAAATTGGCTGAGGTGTACTGATCGTACACTGAGGTGATGTTGCCCTCAAATGTGTTCTGTATATTCCCAACTTAAACGCCATTGAATAAACTTTGCAATGACGGTTACAGATATAAGTTATAATGATAATATGTTTATATAAGATAATATGTTTATTTCTAAATGTGAAGCCTAATGGTGGGAGAGAGTTCATCCAATTGATATTGCGATACCATTGGCTTTGGGGCCAAACACTCTTCCTTGTCCATGGGACACAGAGTGTGTTACTAAGTCACTGCAGTCGGATTATAAGTGTGTCAGAACATAGGGCAGTCACCGCAACGAGGCATTGTGATGTAGATATTACAACAGTATCAGATTTGTGGGTATTACAATTCACCTCCGCTTACCAATTTGTCGATCACTGTACAGCGGATCTGGCTACTATGGTGTGTCGTACGTCAGACTGGTTGCAGGGCCTCCCTTTAAGTAGCTTGATAACAAAAAGTTATGGTCAAAGGTCAAGATGGTTTGCGGTAATACCACAGAGAAACAGGTGGTTAACGGGATTGTGATTACACAGCGCGACCTTAGCCACTGGAGTTGTTCCCTTGTGAGGGTCTCTGATAACTGTTGTCATGCATGGAAATGACTTCCATGAAGTTTCCTAGCAACCTCAAGATTTCTCTTAGAAGCATCATTCTCCCACGTGGGTTGACCGCACAGTGAGTAGTTTCAATCTATAACGTGATATAATTTGAAAGGAGCCTTGGAAGCAACATGGGATCTACCTTACTACATTAACGTGGAAGAACCCTAATAGCGAGATGTAGATTCACTGTCAAAGTACATCGACCTTGAATAACGCACCATAATGAACCTCAAACATTGATTGCTGATGTCACGATGTGCAGATTGCGCATTTTGTTTCTCGAAGGAAAGAGGATTGGTAGGCAGGTAGGTAGGTAGGCCTATAAACAGTCACGAATATCAAAGGCACTGAAGCTACTAGCTAAATCGCCTGTGAGATGAAGAGGGCAAGAACTATTTGAATGGATTGGGACTTCTTAACAGAAAGAAACCGTGAAGCTTGTACCACGAATCATCCAGTGCCAGTAAATTGGACAGGACTTTACCTTCTGAGAGAACTAACAAAGTAACCGTAGCCACATTACTGATGGATAGTGTGATTTGCATCGTAAAAGTAGCCGATATTGCCGAACTTTCAGGACTTCTTAAAACAGAAAGGTGAATGCAGCTGGGTATATAAACAGTGAATAGATATATACATTGTACTGTACATATACATTACATCCATTTTCTTTTGTTAATTATAACTAATTACGTAATGCATACGTAAAGTATATATTATACTTAAGCTTTTTCATATCTTTAAGGGCTGTGATCGTCCTGTCAACCTTAAGCTTGAACGAGAAATTTGGACCTAACTGAAACTCAAAGAAACAGTGTCGCTCCTTATGCCGTCTGTTTCGTTTCATATTTATTTGCATTTTTCTCCTGTTGCACATTTTGTAACACTGAGTAAGTATAAACCGAATGACTCTAAACATCGGACTCACAACAAGGAACGGGGGGGGGGGGGGGGGGGAAGCGTGTTGAGGGCAGTCGTCATTCATTGTATGTAATAATCACATGTCCATCGCTATGAATTGAGCACGAAAGAAAAAAAAGAAAAGAAAACGCGCAAGTACACAATGAAGTCACATCATTGAGTTGACTGGGGATTATAGGGGAAACTAGAATGATCACATAACACGAGAGATCAAGAGATCAAGCATGAGCAATTTACACATACGCCAGAGAGTTTTGAAGCAACACATTAAAAGGAAACCAGCTTTTGCGCAGGTATGCGTAAGTTACCTTTTGTGGGTTTAAATGTTATTAAATCAGTTAAGAAACGAAAGTAAGCATCTGTCGACACATTTTACAGGGAGAGTTTTATTCGCTCAAGGTAGTGTACTCATGTTTGTTTTTCAGCTATAACTATACCTATATTACATGTGGTGATCACTATTACTGTTTGTGCCCTATCCAGTTATCCTTTTGTTATTCTAAAACATATCAGTACCATGGAAAGTAAAAATATCAATTTCTTACGACAAATCACTTATTTGTAATTTTGTGGGAACATGCACAAGAGCTTTTTTTTCAAACAACACACATAAACACCACAAAGTAATAAAAAAAATAATTTGCCATTTGCACAAATAACTTTCACTAGCATGGCACTAAAAGGCTTTCGTATTATACTGTATAAATGATTAGACTGTTCTTCACCATATATGGTATATTAGAGATAATGATTCTGCCATCTATGGCTGGTAACCCATTCTCCTGCTCGAAAAGTATTAACAAAAACACTGTTCTACTTCCGTGTATCACGTTCATAGTTTATTTCAATAAATTGTTTTTTGGAATATGTTGTTTCGAATATGTGATTTGATTGGTATATAGGAACAACACATCACTGGCAATATGACCAATTACCGTAATCATTACCATATGACGTCACTAAGTTCTTCCTGTATGGTGGTGAGGACTCTTTGTTTTCCATGAAATGAGTATTTTCCGGGGGGGGGGGGTGACCGAGTCGATCATAAAGAGATGGTAGCACTACCATGGTCCAGTCAGGGAGGTACCAGGAAGGAATTAGATGTAACTCCTTTTAAATCGCGCCTCCCTGGTTCAATCCCACATTTTTCTCCAATCTTGTGGCGGGATTATTCACATTACTTTCAATAGCGGTGCTCCCTGCGAGGTGATAATTGAAGCAGCTCTGACATCAAAGTGGTATCTATAATTGATGGAAAAATGTGGTCAATTTCATAAGAATGAAGTGATCTTACACATTAATACCAATAGTCGTTAATCGTGCAAGGTGTTAAACTTCCTGAAGATTGCGAAATGAACATATTAAGATCCATATGTAATATAATATGTAATATTCGTTTCTTTTTACATGCACTGGATCTTTGATAAGCGTAATGTCCTTCTGTGTGAGCCATTACTATAGCCTGTCTTATAGCTCTTAAGTTGAATCAAAATTTATCAGACAACTGCAAAAAAAAATTCATTTCCTCCGTAAGAGTGTGGAGCTCGAGTCTCGCATCCGGTTTCTTTACAGAAAAAAGAGAGACAGGACGAACGGAGTTAACTAAAAAACTCCGGCCTGAGCTTCCGACATCGTAGTAGTTAAGAATTCAACTACGTATTCTCTGTCGCTGAGTTATCGTCGTGCTGTACGTCGCTCGGTGTATTATAAGCAATTCCTATGTAGCATGGATCTTCTTTTCCATGGCTGGATTTTTATTAGCATTTGGGGGAGATAAAACAATACGCAACTTAGAATCTAGAAAGCTTTTACATTAAAAATTGAAAAATAACAGACAAGGACATCATGATCTTTTCATTCCATTCCATTTATCCATTTGGATGAAATCATGATACTAAACATCTTTTCATTCCATTCCATTTATCCATTTGGATGAAATCATGATAGTAAACATCTTTTCATTCCATTCCATTTATCCATTTGGATGAAGCTCGTGAACAACGCAGAAGGCCTTTACCCATGACTTACCGAATAAGAAGATAACTGGAAACATTACGCTTCAATGATTATGGAAGGAATTTCATACTATGGTTGAAAAAAAACATGCAAATTTACATGAAACTTAAGAAAAGATATGATTATTTTAGACTAATATGGCCTTCAACGGTACATACAACGTATATTTTACTGTGCGTGTTCTAGAATCTTGGAATTGTTTCTTGTGTGTGTTTCAGTGGCTCCTGTCTTAACTTGGGGTTTGACACACAGCTTGAGGAGCAAATAAGCGTACAAAATAAAAGAGGAAAAAAAGCGAAATTTGGGAAAAACAACAGGTTCAAGGTTAGTCTCATATTCTGTAATTGTCGTCGGAATTCCGTGTAATAAAAAGAATTACGAAGCCTTATTGGTGAGAGCCGTGGCAATCAGAGGGAATATATTGACAAATCATGATGAATGTTAGCAAGCGTTCGTATTCATTGATGTATGAAAGAAACATGGTCAGAGTTGGTAATAACTCTGAATCAGGCTCAGCGGTGCAGGAAAAATATACAGCAAATAATGGAATATCTAACAAGAATGCGGTTGGAAATTTTTCAAATGATTAATCTGGCCATAGCTGTCACAGGAGGACAATAGTAATAAAAAAAAAAAAAAAGAAGACATATTATCCTTTTGTAGACACACAGAGAGTATGGCATTGGTATCAGTTGGCAGGGGACAAACATATGTATAACATCAAGTGACGATATGTTATGCATTGCCGACAATCTATGATTGATATTATTCAGGGAGGGTTAAATAATCGATTTGTGATCGCTTGGATTAGGATAAACTACTTGGAGATGTCTGATCAAACCAGGGTTATAAAGGAAGCACACGTGCGGGTGGGGTGGGGGGGGGGGGGGCTGGGGTGTAGGGATTAATTGTCACGTACACTAGCTCTCCTTGCAGCTTCTTGGAGCATGGTAGCAGTTGACTCCTCGAGGAAAGAAATAAGACCTAGTGATCTCGGATCATCTTTATTGAGCGAGGTTTCACACAATTTAATTTTGATCAACTACACGAGATTTGACCTACCCCAGTGGGTTGATCATCATCTTCATGGCTGATCGATGATCCAGAGAGCCAGTTTGACAGACAGAGTTGATTTAAGGCGGTATATCAGACCTACATATGTTTATCTGCTCGGTGTTAACCTACGAAAGCAGATCGATTACCCAAAGTACATTGAGGCCGCTTTCTCACTCGGAAGCTGGTCTCTTTCGAGAGCAATCAGAGCCGGAGCAGATCCAATCATTGTCATCCACCGGGCTTCCAAAGGCGCCATTTTGACTCGCTGCTCGAGATTTTATTCACCCCGTGGATGGATAGTCATCTCCGGATCTGATCTTGAGTGCTTTCAAACTACAAAGTTAATCTCAAGTCGGTGGATCAGGATTTGATCCCGCGATTGAGATCAGTTTGAAAGAAATCATAGGATTGCTCCATTTAAGAATTATCCAAGGACTGGGATTTGACTCCTCGGCCCAGCATAGCCCAGGAGTTCGTTTTCTCTATTCTAGTCCTATATTTTTGTAAAAGAGAAAATCACACCAAGTGACTCACCATAATGTAAACAGTTTCATCCCCTTCCAACAATGTTCATTTCTTTGAAAGCACAACACTGACAGAACAATCTTACATCAAACAATATCTCATCTTCATGACGTCAGTCGATACAATTACTTGTATAAGTTACTTAATTGATTGATATCATTTAATATCATTCTTTTCCTAGTCTGGTCAAATTCTCTCTTCATTCTCATTGTCCTCTGCTTGAGACATTTGACCCTGAATACATCTCGTAATAAAGTAGTTCCTGTTCTTGTCACATAGTTTCCGCCATCTTTAATTTGACATACTGCTCTCCGCGTTATTTTACTCAGATCTAAGGGAGCACCGTGTACCATCCACAACGACTGTTTCTTGTACTAGAGTTATATCAGTTTCAAGTTTTACCTCTGAGATCCTATCTCACTAATACGTCGAGTTACAGATACTAACGGGAACTTTTTAACTAGAGGTAAGCGATTCGTTACTTCATATGCCTATCTGCAATTACGTCATGTGTACCTTTTCTCCCCATGTGCACAAGTTTAAAGGCTCACCGTGGCTGAGGTAGTGAAGTCATTTTTTTTTTTTTTTTGTCATGGAAGTGAAATGATATAGCCTATATGTCGGTCATTCAGGTGGCCAGGTATATCCACGAATTGATTACAATCGTTGTAATTCTGCTTGATAATTGCAAATTTTGTGCTTGTCTTAATGACATGATATGCAACGCAGATTTTTTAAAACAAAAAGGTCCTAAATAATTGAACGTCATGTTTATCTGTCAACACGGTACGTCATCCACATGTAATATGAACGTCTTTCTGACTGTTTGACCTGCTTCAGTGATCATATACGTAGGAAGATACTGAATAACTGTAGGCATTTTCTCATGACTTAACTTAATCGGCGCATGCGTTATTAAGGTAGTATGTGGAAGCCCCCCCCCCCCCTAAAAAAGAGCTTTTTCAATAATTACAATATTATTTGAAATCACTGATGTACCGAACGTATTACCTTGCAACGTATTACAGTTTCATAAATGCCAATTTTCCCAGCCTGCTATCCATATGATATGACGTATGGATACATGAATCTACATGAACGTGATCATATTACAGTTGATTTTATTTAAGTTCTTATTTTGATGGAAAAACCGTCCTTATGGTACATTTATAGCATATGCTTATATGTGGTAGTCTTATGGACACCCAATGTGACCTCATTCTCTTCTTCATAGGCTCTTTGCAAACGTTCCAATTAGTTTACAGTATACTCTTTGTACGTACACCCGTGTGCGGTGAATAATACTTTTACGGTCCCAAAGCTGTTTATAATACATCCCACGTCAAACAAATCTTTCATTTCTACTTGGGAGTGACCGTAGACTAGTTACGTTTGTAGAGAATTATCAAGAAGAGAGTGACGTCACATGAAACATTGAAGAGACGACCAATCTCCTTTAACTTTACGTCCTCTCTCTCTCTCACCTAATATGTGAGACTACTATGTACTCATCAAAGGTCTCTTTTTTTGTAGCAGCTTTAATTTTGAACTTTCCTTTTCACAGAGAATGATGGATAATCCCGGGAAGTGCATTCGAATTTCCCTCGCTGCCTACACGATCGTGTTCTTGGTAATCTTTCATTTTCTGGGGGGGGGGGAGGGAGGGGGTAGGGAAGGGATTGTCCATTTACAAAGAAATGATTAATTACTTAGAACAATTTACCTCTGTAGAGCACGGAACTCAGTCTCTTTCCATTTTTCTGAATCCCAAATATAGTAACGACACCTGGTGTACAATTTAGCTCTGTTGCTATATATACTTTGATGAGCCTATATCACAGGATAGATCGCTACAGGCTTCTTTCTTGATGGTTTCTATGCACTTTTTGAATGACGTAATTGATTTACTGATTTGCAGAGATTAATCAAAATTAGTGAAGAGTCATGTGTTCATCATGGACCTAACCAGATGCTGCAAAATGCACTGATGATCGGTTACACTTTAAGTAGGACATTTACTTGTTTTACGTAATGACGAGCATCACGTGATATACAGAACAGAGGAAAGTTTACAATTAAACCTGTTACGAAACCGACACATTTATTTAATAATGACGTCAGGTCATCACGATGACGGTTATTGAAATAAGATGTATTATTCAAAATCCCTGGTCTGTTTGAGTTCACTGTAGATCATTGTAAGCCTTGCTAATGCATTGCAATGAATCTACGTATGAAAATGCCTCACTGATAATAACATCAAATCATTCAGAGACGTTCGGAGAATTTTTTCTTTAAATCCGTCTCAGTTCATTGCAGTTTCTTGGCATGCCATATGATAGGGAAACAGAACCAGTACGTGTCAAATTTATTCGATAATGACATCGAGAGACTAATTACGTAAATTCTACAAACATTTTATTTCGAAGTGGATTTGAACGTGTACTCTTTAACGAAGTTTAACGAAGCAAAATTCGAAGTCTCACCGTGAAATTGGTTTTAAAATCTAGCAAATACGTAAAGTACTTGCGATTGACATTTTTTAGGTAAAAGTTTGCTACACTATTCAGATTGACTATTTTTCATCATATACCTTAATTCATGTTCTGCAGGTTCGGTGACAAGTTGCTTCCCCGACCCTTCCCCTAACCGATCGAGAAAACTTGAAATGACACTGATTTCTCGTGCCAACATCACTACTGTTCAAACTTATTTCTGTTTACTGTCTTGACATTTCTCATATCCGAACAAACGCAT
This sequence comes from Stichopus chloronotus, assembly GCA_021234535.1. Taxonomy (NCBI): domain Eukaryota; kingdom Metazoa; phylum Echinodermata; class Holothuroidea; order Aspidochirotida; family Stichopodidae; genus Stichopus; species Stichopus chloronotus. The sequence goes on from CM037847.1 coordinate 17,158,846, forward strand.
TGGAACAAAAAAAAAAAAAAAATCAAAATTACTGTCGGAACTGTCTGGCAGACCAAATACCCTAAATTAAACATTTTTGTTTTGGACAACATTTACAGAAATTTTCCAGATTCTATCTTCAATTCTCCCACATAAACGAACATGATCACATGATAAAGGTGAATGACATACATGTACATACCAATCATATTTGAGAACCTTGTGTTAGGCTCGTAATATGTCACTGTTACGCCTACATTTCAAGCACTTTCAACATTCGGTCTCATTATTATGCCGTACATGCCAGCTGAATCGATTAGGCTCTTTGGATTAGCCTAACACACATAACAAGATAAGTTTTGTGTTGTTACTTTAGATATCCGGACTGGTACTGCTGGGACTCGGATTTAACCTTTACATCAAAGAGGGCCCTTTCGCTACCCTTCTGCCAAGTTTTCCCTTTCTTAATGCCGCAAACTTGGTCATCATCATCGGAGCTATTGTACTGGTAGTATCCATTATCGGTTGCGGGGGAGCGTGGAAGAATCATGGTGGTCTTTTGATTACGGTAAGATATTAAAATGGTACCGTCCTATAATGGCTGAACAAATGCAGTATGATTGTATCTCCTTTTTGTACACAAGAACGGTTACGTCTAAATAATATTTTGTTGTTAAGTCACAAAATAACATTTTGTTTTGCTTTTTCAAGAGAGTAAAAGTGAGATCTCTTAAACAATGTATCATTCAGTAAATGACGTCACAATACAAATTAAAAAGAAGATAGAACAAGATCGTGTGACCGATATGACAATAACAGCTTCTGACGTCATAACTTCACAAATTGTGACACACTCTTTCCTGTGTCGTTTTGTTGTACATTGTACTTAAACAATTAAATTGGGTCACATATTACTTCTACAAATTGATGCGACGTGTAATGGTTTCCTAAAATTACACTACATTTGTAAACCCTCATCATAAGCACGGGGACTCATCTCATTTTGGTTTCACCTTATTTTGTCTTGTAACTGCAATCACGTGACCACCATTTGCTGGATATTTTCATCTTGTCGCCCTTACCCTGGTCCTCTACGATTTAAATAGTTGTCAATGACAAACATGATATTTCAATACACTGATTATATGACAGTAGGCCTATATCAATTTATAACATTACGCTGAAAGTATGCGTGATTTAGTCCTGATCACTTTTAATTCTGATAGAGGCTGATTTAGAGGATGGGAGGGGACAACAGGAACTCGCCCCGAATTTTGTTGTTGTTTGTTGTTGTTTTGGCTTTAGAGGTTTTGGTTTCAGGAGGTTTTGGGTTTTTTTCTTTTTGTAACGCTTGTGACAAAAGAATATCTCTATCATCGAATAGTCGATGTATAATGTATCACAAATTTATAGTATGAAGCAGAAGTCGATTATTATAGTGTATACAAATGACAATAGTGAACTTCCCTGTCGGGTCACGTACTTTTGCAGTAGTCTACCAGTTCTGCGAGAGCGTTCTCCTTCGTTCACGTAAGTCATTGACGCAATGTTGCAAGTCTGACTTCATGCCTGATTGGGAAAAGACCGGATTCCAGAGGGGCTTCGTACTTTAGTACATCAGCTTATGTCAGTTCTGGATGAATGGCTGTACCTTGATATTTCAATAAGGTACAAGTTCACCTGAAAGCATCTTATAACACTGGAGCAGCTATTCGTCAAAACAACACACAATGACTTTACCACAAAAAAAAAAAAAAAAAAACCGGAAATCTATATTCAAGTGAATTTCTCTTGAAAGGACGATACATCCTCAAATCTAAGGTGTAACGTCGATTCACGTAGTGTAGTAAGGGATGATTAGTGAATGAACCGTAGGAACTGATGGAAAACGATATAGGCCTACAGGTTTAATGAAGGAGCTCTGTTATAGCACAATGGTTTAACTTATTATGACCAGAAAATTAGTTAGACATGAAAAGTCATTCCTATAATAGAGCAACAATGGGAAAAATCTGATCATGAATAAAACGTGACCAATTAACCTGTAGGAGCTCCCTCGTATCATGGCTGTGCTGCGAAGGGGAGGGGGGGGGGGAGTGGGGGCTCTGCGGTTTGTCTCGTGGTTTCAGATGCATTCGATTTCACGTTGTTTCAAGTTGATAAGAGAGAGGTCATGGCGAAAGAATTATTACCTGACTGTTAACACAGTGCAGAGGCTTTTCCTTTGAAGCAGACACTGCTCTCAATGGTGTGTATGTAACCTGATTTTTCTCCCAACGGCTATGAAGATCTCGCGGAATTTCCTCCCATACAAATCTTTGAGTTGTCTAATTTGGGATCCTGCCTAAAGATTTCCCTATTTGCTATGTAAGGTGAGAGGTTTTCAATGATTATAGCAAACTTCAGTTCACCAAATTGCTATCGAAGTCGTAACAATTTTACGTTCCCTCTCTTCTTACAGTTTTTCATGAGCCTCTTCGTCATATTCGTTCTGGAATTGATGGCTGGCTGCTTGGGTTTCGTTTATCGGAATCAGGTTGAAAGATTTGTGACCGAGGAGCTGACGACGCAGGGATTACAAAGATACGGGAACCCGGGAGAAGCGGGTTTGACAAGCGCTTGGGATAGAATGCAAACAATGGTAGGAAATCCCGTAAAGGGTATAAACTCAGTCGTATTTCTGACTAACTCAAATTGGATGCAATAGCAGACAGAAACTTCCAACTAAACAATTATTTACCGCGCTACTGTAGGAGGATTATTGCTAATTTAACATTTGTGGGTCGCTCTGTATAGTTAGAGAGGCTGTTCTTTTGCTGGTAGTTGAAGTGCCCAGGAATTGATATCAGATCTCAATTGATTACGCGACGCCCTCTTCTCTACTATTATCGTCATGTAGGTCTATCATGCATTTCGATTCTATAGTTAGACGCCACGGCTGTCTGACCTTAACTTTTGCCTGTTGTTAGGAGTGTGACCACGGAGTACATACGCACTTAACTTTTGAAAATTTAATGGCCATTGATTCATATTCCCTGGGGTGCAATGCTGGTCATATTACTATCAGTCGTGGAGTTTTATTGCAGCAACTGAGTGTCACTAAAAATGTTATCGACCTATCGGCCTATCCATTTAAACACGACGGTTAGTATTTCAGTGAGGGTGTAGCAACTAGTTCTGGGAGAGTGTGCACTCTCTATCAACTTAACCTCAGACACGTGATAGTGCCCTTTCGTCTAAGACTGTATCTCAGTATATTCTTAACAAAGTAACGCCGCTTACAAGTCAATTTATCTCCGTCACCGACTATTCATCACAATATCTCAATTTTTATGATTTTGTGAGCTAAATTTTACAAAAATCTCCACCGTCTCGTCTAATTCCTCGTTATTGAAATTTCTTTGCAGGAAAGGGAAAAATAAAAAAAGAAAGAAAAGAAGAACTAGCAAGTTATTTCTAAAGATCGAATTTCAATCTAATCGTTATCAGGGATAGAATACCAAGCGCAGGGAGAACAACATTTTTTTTAGAACATCATTTTTTTTAGAACATCATTTTTTTTAGAACATCGTTTTTAATATCATTCGCCTAGAAAGAGAGAATATTGAAATGATCCAGTTAATATTGAACGTTAGGTTGGAAAAGTGGCAATCCTCTTCAAGCGCGTAGTTTGAAGGGAATCAAGTGGTACTAATTTTTGTCAAATCAGATGACAATATATCGTACGGTTCGGTCGCATTGGGAAACGGAGAAAAAGATTGGTTGTGGCGTGAGTAGGATTAGCAAGACGAATCGGATAGGTCAAATGGTAGAAACCAAATATCAAAGTTCAAATTAAAGGGAAATAGTGCGTTTAGGATACGCCAACATGGCATACCGAGAAAATACCTGTTACGATTGTTAAACCATTCAGTCTCACCGACAAACATCCACAAATGCTTCATCTCCACAAAAACATAATGCATGTGATGAGGAACAGATCATCATGTATCATTTGAATTTTAAATAGAAGAAGTTTGGAAGACCAAATTATTGTTGAGCAATAAATAACTGCATTTCTGTCTGTGAGGAACGTATCTCTTAGAAAGAAGGCTACTGTCCTTATTTTGAATAATCTGTCATTTTATATCCAAAAACAATGGTTGTAAGAATGTGATTGTTTTCTGTAAAACAAAGACATTTCCCTTTGAAAGCAATTGATCTTTTCATTAATATCACATGTGACGTAGGTCCTTTCTTGGTAATCCCTACAAAAAGGTAGGCTACTACTACATCTTCAGGTTACTCTTCTCACGCTCTCGTATGCAGTTGGAACTATTATTGCGGTAGCAAAGCTTAACATACCGACAATTAGGTCTAACCAATGTTTTGCTGTTATCTGCAAACTGAAAGGTGACTGTAAACTTGTGACGTTTGCAGAGAGTTATCAAGAAAAGACTGACGTCACATGACGTATTTCTAAGACAACCAATCACTTTCAAGTTACTTTTGATTTGCCTCAACGAGAACACATTATACTGACCTAGTTAGCAACCGGTATTTTGATGTAGGTGTTTATTGATCCTGACACTGATTGCTAAATGTACAGCAGCTTGCCCTCATATTTACTCGGAAATCTTATTTTGGCTCCAGTCGGATTTATTACATAGCTATAAAAGATATGAAAACAAGTCGTAAAACAAAAAAGAGGAAAGAACAAGACACCAAAAGCAGTTTATAATTCATAATTGGCAATTCATTATTCTTTACCACACAACGTTGAGGTAACAGCGTGTCCAAAGTACATGTGACAAGAAAACACATTTTAAAGTATTGGCTAGATTAATCATAACAAACGTTGAAAATAGCCACTATTTCCATCTTAGTCTTTTGACCATCTGCAATCAAATTTCTGTTTTCCAATTCTATCATGAATTTACATGAGCCAAATATGCAACTTTGTGACGTCAAGTGATGATGAACCTTATATGATATGCCTTATGATACCATGCCACCATCAATTAATCTGTACCAATGACTTCCCAACTGAAATAGCGACCTTCGGCTGCCCTTCCTCATGCAAGGTACGTCATATCTACCTATCATGTGATTCGCACTGGACTGGCTTATCATATCAATCGGCATGGCGACTTCTCAGATTTGAAGGTAGAAGGGGTAGAAGTTTTGAGAGGTGCTCCTACTCCCTTTGTAAAGGCTCTCCGAAAGAAATGAAACCGGAGTAAATTCATGGACGATATCTGAAAACATGATGAAAAAAATATCCAATTAAAAAAAAGAAGACTCAATTGAGGCAACTTTCAGAGGGTTAGCACCGTGACATACTGTCGATGTGCAAAATCTAATAGTGGTGTGTAATCTTATATTAATCTTTTGCTTACTTAACCTTAATTGTAATGACAACTCAGACTATGTCAACCTGAGATGTCCTATATTCACCGTATTTTAATTTAACACATGGCAGTGTCCGAAGTCCAAAATAGATTATTACCACGACATATTGTAAGCTAATACAATAAAGTCTCTGCTGATACCGGATTATAATGCTCCCCTTGGTATGCCATAAGTTACATGCCTGCAAGGTAAGTGTATAAATTTGTTCTTGGAAGTTTTATTTAATTTGGTTTATTTAACCAACGAAAATGGTTTTGAAACAATGGTTTTGATTCGGCATTGCAGCTTCTATTGAATACTTTTAACGTTCACTGACCTGGCGTGGCGATGGTAATTGCGATACCTTCAGAATACCCTCAGCTATTTTGGTTTTAGGGTTTGATTCTTGGGGCAATATTGTAAAGTCACTTGTACACAAATTTTACGGCGTTTACTGTGAAAATAAAAGCTTCCTCGAGCGGTATTAAGGCATCACGACAAGCCTTTTTTTGTGCATTTTTTCCCTTTTACTTTGTTACGTTTCACACATTTCAGTCATTTATTTTGCATAAAATTCGGAACTTATAATTACCGAAAGAAGGATTTCAAGTACCACCTGTCCGGCTCTGTAATTATCTCCCTCGCATGACCAAGTCAATTATTTCATTACTCGTTATCACACTAAATGATTTACAGCACAGGTCCGGGTTTTAATTATTTCCAACGTGTCAGGAAGGGATCCCTCTCAGGCAGAATGGAATGGATACCTTCTCGCCATTACGGATCTTCATTCCTTGGTTAGCAGAACAATTTATGGTGTCACAGATCCCCCTAAGATTTTCATTGCAACTAGCGGGGGAATCGAACGGAAAGGTTTCCAGTTTAGTGACCTTGAAAGAAAGGCATTAATCCTTGAGTCACGAGTTATCATTTGTGCAGTAGCCTGAACATAAACTTATGATATAACAACCTATATTGGTTTGCTCCTAAAATGTCACCATCACGTTATTCAAATCGTCAGTGTAACGTTTGGTACCATACTAGATGAAGCAAGGGCCTGGTAAGAAGGGGGAGGGATGGTTTCAGACGTTTCGAAAAAGGGTGAGGCAAAAACTTAGTGAAAGTGAAAAAGTGTGGAGGAATCGTGGGAAGATGATCTAAGCCTAGCGCCACCGTCTGCTGGAGAGAAGGGTACAAAAAATTTGGGAAGTAATAGAAAGGATCTCTATATCAGGAAAACGCCATATTTTTTTTTATCTCCCCGAACAAGTTTATGTGAATGGCCCAGTCAGTGTTGGATCATGATTCTCTTTAACGTTACTGGAAGATTTTTCAGTTGTTTTTTGTTTTTGTTTGTATAACATCAAGTTGAATCTCTTTGAAAATATTAACAAAATGATGACTGAAATGGAAAATATGTACAGAATATGGAAAAAAAGAAAAGAGACTAAGGAGTGTCTATAAAGAGCATGATGAAGCTTGTATACATAGACAGTCCATAAGAAAGAAATAACACCAGCAACTATGAGTAATAAATGACATTTAAACACAAAAAGAATTGAAGACAAAATAGATGAATCACTGATAATTGGAAATAATATAACTTTTAAGGACTTTCTTGAATGAGTTGAATGAGCTTTGCTTAGTAATGTAAAGAGGTAGAGAGTTCCAGAATTTGGCATCAAGATATTTTACACTTTGTTGAGATGATTTCATTCTAAAAATGGGACAGAGATTGTATTAGAACTTCGACTAGGATAATGATAATGGTGCATGGTGGCAGAACGTAGAGCAAAAAAATGTTGGAAAATAGGGAGGATATTATCATTCAGACATTTGTATGTAAAGATACAGGTGGGATACCTTCAAGTCATAGATATTGAACATACTCAAATTCGTAACAGGTGGGTTTGTATGACTGAGATAATGTTCATTCAAAATAATGAATAACGAAAGAAGTAAGGAAGAATATGCGTATTATGAAGGGTAATCAAGATGTTTTTACTTATGATAGTACGAAGATAATTAATTATACCAACCCCCCGGAGACTTTCTTACTGAAAATTGATATGATCTTTCCATGAAAGGTGCCGGTCAATAATGACCCCTAGAAACATGGTAGAATTTGATAACTAGACTCTCATACCACAAATTAAGATTAATATCATGAAGGTCTATACGAAGAGGTTTACACGAGGATCTGAAGATGATGGGGTTAGTTTTCTTTACGTTGAGAGATAATTTGTTAGCACAAAACCAATTGTACACACATTCTTTTAACCAAACTTTCTGAACTCATTGGAAAGTGATCCAATTCTCTTATTATTGTTCTGAGTACAGTGGTAATATTTGTTAAGTTTCATGTTTGCATGGTTTCTAGGACTTACTTTGAACAAATAAAAAAAAGAAACTTGCAAAAACAAAAAACAAAACTTGGACACGGTTGCTATACGTGTGATTACCCGCACGGTGACCGTTGACATCGTATCATTACAATAATAATACCATTAACTCTGACCGAGTTTGTGGTGAATGCCTCAAGGAGGGGTGGAGAAGCTTCGTGCATATTCATCAGGACTGAATATCATACGAGGTTCGTGTGTTTGATTTTTACGTCGTGAGAAAAGAAAGGGGTGAAACTAAAAATAAAAACAACCCTTAAATATTATCTTACACATTGAGATAATTTTCGTGTATTTGTTATTATTGATGTAGCGAAAGAAAGGTAGAAAAGTTGAGACGCTTACAGCTCCTCCTCCATCTGCTTAGATCTGGGAGTCGTGGTTGCCAGACGCAGGTGAACCCCTTCTAAAATAATACCATGTATACGGTCGCGATGAGTATATCAAGAGAGTACCAGGCAGTACCTATTAGAAAGTTATAAAACGACATTACGTTTTACTCTCCGGTTTCTCCGGCCTTTCCGTTTTTTTTCTCGAATCATTTGATCCATACTCACCCTTATGAGATGTCGATTAATTGCCACATGTGTTGAATCTTTCAGCTGAATGTACTTCTCTATCAATCTTCGAACTTTTTTTTCATCTGTTTTTTTTTTCACCCGAGCACTCTCTCTGAAGTTGGTGACGTCAAATTTTAGAGTGTACAAAATTTCAACCTTCAGATCGATTGCTTTGTCGGTTGCTTTGTCACTACAACTAGTGTGATGTCAAATACGGAGGAGTCAGGTTAATAAAAACAAGATCATGTAAAAATTGTCATACACATATTTTCAAAACGCAGACACCTACTATTGATCTCTCACAGGCAGATATTGCTTACTTCTGGACCCTGCTACCTGCGTCGCTGCGTACAATATCCTACAAATACTGTGACTTGCTAAAATATTTATAGGCTTGCCGATATTAACACTTCATAACGTGATCCTAATTTTGTATCTGATTATATGACATGCCAGCACTCTTAAAGCGACAGTTGAGGAACTAAAATGTATTTACAAAAAAAAAAAAATGAACAGAATGAACGTATTTTATGACGTAAAAAATTACATAGAAAGAAAATTTGAAACCGCACCCGACGCCGTAGGGTGCTTACGAAACACGCAGGGAAGCACCCGCAGGGATAAATTTAAAATAAAAAAGAAATGGAAAAACGGTAATAAGTACTTGAAGTTATATGTAACTCGTTCGACACGATGCCATCATTTTTGTTAAACGTTGCACTCTTCACCATCCAATATAGATGAATCAGATATGGCAATAGTTAGATAATAATCGTGAGACAAATATTTACATGCAGGAAATCTTGTATCCTTGTGCTGGAGAAAATGAAATACTGACGAGATCTTAACTGTTAAGAACGTTCTCTCCCTGTATTATGATGCTATTCAGTGTAGGTGTATCTGTATGTGATAATATGAATAACATCTTCCATAGACGTCAGAACTGCAATTGTGCTTAATGCGATGTTCTTCAGTGTTGGATGGCACTGAGGCTAAATATGTATGGTCATGTTGTTTATATATTGAAACATCCATAGTGAATCCTAGACACAGATAGGAGGTTTGTTCATTTAGATATCTTGTTATTGTTATGACTTAATTTAATAATGAATCAATTCATTAATGATCCTCTGGGTCATATGGAAGTCGGTGAGCTCTCATAGATCAAAACGAAAAGTTAAATCAACCGAAGCTGAAAATAAGATAATAAGATAGATAAGGTTTAATGAATATAGACTAATCGTATATTAGCTGGTACTGATCATAATTACATATCAATGGTGATATGAGGTACACAATGTGAGAAAACCTACACTACCCTAGAGGCGGTTGATTTGTACTTTTTGAAAAGACATTGACTTTGATCAGGCAAAAACAAAGAACGAAAAAGGCGGGGGAAGGGGGAAAGGTGGGACTGAAAAATGCACTCAGTCGAGTAGTAGTAGGCTCAGTGCATTCGTAGTTTTCTTGAGTGTGTTTCTAAACATTCAGATTTGTCTTAATTTCATTTTTCCGTTGATTAAGGAATAGTTTGGTCTGACTTTCTTCTGTTAAGGCACTTCTTCTACCTCACAATTTTCACTTCATGGATGTTCCATTCATAATGTTCCATTCAAGGATTTGGCTCATTTTTCTGAGGACTGGGTAGACAAATTTAAAAATTTCTATTTCTGTGACTCTCTTTATAGAAAGCAAAATATGCGAAGTAAAAGTAAGGTCACGCAATGTACTTCTTACATAGGAAGAAATCGTTATATTCCACCGTTGTTTAGTTTTCCTTTGACAATGGCAGACGGCATACACATGCAAACGTCATGGAAATATTCTTGGCATGGCAGGTCTATACCATCAATAATAAATGAAGACATGACATATGAATGTGGTCTTATTGATAACAATGGACAACGAGTGTGAAACCATCCTTCCTGGGAAAACGGAATTATTGAAAATAAACGAGAAAAATACAAACATTCATTTAATTTGCCAAAGGGTGATTGAGAAGACTGATTGTATATACAGTTTCAATTATTTAACACTATTCGATCAGAGGGGCGAACAATTTCAATTATTTACGACTTTTCAATCAGATAGGTAAATATGAAAACATGGCACACGCCTGAGACGCAAATATAACTTTATTCTTTTGTATTCATTCGGTGTGAGAGAAAATACACGGCGCGAAGATATATATCCGATCCAGCTTACATATAAGCAATATCAATATCAGTATACATTTTTTTTTAATTTTTACTCACAATTGAGTTAAAAAGATTTGGAACGAAACGCACACTCGTAAAGATAACACGGAAGTACTTTCTTCTCGTCAACCTAGTCACGAACGTGTTAAATTGGTTTGAACGATACCAGGGCAATGGGACTTTTTACACTGGTGGCACCGTCTTTTTAAAGCTACAATGGAACGTGTACAAACAATTGTATGGATTCATTGTGTTTACACCTAGTCTTTGTTGTACTGTCCAACGTGTACAACAACCAACAGATGCATTGTTTTGTACTAATGGCGCCAGTCTTTGTTAAACTGTGGAATATGTACAACAATCCACAGATGCATTGTTTTGTACTAATGGCGCCAGTCTTTGTTAAACTGTGGAATATGTACAACAATCCACAGATTCAATGATATTGTTTAAGATATGTCCCGTGATAATGTTCCTTATTTTGTGAACTACATAGTCCAATGTGTGACCGAAAGTGGTCAAATTATTGGCAAACGTATGTTTATGAAATAGGTATTCACTATTTCTCTTTATAATTTGTTCTTAAAATAAGATAACCGTTAAATTTACAACCTTGTCATTACGACTGAACTTGCTCTTGATACTGTATTACTGGTATTGTGCTATGTAATTCTTTGATCTTCAAAGAAAGAGAACAATGAGAACAAATATTTATTAAAACTACAGAAATTGAAAATCAGATCACATGTATATTCATAAACACATTCATTATTAGAAAATGTGTGAGCCATCTATAATTCGAGAAGATAATTTTCTGCTTTTGAAACAACTGCCGTATGCGTATAGTCATGGGCATACAGTAAATGAAACTGACGTCATGTATAACTAAACAAGATGATATTTGAGTAGAATTTTATGATTTCAGCTGATGTGCTGCGGAGTAGATCAGTCCAGTGATTGGAGCATGTTCACCCCTTTCTATGGCGAAGGTCAAACTCCGGACTCTTGCTGTTTTGCTTATAAGGTTGGCTGTGGGGAAGACCCTGCCGAAGAAAAATGGTACATGGTAAGTATTGATAAGACAGCCCCCTCATGCATATGTATCTTTGCATATTGGCCTTTTATTCCTTTGGTGATGTTATAAATTACAGATTGACGCGACTTGAGCAAATTCAACGGCTCTCGTAATTTTCCTGATTAGGTGCTTCTCATTGATATTGCAACCAATCATTAAGTTGCATTATGGAAAGAAAATGGCATTGGGCGATATTTCGACCGAAATCATTACAAAGTAGTAAGTTCCTTAACAACAACAACAACAACAACAGCAACAACAACAACAACAACAACAACAACAACAACAACAACAACAACAACAACAAATAAATAGAGTTGGAAGAGGTACCTGTAGTCGGTGTGTTGGGATCAGTACCGCCCTTGCAAAATTTACATTATTATTTTTATGGACATGCTATGTGAAACTTGTGTTAATCAAACATAATCGTCAGGAGCACCTGGTGCTGTTGAAAGATGGTGGGTGGGGGAGGGGGTACCATGGGATTGAGTCGCGACGGGGAGCTGTTAGTTTGTTTCGTACAGGAAAGATATTAGACTTTTTTTGCAAAGTCATTTGACTGTAGCACCACGACAGGAGTTCACACAATTCAAACGTTATAAATCAGATCTTTAATATTGAAAATAAATAAAACAACTGTTATTTTGGAATATAATCTAGTAAATACAACAGTAATCCGACCCTCAGTGCAGGATAAGATAAGAAGAGAAATGAAAATATAAGTATTTATCACACTGTCTTCTCATTAAGTAATCGCGAGAAACTTTAGAATGAATTGTATACAATGTAATCAGAAGTCAGATGTGCTATAACAGAAAATGAATTAACAGTGTCTGGAACACTGCAGTGACTGCCTATAGGTCAAACTCCATGACATGTTAATAAGAAAGTAGGCTTACGATATCAAATTCAAGAACAGAGAAATAAGCAGAGACGTTTAACTATCTCTCAGGATTAGATACTTCACCGATGAACAATGGAATAGATATTTAAGGACTATTGATTGATAGCTTTATCAAGAATAAATAAATGATTGATAATGTCACTTCCATCAATTTGCCTGCATTCACGATATCTCAGAGTCCTTAGACTCGTTCTTTGTGTATCTTGCAGTCACGTTCGTTGACTCAAGAGGGAAATTTTGTTTATCCCTGGAGCAATACAATAAGTCTATGGAATATCATTCTTCCAATTTTCGTTCGGTGAAGTTTATTTATAAACATTTATACACAAGATTATGTGAATCATTGTCCTCTGAAAATTAAGAACGGAGTAACTCCATGTCTATACAAGCAATCAACCTTCTGATGTATTGGAGAGCTAAATTATCTCGTAGTACGCAGTACATATATTCAGGCCAAAGCAGTGTAAGAAGTATATGAAAACTGTGAATCCAATATTTCTATCAAAAGAATTGGACTCTTTATACGAGTTCCTCTCCTTTTGTGGTTTAATTCCTGCTACCGGAGTACATTGCCACGTCTATCTATGCAAGTACTCTATAAACAAACTGCAATTGTATAAACTACCGCTCGTTAATTTAATGTAAGATTAAGCACATCAGAAGAGACCTACAATGCAGTGTTACGGTACCCGAAAGGAAGGTATTAAATATATGCTGTTTCGTGCACCATATACGAAGTCATGCTAAAACAACTCTTGGGCGCTCTGAAACAGGACCTACAAAGCAAGGATTATGTATTGTTCACGCTTTCCTGACTTTACGTCCGGATAACAATATTTCCAATGTGGTCCCATGTTTCTTTCCTTTCCTATTTTCAGGGTTGTCGAGAATCTTTAGTTATGGAGATAGAGGGTAATATCGACCTCATTTGTATCATCGCCATTTGTGTCGCATTCTTGGAGGTAAGATCACGTGGTATATAATTGCCCAATCGGTTCCTTTACGATGCAACGTAGTAAGTGCAGATAAGCCTGCCTGTGCATGCCATCGGGTTAATAACAACAGTTTCGGCTCATATTTTCCACATCACAATTAAGGAAAACATACTACAGGATCATAACAAGAAGGTGAAGAGGAGAGCTGAAAAATAAGAATCTTGAACGCGCAGTCCACCTGGGGGCCTAGAAGGGTAAGGCAAGAAAACCAACTTAGCGACAACAGATAAAAAAAAGTGAGGTAGAACAAAAAGAGGGTCCGACACAAACAATTTACGTAAAACGTAGAAAGCAATGATAGTGCTTAAAGACATATTTTGATCATTGGACTGGTTCGTAAACGAAACAGAATACTTGTTCCCTGCAGGCATTTCAAACACTATGTTTAATATCTTCTTACTAACTCAAGATATTGGTGTTTGAAGAAAAACTTCTCTTGTAAAAAAAAAGATTTCAAGTCGCCTCAAGGGTGTCAAATGCCATGTAACAGTTTCGAAATATTTGACGATACCTTTCCCTTTTTCTCAAATGAAGCTATTATTTAACCAAATTTTGCGCAGTAGAAATGTAGATTGACTATATTTTAGATTTTTCCATTTTGTGGAATTTAACGTCACATCTCTGAACTATTGCAATGTTTCATTTGAGACAGTCAGATGTTAAAGACATAAAGAAGATATTGATGCTGCCCCTGGGTGGTCTCACAAGTTCCTGATACCATTTCGAAATAAAATCTCTTTTTTTTTATGAAATAACAATATACTTCAGTGACTTTGGTTTACCTACGTGACTTTTTACAGTCTAGGTATTATCGTCTAGGGCAATTCCAACTTTGTATCATAAATGCGATTAGTAATTCTACGACTCGATGCGAATCGATGTGAGTGGACTCACAATCTTCTTCCAAACTTCCAATTAGAAACTTCGAACTAACTGTAACGACAAACGTTTGTAAATTTTACCACGATTATCTTCAGGAAGACGCACTGTCCTCCCATGAACCGACGGTTAGTTTTGAGATGGAAATTGTCCTCCAGCAGCATTAGACTTAAGAGACATAGAACAGGTTGTATTCTCCCTAACCTTATTTCTGATTGCAAACTTGCTTAAATTCTTGTCTTCAACCCGATAATCTCTTCTGCGACATTATTACAAAATACTCAGAAGATTTGATTACTATAGGCCTATATGAGTATTTTAGGACGATTTTTTTTTTTAGGTTCGCTCAATGAGATTACTAGCTTTTATTCAACTTGTATTCAACTCAGATAACCTCTCCACTGGCAAAAAAGTACAGCATAACCGCCAAATGCGGTACCGTATCTAAACATCCCGAAACCATTTTCAGCCAGATTTGTAATTTAAATTTTTGTTGCCGTCGACACAATAGCAGCCAGACAAACGCGAGGAACGCTTCTTTAAATAACTTTACAAACATTCGCCTTCTTAAATTAGTTATTCATGAGAAACCATCCAATTACCAATTCCGCAGGTGTGGATGTTGTGGCCAAATATTTTTGTTTAAATAATGAAGAAGCAATGCAACTATATTAAATAATTGAACGTGTTCTTGTATCTTCCTTCATCAAATACGCCTATAGCTTGCATTGGCAACAGTCTGGCGTCTCTCACTGTTGTTGTCATACATGGCAAGCTTCTTCAATCGTGTTAATGACAATATTTATGATTTAATTTGGAAATGCAAAACCTCTGATAAATTTTTTTAAAAAAAGGAAAATCTTAATTTCAACAAATTTGTTATTTTGCTATTAGTTTGGAAATTTCCTAATAAACTGACACTTTGGTGAATCTCATGGGGAAGAAAGTACCTCGGCAGCGATGCAATTAAAGATACCAAGAGAGGACTTTTCTTTATTGAATGCTTTTGTTGCTTACAGAACTGATTGTCGCCGGAGCATAAAAGGGAATTTATGATAACAATTCATGTGGATAAAAAAGAAAGAAGCAATAATGGGGTCTAAAATCTTGAAATTTTCATCTTATCCAAAAGAAAATGCTCAAGTCTCGAAAAAGGACGCCAGTGAATTCCCGTATATTAATCTTTTGGTGGTGACATTTTTAGCATAATAGATTCTCGAAACTGTATCAAGATTAATCACATAAATAGAAAACTAACGAAGTAATTCCCCTTTTCCCTGAGTGTTTGTGTACGCAACACTTGTATTCCATTTACTTCGTCTAATGGTTTTTGTATTTAACAATTCGACTTGTGATTAATGGTATCAGATGTGTAACGAAGACACATCGAAACGCCAACACCCCGTGACGATGCAATAGAATACATATTGACTACATGCACACTCTTAACACACATCAAGTATATGTGTATTGTTATTGCAAAACTTTACCTTGTAAGCATCTAACGTGTACAGAGATGTCAACCAGTAATTCACAATCTCCGGTGCTCACAGATGCATGTCTAACATATTATATTACAAGTGTCGGCCTTAGACTGCAGAACCAAACGTTCCTTAATTGGTAGACTTTTCCTTAATTTTGATGACTGTTTTGTGTACCAGGGGAGATGGATGGGGGGGGGGGGTTATATGAGATTTAGATCTCTCGCATCATGACAGTGGTAAGAATTGCTTGATAGGCCATGCGCAATGACAGTTATCTTCACCTGCACATTTACTGCATGGTTGTCTCTTAGCGTCAGCGCTTTATGGTCAGTTTTATTGCTTGGTCCTATTGATCTCTCGAGGGAGATAGATCCCAGAGGTTAATAACCAACTCACATTACTTTTCCCATAAGAAACGATTCATGAACAATGGGAACTAAATCCTTACCAGAGAGAGGAGAGGGGGGAGGTCAAAAAGTTGACTGAAGAAAGCAAAGCATAACCTTAACCATAGCAGAAACTATTGTGGTGAGTAGAACAAAATGGCATGATGACAAGCTGACACGTTAGCATTGAGAATAATAATAATCTTTCAAAAATCTTTAACTCGTGACTTCAGTTTTTAAAAAGGTTTGGAAGATTGGCAATGGAGATGTTACAATGGAAGCCTTTAGAAAGTATTTGTGATTAAATTTCAACAATAATTCCCTCTAATGAAATCATATTTGATAAGCTGTGGTATAAGGTTGGCAGCTACCTGTGTTGATATCGTATCAAATTCCGCTTTCATTTTAATGTAAAAGATGACAAACATTTCTCTCTTTTCAACTTTAATATTCACTTGAACTTATTGTTATATGACAACTTGGATTTTCGTTGATACTTTCTTTAAACTGAACATCATAAACGTATTTGAACAGCTACTTTCATATGTTTTATGCATTTCACTAGATTGATCATGGCATGTTGTTTAGTCAAAGCTCATCAAAGTTCAGATATACATTGATGACCTTTAAGCAACAAAATTTCTTACTGAAGCTATTGAGAGGCATAAAAAACACACTCATGAGTACCTATATATGTGACGTCATCATAAAAATCAAGCTTTTTTTTTTCTCCCCTATACTGGTGCACTTTCTGACAGAATTTGGCACTGGTATATATTTTGTTTTTACTGCTAATCTGTAAAAGAGATATTTATGTAGCCTATTTCGAATAAGAATGAGCACAACGTTAGGTAAGGTGTACATCACAACTCCCTAGTTCATCTCTTTGGATATATCAGGGTGCTGGAAAGGCTTGTTTGGATATCTATGTGAAAATTTCACAGAGACATGAGAGTATGTAATTCAGAAGAGGCAGTGTTACTGTTACGGTTTTGCTTTCTTAAGAACCATGAGAATTGCTGACAAATCACATCCATGCTTCAAAATACGGCCTCTTTCATCTTGCTTTTTTTTTTCTTTGAAACAGCTTCTTGGTATGTGCCTGTCATATTCTCTCTACAAAATTACTCGCGTGAAGAACGACCAAGAAAGCGACGATATTCCACTGCATTGACTTACCCTTAATAACCCGATGCACCCAAACTGACGTCATAGCGATAAACCAATCGGCTAGATTTTCCCTCTGCTACGGACGCTTATAACCGTCGTTTTGAAGATATTTTGGGGACCAAGATTTTACTTTCCATGTAACGGTTGATTAGAGTTTGAAAAACTACTGCTGCCTGGTATTGTGCAATCGCCGCAATCAGCCACTCCTTTCAAGCATCACTGTAGCAAACCTCCTTCATCCAAGGCATCTTTCGTTGGTTCATCATCTTTTCTTGGTTTTATCCTCGACTAATGTATGAAAGAACGTTTCTCAATTATCATGAATACAATACGAACTGTTGTACTTTTGTTGTTCTCGTGTTAACATTGTACAGTAATAGATATTTTGTTTTCTATTAGGCTGCAGTAAATGATGGTTTCGAGGGATATTGATCGAGCGTAGTCACAATAAAGACGAGCTGCTTCCTGCATGGCAGTGGTGGACAAAATGGAAGCGGGAAAAGTATTAGCAATGTGCATGGTGAGAATGTGATGAAAGTCAATGTAAATGATAATGTATAATGAGTGCATCAGATTCACATCGATGTGACCGGTAACGAAGGTGCATGATGATACTACCGAAGGTGCATGATGATACTACCGAAGGTGATGATGATACTACCGAAGGTGATGATGATACTACCGAAGATGATGATGCAATCTCCCCCTTTTTTTTTGTCTTTCATTGTCGGGGATTGTCGGTGAGGTATTAAACAAGGGCATTAAAAAAAGACAAGAGATAACACGAAACAATAGAATTTTTACCCTCGATCTAGATTTATTAGTATCAGAGTCGAGGATTTGCTCTGGGTTAATCGTCTTTAATCATAATGCCCCTTAGTGGTTAAGAAAATAAAATGGTTGATCATTGTGTCTAATGGCCAATTTGTATTCGTAGTTTTCGAAGAGGCACAAATGTCACACGGTAGATGTTTAGTTAAAAAAGCCTGCCATTAACATCGATTTCAATTCCATTGCAATCAGTCCAACCAAAGTTGAACTGAAACCAAAGTCAAGCAGTAAGCTCAAAAATAAAAACTGCAGGTAGAGGAGGTACTAAAGTTTTGATTCATTCCACTGCATTCCAATGTCTGAGGCAGTAAGTAGAATGACTGGTTAAGAAGTGAGTTATGTAAACACAGAGAAATCACTCACTGAATGTGACGGCTACGTAATCTTCACAATAGAATATTACAGTTGTTACGTGACCAGTACTAACCAGATGAAACTTGCCTTGCCTCTTGAAACCCCATCGACTTTACTTCCTTCAAACTAGTCGACTCTGTTACCGCTTTCACTACGACTAAGTCAAGCGCCTAGACTGACAATTTTGTATGTGCATTTCTTTTAAATAAGCGACATTCTTAAGTCATTTAGTTTGTGTACCATGCATTGCAATAGAATGGTATCAAATTGTAATTGTAAACTACTGACAACTAGCAAATTGACTGAAGGGATATTAGCGATAAGATTTCTTCGATATTCTGTGTAGACTAATGAGGCATCTATAGTTGAAGTGTTCCATCCATCATTGTCACAAATTCGCCGACAATCGGCAACCGGAGTCGCAATTGAACGTTATTTTCAATTCTTGTAATTGGTTACACCTAGGTATGTTATATAGACTTGAAAGATGGTAGCGATTTAAGACGCTGAGTTTCTTTGCGATGGATATACACATTCTGTGTACCGCTGTTGCACTATCAGTCACGTTCCCTCCGTTAAGCTCTTATTTCAGTTGCTTCCCAGAATGCCAGATCATATATTTCGCTGTTAGTGTTATCGGTTGGTTATGGAAGTAGACCGTTATTTTATGAAGATGTAGTCAAAGTGTACTTTTATGTACTTAATGAGTTCATGTTTTCACTTAACACTCATACTAAGGTTCCTTCTGTGTCATTAAAAGAAAATAAAATCATGTACGTCCTATTGCAGTCATCTTAACGTGACGCACTGATTATCTTAATAAGTACAGTTTATAAAATCTACCAGATTTGTCATACTAATTTAATCGGTTTTCATTAACAAAGTGGATGACAAATGCAGTCACGGTGAATTAATTGATCATCTGGGGTAGCTGGCGGATCGACTGCTCGTACAAACTTTTTTTTTTATTTTCATACATTTTAAGTTTCAGACCACTGGAGTGACGCCGTGTTGTCTACTATCTTTTTCATAAATTCAAGTTTTGCATATTGCAAAATAAAAAGTTTAAATTGGTATTAATTAACCAGGAAGTTCATTTAAAGTTTTTTGTACGTTAATAGATGTTGACTAGAATTTCTACTGAGTTTTCACTTCAGCAACTTATTCATCACTACCTGTGCTTGCAGGGCCTTGGTATTGTGAGCTGGTTTAAAACAAGCATATTAACAGAAAACACCAAGAAAGAAATATTAGAAATTAGGAGTTAGGAAAATGTAAAGAAAAAGTTTTATAATGCAAACTTAAGTTTTTGAAAGTCAAACATTTTTTTCCTTTCCAGTAAAATACTCAGGACAAACCTGACTATGTCTTCTTTCTCTTCGTCGGTAATTTCTTTCAACATCATTCTCAGAGGACAAGCGGGATACTTTCAACATGATCAATCTTATGTGAAACTAACTTCATGTCATTGATGTATTGCTGGATTTGTCTCCTACAAGGTAGAAATATCACACAGTCAGCATAAAAAAAAATGACGTGTTGCGAGCACGTCCAACGTAAAAATCCTGTTTTAATCATGATCATGGACGAGAGAGAGAGGGGTATAAAGAACGTCAAGTTAACCTTTTTAATTATCCTTGGAACCTGTTATACCCTATTGCTGGCATCGTCCAAGAGCATTGTCAATGTTAAAGTCACAAATAAGAAAAATATAAAGGAAAATACTCATCTAATGATATGGTAGTTAGGATGGATCTTAAGGTAAGACTATAGTTAGAACTGATAATACCGTATAAAGGAAACGAGGTGAGGATGGGGTATGGGTGGAGAGGTGGGGTTGGGGTGCGAAGATGGGGTGAGGAGACTGAACAATGACAACTTTCCTGTATCTTCTTTAAAAAAAAAAAGAAAATGCTAAAACGTTTAACCTCTCCTTATACAAGACAGATATTTTACACAGTCCGAAAACTTAGAGTTGCTCTTGAACACGTCCTGGTGTGAAGGTGTGTTTAAATCATGCATAATGGTGTTATCAGTATACTCTTTATTCAGCGTAAGGATCAGACAATTTTGCAACTCGTAAACTGAATTAAGGAAAAAAAAAAGAAAAAAAAAAGAAACGCTCAGTTTGGCGTTCATCGTATCTTATGTCTTTGGGAATAGAGACCACAAATGCCGTCTTCTGTGATGGGAAACAGAAAGAAAAAGGATGACAGTGGCCAAATGTAAATCAAAAAAAAAAAAAAAACTGAAAAGCTGAACAGATTTGCCCCAAACCATCTTTTACCAGATGCGTAATCTTTATTACCTCACTGACTCGACTTGATATATCTCGTGATAAAAACCTAATGTAAAACTTAGTTTTAATGGAAAGTCAGACTTTCCATTCAAATATTTCTCATGGTTGATGGGGGTGGTGACAGGGACTGTTTGTAAAGAAAAGGCCAAATTAAACTTAAACATCTGTTTTTTTTTATTATGAACATCCGATTGGGACTGACCATCTGTTATAAGGTCAGCTTCTTGTCGAAGTCTTTGTATGAAGAAAGATCCCACAGATACGCACGTTAAACATGTATATCGCAAGTATTTCAACTGTATACGATACCTAGCCTACATCTATTCTTTATCATACTTAAATTGTGGTAGGTTGTATACCAGCTGTCGAGTACCTCAAAGTGTGTCATCCATTGCTAATGAAGCGTAATACATCACAGTGCCACCATGTCGTGAATACCTCCTTATTAATAGGCTGTGGGAAAAATTACTACTACTGAGAATTTTTATTTATTGAAAATCACCAAGTCAACTGATTTTTCCCTGAAGATGCGGTGGTATTATTTGGTTTTGCTTTATCGAATGTCTTATCGAACGAACGTAATTGTATGGCTGCCGGTCGAGGTATCTACCGAATTTCGCCAAGATGTGAAGTTACAAGGTCATCTTGTAATCGAGAGAAGCATGCAATGTGTATCGACTTTTTGAGGTAACAAAACACGTTAATAACAAGAAATACATGCAAGAGCAGAAGAGGAAAGAAAGAGAAAATAAGGCACGTGATACATTACATTGATTATTCATTGGAAGCAATCAGGCCAAACCCATCCATCACAGAGTCTTGACTTTCTATTTATTTAGCTTGGAAGCTTGGGTAATTCTTAATCAATATCTGAAAACACATTTACCCTTTAAATAAAATTAAGTAATACTAATTTGCAAACTAAAGAAGATCAGGACTTGCATCTCAAGCCATATCTTCTGAGGTCCTGATGCTGTCACATTGGCTTAGTCACGGTGAGGTAAATTGTTAGACCAACCGTTAAAATAATTTGCTAGTATACTGGGTCATATTTAGTTAGTGTAAGAGATGCACACAGCTATTCATTCGCAATGATATTGGTCCTAGTGTCTTAATTCATTCATGACACGTGAAGTTAGTCATTCTCCGAAAGTTAATGTATATTCACTTTATAAACAATATTTAGTAACATACCGTCATTGAAACAACTGACTGGACGGGTGGCAAATATTTTCGAATTTACTTTTACGGTTGCTGTCAAGTTTTTCAGAAGGGAATTCATGCTTTCAATTTTTGCAAGATGTATGCACCCCATCTTTATTTACAACCCAGCGATTGTAAGAGAATTACAGTGTCTATTGTAGTGTCGAATAGTGTCAAATATAGTGATTCGTTAGGACCCTCAATAGATCATCAAATGGGCATCATGAACTGCACAGGTATCAGAATTATAAAACTGTGTTTGACTGATAAGCAGTGGCTTCCGTTTGTTTTGTAGTCCTTAGGTTCAATTCATGTCTTCGCTGAGTACCAAGAAGTAAAAAACCTAAACACGAAACAAAAATCTGAAAACCGTGAAAAGAGGTTATATTTATTGTATTGCAACAATTCAATGATAAAAAGGAAACTATCATTATTCCTACATAACAGTTACGCTTAAATCTGTACCAATGCAAGCATGATATAATTAATCCTATAATATATGTAAAAGTCCATACACAGAAGCTTGGGGCCACTGATGATGGTAAGAAAAACAGTCCTGTTCGTTTTACATTCTTTTAAATTATGTGCGACAATTACGTTGTTGTGAACAAATGACGTTACCACGTAGAGCCTGTACACAGTCAGTCACATTAATAGGGAGTTGACATCCCAAAGATACATGTCGTAGTATACACACGAGAGTTGCAACACAAAATTATAGGTATGGATAAGTCCGAACATAACGATTAGGCCTACATCTAAAAACACACGTGTGAGACCTTCATAGCGTTTTAGTACTTATTACAGTGTATGTCGCACTACAGTGCACAAACAATCACACACATATTAGTTTATTATGGATTTGCCAAGGTCCTACTTCACATCGCACTTCAAGTATGGGTCATGACCTCCAAAGTATAGAGTTGGGATAAATTCATTTAATGAAATGACTTGAAGTGGCGCCTTGTTTACTTCATAAGATTAGACATAAACCCTCTGGAAAAGGGAGATCGAATATTAAAGAAAGAAATCTTGAAAAAAACTGAAAATAGCTCGAGAAACCTACAATTCAATATATTAAGCGCTGGGGTAGCCGGCCAGCTACGTAACATTTGGCGTTTATTGCTGCTTCTATAGTATAACATGTTGCATCGAAAGGGTCAAAGCCATTTCTGGACTCTTCAGCTTGATGGACGCCCTCCTGAGGTTACAGGTCGCGTGACATGAAAATTATATTTTGGAGTATTGGGTGCATTAATCATTTTAATTGTTAAAATTAGCAACAAACGCCATCAAAATTCATGAAAGATTGAAAATTCTACATGCAAATTAAAGTGTCTAACAACAGCATCATGAATAAACCATTGGCTATGTATGCAAATTTGTGACGTCAAGAGATGGAATCCCATGATATGTCTTATGTTAATCCTTTGTTTACTTAACCTTTATTTCAAGGACCTCTGAGAATCTTTTATGCCCGGAGTCTTTTATTTTGGAAACAAGTATTTTTTTCTTCAAAGTGGAAATATTTGAAGGATACGTTGTACAACATATCCATTCCTGCATATATATCTGGGTAAAGAATATTTTCACGTCTTTGTCTTACACAACCCTCGTCATGCATTTACAGCTTTACGTACTCGAATGTATTTATAGCTTTCAATTCTAAAATTTGACTGGCGCTACCCTAAATTATATGTATTCTATGCTGCTGCTGCTATGCTGTAATACACTTTATCCTTCTACATACACAAGTACATTACATAAGCGAAAGATTCCTAAAGAGGGAGGGTGTCCCGTGGTGGGAAAGGCTCAGGCTGACCAGACAATTTAAAGACAACAGTACAGATGTTTTCCCTCGAAAACAAAGTTACGTTTACTTAGAATTGTCTTAATGACAATACGCATACACAGGGAGTCCCACATGAACGAGGAGTTACCTTAAGAAACCTTAAATAAAACGCTCTCTCTGGATTTCTTGTGGACTTTCACTTTCTTTCTGATATCTTACTGCAAGTATACGAATTCTATCTGAGGGTGGAATAACAAAATGTTCCACTTCAGCTGGGGTCATATGCAGCCTACGAGTGATGGAACAAAGATTATACAATATCAATTAAATTTCATATTTCCCAAAATAGCGAAAATATCGTTCTTTGTCCTTGCTTTCGATCACAACATTGCCCTCTTTCAGGGGCAGGTCGTCTCACCTGGGAAACCCTCTGGTTGGTTTCTGTTACTCTGCATCTCCAGACTAAAAACCGATCTCCGATCAAAGTCTAATGATCGAAGTCTAATGGTAATACTGACATTTTAGACTTGTACTTTCACAGGACAATTTAAAGTTTTGCTCTTTATACTTTTGCTTCTAGTTGACCCTTTAAAAGTTAGGTACGAATTAGAATCCGTGGCAACGAGTGACGTCAACAAGTGTATCAGTCAACTAAAATAGTGACTAGTAGGGTTTGTGTCTCCTTTTAAGTAGTGTTTTGACTTTCTTTTATTTATTTATTTCTTTAAGGAAACACTTTATTTCCATCCTGATCTTATATACATAGGTACACATATACATAACTAGATTAGAAAATTAAATATAATATTTACAAGTATTTACAGCCTAATTAAAACAACTTAACATTACCATTGACTTTTCTTTTTGAAGGAAAAACTTTATTTCCATCCTGAACATTACCATTGACTTTCTTTTAGATGTTCTTTTTTCTTCTTTTTTGAGGTTGTCTACTCCGTTTATTTGTTCTTCATTGGACACAAAGAATTATGACATTACAAGTATAAATAAGTTCTTTCTTTTCTGCTAATCTCACGAAGTTGTAGTTAGACATCCTGTTAAAATCTGTGGAGAGAAAGACAGAAGTTAAAGCTGCGAAAGGAAAGAGGTTAGAAGAGGATTCGAAATCACGCGGGTAGAGTAACAGTCGCATAACAGTCCTGTTCCTGACCCACTACGCTACACTCAGAGAATTATTTAGCTAAATTATGTAAAATAAGAACTCCATAAATTTTATGTAAAATTAATGTAAGCAGTATTTGCGAATTTTACATAATTTTGGTAAATTTTACTACATTTTAGTAAAATTGTTATATCATAATGTAAGACTTACATTAACTGCGTGTAAAATTTTACCAAAAAGTTATGGAGTTGTTATTTTACGTTTTTGTGAGTGTATGAGAGGGAATTCGTCAGACGTGTGTTCGAAGATATGTAAACGCAATTCATCCCCGATCCCCCTAGCAGTGTAATATATAAACATATATATCTTTATGTATATGCGTATATACAGTGCCCTAACCTTATAGTATGCACCATGTATACGTTATTGCTGCCCGTACAACCAGTGCTCATTCAAGCATATCGAGGTATATTGTGTGTGACGTTCGTACGGTTTGCTCACGGATTCTAAATTCGAGGCAAGTTAAATTATACCGACATACCCACACTTAAAAAGGTAGATGACGCCCTCTCGTGGTGAACTGACGAACGGTAGAATGCGGTAGCTTACATTGCTATACCTTACCCCCACTACTTTGACAACACACTTAAGGGAACAACAGCGAGTCCCTAGTCGACCGGTCACTTGGCAGTTCCAGTACAGACTGACTATAGATACCGCCCTTTCTCCATATGAAAGCACGCAAGGCAGACACAACACATACCGATCACATAACCACCTTTATACATGCATAACGAGGTATTCAACTTTTACAACCAAGAAGACAATGTGACAAAACAGGGGAATCTTTGTCTTAGACCCCCTCCCCAGGACCTGGATCATGTTTCTTCATTTCGTATCATACCCCATGCACTCTCATAAATAATAGCCGCGTTTGATGACGGGGGTAGAAAATTAACTGGAATATTAAACTCTTAAGCTAATCCCCCGTAAGGAAAGAACCCAAATAACAAGACAAACAGCGAAGAATTCTACAGTTGCGACTACAGAGGCCATGAACAGATTACAAGCACAGATACACAGATATAAAGGTTTACTGCATGTCAGCCCCCCCCCCCCCAAATAAAATGTTAAATATGTTAAATAAAAAAAATGTTAAATATGTTAAATCTGTTGAATCAGATGTCACTTAAATGAGTTATTTTTATTATGAGTATTTTTCATATTATCCCTGCCTGGCACAAAACGATTATGTTATGTCATTTGCTGAAACCACATACGGAACGATATCACTTTGTTTTTCGTGTAATTTTATACTTTAAGTTTTCTATTGTTTTATTTCAAAGCTAACTTACATTAGTTTTAAAAAATGTGGCTCAAGTACCCTTTTAAATGTGCTGGTATATTTTTTCTCTCCCTGCGGCCTGTATAAGACACAGTACCAATTCCATCTCTGGTGAACGTAAATGAGAGATTTCTCATCAATTGTGATCAGCGACCGAGACAGAAGGGATCAGTGTTTGGTGAATCTTACACACTCTATCATTTGCGTCTATTTGGTATTTAGAGATTCGAGACCGGAAAGTTATGTGACGAGTGGAAAACATAATTCCTTGTAAGAGACGACATCAGTACGTTATAACAGAACGATATTTTTTTATGATATATTTTGCACCCGCTGGGACACGTAAGTTCATGTCATTATTTCGTTTTTCGTTCGGTGCGAGCAGTCATTCCAAAGAAGAGAACGTTTTGCGAATTAATTAGACTTTCTATTTCAATTAACCGTTTACCTCAAAGATACTTTACAGCTACGGTGACCTGCCCAATGCGTGACTTAGGAATCAATTTTTTTGAAAGACAACTATTTATTAAAAGTGGGAAAGGAGTGTAGTTATTCGCAGGTTAGCAAGCGCATTGATGTGGGATATTTCAGAAACTGGAGACTGTCACAGAAGTTTCGTAATCGATGTAAGCAGCTTTTCTCGTAGAATCAACTGCTGTGGTGTTTCTGCATTATTACTCCAGAAAGCTGAGTGAGCTTGTTGACTTCAAGACCTTTAAACTTCAAGATTGGTTTCAACTGCCATACTGTTATTATTTTTGCAGTCATTGTAGAAAAACCATCCCGGTAATAATGGATGACATCAGCTCTACCTGCAATGGAGATCCCTTGGATATTTCCAATAAATCCGAGGAGGAACTCGACAGTGTCATCAAAAACAACTTCGACAACTTCATATATTCCGTTATTTTTCCTATAACCCTCATCTTTGGATGCCTTCTTAATTTTAGTTTCATTTACGTTGTCTGGAAAATCAGAGACATGAGGAATCATTTAAATTTTATTTTAATTAACCTTTCGATAGCCGATGTAGCGTTTCTTCTATCATCCTGTAGCTGGAAGACTTTCGGAACATTATCCTCACCCCTTGACATCAACTTTGATCAAACTATCCTAGGACGAACTGGATGTCAATGGATAATATTCTTAAACGATTTCTTTTCCTTTGCCTCCTTATTTTTTGTGACTTTCATAGCCGTAGAACGTTATTACGCTGTATGCATGCCGTTACGACACTTGCAAATGGTCGGCAAGAAGAGGTCCTTTATAAGTTGTTCCATTGTCTGGGCTCTCTCGATGTTGTTTGCAGCGGTACTCCTACCTGCTCACTGGGATTATAAGATTCGATGCATCACTTGGCCATCGGATACTCGTTTCGACGATTTCCCCTCCACGGTTGGAAGTTGTGCCTCGTCATCGGATAAATTCGAGCAAGCTTCCTTCGGTCTTCTGACGATTCCATTTTTTCTGGCTCTATTTCTAAATCTTTTTATATATATTCGGATAATTGCAACATTACAGAGACGGGTTGTTAACAATGACGTCGACTCAGAGACCCATCAAGCCAGTGAACTCTCGAGAAAACAGCAGAGGGCGAGAAACGCAGCGGCGCGCATGCTCGTAATCAACGGGTTGGTATTTTTTTGTTGCAACTCTCCGTTCAATGTCCTGGCCACATTGCGGTTCCTCTTGCTGAGTTTTGGAGTCACACCAAAATTTGCTAGTCTCAGCATAGCAATGTCCATCTGCAGGTTGCTATTTTACATCAATTCGGCAATCAATCCTTTAATATATGGCGCCGCCAATCGCAGATACAGAAGATCCTTCTACGTCACCCTCCGGTGCAAGCGACCTTTGACTCCTGAAACTTTAAGTTTATCCGAAACCAGACATCGAACAAGTGCAGTAACGCAGGAGTATACACGAATGACGTCCCCATCAGCAGTATAGAGGTGTTGCAGCGACGTCACGTTCCCATGGCAATCCCTTATTGGATGGAAAACAAAACAACGTGCTTACATACGTGCACGCCACTCATACACCTTACGGTGATGTACTGCTGCGTATTACCAACGCGTCTGCTTCTTTCTTCATTGGAGGAAATTGGAGAAACGTCAGCCCGAACTTCTTGCCCCTCCGATTCACACAGCGTACAGCTACACAGTTAAGGACCATTTGCCATTTATGACCAGTTAAACAATGAAAATATAGTAACCACCATCCAGAGCTACTGAAAAAGTAGGGTCTGGTACTTGTTACACGAAAAATTGATTCCATCCAGTATGGCGGCATAACAACAGTTGCTAACTGTAACGTCACGTGCAAAACCTTTATAGGCTTTCAAGGTTGAAGGTTGAATTGACAAGGGAAATGGTTACCAGCTAAAAGCCACATGTAACCATTAACCATAGTATACTAGTGAGAGGAATGTAACTAAGTTAGTTGTATTTACAGCATGCAGTTATTTACAGCATTCTTTGTCTCGGGTTAAATGCAATCCTCAGAGCACTGTTGTTACAAAGTGTAAAAAATGGAAGTTACAGAGTAGAATACATAATGTTTTACAATAAGCAAAATACTAAAATATATTGTAAATGTTATATGTGTATCAGTATACTGTGTATCAGTATCTGCAATGATGTGACAGTACGTAGACTGTGGCACGTTAAGGTTGACATACTGTTGTGGTTGCAAGTCTGAAACACATGCTATATTGTACATAGGTGTTAACTGTAATGTTTACAGCTGTTTAGAACTGTAGAACGGTACAACTTTCAAAACATCCACAACTACCCTAAGTAGCACATCATTGTATAATGAGGCTCCTAGTTATAGAAGCGCAAATATATTTTGAAATAGTTCACTGCAATCAACAGAAAACATTCTGTTCAAAGGTCGTGTGACATTCATCTCGAAAAGGTCTGGTTCCATGCAAAAGTTGCAGAGTGAAATCCGGAATAACAATCCGTTGGGATTTTATTCATATCTATTACCGTTTTGGGGATATCATTTTTCACACTTTGATGAAAATGCAAAACAGATGGCGTGGAACGTGGCGCAGTGTTAGTATTTGTTTTGTTAAGTCTATACATATTGTCTCTAAATTAATTAAATGGGTTTCAAATTGGTACATGACATCAATATATTTGAAGAAAAAAATACATGTTTTCAAAACAAAACCGTCTGAAAATATCAATATAAAATTCTCAATTGTTCTTGAAATAAAGGTTAAGTAAACAAATGAGTAACGTAAGACATTTCATAGGAGTCCTTGACGTCACAAATTTGCGTACTTAGTCAATATTTATTTATGATGGAGGATGTGATACAGAAATTTGCCTGTAAAATGGTCAATATTTGATTGAATGTTGTACAATTTGTGCCTAGTTTCAACAGTTTTAATGATGGATACACCCAATAATCCAAAATGTCATTTTCATATTACACGACCTCTAACAACCGGTTGCTTCAAGCGAGTCTTTCGAGAAGATTTTTCTTTACCTATCGCAAAGTAAGTGATGCATCATGAACCATCATTACCAGTCAGAATACTTTTCATTTTCATGTTTTTGACATTCAAGGCAATGGGTCTTTTCCATATTAATCGAGCCCCTCAGAATTCGTTATCATCATTTCAGCATTTAGCCTGCCGTATGAATCACTGTAAATCGATGGACTTGTCAACGACAGTTTACTTCGACATACAAACAATGTATATACAATACTTGGAACTGTCAAGCACATTGAATGCAAAGACACCCTTTAGCGCTTACGTGAAGTATGAACGATCCGTGACTTAAGCCAACTTCAACTACAATGATAGAAGAAATTTACACACACAATATCCTTGGAATACCTCACTGGGTTACACTTACTTACGTCATTACTTTACAAGTTACTTGTGTTTTTAGATTGTTGCATAAAGTTAGGATTCAAAACACCACCCACAGTGACACACACACAGTGTCCCTGGACTGATTCTATGGACATACATTACGTCACCAGTTCATACGTTGCACGTGGAATGTGTTGTGGTTACACACACAATATTCTTGGACTACCTCAATGGCATACACTGTCTTTTATCATCGCTTCACACATTACACGTGTTTTACATTAATATTTGGTTAACGTTACGCTTCAAAACGCAATTACTGTGTGGAACATCACGTGTGGCTCTTAAGTACATCACACAATGTACCCGTAAGCAACCATCGAATCTGTAGCTGCACTAGGTATACAGCCGTAGTATTTCTGTGTTGTTTAAATTACGGCAAATAAACCGAAAATAGTCGTATGATATTTTCGATTTTGTAGCTACTATACACCGAACCTATAATCCATTACTCTTTACCGTGTAGCTATATACATGATATTACACCTCATAATTATCTGTTATTGGATGATTTCGATCTTGTACCTGCACGCATCCTACCATTACCACAATGTTGTTTTTCGCGTAGCTATATACATCATATATACTCTTTATGTGTAGTTTATACTCTAGATAGTAAACCGAATATGTTACAAAATACATTTGATCCTGGGACATGCACCCGACCATTCATCCATTAATGTTTCTCGTCTGCCCTAACTATATCCATTTCAACGTTACAATTGATTACTGTTTACCCTGTAGCTGTATCCATCACACTTTCAATGCATTAAACTGGTTCATTCGGTTCATGAAACCCACTCAAACAAATCCACATCATGGACCATATCTAATCAACGCTGCTCTGTTCTAATAATTAGCTACAACCGATTCTCGCCGTGCTCATCTTGCTATACTCAGGGGACCTTGGTAACTATTTCACATAGTTCATTAGGCATACTTATTGTCGATTTATCTCAATATACATCAGTTTTCTCAGATTCATCATACAAGTTTTCTTTGTGGTCTTGTGTATGATCTTAATGACAGACATAAATTTGGATCAGATATTTTAATGTGAGATATGACAATGAACAAACCAAGGTATATAAATAAGTTGAGTACTAACAGTATGATTGTTTTATTAGAGTAACTATAATTAAGACAAGTTATAATACTTTGCTTAATCACAAGTACAGCAAGTACATCCATATTGAGTAAATTAAAAAATATATATATATATTATTCCTGAATAGACTGTCAGTGCATTTTGTACTACTCACACGTTTATTATTGTTATTTAAAAGTACACCCAATATTTCACAAGTTAATGGAGTTATAGTACACTCATATTGTGTGGTGTGTTATTTTGTACATACATTGAGTATGATGCTCAAAAATTTCCTCAATTATATTGAGCACTTGTACTCACTTGACCCATTTGCCCCATATTCGACAATTCTTTTTGTCTTATTGCTTAATGTTGATAAGAAGAGGGGTAGAGGGTCATGAGTAAAATGACACAAAATTTAGGCAGAGAAACAACAACAACAAAAAAAACAGTATTGTATCAGAACCTCTGATTTAATGAAAACTACACATGTAACTGTTACTAATAAAAGTAGAATACCTATCAGAACAATATCGTTCTAAGAAACTTAAATTTGAAAGGTAGAAACATAAGTAGTTAATGTAATATGTAGTAATATGAAAACATGCGGCAAATAAAACGTCGTGCTTAGTCATTTAATGAGTTGCATATGTCATTTGTACTTTATGACGTTTCTTATGACAGTTTGCAGTAAAGTTTATGCTTGTCGTTTAGAGCACACTGACCAAAGACTGCACTTGAAAGATCATACTGCGTCACATCTAGAGTTAGTGACTTCACATAGAAAGGTGTTTGAAAGTATAACGGTATTGTCATCAGTCCGGAATATCAAGAAAAGCAATGCCAAAAAGGAATCTGCGCAATAGAAAAGAGATCATGTGGCCGTATAACTAAAAGTTCATCGAAACCATTAAAGATCCGACATAAGTCAGAAAAAAGCATCGTGTTTGTAACCAAAACCCACTTCCGGTATTTTCTAAAAGAAAAGCAAACTAGCTTTCACGTATGATTATGCTTTAATGAAACATATACGTAATTTGTTGTCTCACTTGAAAATGAAATAAAATGAAAACCGATGAAACTTATACGAAATTTGATCGTTAAATGTAGATAACTAAAATGACGTATCAACCATCATTCACAATTGTTTAATGAATAACCTTTTTTAAAGCACTTTGGTAACATAAATTCTCCAAGTAATGTTTCCTCACCTGCTTGTGAGATTTATGAAAAATATAGGGAACTAAAATACGAGAAACATGAATGCAGTACATAAAAGAGAAATTGATTTGGATCGCGCAATGATAAAATCTAAAAACAGTTCATCCTTGAGATGAGGTGACATATACGACAGTGAGTTGCTACGACGAAGGCCGTGAATTTCGTGGATAAAAGAAATAAGTTTTATTGAAGAGAGTCCAGAATCTAGGAGTGGATTTTAGACAGAAAAAGTATCTCCGTTATTAACATCGATCATAAAAAAGATTTAATGCTATGATGAAAAAGTTCTCTTTAATTCAGATTATGAACAGCTTATCGTAACGAATACTTATTTTCTTCTTGTTGTTGCTGTCCTTGCTGTCAGGGTGCATGCTGCGCTTTGTTGCAACGTTACATGAGGAAACAAAGCAGTGTATTCTTGAAATAAATAGCGTTGTATATTCTTTAAAAAAAAACGTTACAAGTACGTATCCCACACGTATGGTATTTGAGAATTATACATAAGACTGCATACGTCACATGGATCAGGGTTATTATCAGATTTAAAAAAAAAACACTCTGAAAATAAAATAATGTCTGGCATTAATTTATGCTACAAAGATCTCAGTCAGTTTTGGGCATTAAATAAATCTGAAACTACAAATGAAAACTTCTGTATGGTTGCTTTTGGGATTCATTTTACAGTTTTGTCTTTTAGAGTTAAAGATTTAAAAAAGAAGACAAGCCAGAAACGTATAATTTCCTAAAAACAGCTATAGATTGTTGTTATAGAAGATCGGAATAATCAAGGAAAACAGATCGCAAACAGATAAAAGTTCTAACATATGCTGAAAACTTTCCCATTTATAACAAGTCACATTTGTCTATGCCTCTACGATCCTTTTGCAAAATTTCATTAAGGGAACACATTGTTCAGCTTTTCTCAACAAGTGTTAGCGTGAATATGGAAATAGCGCCACTCGGACAGTCGCACTATGCCTACCAACCGTATAAAGATCAAATCACTTGAATGCACTCATTTCAACCAGAGTACACAACATTACAATGTATTAAGGTCCACGTCAAGGTAAGTTTTAAACTACAAAGTTTTGTTGGTTCTGATATGCCGAATATCAAATATCGTCTTTGCCTTCTACTCCAAACACTAAACATGAGTCGGCGGGAAATCGAATAAATGTATTCCTCCTAGGGCTATACAGAATTGTACACCTCTAGTTGGATAAAATACAGGTGGGGAACCACAGAAACAATATAAATTCTCTTAATTAGATTCTGTCCCATTTGAAACAATTTCCACAATTTTGGCCTGAATAGGTAATCCACATGAAGCATGAAACGCTAGCAAAACGAAATAAAAACGTTGCCCTCCTACTGAATTTTATAGCTTATAGGCAATGGGGTTCATAATTTCTTGCACATTGAGCCTGACATTAGTAACGTTCATCAAGTATGACTCCTACTCACCTCCTATCAAATGAATCAGTCTCACAATTGGTAAAAAAACTTGTTGGTACGCTATTTACATTGTGTTACTAATGTCAAAAGACATCAATCAGAAAATTAACAAAGCTTCAATAATATTTTTAAAATCATCTTTCAGTAGACAGCGATTTACTAAATAGTAAATCACTAAAATTCAATTCCAGTTTGCGACTTGTATTAGATGTGCAACTTCATTTGGACGTAGATGTCATTTCCGGTTACTTCCAAATTTGGAAGCTGAGTAGCCATTACCCACACATATTACAAGCCGTTCTCTCGAAAATGGTTTTGGAAGATGGCGACTTGTATAGCTCACTTTCGGTGAACCGAACAAAGAAATAAGATGGCGCTATGGCATTATAGTAGGTCACGCTCGACTTACGCCCATGTTTCCCATCCATATTTTAGCATCCACACAGGCCTCTATCCAAATCGTGACCAGACCCGTACCCATTGGACCAATACCTTCCGGGGGGATACCCCTGGAAAGGAGCCCTCCAGGTGGGTGTCACTTGACTGGTGGTTAGAGACTAGAGGGTTTTGTCGGGGGTTGTTCGTACAGAAAAAGTTGTGTATGTTAATTCCCATCTACGAAAAACGTAAGAAACGGTAAGAAATCCCTTGGTCATTCCTTTCATATAGCCTTTGTAACATAAACGTGCGAGTAACTGAATGTTACATAACAATATTTTCATTCATTACTAGCCTTACTACCCTTACTACTGATACTTACTTGAAGCAGACAACTGCTTATTTCTGTTGTATGTCATTTAATAGCTTGTCTCTGTGTATTAAATATTGTACATGTCTTCAAAGTAAAAATACTTAAACATTTACACAGCTCAACAGTACTAGTAAAACAAAGCATTTTTTGTTGTTGTCAAAACAAAGAAAACATAGCAAATAACATAAGCTAGTTATATCGAGAGTTTCTGTTACGTCCATATTATGTCACCTAATATCTCTGAAAGATGTAGAAGGAAACTATTATTGCAGTAGATTTACTGTCACGAATTTATTATTACAAGCAGGCATACTACAGGTTCAGTGTCATTCGTATGTCTTCAGGTCTATAGAGTTAATCAACTGTAGACCCGTGAAGTCTGCTCACTATTGTAGAGATATTTGAAAGGTTAAGAAATGACTATTTTTTCACGTTTAGTGCTGATTTTATTTGATCCCCGGAAATTTCAATACTGTGATTGTACACGTCACACGTCACATCTCATTTGGACTATGCTCACCCAGTCTCCAGTATCGCTATCAGGAATAGGATGTTATTCTATTGGGGAAATTTCAGCATCGTTGAACTCGTATGACATCTGGTCTCTGTAGTAGACCATACGAGGAACGTAAGCTTGTCTTTATTGATGGTGACTACTCTTGAAACAGGCAGGATAAGCAGGGACAGTCTTCAGGTCATTAAAATATTTCTAATATATTCCAGAGTTCACGTACGGTGTCTTTGAATGATGGATGTCTCAGACAAGGTCTTGGATTCAAAATACATAAAAGTCAGTAACATTTAAATATCCGCAAAATTAAGTTTACTCAGAGTGCTGTAAACTTCGGAAACAGTCTCACATTGAAATCTATCTGGGAAAGAAAAAACTGCAAGAGGTCTCTAAAGGACTTTACCCCGGAGGCTCAGTACGTTCAGCAAGATTCAAGAGTTAACGGAACGCAGAATCGCTTCATATATCATTGGCAATCTCACCTAAGCAAACTGACAATGCTCATAAAAGTTTTACATCACAAATCTATCTGGTAAACTTAAACAATTTTTTCATTACTCATTATCCTTCTCAGGTATACTTCCAGAAAAAAGAAATTGGACAGGAAGACCAAGCATTCTCCACTGCCATGCAAACAATACCTTTTCACGAAAGTGTTACAAAGTCGACCAGACTGGTAATTAATTAGAAGTTTTGGAATCTCTTTTGCAGGGTAATGTTTTCATAGCCTCTTTGATCAATGCACCATTTTTGGTTTCTGGACGAGATGTATCGTCAGTCTCATAACGGGTACAGGTTCTGACTTCTACCCCTGATGGACAAACGCCTACCTGTGCAAACTACTGTCACACAAAATAAGAATGTTTCTTTTAGCTGCACAGTGAAAGAGAAGACCAAGGTTTTTCTATTTTGCTAATTTTTATAAGAGTGTGGAATTCAGGTAATGTATTCTTCTGTTGACTAAATTTCCAATTCGACGCCATGCAAGTTTGTTGTTAATATCATATGTTAATGTCGTAATCATGCTCGTGTTCCATGCCAGGTACATACGAAGACATATGTTTCACAAGTATTCATTCCAAACATCATATTTTCTTGGAATTCAGTTTGTCTGCAATAGTCGCTTGTCCCTTCTTATAATATAATATGTGTATGAAGTATCAAAGTTAATAATGGTTGTAGATTGTCCTTAGCACTGGGACTTGCCTATCACTGCAGAAGTGGTATGACGGCTTAGATGTTTCACTATACTCGGTGTTGCAGTAGAAATTTTATGAGGAGAAATGAAAGATTTGAGGAAAGTATAAATGCAGATAATAATTAAGTTAAGTAAAGCGGAGAAACTTGGTTGGATGTTTTCTTTTGTCTGTCCTACATCCTGGTCATTTGTGGTATTATATTGGTATATCAGACTGGTCCTCACGAGACCAGTAAAGATGAATTTCCACACATCAATATATCTATTGAAAAAGAAAACATAGTCAATTAAGGCGCCCTTCTTTCTTGACACAGTTCCCCATAATTTGCTCCATATTCCACATTCTCTATTTGTTTTTGAAGTGTCATCATAGCAAACGGTGACGGTCGCAAATCCAATGAAAGTTTCCCAGACATTGGATAACCAAGATGCAGCGAAAAGAAGAAATAAGGCAACGGTCACGCTGCTTATCAACAACTGAGTTGTTGTCGTGAAAGCATGGTCTTCTGTTTCCTGAAAAAGAAGCCTCTCTCGTAAATCTTCATTCTTCCTCTTCCATTTGTGTTGCATCTGGAAAACATAATCTACTCCACATTCTTCATTAGAAATTTCACAAATTGGAGTATCAATTACGGTATCAATTAAGGTAAATTTGCTAAGCTCTTTGCGAAGCTTGTTATACACATGGAGTGACTTCTTTATGATACTAAAAGTAGTAATAATTTCGACTTCCAATCCACAAAGAACTTGATAATCGGATAGGAAAGAAAATTAGACAACACATTATCCAAGAGTATCTACCTCGAATAACCTCCTCTCCATTCTTTGCTGATCAGCTCTCTACTGAAAAAAAAAATGATGCTATAAGTGTGGACTGTGGAATGGACAAGTGGATCTTGCAGCTAGCAAAAATGACATCTACACCATGTTCTACAAAACATGATCACTTTTTTACCGTTAATAGTATCATTTCCTTAATATTGAGATAAATGACTGCAACAGACGAAATAGGCGACTTCAAAAGTATAGTTCTGAGCTCTCTTCATATATAGAAGCCAGATGGAAAGACACATCTATATGGTGTTTATATTTATCACACTTCAGATTTATCATTCTTATTCGTGTTGGTATGTATTTTTTGCTCTGACCATGAAGCCCATACCCGGATTCTCGAATATCGAGTATCCTTCTAAGGATGTGGGCAGCGCTTAGTAGTGCTGTCTTTGTCAGTTGTAGCACTGGTTGATTGTCCGGGATTTGTTGTAGGTGTCTCCCTAGATTGTTAATTGTTGCCCCGAGTGCTCCGATTACGTTGGGTACGACTTTCGCCCTGATGCTCCACGGTCTCTCTATTTTGAGTCACAGCTGTTGGTACTTTTCATTTGGTGTCCCCACCATAGATGAGTCGTGAGAGTTGCTACATCTATTAGCAGTCGTTTCTGCACTTCTTAGTCTATGATTACCAGGTCCGGTCTGCGAGCTATCATTATTCTGTCTGTCCTAACTTAGAACTCCCAGATTATCTTAATCTTAGTTTAGGAACTATTGTACTCTAAAGAAATCAAATAAAAGAACAAATTAGTAGGAAGAGTTAACATAAGACATACTATTACAATCGCTTTCAAAGATGTCTCACCTTCTTCTTCAGGTAAGTAATGTATTGTCTATACAAAATTGTAACAAGAACACTCAGAAAGATACAATATAGTTTTAATTGTTGAAAAAGGGCGGGACAGGTTTAAAAACAATAAAGTATATAAGATGAGCCATGTTCATGCAATTGCTTATTTAACAGAGGTTTGAGCTTATTGATACAAAAATCTTCTTTGATTTCCAAGTCTGTATTACCGTTATCTAAGAAGTTAAAATTGCTGATGTTAATTGTTTTGCAGTCTCTGGACTGAGTAATATATTTATGGATCACTGATTTCCCTGAGAGATGCTCTTTGACTTTAATTATATGTCTTTTCGTCTTACCAATGTAAGTGTGGCGGTAACTTACTTGAGACCTCTTCCAGGACCTTATACCTTCATGTGAGATATGGTAGCTGTGTGTCAGGTTTAAGGGTCGTGACCTCCGTGCAAATTCATTGCCTTGTGTGTCATTCTGTCCAGTTGGTCAAATTCTGTCTGTTTCCAATTATGCCTCCGGTGTATACAGTTATTGTATTGCATGTGGGTTAAGTGCTTGTATCTTATTTTACCGTTGAGTCGTGACTATAGTACTTGTCACACGCAATCTCTGTCTGTAGATGGATGTGGCATTATGTTTTTTACTTTTCTCTCTTTGTTTTGCATATGTCAGTGTATTTGTATATCTCACTGATGTCTGCTTTCCAATGATGGGTAGGTCTAGGTAATCGATCAAATTGAATTTCTCGCCAAGAATGATTTGCCTAGTCCAACTTCCATGTAGATGTCGTTGGTGACTTTTTTTAATCACAGCGGTGAGGTCACGTTCAGTTTCATTTTTTTGCCCATAGCTTTAAGTCGTCCATGTACAGAAGGTGATTTACTTGGTTCTCTGTCATCAGCGTGTGTCATTTCTTTTTATAATGTGGGATGTGACGCACGGGTTGAGAGAGGAGAAGTGGTGATAGTGAATCGCCGTGGAATATTCCACATCGGATCTTTATGTTGGCTAATACTTTTTCTAGCTGATTTAATGTTCATCTTCCAGTTGATACTAACAGTATAAATCCAACAGCAAATATGGAAAAACAGTTTAACTTTTTTAATGAGCAACCATGTGTTATTATTGTTATTATTTAAACATGAAGAATCATTTCAATGAAAGGAAACTATAGTTAGTGTAGTAAATACACCTGTGTGCAAGAAACGTAATAAGCAATTATTTGTATACTCGGCAAGTTTAACCACAAAATGATAATAATGAGCAACTATAAAAGATTTTCCAATATTTATTTAATATGGCAGTTGCGCATGCCTTTGGAATGGCTTAGTAGACTGTGTTAGTGCAGACTAGACAGAAAGGCAGATCAGCATAGCTCGTCATTACGTTCAATTGTTTCTTTTTTAACTTTTTATAGACTTGTTGCAACATTTGCCGGTATCATCTTACAGCAGATGGTATTGTTTCAATGAGAAATAGCCTAGTGTACTTCTGCTGGTAGAAAACAATCACTTACCATTTGAATTGCTGATTAAGTAGAAGAAGGGAATGGTTACCCTCAAAGAGGTAATGGAAAGATTTGCTGATTACAATTCACAAGCACAGATCGCGACGCTTTCACTAAAGAAGGGCGTCTTTTTTGAAAGGTGAAAAGTCAGTTTCGAGCTCATCTTCTGTACTGCAAAGTTTATTGTATTTTCAAATTCGAAATTTTGCAAGAAGTCACCACATTATCCTTAGCAACAAAGAAATGTAATTTTCGAGGAAATTTGGAAGAACCAGGAAATAACACAGGCAGAAGCTATATCAAAGGATATTCAGCACGAACGTGGAGTGATAAAGTTTATATAATGGATAACACTACTTTTGTTTGTACTCAGGTTGACCATTCCAATAAATCAGAAGAAGAATTGAAGAACGTTATAAGAAACAGCTTGGATAGCTTCTTGTATTCCATTCTTCTTCCAATAATCCTCATCATCGGATCCTTCATTAACATAATGTTCATTTACATGGTATGGAAGGTCAGAGAAATGAGAAACCACATAAATTACATTTTAGTCAATCTGTCGATAGCCGACGTCGCTTTTCTTCTCTCAACTTGCTCGTGGAGGTTTGCTGCCACATTGTCATCACCCCTAGACATCAATACGGATAATAACGTTCTAGGTCCAGTTGGATGTCCGGTGGTTATTTTGCTGAATTACGTGTTCCTTTTCGCCTCGTTGTTTTTTGTAACTTTTATTGCCTTCGAACGTTATTACGCTGTATGTTTCCCCTTGATACACCTGCGGATGGTTGGTAAAAGGAGAGCCTTAGTTAGCTGCGCGTTGGTCTGGCTAATATCATTTTTATTTGCGATGGTAATATTACCAGCTTTTTCCAGATTCATAGTTCAATGTATCACGTGGCCTCCAGGAGAGCGGTTTCATGATTTTCCACATATCGTTGGCCAGTGTGACGCATCGTCGAAATCCTACAAAAACGTCGCCTTCTTTCTTGAGACAATCCCATTCTTTTGCTCTCTGTGTTTCAACCTCTTCGTGACAGTGAAAATTACTGCAACCTTACAGAGGAGAGTCCGCCATGACAACGACGGCATCGAAGGCAACTGCCGAAACAGAGACTCCTCCAGGAAGCTCCAAATATCCAGCAATGCAGCATCGCGCATGCTCCTCATCAACAATTCATTGTTTTTCCTTTGCAACGCACCGTATAACATCCTGTCGACATTCTTCTTCATTGTTGCATTGTCTGGACATCAGCTTCCGTCTTATGCTCTCCTCAATGTCATGTTGTCTATTAGCAGGATACTGCTGTACATTAATGCCTCTTTAAATCCTTTAGTGTACGGCGCTACCAACAAAACTTACAGAAAATCATTTGTTGTCATCTGTAAGAGTCAATATTCTTCCCATTCCGATATTGTTCAGACGTCAGAGTTGTGATGTCACCATCGGAATACTGCCTTAGGTAAAGTAGACACAGAAGTTGGGGTTTTACAGTGACCTGATTGTAGGAAACTAATATTCTTACACCCTGTGTGAAATGACTTAATAAATTAATCTTTCCTAGAATTTACATGAATTTTAACCTTCACACCAGTATTGTGATGACCTCCACTGTACCACTTAAAGAAGCGATATTGCTTTAAAAACGAGGTCACTGTAGAATATGTGGTCGGTTGTTAAATATGTGGGTCGTTGTCTTCTTTTACTAAACTATTACCACCATTAAGCCATGTAATAATTCACTTTAACTGCATGTGATCAGCATGAGATGTATAATTATGATTGTTATTCTGGGTTCAATGGGCGAATCGCTTGAAAGTCTTACACATTGTGATCATATTAATCCTAATGTCTTAATTTCGTGTATTTCAATGTGAACAGAATACTATAGAAATTCACATGTGATTATCACAAGAGGTGAACACAGCTCACCCGAAGTCAGTATATTGATTACTCTGGAGTAATTGATGATTAGACTGTATCCGTTACAATCATCCATCAGTTCGTTAAAACAGTAAATCTTTCTGTAATATAAATTCAGGATGTAAAGATTACAAATATTTTGTCATCTGCAGTCTATTCATATAATTCAGAGTTACATATTTACAATACGTGTGACGAGTTTGAATATTCTTTTAATACTTGTGTAGTTTTTGTTTGTAATTCCTGGACATCTTTAAATTTTCTTTCCTCTTCCCCCCAATTGTTTCTTTCTCAGCATTGCATACAATATAAGAGGACTGGGTGAAAGCCACTGCCTAACTAGTGTGTTGTATCAACAAAGATAAGAAAATTTACACTATATCCAGATTATAGTGTTGAAATCGGTAATTCGTAAAGAATGTTAACAAAACAGGAGAATGTATATGAATGTGACCTCTACAGAAGTATAGTTACTTCAGACATTAACTGACAAGCAGCATTTCTTTTTTACATTTCTGCCCAAAAATCTCTCTTAACATAGTCCTCACCATCTCATCTCATCCTCTTCCTCTTGTTTATGCTGTATATTAAATTATCTGTTTTGTGGCTTTTCAACAACATTCACGAACCCACTGATCCATTGTCTGATTTTCATCATCAAACCTTCAATTTGTGCCCTTTCAGTCACGTGATACAATTTACTACCTTTTAATTTTAATGGTTGTTGGAATCCGTATACTTACGTTTCTTTAAATTGGTATGTGCCAAACAACTAAATAAAATGCATGGAAACGGTGAATTGTAAAACTTATCTGTAAACACTTCATCATAATTACGTAACCACGGAGAGACTATTTCTGAAATATATTCAAACAAATGGGGATTTCCGTTTAAACATTTTAAACATCATATTTAGATATAGTACAAGCTGCAGAAGTTCACCCACCGCATTGAAAACAAAACCAAAATGATAAAACTAGTAAGAGGAGTGGCTTTTTAACAAAGATTTTCTTTAATGATTATATTTTGTATCAGTTATACCTTTGACTATACAAGTTGAAGTACAGATGATGGAGTAATCAGGACTATAGTAGGGGCTCTAGAGTATTTAAGAAAAATTGATGGTAAAATACCATCTTACCGAGTGACATCAATGAGAAAAGGGTCACTGCTTTAAACTTTCACCCCATTTTTGTCCAAGATGGAAGTGACAGTTGAATCTTTCGTAAACGAAATAGTACCCATGCAGTGGCATAGACCGTCATATATTACATGCATATGTAATACCTACTTTGACGTACTTTGTGTTTTATACCCTTAAAAAATATGAACAAGTAGCTTTAAAAGGACGGGCAAGTTTGGAAATTTCCCCTCATCTCAAACGACGTCTACAGAGTCTTGATATCGTTCAAGTATACCCTCAAACCTCAATATTTTAGGGTTAGTTTATTTGTTCATTGGTTTGGCTTCAATTGTGGTAACCGACTAGAAGGCCAAGTGAACCATATGGATACAAAGTTATTGATGGTAATTTGACGTATAACTTCCCACGTGCCCTGGGAAATGACTTTTGCCAAAGTTACTGGTACATTCTGGTACCATTGTAACAATATTACTTTGAACTTGGTCTTTTCAGAGTTTTTACAAGCCACTTAGTTAAAAACGGTTAAAAGATAAGAGGATTCCAAACATAAAGCAATTCCCAGACCAGTGTCATTGTCTTAGAAAAAGAAAGGAAACGTATTGGAATTCCGAAATTTAGCTGGCGGTATAGTTACTTAACCTTTCGTTTATGTTTAAATTCACATCTCTGAATTAACATAAGGTGGATCACATTTAATCCGACGGAATGAAAGACGAAAACAACCTAACTAATATATTCAAATGTACTATTTGCTGGGTCAGAGTACATCACTCTGGGATATGGTAATCTGAAGATATTATAACACTTGGAAACTTAAAGAACTTTACAAAAACATTCATCTCTCCAGATTGTTCTGAAGTCTACATGTGGATTATTGGTTAGTGTAGAAAATAGATAGAAGTGTTGTTTGTACGCAGAACAAACTAACATGTTGGACTGTGTCCGATTATCGATATTTTCTTGTTGCTGCTCAGGTCAAATTTTAACTTACAACTTCCTGCACGAGGACATTTCAAAGCACGGATTGAAGAGCAGATATGCGTTCCCTATTATGAAAAATAAAAACTAGGATGCTAACGTTTTCCTACTCTCTTGCATAACCC
The DNA here is from genome assembly GCA_021234535.1 of Stichopus chloronotus. Taxonomy (NCBI): domain Eukaryota; kingdom Metazoa; phylum Echinodermata; class Holothuroidea; order Aspidochirotida; family Stichopodidae; genus Stichopus; species Stichopus chloronotus. The sequence continues at coordinate 17,202,627 of CM037847.1, forward strand.
TCACAGTTTATCTTTCATGAAGACAGCTGGGATCCACATTGGATGCCACAGTGTCAACACCACTGTGTGAAAGAGTGTGAGGAAAGAATGCTTAAGAGGACAGGATAAATTGTAAGGGTATATTTCCATTATATCGAAATTACACACCAGCATTAAAAAATGTACATCACCAGAAAATACCGAATCCTATAAAGTCTCACCAGGTTTCGTCACACACATGATTACAGTTATTACCATCTATTAGCAAAGAGTAAAACTGCAAATAGAGAATCGAGTAATGTTGAACGAAGAAGATCTATCGAACTAATTCTCTCAAATTTGTTTTGCTTATTTCTTGACATGATTCGCCAATGATAGCATACCACGTAAGAGGTCACGCGGTCCCATACATCTTAGCATGTTTTGCACATGGAAGTTGTCAATTGCTCTTCTCTGTTTTGAACGACCATTTCGACGTGGGAGCGAATTGGTTGTGGGAATGTAATAGATAGATGATTAGATGCTAGCAAAAGGATCACTTGTTCAGACTCAGCTCTAATCCGAACAAGCAATAGAGGTTTTATTCACAAACATTGCAGAGAGAAATAACTTCAACTCTTTCCTTACCTGCTTTAACCTTTTGCTGATGAAATCCATCTCATAAAGCATCATTTGATTCCCATATGGTACTAAATATTGTAAGACATTTATTACGATTTTATAGAGGAGAATGGATAAGAGAAGACTGCTCAAAAAGTAATATAACTCTTTTTTTGCTTGTTTGATATGTTTGGTCGATAATGCTTTCAATCATCAATAGCGCCTGTAGTTCCGTCGAAAACATAAATATCGAATAGACAATAGACAAAGATGATAGATATTATGTCATTAACTTTACATCTTAACTCATTATACAGACATTAGGCTAGAATAAAGTTTCTGTCAATACTTGATCAACATTTCTGGAAGATATTAGGTTGATGTTACTTTCAAATGTTGGCGACTGCCATTCATCAAAATAAAGGGTTTGGTAGATGAACTTAACAGACGCAATGGTATCAACTGAAATAATTCGTGGCACCGTAGCAGTTCTGCACTTGGCATGACGTGATCAACTTTGTACGCTGTTTCATACCAACATTGACTCGATATGTTTTTTACAATCTTAATACGTCATGGTTAAAGGTTGGGTGATACGCAACAAAGAAAAATATGGTTTCGTTCTTCCATGTGGAAAAAAGCTAGTTTTATTCAATGTTTCCAAGAGAAACCCTAAATGACAATTCGTTTTGGAGACACGGTTCTTCAAAGTTTGATAAAAATGCGAATGTAATGATGTGTTCTGTTACACAATGCTGATATGTTTCTTACTAGGCCTATATATATATATACATATATATATATATATACATATATATATATATATATATATATATATATATATATATTGCGTCACAATTTCTTGCCATCTTCCTTGCACATTGGTATTTGCAACGAATAATATACCGGCTTCCAAAATAAAACCCTCGGGGCTTGCACAATTCTACATTGCCCTTGAACATAGGTGAAGTAAACAAGGGTAAGATAAGATATATCGTAAGGGTATGGGTCCATCTTTTAATGTCACAAAATTTCCATAGGTAATGTTTGTTCATGATGCATGTGACATGCGCCTGTAAAAGTGTCGATGTGTGATGGATTTCGATGGAATTTGTGGCTATTTTCAAAACTTTCAATGATTAATACAACCAGTACTCCAAAATGTCACTTTCATGTCACACCAATACGTACTATATTTTAATGTGATATGCGTTATTTCTAATGAGAATATGTAAAGCTTTAGTTCTTAATACGATGTATACAATCAATACTTACGCTATATAATTTTGCCCTACATGGCATCTCATATCTTTGTTCACTTCAAAAGATTGAGATGATTTATGATAAATACCTGTTTATGACAGTTATGGATTATTGATCTCAGTTCTTAGAAACTTATACATGTGGCCGTTTTATCAAGTAATTCAATGTAATCATTCCAATCTCAAGATTGGCTTAGGACAGTTTTATATAGCCTAACCATATACATCAGTCTCAGTGTGTGTCCGGAAGCCGAAGATCAAAAAACGATACATTTTCCGTCCATGCGCCTTTCACCGACGCACATCAGTTTCATAATAATGTTATCAATGTTTGATGTACAGTAAAAATCAAAGCAAGCCGTACACCAGCCGCTAACAAGGATTTTTTTGTGAGTAAATATTTACTGTTGTCGGATATTAAAAGGAAGAAGAAGGAGACACTACTGAACAACCTAGAGGCAAACATATTTCAAGAAGAGATTTAATAGACACTGAATCAATTTAAAAATGTCAGAACCAGTGAAGCATAAAATAGTATCTATTGTACTGATTGTCGGATTATTATTCAGCCTTAAGTATCGACAGGCTAGGTAAATTTTGCTTAGAACTGTAGTAGACCTCGCGCCATAAACTTGCGACCTCGATGATCTCAACCAGGTTTGACGTGATCTACTCGTTAACTGACGTTTTTTGGGCTGCTTTTGCTTACGGCGGTAGGGTGCCATAAACTGTCGATTTAGAACAATAGTGGCATCTGCCTAGAGGTACGCAACTTCTCGAATACGTCTCTCAAAGAAGTCAATAGTTGTCACAAGACACAGTTTCAAACATTTTTATATACTGTTCTCCTTCCAATAGCACTTGTCGTAGCATGTTGTCTTAACTTCAGTTTCATACGTGGTTTGGAAAGTAGAGGAAATGCGGAATGATTTGAATTTGATCTTAATTGACTTATCATTCTCTGATATTGGATTTCTTTTCTCATCCGGCTCTTAGGGGATTTTTGGAAGAATTTTGTTCTCCCCCTAGATGTTGCCTTTGATAACACGGTCTCAGGGCAGATGAGATGTCGATATGTAATTTTATTGAGCAGTTGCTGCGCATATGCGTCGTTTTTCTTTATAACTTTCATAGCTGTTGGACGTTATTACGCTGTGTGTATACCCGTAAGACACTTAAGGATGGTAGGGAAAAAGACAACTATAATTAACTGTACTTTGGTATGGACTACATAGATGTTATTTGCAGTGATAATCCTTCCAGGTCATTGGGATTTCAATACTATATGTATTACTTGCCATCGGTTTTAAGAATTTCCAATTGTCGTTGGATATTGCTCATCAGTATCACCACGTCTGGACATATTCTATTCAGCTGTTCAGCCACTTCCCTGCTATATCGTTTATTTATCGAATTATGCGTCTGTAGGAGAATTATTCTTACATCGCAGAGACGCACGATTCAGATTAAAAACATTGGTGGAAGCTGTCTAAGTACTGAACATCCTACAGGAGCAAAAAATTCAGCTGCGCGCATGCTCATTTTCAATGGTTTGGTGTTCTTTCTTTGCACCACTCTTTTCAATGTTTTAAGCGACATTCGCTTTCATCGGGTTTTTATCTGGGTTACCAGTTCTGTCTGCTTTCGATATTATATCATCTTCGCTAAAGTTGTTAGTCTATAGCAATTCCGCTATCAATCCTTTGATATATAACGCCACTAATTATCAAAACAGAAGAGCATTCTATATCGCTTTCTGATACAAACAATATTTGACCCCAGAAGCTCTAAATCATCCAATACGTCGACGAAATACAGAACAGAACAGGAAAACAATCGATGTAAAAAAAAAAAACCCTTTATAATGCGATATATCAACATCCCGAAATGACCTCACTATAACCAGATTTACATTAATTTACATAGATTTACATTGCAATCCCTTAATTACTCACATGCAGTTTTATTGATATTTTATTTTACCAAATCATTTTTCCTTTTTAAAGGTATTCTTCAAATTGATGTGAAACTAAGTAAGTGTTGAATGATTACTTCGTACATTCAGTTCTTCCTGCTGGAAAAAGTCTGAAGTTCATAGTTCAGAACAATGACTATGTGTTTTATCGTTTACTTAAAATTGTCCCTGGTAGTAAGTTGTGATTTAATTTATTTCATCATCATATTTGCTCACTGATTTTGTTTAAAGTTGCTCTTATATACATTTTGCAACTGTGATGGTTTGTTGGTTATTTAATGCTTTTGGCCAATTTTGAACCCCTGAGACTGAGACTGTTACAGTCCCTCGATCTACATATAGTTTTACACTCAACATTAACCACAAAATATCAAGCGCGGTCACAGATTATACCTTAATAAGCATACTAATCTGAAACTAGATTTGCTATTTGTAATTTTTTTTATATATGGCAGATTGCTAGTTGAGTTTGAAACAACAGCTGTATAAACCAAAGTTTGCTTTTGTCCAATTAACACCAAACTTCGAAGGATTAAGGGATTAACTGGGCGGAAAGGTTGCAATATCACGTAAGCAGAGAAGATTTACTCTCTAAAAATTATATGTCACTGCAATGCTCTGTTTCAAAGTTATGTATTTTTTAACAAATTTCTATCATACAGTGTTGCTTTGCACTATGAGATGTCTGTGATGCAGGATTATCTAATTTAAACACTTTACATCTGAAGGGAGACGCAATCTGATACATAAAGCGTTGTTAACTTTATTTCCGTATTTTAAGCTCAATCTACTTCAATGACAAATCTATATATTTTTTACTGTTGTTAAATATCAATATAAGCTTTCATTTCAAGGAACAACAACGACTTTGGGGGTGTTATATTACATTAACAGCAACGACTTTGGGGGTGTTAAGTAATCTTTTTATTTCAGGCATTTAGAACTGTTTATTGGGATTGGCTGCCTTCCTTCACACTGCATTATCTGGAGTTATGAACAATTAAGATACCTTTGCTGAATTGCCAGTGAAATCAGTAAAAAAAAATATGTATTGGCAGTTTCCTCATGTGTAAACACATGCTCGAAAGGTTGGTTGTGATACGAAGTTAAAAACAGAGAATATTTTAGTATTTGAAGATCTTTCAACAATTGACGAGGACCTGTAAGACATAAATTCATAAAGAAAATGACGGTGACAACTTTTATCAAGTGACAAAAGTAAGTGATGTAATGTTACTTCAGATGTGACAAATTTTGAGTTCATTCAACCCCTTTAACATAGTCCTTATAGTTACTGTAAGAACTATTCAAAATGTAAGTTTCAAGACATACTCGAAACAATTTTGATTGATTTTCTTCATTGAATGTAGACTTACATCTACAAATGTAAATTGTGATACATGGACGTCCGTAACAAATAAAATAAAAAAGATATATGAAAAGACTAGGAAAACATTTAAAAAAAAATGTAACAAGCTTTCCTTACAAGCCATCAACAAATAGACTATGTCTACGATTATCAGGATATTTGCTACAGGAAACTATGGAACTGCCAGTTTATTGACACATGCAAGCGTATATATTAAATAACTGGATAATATATGATCTAAACCATTACCAGTCAGTTTCCTACTTGTTCAAATGCTTTCTATTACAGCAATATATACGCAAAACGCTCCTACTACAACGAAATGTACTTCTCTCCAGCAGTTATGCGTGCCTTGTTAAAGTTACCTGAGCGAGAGAGCACCCGTTTTGGCCACAATCAACACCTAGCGTAAAGTAGAAATGAGTCTGTAAAAAATATTGTATACAAAATGAACTAAAGTTATCCAATTAAGGATAATACAAGCTGAAAGCGTTGGTTCTGATGATGTACGAAAATGACACGTATGGGGCAATGGTTCAAGTGGAATATCACGTGTCACAAATGTCACATTAGTTGTTAGCGTCTGTGTCACCACATGTTTTCACATTTACATAGTTTCCTGGCTCGTTGTAATGCGAACTTGTCCTTTTCTGTATTACAGCTTCTGAGTAATCAGAGTCACACTCATCAGAATCTTCTTCCTCTTCCCATTCACGCACTTCGTCCCTTTCATTATGATGTTGACTTTGATAACTTTGATGTTGACTTTGATGATTCTGATGTGGCTCTTCACCGCCGTGATGTGGCTGTCGCTGGTGAAGTTGGTGGTTATCAGTCATCTGGTTTAATTCTGGTGATTTCTTTCTTGGTTGTCTATTTCGTTTCTTTCTCGGTGTGCGTTTACACATCCTAATAATCAGCAACGGAAAACTCAGGGTTAAAATTACTCCTGCGGAGGCCAAGACAGCAATAATAAATACATTTACAGGATCTAGTCCGATGGCTGCTGGTGTGCCGGGTTTTTCCATATTTACGGAAAATGTTTCTATAGCCATTACATTGTCACTAAAAATCATTTTGCATGAAACTTGAATCTCACTGTTGATAGTAGAGTTACAAAGAAAATCACTGATTTTCAATTGACTTTCTCCACTGTTTTCAGAAAGGTCATAATTAGCTTGAAAATCGTCATTTGTTTGCCATTCGATCACATTGGTCATTACTGGAACGTTACTGGAACATGTAAATGTTACACTACCACCCTCTGAAATCACGTCACTGTCCGATGTTAAGAATACCGTAAGTCGAGGTATTACTAACAACTTTGGAACGTGTGAGCACAGATCTCTGCTTCCTGTCCTTTCTCCTTTGGGGAGGCAAACCAATTGTGTTCCGTTAATCTCCATCGTCGCATCGGGGAGACGATAAGTACATAGGCCTACACCGGTCCAGTTTTTGGAACATTCACTCGCATTCACTTCAAGACTAAAGACTGTTGATCCCGTGCTGCTCTGAAAAGTAACGTTAATACTTTCGTTGAACGTACAACGCAAGTCCATCCCAACCCCAGTTATTAATACTCCATCAACGCCAGTGATGAGAAGGCAATGTGATGCATTTGGTATTCCTTCTGTTGATCCATTGGTGATGTAAAAGTAATTCACATTCCTTGTCCACTCCCATCTTCTTTTGTTCATATATTCACGTAAACAACTACACACGTAGACAGCGTCGTGAGGTATATTCGAAATATTTAAGGTTCTCGAGTTATTGTCGTAGGAGTAGATGCTTATGGATGTGTTCAACAACATGTTGTCCTCCACAACTAACATAGAGTCGACCGTTCTAGCTCCTCGGTAAATGTTTATGGAACTCTTTTTGTCATCTGCAATATGATTCGGATGCGAATCAGCACCGTCCGACTGACTTTCTGTCACTGGCGTTTCTCGGGCAGCAATATTTGGTAATCTTTCTTCGCCATCACAAAACAACGTAAAAGTTTCCGAAAAAGCAAAAAAGTGATCTCTAGAAATCTCATATTCTAGTCCATGAATTGCATGGATAAGTCCTTGAAAGAATACCATGTTAACTACGAAGGCAAAGAAGTTAAGCTTCATCATGAATTCGTCAATTTCCTTTTTTACACTGTTTTAGTTACTGCTTGACATATTTCCAGATTGCTTTCAGTGACGTCCCTGATCTCTTACCCATGTTACCGTTAAATATGAAAATCAGATATGATCGGCAGTGCGGCTATGTACGTTATCTCCGTGTCGAAAGGTAGTCGATGACTTTTGTACTTCCGCACGTCCAAGTAGTAGGCCTCAGTGTTTGCGTTATCAGCATTTCTTCCCGTTTCCCCAAATATATTACGAACTTACCACATAGTTTCCCATTTGACATTTACGATTGTCACAAGGAAGCAATGTCCTGTAGAACTTGTTTGCTGTCGGTAGTCGGCTCCATGTAATAATAAAAGGTATGCATTTTCGTATTGTAAGTATGAAGTAAAACGTCACTTAGATTGTGCACTTTGCAAATTACTTCCTTTTATTTTTATATGAGCCATTTTGAGAATACTTAATTGTACCTTTGGGAATAATCAACAGTGTTAATCAGGCCGGGATCTATAGTGTGACCACTGAACCGGAAAGAAAACGAAGAACAATAATTTCAATAACGCCGGGTTGTGTTCGACAAAAATGCCCCGCAGCGAGAAATTAAGGAAGTAAAAACCTTTCCGTTTATAATGAATTTGTGTATGGCAGATATGGGAGATATCACAACAGGATGGTATCAGTGAATGCTTGAAAACATTTGACGTTGTCAGGCTACTAAAAAAGTACTACATCGAGTTCTTGCTGGGACCGACTAAGAACTTGATATAACTGGTCATGACTGATAGAATTGAATTAAGCTAATCGACATTCTTATGCATTGCAATTCCACTTGAAAACGCACAAGCCACAGCAATATCCACTGCTCACTTCAATTACCGTTATGTATCTTCCTTTGCACTTTTAACTTATCACACATGTGTAGGCCAAATCATTTCTACGTGGTACCCAACAGTATTATGGCACGACGCAATCTCATGTATTGTAAACTAACATACGCTTGCATGAAGATTAAAGAGGTCATGACATGTAGACTAAACTTCCGTTAAAACTGGCTGGACAAATGGAATATTTAGAACTGCCGTGTGTTCCTGTGACAATGTTATGCAATCAAAATTTTCAATTCACAGTTGGAAGCTCCCCTTTGAAAAATCTTCGTTTCTGCATGACATCATATGATGTTATAGGAGTGTCCACAATAATTGAAATGCTTCTACTTGCATATGCTAGCATGGATTTGTTTGAAACTTGCACACAATGTTTCTTAGGTAGTGGGGATTTGAGCAATTTTTCTCATAAGGTCCCCTGTGGGGCCCTGTGGCCCACTTTATGAAATTGTACAAAACCCTTATCCTCCTACTGATCTTCATGCGCAATCTTATTGGATTGTTACAATGATGCATCGGTAGTGGTACCTTTAGGGTGCTCATGAATTTTTTATCCAAGGTCATAGGCCTGTGGCCCATTTTATTGAATTCTACAAAAGGTTGAGTCTATAGAGTCCTGTAGATTTAAACATAATGGTATTATGAGGCTAGTAACACCTTTAGGGTGTTCAGAAGTTCTGCGTCGAAAGCCTAAGATGGACCAGAGGGACCATCGTCAGCCTTCCACTAACAAAATATGTACATGCTTAAGGTGCCATGAACAGAGTAGCATAATGGCAAATCATCGATATATTGCACACATGTATGACAATCTGTGGAATAACAAGCATGTTGCATTTGTCTTGTTAAATTGGGCCAAGGGTCCACACTGGACCATGGACCAAAACTTATTTAATTCCGAAACTATTCACTAATTTAAAAAAAATCATTGTGACAAATCGCTAAGGTTGTACATGGCCGTCTGTAGGATGCTTTCAACTCCGATTAACATTTATCATAGGAGAGAGGTATTTTGCAGCAAGACCTTGAGAGTTCGACCAACACTTCCTGAACACCCTGTAAGTGCCACCCTAGTACGGATATGAAAAAAAAGAGCCGTAAGGCATGAGGCATAATACGAATATGATAGTATTACAGTGAGGTTGGCCTTGCAAACATAATTACAGTCCATATTCTTCTTAGTGTACACACTAAGAATGTGGGAGGCACTTAAAGAAGAACTTTCCATTGGTTCCTGAAATTCACGAAATTCTTTACAGACCCGTCAAGATTTTTTCACATACTAACAAAAATGGTAGAACTAAGAAGATCATCAAATTCTACAGATAAAAGAAATAATCAGAAATGAGTGATTATCTGTTCAATTTGGATTTCAAATAATTTGGATTTCATTTGCACACGATTGCTATTAATCACGTTTCAAACATTGAAACTATTGGCGTTATTTATGAATACTGGATCTGAAACTTGACTAATTATCCTGATTATTACTATTTTTATGCAGTAGTAACCTTCGGAATCCTCGCAAATTTATCGTTATCAAAATGTACCTTCTTAAAAGTGCATTTACACCCAAAACCGAGGTGATGGATATTTGAAACTAGGGATCGTGAATAAACAGAGCAATCTATAAGCTTGTTCCGTTTCATCCTCTTCTTTGTATGTTTATGATGATAATGATGATGAAAGGCCCTTGTGGTTTAGTTACACAATGCTCACGGAGTAGTAGCTTCGTGATCATACAAGAGTATGGCTGGTAAACTGTGTTATGAGATGGGAACCAGCCGTACGTTGTTGCAAAGCTTTATTGCTCACTAAAGAACTGAGTTCTTTTCTTCTACACGGCGGATTGATAGCCCTTCTACCGCAACCTCTTCTGATATCTCACTAAGTCCATTGACTTTAGTATTATCCTCATCCTGTAGAGAGAGACATGTAAAGAGAGATCACGCGATGTGCAAAAATTAAATAACGTACTGTACATTAAAGATGTCCTAAGATGCCTCACTAAATCCATTGGCGATAATGATATTGTCATCGTGGTAAACAAAATGGAATGTGAAAGATGCAAAGGAAATAACGTGGGGGAAATTAAAAGTGAATATTAAATTGAGAAAGTGTTGGTTTCTGAATCTACGGGCATCCACTGCATAGGACTCGTGAATTGGATCTTGGAAAACTTTTAGAAAACAAACAGACTCCATACTGTGACTTGGAAACGTTCGCTTCTTTTTTAAAGAAGCAGGGGGTGAGGATCAAACTGGGGAATCAATTCACTTTCAACTAGCAATACGTGATATATGATCTCACGCATTCTGACAAGTCTTAAGATTTGCATCTAATAACCTATCTTAGTTTTTGGACATTACCTAACCAGGGAGGTGCTAGCACCTCCCTGACCTAACCTTGCCAGGTTTATAAGGTACGGTATACATGACTCGACGCACGAAGTGAAACCTATGGAAATTGATGCTGTGTTTATTAAGCATTTTGTATCTATTTTTTAGAACAAAAATGTGCAAACAGACGGAAAAGGTACATTTTCCTCATCAACGCATGTCTTTTTTTTTCAAAATCATATTGCTTGCTGTGTAAGAGTTGATAGTCGCTACGTCTTTTCGAAGTCTGTCTAGAGGAACCCTGAATTGACTAATCGGGATTAAGATTGCTCGATATATGCTTTACCAGATTTGAGAGCGTGATGTAATGTGTGGTATCTTTCCTTTGATGGATGATAGGCAGGTTATTTTAAAATTAGTTAATTATTTACATCGGAAAAAGAACGACGAGACTCTCAAATATTACTCAATCTAACTAGATCAGAGGTTTAGGAAATCAATTGTGGCAGTTTTGCTTTTGTCGCCAGTCTTACTATAATTGATAATTGATCGACTATTCAGTACCTCGTATGCTTCGCCCACTCCACAACGACAGACATCTGTGCAATCATGAGGGAAACAGCACAAAAACGCATCTACGATTGGTCGATGGAGGGTGACATCAGCTTGTCCTGGATCATTGTGGCCTATAAGGTGGAAGGATATGAAAGTCTTATTGATGAAGTCTCACAAAATGGCACAAATAGTTGATTTCTCTCACATCTGCAATTCTCTCACATGTGACAATTGTAAGCGTTGTCAATTGTCACTTTTACTGAACTTAAAACTTCTCAGTGGGATTGAACATGTTGACCGTTGAACTTCACTTTGAATTAACTGATGTAAGAAGTGACTTATATTGAACTGATTAGTATAGGACTTGTGTACCTGTAGCGAAGCTGATCAACAAACCAAAGATTATTGCGATGGCCCAGGAAAAGCCAGAATACCAAGAGTAGGATAGTCCATAGAATGTGGCGATCTTCGGACTGTAGCAAAGCAAGTAAAACAGAAAAGAAAAATAGCTATAACTGTATGTATGATTCATATTGATGTATGAAAAACCGGGAGGTTTAGCCTATAAACATGAGACAATCTAACATATCAGTAACACTCACAAAGAAACGACGAACGTTAACATCGTGTTGAAATTAACCTTCGCAACGTAGATATTTCGTTCTTCTTCTTTCTAGTTACAGAAGCAAATATTAAAAGGGTATGGGTAACTGTGGCATTGTTCCTCCATATCCTTTTTTTTTTCTATGATTACTTTAACTGCTGTATAATGTCTATGAAATTGACCAAGAAATGATCTTTTTAGATGTTTTCTGAATCTCTCGATTCCAGCTATCTGTATACTATTTTCATGTAAAGGTAACTGATTCTTACTAGGGTTCATCAGTGGATGGCGCTATAGTGGTATATTCTGTTGCTGTATACTCTTGCGTTGCGTTCATTTCGAGGCACATCGCCGTGGACAGCCCGGGAGGGTTAGAAGTCGGAGGATACATTATAGCACCAATACCCACCCAAAATGAAAAAGCCAGAGAAATGATAGGTCCAAAGCCAGTACCCTGTGGTAAGAAGAATGAAACTCCTGTTTTATGCCGACAACTGGCCAGATGTCATAATGAATTATTCTTTGTAGTTACATTTGTCTTGATATCGTTACCCATAAAATCATCATACTGCAGCTGTCGGTGCGGTTGTCTGTGATGATACTAATACTGACAGTAGACTGATGCCCTTAAACATTATAGATATATTGGGAGCATTGTTGGTCTATATATTACCACATACGTGCTATTGCTGACAACCTGAATAAAACTTTTAAAGGGAATTAGGTAGTTTACAATGCACCAACAAAATATACAAAGAAAACAGCTTTGATCATTGATAAAACCTTCAGACTTATCAATAAACGACTGCAAACCATCTCCGCAAACCACAATGCTTAGGATGACTCCCCGTGAATACATCGTTCGAAGTTTTGAACGTCTATGTGAACAAATTACTCTTGAGCAACGAACAACTGAATTTCTATCTGTGAGAAACTTATTGCTTGTAAAGCAGGTAACAGCATTTCCTTATTTTGGATAATCTATCGTATTGTACTGACATACATTGGTTTTAAAGGCATGTTCTGTTTTTTTTTTTTTTTTTTTTTTGCTGTTAAGCGAACTCCTTATTATCCTTTAATACTAATAATGATTTATGGATTCGGAATTAGGGATGGTGATATATGTGCTGTTATGATTATTCCTGATTCCAGGCTTAATAACACTTTAGGGAAAACTCCCTATTTGACAAGGGGTGTGATATACTACACCACCGTCAATCGTACATGAATCACTCTACTAAGTAAACTTTATCCAACTTCAATCAGCAACATTTTTTTCCTCTTATTTTCAAATGAATGACCTTTTCCATATAATACTACGCCATTCATTGCCACTGAGGTTATTTCACAGACTTATGACTGACGAAAAAGTTGAAGACTTACATAAGAATTGACCCACGGAAAGAATATACCAAGGCTGAATAAGCCCATCAGAGGACCACCGACAAGTCCAAAGACAGAAATGGTTAACTGGGGAATGCAAAGGGAGACAAAAAATACCAGGCTGCTGAAATAATGGATTGACGATACTGATTCATTTACAATAAGAATGCAATACTCTCTGATCTCAAAAAATGAATGGAAGCAAATTGTTTAAACACCTACAACATATGTAGCATATGTAATTGTCGGAACACATGAGTAACTGAAACTATATGTACTGTTGAGTTAAAAAGAATAATGGTAAATTCTAGTTAATAGTTTAATTCTAATAAAAACTAAGTTAATATTTATTTTTTAGAATGAAAACTGAAATATCATCAGGTGCATTGATATATGATGTATAGACACAGACATATATATAGGCACAAACCTGAAGAATAGCATCGAACTGTGAGGCAAGGTATGTTAGCAACATAGCAATCACACCAAATGAACAGGCTGAGGAAGTAAAGAAACGGAGGCGTTAGAACAGGTATATTATACATGTCACATTTTCTTCTGTATAAAGAAGTAATAAATAACATGGTAATGACCTATGCAGATAGGTATCCTATCGCACAAACTGAAATGACACCCACTATCTCTTAGGTAAATCTACAAATAGCATTACAAAAATACGTGAATACGAGAAGGACGTTATGCCACTCATGATGAAAGTACACATTAATTTACAAATTTTGGTTCAACAAGAGGGTTGCATCTCGTATTAAATACACTGCTGCACATCATAATTACGTTAGCAATTTAACTTCAGTTACAAAGTATAGTGTATACTATAAGAGTAATGTCCTCACATATTTTCTTTTTTTTTATAATATAAGTGTCCTCATCCTGGAGTCATTGAATGAACACCCCGTAATGCATCGCGTGCTTGACTGACGATAATCTTGTCATTCATAACTCTGGTGATCTACCTTAAAATTCTTTTCTCAGTGGTAAGAAAGATTTCAATTACTCACCGATGATTTTGGTAATTACTGTGTATTTATATTCTGGTATTTTTGGCCAGATAGATTTAACGATATCCTCTCCGGCTATTGTAGCGAGAGCGTTCAAACCAGATGATACAGTGCTAAACATAAAAATAATGATTGTCTCATTAGGAAAGGCTAAAGAACAAAACAAATTATAATATCTATAATAAACTGGATACCATCTGTCGTCACAAGTTAACCCCAAACCAATAACTTCAAAATATCTTACTTTTAGTTTATCATATATCATAGCAAGCAATCCTTTTAAAATTCAGAATTAATGATACTGTTTACCATATATCTATCGTGCATTTGTACTGACATCACACTTTTTTGAGTATTCGAAAATTTTTTACAAAAATCATTTTATTTACCGTGCTATTAATTAGGTCAAAATATACAACAAAATAAAAATGAAATGGAAAAAGCATCATATTCATTCTACTTTTACCTCAGCGATGCGCTAAAGACAGAAGCAGTGCATAGTCCAGGTAGTCCTGGTCGATCACCAAAGATGTCCATTATGAAATACGGAAGAAGCTTTTAGAAAAACAAAAATGTCAGGTCTAACGTATCTTTACAACGATACTGAATATATACAACGTTTAAAACGTTGCTGTGTTAGCTGGGTTGTTATATCTATGCAAGGGGTTCAATACTAGGTTTTACAATTCCTGGTATACATGACCTCAGAAAAAGATTTTATGTCGCTACTCCCGTTTTAGTGAAAGGTTGACAACTTGGTTTGTTTGAGTAATCATATATAGTGAATTTGAATAAAAATAAAATGTTAGATGGTGCTGAGACCCCTCGCCCCAACAACCAAGCAAATGGTTCGAAGTATACAATGCTTTCAGTGAGCCATGATATATGTGAGATAAATTCCCCACCCTTGTTGTAATCAAGTTTTCTATATGATTGTATTTCAAATATTGCACAGTACGTGTAGTTTTAAGTGCGTGTGATCAGCTTAAGTGAATGAATCATATTGAACGATCTTTGTGATTCTTAATGAGAGATTTCACTGATACATATCTTAGGAGAATTTATCCGAAAAGAATCCTCAGATACAAGATGCTGTTGGTCATGGTCAAATGAAGGTAAGATACGTTAACAAATGAGGGTATTGCAAAGTGATTACATTGAATATCTCTACAGACCTCTCGAAATTGAATTA
Source organism: Stichopus chloronotus (assembly GCA_021234535.1). Lineage (NCBI taxonomy): Eukaryota > Metazoa > Echinodermata > Holothuroidea > Aspidochirotida > Stichopodidae > Stichopus > Stichopus chloronotus. Next base: position 17,217,908 of record CM037847.1, read on the forward strand.
TTAAGGGAGTGACAGATTCACATAAAGGTCGTTCTAGAACACTTACAAAAATGGTATGTAGCTTTTCTTAACTGAACGCATCAGGTCGCAGATTTGCTGCATTACTGTGTGCTGCTTTTTCTTTATTATTGTATACGAAAATAATTTACTTTTGAAGCCGCTTATTGTATTCCCATCGATCATGTTTGAAACGACACATTATCACCACATATTGTTTTTTGTGTTACATTTTGTACATTTCTGTGTTTTTACGAGCGAATAGCGAAGTTTAACAGTCGTGCTTCAGCCTCTTGACAGTCTTTCCTTTGTATGACTAAAAATCATTTCAATTTAACTTAAACAAAATTACTTAAAAAGAAACTTTTAAATATGTATAAGAATTACTGTATGCTTTTTAGAACAGTTTATAGACTCTTACGTTGTAAATTGAAACGTTTCTGGGGCTTTGCACCACAAAACGACTGTAAAACATGAATAACACCCGTTCCACCGATTTGTGAACAGCTGTTCCGTATATAAATCTTAACCATTCACTGTCGGTATTCTGAAATGTTTGAAATACATTGTAGTGGACTTTGGCTTCCATTTCTTCTGATAGTGGGATGAAGTATTGGAATTTGATTGTTAATATTACAACTCATGAGGTTAATACTGCATGATTACGAACTGCTTACGAAAAGCTGTTCTGTCAAACTTTGCGTATTTATCTTCATAATGTGCTCGTGTGTGTGTGTTGGCCGTACTACTACCGTGTTGCACACATGAGCGCCTACTGCTATACTGTATGTGTCCACTGTCAGTTCCACCGGGCAAGGTGGCAAAGACTGGGAAATATGTGTTATCGCGACCGTGTTGTCTTTTTTTCAAAACTATCATTGACCCAAGGCTTAGAGATAATGATGTAACAAGCGTACGGTTACTGTCTTTTCAAACATTGGTATGTTTAGTGTAATGATAGAGTGTAAACGTTTACTAGAACTAAGCCAAGTGTAGCAAAGTTGTAACTGCTATGCTAACTCGACTCTAATCTAAGTTAGCGTACGGAGACTGAATTGTGTGCATAGCCTTGAGCGCTTTTCAACCGTAAGTTAGTGGGATATTGGTGCTCCTTTACGACCCGAGACTACTAGTACTACGCTTATCATAAGCAGTAAACCTCAGTGCATTATACTTGAGTGATGCCACAGTCCCATTTAGATCTGCAATTCGGTCCATATTCGCGGGTGTGAATTCCTCACATTCTAGTTCTTCTTTCTGCTACTTTCTATGTGTATTGTTGTGTCCTTAAATGGCTTGAAATTTGTTCTTATTTATTTCGAAAGACATGAACAGTTATTTTAGTTTCTGATGTGTCACTTAAAACTTGATAGAAGTCCAGGTGATTTCGAAGTTTTTATTTAACATGCCCTTCCCTTTTCTGTGTCCCTTTTCCCGTGTGACAATACCTGATCTGAAGCGGACACATATCCCATCGTGTATGGGTCACAGTCGGCGTAGAAAGCAAACATTACAATCCCTGTCAAACATACGAGAGAGAATAGCACAACCATGCCACATACAGCAAGACCGAGTGACCTAAAGACAAAATTAGACAAAACATAAAAGGCAGTAGATATTAACACAACACCGGACAAGCATTAAGTAATCAATGTTAGAGATGTTATGCCTATCGCTATCGAGCATTCTTAGTAGATATGAATTTATTGTGCAAGATTGCTTGATATGGGATTGTATAGGACTAATGAAGCACTGTGTAGATTAGCAAATCAAACAACGATAACGCGTTTATGCTTAGCCGAAAATTACCAATAACGTTGACGAAAATCGAAGTAATGTCGACATTAGATGGATTTCGTGATAAGCCAATCAGAGTACATATTAAATGCTGACATTAAATCAATTTAATGTCTACATCAAATCGATATAACTCAGACGTTAATTATTTAATGTATATTAAATCTCATTAATGTACACATCAATTTGATTTACTGCCTACATTAAATCGATTTTAATGTCTACATTAAATATTTGTTGCATACATTAAATCGATTTTACAGAAATCTAAACGATCTGCTATTCTCAAGTCATTCAAAGACCTTACATACATAATGAGAATTCGATACGTATTGCTAATTCAAAAGCAATTTCCTACCTTGAAAGCTTTAACTTTATAAGTTACGTACACCTCAATCTTCAAATATTTAAAGGCGAACGGTTTCGAACACACGGACCTCTGTACTCCCCTCTTTCAAAGGCATCACTTAAAGGACCGAACAGTCCCTCCAACAACCTACCATACCCTACCGAAGGCTAAAATCTAAAAGCTTTCCTTGCTTAATCAAGGTTCACAGGTTCTGGGGACATAACGAAATAGATTCATACGATACTTATACTTCAATACTCTTCTAGAAGCAATTAAGAATATCTAAAACCCTGCCACAACCGACGACATGCTACTGATGAAGCTCCGCCACACTAAGGTAAGAAAGCAGAAACCAGTCAAGCTTGATTACAAAAACCAACAGTAAAAATATTCGAAATATTCAAATTTAAAACCTTTAATATCTTCCAGATGAAATCAGGAACGATGATTTCGGGCTTTTCCTAAAAAATGTGCACCGACCGAAAAGCGAATGTGATTAGATTGTTCTAAAAGCTGGCGTGAACGGGTTCCACCTGGTCCATTTAATGTCTACATTAAGTTGAATTCATTATGTACATTAAATCGACTTAATGTAGACATTAAATAGATTTAATGTCCACATGAAACCGATTTAATGCAGACATTAATGTGTATATTAATTGGATTCAATGTAAATATGAAATAATGTCTACATTAAATCGATTTGATGTAGACATTAAATTGATTCAATATCAGCATGCATTTAAAATGTACTCCTATTGGCTTATCAAACTGAGGTAATGTCAACATAAATTCTATTTAATGTCAACATTAAAACGGTCATTTTGTCCGCTGCGGACGACCATACACGTAAACCAGATATACTGTAAAACTGTTACTGAGCACCTTAGAGAGACACTTTCTGTTGCTGGAAACACTAACGAGAGGCGTGTTTGAAACGAGATACTTTATCAAGGCTTAAAGTTATGGGTGGAATGTGTAATAATAACGGACACAGTCTCTTACTAGACACCTAAATGGACATTTGCTGGTACTATAGGCATCCTACCTACAATGTAATATACCTGGTCGGTTATAGATGCATATCATGGCTCATGATCACCTTAAAATATTCACATGTTGGAAAAAGAAAAAAAAAAAAACTAGGCACATACTTGTGCTGTACTTCGTACATAGATACTAACATGCTGGTACCTGCAAACTGAGTGTAAGATCTACTTGCGCTATTTGGCTTAATAGGTCTGTCTATAGAGTGATAAATGCATATGACAAGTGACTAACCATATAGGCCTATAATTTCTTCATGTTGAACTCATGACGTTGAAAAAAAAATACTACTAAAAGATAAAAGATAAAGCAAACTGAAGTAAAACTACGATCAATATTTCAACATAATATCGTGTTTGATCACGTATGTCATCTTTAAGCGCACTTTGTAGGATTCAAAAATAATATAGAAACTAGAATCATAACGCCAACGAAACTTACTTTACAAAGAAAGAGAAAAAAAATCAATCATTACAAACCATAACGCTGTAGATTTCTTTCCGCAAGAGAGGTATCGTTGTATTTGCGTTTGATTTGTACCGTATGTAGCGGTCCAGTTAAAAGCACCTCCAATAGCAACGGTCCAAAATGTATGTCTGATCGTGGGGTTAAGATTAAAACTATACGAAGAGAAAATCATAGATATGCATACGTCATACGCGTATAACACCTTAGGTGGACAGTTCCATTGAGTTGTACACTTCAAAATTTGAAGAAAATTCTTGTATATCCTCTAACCGATCCTCTAATCAGATCACATTATATGTTTTAAAGTTTGTAGAATAATATGAAAGGTTATATATATCTATATCTATATCTATATCTATATCTATATCTATATATATATATATATATATATATATATATATATATATATATATATATATATATATATATATATATATATATATATATAGTAATGGTAAAGGCTGAATCAAATGTGTGCATAAAATGGTTGGGAGTGCCTTGAAAACCAATACAATATATAAGAGAAACGTGGATTGATATTTTGAGGTCCTACCCCTTCCTCAGAGACCTCAGTGATGGAGCAAACGATACACACATCCTACAACGTAAACTCAGTTAAAATGTCTAGATCTCTTTTAAGGCCAATCGTATAGCTATTGATGTGTAGGTTTAGACTACACTCATCAGCTTTTTGTTTCTTGTCATTCTTGAAGTTGTCTTTCCAGATGCAGATCTTAAGATTTTGTGTCCCGGTTAGGAAAAGTGTCCCGCCATAGAATATCCCTTGAGCTGTGGTAAAGTAGAGTGTTGTTGGTTTATAAACGTAATCGGAATTTCGCCCTCGTTTCTCCAACGTAATTGCCTTCAGTGCATTTATTGCAAAGAAGTACGTAGACTATATTGGAAAAATGGCAGTCAAAATTACCAGGGTATAATTTTGAGAGTAGTCCCTGGGGGGAGGGATAACAGGGAATGAAGTACAGAAGTGCCGACGTATTTGGCAGCGTGGTTTGCTGCATAGAGAGTTACACGTGGGAGCTATAGGGCTAAGGATTTGACTTCGCACAAGAATCTTTCTAAGGTTTATTGGTTGTCTGAAAAACAGAAAGGGAGCACGATTAAAAACGCCCTCTAATGCGAATTTATTTTGGAAGATACCCAACAGAAATCAGAGATTTCAGATTGTGTTGAAAATGCGTCGTGAAGGGATTCCGTTCAGGTGAGGTGGCAAATTTGTACTGCAAAATTTCTTGCCTAGACGTTCTTTTGGCTCTCTCCATATTTCTCTGATGAATTTAAGAGGGTAACACCTAATCATTGCCTGTTTAGTATGCTCATTAAGTTGAACTTTTAAAGTAGTGTTGTCAGAGCAGATGCTTTTGTAACGGAGCGTCTGGCAACATGTAATCGATTTTCCTTTTGTGTTCTGGGTGAAAACTATTTAATGGTATGTATATGTATGCCTGTTTGTTGGGGTGTGAAGACAGATCTGTGAATAGTGTCGTCAACCAATGACACTTGAATACAGAAAATGTATAGTTGATGTAAAATGTTCATATGTAAATTTAATCGTTGGGTGAAAGAGTAGTTGACTTTGCCGAAAATTTAGCGCTGAGGTGATTGCCTTGAGGCGATTTAAGTAGTTACTTTACGTTACATAGGTCATAGTTAATTCATTCTGTAACGCAACTTATACCTATCTATTTAAATTGCATCATATGTGTTTTAAATCCTCAATTATTTGGGCGCAAAGAGTCGTAATTAGGTACCGTTTTCTGTCTGCCTGATAAAGGCACAAATTACTAACGTTGACAAGCCATGCATGAACATCAGATTTGAGGTACCTGTTAACAAAACAGCATGTCACACAAACTTAAAGAAAAAAATGACCTCGATTTCAAATTCTCACAGATAATAACAAACATTAAAGGAGAAATGCAGAAGACAATTAGCAAAATATGAATATTAAATACCTACGTTTAAAACTTTTCTACGACTCTAATTTAACTCTTACTTCCAAAAGTCTATCCTGTCTCTTTCATCGGCTATTCGCCATGCTTCTCGCAATCCTCCAAGTCTGATACTGCCCTCTATTATGACTGCTAATAGTCCAGTTAAGATGATAGAAACCTGGAATACGTCTGTCCATACAACAGCCTTCAATCCTCCCTTTAAATTTGTTAACGGATAGAGGGTAAAATTCTGAGACACACTAAATTGAAGAAACGTTGAAGGTAAAATGTTCAGACATATTAAAATGTAATAAACTTTATGAATACCCTGTCTTTGAAACTCTTTGAAACATAAACTGAGTCACATAAGTAGAAACACAGCGATAGACAACACATACAAGTGAAATGTCTGCATCACGTGACGATGTTGGGGGTGTCTTCAAGTAATAAGGTTGAATTAATAACTGAAACAGTGTGTGCGACATACATTCATTTATGTATTAACATCATGTATTTGGAGATTACATTGAAGACCACATTAGTAGATCACTTTAAACCTGGAATATAAGTTGAAAATTTGTCACATTTCACAACTGAAAGTCAAATATGTTATAGCCACAACAAAAACATTGTTTCAGCCCAATTTAGAATTTACATGAATATTCAAATCCATTCCTATTGGTCTGTTTGATTTCAAGTAACAGTGATTGACGGCTAGGATCTCTCGAAGAGTCTGAATTTTGTAGGTCCATCAAAAATGTCGACACAATTTTTACATTCAAATATGTGGAAGATGAATGCATATAGCATTCTTTCAGATTTTGTGTAAGGGGATCTTTTCCCCTACATTCTCTTCGCAGAAACACTGACGAAGAACAAAGATAGATGACCCTACGACTGCGTGTACAACTCATATTCCAGCCTTAATAATAATAACAGTATCACAGTAGCAGACAAGAAGTCACCTGGTTGGAATTGAGATCACACTATAAACCAGGGGATTGTCTGTACAACTCATTGCGTTCCATCTTTATAATCTCTCTAAAGTCCAAAGAGTAAATTAGGGATGACTCCAAATAAATACTGAATATTCATCAGTATTTTCACTCCAAAAAGAGTGGTTTTCACTCTTAAGTTTTTAAAGGGTAAAGGGGTAGTGTTGAAGGAGAGGTGGTGCCAATCATCTGAATAATGAGAATCTGATGAAGGTCGGTACGTTGGTTTGCGCCTGTCGGAATAGTTACCAACAAAGCACATTAAGCTTCGACAGTCTACGCTTTGATGATGATCTTGGCAATTTTTACAATAACGTTCCAAGGATGCATTCATGAGAAATGATATTTGGAAAGTGGCACGCACATCACACCGTCAGACGATAGTTGATTGGTGAGTTAACCAGTTAACGAGGATAAATTTCGTTCAGCACACACTTACGATAGTGGTGTAAAACGTGCAGACGGCACCGACCGTGACCACGGAACCCCATAGGCTCAGTCCTGTCACTAGAAGCACAAAAAAAAAAGAAAAAGGATTTCGTCTTTTTGTCAATCATTACATTCGTCTTTGATGTAGAAACAAAGTCAAAGAATCATGTAATGTTAATTGCGATATTCATGGTATACTAATCCATACTTAACTTTCTAAACTTTACAAATTTTGAAATTTACAAATGGGTTCATGATTTTTTTTATTTAAGATCGTATGGGGGCTCGTGACCAATTTATGAAATTCTGCGAAAAGCTTGTTCTCCTGCAGATCCGCTTGCATAAAGTTGATGATTTGACAGAATGGTGCTCTGCTAGAGACACCTTGATCGTGCCTAGAAATCTCTGGTCCAAAACCTAAGATTGGTCCGAGGGTCCATCTTCATCCTTAGACCCAAACTTTGTATACAAATTCTACGGTGCTACTAAGAGAATATCAGAATGACGAACCATCGATATTGTACACTAGTATGACAATCCGTAGGCGGAGTGGCATTTTGAAGAACTCAGTAAAATTGTCACAAATTGCCCACACTCGAAGTTCATTAATACCACAGACAGATCACTGAAAAATGATTATGACAAATCGTAAAGATTCTGCGCGGCAATCTCTAGGATTTGGCCATCTCTGCTCAACATTGTTTAGAGGAAAGAGATAAGCACCTAGCAGTATTTTACAAGATGAACAGTAGGGCCCATCATGAGATTTGGATCCAAACTTGTTGAGCACCCTAAAGGTGCTGAGTAACAGTGTAAAGCTGAGTATCAATATGACAAGCCATCAACACCGTTTAAGAGAATGTGTAGGAACAGAAGCATTCCGCAGAATTTCGTTAAATGGGCATGCAATGAGACCCTTCTTTGAGACCTTGGGCCAAACATTCATGAACATTCTGAAGCTACCACTAACAATGTATCCTTATGACAAACCGTTGATGTTCTACATGGCAATCTGTAGGACGAGAAGCACTTTGCAGAATCTCATAAAATGAACCATCTGGTCCACAAAGGACATTGAACCATAACTGGCCATATGGCCTATTGCCTACGAAATATTGCGTAGAAGTTTGAAAGAAAGCCATGAAAGCATGTGCAGGTAGAATCATTTGGAGTTATTGCAGTGCAATGGTTCGTATGCAAAAGAGTTCCTAATGTGACGTCATGAACTGCGCTGTACAAGACAACGAAAAAGGGTTTTGCAAAACTTTCCATTTAATTCTAGTCTGCGTGTTATGACCTCTTTAAGAAAAAAAAAGAAGCGCCTATTGAGCCTTACTGAGTGTAACTGATTACGTTGGCATACATGAATTTTAATAGCATACAGTCTGTGCACAAATCGAACCAGAATTCATGCCGTAGATATTATGAATTCAGTTAGCGGGCGCATGAGTAATGCACGTCCGTTGTACTTCCATACCAAAGATATGCATATATAGATATTATCAATCAGAGACATGCAACCACCGTCACCCTAAGTCAGATGCTACTCATATGTGCTTTTGGACCGTCGGTACGATTTAAGCATGTAATCATGCTCACCGAGTTTCAGCTACACGTGCACACACCGGTCACGCGTTACATAAAGCTAATGAGCAGTAGGGGCCTTGCTATCATAGTTCAGACAACAAACACTTCATGTCACGTGTAATCACCAGGTGTGTTCCTCACGCTCTGCATGTCTAATCGTTATCACGCAATCTACATCGAAAGTTTCATTCTATCACGACGAACTTCCAAACCCAATTAACCAAACTATCAGAGCAAAGTAGCTCTGTAACAGCTAACTCATGTCTCCATTAGACGAACCATCCTTTGCACTATTAACTTACCAGCATTGAGCGCCAAAGCCGGTGCATAGATCACAATACCTAGGTACAGTATCTGTAAGACAAATTGTGATACCCATCTTCTTAGTTTGTATCCTTTATATTTTTTTCGGACTATAAAGTATTGAAAATGATTATTAAGACGTTGTAATTGAAAACGAAACCTACAGTGATCGTTAAATATATATTTGATGCTACATTAGAAGTAAGTCTTGGCAACCCTAGTCTGATTAGACAAATTGCATGCAACCAATATGCTAAAAATGCGTGAACCGAGACAAATAGGTACATGCAAGTTATCGACAATATATCACAATCTGTAATGCAATCTAAAGAACTTAGGGAGTGACTGGTGAAAGTATCAGCAGGAAGCTGTTATCAAAAGGAGATATAACTCTCTGAATCCAGGCTTGTATCGCAAAGGCCACACGGTGATCTTTCTTTGTAATGTTCTTGACATTTCTATATCCTCATACAGGCTAAGACAGTGAACGCAATGTCTTTTGTCGTCTGCTAAGTTACTTAGGCGAGGTTATGTGTGAAAATATTGAAAAGAAAAAAGATTCTTTATCTGTCTTTATCAGGAAATTTTCTATCAGGAATGTTCTCAAATAGTTGTCAAAAAGATTTCTGCCCCTTCAGCTCATTTGCATGCGTTGCCCGTGAACAAGTTGGGCTAAATATATTCATTTATGTTAGCTAAGGAGTCGTTTCGAGGCATTGTTCTGAGCAAGCTGTGTTGTGTCAAAGGATTAGTTGAGTTAAATGATGCTGCTCAGCATCGGAAGTGCTGAAAAAAAGAAAACGAATACTTTTAAACCAACCACACAGCTTATCTTCACTCGATTTGGTGGATCTTATAGTACTTGCCTTACTTCAAGTTTCCGTCGTATCTCCTTCCAGTATATAACAACCTCCTTGGTAATGTTATTATTACCACTGAGATGATGTTCCTTTACGAAAAATCAGTCATCTAGGGATTTTTTATTGTCAAGATCAAGTTGTACTTGAAATATTACTCACAGTTTACAACCAAAATATTAAAGGTCGTCTTATCAATGTCTCACATGACGTCACTCTGTTTTTTATGACTCTATGCAAAAGTCGCTCGCATGTAGAAATGGCACAACGGTGTAGAGCGTGTGTTCGTACCGCTTAGCTATCAACTGATAGGTGTTCACTACTACAGTGCACGAGTACGGTCAAATAGAGCAACCCTAAACTAATGACGTTTGCAGAAAGTTATCAAGAATAAACTGACGTCACATGTTTATAGGACGAACAATTGCCATTTGCTTACCATTTGAAGAAAAAAGAGAGCTGTCCCTACGTATCGGACAGTTTTGTTGAAACGTCGTTCTAAATACTGAAAAGCAAAAATAACGTTTGGTTCACTGCAGTTCCTTTATTCATAAAATAAAAAATAGAACGTTTCCTATATGGCCCGTTGCAAATTGTACAGTTATATATTTGCATATTATTGTTTCTTAGTGTCCAACGCATTATTTACCATCCATAACAGAGTCATTTAGCCTTCTTTTTTGAACAAACAAGACGGCTGCGAAGTTAACATTCAAAAACATTACTCCTTGCCATCAAATCCACATTTCAGTTAGCTGCCTTTAGTTAATTCGAATATCGTTTTGATTTTCATTGCTTAAGGTATGCATAAAGACTACAATTGGCTGGATGCAGGTTTCCTTTACTACATGGTGAAGGGAGAGAAAAGAAAAATGTTTCATCAGTCTTTCAAAATTAGAAATAATTAATTTGATGAAATCTTCAGAAAATTTAAAAAGCAACTATCCGAATATGGTATCATACAAAGCTGGAATATGAGTTGAAATCTGTCATATTTTGCCAATGAACTTCAAATTCTGCCGGTAACGTGATAGATACCGAAAAAAAAAATGTTTACGTCTCTTTTGTGCATACATGAATATCTATTGCCATTGGTCTGTTTGATTTCAAGGAACGATGATTGACGGCTAGGCTTCCTTAGAAATTGTGCATTTTGTAGGGTCAACAACATAGTCGCGATATTTTAATATTCAAGTATCTGGAAGGCTTAGTCTTCTTTCAGATTTTACGACAGGTGGGGACCTTTTCCCTTACTTTCTCTTCCCTGAAACAGCCACCAAGAACAAAAATAGGTGACTAAACCTTTTATTGCCTGTACAACTCATATTCCAGCTTCGAACACTCTCATATCAATTTGTCAATCATATGCGAAAACTAGAGCAATTATTTTGGCATGTCTCAGCTCAGAACCTTAGTTCGCTGAGCAGGTATCAATTATAATGTAAAACCCACTGAATAGAAAGATGTTTAACTTCGGGTATGACTTCGCCGTCACTTGCAAGACTAGAAGGCATTTAAAGAACTGATCTAAATTGGACGTAATAAAATAAAAGAATATCAAAATTGATATAATTGATAATATTGATGAATATTGACATTTACATCTTACCTCATTAGTGCTACTTATCTCATATTCGTAAAATATTGGAAGAAATGTTCTGGATGTGACTATTCCTGTTAATATTATCGCAACACAGATTAGCCAATACATCGTGCCATTGCGGTATATCTCAGCCGGTGTTCCCAATATCGTAACCGCGGATATGAAGCTTGCTGTTAACGATATCGACACCGGTATAGGGTTCATATTTCTATCGGCTAACAGGAATTCCTTTGATGTCTTTTGTTTTCCACCTGCCAAGGCGTAAAATAGCCCTATACAAGCAGACACAAGGAAAACACCTCCAATGACCACGTAGTCCCAGACTTGGAATGTTCCGACCTCTCCAGGTGAGGTAGCCATCTTTTTGATAGCTACAAAACGTGACGAGCTTACGATGAAATAATAGAAGTAAAAGTTATGGTCTTATATATATATATGAGGATGTACTTTTTAAAGAAAATGCTATGATTTTTTCCTGCTTGAATTGTTATTTCAGCTTTAATCGTGGTAAGGCGATATTTTTCCCATACATAATATCTTGTTCAGTCGTAATTCTTTGCTCTCCGTGGTACTCCTATATCATAAATACACCCGCTGCTAAAGTTCGTGAGTGGAAAGAAAGAAATATGCTCCGAACGCAGACCGATAGAAGAACATTTAGAGTATTAACTGAAGTTGAGTCTTTGCCAAGAGTCCAAGAGCCTTTTCTTTGGGGCCATTACCATCTCTATAAATGACGCTCACCCATTCCAGCTCATAATCTTTCATTGTAGATACAACCATTAGACAGCAATTTATCCGTCGTAGTATCTGCATGCAAGCAACTGTGTGGTCACCAACAAATTAAAAAAAAAAAAATTAAAAATACGAGCAGGTGTATGTGCGAGATTTTAATCGTTACAGTCAATAACAAAGTAACAAGGTCAAACTTCAATCGGTGGTAGATTAATAACAGATCAACTGTAGAGATTTTGCACTTGACCTCGTAATTAGCAAGTGTTTTTTCGCCGTCCTACTGGATGGCATCAGTCCTTCGTGTAGCTAGTACCAGGCCTTACTGTTTCAGTAACACCGCGTTTTGGTTATTACGATACTTTCACATTTTTCATCGTTTGAGCTGTCAAAGAAGGCGAATGGTCCTTAACTGCCTAGCCATAGGCTGTGCGAATCAGAGAAGCAAGAAGCCCGAGCTAACTTTCCACCGATTTCATACAAATAAAGGAAGAAGCAGACGCGTCGGTAATTAGTAGTGCATCACGGTGCGTACGCATGTTAGGTACGGCGCAGCATGCAGCCGTGCACATATGAAGGCCGGTCACATGGCTTTGTTTTACATCCAATAAGGCGTATCCACGGTGGAACGTGACGTCACTGCAAAACCTCTATAACCTTGCTGTTGCCATTACTACTACAGCTGTAACAGAGGTTACCGGACGTATGTATATATATATATATATATATATATATATATATATATATATATATATATATATATATATATATATATATATATATATATATATATATATATATATATATATATATATTGTGGCGTTATACAGTACACCGAACAAGGCCTATACTTTTCAACTGTGGCACGAATTGCTGTGACCGCGGACAACAACAGTTATGAATTATGTCGTTGTAAGCAGTACGTTGCAAACGTATTGAAATGTTTAACGTAGTGTGGAACGTTAGAGAATTTATTTTGAAGTGATTCTGATCATTTGCTAAACTCAGAGACCTAAACATTAAAGTGATGATTTCTTCTCAACCACCAATAATCGGTCCGTCGGAGCGGGAGATATATTTGTAAGAAACTTATCAAAAACTTGCTGGTTTGTTTGCAATTCGTGTCGACAATATAGCGAAATATGTTTACACAGTAATTGATTAGAATCAATCAATATTCTCTACTGAGTTAGTATTCGTACATTTTTGGAATATGTACTTCTGTACATTTGCATCATGAAAGATCTAAAAAGCGATCCATTAATACGTTTATACAGATACAAGCACTTCGGTGATCAGACACCAAAATCAATTTGCATCAAGACGTCTAAAAATGAATGATTTGACTAAATACTTTAGAAAATTTTAGAATTTTTTTATTTCTCTGATAATCGCGTCGTCGCGACAATATGATTCGTCTTATACGACTTGACTGTTCGCAGTTGTGTGATAATGTTGGCTGCTGTAATGGCTTACAATAGCCTACAAAAAACACACACCATGACAACAATTGATATGTGTAACAAGGCAGTTACTATTTAATATTCTTTCTCATCCAACAATCGTCAAATTATTGCTGAGACATGACCATTAGGCAGAGGACTCGGCACTGTATGCTATGGGATAAAGGCAACCAAAAAATAAACGGGTACCTGCTTGTGGAAATTGTGAGTGTCTTAATTTACCTTAGGCATTGCTTAAGAAATTTTCATGGTTCCTTTTATGGCTCAGGCTTGTATCGTGGTAATAAGTTGCATTGTTTGTACAGAAACTTAGCTCAGTCAAAATACAGAGCACCGCAAATCGGTGATCCAAAAATTTATTTCAGCTACATTTAAATTTACTCATTCGAAGATCCCCATATATTAAAAAAAATAGTTGCCTCACAACTTTGGTTGAATCTGAAATTCTACTGGAAGACAAAGTGACAAGACAAGGCACCTAGACGAAACTTGGCATACATAAAACTTAGATGATGTACAATTTTACAATCTGGGGAACTGCCTCACGTGAGTCACATCTTTGAATAACGTCATCCTTTTTATTTCTTAGTTACTTGTATCGTGAAAACAGTGAACCAGTTCATTGTGTGTAAGGCCACAATACCATGTATGACGCAAGTCTACAAAAAATCTTTGTCAACGGTTCCCTACATCGCTTCGCTGCTCTTACTTTGATATTTTTCCAATCAAATTATTTTTTTGAAGAGCTACTGTGAAGTTAGATAAGAATGAAATTGTAAACATGCGAACCTGTACAGGATATACCACTATGTATTAAAAGTCCTGTCTTATATTTGGACACTACCTGGAACGGTAGTCGGAGTGAGGGGGGGGGGGGGAGGAGGGAATACAAAATTATGTTGCAAATGACATTGATACATGTATATATAAATAAAGTCATGTAGGGGAACAACAAACTGTAACGCTATCTTAAGGATTTGCAAGGATAAGCGAGTGTAGCTGCCAGTCGTCCATCGGAGCAAAATACCATCTGATTTCACCTAATTGTGGGTTGTTTGTCTGCTTTCTTTCGTAGAACATACTGTCAATGGTACAGAACTTACATGAAAAAGTGTAAAATGGTAGCAAATCTTTGGGAGGTAGTTACTTAATAGTAGCCCATGACTGAATTGACAAGTTGATGATACGAGGACGCTAAAACAGATACATTGTATGACATACTATCCACGAACGCGCTCTGGTTTTATCTGTCCAGAGATGTCCGTCTTTATCCTTTGGATGAAATGTCGTAGACATCTGGATATTGTGGAGAATGTCAAACAATAACTTATCATCTTAAACGAAAGTGGTTTACTTTTGTTGTGAGTATCTTGTCGGAGAAAAGTAGATTTGTCTTCAGTATCGCTTGACATCAGCAACGAACAGTAATTCAGTGCCTGTGAAACTATTTTTTATTTTCCAATAAAATTTCAAACTAAGTTCAGAAAAGAGTGATGTGGTTTACGATTTGGACAGTTCCATTTGAGTATTTGATGATGTTGAAAGACTGAATTTGAATTTTAAGTGAAACTTTGGTAAATGAAAAGACATTTTAGTTAATACAACGTCGGTCTAGTTATATATATTTGTTACTAACAGTCATTGTGGCATGTAGGCCAACGAATATTGATTTTTAGGAAGAATGTTGAGAAGGGAACATAGAGTCTGTATCATTAATTCCCACGGTCCTTCTTTGATCGTACATTTTCTCACTTAACCGCTGATGTTCGACATCGTTTACCATCGTACACTCATTATCTACTTCACAATTTGCAAGGTCATTTACCAAGAGCCTTAGCCGAAATTGTGGTTTACTGACGTAAAGCGCTGTCGTGCAGTGTTCCTCCAGTAACAGTCACGACTTTCTACGAAATTATTTTCTTAGGTAAACGACCGTTTTGATGGCGCTATGAAAATACATTAGTACACTGTACTTGGCATTATGTAGCTATTTTAGTACTTCTCAATATAACTTTATTTTCGGTCTTTCGTTATCAAATGACCAGTTGGAAAATTTACAACAATTACTTTAGTTAACAAGTAGTAGTCATTACACGAAGCTTTTCAAAGCTTATCGCTGCACACGCCCTAAAAAAGAAACAAACAAAGCTAAGTTAAAATGGAAAGTACAAAATAATAAAAAAAAAGAAAAAGAAAAACATCAAAGAAAAAAGGATATCAAAGAGAAGCAATAGAGCAATACTCAGTGAATAAATCCTGTATACACAATGACCTTCTAATAACCATCTATTTAAACATGTGATAACAATGTGCTTAACCTTGTAATACTGGTAAACAAGGGCGGATACAGCCTCTAGCTCATTAAGGGGGGTGGGCAGTTTGAAAAGGTCGACGTCAGCATATCTGACCAATACAGTAATGTATGCTGACTATTTTTAACGCAATAATGAGCCGTATGTGCAAGGTACCATCATAAATTAGGGCGCCCTTGCATTTGGATGGTTTAGCACTATTACATTGACACTTTAGACGGTCAATGCAGGCCAAGATTTTCATTTTCTGGCCCATGATCAATTGCTTCACTATAAAATATTCTTTTATATCATTGTGTAAATATCAGAATGTGTGTTTCGATATGCTAACACACAAGAGATGTACAGTTAATGAAGTAAACAGAGATGGTAAATAGAGCGGTTATTGATACTACCGGTAAATTCTGATAAATAAAACTGAATTTCGTAGGACGCGGGGACGCATTTTTCCTGTATTTGGGGGTGCCAAAGTGGTCATGGGGGGGGGGGGGCAACTGCCTCCAGTTGTCCCCCCTTGGATCCGCCCTTGCTGGTAAAGCTATCTAAATGACGTCAAGCATTTTGAAAGTCAAGCAATCCTTACCAAACTCAAAAAAAAAATAATAATAAACGAGCATTAATAAACCCCCAATATTACGATAGCCACACACAAACGAAGCAGTATGTACCAAATGCCATATTCATTACATTCGTTATTATTGTAACAGGATTGTATAACCCATAAATGTAGTAATTACCCATAAATGTCATACGCACAGAAATATAATACCCATCAGAAATGTAATACCCACCAGAAATGTAATACCCACCAGATATGTATTACCCACCAGACATGTAATACCCACCAGAAATGTAATACTACCAGAAATGTAATAACTTTTAATAAAAAATGTAATAACTGACTCACTATTAAATAATTATTTTTAATCGCACATGTAAGGATGTGACGCGACCATAACTGTAATAATTTTAAACCGGGGAAAGCATCTTTTCTTGGTGGAAGTCTAAAGTGTTATTGACAATCAATAGTCATTGAGACAGAAGGTGACCAATCGAATCGGCCTGTCTGTTACATCTTCATATTGGAAAGTAAATCATGTCCAATTAGTTATTTGATCAACAAATAACTTCATTTCTATCTATCATACAGTTCTTGAAAAGAAGGTTACTGCCCTTAAGTACTTTGAATAAACTTTCATTCTTTGTTTATAAATATTGTTTTTAAAAATATGACTTTGGCTGTAAGACAAACGCCTTTATTTCCCGCTAAGATTGTAAGAGGAACTGCGTTAGAGTGGCAATCACGATGGATAAGACTCATCTGGCACGTTTAGTCAGTATGCAATCAGTGCTGGATTTAAGCATGGGCCAGCGGGGCAGGGATTCTCATTACAGGGAACCCCCACAATAATACATTATTGTAATTGTGTAAGGAATAAAAAGTAAACATAGTTACTATTTTAAGTATAAGTCAAACTTGGAAGGAGGATCACTACACTAATTTGTGATGATGCAATTAATACTGGATGAGAGATGGAAAGATCGTCTGGGATTTTTTTTTTCTGCAATCTTCCATGAAAGTAATAACTTTATGGAGTTTATTTTTCGTGTGTGTGTGTGGGGGGGGGGGTAGAGGGGGGTAGGCGACTATCACATTATTCCTTCCGTTGATAGCTTGAGCTACTACGGTGTCGTGGAGGATTACAGTGGAAGGTTCCATCTCATTAGTTTGTGCCCACCCATTCTCCCTCCCCAGGAAAATCCGGCCCTGTAGGCAAGGATGCGGTATATGTTTCATTCGACCGCAGTCTGGTGTGACTGACTTGTATAGGTCCCAGTGAATAGGTTAAAGCAAACAATATATGGTGAAAGAAAGGCAGGCTGGGATGTAAACTTTGTGACAATATATGTGACTCAACCTTTCATTTGACAATACGAGGTGTCACTGCTGGATGGCCTTTTTGAACACCGATTTGTCTACCCGACCCAGCAATAACAAATAAGATGTTGCGTAATTGACTAGATCTGCACAAGCAGTTGAGTCGACCAATAATAATATGGATATCAATGGATACCCTACAACCCATAAGGCTGCGTCTACCTAGCAAAGCGACTGATTATACATGACATCAAATCCGCCTTTGTTACGTCAGACATTCAGAACATCAGATAGCTTCCATCGAAAAGAAAACCTCAGACTCAAAATGTAAGTTTGCTGAAATGTGGGTCAGAGGTCATTGAGCTCCACTTCGGCCTTTTTAAAGCTCTATTATGTTTATAGTTTAAAACTATAGTACATTAATGGTGACCTGAGTAATTGCATTACAGTTACAGTTCATTACATTTGTGGTGGTGTTTTATCAATGCATAAAACATACTACAGTTATGGTGTGTATTACATTATTTTACGGTTGTAATTGCATTTATATGTTATAAAAGTGTTTGTTTTTTCTTTTTAATTTGGCCTTACATTGTTACAGGTTTGATCAACGTTTACCTGGCACAGCTGCAGTGTTTATATCAAATTAATCACCCGACCGGGAAATATTCAGGGCATTTTAATCCACTGATCCATCCCACATCACATGTCGCAAACCAAGGATAATTGAACGACTACGCTGCCCATATTTGACAAAATTCGCTTGAGGTTAGACGTCAGCATATTACCACCCCCCACCCCTTCTCCCCAACCAACCCACTTCCTAGAATCATCGGTGAAATCCGGTAGGAAAAAACAGGATTGATCGGTCGAAGTTGATTGCCACGTCAGTTTTTCTAGCGTTAGAACTAGAGATTTAATTCTCGTTAATACAATGGCAGAAATTTCAAACAGGAATTAGACTGAATGAGACAAACAACTGATCTGAAAACCCTTAAGAAGAGTAATATAAAGGTCACGATGATTTTTTTTTTGTAAGCAAGGATGATTATCTAAAGTAAAGAAAATGATTGCAAATAAAAAAAGAAGACTTTGACAATTGAATTCAAATTTAAAAGACGAGTGATGGAAATACGATCCCTAACATAACAGAGACTGAGAAATAACTAATCTCAAGAAAATGAAACTAGGAAACATAGACGGTCTTATTTTGTTAAGTAAATGTAACTGCGACTTTACTTCCTTGTTCTACGGAAGAAAACGCTCATTGTGGAGCTTTTTGCACGATTTCTCAACAATCAGTTATTGTAACTGTAGTGTATTAATCCTCATATCTTTGTGCGTTTAGTAGGAGTCGATTTCACGGGTTCGACCGTGAGGCATTTCTCAATGTTTTGTCAGTCTTCGGATGTAATCTTACAGACACAATCTAACCAGGGAGGTGTTATTCTAACCAGGATCATGACGACCACTCTTGCGTCTGACTCACTAAATAGATGGCGTTATACTGTTTTTCCTCTAAGAAAATTCGTTCAAACGTACTGTTGTTTGTTCCCTGGTTTATTATTATATTTTACAGTGGTCTTAGCTATGTTTATGAAAGATGTTATTGACAATTCTCCAAATGGAGGTTTAGTGGAAGGGAAAGATTCAGTGAAATTAACCTAGAATATCCCCCCCCCCCCACCTAAAAAAAAAAATACACCTAGCCCAAGAGAGGACCTCCGAGCAGCTTGTTAACATGTGTGAATATAAGTGCGTGTAGCCTGTTTGCCGTCCACAAAAATGTAATAAAAATCTTTGAAGGGACCCAAGACGATATGACATATAAATTCATACTTTAAAACATGACTGTGTTAAAAGTCACAGGAGTTCAGGAACCCACCTAATTGAGACGATTACCTATGACAATGGGTCAAACTCATCATAACAATACTTGTGCAATTCAGTGAGAGTCCCCGCATTCTCTCTGCAGCAAAAACAAAGCCGCTTCCGCAAAAATTTAAAAAAAAAAAAAGGACGTAAGTCAGTGGTGCAGAATGCACGTATAGACGCCAGTGAACGGGCTAATCATTTGTTGGGATGACAGTATCTTCTCTTATTATCACAACCATCATGTACACCTAATAACTGTAAATGAAAATCATTACTTCATGAAGAAGGCAATGCGGTTCGTAACATTTAATTAAGACGGTTGATAAATGAAAGATTCTGCAAACTGAGACACCTTCGAAATTTTGAAGAAATCTTGTGGAAAAAAAAATTAAGTTACGAAATGCAGACTCTTTACCCCTTCATTTGCGTGATTGACCAGCACTGATGAATGCATAAATCCCATTGATTTACCTCCTAGGGAAAAGTTCAACAGAAGGACCTATTATTATTGTTTTAAGGACTTAACTGTGACCTTATAAACCCAAGTAGAATGTCTGTGGGCACGCTAAAGCTTGGTCATTTCGTCATTGTTAATTCCAAAGTATCCATTTCCTAATTAAAGGCCAGGGCCTGCAGTTGTAGCCTCCTGAGATCTTTTTATAAAGAAAGAAAACGTGAAAAAAAAAGTGTGAAAAACGTTTCGGTTAATTTGAAAGACAGAGCATGAAGTTAAAAAAAAAGAGGGAGAGTAGAGAGAGAGGGAGAAAACGCAAATTGCGTGGACGGAAAAAATCACCGCGGCTTTGGTCAATTCCTACCATTAAAATCATTCCTGTTGGTTAATGCTCCAGGCATACATTGCTTTTCCTGACTTCAGTCACCGTTGTTCATTCATCCTTTGTGGATGTCTACATATGGAATTTCTCAGACTGTATAGAGCGGGGAAGCAGTGTACGTAAAGAGGTTTCGTTAAGCAAGTACTGACCGATCCTACGCCGAAGTGGAAAACTACCATCGTATTCTTCCACCAAATTAGATTCCTACGATATGCGTGAACGCAGTGTATTGACTAAACTTTGTGAAGGAACTGACTGTCTTTTTGAAGTGGTTATGATCAAAACAGTTAATTCATTTAGTTTTATTGATTAATTATAAATGAAACATCCCTTTGATTTGATTTCATTGATGATATCGATTCTACAAGATATACACAAAGAAAGATACCATGATGATACATTTGTTAAGCCGTTGAGGTGAAGAAATGCTGCATGAATGCATCGGTTTAAGCCTCGTATTTGAATCAAGGGTATCATGATAGAAAGATCCTTGGTCCACCACTTTGACCTTAAATAAAGAGTGCCCACCACTTAGGGTTAAGACTGACGGTTTTCAGTATAGCATTTGCCTTAGTAACCTCTATCATATAATGAAATAACTCTGTCAAAGGTCTGTATAAAATTCCCATATCTATCTCTGCTGTTGCTACATAGGTTGGTTGTTATTATTACCATGTTTCACTACTTCTCTCGAGATTTCAGTGTAACATCGAACCCCAAACAAAAAAAAAAGAACAAACAAGAAGCAATCTGAAGCGCATGCCATTGTTATGGGTGTATGTAATGCAATTTTGAAATTTGTTGAAGGTTAGGGGTATCAAAATCTAATGGTGAACAAGATAAAACATCTTATATCTAGTTTGGGTGATTGAACTATGAAGTGGACAATGCTTTTTTTTTCATATAATCTGATTCTGTTCAATATAGAGCAACATCGTCGGTACGTAAGTCGAGAAAAAAAATGATACCGATAGACTATTAATTACGCATGTGTCAGATATGTCTCACAAGCATGGAGCATGTGGTACAATGAAGGTTTTGGTTAAGTATTGTATACGCGTGTCAAATGCATTGATATACGTGGTCCGCTTTTCCCAGAAGCCACCAAGTAAAATTATCTCACTTGGTTCTTTTCTTTTGACATTTTCAAACTTTTAGACTGAGACGGAAAGGAATCTATCAATCGGAAAAGTTGACACTTCCGGTAACAACCGTAAGACGTGGGGATTAACGCCCTCTTTCGGCTGCTATGGAAAACCAACTACTGTAACAGTATTGCATGGAAGTATGCTAATATCTTCCTCTTACCTAAGATTCCGTTAACAGCATGTAGTCAGTTCCTTTTCAAATAAGGTATGTGTGATAAACCAATTGACTAAAGCGGTAAAAGCTGGGGATAAGAATAGAGACTAGATTACTTAACTGTATCAATACCTATAGGTCTACATTAGACACTTCTTATACGCTTGCACTGTTTTATACGTTTGCACTGTTTTTGAAGCAAATTTCGTACCAAGTAACTGAAAGGAGCGCTATAGTTTTAGCTTCACACGCTCGTACATATTGATAGTAATTGATTGTCCTATCTTTCAATACCTAGATTATCTTTGCTGACGGTTACAATAATTCTTGCGATGAAGTATATCAATAACAATCTTCAGCAACTTTGCTTTCATTTAGTGATAGCTTAATAACAAAACAAATGAATGACATAAACGCTTACTGACGTTAAAAGAGACAGAAAAATGTAAAGACGTGGTCAACAAACAAAAGGAATTAGCATATCCTTTAAATTAACACAAGGCCAGTGACGTCATTAAGTGATAATCATCCGAATAGACACTGTAAGCATACATAGATTTATTTCTGGATGTTTTAAGTTGCCACCGTTACAAAAGTGTACGTTAAATTACACAGTGATACGCTAAGTATATTTATGACGGTTTTTGACAGTTTGGTAAACTTTCGACAGCTACAAATCACTTTGCCCAGTTAGTCAATTTGGTCAAAGTCAAGACTGATATTTAAAATAGACTGCCTATCAGAATGATAATATCTGTCTAGATAAATATTTGATAACGTGTGTTCCCTTGACGTGGCTGAATACAGAGTGTCTGTAAACGTTTAAAATGAGAATTTAATAACCGTTTGTGTCTCAATTAATCGCAAGTTGAAGACAACACTCCTGAAGAGTAAAGATTTATGTAATAGTTTTCTAGTCATCAAGATGTTGATGGAATTTACATTACAAATCTGAATATTTTAATTTTCGCACTATAGACCTCTTAATTTTTCTTGAATCTGCACTGCAACTGGGAGTGGTAAAATGCTATTTCTTTTCCTTAAATCCTGCTGCAACTATAAGAGACTTTTTTTTTTCTAATTTTTGAATACATAAAAGGAACTGCTATTAAAATCCTGTAATAAAATCCTCTCTAGGTGATATACCTTGTTCTCACTTCTCACGTATTTGCATACATTTATGCAAACAATCTAGCTCTTGTTTGCCTCCTTGGCACGTTTGTAGCTTGAATGACATAGCAATAATGATATTAACCATTAGCTTTAATGATTCATGCTAAGTGGGTGATTCATTGGGGGAAACATGATCTATACACATAAATTGCACTATGTGTCGCAATTGCTCATATAATGATAACATTCAAGTAATACCTTGCTCAATTACATTAGATAGACGCAGTATTTGCAAAATTGTTTTTAAACAATTTACTCTCCCACGGAAAATTGAACAAATATACGAAAAAAAAAATATCTAATATATGTTGCTGACCCATTGGAATTTCGACACATTTTGAAGATAAGTGAAATACTGTAACTACGAATGTTGAATGGAAACCAACACTTCAGCAGAATTATCTGTTCACAAAATGCTTACCAATATTTTCAGTCTTATTGTCTAAACACAACCGTTTAACATAGTCATAATCTGCCTCTGGTGATACTAAAACACCTAGTCAGACCAAATATCAATATGTCTACAGATCGATAAATAAACCATACCCAAACAATTCACTGCAGTAAAAGGAGTGTTTCTCTTATGTTGTTTTGCTATGTACATGCTTGACATGAACAAAGACTGAGACTTGTTTTTTTTTTTTTATTTCATCGATGAGTATCTTCCACTCCCACTCCCTCCCACCTCATGGTGGGCTATCATGATGCTTATGCTCCCGCATATCATAACTCCCACCCACCCACTTTGCTTTTAGGATAAGTATATTTTAGACGGTATATATGAAGACATATGATATACAACCATAAACATTGGTTATTAAACATCGACCTCTTCTCAAACAAACACAAACTCGCAGTGTCCTTATACTTATACAAATATCATATACATGAAGGAAATTTGAAGCCAATATAAATAACACATCTTTTGTACAAAATGGGAACAATGTAAAACACAGATATATGGGTTGGGTTTATTTAGATAACGGCTGTTCTCACACTGAGGAGCTAAGAATTTATATACGGAAACAAGCATTCTTTGAGTTTTGACATGCCTTGATCTCAAAGGGAGAGTCAGTTCCTCTGCTGATGTGACCATACTTACCGTGTTGGTTCTTGAAAAAAATAATAATAATACTGAGCCAGACATACGGACTCGTTTACGTCCACACATAAGTACTGATTTTTTTCCTTTCACATTCTGCATGCTTGTACATAACTTCCAAATTATCGAACAAATGGCCCAGTCGTCGTGCTCCTGGCTTGAAGCGACAAGTCCTCCATCCACCAAGCCACCCATTCGTTTGGGAACATTATTAGAAGATTCCTACATATTTGTATTTTCGGAATGATTCTGTTTAGATAACATGTTTAGATAACGTTATTGCAATGTAAGTAGTCTCCGGCGATGCTTTCTACGAGTTAATTATGGATATGAGTATATAAAGATACACAATGTAACTGCAATACAAGAAGGCTATAGGAACCAAGGGGATTCTTCTATCCCTCACGATATGAGATGAGAGGTTTGTGATGATACGCAACTCATGAAAATATGCGAATCTGAAAGGCATCCAAGATTGAATTGGTTGATATTGTAAAAAGCTATATTGAAGTGTTGTTTACAAAATTAATCTTCAAAAGGAAAATGAGATGATAAAAACAAACGTGCGTTGAATATTATAAACGACTAAATAGCCATTTGTTATATACACTAAAGAATCGTAATAAACGTCTACTCGAGTTTTGATATTTGCTGAATTTAAATACAAGTAATATTTGTAGTTCCTATGAGCTCTGATTAGGCCTATATATGAGAATTTTGACAAGTACCAAATTCTAGAAAAGCAGAGCAATTCATCTTTTCCTCTTTAAGCAGCTAATCGATAGCAAATGAACTGAATATGAACTGATTTCGACAAAACACTCCCACGTAGTCAACACCACCTTCTCGTAAACAGTTTACGTTTTGCAATGATATATAAGCAACGTGATCACAACTGAACTCATTCTCGCCATGTCTAACATCCACACTAAGTTTACATTAAAAAGTAATGACTTTATATACAAATAAGTACAATGACCGGACTGTGGATGCAAACTACGATAATTGGTTCTATGATGATGTTACAAGCGGTATACATTGCTCAACGATTCTTTTAACTGAAACGAAACGTCACCTTCACTGAGTTAAGTTATTTTCTTAAAAATGGATACTGTTCTGCTTGACATTTTGGTAGATCCCTTGATTAGATTGGGCCCAAGTTCTCGGAGGTTCCACCTCATCTGAATAGTCGTAATCATACTCCTCTTCATCCTCCTCGGTCTGTCTACCTACTTCATATGGGATGCTGTGATGGTAGTGGTCATCCCTCTCGTATCGCCGCAGATCACCTTGAAATCCCCCTCCTTGTTGTTGCTCAAAGTGATTGTATGGGCGGTTATCGGTGCTCGGTAAAGGTGACATCTCGTTCAGATTAGATGACTGATTACTGTAACTGCTATCACGTTTCTCAAGTTGAGGTGTTGACGTATATTCCCTTACTATCACTACTAGAATACACAATAGTGAAAGGACTACTACAATAGTGGCTAAAATGGTAACAATAAAAATATTCTCAGGGTTTAATAGCATTGCTGGTCTGCCGCTTCCTTGTTTCACGAAAAGTTCTTCCCTGAAAAATAGGTTTTCACTAAAAATCATTTGGCATGAAACTTTAATCTGGTGTCTGGAACCAGAGTTCCAACGAAAATCACTGATTTTCAATTGACTTTGTCCACTGTTTTCAGACAGGACAAAGTAAGCTTGAAAATCGTCATTTATTTGCCATTCGATCACATTGGTCATTATTGGAACGTCACTGAAACACGTAAAAGTCACACTACCACCCTCTGAAATCACGTCACTGTCCGATGTTAAGAATACCGTAAATCGAGGTATTACTAACAACTCTGGAACGTGTGAGCACAGATCACTGCTTTCTGTCCTTTCTCCTTCGGGGAGGCAAACCAATTGTGTTCCGTTAATCTCCATCGTCGCATTGGGGAGACGATAAGTACATAGGCCTACGTCGGTCCCGTTTTCTGAGCATTCACTCGCATTTACTTCAAGAGTAAAGACTGTTGATCCCGTGCTGCTCTGAAAAGTAACGTTAATACTTTCGTTGAACGTACAACGCAAGTCCATCCCAACCCCAGCTACCAATACTCCATCAACGCCAGTGATGAGAAGGCATTGTGATGTCTTTGGTATTCCTTCGGTTGATCCATTGGCGATGTAAAGGTAATTCATATCCCTTGTCCACTCCCATCTTCTTTTGTTCATATATTCATGTAAACAACTACACACGTACACCACGTCATGAGGCACATTCGAAATATTTAAAGTTCTCGAGTCATTATCGTAAGAGTAGATGCCTATGGATGTGTTCAACAACATGTTGTCCTCCACAACTAACATAGAGTCGACCGTTCTTGCTCCTCGGTAAATGTTGATGGTGGTAACCGTGTCCTCTGTAATATTACTCTCATCGCTACCAGACTGTGTTAATGTCGAATTCGCTTCTTCGTCAATAACACTAGTCAATAGATTACTACAATTACAAGCCAAAGAATAGCTTTCCAATGAACTAAGAAAGTGATGCCCAGAAATGTCTCTAAAATTTTCCAGTCCGCGAACTGCACCCACGATTCCAAGAAATAATACAACGTTCACTGACGCTGAGAAGGCTTTCCAAATCTTCATCTTGTAGTTTTCTTTCCTTCACTCAAGCTTTCTTTCACTTGTCACAAATCGCAGTTGATCTGTTGTGTTGACTGGCACTACCAGTAATGGATGGACTTTTTTCCCTGTTAATGTATACAAATCGAGGGAAGTTCCACCCTTAACCAAGTAGTCAGTGAATATCCGAAGTGTCAACAAAAGTGTCGAGATTCACTTCCACATCTCTTGTACACGTTTGTCTCCTACATTAATCGTTTACCAGATGAGATTCAAAAGTTTCCGCACTTCTCTATCCTCACTTCCTTCTATCCCGGCTACAAGGAAACAAGTCATGTTCGACTTGTTTGTTAGACAATCGCTTGTTCTAAACTATAGCAAAAGTATGTAATCCCATGATGAAACTAGAAAACTTGTACTTGCAAGGCAAGTACTAATCGAAGCCACTGAATGTGGTGTTGTGTAGGTAATTGCCATTGGGGTTGGGAGTGGTATGCACATTGCCAATGTACAGGTTAGAGGGCAATATATATGCAAGAGGTGTGAGACATGTTATCCCCAAACACACAAAATGATGATAGTAAGGACCAGTCAGAATAGGTTGGTACATAAAAGGCTACAGTAACTGAGCAGGTTTGGAGAGACTGGGCCTAGGATTAGGCCTCACAATACACCCTTGCCTGTAACACACCAATTTACGAATTACAGTGGTAACGTTACTTGGTCACGTTAGTTAGGCAGAACCTTTAGCTAGTCTATGTTAATATCGGTAAGTTCCCCCGTGATAATTCTAATACGTCTAGGCTACTACTGCACTACTAGCCGCCTGAAACTTGAAATCTGTTTATGCCTCCAGACATAACCCTTTGATCAAGAGTCTAGTTTAATGATCGTCGAATCTTTTCTCCTTCAAAAACTGTGGAATTTGACGATGGATTTCAAAGTACCTTTGGTTTCGTTGGTTCGCAGCTGCTACAACGAGCAACGTAACGTGAATGTACTGTATACTATACTGCGAACGGAACGCAGTGCAGACGTGCACACATGGCCATGGTCCTTGCACTGGCAAAGGCAAGAACGCTCAGTACTGCGTTACGTACTACGTACGTAAGGCAAAAGCCGTACCTCTTACCTACAATTTGGATGTTATGCTGCGTACCGTTTTGCAGCTCTACTCATTGTACTGAAATGCTACTACAGTTCCCGGGAAGAATTCAAAAGCTGCATTCGCTACGCAGGACATTCGAGATATAGTACCTGCGGAACTGGTTCATTGTTCTTCGCTCTGTACTGAATTAAGGAAAAACGCCACGTGTCGTATCATTGCGGGGTTGAAAAGTTGTATCCGTTAAGTAGGCGATTTGTAAAATTGGTAGAGCAATCCCTACAATCGAAGTTGTGGCTTCGATTAATTAAGTATGGCATGGAAACTTCACACTTCACACTATAACTTCCTCATGTGACTTTTTAATGAGTTGCGAATACTCTGATGTACCATTGGCCTACATTCGATATTATACTCTGCATTAAGAGAAAGTGATCCCTTCAGGTAACTACAAAGGCTCCTGAAATTCACAATTTTGAAAAAAAAGTGGAGTCACGGGAGGATGTTTTCAGTGATAGTTACGTTTTAATTCTTTGCTCATAATTTGCCCACTTCTTGCCCATCCATGAGGTTCATTGTTTTTTTTATTGAAATATATGTTACATAAATGTAGAATGGGGCCTTGAATATGTAGTGTTTAAAAAGCTCGAAGAATTGGAATTAGCTTTTAATTGCCTCTTCAAATTGTTTTATGATGTAATTACGAACCGATAAAAGTATTGTACCATAAACGCAGCTGAAATAAATAATCATAGCAGAATGATTATCAGAGCAGAGAACATATAATTTACACATTCTAAAAAATATTACCGCGGTATATTGGATTTAACGTAAGACATTGTCTGAAGACAAAAGGACAAGACAAGAACAAACACTATTGAATACAAAAAAAAAAAAAAAAAACTGACCACTCACTGAAGATGTTAACCAACTGGAAGAATACCCCTAGGCTGAACCTGGCATGGTATAGTGAGAGTCCGGTGTCCAATGAAGATACGTTAAATCATCAATGAGAAATAGAGAGACAAAGAGGACAAATAATGAATTCTGAATGGCTAAAAAAAAGGGTTCGTTCAATTGCTGTATGGTGCGAAAGAAACTGGTAAAATTATGAGAGCAAATAGATATTAAAAGAACATAGAATAGACTAAATAAATAGAATAGATTCAATAAAATGTAATAAACTTAATTTAAAGAAGATTAAAAGCCTGGGAATATCTTTATAAAATATGTTTATAAAATGTGTTTCCCTTCCTAAGTTATGCACTTTTGAATATGAGAGAAGACTGCTGCCATTTTTTTCTCAGTTGAATGTTAACAGACTTGCGTCGGTCGAACTATGACATCACATACCCCCACGATAGCAGAAATTAAATTTATTTCATTGTTTTCCTTACTTATAGTTTCCATTAATGCATATATACTTGTATACAATTCTGTGTTAAATTATTAACTAGATGTGTGACTGTTATTTGTCAAGAAGTTATGAAGAAAAACAAAAGCTTTTCAATAAAAAGTAGCTATGTTGTAACATCGCAGTCTCATTATAAACAGCATTCCGATTGATTTTCTGAGGAATTTCCAATTTCAGTATCTTGAAACGTTAATAAAATACGCCAATGACATTTTGGTGATGGTGATCACCATACACATGTTAATCTTTTATTTGACATTGATGTTTCGTTGTCAAATTTTTTACTTTCATTCTCCTTGAAATAGAACAGACTCAATGGAAAGCCAAGTATAAAATCATAAGAGATGATTGTAATATAGGTGTTAAGACTGAAGATAAATAAAGCTGAAGTATTGTCAGAAACAATTGACGTGATATGAGTGGTGTCATCTACATGTTTAATGACAGCAAGTTTAGTGGCAAAGTATCTAGCAATTATAAACCATGCATAAATTAAAGGTAATAGTAGCGACCAAACACAAGTAATCAGTACATTTAGCCAACAAAAGTATGCTATATGCTGAAGAAAGTGATGTAATTTACACGTTACTGAAAGTACAAAGTGATATTACATCAAAGTTTTTTGACGTTGTTCCTACACTGTGAAAAAATGTCCACATGCTGTTGTAGAATTAAAAAAAAACAAAAAAAAAAACAAGAAATTAAGAAATACAAATAGGAAGGGAAAAAATGTCAAGTTTTGGAGGCAAAGTGACAACAATTTTCTGATTTCTTTATGTATTTCTTTATTTTATGTTCTGTAAGCATGTAGCATGTTTTACCGGTGTGGCAACCTTTCTAAATCGTTTAGTAACGCTTTCAGATTTTAGTACTTTTTGTATTCAACAATTGATATCATAAAAAAAGAGAAAAACAGAAAATAAACTTTCAGTTGTTACCATAAATATTCAAGCGGATTTTCTTTTTTTAAGAGAAAGACAAACAAGGGGGTATCCAGAAGATGAGGATTAAATTGATACGTTGACGTGTGCATTTATTGACAGATAATCCGATGATTATAAGTGCCTCAATTCCAAAATCCTATCCTGTGTCCATATTTGTTCTTCTCCAAACTTGGCATAAACCCACCAAATCTGAAACTACCCTCTGATGTAATGATAAGAGTCCAGCTAGCAAGATGGTAACATTGAATACGTCTGTCTGCTTATGAACACAGCCTCCATTTCTTCCGACACAAGAACAAGCAGAAAGAGGATGATATATATACTATAAATGAAGGATAAAAGACTTTTTTGCTATACTTCTAAATTGATAATTGGGACACATTGCCGCCAAACTCTTTGCGACATCGGAGTGGTGACGCATTAGGTCAATTAGGGTTGGTAGACACAAACAATACAAGATAGCGAAACAACATCCCCATAGAACAAGTCTGGATCACATCAGCATATTAAATGTAGCATTGCGCCGCTACACATTGAACCAATAAACTGGTGGAAGGATACTAAGAACACACATAACAAATCACATTACATGGATATAGATTACCTTAATGGATGGGTCAGATTCTGAGAAAAAGATTTACAACGAGGATGAAATGTGGGGATAGCTGACTGAATGACATTAACGTAGAATGTAGATTATTACTCTCTGTAGGAAAATAAAGTGAATGCTAGTTGACGAAAGTTTACAGCTGGATGTTTTGAGATAAGGAATCAAGTGAAGATTCTGATATTGGTAACTATGGTACCAATGATGATGGTAATGATTATGTTAGTGATAGTGATGATTATGGTGGTGATGATGATAATGGTTGTGATGATCATGATATAGTAATTATGACATTAATTGTTGAAGGTGATGATGGCGATGGTGTGTATGATGATGATGATGATGATGATGATGATGATGATGATGATGATGATGATGATTACGATGGTAATTGTGATGGTGATTATGATGGTGATGATGATAATGGTTGTGATGATTTTGGCAGTGGTGATGGCGACGATGATGACGGTAATGACGATGATGATTACAAAGGTGATGATGATAATGGTTGTATTGAACATGGTCATGTTGATGGTAATGATGACGTTTAGTGATGGAGATGGCGATGGTGATAGTGATGATGATAATGGTTGTGATGGTGGTGATGATTATAGCACTGATGGTAGCGGAGATGATGGTGGTGATGATAATAAGAATAAAGATGATAAAAATGGATTGAATTTCAATAACAGACGAATTCATACGAAGTCACCTTTCTTATCCTGTGTAAAATTGATTGTCACTCTCACATGAAGAGTGACATTACCAGTACTGTTTTGTCTGTACTCGGTGTTCTATAAAACTTCTAGATTGTCTTTCGATAATGAATTAATCGAACTTTATTGGTTTTGCTCAAATGCCGCCAACCCAGAGATTTATTCGCTTATGTTTGTTGCTTTCAAATTCTTTTCTTCAGACTAATTGTACTAATAAAATGAAACAAGTGGTTTATTCTAAAGGTCACCTCCTTTTATGAAAAGACCCGTGGTCAAAGGGAGATAGGATTGCAGGAATTAAGCGCCGGATCATGCAAATCTCCCACCTACATTTTTTTTGGTCTTTTTTTTTTGTGAAAACAATTTCTGTATTTAACCTGATGTTACCGTCGTGTGTCTTCGGGTCCACTGACTACCCCCCCCCCCCCCGTCCTCACGAACGCGATCCTGCTCCGGGGGCTATTTGTTGCATTGGAGATATCGCTTCCTTTGTCAGCTAACTGCAATTTACTTGATTTGTGTTGACCTATTGACTTTTTCATCCTTTCTTATCTAATTCAGTTGACTCCATATTCTACTCTAGTGTTTCGTGCACTTGTAAAAAAAAGTTGAAAAAATATTAAAGTACAGTCAATATAAGCAGCGGTTTCCAAAGAATGTCTGTTTCTTTATATTTTACGCGTAATACGTCAAGGAAAATCAGTAACTAATTGTAATTTACTATATAATGTCTGGCACGTTTATAGGTGTTTGCCTGTAAGATTTTTGTAGCAATAATACGTTTGTATCACCCTCGTGAAACAATGCTTATTTTGACATTTTAACAGTACGCTACATGCATGAGACCCTTCAACTCTGATAAAAGAGTCACAGTGCCTAGGGTCAAGAGGTCCCAGGGCATATGCGCAAGAAATTAATTGCAAAACGTACGGAGATTAAGCTGTATTATGTAGCACGTGTTTCAAACTTTGGTGATACTAAAAACTGCCTACTTCATATTTTTTTTTTTTTTACGGACACCGTTTTATACATCTTAATATTCTCTTCCTGATAAAGCGATCATAATTTGACGCTCATAATTTGACCGGTACCGGTAAGTGTTTCTTGCTACACTGCCCTTCAATGACAGAAAAAAGCAAGTGACAAAATCTGTGAAAAATAGTGACAAACTGAATCATTGATAAGAACTCATTTCTCATCAACCATCTTACATTTTGTGTAATTTTGTTGCGTTACTATGTTGTCAACTAATACAGATACTGTAGTTGAAGTACGGTCAAGGCAGTATAACTCATCAATGCAATGTCTCTTCTATGTTTCAGTACATATAATATGGTCGGTGCGCAGGGTTCGGTGTTACATAATAACAGATACCCATAGAAATAGATGAACTGCAGATAAGGTTGAACTCACAGGAACTTACCCGAATAAATTAGATGGCGTCCTTGGCAAAAAAAAAAACCGGTTTTCAGCATTTGGCGTATACAGTACACGTGAACGTGTTCGTTGATTTCTAATCACATCTTTCGGGAAAACAAAGGTTAATGCAATCGTTCATTTGTTTTGAGATAACATGATCATACCCAGAGAGAGCTGCATTGCAACGTCAGGCTGTTTGCAGGTTACATTATCCTAGAATTTTCGTTGGATTTGTGTTACGCAGTTTCATGAGAACGTCTGTTGTCATAGAGTTTGGGTTTTACCTATTGTTTGGTAATGAACATTCTGGTTTATCTATTTCTATGCTGACAATATTGCCCGTACGACATAATTATGGTGTGCACAAAAACTGAGTTATGCAGCACTGTGCGTGTTGTGTGGGACAGGCATGAAATGATTCATTACGTTACTGGAGTGTGAGTGTTGAACGACGTACGCCCTCCGTCGTAAGAGCGGGGACGTACCACCAGCTTCCCTCACTCAGCAAACAATTTTGAAGGAGAAACTACGAAGTCCTACAGGCTAGAAACCGTGTGGTCCTTTAATCACATCAGGACTTTCATGTTGTCTTCTGACTTTTCAGAATGGCTCCACAAATTGTTCTCATAACAGGATGCTCCACTGGAATTGGTCTTGATATTGCTGTCACCATGGCTAAAGACGAGAGGTATATCGTTTTCGCTACCATGAGAAACCTTGCAAAGAAGGCCGAGTTGGAGAAGCAAGCAGGCGACTGTCTTAATAAAACTTTATTTGTGAAGCAATTAGATGTGACCAAGGAAGATCAGATAACGTCAGTGGTTGCTGACATTCATAATGAACAAAAAAGGATAGACATTCTCGGTGAGAAATACTGCTTTTGACCGGAATTAAGTAACACTTCCAATCTCGTTAGGTTTTGACCTAAGTTACGCAGACACGTGTGCATCTTTTTCATTGGGTGGGTGAGGGGTCAATTTGTTCAGAAGTGGAACATTTTACCCGACAATTATGACCAATATCCAATAAATTAAAACTCGTTGTATATGTTACTAACTTAGGCTATCGTAGGTTGAGCGGAACTCCAGATCTTGGGGGGGGGGGGGGTTCTTCCCCACACGATACAGGCCCGCTAAGCCTAAGGTAGGTGTGCTGTATGGACATGTCGCAACTTACTACGAGTGCTGAACGCATAAGTCTGAAGCTTAGCTCGCTCAGTACTGTTGTCATGGCCATGGGATGGATCAAAGGTCATGGCTAGTCCGGCTAGACGGTAATTTCTAGGATGTTGTTATTTGTTAAGCCCCCACTACAGTTAGTTTGCACATGCCTGTGTGCCAGCTACAGTGCTTAGGGTTTGGCACACACATGTATGTAGCAGGTTAGTGTATATGCCACATTCTTGATTTTTGTACACCAGTCTCAAGATTCAGCTTCAAATGAGTAAATTTCTCCTGTATCTTCACTGGTTGCAGATTGGAAGATTTGCTATTTTCAGGGGTGGAATCCCCTGCACAGGAATAAGAACAAAGATAAGCTATCCATGAAACCGTAGATTCATGACCGTCATCCCTGCATGCATATATCACTATCAGCAAGTTTATCAAAATTTTATGGAATTGGCGCATTCTAGATGTAGGAAGTAAACGAGCATGTGAATTAGAGCCTACTGTTAACTGATGGTACATTTCCAACTCAACCAATTGATGTAATATTCTCCCAGTGCAAACTCACAGGAGAAGAAGGGTCTATCTGCACACTTGTAAACTGCCAAAAAATCCCCACCTGATTGGGCTATACAGTAAGTCGAGTGTGTGTCAAATATTCACACGTAAACCATAATCCCTCAAGTTCGCAGACAGTACAATGGCTTGTATGAGTTCTACTTATCGAGAGAATTTCCTCACCGGACAGCCATTGTTATGTGCATAGACCCAGAGACTGGCTCACAAAAGGTCTCATACATGGTTCCTGTAAGTGAGAAGTTTCTTGTTGGGATCTCTTTAGTAATTTTTGTACTGTAAGGGCTCAAACTTTCTTTCATTGAGCTGCAGCACTTACTGTACACACATTTGACAGCTGAGGAAAACTTATTTAGAGTAAAAAAAAATCTGTTCCCCTCCTTGACAGATGGATCTAATCAGCCTTAGAGATAATCATGGACCGGTTAACCAACTTAACCGGTAACATTACACTGTACTATAGGCCTCTCAGTCTGTGTACAACCGGTTTTCCACTACAGTAACGCATTTTTGATTTAGTAAACTTGGTGCTGCCCTATTCACTGCTGGCAGTTACTAGAGCAACTGAGCATATGAAGAGAAAGTACAGCACAAGTTGCACATATTGACTGCTATCTGCAATGTGCAGATTCTGTACAAATTTATCAACCATGCATAATGCATTGTATGTAAACAATGCACTGGGGTTGATCCTAGAGAGAATGGAGTGGTGGTGGTGGTTTTGAGAGAAAGGTCTTGGCAAATTTGTGGACAGTGGCAAGTGAAGCAAGACCAGCTTGAGTGATTTTTTTCTTTTGTCCTTTGTCTGAGATCACTCTTGGTTGTTGTGATGTATCTTATTGTTACTGCACCATTGTTTAAAATTGTCCATATATACTTTTACAGGTCAGGATACAGGTAGGGTATTCCACTGTACACTTTCTGGTGATGAAGGCGTTTCCAAAAGATGCTACTGTACTGCACAGTATGTACTTCACTGTGTGAACCGAAGTAATTAGTTGCTACCCGTATCTTGATTGGAACAAGTACAAAACTATCAAATTTAGTCCCTCTTGTTCTCCTCACTTTCCAGTTAATAATGCTGGATTTGGCCAGTTCGATGCTTGTGAAAAGGTGCCGATGGACAAGATCCGAGAAGTCTTCGAGGGGAACGTTATTGGACCGATGCGTCTGACTCAGGAGGTCATACCAGGGATGAAGGAAAGGAGGAACGGGAGGATAATATTTATTGGAGCAGGCATGGGAATTGTAGGTGTGGCATCATAAGAGAGATCATCTTAACATTAAAGGTGTTTCATGATTACTCTCAGTATCATGACCTGGCAAATTTCCCCACCCCCCAGACAATTTTCCCTTTTCAGAGACTCCCGAAAATATCCTCCCTAGTGGGTGCTATTCCACCTGGTTGTAAAATACCTTGACAATAATTTGTCCAGCAGGGTGAGGATGGAGGCAGCATTGTTCAGCAACTGTCTATATATTGAACAGTTGCTTGCTGCATGGCATACAGTAAGAAAGGGTATGTTGAAGGGGTTGTTGCAGTAAATACTGCATTGGCACGTACTGTAAGTGTCGGAATACATTCAAAATAAGGATACTACACAGTATACTACTATAGGTACTGTACAGTGACAAACGTACAGAATATATTGTATATTACAGTATGCCATGCACTGCTGCAGGTGTGTATTTATCTGTACAATGTCTGTCACTTTACACACTGAATACAGCCAACAGAAGCAACTCTCCTTTATTGAACACGGTTTGCTCAGATCTTGTTTAAACAGTAATCTGTACAGAAGATTGTGGATTAAATTTGAGCCATTCTTTACAAAATCACAGAACGGCTTGACTGGTCACCTCTTGGCTTGGACTAATTTTTGATGCATTTGCAACAGTATGTGACAGTAGGGGGAAAATAAAAAAATTGAGCATCATTGGCCATGTATATGTACTTGTTGAGTTACAGCTTTTTAAAGTGTGGTTGCCACACCCTGACACCCACTCTGGACTCTACTGGGGGCTCTACTTTAAGGGCTGCTAATTTTTTTTTGAAAGGTAGCAAAAACAGGTACTAACACTTACTGGAGCTAGACCTACTGTATACACATGTGTGGTCATAGACATTAAAATATGGTCAGAATGATGATTGGTCGTACAGATGTGGAGATATTGTACTCTAGTGAAATTCGACAATCAAATTTTTCTAAGTGTTGTATTACAGCCAATGTTCCATGTGCAAGTTGCTTCGAATCATAAGTAAGAAAGCCAATATCTTCTCTTCTTTGGTAGATATTAGATAATTGGGTGAAAAAGGTATCATTTTTCGTCGTATTCAGAAAAGGTGACCTTGAAATTTTAACCCAAATGGTGGCTTCACCAGGGCCTTACGAAGTTCCCGAAGTGAAGGAAGTTAAAAAATCAAACTTTTTTTGAGCTGTTGTGTGATGCTGTGATGAGTACAGTGTTGATGTGAAGCTGTGGTGAATGATGAAATTTATCTGGATCTATAGTAGTCTGCAGTTTGTCTGCAGAATTAAAAAAAAATAGTGATCAAAATGGCCTCAGCTTAATTACTGCTGTGGCAATGTTGAATCGTTAACTGGATACAGTATATGCTCTAAACCTGTAGAGCAGCAGTTGTGGTGGGGCTCAGGCACTTTGTATTTTGATAGTACTGTTGTGTGAGGTATGTACTGCATACAGCTATTTCTCTTGTGCAATAATTTGTGAAGTTTTTTTATGCAGTACAGCATGTACACTGTGCTCAGTGTGTTGCTAATCTGTACTGTAGGTACTGTAAATTTGCACCTGTACTGTCTAACTGAAAACAATTAAAACTTCAGTTTTCCCCTATAAGTCAACATTTGCTGTACAATCAAAATCAAATACAACACAGTTATACTTACAGTACTCTACTCTAAACTGCACATGTTACCGTACATGTTTTTTATGTGCTGTAGTGGTGCACTCAGTTTACAGTACAGCGCATGTGTGTGCAACTACTTACAGTGAGTAAATGCGGTCTTTTGTCTACCTTACAATTTCACATATGTTTCGTGAGACATGTCAGGAGTACAGTATGTCTGCCTTGGACACATGTACTGTACATTGTTTGTCTTTTATAGCAACTGGTGCACCATGCAGTTATTGGTTTTTTTTTATTTTTTTTGTATTTTGTGAGGATCCTTGTACAGTAACACTAGTGGCCATAAATTGGTGGAGTACAGTACAGTCATGTCAACTGTTTACTAATGTACTGCAACTATTGTCAGCAATGTGCAAAGTACAGTACATATTGATTGAGTTAATGATAATACTGTACAATACAGCTGTTTTGTTGCCCACGGATTACTTATAATTTATTGTCAGTACCACATACAGTATCTGGTGTCCTACTGTACCCTAAGTCACTGATAGCCTGTGGACAGCGATCCATGGATCATCTCATTGTGTTTGAATATTTGATTATTCCCGCATCATATCGTATTTTAAATGATGTTTTTGTCAGTAGTGACAAATATCACTTACTGTATGCCCAGTCTGCACTGCCATGGTTATTATGATTGTATACTGTATGTTACTGATATCATCAGGCAGTGTATTGTCCATACAGTATCGTACTTCTTTGGCACTACCAACTTTATAATCCTAACTTTGATTTGTACAGAGCATAATTGTCTCCCCCGCTTAGTGTGTAGATACGGCAGAATTATCATTTGAGGAGGCCATCATGAATGAGGGAGACTATGTTGCAAAAAGTATTCATTTTTAGATATCAAAACATTTAACCCTCATAATTTAGAGGGGCCTGTCCAACCCCCCCCCCCTTCCCCTCAGTAGCCATGCAAGTGCACCCTCTGTTTCGAAAGACTGAGTCCCTTTTAGACATTTTCTTCAAGTTTAGAAAGCACATTACTGTAATTTTTGATAAGGGACAGAACTTTCCCAAATTTCCAGAGGGCTCAGAGAGGATACATTAATTTTGATAAGGGGCAAAAGCCCAAAATGTCGGTATACAGTATGTCGATTTAAATTGATGGGGCTTACTACTGGTCAGTGTATGGTGTCAGGTCTTCCCTTTACAGGACTCATCCCCCATGATGATTAGAGATTTATATTGTCATATGAGGTTTGCAATTGGTAAATAACTTTCTGAAAATTCTAGTACTTAAGACCTTTTGTCGTTTTTGCATTGTTTTCAGGGTATCCGTTCAATGAATATTACTCATCTGCTAAGTTTGCTATGGACGGATTTGCAGAAGCCTTCGCACCAGTTGGAAGACAGTTCAATATATGGTTAGTTGTTGCCCTCATTGCTTTATGCTGCTGAGGGATTTTATGTGACGTCACATCATGCGTGGGACCCGCCTGGCTCTGATGGTCAAAGTGCACTCCCAGTAGGCATAAGCATAGGCCTATATTTGCAGCACAGGCTTTCCACAAGAACAATAGATACTCAACCATAACTACTGTACTCAACAGATTGTGACAAAGTGTAGGCTTGACCAGGTTCAAAACCAAATTGAAGAGGCATGTGATCATGTGACGTGGATGAAACCCTTTTGTACAGTAGTGTGACGTCAGTGGGGACGCTCTGCAAGGTTTCGGTGAAAAGAGGGAATTAAAACTCACTGTTTTATCGGTGTAGGATACCTTTAGATATGAAGATGTACGTATATTGCCCTGATCTTGAAGCGTCTCATTTTTTATTCCTTGTCGAAGGCAGAAGGAATCTATGCGATGGTGATGTCATGTGTGTGTGTGTGTGTGCGTATGTGCATGTGTATGTGACGCCTTGCTTGTAACCACGATATCTCAAGAATTGTAACCATGACTGATGTCATACTTGGTGTGTGTTTTGGTTATACTGAGTTAGATGATCTCTATCGTTTTTGGTGGAAGTCAAAGGTCATTTGAGGTCACCAGAGATCAAACTGTGAAAACCTAGTAAACACGATATCGCAAGAAGGGTAACTGTCACTGATCTTTTACTTGGTGTGTGGGTTGGTCACATTGAGTAGATGATCCCTATTGTTTTTGGTTGAGGTCAAGGTCATTTGAGGTCACCAGAGGTCAAAATGTGAAAACCTTGTAAACATGATATCTCAAGAACGGTAACAGTGACTGATGTCATACTTTTTTTGCGGGTTGATCACACTGAGTAGATGATCCCTATTGTTCTTGGTTGAGGTAAAAGGTCATTTGAGGTCATCAGAGGTCAAAATGTGAAAACCTTGTAAACACGATATCTCAAGAACGGTAAATGTGACTGTTGTCATACTTGGTGTATGGGTTGGTCATAATAAGTAGATGGTCCCTGTTGTTTTGGTGGAGGTCAAAGGTCATTTGAGGTCACCCAAGGTCAAACTGAAAACCTTGCATACACATTATCTCCAGAAGCTGATGATGACTGATGTCATACTTGGTGTGTGGGTTGGCCATACTGGGTAGGTGATCCCTATTGCTTTTGGTGGAAGTTGAATGTCATTTGAGGTCACCAAAAGTAGGTCATTTGGGGTAAAAGGTTCATTAATGTGATGTTTCAAGCACAATAACTGTGGTTTATCTCATACTTGTTATGTGGGTAATTCATGTTTGTTATATAACCATATGGCAAGGAATCACAAAGCCTTTTGGCTTTCTGGTTCTTAGAAGTGCTTGAGACCTCATGATAATATCGCATATGAAACTGAAGGAACGGATAGTGACGTTGATTTTGTAATAAGAACTTTTTATAGCATGTCTTTACATGGTTTCCAATTTTTACTGAAGCACAGTGTATGACTGATACTGTACCTAAAGCTGCCAATAGTGCACAGTGTTTGCAGTATACTTACAGGTAAGTACAGTAGTATATGTTTATCCATGCATGATCTGTATAGTCTGGGTCTGCAAGTAAGGAAGTCATCTTACCCAGTAGTTCAATGTTAAATTCATTGAGCTGCACACATACTTAACTGAAGTTGTTTCATATACTTTGCAATACTGTACAGCACAGTATATCTGTTGGCACATACAGCAAAATGTTGTCCTTGGTAAGAGTGACAGCGGACATTGGTACAGTATTTTGTTGCACGTTCATTACTAAGGTACAGTGACTTATTATTAAGCAAGCTATCATACTCCTGAAATTTGCTAGAACTTCTAACTCTTAACCCTGGTTGCTCTTGATGAGTAGGTGATCTCTGTCACATGTTAATGAGATAAAAGGTCTTATAAGGTCAGTAGAGGTCATACTTTAGAAACCTTGTAAAGATGGTACTGTATATCCAGAAGTAAAAGTTGATAGAACTTCAAATTACTGTAAGTGTATAGGTTGTCCATTGTCAGGAGATGATCCGTATTGTTTTTCATGGTGGTCAAATGTCATCGGAGGGTGAACTTTGAAAACCTTTGTAAAGAAGATATGTCAGTGACTGGTATGTACTGAAACTTCCCTGTGGTAACATTGGCAGCTCTTGATGTGTAGATGATGTCTGGCATTTGTTATGATGGTCAAAGGTCACATGATGTCAGTAAAAATAACACTTTGAAAACCTTGTAGACATGGTATCTCAAGGAGTGTTAGGTGAATGGACTTCCAAAGGGGTATGTTGATCATACCAATTTATCATCCCTTTTTTCATCATAAATATTGGCGAGGAATCACAAAGCCCCTCGGCTTTCTTTTTTTACCATTCTTTTTGACAAAATAGTTAACATCTATCCAAGCTGTATTACTACCATTTTGCCATCTTGCTTGCATCTTGATATGGTAGTTGAACCAATTTTTTTTTGTCATTCCTGTTGGCATGTTGGTGTAGTTCCTACCCAAGGTGTTTGTTGAACTTTGAATAGCCTTTATTTTTGTCAAGTAGGGACTTGTCATAACTGCTTTTACCACCTCTATCTGGAATATCATATGCATTACAGTACCTTTCTACAAGCAGACACTTTAGTAACTGCAATGTCTATGATAAGTCGCATCACCTTTTATTTTTTAATTCCTAAAGAACTTTTTTTTATTCCCATTCATCTAGGGTAAGCACGTTGATTCCAGGCCCAGTCAAGACAGCATTCATAGAAAACTTCAAGGAAAATAACCTCGGTCATTTCGTAGAGAAGATTGACGCAGATGCTGATGAAGAGACAAAGCGGCTGGCTGACAATATGTCAGGGAAGATGAGGAATTTCATCAGTTCTGGAAGTCAGCTGCCAGCGGATATAACCCGCCTTGTAATGGAGGTTGCTGCAGCAGAGAAGCCTCATTTGAGGTACGCAACCTCAAAGCACATGGCAGAGTTGATGGAGAGCAAACATGTAGACGCTAGCGGAGATGCAGTCGTCGATAACATGTGTCATTTTCTCGCGTAATTAATATAAGGTCCTGCCAAGGTTATCGCATTTTTTCCCGTCAATGTACTTAGTCTCAGATCTTTAACAATGGTTTTCAAGTAGTCTCTGGGTCGTATATTGTTTTTAATACCATGCTCATAGTCAGTGCTCGTTATTTTCCAATCAAGCAAATAAACTATTGCCGCCATCTTTCCCTGGGTCATTCTTAACTCTGACGCTGATGTCTTTCATAACAGTAGCACAAAGTGCTAATCTTTGCATGTATAATTACTCCAAATCAAACTTAATTTCCCTTTTACACTATGACTTGAAAAGATCAGCTGTTCTTTTGTGAATTTACAATACACATGATGCCTTTTATGGGATAGAACTTAAATATCTCATTTAAACAATCATTGGCTACCTTAGCAATCGCTGGCTATCTTAACTAATATCGGCTACCTCACTTCAACAACCAAAGATTCATCGACAGCACTTAAAGTAATTGCATGCATAGCCACAAAGCTTACTTTGTAATTGCACCATTAAGACAATTCAGAGAAAGAAAAATGTTTTAGGTGTTAAGGTCTGCCACATGATTTCCAAATTCTTCTAACATAATTGTAGAAAGTGTAAAGTACTATAATGTCGTGGTTGACAGTTTTAAGTTGACGGTGTGTTCTTTTGAAGAACCCAATAGGAGGTATACTTAGTACTAAATATTCAGTGGGTCCAAAATAGCTCAT
Source organism: Stichopus chloronotus (assembly GCA_021234535.1). Lineage (NCBI taxonomy): Eukaryota > Metazoa > Echinodermata > Holothuroidea > Aspidochirotida > Stichopodidae > Stichopus > Stichopus chloronotus. The sequence continues at coordinate 17,260,592 of CM037847.1, forward strand.
TACTGATGCCATAGTGATGTGGTTAGTTTGTACAGTGTTTTGTTTTGTTTGTGAATATAGCACTTGTTTCACTAAGTACTACAATTCCCGATACCTAGCAAGGAGGGAGAACTCAGTTAGTATATTTTTTTGATACACCATCATTTAGCTATAGCTGTGTTTCAAGCAAAGATTTCAGGTTTGTGTTATTTTGATGAGACCACTTATTTGCATGCAAATTTAAATCCTGGTACTCTTTCCCTTTAAACTGGGTGATTGCTTTGGAACACCTAAGGTGGGAGGATGCTGGTAGCAATTCAACCAGATGTTGGTTGAAATTGTTTTGAAGAATTTTAACAAATTGTGTGTTTGTGTATGGATTCATAATATATTTCAGTTGAATACTTTCATTCCATGCATTTTTAAGTACAATATGGGGATGTATTCTGTTTGTGTGAGGTGTATGAATTGAGTAGCAGCATGAGAGTGATTAGTAACTGTTCTCATGTTGCTTATCAGAATGTTCACATACATGAATTTTTAAATGTTCTTATGCCGCATATGAATGTTTGCATATGGTTACTGGACAATTTACCCCTGGATAACCACCAAGTGAAATAACAGCCACTCTGGGGGTTGTTATTCAGGTGGGATATTTGTCCATGGTTATTTGTCCGGTTGCATTGCATATTTTATGTTACTGTTCACCATGCATTGCATCAAATGGTTTATACTAACAAATGTTCACATGCAATTATAAATATTTTCGCAAGATAATATGAATATTCCGAGTTCTTTGTCAGTGTGCAGACAATGCTCGCATGATATCATGCATGATTATAACTCTTCGAAAGCATACACCCTAAACATTATGGTATGTCTGGATATCACTTCATGTTCTGTTATGCAGAAAATAAAGGTATTCCCCAGATATACTTTTGGCAAATTACAAAAATTCTTTGAGGACTAGGTACAGTGTGAATGTTATCTGTTTATGTGAAACGAATAAGATTGTGTCAATTTTCATAGTAGTCTTAGTCAAGACCGAAGTACTAGCTGGTGCATACGTTCACGACTATCGGAAGTGCTCGCTATCGTATTCCTGAGAAAACTCCGCCATAATGGAAGCAAAATTTCCGTGCAATTACAAAATTAAAGAGCGCCATCATTTTGCTTCTCAACACTCAGAGAAAAAGTGTAATGACATTTTGACCCAGACTATGTTCACAGATGGGAATCAGAAACTCTACAACTACTGACTACTGTATTGTACGGAATTTGTAGTAAACAGTTTAAAGGGCACTATAAATTGAAGTAACTTGCGACTTAATATACGTATGGACGAGACCTTGTATAGCTTCATTGATGAATAATGAAAACGTGCACGAGAGGCTTTGCTGCTTGCTTAAATATTTGTGGGTGCAGTAATGTAAGAAAAAAACGTATACAAATAACCTTAAATCAAACTGTTTGTGTATTGAAGAAAAAAAACTTTTTTACATCCAGGAGACTTACACCTAAGGGTTTTAATAAATACACAATAGTGTCTAAACAATGATATAATGTTATGTATACTGTTTTGTTTGAAAATCGAGTTCATATAATATTTTGTGTTAATACATACCAGAACAAAAACAGCGTAATTAAATGAAGAGATCTGAGTGTATGATATTTTTACACAGATGTTTCTTGTGAAGAACAGTCCGATTTATTGATTCAAATGTCATTACAAAAACTCAGAAATGGCTCTGCTTGATAAAAAAAAAAGAAGAAAACCTTAATCATTAATTTCCCTTCTGTCCTCTCCTATTCGATACCAACCTTTAGCATCCACGCTTTGTAACTCTCAGAAGAAATTTTATGACTTAGTGTGGTTATTTCGGTAGAGTCGGTTCCTGTGATAAACATACTGGGCTCCTCGCAAACTTTCTTTATCGAGCAGAAACTCTGATGCAAAAGTTTTTCCTTTTGAAAATTTGGCGAATTTCCAAGAAATAAGGCCACCATACGGATTATCCAGAAAAAAAAAAAGACCACGATACGGTATATTTTACAGGTTTTTATGAATGTAAGAAATACAGCCCGTGACGTGGTTCGTGCTTTTCAAAACGCATGAACAACTACATCCTGATTTAAAGTGTCGTAACAGTAGACGTGAAAGTATTTTGGTGATGCAGACGGCACCATTTTCTATTTGTGTCTCTTTTTTAACATCATCGGAGATCACAGTGCCTGGCAGCATCTGCACATAGTTAGAATGCTCATTTCGCTTCATTCCTTTCCAACATGTCTTGATAAAACCATTGCACTCTAATCTACCATGTCAAGAGTGCTGGAGTAACCCTTTTCTAACACCGGCTATAACGTCGTCCAGCCTAGTAAAAACCGAAATAGCACCCCCAACAATTCTGAACTTCTTATGCTTTGCGGTGTGGGGTATTGTAGTGGACACCAGAGCTCGATTTGTCAAATACTTCCCTGTTTTAGCAGCTCACCCTGCTATCTTCTGTGAGAATGTTTTGTGCAATGAACTTAAACATGAATAAATCTCAACGAACACAGACTCCATCTCCACTCCTCGACAATGCAAATAAGCCTCTCTGTTAATGTCATGGCGCTGTTTTGTTTTTCAACGCGAGAATCCTGTCTGTTCGAGCCAAGGGTTAGGTTTCCTTCGACCGACTTCTTAGAATAAGCTCATCAATACGCACTGTTTTTCATTGACGCTAGCTTTACGGCTGTTAATAATCCACTGATGACTTCAAGTTGTCAGGGGGTTAAGAGATTCTGCGATTAAAGAAATATCGAAACTTTCAAGTCAATATGTAATCTAGTTATATGTCGATGTCTGTGCATATTGTTGGAATTGCCTCTCATGGCGTACTGTAGGTAGGACGAAGACTTTTTACATGATTTTGCTTAAAATAATACAAATACGATCTTTTACACGTCTCCTGTTCTCAGCCAATTTACAAAACAAAAAAGTCTCGGCTCTCTAGCTGAACACACCAAGAACGTTCATAGTGTATTCATTGGCGGTAGTAGCCTACTGCTTTAGTATCTACTATACCAACACATCTTTGAACGATGTGCGCAGAGGTGCAATAGCCTATGTCAAGACTATTTGAAGGTAAGATTTACAGTCCCTGTACATCCATCAAGGGCTTGAACAGAGATACAACCCTTTGAAACAGGGTCTGCAGCCTCCGAGATCACACAGAAATCTCTTTTGTATCCGACATTTCTATAGGACCTAATTGGAAATTGGACATAAGTATACGGTATCTGTCGTCTGCTATAGTTCAACAGTATGAGTTATCAAAATTCTATATTGCCATGAAATTGCCAGTCGTCAAGGACTTAAACAGCTATTCGATATTTGGTCCCTCATTGTCGCGTATGATATCACAGTCAGACTGTAAGTTAAAACATGAGATAGCATCTACATCTGCCTACTTCTGGAAACTGCTCGTTTAGTTTTCAAAATATTAGAATTTTTCCTCTTCTTCCAGTCGTTTCGAGTTTTGCGCCTCCTGCTCAGTCTGAAACTGTTGGCGGATATACACCTGGGATCAAATCATTGTTCTGAGCAAGCTGATTGTTTCAGAATTAGCTGACTCAAATTGTGTTGCTGTGTGACTATATATTGAACTGGAACCGATGTACAAAGGGGAAAAAATACCTTTGCGTCAACTACACAGGTAACCATCACTCGATTTGGTGGGTCTTAAGGTATTAACAGTAATTATTTTGAAGTGTTGCTTTTCCTTCTGAGAAACAGCTTTCTGATATCAGCTACGTAGAGCGAGCATAACCATTTTAGCCTGAATACAATCAGGTGACGCCTTTCCTTCTGCCAGCCTGCAACAAATAGCTGAGTTAACTAACTCTTCCGGCGTTGAAAATGCCACAATTGTTGTACTGTACTTTCAAGTTTGACATTTTGTGTGTCAGTGTGTTGCTTCCTACCGTACTGCCGTGTACATACAAACCACATACATTCAATGATAACACACATTCGATGGATGCATATCAGCGACGTCATTCTTAATGTATATACTCTTCATATAAACCAACCTCAAACTGTCTTGAATAGCTGCTGATCCTATTCTGCGAAGGCTATTCAGTCTATTTATTTCCCTCCTGATATGTATATATTTACATGACTTTGAGGTCGGCCGAGTATCTCCAACTTTTCACAAGCACACCGACCACGACAGGGGTGTCGCTATATCGTTATGCAAAGTAGGCGCACCTGCTTGCAGAGATCAAACCAGTCTTATGAGGCTACCTCTCTCCTCACCCCTTCCCCCCTCGACCTCTTTCTGCTGAGGATGCATCTCCGAATTTTCGTAGCAACTCTAGTGCGGTAAAACAACTGTAAGTGCAATCTCTAATATTAGGCTGCATCTTCGGAAGTGATGGCGCTACACACAATCTGTTATTACAAAGTGTATCGTCAAAGAGCGTCTGATCAACGATAAGATGTAAATACCAACATTATTACCAATGCAGTGAGATATTATTGCGAACTGCAGTTGTAATATATTTCCCTTACGTACAACTCGTTCATGAATGTTGCGATCATTTCAAGGTAAAACATTAATTGCGATTTGTTTCGTGGCTGCTTGTACCATTGTCTCAGTACGACGCCTGCGGGAAAATTAATAACAATTTTTTAACGCGATACGGAAATTAAAAACGAACATGTAGAATGGTGTATATATAAACGCTATGCTCATACGGACACATTCCTTTAATCCGACTGAATACAAAGTGTAGTTTTTATACGTATATACGATTCTACCGAAAAACAAAGTAAGCTACGTAGCCTACAACTAATATTTATCTTTAGTTTTAGGATGTATGATGGCAGAAGGAAACCATGCTTGCTCTTGCGTTTGCAGGACATCAGTGATAGCGCTTTTTTATATTAATTTCCGTTTTATATATTTTTTTTTTGTCAAGTGTCGTATGAGAGTGCCGATCTTTGTAACAAGAGCTGTTTGTTTAGAGCCACGAGTGTACTATATGCATGTTACAATATTAGCTAGTGACTGTCATATTGGACAAATCCTAAAATCGGCATCATTACGCCTCTACGTATCAGTGGCGCCTCGTTACTCCTTGAAAGTTTGAAAGTCATGCACATTCAAATCGCTTAATCGTAGAAGGGAGAAAGCGTGTCACAACTAGAGGTAGTATATCAATGTTTAGTACGTCGGCTTTTCGGGTAAGTTATAGAGCAAAATCATGGTAACTTGTTATTGTCTCAGTTTATCATCCTCAGGAGAAATTATTACGTCTTTCATGTCAGTCAATTACGAAGTTTAACCTCATTAATTATGACATACTGAGAATGCCTCCATGGAAGCCTTTCTCTTAATCGAGCTTAAATTAGTAAGTTAGCTGGAGTTTCGCGGTGCATCGTAACCTTTAGCAAACTAACACCAACTTAAAAGCATACCACCATTAGGTAAATGAATTCCTAGAGGAAAAGTTCCATTTAGGAAAAATGTTCCTAAAATGAGTCACGTGGATTTACATTGTTTTAACATGATTTATATTTCGTGGGCATTGAAGTATACTGGATGGTGAAAAGGATGATCAGACAAGAGAGATTGTTAAACGAGATAAGGAGCAGTTCAGTAAACCGTTGGTGACATTGTGAGATTTCATTTGTAAGGTCCTTATAGGGTGGTAACTTACAGTACCACGCTAAACTCCATCTCCTTCTTTAGGCCTAAATTAAAAATATGAGCGTTTGGTGTGAAATGTGTCCAGAAATGCATCAGGTCGTTAGCATAATGAAATAACTTAAGATATGAAAAAAATACCATACATGACGTGTACACACGACTGCCGTCATAGGTATACCTAATGTAATTGATGCGTTAGAGGCATTAACAGCGGAAGAAATTGATATTTCATAAAAGTGACATATTCTCTCTTCACCGATGAAAACCATATCTCAATAGTCTATTCTGTCTGGAATTAAGTTATGGATATTTAAAGAGACACCTTTTTAAAAACTGGTAAATTTATGGGAAATTTGTTATTTCCATAGGCACAGCTAATTGAATATCCTTTTGCATTTTTTTTATAAACTGTATAGCCTACTGTGTTGGAGGCAATGCCCAATATTTAACTTCATAGTATTTAAGTTACCATCATCTTGGCGTTCCATGACACTGGACTCCCCTACCATGACGCCGGGATTACGAAGATTCGAAGGATCTATTGTTGACACATGCTGTACTTTTTAGCAACTTCAAGATGTGTCGGGTATCAACTAGAAAGGTCTGGAAGTAAATATTTACATTCTGGAACTTCAGAGCTTCTGAGATGTAATCCTCTGGAATATAAAGTTCTAGCAAATTTATTTTTATTAGCAGGTACTACCCTCATAGTTAAGTCTTATTGTTAATCAAGCTCTAATTAATTGAATACCCAAATCATTTTAGCTTAATCAAACTTGCACATTGTAATCTGAATCTGTCTGAACCTGAAGGCTGAACCAGTAATTACATCCTAATTGAAACTTAAAGCGACACTCTCTTTCCATCTGTCGTCTGCTTGGTTACATATTTATTTACCTTCTTTTCTGTCGCCATTACGCGTGACAACTGTCTTGAAACATTAGACTACGGTCATTCAGAGATTCGGCCTTTATTTCCCACAATAATAATTTGAGGTAGATCTACAAAATATAACTAAGTTTTCACTGGTGTCATATTTCGATGTTGAATTTTAAAAATTATCAAAATATACCAAATACATCATGCAATAATCTGTACCTGTTACATGTCATTTCTTGGAATCTTGAGGCAAGTGGAAATCTTTCCTGACTTCCAGAGAAGTTTTCCTTCAAACAGTAATATCTTCGGTTAGACGCAAGATATGGGCACTGGGTCTGAAATGTCTGCAGTGAAATGGTATTATCTTTCGTTTACAAACCCCTTTCACTTACCAGGAGAGTTTGCCTTAAACTGAAATGGTAAATGACCTTGTGCTTCTTCAAGACTGGTCGCAACTACACAGTTTGTTCTTTCATATACATTCAACGGTTTTATTTAGTTTCTAAGGCCTCTCTCCTCAAACGGATTCTGGCTAATTTGTAGTTGCTGAATGAGAAACTGTCTTATTTGAGGAAGATTTCACTGCTAAATGCATGATCGGCTGAGGCCACCATGCACACACAGGTCAGTGATTCAAATTTGTCTCCTACTTTCATATGGGATACATTTCACGTTGTATCACAATTGAAACTTACAATGTCTAACCATGGAGATAGTATATATAGTATATATATATATATATATATATATATATACATACATATATATACATATATATATACATATATATATATACATATATATATATACATATATATATATATATACATATATATATATACATATATATATATATATACATATATTGTTTAATTTTTCTCAGCGCAGGGTTTCTTCACTACTTGGTCGTAGAAGTATGAATATTGAATATTTATTTATAGATTATCTGATCCTCGGTTCACATAATGACAGCTCTGTACCTAGACAAATGGTGTGTTCCATTCATTAATCTAATATGTACTCTTTCTTAACACTCGTACCAGGAGTACCATTCATTCATCTATCGAAGTGTTTGACTTTTACAAAAACCCTTTAACACTTATCAAGTACAGCCCTACAGTCATTTCTTCAATGACTACCACTTGTATTCTCATCGACCTTATTAAGAAGTATGCTAATTTAAATAATTTAAAAACGCCTTTTCCTTTCAGTGGCATAATAAGAAAAATTAGCCTTTGGATTTTTTTTTAAAAACTTAGTATTACGAAAAGTGTTAGAGATTTATTTACAGTGAAGTTTAGCTAGGTGAAAATAGTTCTGTCAGGCTGATAGAAGTGCCAGAGTCTCACTCGTCTGGTTTGGGAATTAGGCGCAACTCTACCCCTACACAGTTGGATCCCCCACTGTATCTACTCATCATTCCGTTTACCTCCTTTGAGAACAGGCTTACATGTAGAGTCAATCATAAACAGCTCGTTCTCCCCTTAGAAATAGGTGTAAGAAGCAGGTCGTCATGTCATATTTACCTAGACAAGTCCAAACATTTACGCGTTGTCGGCAGGCAAGGAGGTGACAATGCGTGAACACATTGTGTCAATGTGCCAATCGCTCTTTATGATGATATTAAAAATAATACAAGAAAAAAAGTTAAGTTGTAATTTATTTTCATCTCCAAATCGTATGCGGCACACTTTTGGTATGAAGACACGTCCTCATCTAGGGGGGTCTTTATTTGAGACCCATTCCAAAACAGCAAGTCAGGAATCATACTCATGATCGAAACTTATTATTGTTTTGTTAATTACGTCAACAGCTCTAAATTAAAGTGTCAGAATATGTTGATGTTAGTGTGCCTGTGAGTCTTGTTATCTCAATAAACTGTTTATTTAATAACGATAAAGGAATCTAACAGTGGATTGAACCTTTCTGTAATGAGGCAACGCTAAAATGCATGTGCCAATTAACAAGCGTTCTTTGGTTTAACCGCTGAGCCATTAAATCTCTAACAGCTCCATTATTTATCCAGGAATTTGCAACCCGGTTCATCATTGTAGCTCTTGTTTCATCCCAAAAGAACATGGGGCCGTATTATAGGATGACATATGTGGATCAGAGACCAGAGACCTTGATGGGGGCCGGTGATTCCCCCTGGGGTTTGTCGCTTCTTACCTCATAAATATTTCAAAAACTCATCAGTTGGTATGAATTACAATCCCGTCTTGACTAGAGAACATCCACCGACATCTTACAACAATTATCAACAACGTCTTCGTTCAGTAATGTTTTGTTAGTGATAACAATCTTGTTTAAACATGTCAACATTCATGTAATATCCCATGCAGGTTTACTGCCAGTGAATATGGCCCCAGCGATGTGTGATGTCACTTATCGTAATTACTGATGTATTAATAGCCAGTAGGTATAATTCGGTGAAGGAATCTGGCGGAGGGTCGGGAAGCTGGTGTGTGTGTGTGTGTGGGGGGGGGGGGGAGATTGTGCTGGTCTGATGTCCTGTATTTGCTTTCAGTCCAGACTCCATGGCTAGTTAATGAAATAGCTTATAACATGCACACATAAAACGACAACCGAAGATGGAGTGGAGGGGATGGGCAACAATACCCCAAATAGTGTGGTTGGGATTTATCTCCCTGAAGGCGACGGGATGGGGATACGTATACCTTAAAGACAAAAACTCATCACCCCAGACAGTCAATCTAAGAGTACTGTAACTTAGAACCAGTTGAGCATTTTGCTAGGTATCTTGCGAAAGGCTCATTCACTGGAAAAAGGCTCTCAGTCGGTGATCCCCAGGCAGCCATTATATCTGAATAATACTGTTTTATCAACTACGCTAGGCTGGTTCCATATTGTAGTATGAATCACGCAGTCATAAACCTTTTTACATGTTTAGATTATTCATTTGTCATATCGAAATTTATCCCTGGTGATTTAATTAGAGGCCAGTTTCGGAACCCGGGGGGAAGCTATCTAAGTCAAGCTTCATCCATCAGAATGTTGTGACTCGTGGTGAAAAATTAAAAAAAAAAAAATAAGAACAAGAAACAACAATCCACGAAGGCTCTATGGTATAGATCGTAGTTCCTTAGGTGGGTTTTAGCATTTGTAAATCTGCCCTTTGCCGAAGCTATTGATTTGCTCTACCGGTCTGGTCACCACTTAGGGTGCATTTGTTTGAACCCTAGTTTGTGTATTACGTATAGCATCGCAAAGAGAACGCAGAAAACGATAGCTGATAAGTCAGGATAGATGATCGAATTCCCAAGAAGTAAAATTTAAAAGTTCCTTCACACTCTTCTCCCATTTTTGTCATACAGAAAATCTAAATATACATTTACTTAACTTTAGTGATGCCTATAATGAAAAGAAGAGGTTTAACTTAGTACAATAAAATTTCATTTTTTTAATAGGTCAGTTTGATAATTCTTGTTCAAAATATGATACTCAACATATAAGTTTCCCAGTAAAATTTGTTGAGATCTGAAGGTTTTGCGGCAATACATATTAGAAAAATCCTTATTTCTTGTTTATTACATACAGAAGAATCATCTATCCAATACCCAATAATGCGCTATACGGACACTCATGAGAGAAAAAAAAATAGACGTATCCAAAGTTTCCTCGATTGCACTGGTAACAAAACATACTCAGATGTAAATAAACAATTGCATTCTCTTTTCACGAATAATTGGTGCCTAGGCACCTGTGAAGAAAGAAGAAGCTGAAACTACAACCCCTTTTAATATACGCAAACCTTAGTAAAGTCACTCAAGCAGAAAAAAATAAGCTGAGGAAAAAAAAAAAGAGAAGAAAGGTGCATTTTTTTAAACATACCCACACAAGTTTTAATGATACACGTTTCTCCATCCACTTCATTTCTGGCAACACTAAAAGATTTATTGATTAAAAGCGTGTAATTTCTTGCAACCCCCACCCATTCCGTACTTAGACTGCGGTTTCACTTACAAGTCGTGAAAATAATGTGTCTGTCTTATCAGAGACACTCACAAAGACTTAAATTTGCCAAAGTACCTCTGGAGCGTGTGTTCGTTTCCTCTTTAATGGTGTTCTTTCTCTTTGCATGGTGTTTTCAGATAATGAACAATTCAAAATTTGAGATAAAATCGTTAGCTGTAAAATGTTTTAAAATCTATTATCCCATTCGACATCATCCCATGTACAATTAATGAATGTGAGAACGTTACCCTTCTCTGCCTAACGCAACTTCACAGTCTCAGTAGTTATGAACCAGGAAGGACAATTTCTTTAGGCATTTTAAAATATCTCAATATTATGTTTTGACTATATTTTCACACGTATGTAAAGATAATGGTTGTTACTGGATACTTCAACATCTTAATCTAAGTACACATTTTTCTTCATTCCCATGGGATAAGTGTGGTTACTTCTCTGTAGCAGTTTTAAATGAATGGCCGTTCTCTCACAAGATGATAGAAAAAAGGGTAGAAGATGACATCTAGTAAACATAGTGATTCCTGAGAATATTTTGAAAGGTCAACATTTATGACTATATTTTCATCTTTCGTTTGTTGAAAATAGATGTATTATTACCGTACTGATAGTAACTTGTCAGTCACCACCCGTGTACATGCAGCTATCCTTTTTCTGCACTTTCATTCCTAAGTCTGTCTTCCGTTTGTGGTAAGTTTTGATTATTGTGTACATGGGCCACAGCATCCGTGAGATAAACCCAGGGTGACATTAGGAAGCCTAGATACTATGGTACCCACGAGGGTGAGAGGATAATATTTTCAGTATCTGTTATTACTTTCCAAGTTTTTTCCCAAAGTGTAGCAAGCGTATTGGTGAATGTAGGACATTATCTATTAATCTTCATACATATTAAATCGTAATGGAGGTGGAACACCCCAATGACATGCTGAGCAATTTATATTCTATAGTACGGTATCAGGTATTTCCTTCTTCAGGTGGGGGGGGGGGGGGGGTTGGGACACCTGAAGAGCGCCTTTAATATTACGATGTTCTTTAATGTCTCTAAAACATATGGCATATTTTGTTTACCAAACATGAAATGAGTGTGTGTGTGTGTGTGCCAAGTTTCATCACAATCAGTAGCTTTAAAAAGTTATGGAAGAAAACATTTTGTTTTTTGCAGTAGAGGATGGGCCCCAAGTATCCACCCCTTACGATATCGTATATTTACTTAAAAAAGTCTATCATAATAAATTTTCTCCTCCTTGCTGATGCAAAGTGCGGTTTCGAAAACGTAAAGTAAACCAACATGTGGTGAATTCATTGACACCCGCATGCCAGTCTGACATTCACTGATATAAATAGTACGGTGCTGTGTATGTTCTGAACTTTATTTCTTGTCAACTGAATAATGTTAAACACAGATCCGCCGTAAAAAGTTCCACAAAATAGAGATCGTACACCGACACTGCAAAAAGAAAAAGATGTACATGAACTAATGCATCAGGGACACTTTCAATGACAATATTTTGTTTACATACCAGTTGATTATAAAAACACGCATTTTACAGGTCAAGTCCACAAGGAGTAGTGCCTTATCAAGCCATCGCAACAAATGAACCAAAACATCATCAGCTTGGAAGGTGTGATGGTTGAAGAGGAACATTACCGTACCCACAGTTCAACTAAAAATAGGAAAAAAACAAAAAACACTGCCTTATGCCATTTGCGTCTATGGAATGGACGCTTAGTTTATTCACTGTTGAACGCAGAGTAATCCGTGAAAATACAGAGCAAAAAGAAAAAAAAAAAGAAATAAGCATAACGGTTGGGTTTGAAACTGTGGGTGTTTTTTTTTTTTGGTTTGAGCGCACTCTGCAAAATAAGCATATGCCACCTAGAATGACATCACACTGCAAACTAAATCAAATTTCTACCGACAATGAAGAAAATTTAGAAGGGACAAAGAAAAATGATATTTACACTTAATTCAGTTAAGCGCCTCGCCAGCTTAAGCGTCTCATAGAATACAAAAATAGTTTGCTTCAATATTTTTCATACATACGATACACAGAACAATCATTTTAATTATATCATGTAGCTTACAAGTTACAACATTCTAATCGCTACAGTACCAAATCATGCAATTAATCTAAATAGATACCTTTTTACCCATGCCGTCTACTGCAATCCATTTTCATTTCTGTTACATGGAACATAAATCTGTGATTATGTATACAACTGTATAATATATAAATGGGATTTATTCTGATATCTTCTAGAAAAAAGCAAGAACTTCAAGAAAAAAAAGGGGAAAGAAAGAAAAGAAAAAAGAACGTTGCTCGACGAAACCTATAACGGAATACAGACGGCAACAAGTCATCCACACATGAGCAACAATGATATCACAAAAACAAACTGGCACTTTTAACTTTAAACCTAGAATATAAGCAGTGGTGTCACCGGATTTTTTTTCTGGGGGGGGGGGGGCAAACTCTTGGGGGCAAAAATTTTGCCCGTAGCGAGAAATTTTTCGACCCATCTTAGGGGGTCCGAGGGGCGGAACCCCCGGAAGCTCTAAGGTTTGAGAATATCTCAAGATGAAAAGTTAAGTCTCAGGATAATATACTTCAATTATGAAAATTTACGACCCCAGACTTTGAGGTTTTATCATATCTCTGGGTCAAACATTAAGTCTCATGGACGTCTTAGAACAGAAAAGTATGAATATAAACAGGTAATTAATATATATATATATATATATATATATATTATAGACAGCACACCTAAAAAGCAACATAGCAGTCCTCCTTTCGACTGGAAGAAGCATACAGAATGGGAAGTTTTCGTTTCTTGTCTAAATTGACCAAATATCGGTTAAAACAAGTTGACGATTATTCCATCACCGATCGTTTTGAACAAATATCAAATTAACTAATTGGTGTTATAATTACTCAGTACACTCAGCTTAAAGTAAACGTTAGCAATTTGATGAACAACGTTTCTTTGCTGTTCAACAAAGGAAACCTTTTATTGATGTAGAACTATCGGAATGCTTACGCAATGAAATTGTGTAAGCATTTCGTTGGAGGTCTATTTATCGGAGCGCAATTTATTTACTGTCTGGTGTGTACTTTTAAGTTACTTCTTCCAATTACAGTTCACCACTTAAAAGCCTTTTGTCAAAGGTACGTTTATGGTTGGTCAATCTAGTAATTTAACTTGATGTGGTTAATGCAACTTTCGATAAACAAAATGGGCAATTTTGGACATGGAAGAAATCAACTAAATGTACAATACTGACAGTGCAAGAAACCCCATCATCAATCAGTCATTAGTAAACTTCAACGTATTCCATTGTTTGAATAGTGTGACATCTTGTTACAAATTCCCACTTCTATGTAGATGTGTAAAAACGTATACAATTGGACGTCTCATGTATGCGTAATTGACTTCGAAAGTTTGCATTCAAATAATAGGGTTAAAAACCGCAAGCCAATAGGAGAGTCATTTCCTCATAGGAAAATGCCTTGACCTGCAAACGTTAGTTTAACAAAAGATAGCCTAAATAGTTAAATTAAGAAGTATAAGTTATTCTAGATGGTAGTTTTGCAGTAATAAGTCGTTGAATTGGCATTAATTACTTCTCTCAAGCACAATGTCTAGCCTAGTTGCAATATCTCACAGTTGTACATGCCATGCAAACTATGTATCCCATACCGTATGTTCATCATATTGTTGAAATTACCCTTCTGTGTGTATTTCCACATATTAGATGGTAATTTCATACAGTTACATCCTTGGTAGTATTCAATCATTTCCATATTTCTCCTTGTACAATATGGTAATATCACATCACAAAACTCTATAACTTGTCTCAAAGTAAATACCTCATAACTATTAATAACATGTCATAACTCACCATGTCTTCTCTCTTAATACAGATTGCTGTATATCTGTATATATTCATGTATTCATTTTGTTTTTATTTTCTGACTATAGGAGAGGCAACAAAAATAAGCTCTTTTTGAGCTTCCTGTCACGCCTTAGTTGTCTTCACATATGCGCATGAAGCCCATACTGTTTTCTTCACTGTATGATTGGAATAAATGAGGAATGAATGAAGCTGGAATGAATGAAATATTTTTTTCTTTCTTTCCCGGTGTGTACCAGGAGGTAATATCATTACTACCAACATATGGTGCATACAGTGCAATATCTCACTGAACATCATTAATGGATACAGGTTATTATCAAAGTACTATATGTGTCTCTTAATTAAAAATATGTTAATTAATAAGAAACTGCATATCTGGTTGTATTTGGTAGTAATATCTTATGTATCAGGTTTGTGTTATCGTAATGATTAAAATCATGGAGCTCCATGTTTAGTAAAATTATAATATAAGTGTCATCTGTACATCACTTGAAACCCTACTACATCTCTGGCTCGAAATGGCAACAACTCAAAAGTTGATGGCGGCATTGTCACCGACACTCCAGGGTTCTCTATGCAGGGACCCTATGACGCTCTAGTTTGGTTTGCGTTATACCTCTTTGAACTGGTATATCATTATGAGTCTATTGAATCCGTTAGGGCAAAGGAATATTTTGAAGCGATTGAGCGATATTTTTGTTGTCCATACAATCCCCCCCCCCCCAATAGAGGCACTGCAGGAAGGGGTACACTAATTGGGGGCCATACTGAGCAATTCATTCATACGTGATAAATCAACTTTCTCATCACTGTCTCATGAAAGAGACATTTACCAGTTCCCGTCTACACACCTTCCAAGTTTCATTTTTCGCTTTTGGTTATTTTGTTCAATAATATTGAAATTATAGTAGGTATCAACCCATAAGATATCTCACGTTTACACCACAGAGCAGTTAGAGTATTTTTTTTTTTTCTTTGATAATACAGTAGTTAGAATTTCTTTGATAATATAGTAATATGTTAATGCCAATCTTTCCTTATAATTTGCAACTAAGTGTTCCTTATTATCTCTGATATTGTTTTTTTTAAAGTACAGATATATCATTAATACAAGTCTAGTGTACTATAACACTTTTTCATTAATAATTAAGTTGATTTTTTATTTGTTTTTGCATGCTTAATATCTGACCATAAATCTAGCGCGTTAAACGGCCATATATACATTTAACCAGCCTCAAGGGACAGCGGGCGTTGCCTCCCAAATCTTGGAAATATGTTTCATCCACAACATCACGTAAGTCTGTAGCTTGGTGTTCAGTGATTGGCCAGCAGATTCTGTAAACGCTCGTCGATATAGGCGAGATAATATCACAACGTTGTGAAATCCAATTATCGTATGTAATCAGATCTGCCAGAGAGACCCGCGGCAGCTCTAGTTTTTTTTTTTTTTTTGGTATGTAGTGTCCTTAGTACCATTCCACTGTCGTTCATATTAGACACAATATTGTCTTTGTCAATTAAGGTTTACTTCACCAAAGGGATGAACGTCGCAATATTCCAATAGGTATACTCTGTGTAGATGGTGCGCCATATTTTTATCCCTCTTACATGTAAATTTATTCTTATGATAGTGTGGCATCTGAAACAGTCAAATCATAATTTACAGTATACATGTATTTTATTACATTTTGTAATCCACTCTATTTATAGTAGTATCATATTTTGAGAGCATTGTTCTTTTGTAGGACATAAGTCGAAAAAGTAAATACATACTAAATTGATTAGAAAAAGCATAACACAAAATGGAAGTTTAAGACTACTCTGGGAATTGTTTTGAAAGAAAGGTGTATCTATGTATATATATACATATATTTCAAAGACACGAAAATTAAGGATACAAACACATGACCCACCTACGTGAACAGGAGTTGCATACATATACAAGCTGCCAGGTTTTCGGAAGTTATTAAAATACCTTAGAAAAATGAACTGCCGTATATTTGAAGTTTGTCTCTAGAAAAGAAAATAATCAATTCAATTAATATTGTGTTGGAGAGAGTAGTTCGTAAGTTCATATTCAGTGATTTCACGACCTTGCACTTTTCAGCCTAAATTGTCACGAGACCTTCGAGGAAGAGCGATGCAGAAACTCATCAATTTTTGTGTGTTTTCCTCCATTCATTCAAATAATTGTGTTTCTTGTCGTCAAATAAATGACATGTGTGGTCATGTTGTTTTTTTCTGATTTTTTCACACCAGACAATGATTCTAAAGTCTTTCGATGTATCGACAACACTGATCTTTTGGTATAGTGTGGTATGAGAAAAAAAAGAAGGAAATTTAGCGGCGTCAATTCAGTGTCATTGTCTGTCCTTTAAGAATAATGCAAAATAACTAGCAAGACGATCATAGGTCATTATCTGCTTGGGAGGTTATATGGAACACACTGATATGGTAATGGATCGAAAAGCGAAGTTTAAAATGAGGAATCGGTCATCCTCCCAGGGTTGCTCTGCAGAGAGTACCTCGTTGACAATTGGTAAAAATGAGATGACGCCCATTATCGTTTACTAGAGCCAGTAATGCAAAATCGGAAAAATTGAAATCAAAGGGAAATAACATTCACCAACATGCTCCCCCCTAATAAAAACCCCCCCCCCAAAAAACAGCAGCCTTAATCATATTTAAATCATTTTTTTTACTTTTTTAGACTATTTAATTTAGTCTCCCCATAAATACCAGAAATTGCTGAGTCTCTTCAAAGCATTATGTGTAAGACTGAGTTACCGAAAGTGCATCACTTGAATTTCTTTTGTTAATTCTTTCTGTGAAGGTTTTTTTTTCTTGAACCGAAGGTAGCCGTTCTCATTATTTTAAATATGCTATATCACTCTGACATTTGTCCGTAAATATCGGTCTTAAAAATGATTAGCTTGATAAAACATACACAAGAGTACCCTTTATTTGTACGAATTATTTGTACGAGAAAGATTTTTTCATGTAATTTTTTTAGCGCCACACAAATGTTTCATTATTACTGTTATTATTATTATTGTTTTCATGTTATTGTTGTCATCATCATCCTTGTTATCATTATTGCTATTATGATTTATGATTATTAGTTGTAGTATTTTTCATATTATTGCTATTTATTTCTGTATCTTTGTTTTTTTTTCACTATTTTTGCTACAAAATGATAATAAACTTCCAAATATATATCATCCAAGAATTAGAAATAGTAAATTATTCTTGACATCCAAACGTGTGACCACGAAAGACATTGACACTGAGCAAAACATTAATTATATTATTCACTCTTCTAAAATAGTTGGACACACACCTCAAAAAGGTCTTCAATTAAAACCGTGTTGATTGTAAAATGAGAGGATTTTAATTTAGTCTTAGCTGATTATTATTCGGCTAATGTTATTGCAAAGTCTTCCCAGCATTATTTTTTTCGTACGTTTCCAAACTGATTAACGTCTTAGTAAGAGTGTATACTATCTTGCGATACCTGTTCTTCTTTGAATAATTATAATAAAACTAACACTTTCATTTAAATGTGAATCTCTTTATCTCTTTTTTTTCTCTTTTTTTTTTCTCTTTTTTTGTTTGTGATTTCAATTAAGATTAATCATACAGATTTCTGTAACAACTCCCAGTTGTCATAAATCGCCATACCTCACGTTTGCAGTCACGAGCAATGAAAGTGAAACGTGCCCTCGAAGCGGTAGGGAAAAGTGCATCGCTGCAGATATAATACGATAACAAGAAAATAAAAACCTCGAAATTTTCAGCTTTAATTTAATTATGTATGGTACAACTGTGATTAATGTAGTACTTTTAATGCATGTGTTGGCTATGTCTACCCAGTGCAATTCATGGCTGATTCGTCATTGGACGAAACCGTAGCAGTTCTCAAATTAATTAAGAATGATAACTAGCGAAACAAAAACAATTCCCTTCAGTGGGATTAGAAAGCTTGCGTCGGAGGTTTGTTTCAATTTGTTGAACAAATTGGTTTTATAGAAAATAATTTTTTGGCATTGTTAAGTTTATAAAAGGGACATTTTTGGTAAATCAGATGACACAACTTGGCAATGTGTGGTGACCATATTAGCATTTTCAGAAATTTGTGGTAAACAAGGAGCTGTACACATGCTAACTCAAATGGGATAGAAATCTGCCGTTCAGCCGGTTTCCACCCTCTCGGCAATCAAATATCGTTCAGGTTGCAATAGGGGAAATTGGATCTTTATGCATCGCTTGTCAATGTTCATTTCCGCCCTTACGAGACATGATAGCCATCGGATGAAGTATGTGTTACGTGAGAAACAGTTCCAACTGTATTGTTCCCTCCACTTGATGATTATGAAAGGGTTGAGACAAAGTTATCTAACGCCCCTGAAAGGTGCTATAGATCCTCGGAAACTATCAACAAGCTGACAGTGATAGATGGCACATTGGCGTAGATGGGATAATGATATCCCCTCGTAAGTCACTCCCCGGGATAAAGGTTCGAAGCAAATAAACTACATCTATTTATCTATTTAGGCCTAAACATACCACAGCAAAAATCTCTTTATCGCTTAAGCACTAGCACAACAAAACAGGCTTCAAGTTGTGATATCTCTAGTTATGCATGCACACAAACGGATATCTAGGTGCCAATTGTTGCAAGTTATCTCTCGACAAAACTAAACTATAGTGTATTATGCTATGACTGTGATAAATATCCAACAGACACTTTTCATGCTCCATTACACATGTTTTGGCTATAGAAATGACACCCAATGCAATACCCTATACCATGCAGCTCATGAGAGCTTGAGCATTGGATTAACACACCTGGACTTCTTTACGAGATTGATGTTTAATTGACCATCACGAGGTGTTAAAACTGACCTACGGAAATGAGATTTTGCACCAGATTTAACCCCACGAAAACAAAGAAATGGTGTGGTTGCAGATACTGGCTGTTTAGCATAGGAAATTCGGCATGGAAAATTCAGAATGGTATATACACGTACACAGACTCATGGCTGTATAATTGCAAGCCTTTTCTCAGTGATAGAGACTAGCATATTGAAGGGAACTAGCCTTTCGTACAGTTTCAAAGGATGCAATTAATGTCTGATTAGCATCTACGGTGCAACTTCTGAAGCAAGCTTTCGCAAACCTTGTACAAAACAGGTAACCATCTTCACTTGGGCAAAAGTGGCCAGTTGGAAAAAGCGAATATCTCTTGGGCTCTAAATAGATTATCAGTCGTAGCCTACCATCCGTCCTATTCTTTTAACCTGGAAAGTGCAATTTAGTGGTGTATGACTGAAAATGTAGTTGGAGGCAACTACGGTTTGGTATACCGTACTGTAAGAGAAGTGTGTCTCGGATGTATGATTTCATTCTAAATTGCGCCTGAGATTAACTCCCCAGTCTTTTACCCCTGGACTTGACAGAAGGACATGTTCCTATCTTTTTATGGACAGACTCCTCAATTGATTTAGACATAAATTACTTCTACGGGATTTAGGTATCTCCATTATTTAATTTATCCTCCATGAAATGAAGTTAAAAATGTATTGTTAGTTGAAACCCCCCCCCCCCCCTTCATCTCAGGCTCCTAGAGTCCTTAAAAATAAATTCGACAAAAGAGGTAATGTGCGTTATGATCTTTCACATTTACTGAACACCCTGATTTCGACAAAACATTTATTTATTCATTTCTTATGTATTCACTATGTCATTGTCTTTTCCTTTGACTTCCATAAACCATGTGCATCTTCAATTCGAGAATATGGGTGCCTAGAATTGCGGTTACTCTACTGACATGTTTTCCCGCCGTCGTGACCCAGTTTTATTCAATTTTCTTCACCCGGCAGAATGTGCAACGTTCACGTAGTGCAAGTAAATATTGGACATACGGTCTAATATATATATATATATATATATATATATATATATATATATATATATATATATATATATATATATATATATATATATATATATATATATATATATATATATATATATATATATATATATATATATATATATATATATATGCACCGCGCGTGAAGTTGCTACGTAAGGCCGTGTAAATATTATACTGTTCTTTCCGAGAGTTTTGAAGGTGAAGAGGTGAAAAATTTACAGCTATTGAGATCGATTATTCATAGTACTGTGAGCTGCGATTATCTGTAAAACTGGCCAACTGTAGTTGTCGCTGTCTATCATAATAGTTGAATCCATCCTGTCGGTTAAACCACTAGCAGTGCCCGGCAGGTAGTGGTTTCGAGTTCCTGTAAAGGTTTCCCAACAATTGTAATCATAACAAGGTCAAGATTTGTGTGCAGCTTTAAACGGGTTACCATGCGGTTGGTTACGTGATTGTACGTGTGAGTGCGTACGTGGCTCTATTCACAGACCGTTTTGTCCTTATGGTTTACAATATTAAACACACACAGGGAGTCTTTGCTGCTATACCAAGACGTAGAGTCACCTTTGGTATAGTCGCCATAACAGGATAAACATATACAGGCTGAAAAGGGAAATAACGTTGTTGACGTCGTGCACCAAATGTGGCAGCCTGCGCAAGCGACGCGCTCAACAACCTTTGGTGAGTAAACAAATTACTGTCAGTTGGGTAGCTAAGCAAATGTTCGTTGAAAAGTAAAATGTAGACTTAACCTAAAACATGCTGTAGTCTATTACACCCAGTGCAATCATGCAGGCCGCCTACAGAGATCATACTAGTGCAACTAAAAAGGACGACATCGCCAGTTAAAGCTTCACACATGGCTTTGGCCTATGTTTTCAATTGCAAAATTCAGACAGACAATATTTTACTTTAGATGTAGCCATGGTTACCGTCCTTTATCGTTAGCCTATCGTAAGTCCGTGGCTTTCGCTTCATGCATTTTAAATTATTAGGAATATAAGATACGATACGTTTCGTTTTCAAAATCTAACAATGAACTTGCAGCCTACCTGACTGAAATTCATGGAATCACTTTTTCTTTTTTTTTTATGTGGTTACACTGGTTACAAGGTACCTGGGCCTGCGACGAAAGTAGACAGCGATGCAGACTGAATTTTTCAAAGGATAGAGTGAAATATAACTATTAAAGCAAATTCTAAAAAAAATTGTTTTTAATCCAGAGAGACGCACATACATAAACGTTATCAGTGTATTTGATCCATGCTCATGACGGTAGTACTTTTTTCTATCTTTAGTATATTTGTTTTTCGTTATCACACCAAAGAAACACCGTAAAATCACGCCTAAGTATTTGGCGTTCTGGGAGTAGGCCTATGTAGTATGTAGCTTTGTAGCTTAGAATATCGCATTAATCCAACATTTTCGTGTTACAGTATGGTGGTGATAACTCCAGCCTATCCATGGCAGAGTAAACCTGTACACAGGAGCACTGAAAAGGGTAGGAGGGTGATCCTCTTCGCTGCTTTATATGACGTTGTTCTTGTATACATTACGTGTTAGGCTATGAAGGGAGAGTTATGATTATTCAGTGTCATGATAGTACACGAAACTTGATTGCTATCGAGGAAAGTTGTTCGAAGCACCTTCACCTCAAAGGTCATGTTACTTTGCCTCAGTTCATGAAATATTCTGTAAGATTAATCTGACCCTTGTCCAATCTATCTTCCTGATGTTTTCATCCCGCAAATTTTCGGGACTCATTAAACGAAACAATGAATGAGAAATGAGAAATGGGAAAGCAAGCCTAAGCCTCCGGGCAGCAAAGAAGCCTAAAGCTATCAGCTGGTGACGATGGCCGAACATATCTAACTTTCGTGGACGCCAAGCAGACAACAATCAAAATGTAAGCGCTTATTAGGTTTAATTAATACTGATTTGGCGCCAATTAGTCTAGGGACAGCCTTACGCTACCCCTGGCTTACATTAGCGCCACATTGTCAAGTAAACGTTCATATTAAACTGTTTGTTTTCTTCTAGTTTTATTTTATGTATATAGTTCGATATTAGTGTACAGGCCCTCACCACTTTACTTAAATAACATACATTTATTCAATAATGAGTTCTAACATGTCACTGAGACTGGCAGCATTCACAAATGACGGTTCGCAAAGTTTATTTTAGGGGTGTGTCTGTGATTCATAACCAAGTGAGTAAACTTGCCGGATGGCAACTATTTCGCTGTTGTACGTGATAGTCGATTTTGCACAAGAATGATGACAATTCTGTTGACTAAGGATTAGGTGACTGTAGTTTGGAGAATGTCCATCTGATGTTTGGATGCTGTCTCTAAAATCGTGA
This sequence comes from Stichopus chloronotus, assembly GCA_021234535.1. NCBI lineage: Eukaryota > Metazoa > Echinodermata > Holothuroidea > Aspidochirotida > Stichopodidae > Stichopus > Stichopus chloronotus. The sequence continues at coordinate 17,283,360 of CM037847.1, forward strand.
CAAAACGCAACAGTCTGGTGCAGATAGCCTAATTGACCTTTTTAGGAGCTACTCCTAAACAGTTCGTACAGAAATAAATTTTAATCACACAATGCAGTAAGTCACATTACCATCAATGTTGGAAGTCTGTTGACGTTATCTGAACTTGTCATATTTCTGCAAGTACAAAAAAAAAAAAAAAACTATATTGTGATTCTTAAAAGAGGAAGCCGGTAAGGTTGTGGTAATATTATCTTATCGGTAATATTGTGGATGCACTGCCATCCCCCAAAGTGACTCTTGTTATAGGAAGATGACAATGTGGTTAGAAAAACAAGGATATTATCGACAGTAGGATGCAGTCTCTTTACAAAAAGTGACTTAAATCTGTATATTAAGATACACGATACACGGGTGAAAAACAAAAGTTTGGAACCTCATAAACATCTAAAGCAACTGTTCTCTCAGATTCGTTACTAGTGAGAATCATGCCTCAATAGCATGTTCTCTTCATAGCAGACGAACTGATTGAGTATTCCCTTATATTTCTTTATCGTCTCAACTAGATCATAAGAAACTTTACCACAGTTTATACAGGTTGTACCTATAGTCTTCACAACCTTTCATACTTAACCTACAATTAAACCCCAGAGAATTTATTCTCTTATTCCGTGAATGATGACGTTAAAACATGTTGTCTTTCTAATCAACCTATACCCTAATGGCAAATTGTCGAACACCGTTTAGTAATGCGAATTATTTTGACGTCATCATTCGTTATTTTGTCTTTACTTATACCATTTAAAAGCCTGCAGGAAATTAACCACAAAACCTAACCACATATTTTGTCGCACTTAATTAGATGAACAACGTGACGTAATGAATAGCCCCCTCTCGCGTTAAAATCTTCATTCGCTGAAATCGTCCTGTTCTTAAACATTTAACCGTTCAGATCGCATGCTGTTACAGTCAACAGCGAGGCTGAGACAATGTCATGTCTTCAGCTTCAGTCTGTATTGTCTTCCTGCTGCGGTATGCGCACTATTTTCTACTATAATGATTACTACGTCTTGACATTCTTCACTGCGGAGACCGTGATACCGGAAACCGATTTTAACACTTGGATCTTCATGTTTTTGCCCTCTGTAGTGAGACATCCATGTCATGGTTGCGCTGCCATTATAAGCCTTCATTTTGCTGAGACAGTCGTGATATAAATTTCTGCGAAGAGAGCTGTATGCTGTGGCCTTGTGTCATATAAAGTGCAATGCCCAATCCCTCTGATAGCCTCCATTGCAACTCATTCACTTCCTACGTCTTCAGTGTTTAGTTCATTACGATGTTGAGATTTCGTTCGCATAGTATTTGAAGAAGGTACCTTGAACTACCTTCGTGATGTGTCCTTTAATGTTGAGAAATTTAAAGGTATAATGTACTGACAATTGGAGGCGCGCTTCATTGAAAGAGAATCATTTTTCGCTGAAGGCATTTGAAAACCCAGTGCTTATAGGCCTACATATCTTATTCCTAACTCAAGAAATTGTCATCTGCAGAAAGACTTCTGAGGTCAAGAAAGTGTCCAGTTTATATAGTTTATACATAAGTTTGTATATATGTATATGTATGTGTAATGTATATATGTATTTACCAATGTACCAATTTACCAATACATAGCAATATTTACCAATGTACCAACATATACATGTGTGCAAATTTGTACGCACATTCACTACAAAATATTGAAAACTACATTGACATTTACGCTCACGTCTCTCTACCTATGTTAATGTTCCTTTACAGACGGTCAATATTATCAAAGAAATTCAAAGGATATTCAAGTAGCTGTGCGTGGGTGACATAAAAAATACCATATTGAAATATGCCATATTGAAGTAGACAGTTTTATGTATTTATTTTTTTTTTGCAGTCTCATAATATCCGAACAGAATGCTCTATTGAAATATGGTTTCGTCATTACAGAGAAAAAATATTAGCTTACTGCTGACTTTGCTGGTATAGTTAAGTTGATGTTAAAATACTTGTATCTTCATGTTGTTGCCTTCAGTGCTAAAACTTCTACTAATAAAGTGTCTTCAGAGAGACAGTCGACGTGCTCATGAGATCGGTAGCCTGCAATGATGATGACAAACAGACATACTTACATAGTTTAATATTTCACTGCTAAATAACCATGATACTATTAAATATACATGGGGCACCTGCATTTTAATATTACTGTCTTCAGTGATAAAACATCAATATTGTGGACTTTCGTACCACGGTTGCCACGCACATGGTACAGAGGTAGTGCAAGAGTGTAATAGGATGGTTAGACCCACATGCGATGTATGGTATTTTAACGCTGGCATCGCCATATTGTCTACTTGCCTTAAGTGCTAAACTGATGTCGTCAGTGTGACGATTGTAATGCTCCAATGATGCGACATACGTGACGCGATTTCTTACGACACGATTGCAACGTCGCGTTTCCCTTGTCACCCCATAGGCGACTCTTTTATTGGCAGGTATTTGCTAATTCCACCCCGCATGTGTTAAAACCTGTCGCTCATGTGATCTTTGCACAAAAATGTCGTCGCGATGTGAAAAGAATTAAGTTACATTTTTCCACTTTATGGCATAGCGCTGCTTCGTGTCGTGCTGCATCGCACTCGCCACTAAAACGTCTAAGTAATAACATGTCAACTGTTTATTGCGTCGTGTATCGCATCGTATCTCGTCTATATAGTAGAAAGCCCTTTAGACAGTTCGACTTTATCTTTCATCGTTTGCTTATCGTTTTTGCTAACACTCAGAAGACCTACCGGAACCCATTACGGTAAGTAACGCTATGATACAAAGTTGATCCCTCGGGCTGTGACACATTCATGTCCTCGTCTTCATTTTCTGATACGGATATACCATCGAGATCCTCAACGCAATAAATTTCTTCGATGAGACCTTCTAGCTAGCTTCAGTCTTTTCTTCAAAGACCTCGCTGTGAGGCACATATTAGTTCATGTACTGTACTCGAACCTTCGATGCCGTAAGTTCATGTTATCGTCTTCAGTGCCTGGTATGGTCGATAATTTGATTTTAGTCTACCAGCAAAATCGACATCGGTCTAAAACAAAATTAAAATGACTCCACCAGACTAATTCGCTTGTCTCTCACGAGTTAAGTGACGTATGTGTTAATTTTGCCGTTCATCAATATATCCGCCAGCGAGGACATCCAATCATTTCATCATAGTCACACCAGTGAATGGAACACTTTTACGTTTACCCAACTAGAGAAACTCCTCCACCGTAAGCAAACGAAAGTGTTATGGTAGGCGTTCTCCTGGCTAGCAATGTAAACAGCTAATGTACATAAATTGTTGGATTGTATGACTTCACGTTGACTCTTTTAATCAAACTATTGATATTTTAAGTGAATGGTAAATTTGCATAGTGCAAACTACGTCTCTATTGTCTTACTGTATATATATATATATATATATATATATATATATATATATATATATATATATATATATATATATATATATATATATATATATATATATATATATATATATATATATACATGTGATGTACGGAACATTCCATGTGGTTAAGTACAGATTTTAACTGTACATGGTTCTTTAAAGTAATTTTGTAGTAGAATATCATAAGAAAGAGGGTGCATGTTCACCCCACTGTGTTAATGTAAACAGATTGTGAAGGCGCCATCTCCTAATTGATGAATGAGCTCGCATGCACTTATGCGCTATTAATGCTTAGGTTACTTTGTTTAAGTACTCGTATTGTTTAGTCTGGAATCCTCACAATCGTCTAATTACCGTGAGATGAAATATGATGTCCGTGTTACTGCAGTTGTATGTCATATCACGCGCAAGAACTATTATAAAGAGTGCTGTGAGAAGAGTGCAATTTGAACTTGCTACGAGTGGTATGCAAATAGTAAATCACGTTAACCTACATATGTGAGTTACCGTAAATAATGTGATTCTTGCAAAACATTTCTTTTTAAGTTTGTCGGTAGCTTGCTGTTACAACTCATTGGAAGAGCTCGCCTTGGTGTTAAAACCCTTGATGACGAAGACGGAAATATGCGTACTTTACACTCTGTAATGGGATTCAAATGCTGTAGATTTACACGCAAGGATCTGACATTGTCTAGCTCGCTCGACGGTCGTGTATTACTCGTGCACCAGCTCTGAGTGCATTCGAACTACAAACGCCTGCGAACTATCACCCAGTCTCAGTCTGCGTGTAGATTGTAAACTATTAAAATTCATGTATGCCTACGTAATCAATTACACTCACTAACATTCAATACTACTTTTCCTTGAGACATAAATATTCATGACAGTTTAAGCAAATCACCGAACGGGAGGAAACACTCATAAAAATAGATACCTTTCATTTGCTCCTAGATGAGATAAATCTGCTTTTGTTTGAAGTGGTTACAGTGTGTAGTGGATAAACGATACATATTAACACCTGCTTGGAAGGTTAGGCATTTTCAGGCATATCCAATGTTTGGGCAATCCAATATCGTTTCACACCGGGATGAAGTGTAGTGTAACGAGAGCACCAAAACGAACAAAATGTGCCTTTGACCATTCAGGGGTTTAGCCCAAAGATCATTGTATCCTTCGCACGGTTCTCTTTTGTTCACTGCTACTTATACGATATAATCACTGTGAAGTATGCAGAGATGCTATACCAAGTAAAGGATAAGAGAAGTTGCTTGGAAGGTGACGCTAACCCGCAAAGAAATAAATGTATTCCATCCAACCAATGACAAGGCAGCTTCATCTCCTCAAAACATTATGCACAGGAAGTGCCTCCTTTGAATTTTTGAAAACATCGTTGAGGAAATTATTCGTGACTAAAATAAAATTGAGTCTCTGTCTGCGACAAACTAATTTCATGTATAGTCTTCAGAATATGATTCTTTTAAATTTGAGTAATGGTCGTGATATTAAGAGCCAAATGTGTGAGTGATATGTTTTAGAATCATCGAGGAATATATACTCAATCGTGGTTGTTGTTGTTTCTTTTTTTTTTCTGAACTTATATATAAAGTGTCGTGGTGCTATCACTGTGATAATGATTCCACAGCAATGCACATGTGTTCCATTTTGTCTCTCGCATGGCAGCGAAATAATCTAGGCCCCTATAGACAAATAGATAAGTAGAACATTGTCTCTAGAGTACCTGACTGCCTCTAGCTATACACCCGCATGGTTGCAGTGTTTCTGACATTCATAATATAATTTAATACCGTACGCTCATGGCTTGACGGAAATCATGTCCGACAAGGTCGTCCATTTATAACATATTTGCACTTTGCTGGAATATGTCTCCGGCTAGTTGGAACTGAATTGATGTCAAAAATATAAAAAAAAGAGGAGGAAATTTAGTCACAAAGAAAAACAGAAAAAGTCTACAGATGGTTTGTTTTTTTCAGGCTCCAAGGTAAATCATTTGTCATTCTTTCCTTTTTTCTGTGCTTACGTCTCCAACATGTAAAATAATAAATTATGTAGAAGGCTAACTTGGAATACTGCATTGACTTAAACGACCCCATGGTCGTCATTAATGGCGGCCTCAGTTCGAATTACTACGAAAAAAGGAGGAAAATTTGGTGCGCTGGTTTATCTGGGTGAACTATTGGCTAGGCTGTGTAACGCGAAAACTGCCTTGTCATGTGATATTCTAACTTGACTATAGTCAAGGTAGACAAACCGGTGTTTTGCTACACAGGCGTCTCGCCATATGTGGGTCAAACCTAATCTGTACTCTTGCCCCCTTTTAACCTGCCACTTGCTTTATTTTGTGGTACCTTGGGATGACAATAGTGTTGACATCCCTGCAAACATATCAGATATGATGTGGAGTGTGCGAAGTTATGTTTGGAATAATCTGATGAAATCAGTAGTAGTAGTATCTGTTTTAGGGACGGGCCCTAGCGAGGTAGGCATCCTTAATTGTAGGCTCCATTTAGACTTTCAAGGATACATCATTACAATATATACTCATTCCACCCCACCCCCTCCAAAAAAAAAAAAAAAAAAAGGAGCCACGGCTTCAGATTTATTCATCAAAAAGTGGCAAGACAGTCACAAACTTCTTATTTACATTGGTACTTTATTGGTATGTTTATGCTTCAAACAATCAGTCTGCATATTGGTATACAGGGCGGCACATGCAGCTTCGGAATGCAATTAGTAAGTGATCTACTTGCTGTTGAGTATCGATGGCCGAAATCAAGAATCATAATATGTTACTTGAAACGAGACTTACCGCAGTGAAAAGCAGTACTCAGTAGGCTCATTGAACAACCCCTAAAGTGAAAAGTTACTTCGAATATATAACTTATTACCACTTTTTAATTTTCATCTTTGCCTTTATTAAAAGTAACAAATTTATTAAAATTACATCGATATATTACACCAAGATAACTGCACATTAGTATGTCCTGCTACATTTTATCTTGTCTGCAGCATCCGATCTTGAATAATCACTGATCGATTTTACGTAACTGTTGTATAAAAAAAAAGGATAAAAAAGCGACATACGGTAATTCCTGTTTCCCTGTTACATGATGCTTCGTCACTGTTGTAGAGTTGGTTTTAGATCAGTTCCTTGGCTGTTGTGTAACCAATGTAATCATGAACAGAGTAGAAAAATTGCAGAGGGACACATGACTGAACGGAAGCCTCGATTTTAACGTTTTGTTAATATAGGTTTCCGTTTTCTCTTCCCTTTTCTACATTTGATTTGATTTCGATTTTGGTTCTCCATCTCGAGAAGCTAGGATTCCGTATCTTAGAGAGGATGGAAAAAGAAGACAAGCATCGGACTGCATGATTATATTTTCGGTGGGGCTGTAGGGCCAAGGATCGAAACTTAAATGACGTAATGCTGCCTCTAAACTGATAGGAAAATCGATAATCGATCGAAAATCGAAAATCGATATACACTTGAACAGCCTCACTTCTTGACTCTTTTGTCTTTTCACCATTGTTCGTGGTCTTCTATGATTTCAGTGATTTTTGCCACGTTTTCTGCAAAAAAACCCCGGTTAACTCTCGTCTTTACAAGTGTCGCCTGGGACTTTCTTTTTACTTTCGTCGTAATTTTCTTACATTTCTTAGGGATCCCACAAAAGTCGGTCGTCCGGTGAACGTGAAATCTGTTTACTAATCATATTGTTTATCGACTGGAACCGGAGCCGTAATTAGGGGTTAAATATTTGTTTTCATTTCCTTGAAATTACATCCTTGATCATTTTGACGTATCCGGCCTCCCATATTTCAACATTTTGTTTATCGAGTAAGGCGACAAGTTCCTACCATTGGTAACGGCGGCTGCTTTATGTGTGAACATTAGCAAAAGGCTTAACATGGGAGTTAGTCAACCTGCCAACTTCTGGCACTTCGTGTGGGGAGTGCCTCTGCCATAATTGCCAGTTACGTATTCTTTTCTGCGTCTTTTCTGACTACCGTGTACTTGTATTTTTAGAAGCAAAAAACGAAGGAGCGTCAAAACAAGAAGAAAAGAAACAAGATAGTTGTGCTAGGGTAGTTGTAAGCGCATTTTCATGTTTCTGGGGGTACTTAATGTTCAGGAGTAATAAAGTTTACTGGTTCACTGGAATGGTTTGTAATGCAATTTCCCGTTCGTAAAAATGCAAATGACGCAATCAAGTTATCCTTCCGAAAGTGACGTAAAGAGAGAAAGTCAGAAATGTGTGTGTTTTTGATCAATAACCAGTCCAAGGAATGCTCTCTTTATTCGTATTCTTTTTAAATTTGTCTTCCAACATTGTTATTGCATTTCATGTTTAATCAGGCAAGGCTTCAGCAGATAGCAGGTACGCCTCAATAGATAGACGAAGACCGAGAGTTAATGAAAAGACACAATACCCCTTATAAGAGACCGGGATTTGTGGAAAATTTGTAGCGTATTATTCATCACAAAGCATATTTTGTAGAGAATGATTTAACTGGCATTCTAGAATGCCATTTTAATGCAAGATATTTCTAAATATTCCCCGCTGTTTGTCTTCGTCTCTTACCCACAGTAGTATAGCATCCCCGTTGTAGTATTGACAAATGAATGTAGAATACTCTGTCGTCACTGCTCTTTTGATCTCACTCACGTCACTCACGAACTTTCAGCCACGCCAAAGATAGACCGTATGCTCACATTATGTCAGCGACATTCATTCATTACGTTAGCAAAATGTCTGATCACGACGAATCGCGCAAGATGTTACCCTGCATTCCATGTGCTCAGGGTATAACTGAACACGTGATCTCGCAGTGAACGAAGGAAGTAAACAAACAACAACAAAAAAAACAACAAACTAACTGGCAAACAGGCAGTCAAACAAGCAAACAAACGAACAATCAAACAAAGAAATAAACAATCAAATACAATTAAACAAAGAAACAAATTACAGACAGATAACAAGCATAGAGACAAAAACACACAGACAAATACCTTTCCGTTTGTTAGTGAGCAAACACTGAAAATATTCGTTGTACTGCTATTCTTGTTTGTTAAAAACTTTTATTCAATTGAAATATCATTGTCAGTGACCAAAGTTATTTCATGGAGGTAGTGGCAGCGGTAATTGTAGTCAAGTATTCCTTACAAAGCCAAAGACAAAGTCTTAGTATATGTATCTATGAATAGTCAAGTATCTACGTTACCAACAGAAATCGTTGCATTGCTGTTAGGTATTTACTATATTTGACCAATGAAAGTGCTCCTGACCTGTCATGTGCTCTTTGACAATGGTACTTTCACATCGTAGGGTCCTTTGTTCAGGAGATGAATTCATGTATTCCAGATCAGTTATCTAAATTACCACCGATTTGGTAGTAGATTTCAAAGGTTAGAGCTAACGGGTATTTGCATAAAATTAACTTTGTCCACAGGCTTCCCGGTGTGGCGATTTCCAGGAGAGTACAACACCGAGGAAGTGTAACAGTCAGAACACAGCCTGTGATGCAACTGCTATTTGTATATCGCCAGACAGACTCGACAGAGGCTACGTTTTTAACAGTTTTACCTGTCAATAATGTAAACAAATCGTGACTTGATCCTACCTCTTTACCACCCACCCACCCACTCTCTCTCTCTCTCTCTGTTCCGTTCTCTCCACTTATTGGAGGAAAAGGAGACGTGCTTATTAGAGAATCGGCTTTAAATGATTCACAATTTTGCACAAAATAAAATACATAAAATGAAAAGTTATTTGCACTATGCATGGAGATAAGGTAACGTGTAGGTCTGTATGGAAATTAATTCAACCGATACCCCTATAATCTGTGTGTGTAATTGTGTTTGATTTTCCCGTACGTGACATTAGTGCATGCGACATCCTCGATTACGTTTATCGCCATAGTTTAGTGCAGATCTCTCCCATATGAAAATTCTTTTAGGTATCATGTGACAAGGTTAACCCTATCTCGCACTGGCAATTTTGAATGCGACTCCATCTCTTCTCTCCCCCTGATGGATGTCTTGGCCATTGTTGATATTTGCTCAGCTGTCTTGTGAATATCGCGATGCCATGGAAACCGAACACTCCCTCTACATGTAGAATAAAGAAAGCGAGGGACTTTCTAATTCACGATGGTACACTACTTAAGTATAAAGCAAGCATTCATACTAAGGAAGGAACCAGTCACGTGATTAATTCCATTGCGACCTTCCACAATAGGCTTGAAGTATCACGGGATAAGGCATTAAAGAGGAAGATGATTTACAAGGCAAGAAAGATACATACCAACATGGACATACATTGAACTGAATAGTTGATGCAAAAATTCATCTTGCAACTTGTAAATGTTTTTTTTTTTAATCTTTTTTGCTGTATTAATTACCTTCCCAGTGTTACTTTGGTTATCATCAGTTACGGTGCATGGTGAAAACATATTCCAAGAAAGTGTCGCATAGGGATTGATCAATTTATACCGTTGTTGCACCTGCGTATGGCGAAGACCTGTATGTGAAGCTTAGCCGTTCATTGAAGTAACGATAGGCATACGGTATATCATAATATATCACAGCAGTTCACCATTTCTGTTCAGCTGTTGAGTTATGGATACGCGTTACGGTGTCTCACCTCTATCCGGCACGACGTCAAAAACCTTTCCAAATCTTATACTAAAGTTCATCCGTTGGTGCGTGGTTCACAGATGATCCAACCATTCAAATGGCACTGTTAAGATAACATATTATTGCCGTTTGCATCCAGCCCGCCTAAACAAATGGATTTAGGAAAGAATGTACATCTGTGGTTAGGTGTAAAACAGTACAGCGGTACAGCGAAGGTTTTCGAAGACCGTCGTTGGAATTAGGAAGGGCCCACGAAAGGGTAAACGTGAGAATGTTGTTGATAATGTAGGGTCACAGACATGAGTTTAATCCCCTCAGAGCTCCGTTCCACGTGTTTCTCAGCAGGTTTCTGTAATTAGTGGATACTTCATCTTAAACAAGCCCAGGAAAGTTAGCTCATGGTTTCAAATCGGTATGTCAATCCATTCCATATCCTGTGTGTCAAGTCTCAAAACTGGTAACGTCAGATGATATTTAACAAGCCACGTGACATAATAATTGTAAAGTTTTTTTTTTGCATTATAACAAGTGTTAAGTAAAGTAAGAAAACAAACAAAGAATGCCTGATCAAATACGGGCGAAAGTAAATATTGGCATTGAATAATTGTGAGGAACATTGTCCTTTGTATCTGCAATACAAGCAGAGAAAGGTGATGTGAACTTTTTAAACCTTGCCACGCCATTATAATTCATCACTCGCTCGTCCATAACCATACAGAGAACACTATTTTTTATTGCATTTGCACTATTGTTTTTTTTAAAGTTGCATAAGTAATCATCTCAATGGTGTTTTATCACACGTGACTTCTTTTCATTTCATGTTTTGGTGTATTTTCGGTGTTTCCAAGCTGTATGAATATTTTACAGTCAACTGCAGAATCACGTACATCTTGTAGTTTGTTGTTCAATGTCAATGGAGTGCTTTTAGACGAAGTGAGTACATTTTTCACTTTAAGGTCAAGGGTATCACTCGTAGTGTGCTTCGTTTCAGTTATTACAACTATTGCTTTATTATCGACACCTGAATGACTTGTAAAAGTTTTAAATATTCTAAGACAAAAGGTAAATTGATAAATATTGCAGTCAATTTTCATGGTTACTAGTTATATTTACGTACCAGAATTAAACGGGAGGACGCACTACATACAGTATTGACACGTTTTAGTCACTTTCGTTTACTTTTCTTCTTTAGCAGGACTGCCTCCCTCCGCCATGATCTTGACTGCACATTTTGGCCAGTAGTTCATATCCTAGATTGAAGTTTTATGTTCTGTCCTATGTCAACAGTGTAAAAGGAAAAAAAAAACACGATTATGATAGTCGGCATGTGACAACAGAATTATTGTAAATCGCAGGCCAACCAGATTGAAGTGCCTCAGGAGGCAAAAAATATTGAATTGTTTTCAAATACACGACAGTCTTGCATAATCAACCGGTTAAGATGTTTATTTCAAATTCTGTTTAATTTCGCAGACAATAAACGTCAGTTACATTATGATGCCTTAGAATGCAAATCTTCCTTGCGGTGAAACATGTAATACACTCTGCAGATTTTGTTGAATGTGGTCAGGTTTAAATACTGAAATATATATAGACTTGTAACGTCTCAACCCGTCATTCCATATGAAGTAATTGTACATCCATAGGTATGTATAGTCACGTAGATGCGAAATGAGAAGTTGCACCATCAACTGCGTAAATCATACCTTTAATGGATCGTCTAAAAGTACAAAAATAAGAGAAGGTCATGTCAGAATGTGTAAATAAAATTGTTTCCCTTATATCAACACTCACCTGCGTAAACGGAATTGATCACCGTTTGATCCTTAATGTAACACAATGACGACCCAATGTTAGTATCGTTGAACTTTTAAGGTCAAATATCTGCGAATGTTATACCGTTAAGGCACTAAATCAACCATAAGGCAAAACATTAAATTTCATGGATATCGGCCAACTTACCTCGTAACTTTTAGTGTCACGTCACCTCACCGCATAAGTTTCAACGGTATGACAGGGTGTAAAGTACGGTATAGCATGGCGACCATACAGGGTGTCGCTAAATCAGACATCCTCATATCGTATGAGATGCATCTTTCTTAAATTATTGTTTGTAGAGTCAATCCTGTATATGCGCTTTGTTTCTTATGCTTATTGTCAGCAGAATACTTTCATAATTAGTTATTGCCAATGAAAAACTTGTAATAAAAAATATTCATTTTTATTACATCTCTTCTGATGTCAGTTGTTAGCCGAATACTTTAACTCCGTGAAGTAGGTAAAGTGAAAATGTGTGGCACTTTCATAAATTGCTACAGACCTTCCTGTTAACTAAAAACCCTACTATCATGAAAATAAAAAAAATATCCTTTTGGTATTACAAATAAATAATTTGTAATAATAAATGGATAACTTGTTACGTCAATGAAAAAATTGTAGCAACAAATGAGTAATCGACTATAACTGATAACTTATAATAACACGTTAATTATCTGTATTAATAAGTGAACAATTGGCTATTAAAAATTGTTGCAAATTTATAATTTGAAATAAGTTGTGAATAATTTGTAATAAAAAATGAATATTTCTACCTGCAAGACTCTTATATGCTTTCGTATTTAATCATCTCCTGCAGATAGAAAACTTTCAGAGTTTCTCTGAGTCATACAAATTTACTTATATGAGTACCACTTCGGCTGGAAGAAATGTTTCTTGTTTTTTCAGTACTATCACAGTCAGGATATGATGTGATACATCCCGGACCTTACAGAGCCTCTAGGCCTATGTCCACATCAAACCGTTAGAACAATTTAACCAGCTAACAACAAAAAAAAAAAATCCAATCAATCTCTCAAATTTTTGTAGCATTTATGAAGACTCTATATCATACAGACTTATAAAAGCAAGAGAATTGCAAAATGTAAATTCTGTGACATGAGAGTAATTCTTCGGAGGCTCGAAATCTTGATTGTAGCTTTAACATCTCTAAATGCATATCTTAAAGTGATCTGAAATGTTGGATCTATGCAAATGTCTACACTAGTGAATCGTAAAGTGATGCCCTCTGTCAGTTTGACGTGGAGTAAAATTTCTTTACTCATCTACATTTCTGTCTTCCTCTCGCTAATGACCCCCTCCGTGGCCACAGGCAGTCCCTTATTTTTAGGTTGTCTTGGAGGTATTTCTTTGAAGTTAAATCTGTCTGGTGTCTCATACTGAAACCTTGTCTTCCCTGTGGCTCCCTTTTATGTAATATGAAACGTAAAGCTTTGTTAACATTAAAGTAGGTATACTTGTACACAAGCGATGATGTAAATGATATCCACATCAGTCATGTTGGGGTGTCTCTTGAGAATGTTGTCTTACTACTAGAAATTCATACATTTATACTTCATATTTCCCATACAAAAACACATTTATCAATGTCATATTATGCTTTTGAGAGACCACCAAAGAGCTCATGTTGTCACAAAGGGGGAGGAAGGTTAAAAATTGTTTATCTGGAAAATATTTTAATTTTATCTTGGCAAGAACCATGCAAATAATGTTTATTACAACAACAACAAAAAACAGAAGAGAAAATGTAGTATTTCGAGTAACAATACTTTTCTCTTCAAATACATCTTTCCAGAAAGTTTACATACAATCGGTATTACTATAATGATATCATTTATTGCCTATATTGCTAAACGAAGAAGCAAAAAGAAAAACAAATCTATCATCTTAAAAGCATTCGTGTTTTAAAGCAGTGGGTTGGCTGTACAAACGAGACCAGGTGTTGTTGTGATCCCTCCTTCTTATCATCAAAATACTTCTTCATTGAAACCTGTATTTTTCCTCCACTAATGATTCAATCTTCCCTCTGAATCCATGTTACGGAATCAAAACAACACAACATGTAGTCTCATTAATTGGACACAGTCGAATGAAGTTATCACAGTTGTAGTACGGTAAGTGGGTCATGGTGACAGGTTTTCATGGCTGTGTCCTTATAACGAAATTAGTTGGTCTGTATAGTTTGTTCCGTTCCGAGCATCATATGCCTATAGATATACGGGCCTTAGGCAGTTATTGGCGTTAAGTAAAGGTCACATATTTTTTATTTCTGGAAACAATACAATTCTCATAACTTTGTTTATATCTCACGCTCCCCTAAACCAATAAATTGCTTAAACTTGACCTTTCTTTGTCACTCTTCGTCATGCGTTAAGTGTTAAAAGTACTTAGATAGTTGCGTGTGGATAGAATGGATAACTAACTTATTTGCAATAATTGCTATATTTCTTATGTCGTTGTTTATCATTTTCTGTTACTTTGGTATTTTCAGTTTCTTATCAAGATTTGCTTTGCATTCTGCATATGAGTTATAGTTTCGTTATGCTCAGCATGTATCGAGACAGTAATAGCTTGATATTCATTGTCTTTCCCCTGATTAGTGATCACCCTCATGCCTTGGTAATTGCCATCAAATGTGTCGAAGGAATTGCTCGCCGTCATTCCCGATATGAAGTACGATAAAATTTTATCAGATGAATGGAATTAGGTGAGATGAGTGGACGAGATGGTTTTGCATCTTACAATTGAACTAAAAGATAGGTCAGGTGATACAAACGACATCAGCACAAGGAAACTTTTACCAACTTGAAGGTATCTGACATTACTAGACCTAAAATATGAACTATTTATGTGAATCAGTCTGAGCCTATTTTAACAAGAAAAATAAGATTATATAAAGTGGGACACTGGACTTTCGTTGTCAAGGGCTGTGTGAGAGCTGAATTGCATATGAGGTATCCTAGTACAATATTAATTTTAATGGATTTTTTTCTTAATCAGTCGCAGCACTTTACCGTAGTTCGAAGGTGTGCATCTGAATTTGGGTTAGTGGTGTGAACTGTTGGCCAGAGAGAGAAACAAGATCATCAATGTTTGATTATCATGTTGATTTGGTTAGCTTATAGAATCAGTCTACAGTCTGAGGAGTGAAATGTAGGGGCCGTGATGCATGACTAATAAATATAGCAAATGTGTGAAAAAAACAGTGATAGAGAAAAGTAGAGCAATATGCATTAACCTGCCATGAGATGCTATTGATAACCAATTCATCGCATGACATAAAGTCACCAGGGGTACAGAAAATACCGTGACATTTCGCAGTTTATTCCCACTAGGGACATTGTCCACTGGGGACATTGCCCTTACGTCGTAATGCAGTGTATCCCATGGAAGGGAAATAGTGTCTATGACCCCAGCAAGGAAAGGTTCACTGCACGATACTCAATTTGTTTTTCTTTGCATAAAAAAGAACTAAAGAATTCTGTCTGAATTAATTTAACATGTTAAATATTTCGAGTTTCTCGGCTTTCCACGACTTACCCTCCTATTTCCCACTTTTCAGTCGTGAAAAGGCAAACGTTAAAAAAAGGTTGCTCCACACCGTTCGCTCGACCCTGTTAACAGGCAAGTAGTGACATTTCCCTTTAGCGACCATGATTCGTATGATTTTTACAACCTAGAGAGGATGAGAATCTTTCCCTCCATTGGGACCCCAAAATTTAGTCATCTTAGAGTGATGTGGTAATATAAGGTATTGGGCTATTGGAATATGTACTATTTCCAAAACTCTCCGTGTGGTTGTCACATAGTAACAATTCTAAAAGCTGTTCAAAGTAGTAGCTGAATATTAACGATTCTGAAAATTGTGCACCGAGAAAAGATTTCTAAGATTGTATTAAAACACTATTGTAGCGATATGGTGATAATTTGATACCCATGCGTTCAAGGTTATATAACCACCTCAATACTGTACGATCGCATCATTGACGAGTGCCACGTGACACATGTGACGAGTGCGCATGGCACATTTACTTCTGTGGATGTTTTCGTCTGAGACATTTCAATCTTAGTATGAACAAGAGAGTGAGATAGGCTGTTCGCGGTCAGAGGTTCATGAATGGGAATCTTGTTTTATTAGACCTATGTGTTTTCGCTACTAAACTCAGACTCATTGTCATCTTGTAGATATTATTATAATTGCATGATAATATATTTTGTATCAAGTTTTGTAATTGGCTTAACTGATTAGCCGCACTAATGTAAAACTACATCATATTCGTTTTCAAGTCGATTCCATCCGCCAACGATGACTTACATCATTCCTAGGCTATTAGGCAATTAAATTCTAGCGCTCATTGTAAGATGATCAAGTTCCACAATATTTGTGAGAAAGAACAAAGAACGACCCAAAGAAGCTATTTTCAACCAGTTATATGGAGACGAGTTCCTGTTAAAAGCTTCGTTAATTGACCGAATCAACAAGAATAACGCTACTGACATATTCACCATTAACGTGTTCATGCATGCGACTATATTAAGAGATAAAATAGCTCTTATAGGTATATGACGTCCGAAATATTGGAAGTACCTCTGAATTAATAGCGCGATTACACCTCACTGCGAGTATTTAGATTTATCCATGCTTCTGTGAAAAGCTCTGTTCACTGTTAGTCAACATTTTGATTATATAAGTTGATAAAATGGTTATTCAAGAGGGTTCCTTATATTTCCGAATGTATTATAATAATCGAAATTCATTTGAATTTGACAATGTCTTATATGTAGATAAAGAAGGTCAAGATACCTGAAAGGTAGGTACAGAAACTTCCTCGTAGAAGGAAAATAATATAAAATACAAAAGTATCACACTATCACACAATATTCAAGCAGGGTACTACCGTCACTTGATATAGAATGAATACGCCTGTTGCCT
Organism: Stichopus chloronotus; assembly: GCA_021234535.1. Classification (NCBI taxonomy): domain Eukaryota; kingdom Metazoa; phylum Echinodermata; class Holothuroidea; order Aspidochirotida; family Stichopodidae; genus Stichopus; species Stichopus chloronotus. The sequence goes on from CM037847.1 coordinate 17,300,253, forward strand.
AGAGTCACTCTTCTTACAATTTAACATCTAACATGATGGTTTTAATGCCCTGCGTGCAGTCACGACGATCTCCACCCTTATGGCTTTACACGGATGGTTCATTTTTGTCTGCTCAGCCACCGTAGTTGATGTGTCTATATGCATTTGTGGTGATCTACAGTGAAGTCGTAATTACACGCTAATTGATGTGTTTGGGAGAGATACATTGAATGATTAAGCCAATTACTGAATCAGTGACATTATTAGTTGTCGTATAATGTGATCTCCCTTCCAAATGGGTTATCGACAGGAGCAATTCAATCAGTGATAGACTCGGGCCAAGAAACGAATGGGTGAGTTGGTCAGCTCATTCCGAAGCGAATTATGATTGACTTGCCTTGTTCACTCCTATTTGCCTCTAGTTAAGATGATGTATTTTACCAGGTACAGTCTCTCCATCATGAATTAACTCGGTGGTTGGTGGTTGGTGGTTGGTGGTGGTGAGGGGGGGGGTGGGGGATGGGTGTAGAGATATTATGTGGAATTGTTGATAAAGCCTTACATCTACTTTGGCTAGGTTTATTAAGCAGTTATTACAGTAGCGTTACTTTTAAATGGTGATGGTTGGGTCTAAATGACACATAAACACAATTCTAACGGACGACATGCGAAAAAGAGTAACAAATGATAGCCAGTGAAGAGTCAGTTACGGGTAATGAAATATTAAACTTTGCTACCATTTTAAAATCGGCATGTAACAGTTCAGTAGTCATGGCAACAGTTTCAGATAGATCCCCGTAATATTACGAAAAGGAAATAATTGCTTTGCGAGCGCAATTCAATATATCAATCGTCAGTGACATAAACCCATCCACTGAAGATGAACAAACTGTATAGGGTTTGTGATTAATCTCAATCGTCGCATACCATCTCTTACGTACATTACAACGATGGACTAAATTCCGTGAATGATATATGGTTGTAACAATTGTAAAAAGAAAATAAAACTTATGTTTCCTACCTTAATTACAGAGCATAACAACATGAATGAACAAGGAGATCCAGAGTGAATGGAAAGCCTATCGATCACGCTTCAGCAATTGTGTTATTCAATATGGGCATTCACTCGCATACCTTAGAAATTTCGTTGTTTTTCTTACTTTCTTGGTAATGTTTTAGCTATTTAAATAGATTTGATGTGCACCATTGACCACATAAAATAGTGCCATAAGTGAAGTGAAAGTAATCTCTAATGTGTTTTACTTGTATTTTGAAGTAATATGATCTGACTTTATTTCTTTTTTGAGTTTATATCTTAAAATTTACGCTTTGTTCTGCTCATGGTGTAGTGAATGTAATATTAAATTGTGATATCCTCTATCTTTTCTAAATGTTGTCCTTTACTATCCCGATGTAACTAGTTTATAAAAATAAAATATGTCAGTGTCTTCGTATCTGTTTCTTTTCATTTAAAAAAAAAACATCAGTTCACCTACAGCATTTTACAATTGAAAATAATAAGCTAATGGTAGCAAAATGATAAATAATGCAATAGCCCCTCTGCTGGGGTATATTATAAATTCCGGGGAATCTTCATGTCACATTAATAGAATTTACTCAAGTTGAATTCAACTTATCTATGGATTACAAACCTTGTTCCAAGTGAATTAGAAGTAAAGGGAAAGTTGTGACGCCTTGTACAACTAATACTAAATCCGCGGACACTGTTGCAATAAGACGATTGGGGAAGAATACGTCTAAACGGGAGGTACTCCGTTGTTTTAGTTATTGCTGCATGGATCTTCTTCAGCCGTAGACAGGTAAGACACACCAAACTTTGACGTAGGAATACAGACGATGTGACACGGGAATGGAGAAAGCGGTAATCGGATTAAGTGAGCCAAGGTCGGATGGATGAAACGTTAGTGAAAGCGAGAAAATAAAATAAAAGCATCCACATATGTGATGAAGAAAGAAGTAGGTAGAACAACGGGTAACGAATAAACTGTGGAGAGTGAGAATTTAAACACTGGGGAACCGGGAGGGAAATAAGAAAAAGAAAAGTTACAGGAATGAACCAAGCTGTAGACATCACTTGCTCTTCGATATTACTCATCATGCTTAAGGTGATAAAACGTGAGACGGGAATTGGTGAGAGACAATTGCACTTATTCCTTCTTTCCATCTTGGTAACTAGTTTAATCCGGAAGAATTGCCACTTCACGTGGCGCATGGGAATAGCAAAGTAACGCTTAAGAAGGCCAGTGGTCTAATGAAACATACTTGATGCAGTATTAAGCAATTACGTCATACATTTCATGATATAAGCAGAGATGACGACTAATTGAAAAAAAAAGTAGCAAAATATTATGATGTGTTGTGTGTGATAATTTAGTGAAATTCACAAAAGAAACAATTGGTGAAAGAAAATTTTTCAGACAATTGATAATATGATGAAAAAACAGGATTCAAAGAAATACTTTTGATTTCAAAGTCAACAGAAGAAAACGTTTTAAATGTGTCATTTTAAACGACAAAATAAACAAGTATTGCAAGATGCATTTAGGAAATAAATATGGTATCCCCCAAATTTAGGGGGTTCCATAAGCCGAGCTTTCTTTTCAACGGGCGGCGTACACGTTTGTTGTGGTGACTGTGTCTTGTTAGGTGATAAGAATTATTTGAAAAAGTGAACTGCAGTTAGTTCAGAAATCCATACAAGACATTTTTTTAATTATTTAGAAAGACGGCATGGTGGCAGAATCCATTAGCTTGAAAGGAACTGATTAATTGACGTTGTCTCCCATTTACGATTCTATGCTTTTGTAGTTTTGAGGCGCTTTTAGGAAGTAATGATAGGTGTCTCAGAACAGCAAGACAAACGGTACTATAGCACCAAATTTACCAGAGTGTGAAGTGAAGATAGTTCATGTAAGATCATGTAAGCGATATCAAGTATCGCTGTGAAAATCTGATAATTATAGATTAATATGTAAGGAATGATATCAAGTGTCGTTATTTTACGTGAAATATACTATTTAATGAGTGAAAAACCATAGACCTTACCTATGACAGAGTTTGTAAAATATTGTACTTAAATCTTAAAAGAATTAAATCGCTCCAAGTATTTCCAGGACCCGTAGAATATCCTTCCTTTTTTCATTTGTCTTTCTTATGGGATTGTTTGAACGTAATTTGTTATCAGTGTGTATGATTTTCCTAAATTTAAAAGTAAATTAGCATCAATTAACGAAACACTAAAACCAGCAGTAGATTTATTTGCAGTGTGTTTGTGTTATATAAAAAAAAATAGTGTGCGGTGTATTTTGTGTGATCATTTGATTTACTGTTACTAACACTTACTGCGTCCAAGCCCGTAGCAATCGGCGTGGGATGTGGGTGTTAAACTTCTTCCCTGTCAGAGCGACGATTGCAGGAAAATCTGAAATATCAGTTGGAATTTTCATATCTCAGTCTAGCTCAGTTTGATACCAATATTGCACCAGATTGTGTCTACGTTTGCCTGGTAAATGGACAATTTCTCAATTAATCTAAAATAGGATTTGAATTTCTTACCTTTCACTCTGAAAGCGACGATAATCGTAGAATCTAAAATATGCACTTGATATTGTTCATATCTCAGTACAGCATATTTTGTGACGTAAAAAGACCCCAAATATTGCACTAGATTGCATCTAAGTTTGTCTAGTACCTAAAACATTTTTCAAAAGGTGATGGGTAAACCTCCTCCCTTACAACCCTCTAACAGCCCAACCATCAATCTTCACATGCTTCACAGCACCTACATCGAAATATTTAGTATGACATTTTCTTTTTCAAAGTGACGATCATTTACAAAAGTTATCGGTACAAGAAATAAAGATCTACTTTTAAATGTAATCATCGACGGTTGTAGCAAAGCACTAAAATAAACTGAAATGGCCAGGAAATTTCTGGAATCACTTTTCTGGAAATTACGCTTTGTTCAATGAGATTATGACTTCAAAAAACGCCAAGTATTGTACTTCATTTATCTTAACAGCCTTATTCTTTTCTGCCATGAAACGAGGGTATTATTAACTAAACAATGAACAATGTTCTTATCATCTTCTCTTTCTAGGTTACCACTTCCTAACAAATTTCCTACGCTGTCTTACGCAATTGATGTAAAAATGCTTTGATACGTTAAACTCCTTCCCCATCAATTATAAATACCATCTGGGATTTTTTCTCGTGAGGATATTTTCAACGAATCTTTCAAGCGTTAGGTGGCAACTGAACGCCAAAAGGCGAAGAAATACACACTATATCCGTACGCTTAAGTGCTTGTACCTCATAAGCTCTTTTCCAAGAAAGTGTGAAATTCTTTCTTGTCCGGGAATGAAATATCGTTCACTCAGTAGTTGATTTCCGTCTAGAAACATACGTTTTTATTGTCTTTTCTTGAGTATTAATAAGTGATGTTTCATTTTCATCTGAAATCTCAAAGAAAACAACATACATGTGTCAAGATGTTAGAGGGATGCTAACACAATGAACAGTGAATACCCAAAATTAACTAGTACCCAGAAGTTCCCATATGCAACGTTTAAGTGTATCCTCCGTGCTAAGTTTAATTTAAATGGAAATAGTGCGTTTAAAATGCAACCACGTGACATTCAAAGAGACTGGGTGCAATCACTGTGAAGCCCTTCAGTTTCATCAACATCCATCAGCAATAGCTTTATCTCTACAAAAGTATTCACAAGATGAGTTACTGAAAATGCATGAAACTTTAGAGGAGCAAATGATTATTGAGTAAGAAATTTATTTGTATCCAATGAGAAACTCAGTTGTTAAATCGATGCCTATACTCTCTGAATTCCAAAGACTGAGATCGGGCTTAGCCTTAAAATGAAGAGTGTATGTTTACTCTTAATTTTGAGCCATCCCTAAACTTCATGAGTTGTGATTCAGAGACTGAGAACCATAATCCTTCACTATTTTTAATAATTTTTATTTCCGTGTCCATAAACTTGGTTTCGGAAATATGATATCAATCGGTGAAACAAACACGATATTTCCTTTATTAAGTCTCCGTTATTACCAGCATTTCCATTGTTCGCGAAGATACGGTGATGGTCATTGATGGAGATATTAGATTGTCAATGCTTATAATTATTGTCCAATATCAACATTATATCAACAATGACGGTATCACTCGTTACTGATTTAGTTGCAATCAAGTTGATCAAGAATGTAATAGATCACTTAGTTCTTGAAAAGAAACTAGGAGTCAAGTGATTGTAATTTTTCCGCTTGTCAAATTTACAGCTCAGATCACTGAAGAATTAAAGGTAAAATTGCAATTACTCTTAGTTCCATACAAATATCAAGTAAATAAGAAGAATATATACATATAATTAAGCTATGCGACATCACGTGAAATTGCACTTTAATAGGGAGGGAAAGAGTTTATTTTTTTTTTGGGGGGGGGGGGGGTGCTTTACTGGCATCGGACAGACCAAACAAGTGTTTCATAGTGTTTTTTTTTTTCTCGACGACTTTAGTTGTTATCATACACCACCATTAAGATAATGCCCTGCTGTAAAGAAGCAGAAACTCCTTGGTAATATTTGCACACCATATCCTAATTGGATTTGGTACCATCAGAAAATCTTGAAAAGCTAATGCGGATAATAGCAATGGTTTGGATTAAGGAAAAGATTACTTTAAACAAGGTTTGTTCCTAGAGCAACTCCCATAAAGTGATCCATCCCATATGACTATCCGTTAAAACAGTCATGGATTGTACCAAAATTCAGGTAATTGATCGCACTCACTATCACCATTAAACGTTTTGCTTTGTTGAAGGAATCAGCGGTGATCAATAATTACTGTAACGATTTTATTAGTATATTATACATAATTCAGTTCCCGGTGGATCGGATGGTTAATTCGTAGAGAGTGCTGATATTATTGGACTTGGAGAAATAATCCTCACGCTATTCCTGGCTCATTCCTGTTGCATTTTTCAGATGTGACGGTTACACTAAAACACGTTCTGACACTTAACACTTTGGTAATGTATACCGGTGGTATCAGAAGTCGGTATTTTTGATTAGCTAAGAAACATGGAAAAATAGTGTAAAGGTGAAACTTGAAACTTGACTGTGAGTTAAATATTCCCTTGAAAATGAAAAAAAGAAAGTAAATGTCGGTTTTTTATGTTGTTTGAAGTATGTGCAATTCAGGTGGTGCTTATTGTTAACGATGGCATACCTACAGTTGAGGGTTTCATTTGCAGTGGTAAGATGCATCAAGATCGACTCAACATACCTTAAGTATGGCAGTGCATGGAAACCTTTCCTGTGTAATTTGGGCTACGGGGGGGGGGGGGGGGGGTGAATCATTCTTGTAAAGTAAATATTTTAGAAAACACAAGTGTGTCACGAAGGACATTACTTTGTTTATGAGAGGCTTGTTGGCTTCTTATATTAGATTTGCAATGTTGGTCGAGGTTGGATTGAGGTATGGGTATGCTTGATAAGTATTTATTTACTTTCGAAGTAGTGTCACGTGGATCAAAGTGTTGGTTCTAGTCCTAACAAATCCTTAATGTGGTGATTATGGACGTGCAATGGTATTACGCAAATGTGAACCGATCGTTATGGTGATGAATATTACAGAATAAAACAGTATCTAATGTTTGTGTCCCATATGCGTACATATACATTAATCTATTTTGTTTTGTTTTAATTCAAGCTCTTCGAGACGGTTGCCCGGAAGTTTGTCAATCAACAATATGTTCGTATTTTCGAGGACATGAGCCGTAGATAATTAAACCTGCCTGATCCGTTGATGATCACGCTGACTTCTTTCCATGTGCACTCACTACACTGTTAAAAATATCTTTTAAATTTTGAAAAATGAAACAAAGAAAGAAATAGGAAATAATGACATCTTCTGGCAAATATTTGCCCTACCTTTTCTGTATTTCTTTGTTTTATTTTCTGTAAATTTACACACATTATTTTAGTGTGTTCACATTTTAACTTCACACAATACGAACTCGTTTCAATATTAAAATGGGGTTGCCAATACCGTGCACATTGACATTCCGTAATATGCTATTTTGTATTGACCTCCGACCAGTGTTCAATAATCACGTAATGCGATCTGTTACCATTTAAAGTTACCTCGAGATAATGGGCACATATAATGAAGACTCCCATAAGCAGTAAATTGTAAAACTTTGACAAGAAAATTTGCTTGGCTCGTTATATTAACTTGCAAGTGTGCCGTGGTAAGTTAACGTGCATTCTGTTATACTCTCTCTGGTGCTCTAGATGCCTCTGGTTCAATGGATTTCTTCGGAAAATCACGTTATGCTGTCGTGGGACTTAACCGAGATTTCAGTTATCGATTGAAAAAAAAAATGTGATAAGCTTCTGAATTTTCGTCAGCTCCATGTGTTTGTCTTCACAGAGTCTGTCAACATTTCTTTGAGACACGCACAAACAGTTAGAGTTTAGACTGGGTACAAATCTCAAAGAAGTACCACAGAAAGCTCATCTTCAGTAGACAGTGGAATACATTACTCTTTACAACCAAGTACCGCGTTTTCCTAATACAATTTTGGGAATCCTTCACAATGTATGGAATGGCGTTATTTTTCAGGAGGATAGCTGTAGATTAAACACTGTGCTCTGGATAATGTACACTCTTCAGTACCTTCTTCAGTTGTTCAATTTAAATGCAAGCAAATCATACTTCTGACGAAATTACATGATTTTTTCTTTACATGATATCAAAACTTTTTCGTCAATACAGACAGAAACACGAAATACAAAATATATGACAGAGACCGTTGATTGGGGGAAAACAGAAGTTCGATTCATATCCACGATGTGTAAATCAATCCCTTCAAAGGTTTTCTGAGCCGTTGCAGTAGCCACTCTCGGTAGTTGGAATGATCGAAGACACTTTACCAATGTTCAAAAGTAATTTACACTTCTTGCACAATTTATTGGTTCCCTACGCTAAACGGTTTTAATTTAGTTGGACGGTTGATATCGTCTGACGTATCCCAAATTTCAGATTCAGACCCTACAATTTAGTCATTAGAATCCCTAAGGGGAAATTTAAAATGTTATGAATCCTCCGAGAGACTGGTTATATGTTTCAAGCTGTATACGTTGGCCCAGTTTATACGGAAGATGTGCATTTGTAGTATGTGGTGGGAGTGAGGACCGTAAAAACTGCACGGAGTGTCAGTAGCAAGATAAAGCCCTCCTTTCTGATATTTCTTTTACTATTTTACTATACATATATTTTACTAAACATATATATATATCTTTATTTATAATAAAGATAATAAATAGCAAAAAACGAATCAAAACAGTGTGCTCCTCCCAGAAGGTTCGACAAAAGATTCAAAAGAGTACGCCATGTGCACAGAATAAAACGAAGACATGAAAAGGAATAATATAAACTTCCATTACTCCAAGTTTTGTAAAAAAAAAAAGTACAGACGCTTCCGTGGTTTTTTTCAGTGTAGAGTTATATGTAAAATGAGTAATGAGGTAAAATTTTGGTATCACTGTAAACTTGTGTTAAGCCAATGGTAGTGCTTTTCCTTGTAGTAAATTATGATACATCCCATAGAGCTCTAGAAACTCCTACATACAGCACGCCCTTGCTAACAATATACGAGTCTTTGTTCACCATCGTCGTCTCATATTCCTCACAGCGTGTTCATGATTTTCATTGAAATCAGGCCATTTTCATTCCAATAATGGAAGGAACTAAACACATTGCCACAAATGAAAACATGAATATTCATTACCACGTTGCAAATCACAATTCACGCATCATGTGAACGACGTAGCTAGCTCAGATCCTATTTTACTGTGCGTTGCACGTTGACAGTATGTCATATGGATATGAATAGATATGAATGGATGAATGAATGGATATGAATAGTTAACGTACAGTATGGGCTGTGCGTCATGTCACTCCGTACACGCCCATGGACATAGGAGGTATCCAAGACTTAGTGAACGAAAGCAATTCGAGGATTATAAAGATCAAATTCAGAACAGTACACAGAGAGGCACCTCACGGGATTAGCCCTATCAACAGGAAATATAGGCGTTGTGGGATTGTGGGCATGAAGGGGGAAAGATTCACTAAGTCTTGACCAAGACTAGTATCATTACTGATATTGAACAAAACCAAGAAATATGACAAGAGACAAAGATGATTAAAAGCCCTCAGGTTAGTGCACCTTTCAAAGTGCAGCTCGTTTCTTTTATTCAGACAGAAAGGAGTTTAGGATTTGTAATTGTGTCTGTCAGTTTATTATATTATCTGCTCAAAGCTGAATGTTTCAGGTCTAATAACGAGTATTCCATCCTTTCAACGTAATCTCTTCTTTTGTACAGTGGAGCACATGTTACAGTATTCAGTGGACTTCACATATTCTTGAGTGAGAGAGAAATCCACTCAATCATTGTATAGTAGTTACTTGCGTTCGAACTAAGAGCACATTTGGTTTCTTCTCAGCGAGCAGCTAAACTCTTGGAAAAAAAGAGAGTAATTTAGGGAGGGAAAGATCCTTCTGGCAGTTCTGTACTTCTGATGTAATCTAAAATGACATATAAAACTCTGAGGGTTGAACTGCATACCAACATATTTTGTTTTTCAGTCAGAAATATGAAGTGAAACACACCCTCTTGGGTCCTCTATTTAATAGGAGCATCCTTGAACTTCCGAAAGAGTTGTTTTATTTGCAGTGTTTGTGTTCCACGTTCATTCACGGAGTGAAAAAGTACCGTAGTTTTCCTTTTGACCATTTGTACAGCGATTTGACCTTATAATGGAGTACCGAAGTCCCCACGCATTGCTTGTTTCTTGTTATCACGTTCAATATTAACGATTCTGGATATCACGTCGATCATACATAGTTCACTTCTGTCGTATATGGGATAATGTGAGTTCTCCACGGCGCATTTACGAACTTAAATTAATCCTTACCCTTAGGGAAAAATCATTTTGGAAGACGGTTATGATGCTCTAGCATGCGTCGCCAATTGACTTCATCTCTTCCTACGTGAACGATGCGATCAACGTTGCCCAAAGTATGGAATAAATACAAAATATTGGACAATTTTGAACACTTGGCATAGGTCATGTTTAACCATATTTGGTGCAGAGATCGTTTCATCTCAAAATAATAAAGTTATTTCAGGAACGATACGCGGGATGAAATGTATGTGATTATGCTCACTATATTGATTTTCACTAAACAAGTGAAGTAAGGACAAAGAACGTTAACTCTTTTGCTGTAAGTGTCTTCCTAGAAAAAAGGATCAGTTATTCATCATGAAACGATGATGAGTAGCCACAGGCTGAAAAAAAGACTTTCCAAACATGTTTTAAGTCGACAGAAATCGAGACATTTAAATCGTTCCTCAAACTAGTAGAGGAAGTTTATTGTTTTCTGATGATGTAAGAGAGATCTAAGATCGAAACCAGCTGCTCTCGGGTAACTCGGAATTCTATGACCTTTGGAGAAGAGCAGAAATGCAGTTGAGAGTACTGTAGTAAAGTTGTCTCTCACCTTCATTGACCTAGATGTTAGCACTGAACATTGAAATTAAGTGTTATGTGCGAGACAAACCGCGAAAGTTCAACTCTTGCAATCGGTGCTACACGCATGACTATAAACATGACCGCAAGTAGGTTAACGATACGACACTGGCTTATATGTTTATGCTACTAAGGAGTTAAGTTTGCCTAAAACCGTCATTAACATGAAAATCACATTTGGAGCTCCGTTCACTCGATTTATCAACCTACCCAACTTGTTTTTGATCTTCCCTAAGTGCATCCGCTTGTTTTTCATCTTAGTGGCGATACTCCGTGGAAGCTTCTTGACTAATACACTGAGGCTCATATTACTTAGTAAGTGTTGATGCGCAGTTACCGTCTGCATTCACGCTCTGAATACACCTGCAACCCCCCCCCCCCCCCCCCACTCATCCCATTATCCCGCAAATGAAGAGAATGCATATACATTTTAGGATAGTTCCTTAGAAACGCAAAACATGGTATATGACTTGTGAACATTCCGATATTCATTGTATCGGGTACTGCATTGTGGTCACATACATTTCCTCGATGTAAACGCGTTTAAGCTTGCATTTGTAACTCACACGTACTTTTATTGACATCACATTACATACACCCATGATGTCATAGTAGTACTGTCTAAATATATCCACGAATGATGTAGACACATCAGTAAACAAGTATTAATTGTGTTCATCTTTACGCAATGCCACGCGAGTTATGCATGTGACATCGAGTGTGTAATACAGACCGATCAGAAATACCAAGAAAAATCCTTGCAGATGCACACCGATACCATTGTAACGTCATTGGTAAATACATGGTATTAATATAGAGCTTCATACATATAATGAGAAATGCACGTATATCGTATTGCTGATGTACACAGTATACGATATCAAGTAAAAGATGTGTTAGCAGAGTATGCACGGTAAGAGACCTTTAAATCCAACACATTAACATACACACAGATCTGTAAATGTGAATTTAAGATGTACACACCGATTGCCAATGTCGTGTTTGCATGTTTGTGTAACCCACAAATTCTGATGAGCACCAATGTCGAAACCATTTTGAATGTACATATTGACCTATGATTATATGAATTACTATTCATACATATTTGGGAAAAATCCTCAACTACAGTACTACTATTGGGCCATTTCCATCACATGACCGTGCATTATCCTGAAATAAATCACGGTCAATTTAAGAGTAAACACACAGGCAGATGAATAGAACACAAACGTGTTTTGTCGTCTATTATCTTACACAAACATTGACATCTGTGATAAGTTGTAAATCGTTTCAAGCTTTCATAGTAGTCTTTCTGATCAAAATCTCATTTTGTATGTGGAAACAAGGCAAGTCAACTTTGGACATGTGAATTGAGTGTGGGATAATGCATTGTTGGGCGTTGATGCTTTTTCTGCACTAGTCTACCCCTCTCCCGATCGTGCATCGATTTACTTAATCCCCGATTCATTATCCTTCAATGAATACGGTCCAGTGTTGATTTACAGATGATTAATATCTCAAATATTAACCATGTCATTATTAATCATTTGCGTCTATCACTCTGTATACCTTCTTTCTGTGAAACTCCATTTTCGTATCAAAAGACTTGCGCATTTTATGAAAGTTTGTGATAAATTGGGGCAATAAAATTTACAAGCTGATTTCCGTTCCTACCCGAGATAGCAGCAGATTGCACAGTAAGTGTGATGTCGTACAGTCGCACACTCTTTTTACATGACATGTATGAGTCTGAATCTGACTTCTTTATTGCCCTGTTTGTGAGTAGGTTCTTGAGGATAAACACCTAGGAGTAGGCTACCTTCTCTACTTAATCAAGTGTTTCTTGTATTGCATGACGTTTTGTTTCTCCCGCCTTTGACGGCATAGTATATCTCTATCAGTTACCCACTCTAGGAAAGGAAAGACAAACATACAAGTTGCAACTGGAAACGAGCACATGTAATTAAAGGTAAACAGAGATCACCTTGTGTCTACTTAAAACGGTTACATGAAGTTATCAATTGAACTGCTTTATTTAAGTCGAGTGACAAGAATAAGCGATAATGGTCTAATATTTGGATAAACGTAAAGGTTAGTCATGAGAGTATTCATTAATTCCTTGGCACTGAAGAAGGTATAAAACTAAGGGTTAGGACAGCTGAGTCAGAGGGTAAGTTTAAAATTTATTTGAAGTATTCTGTCAATTCATTCGTACCTTATTGTTTACTAGTTTTAACTGAAAACGATGATTTGAACAACGTGAATGCACAATACCTGCTTTGTCACGATTGCTATACCTTTTTGAAGATTTAATATTCACATAATGACAACAAGTAAACAAGCCTCCAGTGTTTCTGGTAGTAGGTCTCCTCATAAATGTCCTGAAATGTGGAATGTTGCAAGCAAAGGTAGTAATTCATGAGAAAAGTCTCATAAACTAACATTTGATCAATGGAAATGTGATTTTGTGTCCTTAGACCGAGCCAACTTTAACTTCGGGTACATCGACCGAGATAAAATTGTAATATCTAGTGTATCAGTAAAAACTGTGTATCTATGCTTCTTAGATAATCAAATGCCTTATTCCATTTTCTCTGCCTTTCCTTCCGGAAGTCTGAGCAATTGTGGATACAATTGACCCACTCCTATAGAAGGAGTCGTTGACAATTTTGGACTTGAAGAAGCTTTTTGTTTTTAAGTGACTTGAATATCAAAGAAGCTTTCTAATTTTTGCTCGTTCTGTGTTTTTGCTGTTTATTATTATTATTATTGTATCTTTCCATTCTATGTCTTCATTTTGTTTTCGTGTATTCCTGTACAGCGCCATAGAATATCTTTTTAGTTATGACGCTTTATAAATGTCTTAAAATAAATAAATAAATATCATCAGGCAGTTTAAAAAAGCAACTGAAGGCAGAATACATAGACTAAATAAAATACGAAGCCCAGCTGTTGAACATTTCAGTCTGTCAAACAACAGTGTATATAAACACTGTCAAAAGCCCCCTCTACAATCAACCAAAGTAGCATGCCCAACTATAAGAAAGTATAATGGCAATAAATGGAATGCCAACCATATCCTTCATTAAATGCAAGCGATCATCAAAATAAATTTAAACGTGGATCAGAGAGCTCTTTTCCCACCTCACTCTCTTTCTCCTTAGCTTTTTCTGGAAAGGAGCCGTTGAAAGTGATATATATCACGTTTTGTGATTTAATCTTTGAATTAATTCTAACAGTTTTCATACATCATTTAGACCTGCAAAATATTGTTTGTGAAGAGTAACTTAACTCTTGCTTCGAAAAGCTAATTAGTTCCTGTGTACCGAATGTATCCAAAATGAGCTGAGAAATGAATATTTCATGTTCTGCATCTATAGTCGTGTTGCAATATGAAAGGCCGCAAGAACATAATATACACGTGCAATATGTGACACGAATATCAATCAATTGAAGTCCGTTACCCGTTGGGAGCACGGTATCAACAGCCAATCACAAACAAGCCGTTTCCTCTCATAAATCTATCTTGCTTGGATGAAGCTTGTGATGTGAAGGATGTAACCAATCTAGCCCATTATCGGCTAGATTTAGTCGTTTCGGTGACCTTTATTAATTCCCTCCAGCGGTGCTGTTAATAAGGTCAAAGCTTTTTTGTCTACTGTGGATAACCTGAGCAGTATTATCTGATGGTGCATATATTCTGGCATTGGATCTATCTCAGGGCTTATTTCTCTACATGTCAAGTAATGCTCCAATATTAGCAATGGAGATAAGACGTAAATAATTAAAGGTGTTACCATGTTCTCCTATTTTGGAATCTGAGAATTAATGGTGATACAAAATAATTCCTATCTTTGCGGCTATTGGTGTTCGGAGTAAAGCACACAGCTAGTGCTTGCCGCTGCACGTCCCGTCCTTGTAGACGTCGGGAATGAAGGTTTCTGCACGAAGGAACGAGTGAAGGACGGACTATTATTTGATAGTATTATCGGTCACACCGTTGAAGTAAGCCAGTTTTGCTCAGGCGAAAAGCTCTTCGCTACTAGTGCTTATTGTTACTGTTGGTTCCAAGAATCGGCGGAGAGCATCATTGGTCGCGAAAACAGTAATTCAATCTTAATCTTGACATATCTACCTCTTGGTAACCACTAGACATGTCTATTCTCTATCCTAGATCTTTTTCATGTCGAATATATCGGAGTTAGATACTGCCTTTCGAAACGGAATGAATATTTTAAGCGCAAAGTTTCCTTCAGCAGGTAGGTACATTGTTGTGTAAATTTCAATATCTTTCGCCAGTGGTGGTCTGGTGATTCCGTTTTTTAAATTAATGGCAATTTCAAGATCATTTGTTTGTTATATGCAACGGTTTGCTTAGATTTAATAAGCTCAATGGAATGGTATTGAGTTTCTCCACGTAGGTTGAGAAACGTAAACGTGTGGGGTTGGTGTCATCGGTTCATCAATTAAAGGTTTTTTTTTGTCTCTTCAAATAATTAATGGGAATTTTGTCGGATCAGATGGATATTATAAATTAAAATGAGATAGCTCGACGACAAGATACCAACACTCTCTACACAGAAAATAAAGGCAAGGAATGATACTCATAAAACATTCATTCTGATGTCGATGTACCAACCTGGCATTTTCTGGGGGTCGAGTATAACATGAGACATGTAGGACGTGACAAATGTTTATATAAACACACAGTAGATATCTTTCAAGATGACCTTTTACACTCGCCACAAAATAATTCAGTATCGATTCCGTCAAAAAAAAAAATGGGTCTATGAAGTTTGGAGCTGAAACCTGAAGGAGGCACATATTTGTAATGTTTTGCAGACATCATACACTCTTCAAATAAATAAGTCAAAACCGTCTTAATTAGGTACCTCATTTTTACTACGATAAGTCAAAATGATATCTCGTAGAAAAAAAAAAGGCTGTTTTGACTTACTTATTCCTAAAGTGTTGAGGACTGACAATTGCTATTAATATTCATTTCATTGAATGCCAAGTTTGTTTACATTATGGCATCACCCTCGTCACACACAAGTCAGCGTGACGGCAAAGTCGATAGACTTGATTTGACGCAAGTACTATGTTAGCGTCTCTACTGGAAGAAAATATCCACTGTGACTTAATTTGTTGCAAGTATTTTGTTAGCTTCTTCATTGGAAGAAAATGCCCATTGTGATTTAATTCGAGTATTACGTTTGCTTCTCTATTGGAGGAAAATGTCTATTGTGACTTGATTTGATGCAAGTATTATGGTAGCTTCTCTAGGAAGAGAACGTCCATTGTTTTCAGAGTCGCAGACATCTGTTTACTTCGTGAATGTTTGATTGGAGAGGAAAGTGTCACGTGGATAACCCTCTCGCGACCTGTTACATTGCTCAAAGAGAGTCAGGGGCTCCTAAATTTGACATAGAATGGGCGAAGTCTTTGAAGGGTAGAAAGATCTCTGAAAATGGCTCCCTCCAGTTCTTTTTATAGCCATAAATTTGTAGGCCTATTTCACTCTAGTTTTACTCTATTTGCCGAAAATGTTAAATTTGATAAATCTGCAGGGTTCTGCTTAGTCAAGGTAAATTAATGAGGTAATAGGCTACCAAGTTCAGCATTTTAGTCTGTTCAATACTTCGATAAATGTTCTATATGTTGAAAATTAGACCTCCGGTTTTTATATATATTTTTTCTGAGATTACTTGAGCAACCGAGAGCATTTTCAACAAGGCTATCCTGAGAATTAATGGAAGTACTCAATTTTAAGTCGCGTTTATTATAGTGGTAATAAGTAGAATGTTCGTTGCCATATACTACACTTCCTAGTCTGTTTGATACTTCGACAGTGTTCTGTGCACTGAAATGCACTCAGTCCCCCGTTTTAAACGATTACTTGAACTCTACATTGACAGTATGATAGACTAGTCAGCTTGTAGTTGTTCAGCCTTTAACCGGTTTTTTTTTTCGGCCGTATTTTCCGTTAGAAAGCATATGATATTGCGCAGGTTTCAATTAATAATCTTGTCACAAATGAACTACTTTTGTTGTCTTCACTTCCCAATGATAGTTGGTTTACAAATCAAGGGACAATTGAAGTTAATGCTGACATTACTTATATAAAGGAATTTCTGAAACTGTATTTATCTTAATTAATTTGTTGCAGTTTATGTGTGTTGTATGTGTATTTGCACATACAGGTTTCCCCGTACAGTTGCACGGTTACCGTAGCAGTGAATATTTCATTCATCAACCAAATGGACCGACCAAACACTTTCTCTAAATCAGACTTTTTTTTCTGCCCACGATAATGTAAACAAATTTCAAACGAGAACGTGGTAGTATACAGAACTGTTCTACTGGGGAATTAAATCAAGTTTACCCTATCGTGGAAAGCACACGTCGAATGCGTGATTGATGTTGTTGAAGTATTTGACCATGTAGGATATATACCGTGTAGGCCTACATCGATTTATTAATTGAATGACAGCGTTGTTCGTAAAAATACATACAATGTATTACATCATCAGTATTTCCTGAGAGTTCTAACACTGAATTATATTTTTATCAAGCATTACCTCCCTCATGTTACCATTTTTTTCTATGTTGTTACGAAATATCATCATTGTATGTTTTCTAAATGTCCTGAAAACGTTTTATGTAAATTCCTCATTATCACATTGCACGTACCCCACGACTTCGTTATCATGAACACGTCATCTGTTGTTATGATTGTAAATTCCGACAAATCTCTCAACTGTGTAACATATGACGTCACTTCATTCATAACAAATGTTGCCTGTGTGACTGTATGTTTCCAAGACAAATGGAGTCATTACGTAGTTTATGCAAAACTGTAAAATTCTAGACGATTTCTGAAGATTTTATGGATGTATTGTTTTAAATTTCACATAGTCTTATAACCAACCTTTTGAAATAAAGTGCTGTACCGACCGACGTGACCAAACAGAATAAAACCATGGCAAAGTTGCAAACATTGGGTACCACGAAAAATAATAAAAAAAAACTGTGTGTTCAACAGATCCGTTCGTTTGGAGGTAAATCACATTCGCTTCTAGTCTTTATGATATAAAAACATTTTTTTCAGAAAGTAATTTGCTTAAATTTCTTATTGTGGTCTTGAGCTGTCACTCTATTTAGTTCTAAAGCCATAAATATGTAAAATAGGAAGAAAACAAGTGTCAAGGTTATTTGAAAAGCCAGAATGATGCAAATTCTGACAATCCCTTGAGCAGCGATCAATGAATCAGCTTCGATCATCACGATGGTCACTTCGTCAGGTTCATTTCCCACTAATTTTTTTCCATTCCTTTGAGAAATAGCATCGTACGTTACCATTACTAACTCCCTCGTTCCTCACTAAATTTAACATAGCTTTCTGGAAAATGTACAAGGGTATGTTACGATTCCTATCGGGAATACAAAAATAGATTCTGTACCTGTGTAGATTTTTAGGAAATCTATAAATTTGCCAAAGAAAACGGGGATTAAAAGCCCACTTCCTTTTCCCTCTCAGTTACATCACTCCACTGATTTACCCACATTTCCTCTTTGCACTGGAGAACGATACTTAATGTACTGTAACACTGTAGAAAGGTAGAGATACTGTTTCACGTACATTGTGCACTTCACCAATGTTGTCGATGTAATTTCTTGCAGAGTCATGAACTACGGATGTGTGATACAGTATGTTTATCATGAGGTACATGTTTATGGAGGTAACATTCCACTTTACGATGATAACTATTTAATATTCCTGATCTCGTGACAACCGTTCCTACTTTACGACCCTTTTACCAGGAAATCTTAAGTGATGATGCAACGTCGACAAGGGTTACCTTCTTTTATTTGTGACAGTAACAACTCGAATTCATGATAATTTTAGCACACATTGATGCATGGGACGTCTTCTTTTTTTCTCCAACACTTTTTCATTCGAATGCCAATGCCTTTATCTGTATTTAATATCAGTCTTCTCCTTTTGCTGCAGGCAACCAACCACTTCTCTGTCATCCACTGTAGATGGCCATACCTGTTATGATTCGACCCGGCCTCTAAGATGCACACTGAAATGAGTCACTTTAGTGAAATTCCCGCCTTTCTCAGGCATCCTTGATTTGGAGAGCTAATCGATTGTTCGCACTTTTCACCGTCGACGGCCATGTATGGGGACGTCTTTGCCGCTACTCACTGCGTGTAAATGCCTACAACAAGGCTGAATTAGCAATCATGTATGGGTTGATCGTAGAAGGAATGTCCGAGATGATCATTCAGAAGTTTGGAGAGGAAGTCTGGGAGATAATCCGAGACAAATCGAGGATAAACGAATACACGTTCGTCACTCACAGAATGTACAGTGAAAAGATTATCCCTAGGCTTGCGCAGGCGACTGCGGAGGTCACGGGATATTCTGCCGATGAAATCATGATGTTCACCGGGGAAAACTTTGTACAATTCCTCAGCAAATACGGGTATGAGAAGATGCTAAGGGTGCTAGGAAGAAACATGAGAGATTTTCTGAACGGGCTAGATAATTTACATGAATATCTTCGGTTCAGTTATCCCAAAATGAAACCTCCAAGTTTTTTCTGCACGGAAGAAAGTAAGCAAGGGTTGACAATCCACTATCGCAGTAAACGTCACGGGTACAAGAATTACGTAAAGGGGCAGTTACTAGAAGTAGGCAGAATATTTTACAATACGACAATAGAAGTTGAAGTTATAGATGAAGGCAAGAAAGGCGATACCTATTTCGTAATTTACAAACTAAAGTTTGATAACAGCGATTTCGAAGAGAGGGGGAGAAAGTCATACTCTATAGGTGACAACACCATGCTGAGATCTTCATTGCTCTTTGAATTGTTTCCCTTTCATATTGTCTTTGGCAACGACATGAAAGTCCGCAACGCCGGTGAGTATCCGTAAACATTTTTCTTTTTATGTTCGTAATTTCAAGCTACGTATTAAACAACGTGTCCACGACAATGCATGGATTAGCTAATACTAAATAACACAAAACAAATGCAGGCGACAGAGATTAAAATATAGAGGGAACTGAAACAAAGTAGTAGTATCTCGACAATTGTCTTATCAAAGTACTAGTGTACTGTGAAAATTGCCGAAAAATGAAAAGATAACGAACGTCTTTTCACAAGACGCCGTTATTCACTTGATGCTTGCAACATCCAAATGCCTTCATACTAAGGCGTTAAAAGGTTCAACAATTATTGCAAACTTGAACTTTGCCGTTGTGAGTTATCTTCCCTCAAGCTCATCTCTTTCTTGGCTGTAAGTTTGGCTTCCGAATCTCAAATGAACGACTTCCTGCATTAATTCAGTTCATATGGATCATTACCGGGAGATGTTTGCCTACTGCATACATCGTGTTGCTCATCCATATACTTTTAACCCGGTGCATTTTAATGTCTCCACCCCGTACATCATGATACATTGCTAGGAGGATGCAAAGCACAATGTTGTAATATGGGAGGAGAAAGAAAGGCAACGAACATGCATTGTTCAGAGGTGTTATATACTAATTTCTTAAAAGCTACCCATCAAAGCTATTACCAGCAAGTAACAAAAGAATGGAATTATTAGAAAACGCACGTTGAATTAGCTATATATTAATTAACAATGAAGTAAAATATGTTGTAATAAATGGTTGATTAGCAACACATTAAAAATACTTAAACAAAGTAATACCGTAATACACAATTTATGCGATATGTAAACGATAGTAGTATACGCGCAGCGTTTGTGTAGTATATTAACATAATGGTTGATAAGCTAGACATTTTAATAAGTAGGACCTGTTGATAGCAAAAAATTAATTGGCGTTTACATAAAATAATGCTGGAATGCATTGGTTTATTAGCCAAAAATATCGATAACTAAATGAGTAATACTATAACATTCTGGTTGATAAGAAAGACATTAATCAATATTTAAACCTAATAATTATACATAACGCACTAATTTATAATCATGAAAATCAATAGACAAAGTGTGATACTGTAGGGGTAGTTTTTTGCGCTTTGGCGACCTACACGTCTCTACAACAATGCCTGTGCACCGGTGATGGAATAGTGTGATGTGAATCGAATACCGAGCTCAAAATGCAGAGATATGAGTAAATGCCCGATCCCTGGTAAATGCAATACCCCTTCCCTTGTAGTCTACCAAGCAACTATATCTTTTGAACAAAGCATCGAAACATATGTCGGGTCAGCAGATTCCTTCAAACTTAGATATAAAAATCACATTAAATCGTTGAATGGTAGAAGGTATTTGCATGAAACTGATCTCACAAGTACATCTGGCGTTTAAAGAATAATAAAATCAAGCACAACATTAGATGGAAATTCCTACGCAAAGCAAGTACCTACAGTGCTGCAGTAACACTGCAACTTTTAAAACCAGTCCTGAAGTAATCGCCTCCCGTAAACGTGCTTCTCAATACATGCTTCTCTATCTATCTATCTATCTATCTATCTGTCTATCTGTCTATCTGTCTATCTGTCTATCTGTCTATCTGTCTATCTGTCTATCTGTCTATCTGTCTATCTGTCTATCTGTCTATCTGTCTATCTGTCTATCTGTCTATCTGTCTATCTGTCTGTCTGTCTGTCTGTCTATCTGTCTATCTGTCTATCTGTCTATCTGTCTATCTGTCTATCTGTCTATCTGTCTATCTGTCTATCGGTCTATCTGTCTATCTTCTATCTGTCCTATCTGTCTATCTGTCTATCTGTCTATCTGTCTATCTGTCTATCTTCTATCTGTCTATCTGTCTATCTGTCTATCTGTCTATCTGTCTATCTGTCTATCTGTCTATCTGTCTATCTGTCTATCTGTCTATCTGTCTATCTGTCTAGTCTGTCTATCTGTCATCTGTCTATCTGTCTATCTGTCTATCTGTCTATCTGTCTATCTGTCTATCTGTCTATCTGTCTATCTAGTCTATCTGTCTATCTGTCTATCTGTCCTATCTTCTATCTATCTATCTTATCTATCTATCTATCCGTGATCTATCTATCTATCTATCTATCTATCTATCTATCTATCTATCTATCTATCTATCTATCTATCTAATCTATCTATCTATCGATCTATCTATCTATCTATCTATCTATCTATCTATCTATCTATCTATCTATCTATCTATCTATCTATCTATCTATCTATCTATCTATCTATCTATCTATCTATCTATCTTCTATCTATCTATCTATCTATCTATCTATCTATCTATCTATCTATCTATCTATCTATCTATCTATCTATCTATCTATCTATCTATCTATCTATCTATCTATCTATCTATCTATCTATCTATCTATCTATCTATCTATCTATCTATCTATCTATCTATCTATCTATCTATCTATCTATCTATCTATCTATCTATCTATCTATCTATCTATCTATCTATCTATCTATCTATCTATCAATCGTTCCAAATTATCGATTTCTCGATAATGCCATTATGTTTGCGATAATCATCAAAAAATGAGCGATTGTTGAGAGCACATTACCTTTTTAATATTTGCTAATAGTGTTTTTTTGCTACCATTATGTTTATCCGTGGGCTACTGTCAACAAGAGAAATTGGTTGTAACATACTTTATGGGAATCATTACATAAATTGTCACGTCTTTACAAGTTTTAATTCAAAGAGTTCGTGATAAATTGTAAGCCCATAATGTGTTGGTAACTTATTGTTACAAAAGGAAGTTCATAATTTAAAAGGTCTTTATTTAAATAGTTGGATACTACCTTATCAAAATGGAGTCTCTTCATTAAAGTGAGTGCTTTTGAAAAACTAATTTCCGTAACAGACAAGAAGTTATGAAGATTTGAGATGAACAGTTAATAGTAAATTAACTAAATTTCTTCACTGGCATCGTTAAAGTGATGTAATAATCTCTCTGTGTTCCATTGTGAAAATATTGTATTGACACCTTACATAGGACAAGAAACCAATCATCAAATGCTGCCTAACAATTTAGGCAATTCTGTGTTATCTCTTGCATAGGATTAACTCAACTTTAATTCCTATTCAGTTTCAGGAAGGTTCCTTTCCTCTTGAATGGCTGCATACCCTGGAGAAAAATCCCATTGTGTCGAATTGAATCCAGGAGAATGGGACTTAAAGGGATCCCATAAACTCCCATTGAATTTCCATTAATTCCTGTTGAATTTAAGATGACTTTATATGGAATTTGGACAGTCACAGCAATAAAATCCCATTGAATCAATGGGAAAATCCATCATCCCATTGATTCAACATGGAATTTGAAACATCCCATAAGAGTCCCATTACATCTCATTCAAAAAGAAATATGGGACTCAATTGGAATTTTCTCCTAGGTAGACTTATGTTCAATTGTTTGGAAGGATTCGGGGCACATTGAATATTTTCGTTCCCTTCCTTCTCCATAAGTTGATCTGTCCAGCAATGGCTTTAAGGAAGCCCTTGATTTTCAGACTGCGCGTGGTCAATTGAGATTGACAAGCACTGTGGGCGTCCACCGGTTGTGAATAATCTCCAAGTGTACGGTCTTCAGTGGGCTGATTTAGAGTAGCTACAGAGATGTGCTTGGAGTTGTTGAGAGTGTACGTAAAATCGAAGGGTAAGAAGGATCAGAAGGATAAGATTATGTTTGATTTCAGCTTTTTCTTTATTTTTGAAATGTAAACGCGAGGTTGTTCAAGGACGGAATGCGTCATTAAATAAACGGAAAGTACGGTAACCACTTTGAAAGGGAAAGAAAACGGCATAATGACAGTAAAAAACATAACCATGTTTGAAAATTAACAATTCTTATTAAAAGCGCCTACATAGTGAATGTGCGACAGTAGTGTAATCATTTGTGTATCAAAAAGATACTACCGGTACTTAGTTCGTCGCTCTTTGCTTGGAATGTCGTACCGTTACATCAAGTGAAACTAAGCAGTGTGTTTACAAATAACTTACACACTGAACGCCTCATTGTGCCTTCGGTGATCACTTGTTTCAACCAACTGTCGGGAATATTCATTACTAGTGTACTTCCCATTGGCTTCTTAAAAAAAACAGTTGACTTGAATGACAACTCTCAACAACTATATTATAATACCTAGTACTTTTTTGTCATTATGCTGGAAACAATTGAAAACATATGGCAGAATTTATCATCTGATATACAAATTATTTTCAAATGTTATCTGAATGGTTAGAAAAAGACTACACACGTGAAAATAAGATTTTAATGTTCTTACTTTTTGGTTTAACACGCAATAGCTTTAATGAGTGCAGAGCTTACAAGGAAAGGGGTGTGCATGTCATACATTGAGGAGCTCGATATAAGCACTGATGTAGCCAATGACCGCGAGAAAGCTATGTAGTGTTTGTAGCCTATTACTTGAAATTACGAATACTTATGATAGTGTTTTCAATGAAGCCTAACCTTTTTTATTCACACTGATCATTATTAATTTATTAGAGGGAGCCCAATTGAAACGTTTAAATTTCCGAGTTACCAACAGTCAAGGTATAACTACCTAATGAACTATCCTCGTTGATAGGTAATCAAAATCAAATGCACTCTGCCTGAACACAGCCTGCAAACCAATATTATCAATGAGAAATAAATGTGCGCTCGTTGGAAATGCAGCAACCTGCTTCTCCACTGTGAGTGAGACACATAGCAGTTTTCCCCACAAAAGTGTGAAAGCCTGAGTGTGTGTAGTTACATACATACACTGTAGCAACATAGCTATTTCGCAGAGGAAAAATGAATTATCTCGGACTGCACCGTACCTTCACGCCTGTTACCTTTATCGACAACTGCTTAATTGCTTGGACTGGCAACAAAGATATTTGCCCATGGGTAGGAGACCGCGTGAGTGTGGCGCATACGGCAAGAAGCTAATTCTAGTCATTTTATGTATTACTGCTAAGATTTTTATGTTAATTGAATTTATTACAGTTATTGTGTTTGTTCGGATTCCAAACGTGCAGATTGTAACGAGTGACAGAAATGTGCCACTTACAGTAGGTGCTAGTCTTTGGAGTATGCTTGACAATTTATATTTTAACATTTTCTGGCTGAGTTGTTGTATATCGACTCATATTCTTCTCGCCAAATGAAACAGATGTAGAATAGTTTGACGTATTCTGTATTTTGAGGTATACATATTACGGTGACCGTACACGCTCCTTATTCAGAGCAGTCCCTCTTCAAAAAAAAAAAACAAAAAAAAAAACAAGCACAATATATCTCGCTACCTTCTGAGTGAAAACTGACCTCGGCAGCCCAAAATTCAATAATATCTATACGATTTTGCAAGATGAATGTTTGATTGCTACTTTAACTGAACTGGGACTCATACATTAAATTGAAATTTTTAGAACATGGGTAGAGATAATTAAAAATAATTAAAACCATGGAAAGAAATATGACTGTTTGACTGTGAGCCGTATGGACTTGTTAATTTGTTTAGCTCGATATAGATCAAATACCTCATGTTTTGTACATGCTACGCCTTTCAGAAGTTAAAAGAAAACGTTTCTTTTTTTACAGTGGTTAGTATGTCCTGCTTGAATTTGAGACACCTGTCCTAGGAATGCGCTCTATGTAGCCTAGATTGGAGATTTTTTGTCCATCAAATTTCTGTTCTTCTTAGGCTGAACAAGGGCACGATGAGACTCCATGCATATACACTGTGGCTTGAAAAATATTTCACCTTAAAGCTTGCAGTATGCAAATAATTTTATACATATCTTGCGTACTTGACGATAATTCTAACTGTTGAGAACGTCGATGTGGTAGTACTAACTACAAAGTAACTTGTATCCCAGAAAAAAAAGGACGAATTGACGACTTAAGATAAGGGTTCATCGGAATGCAAATTGAGAGATACTTTTCTTTGCGATTGTCTGGAAGCCAGCCTACTGATTCGATTTATTGTCACATATAGTCACCGACTCAAAGAGTTTGCTGGAAGTTTAGCTTTGCTCGTGAAACATCTCCTTCCTCTCTGAAATTGATCTGTTCCACTTTGTGCTTTATGTTACCATCCTGATAGCAATCTTAGTAATGTGATCGCCTTCCACGTTCCATTGGTATATATGGACGGTACAATTCATTGATGAGTCTGCTTTACTACCGTATAAACTACTACGAACTTTCTTCACCGGAAGACGTTAACACTAAAGGGAATTGGGGAATATCAAAACGGCTTATCTTCGTGAAGTCGAGCTGCATAGAAACTGCATTAACATTTATTGAAAGTCTTCTAAAAAATGATATGAGGGAAAATCTCCCATGGCAGGAAAACGTCAATATCCGATCTTTTCGAACTCCAAGTACGCTCATACTGTAGACGTTATTTCGTGCCAATTTTTTATCTCAATTATTTTGGTCCGGTAACATTAATGAGTATTCGTATCACGTGACTTATATAACCATGCAAAGGTCGTTGCAAAATAACCAAAATCAAAGAAAGAGAAAACATAAATCAAGGGTTATCTTAAGTGGTCGGCAAGATTGATGTATAAATATAAAGAAAGACTACAAACAATAACATTACAAAGACCCTTCGATAATGGGTCCAACTCTGCTATGGCGGTGATTTGTTGCAAAAGGGGTCTAGTTCTCAATCTATCAAATAGTCAGTCCTGGCAATCCATTTCCAACGCTGTAGTTCTTGAAAACCTTTGAATCAGTTGCCATCCTACGTCACAAAACTTACGTAGCACACCTACTCTAAATGTACAGTATGCAGGTCTACGACGGAGATGACGATGGGAAGACGAAACAACAGATATATCTCCAATCACAGAGGGAGGCAAAGCGTAACAGTTAGACATCAAAACGTGAAAGGAACTGTCGAACAGTACCCTTGAGACATATCTGTTTCCAATCCAAAGACAGTATATAATGCCATTCGTTCAAAAAGATGTTCTCACGACCTTATCTTTATCTAACTGATTATACGGGAAACCATTTATCCTTTTCTACAGTTACAACCGCTTAGAGACTGTAACTGTGAGGCTGATCATGAACCAAGACCAGGCGTAAGGGCTCTATATACAGTGGATTGTTAAATGTTTGTTAGACAGCTTAAGCACATTCCGTTTTCATAACAGAGGCTGCTTTTAAAAAGCTAATTAAATCTGGTCTACCACACAAACTGCAGTCCTTTCATTGCAACATATTCAGAGCATACACGCAGTATTTACCATTAATGTTCAACAGTCAAATTTGACGTTCCAAACTTTCTCTGGGGTTACTCACTCAGATTAGGATAATTGTCTTTCAGAATGAACATTACCTATAGGATAAAACGTGTCGACTCACTTTTATTATATACATTGTAGTTTACAGTTTACCCCTTTATGGTAAATACACCAGCAATAACGTTCATGTGTATTTGGCAACCACTTTATTCGTATTTGCCTTTGGCGATTACGACCTTTTACTGTTGCAGTTTGTACTATTTTAACCATCTTCCTTAGATAAAACATTCCTAAGAGCAATTGATGTTTTACACGATCCAAACCTTTTCACCCCTTGTTTAGGTCTGTTTGCATCATATTAGAAATACTGCGGGAACGTTAAGATGTGGAAAAACAGATTGACCAATGTGTACGTGACAGAGAAGTTACACCGCAATACTTATTTCAGTGGGCTAATTGACGCAAAAGATCACACATGAACTGTTTTGTCATTGTTTGAAACAAATGCTTGAAAACAGAGAAATGATCAGACACGAACAAGGAATTGGACAGTAATCAAGGCGTACCAAATCCAGATATAAAATCCAAGCATAAAATGAACTGCCCCTCATTTTATTTAGTGAACGGATTACATCAACGTATGTATTTATAACCTTGTAAAGCATCTCGTGCTTTCAAGAGAATGTCAAGGTTGATATTCATCGATCGGAGAAATGTCTTAACAAACACATCGTACGGTGTGTATAAATCGCAGCAAACTACATCCAACGAAACTATCTATGAATTGCCTACATTGCCCCTTGATGTACTTTGTTGTACTAAAGTTTTCAATAGTCCTGATATGATTAATCAGATTTGTCAAATGTGTGTTGCTACATAATATCTTGTACAATCACAACTCTTTGATGAACTTCGAATTGCATTGTCGTTTGCCTTCAGTGGACTTAACGGTGCTATTGTCATCAATTATTTCGTTTACAAAACGTCATTTGTTACATTATCTTATGACTGCTTATAAATGAACGCAATCAATGTTCCCCGCCGAAGTAATTTCTGAAGAGACACTCTAAGGTAGAGTTGTTAATTCGATCAATGCTTGTTCGGAAAGTCTTCAAACACTCTCCTTATGTGTCCTAATTGATTGAAGGCAATCAATTTTCACTTACTCAGACGGTAAACAAATACTTGGATTCATTTATGTCGCAAACTCTGTGAGAAATAGTTGTTATTTTAGTGATAAACTGAGACGTAATCTCTATGGTTAACAAAATATATACGTGAAATGTCTCTTTGCATACAGCCTTCATTGCTCTAGCCAGGTTTTATGTGGGTCTCCACCAGGTGCTCTTTGCACTGAGTATATGGCTGCCTGTTTGAAACGAAACTAATCGATACTCGATCCGATTTGTGGAATGCGAAACCATCTCTCCGAAATGCTCACATTGTTTTTCAGAATAGAATAGTCAATCTCGTGACAAATATTTTCATACATGATCTTTAAGTAAAAACTTCTCGTCATGTCGTAATCAAAGGAGTGTACTGCATCAGCCTGGCTCACGGAGAAAGACCACCCATTGTAATTTAGATTATTATATGTCTACAATCAGTCCACGCCAGTGCAAAAAAAAA
Source organism: Stichopus chloronotus (assembly GCA_021234535.1). NCBI lineage: Eukaryota > Metazoa > Echinodermata > Holothuroidea > Aspidochirotida > Stichopodidae > Stichopus > Stichopus chloronotus. The sequence continues at coordinate 17,328,742 of CM037847.1, forward strand.
AAAAAAATACGCATGAAATGGCACTTGAAATCTCTTGCTGACCTGTAATCCAATGGAAAACCCATAGCTGTCTCAAAATGACAGGCATATCCAGACTTATTAAATTTGAATCCCTTCGCATCAAATCGTTGTTTCTGTGAAATTACTTTGAACCTTTCGTCATTCCATTTCTATTTCCCAAAGGTAGCAACCACATATATATCCCTCAAATTACACTCGATATCTGAATTTTTAGAGACCTTTGGACCATCTTTGGTGTTTGTGAACGTAAAGGAATATCATATCCCTGATAAATTCAGAACGGCGGATTCATATTGTCTGCGTAATGTGTAGTGTAAGAAAACGAGAACCGTCAAGGAAACGTACTATTAGATATGTTACCTTTTTTAAGTGTAATTGAAATATGGCTTAATTTTATGCAGAGGATCCTTGTAAAAGCAATTAGCTCTTCAGTGAAGAAATTGCATTTCATACTGTGTGTTTGTAATATTATACGATACAGAAGTTTGTAAAAACGTGGTAGGGCATCAGATTGATACATTTTTAAGGTGTAATTATTCTTGGTCTTACCTACATCTTTCTTTTCGTCTTGTAAACATTGTAAACTTGTCAAGAGATGTTTCAACTTGTAGTCCTAATTTCAAGTAACCATGTCCTCAGTTATAGGGAAGCACGTATCATTTAAAGAATATATAATCTGACAAACTGTCAAAAGCCTTATCGTCGTCGTTTTTATAAGAGGTTTGTTTTGTACTGGATGGATCTATATGAATTGATAAAGAGAGCGCTCGCTCACTATTTTAACGTGAATATGATTTCTTAAAGTAATTGCATCTGTTCGGAAAAAATAATACGATTTTGTTTGATCTTTAGGTTTTCCATTACTCTATGTGTACAATTAGCGGAGTTTGCTGGACGGAGTAAGACATTCAGTGAATGACAGACGATGTCAGGAACTAGTTTGATTGGTAAAAAGAAGAACTTTAAGACGTAGAGGTTCTTACTTTAAGAAGCAGACCTCTTCTTTATATTGAATATGTAACGAAACAGTTATCGCTGGTACATTAAAACGTACAGTACTTCCCAAGTCGTAGTTCCATTATCGGTTTCGGGAATTGTGATATTCAGTGGAAAGTCCCACTGTATTCACAAACAAACGGCGGAATGATCAACGTTTTGCAGCAGCGATGACCTGTTTCGACCAACTGTCGAAACAGGTCATCGCTGTTAGTAGTAGGCCTATATGTCTTTTTGACGTTTCGAAATTTTCTGAAAGGTGCAATTAAAAGGCTCGGACTAAACTAAACTCGGACATGTAATTTCCATCTTTTGACTATTTGCATACGCACGCAGTCATTTAATGTAACTGTAGTGATAAAATATACTTAGTCCATAGTTGGGGGATGCCTGTGGTCTATGGTTAGTTCTTGTTCTTCTTATCATCTGTCTTATAAGTTAACTGACCGAGGTCTTGACTATATACGTAATCCCATGTCAACCCCGATATGCAGTCTTAACAATTACAACTTCGAAGAGTTGTAGGGGATGGTAATGTTGTTACAGTACTGCTTGAGGCAAACACTGAAGACTTGCTGATTTTGCTATTTTCCGTAAATTGGTTCAGCCGCACAGGTAGTGTGACATACATGTTTCACTCAAAAATTGTAGAGTGAAATCCTGAACTAAAATCCGTTGAAATTGTCTTTCTGTCTGCTACCTTTTTAGGGATACGACTTTTAAAAGTTTGATGAGAATGCAAGTATGATGACGTGCAGTGTCGGTATTTTTCTTGCTAGGCCTACATAAATTATCTCTTAATTAGTTCATTACTGGGTTTCACATTTGTAAGTGATATCACTATTTGTAAAGAAGAAAATAAATGTTTCCAAAACAAGGCCCATTGAGGCACATAAACTTTTCAATTGTCCTTGAGACAGATGCTGAGTAAACATGGGATAACATCAGTAATTGCGAGTCCATCTCTTGACGTAATAAATTTGTCAAGTTAGTTCATTTTTATTCATGCTGCATAAAGACTTGAATGTTCCTGTGATGAATTTCTATGGAATTTGTTGTTACTTTCACATTTTAACGATCAATACAGCCAATATACTACACTTTGTTCTCATGTCACGCAACCTACAACATAATGAGAACGAGGAGTGCATTTATCAGTGATCATACACTAGTTGTACAGTAACGACGAATTTTAAGGAAGTGATGCAATGATTGCCTATTCTATTCATACAAACAACACAGCGGAGATGGAGCTCGAAAATCTTGTCGTGGAAAAACTGCTTTTACAACCAAGTCCGTCAAATCACACAAATACGTTCACAGGACATTGCCAGATAAACTTACCGCTTGGTAGATTTGTTTAAAGTCCTTTGCTACAATTAATGTGTATGAAGATGCATGTAACTTGATGTGTTGCTTTAGTGGAAATTATAACAAAAAAAGTTTTGTTTAAGTATTTTTCTCAACTACCTCGTTGAAAGAATCTGAAGCAGAAATAAAAGATTTCGAAGTTTAGAAAACCATTCGATTTGGTCAAATCATTTTCAAGTACTTTCTATGTGTGAAGTTTATCGTGTTTTTAAAAGTCGCCCAACCGTCAGCTTCTTTGGTGACGTACAGGAATAATTTCCTTATAACTGAAGACCGAATATCTAATGTCAAGAAAAAGGAAGAGACAATTGGGACCGAGTGAGAGAATTTAATCCTCTCTAGGAATAATTGAATATGCCTGACGGGAATGCCCAAATCTCTACCATCTCTCTGTAAATATAAAACATCTGAAATCGAAGACACTTAATCATTATGAAAAATTTCACAAAGAGTGACGAGTATGGAATGAAGACGATTCTTAAGTTACAGCTACGAATGTAAGAGGGGATTATAGAAATACCATTCGTCAATGGAAAGTGACAATAAACAAAGTAAAAATAATCGTTACATGTTATATTATAGGAGATACGTGTAGTAAAAAAAAAATGGTAGTAGCTGAAAGTGCCTCATAAACAACACCGACACTGACTCTGTACACTATTTCAATCGTGGCAATGAACTTACACATACCACGCCAGAGGTGTTTGTTAAGTTATCTATTTGAAAGCAACTTTCACTTCGGTCGTCAACGATGTACTAGTTCTACACTCATTAAATGCTCTTACTACAGTAGAGGGATACTACTTGCCTACGTGTGGATATGGTTAGGTGGAATGTAGTCACATATCTCTGTGTGTGTCAAAACATAAATCAAAACCTTCCAAGAGTTAAGCCCCACATACCAATCAGGTAATAAGTTATCCATGTTTTTCTTTCCTACAGGGACCATCTTACGTGAGGTTCTTCCGGATATCGTGGGCAAAGAACTCAATGAAGTGTTTGAACTCAAGAGGCCTTTCGTTCGGTTTACATACGACAGCGTAAGTGAACATAATTTGATTTTAACCCGCCTTCGACACTATCTTTCCTGAACAGTAAGGAAGAAGCATGTGTGATTAGTCCTTTACAAAGGGTCAGTAGATGGTACATCTACAACCCATAGACAAACTTGAGTTTCTAACACTATGCATGTATACGAAGGCCGCGGCCATCATGATGTAATTGATCGTGATCTCTGTGGCTTGTGACGTAGTCGACGACCAGCGATGACCAACATGATTAACCTACATAATTAGTAAGTAGATTCACTGTGTTTTCGACGTGGCTATCGCAAGATAAAAGTTAGTAATCGATAAGATCGAGATAAAGCACATAAGAAGAGGAATTCCTCATCAAAAAGCC